>CM048745.1:301909746-303159746 GCA_026315105.1 Locusta migratoria | reverse complement strand
TTACGCAAGAACTACGTCGCGAAAGACTTCGTACTCAACTTGCTATACAGTTACAAATCTGGGGCGATATTCCATAACCACGCAATTTGATTACAAGCCTTTGGGAAATCAATAAATACGGAATCAATACGAGATCCCTTGTCGATAGCATTCATCACGTCGTGTGAATAAAAAGCTAGTTGTGTTTCGCGTGAATGATATATTCTAAACCCGACTTGACCTTGGGTCAATAGATCATACTGTTCGAGATAATGCATATGAATATAAATAAATACCCGGCAAACGTCAGGTATTAATCTGAAGGCTGTTCAGTTAGAAGATGTGGTTCTTCTCCTGAAATGACTAATATTTTGTATCGTCGTGGGGCGGCAAGTGCAACTCGGGTGACCTGCACCAGGCTGAGGCGCCGCGGCCGCTGCCGCGGTCGTGCGTGCTACTTTTGACCCGACACATCGATACAGCGCCGAGAAGTTGCCACACGGCGGCTGCTTGTGTATTCCGCGAGTATTGCCCTCAATCAGGCGGCTAGAGTCGCGTGAAAGTGCAGGCCGGCTGACGGCGGCTATATAGAGCGCCCTTTGGCCCGCGTGACGTCAGCAGCAGGTGATCGGCGGCCACGTGTGCGGGAGGGCACGTCCGCGCCGGCTGGCGGGCATGCGCAATCTCTGGCTGCCGCCGCCTCGCCTCGAGTGTGCTCGGCGCGCCCTCGTGTCTCCACGCCGGCTATCGCCGCGGCCGCGGCCGCCGCCGGCGAGTGCTCCGACACGTCGCGCCGTGGCCCTACCACTCAGCTACGGAGGTCAGCGGCAATGCTGGCGCCCACTGAGCCTCTTGGCCTTGATTCCACACGGTGCTACTTGTGGCTGGCTGAGAGGCGGAGCTGAGGTTCATACTGAACTGCGGGAGCGGCCTTAGTTCCAGTCTGTGTTCACTCACTCACTCACACACACACACACACACACACACACACACACACACATACTAACAAATTTAAGATAAATATTCACCTAATTGACGACGTTAACTGCGAACGGAAAATGTGTATCCAACCGGAATTTGAACGAAGCTCTCCTACTGTTTATACAGTTGCAGTGACTCGCAACACCACTGGGGACACATCCATCATGACCACTGTTTGGACTACAATATCTCCCTCAGTACGAAACAACAGACATCGCACACTATATATATATAATATGGAAATATGAAGTGGACTTTTGGGTGTGAGCCGACATTGGCCAAGGGGACTGATCGGTAACAGGGGACAACATGGGAGTGTTGAAAAAAAAAAAGTTCAAACAAATGTTTGTTAGGCTTAAGGGACTTAACTGCGGGGTCATCAGACCCTGAACTTACAAACTACTTATGAAGTACCTTATACTAAAGACGACACAAACATCTATGCCCGAGAGGGGATTCGAACCCCCGACCGTAGCCCCCGTGCAGTCTGTGATGGCACTGCGGCCGACTAGGTGCTCAAAATATATAATACAGGCCACTGCTCGCATTGTCATACAGACCGTCGCTTGGCGCCCCATGCCTCGCCTTCTTGTAAGCGGATACACCATCTACAACACTACACACCACATTTCAAAAGCCTCTATTCTCTTCCTGTCTGCACTGCTTATCGTCCATGTTTTACTCCCGTACAAGGCAACACTCCACACAAATGCATTCAGAAAAGACTTCCTTACACTTAAATTAATATTCGATGTTAGCAAATTTCTCTTTTTCAAAAATGCTTTTCTTCCCAATGCCATTCTGCATTTTATATCCTCTGTACTGCGACCATCGCATGTTATATTACTACCCAAGTAACAAAACGCATCTACCACATTCACTGTTTCGTTACCTAATCTAATTCCTTCAGCATCGCCTGACTTTCTGAGACCGCATTCCATTATTTATGTTTTGCTCTTGTTAATGTTCATTTTATACGCCCTCTTCAACACACCATTCCATTTAACTGCTCTTCCAGGTCCTTTGCTGTCTCCGACAGAATTACAATCTCATCAGCAAAACGCAATGTTTTTATTTCTTCCCCCTGAACTTTAATGCCTATTCCAAATTCACCTTGCTTTCCTTCACCGCCTGCTCGATGTACAAATTGAATAACATCGGAGAAAGGCTACAACCCTGTCTTACTCCCTTCCCAACTGATGCTTTCCTTTCATGCCCTTCGAGTCTAATAACTGCGGTCTGGCTTTTGTACAAGTTGTAAATAACTCTTCTTTCCCTATATTTTATCCCTACTGACTTCAGAATTTGAAAGAGTGTATTCCAGTCAACATTGTCAAATCTATCTTCTAGGATAAGCCGTAAAGTGAGTATTGCCTCCCGGGTTCCTACGTTCCTCCTGAATCCAAACTGATCTTCCCCGAGGTCAGCTTCTACCAGCTTTTCCATTCTCCTGTAGATAATTCGTGTTAAAATTTTGCAACCATGACTTATCAAACTGATGGTTCTGTAATTTTCACACCTGTCTGCGCCTGATTTCTTTGGAATGGGGATTATTACATTTTTCTTAAAGTCTGAGGGTATTTCGCCTGTCTCATACATCCTACACATCAGTTCAAATAGTTTTGTCATGGCGGGCTCTCCCAGAGACTTTAGTAGCTCTGAGGGTATGTCATCTACTCCTGGGGCCTTGTTCCGACCTAGGTCTTTCAGGGCTCTGTCAAATTCATCTCTCAGTATAGTATCTCCTATTTCATCTTGATCTACTTCCTCTTCCCTTCCTACAACATCGTCTCTAAGTTCATTTCCTTTATAGAGCTGCTCTATGAACTCTTTCCACCTTTCAGCTTTCTCTTCTCTGCTGAGAACTGGTTTCCCATCTGAGTTCTTGATATTAGTAAAGTTGCTTTTCTTGTCCCCAAATGTCTCTTTTATTTTTCTGTAGGCGGTATCTACTTTTCCCCTTCTTATATGTTCTTCTACAGATTTGCATTTGGCTTTTAGCCACTCCTGCTTAGCCATTTTGCACTTCCTGTCAATCTCATTTCTTAGTCGTCTGTACTCCATTTTGCCTGTTTCATTTACTGCATTTTTATATTTTCTCCTTTCGCCAATTAAATTCAGTATTTCCTATGATATCCAAGGAGTTTTTGTAGGTCTTCCCTTTCTACCTATTTTGTCCTCTGCTGTCTTCACTATTTCATCTCTCAATGCTACCCATTCCTATTCTACTGTTTTATTTCCCCTGTTTCTGGCAATTGTTGCCTGAATCTCCTTCTGAAATTCTCCAGAATTTCACGTTTTTTCAATTTATCATGACTAACAAGTTATAGTCAGAGTCTATATCTGCCCCTGGGTATGTCTTACAGTTTATAACTTGGTTCCGGAATCTATGTTTTACCATTATAAAATTATATATCTGACACCTTCCGGTGTCTCCTGGTCTCTTCCACGTATACACCCTTTTTTGTGATTCTTATACCACGTGTTTGTTACGATTAAATCATGTTCCGTGCAAAATTATACCAGGCGACTTCCTCTTTCATTCCTTCTGCCCAGTCCATATTCACCTACTATTTTTCCTTCTCTTCCTTTTCGTACTACCGAATTCCAGTCTCCCACCACAATTAAGTTTTCCTCTCCCTTAACTGCCTGAATAATTTCCTTTAGCTCCTCATATATTTCTTCGATCTCCTCATCATCGGCAGAGCTAGTTGGCATATAAACCTGTACTACTGTTGTCGGTGTTGGCTTCGTATCTATCTTGACAATGATAATGCGATCATTGTGCTGCTCATAGTAGTTTACCCGCATTCCTATTTTCTTATTCATTATCAGTCCTATTCCTGTGATACCCCCAACTGATTTAGTATTTATAATCCTGTACTCACCTGACCAGAAATCCTGTTCATCCTGCCACCGGAACTTCACTAATCCCCACTATATCTAGCTTCAAACTATCCATTTCCCTTTTTAAATTTTCTAATTTTCCTATCCTATTAAGGGATCTAACATTCCACGCTCCGTTCCGTAGAATGCCAGTATTGTATTTCCTGATGATCACATCCTCCTGAGTAGTCCCCGCCCGGAGATCCGTATGGGGGACTATTTTACCTCCGGAATATTTTACCCGAGAGGATGCCATCATCATATATCCATACAGTAGAGCTGCATGTCCTCGGGAAATGTAACGGCTGTAGTTTCCCCTTGCTTTCAGCCGTTCGCAGTAACTGTGTGGCAAAGCCACATTAGCTGATGTTACAGGGCCAGCTCAGTCAATCATCCAGACTGTTGCCCCTGTAACTACTGAAAAGGCTGCTGCCCCTCTTCAGGAACCACACGTTTGTCTGGCCTCTCCACAGATACCCCTCCGCTGTGGTTGCACCTACGGTACGGCTATCTGCATCGTTGAGGCACGGAAGCCACCCCACCTTGGCAATGTCTGTGGTTCATGGGGTGCAAATTATCATACACTGAGTTACTAACATAAATGCGTTTTCCGCATGTTCCTATATATATGAAGTCTGCAATTTGCTGCATATGTCGCTGTATTGATAAAAGTCATGACATGGTTACAATATGACTTTATTTGACGCATTTCGGCCTGGGCCATCGTCAGAATCTGTCAATGGAAAATAATATCTTACATCTTATAAAATAGGCTGTGTGTGTGTGTATGTATGTATGTTCCACATCTCATCCTAAACTACTGGATCGATTTCAACCAAACTTGGTACGCATGTTCCTTAATATCAGGCAACAATCGCTGTCTGGTTAAGAAAAACCTCCGACACATACGTAAGAGATATGACGTCATAAACAATGAGATGCGCGAAAAACTGCTGCGTCAAACGCAATGCTGCACATTTTCTCCTAAATCGCTTGACCGATTTCAACCAAATTTGGTACATATATTTCGAACGTGAGCTAATATCTGCTGTAGGAGTATGAACCACGTACGACACATGGTTCAGGAGATATAACGTCATAAACAATAAGAATCGCAAAAAACTGCTACATAATGCGACAAGAATTTAGAAATACGTTATATGAGAATGACAGTACTTGGTGACTTGCTAAAAACTTTAAACATAATTTCAAACCTTTATTAAACTTTTTCTCGCTGGCAACCGTAGCAAAATGATGAAAGGAAAAAAGTTTCTCGCTTACTACTTTTCCGCTGTTAATGGAGTAAAACTACGGCTCTCGGTATGAAGTTACAATTTATAATTTGTACACTACAAATTGTACTCGCAGCAAATTTTACAGGTTAGTATACACACATACAGATGAATATACTTTGGAAATTTTATCACATTGCAACACGTGGTTCATGAGATATGAGGACGTAAAGAGTAACGTTCATGGAAAACCGCTCCATCAAGCATCACGTTTTAATCTATTACTTCTTTACTACTAACCATATTCGCAACAGATTTTACCGACATACCGCACTTATACAAAGCAATATATTCCTGCAAAATTTTACGATTGTGTAATAATAAATCTGAAAATGTAGGCCTATCGCTGTTCGCTTCAATCTTCAAAAATACTGGACGAATTTTCATGCGGTTTTCACATAAAACATGAAGATTGGTTCAGGATCTAGGCATGATTTCATCAAAATAGAATCACGAAGTGTTTTCACAGAGCGTCGTTTCTGTCTGTTCATCTATTAGAAACCACTTCTCCAAAACTACTTCACGAATTCGGATGGGGTTTCACAGGTAGCTTCAGCATACCTTGGACAACATATAGACTTAGGTTCATAAAAATCGGATCACGAAAAGAAGAACATCACAATTTAACGTTTTTCATCGACAACCGTCATTTGTATCTTTCTCTTTCATCTCCAAAACTAATAGACGAATTTTCAGGGGTTTTTCACAGGAAACGTGAGGGTATCTTACGGTTACAGAAATGCTTCATTTCACAAAATCGGATCAGAGAAAGTAAGATATCGCAATTTAAACATTTCTCTGAAAGCAATCGCATATGTCTATTTGTAGAGAGTCATTTTCAAAAGTACTGAATGAACATTCATGGGGTATCACAGATAAATAGAGAATAACATGGGGCAACATATTGGATTCATTTCATCAAAATCAGATCAGGAAAATAAAAGATATCGTAATTTGAAGTTTTAAGTGTATTTCATGCATGGAAAGAACGGCAAAATGCAGCAAAGAACAAATGACGCTGCGGGCATATTTTGAGTCTAATACTCTTTGTTTCCTTAGTCTACCCTAGTCAAAACTAGACTCCAGACAAACAGCAGACATCGCCCTACAGAAGCTGGGCACACCCGGCAGACTTCACGAGAATAATTGAGAAGTACGCAAGAAAAAGCTACACTGTTGAAGTATACACAGATGGAAGCAAGTCAGACGACGGAGTGGGTTCAGGAATAGCAATATTTGTTAATAAGAAGCTTATTTACCAGATACAGGTAACACTGTCTAATGAATGCTCAAACAATCAAGCGGAACAATTCGCCATTCTCAATGCTCTTGAGTTAATAACCAATCTCTCGAATATTGATAGAACTGCAGTAATTCACACCGACAGCAGAATTACTTTGGACTCGTTACGAAATTCGAAGAATCACAACTTCTTGATTGAAGAAATAAGACGGTTGCAGACACACAACTGGCTGGTGCATTTCGTATGGGTTAAAGCACATCGAGGGATATGGGGAAATGAACTAGCTGACAATCTTGCTAAAAGAGCAGCTCCATCACGACAATCGATACTCTACAACAAGTGCCGTAAAGAAGAAACGTCGAGAGGAGTTTAGGAACAAATGGGACACTGAGTGGCAAAGAACAAAAAACGGAAGAAGCACTATACCTTATTTTCCTACGATCCTACAACGTTTAATGGTTAAACTCCCAATATCTCTGAATTTTACAGCAATGTTAACAGGTCATGGAAAATTAGAGGTTCAGAATAATTGAAGATGGTACGTGCACACGTAACAGAGCTGTCCAAACTATTGACCACGTACTTTTCGACTGCTGCAACTTACAGAAAGAGAGGTATCATCTCAGGAAAAAGTAGCTGACAAAGGAGGACGATGACCTGTCAGTAAATTTTATTTGGTACCTAAATTCACTGTAGATTTTTACAATTTCTGTAACTCAATAAGATTTTTTGATGTATAAAATCGTTTGGTTTCTTTATGTAAAGCGGCAAGTAATCAAAACGCTTTCTTTTATAATCCTGTCAACTTATGTACTGTATTTGTGTTTGCTAAAATACCTGATGTAACCGCCTGAATTTAACCATCAAACATAAAATATTACTATGTAATGAGGCATGTCAAATAATAAATAAATAAAAAAGTGAGTAGCAGTTTGAGAATTAAAGCTACTTAGAAAGATGCCAAAGCGTAAGAAAGAAATTTTGCGCTCTCGATCCTTTCTAAAATCTGAAAACGGCATTGAAAAGTGAATCTACAGACGATAGAAACTTGAAATTTGTAGACGTAGTTTATCTTACACTGTAGGCATCAGCAATTTTTCGATATTCTCATTCCTAAGGAGGGTGAAATAGGGGATGAATTGTTTTTTTAAAAATCCTTTGCTATTAAGGCAATTTCGAAGCATGTAAAATATAATTTGGGATTTAGATTTCTGATTGGAATTTTAAAAACACTTGTTTCATATTTTAGTAAATTCAACCATTAAGCGGCTGAAATAAGGAAAAATCTTTTAAGACTGCTTTAAGACTATTTTGATGCTAGAAATGCGAAAATTTTGATTTGGAACCATACTTTTCAATTTAAAAAAATGTGTTTCGGGATGTTTTGAATTCTGACATCAATGGTGCAATAGGGGGTGGCAAGTTGTATCAAAATACTTGATTAGGAAAGCATTTTTAAAGTTAAATCTATGAAAATTTATATTTAGAAGTAGAAACAACCAATGCAGACCACCCAGTCTACGCGTGCGAAGCAGCGGGAATAAAGCTAGTTATAAATAATATGTAATTAGGATGCGTAAAAGCGAGTAATATTGCCAGAGGAAAGTGAAATCTCTTTAACGATGGACTTCCATTAAACTATTTTAATTATTATAGAATCCTTCACTGGATGAATGTGTTCAGATATAATTTTTGATAGAAATACAGTGATCAGTCACGAAAAACTGTTTATTGAAGATCCATTTCGGCTAGATTCCTAGCCATCATCAGTGTATCTATAATAGGAAAGCATAAGTTACACAAAGCAATTAAATAGCGGTAAATAACATCCACGTATGTGAACTCTACGTGGATGTTATGTGCCGTTATATTAATATTTTTTATAGCTTAGGTTTTCCTTTTTTTCTATAGTCACATAATCGACTTGAGAGAGTCAGAAACTGCACTAATATTTGAAATGATTTCTTATCTGATTATCAGTCAACAGTTGCAATTGCCTTTTTTTACATTAACATGATTCGATCCTTGAAGATCATCTTCATAATCTTTGTAGTTGCGACTGAAACACGTCTCGTCTATGATATGGCAAGTTTTCCTATTGTTTTTCTATTGCAGATAGACAGATGATGGCTAGGAATCCAGCCGAAAGCTACCTGCAATAAATAGATTTCGCGACTTATCGCTGTGTTTCTCTCAGAAATTAATTAAACTGATCACATACAATTTAGTACTTAAATAGCAATGGAGGAAACTGCAGTACCTTCCACTAACAAAATGATTCTATTACAATAACTAGATCCACTCCCTTTATGCATTTATTGCTCATACAAGTACCGCCCTCTCCGTTAAAACATTTCAATCTGGTACTTAAGTACTACCGGTACGCAGTTAGTTGATTGTAAAACTTGTGGTAGAAGATGTTTAAAATTTTGAATTGTAGTTTACAGAAGGATCCACTTTTATCATTCATCAATGGCTACTCGTTTATTTGGTAAGTATATGCTAAATTCTACCGCCATGAACCATGAAAAATATGCTTCTGTAAGCATTTAAACCCAAATCAAGTTTATTTTATATTTTTCTAACAGTTAAGTCCTAAATATCGGCAAGTGACTGTTTTGATTCGAGGGGACTGACGCGCTCCAGTCACGGTCTGCATGGCCACTACGGTCGGGAGTTCGAATCCCCCCTCGGGCATGGATATTTGTATCGTCCTTAGTATAAGGTAGTTGATAAGTAGTTTGTAAGTTTAGGGACTCATGACCCCGCAGTCGAGTCCCATAAGCTTAACAAACATTTGAACATTTGAACAACTATTTTGATTCCTTACGAAGAATCTGTATCTAAATTTGCAGCGTCCAGCCATTTTTAAGATTTAAAAAAATAAATAATAGAAACTGAATAGTTACACTCACCTCCTGGGAAAGTTAGTGCGGAAATGGCATCTTTAGAAACATTTTCTTTCAGTGAAGTTTACAGATTCTTATTGCCGAAGAGGTTTGTGTTATTATACTAATATGTCTTAGGCATTTTCCAAATAATCAATCTGCTATAAGTGTATTTTCGGTTTGTATACGATAAAGTTACTTGTTACAAAAAAGAGTATACATCATAAAGTGACATATGAGATACACTCCTGTGCGAGGCAAGTAACTTTATCCAATATTATTTTGTAGTTTTATCATCTTTATTAGTGGGATTTTCGTTTAGCTTTAAGCGCCAGAACTAAATTAAAAGGCTGGAATTATAAACAATAGCTGACAGAGAGAGAGAGTGAGACATGCAATATTTCCTCAGTCACGAAAGCACTCATTTCTTTAATTGAAACGCCTTAATTCATTAATAAATATGCGGATCTCTCGGGAAAGGATTCTGGGGGGTTTGAACTCCCCCAAACCCTTAAGATATTTCCCACCACCATAAGACGCCGCGTGTTTTAATTAATTTTCATCCTCCGCGTCGCGGAGTCGCGGGGTTGGTTGGCTTTGCTTCTGCCTGCTCGCTGCTTCTCACTGCCAGGAGCCGAACCGATCGAATGTGGTACTTACTCTACTACAAAAGATCTTCAGACACAAGTAACTTATGTGTAACAATGGTATCTGTAAGCAACACACCAGGTGTAATGAGCAGCAATCGCCGTTAATGTTTTATTTATAAGCAACAGATCGATTTCGATCACATAGTGATCATCTTCAGTGTATTCTTCAAACTATAGAACAAGTTCATAAAATCAGTATGGAATTAAATGCAAAATGAATTTGAATACAATTCCAAATATAATATACAGACAGAAAACATACCAAGCATTGTGAATGCACTGAATGTAACTGCAACTGTGTCGAAATAAGTTTCGCCAAACATAAAATTGCAGTGCCAGAAGTTGACGGAATAAGCGTGCTGCTTACAACCGACATGCAGCGGCACTCCATTTTATGCACTTTCAATTATACAAAATAAAAATTAGAATGTATTTTTACACGTAAGATATATAAGATGGATAACAAAAATGAAATGTCATAATACAGAAATATATAAAAATATCAGGTAAAAGATAAGCGTCTTATGCCAGTTATGGATACTACTAACGTAGTAAGTTATTTCAAACAGGAAAAAAAAAAAAAAAAAAAAATTTAAATGAGAAGTACCATGAAGAATAGTACCCTTTATACATTGATTATAGCTACACTGCAAAATCTCGAGAAGGACGAAGAAGAACAAGGAGATATAATTTTATGACAGTAACTAAAGTTAATTGCAGCGACATCTCGTTTTCCGTGCTGAAGCACGTTACATATAGTTGACAAAGTTACAGTATAATACAACAATACATCAGTGAGAAAAGCATGTATAAAACATAATAGAAGTATTCAAGTTCATTTTTTATTTGTTTTTCATACCGTATTGATTTTATGATCTTGTTCTATAGTTTGAACGATACACTGAAAATGATCACTATGTGATCGAAATCCATCCGTTGTTTATAAATAAAACATTAACGGCCAGTGCTGCTCACTACATCTGATGTGTTCATCATTGTGTGGTCGTTGTGCACCATCCTGAAAATGGAATAAAATCTCAAAAAAAAAAAAAAAAAAAAAAAAAAAAATCTGTAATTGTTAATCGAATAACGGAAATAGGCTCCGAACTGAACAACGGAACTGAATGCGAGTTCAGACTGTCTCTTCAGAAATTCAGAGCCATTTCTATCTAGTAATCGTTGCAGGTGTCATTAAGTGTGAATTTGCACTTTACTCATCCTTAAATAGGCGTGCTATTTAAAGCAGTATTTAGTACTCCTGGCGATTAAAATTGCTACACCACGTAGATGACGTGCTACAGACGCGAAATTTAACCGAGAGGAAGAAGATGCTGTGATATGCAAATGATTAGCTTTTCAGAGCATTTACATAAGGTGGGCGCCGGTGGCGACACCTACAACGTGCTGACATGAGGAAAGTTTCCAACCGATTTCTCATACACTAACAGCAGTTGGCCAGCGTTGCCTGGTTGAAACGTTATTGTGTTGCGTCGTGTAAGGAGGACTAATGCGTACCATCACGTTTCCGACTCTGATAAAGGTCGGATTGTAACCTATAGCGATTGTGGTTTATCGTATCGTGACATTGCTGCTCGCGTTGCTAGCGATCCAATGACTGTTAGCAGAATATGGAATCGGTGGATTCAGAAGAGCAATACGGAACGCCGTGCTGGATTCCAACGGCCTCGTATCACTAGCATTCGAGATGACAGGCATCTTATCCGCATGGCTGTAACGGATCGTACAGCCACGTCTCGATCCCTGAGACAACATATGGGGACTTTTGTAAGACAACAACCATCTGCACGAACAGTTACCCTCGACGCTGCATCACAGACAGGAGCGCCTGCGGTAGTGTACGCAACGACGAACCTGGGTGCAGGAATAGCAAAACGTCATTTTTTCGGATGAATGCAGGTTCTGTTTACAGCATCGTGATGGTCGCATAAAAGTTTGACGACATCGCGGTGAACGCACATTGGAAGCGTGTATTCGTCATCATCATACTGGTGTATCACCCGGCGTGATGGTATGGGGTGTCATTGGTTACACGTCTGGCGCGGCGGAACGGCCGAGCGCATTGAGGTGCTATGCTGTGATGCGCGAGGTCGTTCCCCTTCGGGGGTTCGAATCCCCTCTCGGGCACTGATGTTTGTGATGTCTTTAGTATAAGGTGGTTCATAAGTAGTTTGTAAGTTTAGGGACTGAAGACCTCGCAGTTAACCCGATACCCGAAGTATTGCTAAATGCTGATTTTTGAATGTCATTGTAGCCACACATATCTTCCTGCCACAGTAGCTGGAGATAAGGGAGAGGGGGGCAAGTTGCAGTGTTGAGTTTATTGTTGCGCTTGTGTCAGAGGAATATACACGCTTGCAAACGTGTCTAGGGTACGTCATACTCTACCTCGTAGTCGGCCTCACGTCTTTGAGTTATCAGCAATTTTACGAGGTATACAGTTATTTAGAGTATTCTTTGATTTTTAGATTTTATATTTCTCAATATGTCTTACGAAGAACTTGAACGTCAGCTACAAGAACTACTAGAAGATGTTTTGGAAAACGTTTCAAGTGGTAGTCTCTGTGACTCCAAAAGTGAAGAAGAAATTGGTAACTAAAGCTGGTGTCGATGAGTGCCACTTATGATGTTTTCCGCAACAGCAAACGTTGGCCTATGACAATTTTTATGGTATACTCAATATGGCTGCCATGAAAATAACAAAGGTGACAAAACACGCAAGAAGCGCCCAGATTTCATTCGAAATTTAGGTTTGAATGTGATATGACAGTCCTCGCGTTAGACAAGGAAGTGTGCATCTTCCAAGGGATTTTCGAAAGAGGATTGCTGATCAACTCGGATACACTTCACCGCCAGAAAAAAAAAAAAAAAAAAAAAAAAAACAACAACAACTGGTAGATACTTCAGGTGTGTTGAATGTACTGAAAAAAAATGATAGGAAAACAAAACATTGTTGTTCGAAGTGTGAGAAGCCAGTATGTATATGTATAGAGCACCTACACTTGTAGGTGTAATGTTGGTGCTGAGCTAATTGATCTCATAAGACCTAATATTTTCTTTATCTGTTTTATAATTAGAAGATGATATCATTATGTTAAATAACCTAAGAAACTATGTTTTCGAATTTTGTATGAAAACATGTTAACCTTCTGAAACTTGTACTTTTTCTGAGAAAATGTAGACACTTCATTATTTCACCAAGGAAAAAAAAAAGATTTTATATTGCAAACATGGTATTTTACCTTATCACCTTTTAATAGACTCCATTATTAATATTCCAAGTAGAAAAAATACATAATACACGATTATAGTATCAAAAATTCGTCATCAGAGTTTCGGGTGTACCAATTTCTCACCTCATTCACGCTGGGTTACGTCCCATAAGCTTTAGAAACATTTGAACATTTTTTGTTACACGTCTCGGTCACCTCTTGTTCGCATCGACAGCACTTTGAACAGTGGCTGTTACATGTCTTACGTCTCGTGGATCTACCCTACATTCGATCCTTGCGAAGGCCAACATTTCAGCAGGATAATGCACGACCGCTTGTTGCAGGTTCGGTACGGGCCTTTGTGGATACGAAAAATGTTGGACTGCTGCTCTGACCAGCACATTCTCCAGATCTCTCACCAATTGAAAACGTCTGGTCAATGGTGGCCGAGCAACTGGCTCGTCACAATACACCAGCCACTACTCTTGATGAACTGTGGTATAGTGTTGAAGCTGCATGGGCATCTGTACCTGTACACGCCATCGACACTCTGATTGACTCAATGCCCAGGCGTATCAAGGCCGTTATTACGGCCACAGGTGGTTGTTCTGGGTACTGATTTCTCAGGATCTAAGCACCCAAATTGCGTGAAAATGTAATGACATATCAGAACTAGTATAATATATTTGTCCAATGAATACCCGTTTATCATTTGCATTTCTTCTTAATGTAGCAATTTTAATGGTCAGTATAATATCCTCTAAAAGCTTCTATACATCTCGAATATACTTTGTACCAACACTATTGATTTTATTTGTTTTTCCATTCCCGTACTATTAAGATTAGAAATCGGTGTCTGTATCTGTTTATATTCCCTAATTTCATTTGCGCTGAAGTGGTAACTCCATCAGACAACTAATATGTAGGACGTTTTTAAGGCAGCGGTCTATTCCACCACCTTACGCCATTAATAATTACAAGAGACATTCATTTATATTGTATTTATCTATATTCCTTTGATTCCGGTTTATGTGGAGCTGATGTAGATAGGAAGAGAGAGTGAGTTATTGTTGACTAGGTCACTTGGAAATCTGATTGATGCTGAGGGACAACACTTAACATTAGTGAATTTGAATATAGTAGTTTTCTATTGGCGGGAAGTCAGAATGCAGCTAACGCAGTCGGAATGGACAGCGTCCAGCCGCTAAATGTGACGGTGCCGGAGGGGAGACTCTTGATGACCGAGCAGAAAATGGTCGAGGGTGACTGACCTGCTGAGGACGTACGTGTCATCGCACCGAAAATACCAGGAGACGATACGATTGTCGGTTGATTTCAATCGTCAAACGGTCGAACGTTACGATGATATTCCAGACGATTCTAGAAGCCTCTTTCTGGCGGGAAAGATGCTTGGATGGAAAAAATAGTGGTGGCAACATTCGAAACTGAAGTCATGCTTGGCTCTGATGAGAGCGGCATAAGAGACATGTGGCTTGCGACTTTGTGAGAGGAGTCGGCTTGCTGCGCTCCTGGTGAGAGGACGCAGGTGAGAGGTTCACTGGTTTAGTGAAGCCCCAGAAAAAAGCTCTTCCTGAAAACAGTAAATAAATAAATTAAATAAAACGTGTTTTTTAAACAACAATTCTTCGCTTCGTTCTTTTATCAGATCATTTTATTTGCACATTCAATTTTTACCGCAGCGTTGCTTGGCGCATGCGCAGCTGAGGTTCAAATTCTCATCTGAACCCCCTGAGAGCAGCATATGGGCGCTCCCGCAGTAGGGAGGGGCGAGGGGAAAAGACGCTTTTAACAGTAGCGTTGGAGCTGGTAGAGACACCAGCTCCTGGCTACTCGAGCTCTGGCGGTTACACACGAATTGTCCCGAAGCAAAGACAATGGAGCTACTGCGCAAATCGCCTTGCGCATGCGCAAATCCTCCATGGAGGCAACATGCGCCCTTCATATTTCTTCTTGGCGCATTGAAGATTCATAAAAAAAACATATTTGGTAAAATATCTTTTATCAATTAAAGACACTTCAACGGGCTGCGAGCAAGTTTTTTTAAACCCAATCTTCTTTTTAACACATATGAGAACAGCAATGACTTTGTAGGACGTTTTTGCTAATGTGTCCCGATTTTGAGGGTAAAAGCCATTTATACGCTTCCTTCTAACAAATATTTAATTGTTTGAAAGGAGGTGCGGGGGAGCAGCATTTGCGCATGCATAAGGTTAGGAGGGGGTGCTGCTTACACTGTCACGTGACCCGAAGATAGGTTGTCTATTCATTGTAATAGATTTTTGTTCAAGTGCATATTCATATTTTCTTGGTGTTTATTATCAAAGAGAAGTGAACAACGTTCAGTATCTTTTAGAAACATATTTCTCAACTTTAAACTTGTAAGACAAGTGGAAATAAAGAAGCTTGCTAGGCCGACGCCTCAACTGGAGTTGAAGTAAGTGCAAACAAGCCGAAGTAAGGCATTCTGCAAATCTTTTTTAACGAAAATATATCTGTCAGGGGGGGGGGGGGGTGGAGAAAACCGAGGTGCTTTCTCCAGGCTTCACTCGCAGAGGTCCTCCAAATTGTCACTTTTGACGTGGGAGGGGGGAGGTCGCCGAAACATCGAAGCACCGAGCGCCGGGAGGGGGCGCCACTACCAAGATCCGGAACTGAAAGAAGTGAGCCCCCAGTCATCTGAAGTACCAGCCGCCGCTGCTAGCCTCACATTAATTTCGAAGTGCTGATTACAATGGCTGAAGTGCTCGATTTGTTTCCCGGTTATCAGAGGAACAAATAATTGATTCACTGCATTGTACGTGCATTTAGGAGTAGTCATTTATGAGCGTACAATAGAGTTTATTTTCTGCTCCTGGCCAGTGTGGCAAGCAGTTGTAAGAATCTCTTGTTCGTCTTTACTACATGAGTTGTTTCGTTCACTGTGTAGCCTTCGTCCAACAGCTCCAGCGTCACAGTGTGTGCCGAGCCATTCACGATGCCTTGCCGCCGTCCCTCAGACCAGTGGAGTATGTAACGGGGTCGATACCCAGTTACGCTGAAACTCCAACAGGCAGTGTCGAGTGCGAGTATATCGATAGTTAGAGAGCCTATATAGTTAGAGAGCCTATATAGGGAGTGAGTGGTCATGCGTGAGACCGCTCCTGATTGGCTGAGAGCCCAAGACGCCATGTTTTTACCAGATTTGGCGGGATTTACATGTGTGAGTTTCTGTACTGTGGAGTTTCTTAAAAGCTCCTGACAGCGATTTCACTCTACAGTCACGTACATGTTGTATTACGGTAGGCACTGCTCCATTTTTGCACGTCTTTCGCCGGTTCTATTTGCGTACATTAACGTGTTGTTCGTTGACCGTTGACGATAACCTTAGAACTTCGCGACAATTTGAACGATTATACGTTGGTATGAAGTAATTTTGAGCGTAATTAATAATGTTTATTACATAGTCATTAAGGACAGTCAAGAGAAATGCCTCGTTGTTCCTCTGTTGGCTGGAAAAACCGATATAAAGATTGTTATGTGATGCTTGTGTTAGCAAGGAATGACGAAATACGGGAACAGTGGGCGGTGAAAGTTTACCGATAAAGTGGGGACCGTAAAGGCCGTTTATGGAAATGAACGAATTATTCCTGCCTGTGTGAAGTAAATATTTTCGGCTGCCCCTCCCCCCCCCCCGGGCCCAAAGCAAGAAAGGCACTGATCAAATTAAGTAATAGAACTACTGCTTTTCGAAGTGGTATAGTGATTGCGTAATGAATTAATAATGTGAAGGTCGCGAGCTCGAATCCGGTAAGTGGTAAATTTTTTTAAACGGCACTTTCTAGCTTTTTGTCAGTTCGTGGTCTGGTTTTTGACATGCCGTGTTACAAGGTATGTTTTAACATGGCTACTGCACCTTTCCCTTGGCTGTGTGTTATTGGCTACTCACAATCCTGTAACTTGATACGGGATGTGACGTGAGAAAGGGACGGGGTAGATATTCAGTTACTTATTTTGAGTCTGTTTCTGCTGTTTCACTAGAGATAGTATTGGTATTTTTCCGATTTTCTGTGATACACTGTCCCTAAAAGTACCTACAGAATGACGTTTCTGGTATTTTCCAGTGTAGGAAAATGTTATAATATCGACAGCACACTTAAAATGAAATTTTTTTTTCGGGGCGGAAAGCGATAATACTGTACTAATTTCAGCGATGGATATTCAGACAGAAATTTCTGAAAAAGAATTATTTTCTTTGAGGTACCTAACATGAAATACCTCTCTTTCTTAGTAATCAAATGCCAACCGTCGAAATTACCAGAACATCCTATAATATGGTGTTAACATTCGACAGTTATAGAAACTGTTTCACGAGATTTATTTGCTTACAAATTTATTAGGACTGTATGAACATAGATGAAAGACATTTCTTTAACCACGTACTGATTAGTAAGCTAGAAGATGTGTTTTGGTGTCTTGGGTGGAAGTGATGGCTTATTTCAATCGTCAAGTGGCTGCACTTCGGCCAGGGGCGCTATGTAAGCGCACGTACCGCGCGCGGTCTGGTAAAAACATGGCGGACACAAGCCGGTTGCCACTCTCTCCCTATATAGGCTCTCTATCGATAGTTACGAGAGCGCGGCATCTGGTAGCGTCTCTCTGTGTTCTATCGGAGCATGTTATGGCCGTAAAGCAAAGTGCTGGAATATTCGACTAATTTATGTGTCCCCAACGCCGTGGGTAGACCCGTCAGCATTTACCGATTGTGTCAAGTGTGATGATCGTGAATAATAGGTTTCGTGGTAACTGCGCCGGTAATTTTTCGGGTAATAACAAGATACGTGTGACGTGCATATGCTACCAAACAGTACTGTATGAAGAATCAGAAAAGTGAAGAGTACTGTATGAAGAATCACCCGTACTTAGCATTGTGAGACAAATGCCGTGACAGTGTCCATGTTTATTAACATATTACTTTCTACAAGTTATCAGTTGCTTGTGGATTAGCGTGAAAAATTGCCACCCAACGACCTATGTGTGTTAGTATAAAAGAGCTACTACTCGATAATAACGTTCTTACTAATATATCAACCGATTATGCTTTATCTGTTAGGCGACGGTCCTCCTAAAATTCATAACTAGCTGTATTCTGTTTATACACCGAGACAGTAAGTAGGAGCGTTGTAAGTACGACGAGTTAATTGGAAGTCGGTGCTGTACGCACTTTGCATCTGATATAGCGCAGTTTAAAGGTAAATGTACCGTTCCGCTAGTTCGCTAAATTTTGGAGCCTTTCTTGTGTTCTTTACCAAGTTGGATAAAGATTTCTTTGTATATAAAACTCTTCTGGGTGTTGGACCGCATCGTCAAAATATCAAACACTTCACCGACGTTTCGGCCACTATTGCAAGTGGCCATCTTCTGGGTGTTACATTTACTGCTGGGTGACGGAAAGCTGGTGTCTTAAATACTAAATGTTGCTAGTTGCTATTGGTGGTTTTCAGCTCTCTTTCATTGGTGTTTACTTTATTTCTTCCTATTGGTGGAAAAGGAAGTCCAGGATTGGTGTTTATATTAATGTTTGCCATTGGTTGAACCTGGCGAATGAGGAGCGGTGGTAGCAGTGACGTAGCAGTGATGTCTAGCGCCGGCTAGAGCGTGCTGTTTGCTCTGTGTACGCGCGGCCGCTGTTGTCTGCGGGCGGGCCCCTATGGACTGCACTGCGCGCGGTGTCGTCGCGAAGCGCTGCTACTGCTGGCAACCAAGACGCGGGAAGTCTGTACCCGTCTTCCCTGTTCATATTTACGGGTCGCTTAGCTATTTCAATTGCTTCCCTGATTTTCCTCTTCAAAGTATAGGGCTGTTTTGCCAGTACAGCGACTTTCCGAAAATCCATATGTTTGCCGCACTCTTCTTGGTGTTCAGCTACTGCCGACTTTGTATGCTGTCCTAGCCGAATGTACCTCTCGTGCTCGGCTATCCTTGTTTTAATCGGCCGCCCAGTTTCGCCAATGTACACCTGGCCGCACTCACAGCCGATTTCGTAGACTCCAGCTGTGTGCAACTTATCCGTTTTGTCCTTCAGTGAGCCTAGGACATCTCTTATTTTATTGTTGCTGCGAAATATAGGCTTGATGCCCTCTCGACGAAGAATTTTGCCTACTCGTTCGGTGACGCCTTTTACGTATGGCAATAGGGCGATGGTTTGTCCTTCCTTTGGCGCTTCCCTTTTGTTTCTATCATTAGGTGTCATAGTTTGCTCAATCATCCTCTTCCCATAACCGTTTGCTTCGAAGGTGGACCTGATGTTTTTTAATTCTGCTTTCAGATGTTGTTCATCACTAATCCGGTATGCCCTCTTAGTTAGAGTGTGGAGCACGGACTTCTTTTGCGTAGGATGATGGTGGGAAGTTGCGTGAAGGTACCTGCCTGTGCTGGTGGCTTTTCTAAATACCCGATGGCCCAGTTTGCCCTCTGGTTTCCGATAAACCTCTACGTCGAGGAAAGGGAGCACACCATTCTTCTCAATCTCCATGGTGAACTGGATCTTGTTGTGCTGTTGATTGAGGTGTTGATGGAAATTCTGCAGCTCCTCTTCTCCATGAGGCCAGATGACAAACGTGTCGTCTACATATCGCAGCCAGCAGTCTGGACGTAGTGGTGCGGACTGGAGAGCTGTTTCCTCGAATGCCTCCATGAAAATATCAGCTGCAACGGGTGAGAGAGGTGAACCCATTGCAACTCCGTCCGTCTGTTCATAAAATTTTCCTTTCCACCTGAAATAGGTGGTCGTTAAACAATGTTGCACCAGATCGCAAACGTCGGGTGGAACACGTTCCTCTAGGATGCTCATGGTATCCGACACTGGTACATTTGTAAATAAGGACTTCACGTCGAAGCTGACCATCAAATCCTTGGTGGAGATTCGTTTTTCTTCTAAAAGTGCTACGAAATGGGTTGAGTCCTTGACGTAAGAGTCCGTGTGGCCCACGAGATGTTGGAGTTTCGGTACTAGTTCTTTTGCAAGTCGGTAAGTCGGTGAGTCTATACTGCCTCATGGAGAAGAGGAGCTGCAGAATTTCCATCAACACCTCAATCAACAGCACAACAAGATCCAGTTCACCATGGAGATTGAGAAGAATGGTGTGCTCCCTTTCCTCGACGTAGAGGTTTATCGGAAACCAGAGGGCAAACTGGGCCATCGGGTATTTAGAAAAGCCACCAGCACAGGCAGGTACCTTCACGCAACTTCCCACCATCATCCTACGCAAAAGAAGTCCGTGCTCCACACTCTAACTAAGAGGGCATACCGGATTAGTGATGAACAACATCTGAAAGCAGAATTAAAAAACATCAGGTCCACCTTCGAAGCAAACGGTTATGGGAAGAGGATGATTGAGCAAACTATGACACCTAATGATAGAAACAAAAGGGAAGCGCCAAAGGAAGGACAAACCATCGCCCTATTGCCATACGTAAAAGGCGTCACCGAACGAGTAGGCAAAATTCTTCGTCGAGAGGGCATCAAGCCTATATTTCGCAGCAACAATAAAATAAGAGATGTCCTAGGCTCACTGAAGGACAAAACGGATAAGTTGCACACAGCTGGAGTCTACGAAATCGGCTGTGAGTGCGGCCAGGTGTACATTGGCGAAACTGGGCGGCCGATTAAAACAAGGATAGCCGAGCACGAGAGGTACATTCGGCTAGGACAGCATACAAAGTCGGCAGTAGCTGAACACCAAGAAGAGTGCGGCAAACATATGGATTTTCGGAAAGTCGCTGTACTGGCAAAACAGCCCTATACTTTGAAGAGGAAAATCAGGGAAGCAATTGAAATAGCTAAGCGACCCGTAAATATGAACAGGGAAGACGGGTACAGACTTCCCGCGTCTTGGTTGCCAGCAGTAGCAGCGCTTCGCGACGACACCGCGCGCAGTGCAGTCCATAGGGGCCCGCCCGCAGACAACAGCGGCCGCGCGTACACAGAGCAAACAGCACGCTCTAGCCGGCGCTAGACATCACTGCTACGTCACTGCTACCACCGCTCCTCATTCGCCAGGTTCAACCAATGGCAAACATTAATATAAACACCAATCCTGGACTTCCTTTTCCACCAATAGGAAGAAATAAAGTAAACACCAATGAAAGAGAGCTGAAAACCACCAATAGCAACTAGCAACATTTAGTATTTAAGACACCAGCTTTCCGTCACCCAGCAGTAAATGTAACACCCAGAAGATGGCCACTTGCAATAGTGGCCGAAACGTCGGTGAAGTGTTTGATATTTTGACGATGCGGTCCAACACCCAGAAGAGTTTTATATACAATGACAACGGCCGCGGAAGCCTTCGTTTACAAAGATTTCTTTATTTAAAAATTAGCACGTACTAAGTATCAATTATTTTCATAAAAAGGAAGAGATTTTGCCATCCTTGATGGTGATAATCATTATTATTATTATATAGACATTCCATTCCAGAATTGTGGATCGTCCTTTTTTTTAAATTATACATTCATAATTGAATCCTTCGATTTCTTATTTATTAGGCATCCCAACTGACCGTAATGGATAAGAAATATACCTGAATGTCCAATCAGTCAATGTTTTATATGCAACTTTTCATTTATTCCGAGGATCAATTGATTTTTATTTTTCTGTGATATCGTACTACTGGTGAACCACTTAATCTGCCTGCAAGTTTCATATCAGCACACACTCCGCTAAAGAATGAAAGTTTCATTTAGGATATGCAAGTTAAAATTGATAAATTCATACGTATAGCTAGATATATCGTTACATGTGACATGTGCCAAACCGGCCTTCGCATGTATAGCGGATTGTAAGTGAACAAGACCGATAGGTGGCGCTAGCCTTGTTGTGGGCGTGCATGTCAAAGAATACTAACAGAAATGTTGCAAAACCATAGATTTGGGTGACATAGGTACAGCAAAAGTCAACATACGTATAAAATAAGGGAGACTCCAGTACTATCATTATTTTATACGTATGTTTACTTTTGCTGTACCTATGCTACCCAAATCGATGGTTTTGTAACATTTCTGTTAGTAATCTTTGACATGCACGTCTACAACAACGCTAGTTCCACCTACCGATCTTGTTCACTTACAATCTGCTTTATACGCCAAAGCCAGTTTGGCACATATCACCTGTAACGATTCATCTAACTATACGTGTGCATTTATCAATTAGAACTTAACTTTCCATGATCATCTTGTTGAGCCTTATACCAGTATTTTGTGTAAGTACGATAATTCTGTCTTGATTGTTTTTGTTATCTCTTATTATACCTTACTTTGATATTAGATGTACTTATATTTTGTTTTTAAAATCTTTCCACAGTTTGTATCAGACGATAGAGAACCAAAACGCGCCATACGAAATAAAAATTTATCCTGTGTTGTATTTCAGTCTCCAGCCCTCCATCACTTTGAATGTAAGTTTTAGTTGCTCTCCTTGCATTTTAATGAACAGAGGTCTCCTGCATCCTTTGTACGCACATATTCTGTTATCTCCCTGATAATCCTCATTCCTCTTTCTTTTAGGGCTCTCCGCCACTGCTCAAGCTTGTCTTGCATTTCCACTAGTGTGGGTTAACAGATCTACAAGTCATCAGCAAACATCATGTTCCATGGCGCCTCTTTCTTTCACTTAGGATATCATATAAAATACATTTAAGCAAAATCGGCTCGAGGAAAAGAAATAATTTCGTATTTGAAATTTTTCGTTATCGAAAACATCGTGTTCGTTTGTTTGAATACGCTACTTTGGAATTCTATAAAACGAATAGGCCCTGGGTTTTCGTAGGTAACTTGAGCGTATCTTGGGGCAACATACAGTGTCGGTATAGAGTAAGATTCAGCAAAATCGGATCACGGAAAAGAATATCACCGAATCGTAATTTAAAGGCTGCGCTACTTAGTAAAATGGTGTACGCCAAAGAAACAATTCTTGGTGCTGTTAAGTATCGTATTAAATCAAAGAGATATTACATAGCCCTGTTAGTTTTATAGTTCACAATTTTTGGTAATTTATGTGTGAGACAGAATTAAGCGTTGGAATCTTATCTTTAGGAACTACTACTGAATTTGACATAAAAATTTTCTGGGTGTTGTACCGCGTCATGATGTAAGGCTATTACTTAAATAACCGACGTTTCGGTCAACGTTAAAGTGGCCTTCATCTGGGTATAATACCTGGTTATTTAAGTAATAGCCTTACATCATGACGCGGTACAGCACCCAGAAAACTTTTATGTCATCTGACTCTGGCCGCGGAAGCCTACGTAATTATATAATACTGAATTTGCTTGAAAAAGATATACGGATGTACTGTACTCGCTTTGTATGAGAAAGAACTGAATTTTTCTGTTGTTTTTGATAGATTTTACACCACCCTTCATAAGTTTGGAACACCTGGTAATGATAGACAATGGAAATGAAATACAGTATAAAAATGCATTTTGTTGTTTTCCAAATGTTTATTGAGCTCAAATAATACACAGGAAGATGCAACAATTAAATATTCGATACCTCAAAACAGCCACTCTTTGCTTTCATCACTGTTTTGCACATTCTCAGCATGCGCTGAGTCAGTTTATCCAAGGTTTCAGTTGGGATTAATCTCCATTCTTGCTGCAGGACCTCCTATAATTTCGTAATCAAACGAAATTTCAGGTCACAGAGACATCATCTCAAAAAGTCTTTTTTGTGTTTTCACACGTCCATTGAAACAGACCGCAAGAATGTAATATAATATACCTGTAGTAACATTTTAAATATATGCCAAATAGTTTGAAGATGAGGCACATGCCTCGAAACATTTAGCTTAAATAAATAATTTTAACAGCTATAAATATTGTGACTGGTAGCGGAAAATTCAATTACCCTGTTAAGTATGTATATGTACAATAATTAAGTGCACAATACTGTTTCATTATTACCTGTTATTTGAGCTTGCTATTCCGTGTTCTAAGCAACAACTCACATAGTTCACTTCCATCATGCTCCGTTGCTATACGCAGCATGGTGTTTCCAAACTTGTGGACAGCAGTGTATTATTTGGCCTCTTGGCCAGGAAAAACGAATTTAAGGAATAAGTGGCAGTATAAGGGTTCAGTTTTTACCAACAAAGGTTCTGAATCTAGACAGCGACAGTACCGTATGCAAAGGTCGTTATTTTGAGTCTCTTGACGAAGCACGGGCGTATATCTGGTGTGCCATAAAATTAAATTTGGACTTGAATCTGCAGGCTCCTTTGTCAGTGGTATAAAGAAATGCCTCATGCGAATAATCACGAAGGGAAGCTCTGCGGCCCGTCACACTACGCCGTCTAAGTCAGCAGAGTTTTCTTTCCATTAAGCGGCTGCCTGCGTGGCCCCTGTAATCATGCCATTGTCATCCCGCCGCCGGAGCTAAGGAAACGCGACCCACGTACGGAACTCTTCGCACGTCTAATTTTCTCCGCACATGTAAAAGCTGCCGACCTCCTGCAGACGGAGCAAATCCTCCTATTATTCTCCTTAAAACAGCAGCTCTGTCAAAAGGAAAGAGCTGGATATACATAAAGTACTGGATTTCCGTATGAATAAAGAAAATGAAAGACACAAGGGAAGTGAGATAGGCATATTGAAGAAATAAAAGAAATAGTCATAGTGTAAACGCAGTGAAGTGTAAGGAACAGCACGAGGACTAAGGACGTAATGTGGTTTGATAACAACTGGGATAGATATTTAAAGAGAAATAAAGTGTGGTGTGAGATATCGCATTGTACCAGTATGCCAACAGACTATCTGAAGAAAGAGCCGAAGCGGGAAGCGCCGAATGGTTCTAGGCGCCTTATCAGTGACCGCGAGGCTGCTCCCGACGGAGGTTCGAGTCCTCCCTCGGGCATGGAGTGTGTGAGTCCTCAGCATGAAAGTTAGTTTAAAATTAGTGTAACCCTTTCAGAACTGGTGTCCATTGTAATGGAGACCGACTTTGTATTAATTTTAGAACACTATACGGATGCGCTTCACTTTGAGACCCATTAGCCTGCTTACTTGCTTACTAGCTTTTACTTTCGTGCTTCTTCTCTGTCACCAGAATGGCCTGCTACAATGAAAAACAGTGAACATGTCGGGCTCGTTGCGGAGTGCGCCAAACATGATATAATTCGTTGAAATTATTTTATGTACCGTACTAATTTATAAATTTTGCACGAGTTCCATTTTGCAATATAAGTCCTATAATAAATATGGAGTGACATACATTACTGTTGACTTTTTATTTCACATCCTTAACTGCCAGACACATTGTCCAATTTATCTGGCTTTTTTTGTTCTTAATTTTTGGAACCAAGTTTGATTTTTTAAAAATTTTGCTTAAATCTACAATGTACATGAAAAAGTGCAAGAATATGTTTTATTTTATTTTCAAAATAACTCAGGACTGAAAGGGTTAAGCAATTTCTAAGCCATTTAGCCAATAGCGAAGATGAACTTGCTGAGCTACTATCATTCTAACTTAAGGATTAGACATCAAACTCAGCAAGTACAAACTCTTGATAATCGAGAACAACAGATACAGCTCACAGGCCGATCAAAGGAAGTCTTGAATTCGTTCATCTATCTTGGGTCATCCGTCTGCAACACGGGAACTTGCAAAGATGAGATAAGAAGACGGGTCACGCTAGAGCGAGTGGTTATGAAGAAACTCACCAAGATCTGGAAGAGCAGAGCAATAACAAATAGCACAAAGATCCGGCTAGTTAAATCACTCAAGGCTAGAGACAAACTGCGCATTGAATGCGTTTGAGATTTGGTGCTGGCGTTGGATGCTACGCATAAAGTGGCGAAACAACAACAAATGTGTCCATTACTGAACAACTCGATATCTCCAGACGCCTTGATTTTCGACTCGCAGAAAAATTCACCAGTTCTTTGCTCATATTGTGAGAAGAGATGGAGAAAATTTAGAGAAAATCTGGCAAAGAAAAATCGAGGGCACGAGACCAAGAGAAAGAGCAGCGAGCAGATTGGTAGATCAAATCAAGAAGATTCTGTTCTACCTCTTCAGTAGCCACTAACAAGGACACAACATGGGTATCGGATTTTAGAACTTTTTGATATTTATGGCCCGTGAAGTTTAGAACTTAAAAAACAATCAACCCAAGCCATTCGACGCAACTCTCTCGAGAAAATCGACTTTGAAATTTTGCAGGTAAGTTAAGTACCAATCATTAAATAAATTTCAGCATCTGTCGGGGTAGCTCAGTTGGCAGCGTTGTGGATTCACAATCATAGAGTCGGTGGTTTGAATCCCGGTGTGGCGAATATTTTTTCGTTGTTTTCGCAGTTACGTTAAAACATTTAGGGGTATCTAACTCCATGTGTTGTCAGTTTTTGCTTATGTGTATGTAGACGAGCTGAACACCTTGTCACCTAAAACAGTTGTTGAGTAGGTTAGCTGCTTGGAAAACCATTAGCAGCTATGAAGATTACTTTACAAATATAGCGTCGTAGCTCTTTACCAACTGAACAATCAAAGACTACCGTCGTCAATTAATAGTGAAGCCAGCACTGTAAAATTGTAACTTATGTTATTTTTTTATTGACACCATCATTATTAACAATCTTCTATAAAATGTAGAAAATTACGAATTAAAAAAAGCATTTGAGTTTTTCATAAAATCACCATTAGATATTAAAATTGTGTAATTATTCGAATACGACGAGAAAAAAAAAACAAAGAAAAAAAAACTAAACAATCTGTTATTACAGGTTTCGAACTGAGGCCAGTGCGTTACCACCTGAGCTAGACCGACAGATGTATTTATTGGTACTTAACATGTACTTACAAAACTTCAAACTAGATTTTCTCTAGAATTTTTGAGAGTTGCGTCAAATGGTTTTGGCTATTGTTATTTGTGTTCTGAACTATACATATCATAAATATAAAAAAATCTTAAAATCCGATACACATGTGATCTCCTTGTAAGAGGAGCTGGCAACTGTCCGGGATGGAGACGATTGGTTCATTGGGTCACGACTCCCAGCAATGAGCACAACGACGTATGGTGATGAAACCTACTGAATGATTGTCGCAGTAGTTTGGTCTTATATATTTACAAACGTTTGAACATTTCTGAACATCTGGAGAAATATAATCACGTAGTACAAAGAGATGTAACGACAGCCTCTCATTTGATCTGTAAAATTTGTCGTAAGGAAATGCTTAGAGTTTCAAAATCATATGATTCAAATCCATTTTGGATATCTGATTCAGAAAATAAAAGAATGGATCCACGCTTGCAGATATATAAGGACGCTCAGTCTTCACCTTTTTCATGTAATCTGACGATGCCTGAAAAGAGCGAAATGCATTATTATAAATAAAAATTAAATTTACGCAACTGTTAACAACTGTCTTAAATAAATAATAATATCCGTGTTCAGAAATATGCCACTGCAAACCTAAATGGCATCCACTGTACACAACAGAACTGTTCTGCTGCACTGTAGGGATTACAATGCGACATCCTATAAATTGTTTCTTCTTTTTCACTATATTGTTCCAATATCTGAAAATAGTTACTGAATTGGAATGTACATTAATATTAATGCAAGAGTTAATCATGTGAATTGAGGTGAATGTACCGTATAGATTCTCGCAGCTACCGCATCTTGGAGGCAAAGATAATGCGCTTAGGCCAGAAAGCGCATACGATATGCTAATCAGGACAGCAACCCTATACTTTCCTTCACGCAACAGTGCCATGACTTCCTTTATCGTCAACCAAATTGCAGTGGACTCTACACTGGAGAAGTGTCCAATTAGCAACAAGTAATCTTGATGTTCTCTTCATCAACAGCCACGCAAGCTGTTTACTTGTAATTGTCTAATTGCAGCACGAGCAACTTGAGAACAGTACAGTACGGAACGCTTCCACTCAGTACGAAGCCAAGTAAGTCACCAATAAACATCATACCTTTTTTTTTTCAACGTAATGCGCATAAGTAATCATGCGTCCCTGTAGTTTAGACCCAGATCAGCGTCAGGGACTTCCAACCCAAATCGTTCGAATACTTCTACCGAAAAACCACCGAGCAAAAGAGAAGGAAGTCAGGTTGACCAGGATCAAGGCTGAAGTTCACAACGCCAATTCCCGCATGCACGTCACTCTCCGGCCAACTAACAACAGAGTCCCTTGCTGACACATCTCCAAACCAACCGGGTAGCGTCGCGTTGTTTCATGTTCCACACACTAAAATGGTGCCTCCTAGGCAGCATTCGTCGTGCTGAGCCCCCGGTAGCAACACATCCGAACGCTCTACACTGGTCGAGACAATGAGGGGATAAGTTGAGATGTGTAGATACTAAAGTAACGTCATCAGCAAAAAGAAGTAAAATGATGCAACGTCTCTCTATCGGTTTTACGGAGTGGACACATCATTACGGCAACAATGGCAAGAAAAGGAAAAATGTTCAAATGTCTGTAAATCTATACGACCAAACTGCGTGGTCATCAGTCCGTAACTTACAAACTACTTAAACCTAGGTAAACTAACCTAAGGACAACACACACACACACCCATGCCCCAGGGAGGACTCGAACCTCCATGGCGAGCAACCGCGCGCTCCGCAGCGAGGCGCTTTGGACCACTCGGCTACCCCACCGCGGCGGTAAGGAAAGGAAGATGCAGCAGAGGGGACTGGGGTTGGTTTGTGTTTACACTACCAAACGAATTACACAAGCAATTGGGTTCAGATATGTTCAAATGTTTGTTAAGCTTATGGGACTTTACTGCGAGTTCATCAATCCCTAAACTTAATACTTACAAAGTAACTTATACTAAAGACAGCACAAACATGTATGCCCTAGGGAGGATTCGAACCCCCAACGGGGAACGCTCTCGAGCATCGGAGCATAGCGCCTCAATGCGGTCGGCCACTCCCCCGAGTGAGCAGGTAGTGCAGTGTAACAACAACATAACTTACCCGAAGCTATAGAAAGGAGAGCTATAGGAAGGTTGGAAACGGGAAAGACACAGAGGGAGATGACCGTTATCTCCGATTAACAGCCCGTCGAGACAAGAGGCTGAATGTGACCTAGCTGTAACGCATCTTCCAGGCAGTAACAGTACGCGTAATGTCAACACAGACAGTGCGAAATCGCCTTCGGGAGTGTGGTCTCTATGCATAGAGGCCTACGGTGTGTGTGTCACATTAATACTTCGAAACCATTTAGCCCGCAGATACTGCTCGGAGGAACATGGAACTGCGTATGTGCAGGAAACATCACCATATCATGGTGGTGGACGAATGGTGTGGGCAGGAGTCAGTATTGGCGAACGTACGGACCTCTATGTCATTCAGAATGGCGCAGACTGTTCAGGGGTACAGAGACGAGAACCTTCCATTTTTCGTTGTGCCCTACGCTGTTGCCATGTGTTTCTTCTGGTTGTCGATAACGCTCGTCCCCACAGAGCTGCAGTGGTGGACAAGATACTTGAAGCTGAGGTAATTGAACGAATGGAGTGACTAGCTTGTTCACCGGAATTAATCCCGACTGGGCATGTCTGGGATACAATTGGCAGACGCATTTCAGCCAGACCAGACACACACACCGGTTGCAGAGCTGGATACTGCTCTAATGGAAGAACGGCTAAATATCCAAGAACTGACATAACGTCATACGGTCCATGACACACAGGTGTGGTGATCACACACTTTCATGGTGGCCCCATGATGCCTCTCTCTAAGTAAACGCCATGTAAACCTCAAGTAAAGAGTGGAGACTGCAAAATATCGTACTCTATACCAGACAAATTACAGTTGTAACCAATATCTGAATAAAATACTTTACCATATGTATATTGTGTAAAACTCGTCCTTAAGAGTGCATCGAAGTTTTGGGGTGAACAAAAAACATGAACTCTTTTCATTATATTACACCTTGTTGTAAGTTGCTACCTCTGCGTATGTGTAAAGAGAGACGCAATCACAGTACTTAACTGATGTATAAAGTCTTGGACGTTACCTTGCGATACATTATACGTTGAATACAAATTATCGATGTAATATGTCATCACTAAGACTTCCAAAAAGGCCATCTCGTTGATATGCAGTTAGTGCTGCCATTTGTGGCGCTAACGGGTGCACTGTTTGATGTTTCACTACCGACAGTATCCTCGGTAATGTGTACAGAAAACAAGGTAAAGCATCATCGGCGAAGAAAAATAGTAGGCGAAATCTTAAGTTAACTGACAACGACCGATGAGCATCGTGAACGATTTTGGCAAGATAACATAAAACTACCGCAGCAAAAGCGACTCCAACATTCACTACGAACGTTGGAACTTAAATTTACATTGCTGTAAAGTAACGATGCAATGGAATCTAGTATTGTAGCTGATAGCACACGTTGTTGACGTACCTACCTTACTTCCGAGTAAATGGATTCGCCCGTCCTATGTCACCGGCGTGCACACAACATAGGAAAACACTGTCACTTGTGAGCAAGCGGTCTAACATGACGGTGTCACGAAGTTTTGGAAAAGAACGATGATCAATACTGAATGTGCCAGACATCGTATAGCACGACAGTATCTTCAAGGTCTTCAAGAAGTGTGCGGGGACTCGGCATTGACGTACAGAACAGTGGCACGTTGGGTAAAAGCCTTTAACGAAAGAAGTCATGCATCGGGCCGGTCGTCCTAGCGTCTCTGAAGAAGAAGAGCGTACTGCAACTTCCTGGCAGATTAAACTTATGGCCGCGGCGGAGCGGCCGAGCGCATTGAGGCTCTATGCTACGATGCGCGAGGCCGTTCACCGTCGGGGGTTCGGATCCCCCCCTCGGGCATGGACGTTTGCGCCATCTTTAGTGTAAGCTAGTTTCGTAAGTAGTTTGTAAGTTTAGGGACTTATGACCCCGGAGTTAAGTCCCATAAGCTTTACAAACATTTGAACATTTTAAACTTATGTGCCGGAACCTGTATTCGAAAATGGGACATTTGCATCTACTGACTGAGCTATCCCGGCACGATTCACGGTGTTTTGTCACAACTTTACTTCTGCCAGTACCTCGCCTCCTACTTTGCAAACTTCACAGAAGTTATCCTGCGAACCTTGCAGAACTAGCAATCCTGGAAGAAAGGATATGGTAGATAAATGGCTTAGCCGCAGCCTAAGAGATATTTCCAAGATGAAACTTTCACTCTGCAGTGGAGTGTGCGCTGATATGAAACTTCCTGGCGGATTAAAATTGTGTACTGGAACCGTCAAAGGTCCTAGGTTCGTATCCTGGTTGCGCCACACAATTTTAATCTGCCAGAAAATTTCATATAAGTGCACACTCAACTGCAGAATGAAAGTTTCATTCTAGAAGTCAATACTGTTGCCGTTTCTAGTGGACAGTGGTCTACGCCAGATGATTCGTGGGCACGCCCACAATAGGACTGTGCTTCGCATCGTGAAGGAACGCCTGACTATGCGAAAAGTTGCAACACTATGGGTTTCGCATCAATTGACGGAAACGCAGAAATGGTTGCGTTACGGTTTGATTTGATTCCGATGATAAAGGAACCATTTAGTGGCACTCGCTTCAGAACTGTTGCAGAGATTCGACAGGCGGTAGACCGCTCAATTTGCACCATCAACAGAACAGGCTCTCCACGCTACCCTGTCCTGTGCAAATCTCTTCATCTGAGAATACGTTCGACCACCTACATCGTTTTGAATCTGCTTACAGTATTCGTCCCTCGGTTTCCCTCTACGATTTTTACCCCACACACTTCCCTCTAATGCTAAACTGACGATTCCTTGATGTCTCAATGTTTCCCACCAATCTATCCCTTCTCTTAGTCAGGACATGCCAGAAACTCCTTTTCTCTCCAATACGCTTAAGCACCTCCTCATTATGATTAGTTAAGTGGTCTACCCATCTAATTTTCATCATTCGTCTGTAGCACCACATTTCAAAAGCTGCTATCATCTTTTTGTCTGATCTCCTTATCGTCCACATTTCACTCCAATACAATGCTACACTCCAGAAAAATGTTTCAGAAAGGATTTCCTAACATTTAAACCAATATTGGATGTCAACAAATTTCCCTTCTTCAGAAACGCCTTTCTTTCCATAGCGAATCTTCGTTCTATATCTCCTTAACTTCGGCCATCAGTAGTTATCTTGCTAGCCAAATAACAAAACTCATCTACTACTTTTAGTGTCTCATTACCTAATCTAATTCCTTCAGAATCGCCTGACTTTCTGACATTCCATTCCATTATCCTTGTTTTACTCTTGTCGATGTTCATCTTAAACCCTCTTCTCAAGAGACTGTCCATTCCATTAAATAGCTCTTCGAGATCCTTTGTGGTCTCTAACAGAATTACTATGTCATCAACGACTTTGTATCGGTTGTGAATAACTAGTTGCCACTATTTAAGTTCCAAGCATGGTATTTTGATAGAACCAGTACTGCTGAAGCTTAAAATTCATGTTATGGCCGCAATGGTAAACACTTAACAACGAAAGCCAACACAAAGCTATGAAAGAAGTTGTACCACGATCATAAAACCAGGTTACTTGATGGCTGGAATTATGTGGTATGGTCCGATGTATCATCGGTCACATTGATTCCTACAAGCAACCGGGTTTATGTATCGAAAGTACCAAAAGAAGCTTGCGATACGGCATGCCTGCTTCCTGCAGCCACGCATGGAGGAGGTTCTTTCCTGATTTGAGCTTTTACTAGGTATGTCAGGAAAGTAATGAAGCTGTACCTCTATCTCAGAAACTACACGCAGTAGGACAATGAAACCAGTAGAGCTGATAAAGGCATCCTTTGGCTATAAGCAGAGAAAATTTGAAGTACCTACGGTGAATAAAAGTGAGTTTATAACATATTTTGTGAGGATGTGTTAGTGTTGCTCGTTGGAGAGATGGCGAGTACAAAAGTGGAACAACGCCACGTCATCAAATTTTGTGTGATACCCAAGGACAATGCAGCAGAAACATTCAGAAAATTAATACAGGCCAATGGGGACCACACAATGTCCCGTGCACAAGTGTTTCGGTGGCATAAGAGATTTATGGAAGATTAGACACGTACAGAAAGACTAAGCTCGGCACGAAACGATGAAAATATTCCAAGAGTGAGGGACCTAGTAAGAACAGATCGGTGCTTAACGGTTATCATGATTGCTGTACATTAATCGCCAAACAGTGTACGAAATTACTCAAGGAAATGAGAATAATTTATGCGGAAATGGTGCCAAAGAACTTGACAAGTGAATAAAAGGAGCATCGCATGGGTGTGGGCCGTGACCTTATCAACCGCACTGAAACTGAACCACACATTTTCAAACATGTTGCGCCAGGTGATGAGACGTGTTTTTTCGAGTGTGATCCTGAAACCAAAAGACAAAGTTCTGATTGACACACAAGCAGCTAACCACAACCGAAGAAGGTCAGGAAAAGCAAATCAACTATCAAGGTCATGGTGTTCTGCTTCTTTGATCATCAAGACGTGATCCATAAGGAATTTGTTCCTAAAGGAAAAACTTTGAATCAACAAAATTGCATCTAAGTCGTGTCCGTACTGACATGTTCCAATCATGGATCCTCCGACAATGTGACTTCCTGTCAATAAAATTCTTCCGGGTTTTTGGCTACATTGTCAATCTATAAAATCCGATGTTTCGGCCACTGTTGTAAGTGGCCTTTGTCAAAGTGTTTCGCCAAATTTTATTGACAGTGACAACGGCCGTGGAAGCCTTCGTTTACATTTTAAGGGCATCCCTGATTTGCCACAACCCTCGTATTCCCCACATCTCAGCCTCTGTGACTTCTTCGTATTCCCCAAAATCAGAAATGCTGTTCATGGACATTAATTTAGGTCCGTAGAAAACATTGAAAGCGTCGTGATACAGACACTTCGAAGTGTGTCACTTGAGGACTTCCAGCAATGCTTCCGTGTGGGGAGCGACGTCTGCTTCCCACGGAAACTGCTTCGAAGGCGATCATGTGGTTTTGTAATGTGTTTAAATGTTTGTGAAGCCTGTGGGACTTAACTGCGGGGTCATCAGTCCCTAAACTTACAAACTACTTATGAACTACCTTATACTAAAGACAGCAGAAACATCCATGCCCGAGGGGGGATTCGAACCCCCGGCGGGGAACGGCCTCGCGCATCGCAGCATAGCGCCTCAATGCGCTCGGCCGCTCCGCCGCGGTGGTTTTGTAATGAATTGTAAATAAATATGTTTTACAAACGCAGTTCCATTACTTTCCTGATAGAGCTCGTATATCTTAGTATTCAGCTTTTTCTAAATTACCCCCAGTTGTCGGATAACTGAATATTTCATCATCCTCGACAACAAATGCATACTAATACAATCATTTTGCTAGCAAACGTTGCCATACTCCAGAATGACACTGCTTCCACAAACAAAGCAAAAAAGTTTCAGGTGTGCTTTGTACACAATCATAAAACTATCAGATAACTCCACTGGGTAGCAAAATTGCCATGTCGAAACTTTATTAAACCTTTATTGAGAGCAAAATTTATAGCACCAAAATCATTGAGGTAAATAACGGATGTTGAAGTACAAGAATGAATAACATCCTGTTGGAATGTATAAAGACTCTTTAATAATTTGTTCCTGGAAGTGTTACAGGTGTTCTCAAAGCCAACGGTGGGCCAACTCATTACTATCAAATACTGTGTCCTCTTCCTGTAGATGTTATGTTATAAGAAATATGTTGCAGTATATCTGTAAACTAAATGAACTGATCGCCATCAAAGCAAGATGTTGCTTTTACTTAATAATGCAACCTATGTTACACAAGCAGGAGGGGCTTTAGTGTCCTACAGTCCAATATTTCGGGAATCTACAGGATACGTAACTTCATTTTTATTTTGTTGAAAATTAACGTCAGTCATTAGGTTGCAACAATGCAAAACTTTTCGCTTTCAAAGGTAAAAAAAGTAATGAATATTTTATATGGGTTTCAGGCTGTATAGCCGCAGCAGAGCGGCCGAGCGCATTGAGGCGCTATGCTGTGATGCGCGAGGCCGTTTCCCGTTGGGGGTTCGAATTCCCCCCCCCCCTCCCCTCGGGCATGGGTGCTTGTGCTGTCTTTAGTATAAGGTAATTATTAAGTAGTTTGTAAGTTTAGGAACTGGTGACCCCACAGTCAATTCCACAAGCTTCACAAACACTTTAAGGCTGTATAAACAACCGAAATCTATATCGTTGGACTTTATATGACACTTGTTAAGTGCCTGGTTGTCAACTACAATGGTTTACAATGAAATTGAAAATTCTCTACCGTTCCATTCTCAATTAGCGCGCGAGAAAAACGACCACCTAAATCTTTCCATTTCGATGTGATCTCTATAAGACAATATGTTCGCATTTGGCAGAGAAAGTTGGTGAAAGGAATTTCTCAAATAATTCTCGCAGCAACGAATAACGCCTTTCTTTTAATGGTTTACACCCCAACATTCTCATCCCTATATCGCAATAATACAAAACGAGCTGCCCATGTCTGAACTTTGTCTAAATCGTCCGGCAGTGCCACTTGACGAAGATCCCATAATGGGCAGCAATACTCTAAAATAGGACGTACATGTGCTGTGTAGGCAATTTCTTTAGCAGAACTGTTGCATCTTATAAGTGTTTTGCCAAAAAAAACATAGTCTTTGGTTCGCATTCCCTACTATATTTTTTATGTGTTCTTTCCAAGTTTAGTTGCTTGTAATTGTTACTTCTTGGCACTTCGTTGAATTTATGGCCTGTAGTTTTGACTGATTTATCGTGTAAATGAAGATTCTTTTAGTGATCATATGGATGAGTTCAAACTTTTCAATATTAAGGGTCAATTGACATTTTTTGCACGATGCAGATATCTAAATCATTTTGCAGTTGCTTTTGATCTTCTGGTGACCGATAAGTGACAGCATCACCTGCGAACAGTCTAAGAGAGCTTCTCAGATTGTGTCCTAAATCGTTCATAAAAATAAGGAACCGTAGGGAACCTATAACACGTTCCTGAGGAACGCCAGACATCAGTTCAGTTCTACTCCATGAATTTCCGTCAGTTATAACGTACTGTGCCTTTTCTGACAGGAAATCTCGAATCCAATCGCACAACAGAGGCGATATTCCGTAAGCACGCAGTTTGATTAGAAAACGCTCGTGAGGTAACAGTGTCGAAAGCCTTCCGATAATCTAGAAATACGGAATGTATTTCATACCCCTTGTCGATAGTACTCATCAGATAATGTGAGTAAAGAACTAGCTGTGTTTCACAAGATTGATACACTCGGAATCCTTGTTGACTATGGGTCAATAGGTCGTATGACGTAGTTCATAATATTTGAGAAAAATACACGTTCTAAAATCCTGCTAGAAACCAACGTCAATAGGCCTGTTATTTTGCGGTTCACTCGTTCTGCCTTTCTCGAATATTGGAGTGACGTGTGCAACTTTTCAGTCTTTGGGTAAGGAACGTTCGCTGAGCTAATAACTATGTAAGGGACTATTGCATCATCATGCCATGAAAGGAAACTAATTGGTATACAATCGGGACCGGGAGACTTACTATTTTTCAATGATTTAAGTTGCTTTCGTACACCAGAGGTATAAACTTCTAAATTACGCATGCTGGCAGCTGTTCTCGACACGAATTCTGGAGTATTTGCTTCGTCTTCTTTCGTGAAGGAATTTCTGAATGCTATGTTAAGCAGGTCTTCTTTAGCAGAAGTGTCATCAGCAGTATATAAGTCAAATTGTTATTAAACTTGTGGGACTTAACTACGGGGACATCAGTCCCTAAACTTATAAACTAACTCATACTAAAGACAGCGCAAACATCCACGCCCAAGGGGGTGGGGGGGATTCTAACCCACGACGGGGAACGGCGTTGCGCATCCGAGCATAGCGCCTCAATACGCTCGGTCGCTCCGCCGCGGCTCAGCAGTAGCATCACCGTTACTATCGCGTCTTGAAGGTAATTATTGTGTTTACTGCTAGTATAAATACGACCAGAATTTCTTAGGATTCTCTAGAAAATTACGTGACAGGGTATATTTGTGGAATTTATTATAAGGTTCTCGCATTGAAGTTCGAGCAAGTGCCTGAAATATAAGGTTCCTTGTGTCGGTAGCGCCGCCTGTGCTCGGTGAGTTCTCTTTGAACTTACCAGCTGGTACGGCGGTACACGACATTGGCAGTAGGGGTGTCTTCCCGTCCACAGGTCTATACAGGCAGCACGTCAAAATGCTATCTACTTTTGAGGTACATGTTATAACGAGATTCAATTTCTGTAGAAGGTAAACGCCTGAGCCAGCCACGGTGGCCGAGCGGTCAGTGGCGCGCCATCACGGTCTGCACGGCCACTACGGTCGGGAGTTCGAATCCCCCCTCGGGCATGGGTATTTGTGCCGTCCTTAGTCTTAGCTATTTCATGAGTAGTTTGTAAGTTTAGTGACTGATGACCCCGTAGTTAAGTCCCATAAGTTCTACAAACATTTGAACATTTTTAAACGCCTGATTTCATGCGACCATTGTGCCTCCTTGGATATGCGGTTTGCATAACGTTAAGGGGTGGTGACAGTTAAACTGCAAGAGAGGCAGACGAGGTAATAGCACCCGAATCTCAAAATGGTGGACCTTCCGTATGGTCAGTAGGCCCATATCGTTCGACTTATCTCCTTGAGGTGCTGCAATTTTAAAATGGACTGCTGATATGGTAGGAAACTGCATGGTGGATGCAGTAACGTCAAGATGTTAGCTAGGAAGATGAGTGAGTCTTGTCGTTTCACGCGAAAATAAACAGCGTGACTCGATTTAATATCACTCCATAGAACTTGTATGCAGTTCGTGTCATGTGGCATTAATTGTGGAACAGCTCCTGCCAGCAGCGGTACTTCATCTCTGATAGATGTACGAAATCTATATATTGGAACATTTCGACCGTTTCTGGAGGTTGAAATAAATTCAACGACAAAGTTGAAAATTGGTGCTGGCCCGGGATTCGCCTTACCCAACAGGCTATCCAGACACGTTTCTCTTCCAACCCAGATTCTAAACTTGTAGCCCCATTCCCAATGATTCCTCTTGCTCAAACTCTATATTGGATTCCCGCAAGGGATCGAGCGTTTGAATGCGTCCGCATTGAAATTGGCATTGCCTGTTGTGGCCATATTCACCATTATTTATATAAGAACAGACACATATCCATAAATCTGATAGACGTCTCGTTGCTTATAAGGTGTTTAATTTGTATTAAAGTGATAAAATGGATTCTTTAAAGCCCTGCTAAATCGTAAGTCTGATGTACGAACAGTTCCTTATATAGGGCAGCGAATGGTCTATAACATTATACTTAATTCCTCCTGTCCTCTTTTATAACATTTAAATACAGATTATTACTCCTGTACTCTTTTATAGCATTGAAATACCGATTTTGTGTTTAAAAATCGTATCTTGCGGCGTTGCAATTTAGTATGAAAGAAGCTTCAGCTACTAGAGGCGATTCAGCTCAGTTGCATGTTAAAATGATAGCTGCTTATGCGTCGAAGGCATTAAGATAGAAATAAAAAAGACAGTTTTCCCATTTTTATTTTGATTTTATTTTCACTTATGGTACACAACCGTGATGAGCAAAGAAAACAGTGTTGTTTGCTTCATTGGCAGTTGGCAGCAGTGGCCTCTGCCTGCACCCCACCGTCTGCAGCAGTGCCTCTTCTCGACCCTCGGCGTTGGCCGACCTGAGTCTCCAGCGTGCAGCAAACGTATGGGGGTTAAACTCGGCACCGCCGTTGTCGCCACTGCGAGGAGACAGCGGCCTCCAGCAACGTCGGCAGCGACGGCGGTCCTGCTGTGCCGCGGCGTCGGACGGACCCGCAGCTTGTGCGTCGGAGGGCGAATTCGGCCAGAGCGATGGAGGAGGGCCCGCGAGTTGTGTGCGGCACGGGCCGACGCAGGAAACTGCGCGGCTGCCAAGTGCCGCAGCTCGCGGACCCGCTCCCTCTCCAGCCTCGTAAATCCCCCCTCCGCCCGGACCGTGGGTTCTGTCTTCTGCCGCCACACTGCAGTCTCGCCCGACGCCGACCGCTACAGATGGAGTACGCTGTGCTGCCCGCCTCCCCGCCCCGCCTCACAGGACAGACCCTCCTAAACTGGCCATCGGCTCCACTGCTGGCGCCGTCCCACCCGAGAACGCCGAGAGACGCGGCAGCCATTCAGGCGACGCTCAGTGGGTCGCCGTAACCGTTAACTCGCACATACGCCGCTCCCTCTGGCCCGGCGCTGCCAGTCCCGAGCAGCGGATGGCGCGCCGCTCGTCGTGAGGTCCGCTAACGGCTGCTCCTGGGTGCCTGCAATCACGGAAATGCGCCGGTCTTCTTACACAGATATGATATCCATCATTGTTAAGGCTGCGCATCCCTCGGCCATCCATAAAGGCGTGTAGAGACTGGACAAACCAACGACAGCTAACCACTTCCTGCCGGCCGCGGTGGCCGAGGGGACTGAGGTGCGCCAGTCACGGTCTGCACGGCCACTACGGTCGGGGGTTCGAATCCCCCCTCGGGCATGGATATTTGTGCCGTCCTTGGTTGTAGCTAGTTCATTAGTAGTTTGTAAGTTTAGGGACTGATGACCACAAAGTCAAGTCCCATAAGCTTTACAAACATTTGAACATTTTAACCGCTTCCTTGGCAGAGATTTGATTACTGTGTAGAGGGGCCAACATAAGCCAACCGAGTGGTTGGCCGTTCTGGAAATGCAGAAGATGTATCCTAGTGAGAATGACGGCTCGAATGTTCATCACGTCAGTAGTCCTTTGCCTCTTGTGGCTCTGTTTGTATTTCAGTGTAGACTGGTGTAAGAAGACAACATTGAAACTTAAGAAATTTTTTCAGCAATTAGTCGTGTTATTTATACACAGATGTAGATTTCGACAACAGTGTCATCATTATCAGTGCTTAAAATAAAACGATTAAAACACGTAAAACGTTTCGACCTCCATGTTGTATGTTCCATTCGTACTCTAAATGTTTTACGTATTTTAATCGTTTTATTTCAAGCACTGATATGGACCACAGAGTTGTCGAAATCTAGATGTGTTAATAAATAAACATTACGACTGATTACAGTCGTTGAGCACACGATCCACCACGGAATCAAGCCTGATAACATAGAAACTATTGAGTTTTATCCCGAATGATAACGCTTATGGGGTATTACCGTCTCTCCACCCGTAAATTAAAAATATTAGACTCGGAGAGATGAAGAGGGCTGCTATAAACTGAAGAAGAAAATTCATACTAGCATTAGTTCACCGGGAACAAGGAGAAAAAGAATTCTGCAGATACCTACAGATAGACATAATTGGTTCTTAGGTTGAAACTTCCAGATGAGTACCTTTCATGTCGTAAATGTGTCTCTCAAACTGCCATGTAAATCCCAAATTGTACTATTGATCTCATAAAATTTCGAATAGTAAACAGTACTCAGTTAAATAGGCATTCAAATTTACTACGAAATATCCCCAAATTCCAATTTCACAGGACATAAATTGTGCCAGCCCGCACTGCTCTCTTGTAGCCGTTCACAACTGTCGCCACTCCTTCTTCAGCTCGATTACACTGCTTTCTGGACCAACCTTTCACAGAGTCCAGCAGGTGTCTCTCGCTGGCCCTGAGTGTCGGCCGCGCCTCGAGACGGCAGTGGGCGACGCTGACTGCAGGCCCGCAGCGAGACCGCCCTCTGACGTCACTCCAAGCCAATCTGCCACCTGCTGGTCGCTCGACGGCGCCTGGCTACGACGACTGGCTGTGTGTTTGAGGAAAACTAAGGAAAGACTGAATATTCTTCGTGGCCCCGCACTAGCTGCGGGACCGCGGACACCCCGCCCTCACAACCTTGAGAGGCCAGGGTGCCGTCGCCGGGCACCGCGGCGCTCCTACTTTTATAGACTCCCGACAATGGTGGACGCGGTTACCGCGGAAACGTCTACTCGGATCAGACATCAGCCCATTGTTTTCAACAAATTCGATCTCCAATATTGCTGCTGGGCATATATATTTTTTTTTTTTTTTATTTTTTTTTTTTTTTTGAGGGATCTAAACGGCTAGGTTATCAGTCCCTTGTTAAAAGAGCACACCATTTAATGAGCGGGTAAAAAAGTACTCCACGTCTAAAGCACGAGAGGGTCAAAGTCTAAGACGACAGCATTGAAGGGAAAACCACTAAAGTAGTGGACCAAACAGAGAACAGCACTAAAATAGCAGAACAGAAGATTGCGGTTGGCTGATCGCAAAGATAATAAAAGATGAGCCAGCCGTTGTGCACACACTAGAACTGCCAGTCAAAGATAGTGAAAACAGATTATTATTATTCGTGTAGGAGACTTCCTAAAATACCTACATATTAATTAAAAAAGAAAAATGATGCAGATGTAAAAAGAAAAAAAAAATAGGTTTCTACACATTCTTTGCCCAGAAGAGGTCTACGTCAATAGCGTTTGGTTGTGCAGACATTAACTCCTCAAAGGTACAGTGTGAGGGACTGAGCGGGCAGTAATACATATATATGGGTAGTTGTTTGAATGGCTCCACAGTCACAGAGGGTGGAATCATTTTGATAACCCCATTTGCTTAGGTTTACTTTAGACCTTGCTAAGTCACTGCGTAATCGGTTCCAAGACTTCCACGTTGTCCAGCTTTCGTTGTGTCCAGCAGCTAAGGCTTCGGAAGGTTCCATCCACGGTTGTCTTTCCGAATCCTTCCAGCGTTCTACCGTTGTTCTGTAGTCACTCTCCTTCTCATTCTCAGTTGATGTGAGAAAACTGTTTCTAGATTTAAGCCTCTGTGCTGCTGGCTCCATCCCATGGAGTGGATGCCACTTGGAGACAATAGATTTTTGTCTCTCTTTATATGCTGCTTGTTCTCTTCGAATTGCTGGAGGTGCAATACCGGCAAGATGATAGATTTCATTTACAGGGATTGGCTACAAAAATCTGAAAACAGATCATACCCATTTGAATGGGGGCTACCTGAAAGATCAGGCTTAAGTACCCACCAGTAAATCACATGATAACAACCAGCTGCGCGAATAAAATTAAAACACGATCAACCATAGTTGCATCGTCTCCTAACGTAAAAGAAAGTGCATCTGGCAGATTAAAAGATTGTCGCAAGTCAACTAAAAGTGGACAGTCCACCAGAATGTGGACCACTGTCAAGGGGGCGCCACAGTCACACTGTGGCGCGTCTTCCCGCCGAAGAAGGTGGCCATGTGTCAGCCATGTGTGGCCGATTCGTAGGCCGCATAGAACAACAGATTCCCTACGAGATGACCGCAGGTAGGACTTCTATGTGGCCGTAGATAGCTTCACTGCACGGAGTTTGTTTGGTTGAGCAGAGTTAGCCAACTCGGAATTCCAAAGGTTAAGTATCTTCCGATGGAACTCCAGCCGGAGATCGCTCTCCGGAAAACCAATAGACAACGGACTGGAGGTAGTAGCCTGCTTATCCAGCTGATCCACACGTTCGTTTCCAGGAATCCCAATGTGGCCTGGGGTCCAAACAAAGACCACACAGCGACCAGACCCAACAAACCTGGAAACAGACTCCTGTATGGATTGCACCAAAGGGTGTTTCGGGAAACATTTGGCGAGAGCTTGCAAGCCACTCAGGGAGTCAGAACAGATGACCAGAGACTCCCCAGGGAACGCTCTGAGATGTTCAAGTGCCCGATAGATGGCAACCAATTCCGCAGTGAACACGCTACTCCCACAGGGCAGTGAATGCTGTTCGATATGCTCACCATGGGCATAAGCATAGCCAGTACGGCCGTCTACAAGGGAACCATCGGTGTACACATCTTCTGCGCCAAGGAACGAAGCGAAATAATAAATAAATAAAATGGTCGGATCAACCTCAACCCTATTAACACATTTCTTTGCTTTCTAAACATCCAGATTTGTTTGCAACCATAAGACAGGTACTAAAACATTGCCTTTAGGTTCGATATTCACATATTGTATGACCCCTCTCGACAGAGAAAGTCCCATCAACACAGTTAAACCTTTCGTTTCCAGTGTTGTTCCTTGACAAGAATGTATTAAAAGCTGATTTATACCATATTTTGTGTATCAATTCTTAAAGTCGCATTCTTGTTGAAGAACAACATGCTTCTTGTATGATATGTTGCCGCTTGGTGCGGCGTGTAGCCATTTCTGAGACATTAAGCTATCCGACTTGGAGGTTGGGTTACGTTGCCGTCTGTACGTGGCTGTGAGTGTGAACGCGAGTGTGGTTTATGTTATTCTATTTCAGCAGTGAATTGTCTTGTCTCTACTGCTGTGACGAAGATTATGCTAGCATTATTGATCTGACTGTGTGAACCATCAACGTCGCAATTAATAAAATACCCCGATAAAAACGTCTGTGTAGTGCATGAAACACATGAAATAAAACAATAATAGTTCTATAAAAAAAATTCAAGACACATATTATGATGTTTAGTGCACTGTATTAATACAGAAAACACTTAATTTTAATTTTCCAAACTGAATTCGTAATATGACAATGAAAGGGTTAAATATACTCCGTATTTCACCGTATGCAAGACCCTTCAATTTTTATTAAATTTCCCACACTTATTTCAGCACGTTTTGTCCTATCTTCAATGGGATTTTTCATTGTTTACTACAAATCTTACACCTTACAGACGAAGGAGCAATAATTAATCTTATTGAGAACATTGAAATCCGTATACATATAATAAGTATATATCAAAAGAGTCATTCAACACTCTCTTTCTTAAACATTTCCGAGATACTTTTTCAATATTTAGTCCAGTTTAACAGCCTAATATGCAAAGCACTGAAAAGTGGTTTCACAAGCGAGTATAATTTTGTACTCATCTTATATACATTTAGTAGAAAGCTACCTTGATGTAAAAGTTGATAGTCGGTTACTGTTCCCATCTTACATGGATTCAGTATAAAGCTACTTAAGTTACATCTGTCATGTATAAAGGTCACAGTCTGGTTTAACTGAAATTACTGCCTACTTGTTTCAAATGAAACCACTGTTAAACACGGTGTGAGGCAGGCAGAAGATTGCACTCTGGTTGTGGCAATCATTTTTTTCTAACATATGACAAGTAGGCACAGATTCAAAATAGACGAAAAAAATTAAAAGCATTGGATACAATTAAAATTGTTTAGAATCAAAGCAATACATTACATTGCATTTCAAACAGAAATTTGAATGCGCTGCAAGGAATAAAAGCATTAATCTAAGAAATGCAAAAATGTTTCCACTGTTAAAGATTTTGAGGCCAGTGTTACATCAGTCAGGTGGGAGTGGGGATGTGTCTGTATATTTGTGTGTGTGTGTGGGGGGGGGGGGAGGGGGGGGAAAGAGGAAATAAAAGTGCAAAACGAAGGGGAGGGTTTGCTAGTAGTTCCGAAAAAGAAGTAAATCGACGAACTGTAGAATTATGAGATATAATGCCGCGTTGGTGAGAGATAGTCGCAAAAAGAAGAAGTGTCGAATGTAGACTAAAGTCTAATAACATTTTGTCGAGGCTGTCATCATGGAGTCATAAAAATCTGATTTTTCTGTTATCATCTGATTCAGACGCTACCCCTTTCATCGCTTTGAAAATTTAGTTATTCTTCCGAGAGGGTCAATTTTTTACGCTTTGTATTATATAGGACACAAGAGAGGGTTGAATACGTCTGTTAGTTGTGAGATGTTCAGCGAAACAAGGTTTATTTTTTAACTGTGCGCTTTTTTTCCACACGGGTGGAAACATATATAAATGTGGGGCAAACATGTATAACCATGGGGCATTGATAATTAATAAAGTGAATAAAATAATTAACACACATATAGATAACATTAATGCTGCGGAAACACTTTGGGTTAATGAATAAATCAAAATGGAACACGACCACACATTAAGTGGACGTGTTTCAACGTTAATGTAAATGCTTTATCGTATGTTGGTCTTTTTATAAGTAGTTATACAGCCGTATCCCAGTCATGTTGGACCAAGATGGACATACAAAGTGTGGTTTATTTCTGAAGTCTGAAATTCTGTCTGACTGTAGCATGATTATCTCATTAATTTGATGCAGAATTTTTGAAAGATTTCACAAAGTGACATAGACAATCTGTATTTCAATACTAGAGCACACGGTTATCCTTTTGTCATAAAGTAAATAAACAAAATTATTATTATGAAAATACATCGTGAAGATGGGTCAGGATCAGCAACTGGATATGTAATGAAAACCATGTACTTTTCTTTTCTCGTCGCAGTTGCATCATTTAAAGTTGGTAACTAGCTTCGGACTTTTTCGTCCATTTTCAAACCATAGTCCATATTCTAACCGTAACAATACACTGCATGCCGCAAATGACTGATAAAATCTGTACGTTGTCCACTGTTAAAACATGATTACATTGAAATTTAAAATAGGTTAAAATAGATGTTGCGTTCACGGACAAGTCCGAAACTAGTTACCAACTTCTAAATAGTGCAACTGTGACGAAAAAAGAAAAATAAATGGTTTTCAAATTATTATTTTTATGAAATCACCAGGACACCCTTACTGCAATATGACGTCGCTCTTGGGAGCCAAAGGACAGAGGATTGTTTGTTTGACAAACACGAAATCCGTAATGGAATGTCCAAAACCTAAATTGTTAGAATACATACCCTTGAGGAACTGACAATGTGGCATCAGTTCTTCGACAATTTCTGCTTTATTTACTATTTTATGTCTCTAAAAAAATATGAAAACTTGAAAAAATCATGTCGCCAGTAAATACCCGTCCACGCATCGACCCCTGGAAGCAGCGAATATCCAGGCGGAGCAGCTGACGTGTATGTCTGTTTGTTCGTCATTAATTAGCAACGCCCGGTCGCCGGTGGCGACGCGGTACCGGGACTCCTGAATATTTCACACCACGTACCTTTTGCCTCCGTTCGCTTGCCGCGCGGAAAGAAGAATGGGAATGTTTTAAGCGACGCACGCCGCCGACCGGAGCTACACGGCTTAATGATTGATATTTGCCCGTCTAGAAATAACCTCGCATGCCTTATAATTACATTATTAACATTAACGAGGACGCTCTTTCCCTTCGATTTGGTTGCGAAGCTTCCTCCCCGCCGGACGGGAGGGAAGAAAAAGCAGGCCGTACGGCGAGGCGAGGCGTGTATCTGAAAGCACGGCGCCTCCCGTCCTACCCCCCGGATCAGATATGCGCGCGTGTATAATATATGTATGTCGTCCGCGACTCAATTATTCACCGTAGGAAGTCGCGCAAAGAAGGGGACATTCAAATGTTGGAAGCGTTTTTAATTACGCGAAAATAAGGGCCCTGTAATTAGACGAACGAATAACCTACAGTGCTTTGTGAAATCCTAATTAGATGGGCATCGCCAGCGGTTTTCATGCCGTCTAATTTCGGTGTAAGGATCTCATATTACGGCGTATTTTGCGTGTCGCGCTGTGTTTGTACTTTCGTAGGAACATTCCTAAGGAAATTCGGGCACATCGGGGCCATGAAGACGCCTACGTTTGATGTTTACTGCTAGAGTATAAGATTAGATTTTCATGTACTTACAATTATGTAAAAATTACTGGTTTAGATGTGCAACAACTAAAAAATTCTGAAGTCCTCGTCCAAGGTCGAAAGTTCGTTTTCGATTGAAAAAATGGATTGGGTATTAAATGACTTTTTGTAGTTTTTCTTTTTTTTTTTTAATCTTGTGACCCTCAAAAACAAAACTATTTCTTTAGTACACAACGGGGAGCCCATAGCTGATGCCCAGAACAGAAATTTTTCTCCGTCTTGCACTTTACGTCACCGTTGAGAAGCTCCAGAGGTGCCCACAGTGGGGAGGGGGATGTCATGACGCAAACTATGTCACTGAAATTTCTTGGAGGGGGGTGGAGGATGAAAACAGTGCTTTTAGTTAGAGTGAAATAAAAGATATTTAATTTCAAGATTAAATTAAGGGGTATCAGTCAATGGCCAACGTGGAGGGGGGGGGGGGGGCACCTCTGAGATTCTCCGTTCAGTTTGAGTGCTCCCCTAACATGCGTGGTTATGGTATATCGCCACAAATTTGCGATTGGATAGGGGATTTCTTGTCAGAGAGGACACAGTTCGTAGTAATCGATGGTAAGGCATCGACTGAAACAGAGGTGATATCGGGCGTTCCACAGGGTAGTGTTATTGGTCCTCTGCTGTTACTTATTTACATAAACGATTTAGGGGAAAATCTAAGTAGCTCTCTTATGTTGTTTGCAGATGACGCCGTCATTTACCGTCTAGTAAAATCATCTGAAGACCAAAACCAACTGCAGAACGATATGAATAAGATATCAGTATGGTGTAAAAATTGGCAATTGACTCTAAATAATGAGAAGTGTGAAGTCGTCCACATGAGTACGAAAAGAAATCCGTTAAACTTTGTTTACGAGATAAATCAATCAAAAGTGAAGGCCGTAAACTCCACAAAATACCTAGGAATTACTATTATTTTAGCCTTAAATAGGAAAGAACATGTAGATAATATCGTGGGAAAGGCGAACCAGAGACTGCGTTTTATTGGCAGAACCCTTAAAACATGCAACAGAACTATAAAAGAAACTGCACACTGTCCGTCCATTTTTGGAGTATTGCAGCCCAGTGTAGGATCCTTATCAGGTGGGTTTGACGGAGCACATAGAAAGAGTCGAAAGAAGGGCAGCTCGTTTCGTATTGTCACGATACAGGGGAGACAGCGTTACGGAAATGATACAGGATCTGGGATGGGAATCATTACAATAACGGCGCTTATCGCTGCGGCGTGGACTACTCGAGAAACTTCAATCGCCAACATTCTCCTCCGAATGCGAAAATATATTGTTGACTCCCACTTACATAGATAGAAATGATTATCAGAATAAAATACGAGAAATCAGAGCTCGAACAGAGAGATTCGAGTGTTCTTTCTCCCCGCGCGCTATTCGAGAATGGAATGGGAGATAAATAGTATAAAGGTGATTCGATGAATCCTCTGCCAGGCACTTAAATGTGATTTGCAGAGTATCCCATGTAGATGTAGATATGGAAATGAAGTTAACTTTGTGCTCTTACTGTTTAATTTTGGGTTCTAGCGAGTTTGTTCGTTCTGTTTTGCATGAACCCTTTAATTATGACTTTTTATTTGAAGCTATCATATTTAATGTGTAGTGCGTATATACCGAGAAAAATATTGAAAAAAAATCCTTAAAATTATTATGAGCTACTTAGAACAAAATGTTCATGGCTGGTCAGCTAAATAGTGCTTCTATGATGTAGTCGATGCAGTAAATATCACAATTATGCCTCTCATCTTTCCAGAAAGTTAGTCATAATGCAACAGTAGTATAAAATTGACTACTTTTACATACTGAAGTAAACAAACCCACATGTTAGGAGTAACTCAATGCAGGTAACTGTCGAACTGATTCAGTAACATTCTGCAATTTATAATTTCTAGGACGAGCTACTATCAGTAGCATTTTTGCACGGCCGTTACGGTTGGGGGTTCGAATCCCCCCTCGGGCATGGATATTTGTGCCGTACTTAGTGTTAGCTAGTTCATAAGTAGTTTGTTCGTTTAGGGACTGATGACCTCGTAGTTAAGTCCCATAAGCTATGCAAACATTTGAACGTTGTTTTTGGTTATTAGAAAGACAAACTACGGGATTAGACGCCGTTTTAGGTAATAAAATTGATTCCTTGGGCAGGTATGCTACTGTCGATCCAATAAGTCATTATATTGCCTTTCAGTTTTCGAAAGGGATGGTAGTTTAAGCGGAATAATGCCGTACTCGAACTCCAGTAACGTTGTGCACTGCCGACTTCTCGCGAGGCCAACGAGAAAGACAGCCCGCGGCGCGCACGTCATGTCACGTGATCAAGGTAGGTCTGGGCAGACGCGATCACTAGCTGAGTGGCTGGCCGCCACGAGACAGTGGGCTGTACCAACACCACTCAGAGACAAGGCCTCACAACAGCCCTTGCTACGTCATACTGAGCGGGCCGCTGCCGCCAGATTACTGGCTGGCCGCTGGGGCGGTCGCGGCCTGGTCAGTATCGGGTAACACGGGCTGTTGTGAGGCCTCGTCTCTGAGTGGTGTTGGTACAGCCCACTGTCTCGTGGCGGCCAGCCACTCAGCTAGTGATCGCGTCTGCCTAGACCTACCTTGATCACGTGACATGACGTGCGCGCCGCGGGCTGTCTTTCTCGTTGGCCTCACTTTCTCGATGGTGACGTCATGCCGAGGTGCAATCGATCGCTGCCGAATGCGAATGCATAGTAACCTTTTCTTGCAGTTTTTCCGACAGTATAGGATTGCCAGAAAACAGTAGTAGCGGTGACTTACCCAATGGAGTATAAACATGCAAGTGTACACTGCTGTCAGTTTGTAGGATCACAGGTCAAACTTAAAATGTTCGTCTTTCTCTTGATGATGTCTGCAGTACTAATTACAAAGTAAAAGTACGGCCTGGAAATGATGAATGCACGAGTAAACTTCGCTAAAATACTCAAGAATATGCACTACAGGAAAAAGTAATAATAATAATAATAGTAATAATACACCTCCAAAGAGAGCATCGATTTTGTTATGATGACAGCAGATGCTACTCGGGGACAGTAGATGTACTCATGTTTCAACGTCTGCCAACAGATAGCGAAGTGACATAACTGCCAAACCGCCATCTGTGTGTGCCCTTTAATGGGGAATGTGTACAGACATGATGCTCCGTGTGATATCAACGTGCGAAGCAAATAGGCGCCATGGAAGTGAATGCATTCAAGCTTCCTACAGCCAAATAAGGGGTGAAATTGTAGCCTACTGAGTAGCAAGATAGTATTTTAAGAGAAATGACATACAAATTGAACGTGCTACATCAGTAGTACAACTATTCTGGTTGGATTGGTCACGCTACCTTTCTCACAGCTGTAGACTAGGTTGTGGGTGTCAACGCAGCAGACGCTTCCACCAACATCGTCGTATAGTAAAGGCAGCAGTGGCAGATAGTACGGCTACCACAGCACAGATAAGACGGTTTGTGAGTCAAGTAGTGGCGACACCAACTCTTACCAAGCAGTTACCCGCCGTGGGACTTCGGACACGCATACCTCTTGTCCAGTGGCTCTCAAACTGTGAGTCACGACCCAGTTATGGCGTCTACTCAGGTGGGTCACCGGACGACTTCAAAATATCTAAGAATTCAACAATGTAATAACAACAGTTTACTATGTTGGTGTTCAGTCCATAGGCTTACAAACTACTTACACTAACTTATAGTAACTTACGCTAAGGACAACACAAGCATTGCAAAACAACATATTGACCATAGCTCTTTATTTTCTATCTCAATGCTACCGGTTTCGGTTAGTTTACCGTTATCAAGCGTTATCAGAATTTAGCTAATAGCTTAACATGTCGTAACACAAAAATTCAAAATTGTGTAATAAGTATTTGTTGTCATTACTGTAATTCTTATTGATATTACCACAGTGCCTGACTTCTACAGTAATGACAACAAATACTTATTTTACAATTTTGAATTTTTCTGTTACGACATGTTAAGCTATTAGCTAAATTCTTCTAACGCTTGAAAATGGCAAACTAACCGAAACCGGTAGCAATGAGATAAAAAATAAACGGCTATGGTCAATATGTCGTTTTGCAATTATGTCGAAGCTGTTAAGCCCCACCTGTTCACCTTTCTGAACAACACAAGCACCCATGCCCGAGGGAGGCCTCGAACCCCCGACGGCGAAAGCCGCACGCACCGCAGCAGAGTGCCTTAGTCCGCACGACTATTCTACCGCGGCGATAGTTTACAACTCGCCGCAAAGACGTAAGGACGAGCTGCGACAGGCACACAGAAAAGGCAAATACATACAGCACTTTAGCTATCGGCCGTGGCCTTCTTCAGAGTACAGAACATTCATTCAAGCACACAGGCACACTCCACAGTCACACAAGTGCCATCCCCAGGTGCCGCACTTGTGTGACTGTGAAATGAGCCTGTGTGACTGAATGAATGTTCTGTACTCTGAAGAAGGGCACGGCCGATAGCTAAAGTACGTGTGAAACCTTATGTTTTACCGGCACAATGAATGTTTAAACAACTTACAGGTATGCTGCCGAGTGACATCGTTGACTGCCGCCGAGGTGTTAAATTCGCTTGTACCTTGTTTACTGAGTGCAGTTGTGCCTTGAGAAAGGCAGGGTGTGCTCCTGTCGTAATATCGGCGATGGTCGACGACGTCACCCAGCAGCATACCCGTATGTTGTTTGTTGTTTGTGTGTGTCTTTATCTGCCTGTCGCCGCTCGTCGCAACGTCTTTGAGGTGAGTCGCAAACCGTCCTTTTATATTATTTAAGTAAAATATATTAACGACTGAAAAAATATTAAAGTTTAATTCAAACGGAAAGTTTAATAATGTGAAAAATTATGTACATAACTCGTTCGAAATAAGAAACCAGTGTGGTTGATAACGTACTCAAGGCGATACAAGAAAAATGCATTCGCAGTATTCGTAGTTGGGACGTGGCAATGTCGCATCCTCACTTGCAAAAAGTTTCGTAAGGGTAACTTTGCACCGATTTATCTTTCTCAGGCTCATTTTTGTTTAGTGTGTGGTTGGTTTTACCTTACACTATTTATTTCACTATGTGCTCTTGGTTAAGACTGTATCGTACCATATTGATTGGGGGGAGAGTATGGTTTCATGCAACTACAGCTTTAAAGGTATTAATGGCATCCGCTACTATTTAGTTATACGAACGTGCATATCTTAAAAAGTAAATTAAAAATATGCTTGGTACATGATTTATGGCTAGATACACGAAGTATCATTAACACCAAGAGTACACAGTACCAAGTTTCGGTTAAATATATATTCTCTTTATCAGGTTCAAAAGTCTTGCTCATTAAAGCATTTGAATACAATACCAACTTCGTTTCATATTACATGTTATAGGGTCTCCAGTAAGATTATAAGTGGAAGCTTATGAAATATGGTGTTACAGACGAATGGTGAAGGTTAGGTGGGTAGATCACGTAACTATTGAGGAGATACTAAACATAATCGAGGGGAAAATAAATGTATGGTATATCGTGACTAAGAGAAGGGATCAATTGGTGTGACATATCTGAGGCATCAGGAAATCGTCGCATTAGCATTGGAGGGAAGTGTTTGGGGTAAAAATCGCAGAGGGAGAGCGAGAGACGAATACAGTGAGCAGGTTCAAAAGGATGTAGGTTGCCGAACTTATGAGGAAATGACGAGGCTAGCATAGGACAGGGTAGCGTGGAGAGCTGCATCAAAACACGTCTTTGGACTGAACATCACAACAACAACAACAACAAAAACAACTTTCGCAATCCAATCCCCCTCCAATCTTTGTCCATATCTTCCTTTCTTACCTCTCCCATCTCCTTCTTCCCCTATCTCTTCTCATCTCTTTCGTTCCTCCATTTCAAGTCGTCTCTCTGTTCAGTCCGCATCTCCATCTCCTCCTCCATACATGAAAACTCTGTCAACTATAGTGGTGATCAGTGAAACACTGTTCACAAGTTTAATGCAAAGTTCCCTGTGCTGTGCAGACTTGCGATTTATAAAATCCCTCTGCACGAAAACATTCACACATGGATGAACGTTCAATAAGTAATAAAACAGTGTCAACGTCAGCTGTAAGGTATCCTCTTGTTTTGACGGTCAAGTGTGCAAAATTTCTACAAGACAGGAATACAACGAAGGTATGTGACCAAGTCTTTATGTAACGTGCCCTCAGACATCCACTATACCAAATTTTTATAGACGGTGACCGTCCTTTTGTTTTGAAGGTCAAGTGTGCGTAATTGCTTTAGGATCGGAATAAACTGTGGGTTTGTGTCGTTAAAAACTTTAGGTACTGGTCGAAGTCTTTAAGTAAAGTACCCTCCGCCATCCATCACATGAAATCTATGTAGACAATGACTTTTCTCTAGTTTTGAAGGTTAAGTGTGCTACATTTCATCGAGATCGGAATAAAACTGCAGATTTGTAAGCACTGCAAATAGACACTCTTCTTTATAAATACGAAAAGATGAAAAATGGGTACCTCAGATTTCGTGTTCACGTATTAGTATTACGCTGCATCAAAAGAACAGCAGTATGCCCTCTTTTCTTACTGCAGCTGCAACTCCCAAGCAGTTGTAAATGGAGCGTTGTCATTCGATGGGTAATAGGCGTCGGATTATATATTTCGATTTTTCAGCTGTTCCCTTGGGTTTTTTCTATCCTTCTTTTAAAACACAGCTGTATTACATCGAACAAAATAGAGAACAATTATTGAAGTCGACAGTGTCTTTCCTGAATTTTAGCGAGACTAACGCAAAGCTATTCATTTTTATGTATAAGAATTCATTATCATCTTTCTTCGCAACGCATATCGTAGACGTTTCCTTAAAATTTCAGTATATGTTGTATAACATATTATTCAGAAGGATTGAACTGCATAAAAACTGATATGGTCAGAGACCGGGGCAGAAGTCAATATACACAGGAGGAAGGAGGGGATGGTCCAACAAAAGAATGGATTAACGCTTGTCTAATAAATAAATTCATTATTACATCACACTTTCTGCAACTGCTTGATTCCTTTATTTTAGAATAGATTGGAATTCTTAAATAGCATCAGTTGTGTCGCTATATGTCTTAGAGCAAAATTAATGGTTGATATTTGTCGTGGAAGTAACACAAACATAAAAAAATACATGGGTAGTATTTTTACCTGTACCAGTATAGCTGCAAATGTGAACCTAAGCCGCTACACTCGATCGGACAAAACATAGCTATCGTAACTTCCACATTAGTCTCAAAATAGGAACCGTTACGTGAGAAGCCTCAAGCCGAGTTCTCTGAAAGAAGGTAGAAATGAAGATGCAGTAGCATTTAACAACCCGTCTACAGCGTGATCATTAGAGACGGAGCACAACCTCGGACTGTTTTATTAATTATAGAAAATCAGGCAAGCCCTTTCAAAGAAATGATCACATAATTTGCCTCGAAGGATTTACACCTCTTCACCACTTATTGCCTCAGTACTTAATATAATTCCTTCGGCAAACTTGATTTTCTGACACATTCCATTACCCTTATTTTACTATTGTTAATGGTCATCTTATACCCTCCTGTCAAGACACTGTCCATCCTGCTCAGATGATCTTCCAGGAACTTTGCTGTCTCTGACAGAATAAATATCTCATCGGAAAGCCGCAAAGTTTTGATTTCTTATAGCTGAACTTTAACTCCTCCTCCAAACTTCTCTTTACATCCCTTCACAGCTTGCTCAGCTGAAAACACTGGGGAAAGGCTACAAGCCTGTCATGCCTTTCGACATTAATAAATGCTGTCTGGTTTTTGTACAAATTGAATACAACTCTTTTTTTTTTATCGCTGCTACCTTAAGACTTTCAAAGAGTGTATTCATGTCAACGCTGTAAAAAACTTTCTCCAGATATACAAATGCTAAACACGAATGGTTACTTTTCCGTAACCTATCATCTAAGATAAGTCGTAATGTCAGTATTGCCTCCCGTGTGCATACATTTCTCATAAATCCAAACTGATCTTCCCCAAGGTCTGACTTTACCAATTTTTCCATTAGTCTGTAAATAATTGGGTTAGTATTTTACAACCATTACTTATTAAACTGATAATTCTAAAATGCACTTGATTTCTTTGGAATTGGGATTACTACTATATTTTTCTTCTACCCCATCAACCGCAGACTTTGCCGAGGTGGGCTGGCTTGCGCGCTTTAACGATACAGATAGGCCAGAAAAAACGTGTGGTTTCTGAAGAAGGGCAGCAGCCTTTTCAGTAGTCACAGGGGCAAAAGTCTGGATCACTTACTGAGCTGGCCTTGTAACATCAGCTAATGTGCCTTTGCCACACAGTTACTGCGAACGACTTAAAACAAGGAGGAACTATAGCCGTTACTTTTCCCGAGGACATGCAGCTCTTCTGTATGAATATATGTAGATGATAGTTTATCTTCTCGGGTAAAATATTCCGGAGGTGAAAGAGTCCCCTATTCGAATCTCTGGGTGGGGACTACTCAGGTGAATGTGGTTGTCAGGAAAGACAACACTGGAATACTAGGGATCGGAGTGTAGAATGTTAGAACACGTAACCGGGTAGGGAGGTTAGAAAATTTAGAAAGAGAAATGGACAGGTTGAATTTAGATAGAATGGGGATTATTGAAGTTTGGTGGAAAGAGGACAGGTTATATGTACAAAATCAATTAGGGGTAATACAGGAGAAGATCTGACAAAGAATAAGAAAATAGGAATGCGGGTAAAGTACTATAAGCAGCGGAGTGATCGCATTATCGTTGTCAAGATAGATACGAATTCAACACCGACCACAATGGTACAGGTTTATATTGTTACGTTGAAAACTGCTTGTGGTACGGAATTCGAAGGCTGGTCGTTAATAGAGCACGACAACTTACACTTAGAACAAGTTTATAGCTGACACAAGTGTACTCTCATTATAGACAGACTCCTGCTTGGAGTGCTCCACTATTTATACACAGAATTTTCTGGAACTTACAAGTACATCAAACATAAGAAACATGTAGAACATTCTAGAAATAGTAAATAAAAAAAAAACAGAATTTTTCTGCCACTGGTGGGATTTGAACCGGGGGCGCCAACACAGCAATCTGCGACGCCAACCTTCTTTTTTTTTTTTTTTTTTTTTTTTTTTTTTTTTTTTTTTTTTGGGTTCTCCTTCCTCCCCTTCAACCCACCCTTAGGCTCGCCAAATTTTGCCTTTCTGGCTCGGCTTCTTCGCCTTTAAAATAATTTATTTCCTCTATATAAAATAACATCGCAGCTCTCTACAAAAGAAGGCGCATGATCTTTTTCCATCAGTGAAGTCACTGTATAGTATCTGACATTAACAAAGGAAACTTAAAATTTCTTCGGGAAAGAATTTTGGAAATGTTGTCCCGCAATACCTCTTAAGTCATTAATTTAATTTGTGTTCTTTTTATTTTCTCCATACTTGAACCGCAGCATATCGACAGCACTCAAGGCTCGTCTTCTCGATATGTGCTTTATTATGTTTCCCCAAGCAGTATGCCTGGTCTCATTTTCCTGGTTACCCAATTTCATCGTGCGTTCTCTCAACTTGTTGTCTCTTAGCCCTGAGTGCGAACCACTGAGTCACGCGTTCCGTCGGAAGACTCGCGGCATTGCTCCCTTTCTTGAAAGAACAGCGACCAGGTGTTCGGTTCTCTTTACAGCCAGCTGCAGTGTCCTGGATCTTGTCATGGGTCCTCTGTGTGGTAGTTCCGGAGAATCCTTCCATCTGCCTGCATTCCTTCCTTACGGTGACGATGACCGGCGCCAGACCCTTCTGGCGTGGCGTCATAATTATCATAATCTTCAGAGTTCTTGGGATCGTGGTAAGGCTTCATGCGGATTACGTGAACAATGTCTTCATTTTTGTCGTTCTGAGGACTGCCCAAATCCTCGACGTCGTATGTGACGTCTGACAGGCAGCGTACGACACGATACGGATCAAAAATATCTCTTCAGTAACTTTTCCGATTGCCCAACTATCCGTTCATGGGTAAAAATCCGCACCAGATCTCCTGGGCTGTATACAACAGGTCGGTGCTTGTCGTTATACCGCTGACGGTCCTTTTCCTGAGCGTCCAGTGTCTGTATGCGAGGCAGTAGTCATGCTTCTTCGACCCTGGTGATAAGCTGTTTCACATGGTAATCTTGAGTGGCGTTCTGCTACAATGGGAGCAGCGTCTCCATTGTCATCTCAGCTTCACGACCGTGGAGCAGGAAAAACGGCGTGAAGCCTGTGGTGTCTTGCCTTGCGGTATTTTAAGCAAATATCACGACTGGCATTATATTATCCCAATCCTTCTGCTCAACATCGACATATATCGACAGCATATCTGCTGTCTTCTTAAAACGTTCTGTAAGACCATTTATCTGAGGATGGTAGGTAGTTGTTTTTCTGTGGACAATGTCGCAGCGTGACATTACCTCTGATACTAGTTTTGACATGAATACTTTTCCTCGATCAGATATCATCACATGTAGTGCACCATGCTTCAAAATAATGTCTTCTACAAGTAATTTTGCGATCTCCGGAGCATCTGCAGTCGGCACAGGTTTGGTGACAGCGTATCTGGTGAGGTAGTCGGTGCAGAGTATTGTCCATCGATTACCGGTTGTCGACTTTGGTAAACTACCCAAAAGGTAGACAGATCGGTAGAGACCTTGCCAGTAATACATGTGTCTGAATCTGTGAAGGCTTTTCACGACTCCCAGATAACTGGATATTGGATAATCGGGGAAATGCTGGTGAATAGCTGGTCAGAGATGAGCTGGAACAACCAGTAGCCATTTGGGGCCCAGTGGTTTGCAGTTGCTCTTATGCAATGTCCCGTTTATAAGTTGAAACTCTCCTTTGGTAGGTTCTACAAGCCCTCCCTGTCTGTAATAATGCTGGATCTTCAGCAGTAATGTCACCTAACTCAGTGAGGGATGAAATTTATTCCATGCTGTTATTTCGGCTCATGGATTCCTCGAAATTCAGCAGAAATGCCCGTTTTTGAATATAACTGTGACATCATACTCTTGGAGTGTTAGTGCCCATCTAGCTAGTCGAACTGATGGATCCTTCAAACCGGTCAGCCAACATAAAGAATGGTGGTCTGTCACGACGACAAATGGTTTATCGAATAAATACGGCCGGAACTTGTTGATATCCCAGATTTGGGGGAGATATTCTTCTTCGGGTGTACAGTAGTTTACCTTGGACTTTGAGAGAATTCTTGATTTATTTATTTATTTGTTTTTTCTGTTCCATAGGACCCACTTCAGGAGTAAGACTCCATGGTCATGGAACAAGTCCATACATTAATTGTTACACAATAATGGTAATAGAAAAATTTTAAGTAGTCCTTTGCACACGAGAATCTTAAGACAAAGTGAAAAGAATCAATAAAGAAAAAATAAATTAGCTTAATTGTTTAACTTTTCTAGGAGTTCCTCGACAGAATAAAAGGAGTGAGCCACGAGGTAACTCTTCAATTTAGATTTGAAAGCATGTGGATTAGTGCTAAGATTCTTAAGTTCTTGTGGCAGCTTATTGAAAATGGATGCCGCAGAATACTGCACCCCTTTCTGCACAAGTGTTAAGGTGGTGTGGTGCAAATGTAGATTAGACATCTGTCTAGTATTCACCGAGTGAAAGCTACTAACTCGTGGGAATAAGCTGATATTATTAACAACAAACGACATTAAAGAAAAAACGTATTGTGACGCCAGAGTCAAAATTCCCAGACTACTGAAAAGGGGTCGACATGACGTTCGCGAACTTACACCAGATATTGCTCGAACCGCCCGTTTTTGAGCCAGAAATATTCTTTTTGCATCAGGCGAGTTACCCCAAAAAACAATGCCGTACGTCATAAGTGAGTGAAAGTAAGCGAAATAGACTACTTTTCGAGTTGAAAAATCACTTATCTCAGATATTGTTCTAATGGTAAATATACCAGAATTTAGTTTTGGAACAAGATCCTGAACAGGGGCTTTCCATGACAGCTTACTGTCTATATGAACACCTAGAAATTTGAACTGTTCAGTCTCACTTATCACATGCCCATTATGTGTAATCATAATGTCAGATTTCGTCAAATTATGTGTTAGAAATTGTAAAAACTGAGTTTTACTGTGATTTAACATCAACTTGTTTTCTATTAGCCATGAACTTATCTCTTGAACTGCATTATTTGATACTGTGTCAATATTACGAGCAACATCCTTCACTACCAAGCTGGTATCATCAGCAAACAAAAATATTTTACAATCACCTGTTATACTCGAAGGCATATCATTTATATAAATAAGAAACAGCAATGGTCCCAAAACAGACCCCTGGGGCACCCCATACTTAATTGTGCCCCATTGGGATTGCACGTCATAGCCATTTTCTACACAGCGGAGAATTACCTTCTGTTGTCTATTATTAAAGTAAGAGGTGAACCAGTTGTGGGCTACTCCCCGTATTCCATAATGTTCCAACTTCTGCAACAATATTTTGTGATCAACACAATCAAACGCTTTTGTTAAATCAAAGAAGACGCCTAATGTCCGTAGCCTCTTATTTAACCCATCAAGTGCCTCACAGAGAAACGAAAATATAGCGTTTTCGGTCGTTAAACCACTTCTAAAACCAAACTGTACGTTTGACAGGAAATTATGTGAACTGAAATGACCAATTAATCTTGAATATACAGCCTTTTCAATAACTTTGGAAAAAACCGATGGCATAGAAATAGGTCTATAGTTGTCTACATTATCCCTTTCTCCTTTTTTATAAAGCGGTTTCACTACTGAGTACTTTAATCTGTTAGGAAACTGACCATTCTGAAAGGAAAAATTACAAATATGGCTTAGTACTGGGCTAACATATGGAGAACAGTACTTTAGAATTCTGCTAGATACCCCATCATATCCAGAAGAGTCCTTAGTCTTTAGTGATTTAATTATTGACTCAATCTCACCTATGGAAGTATCATGAAGGATCATTTCAGGCAACAGCCTCGGAAACGCATTTTCTAAAAACGTTATATGATTACCTGTAGAAACTATAGTTTTGTTTAGTTCCTCTACTATATTCAGAAAGTGATTATTGAATATTGCACATATATCTAACTTGTCAGTAACAGAAACATTCCTACTACGCACTACGCACTACCTGCTGCTCCTGACCAGACACTTCCTTCACGACTGACCAGATAGTTATAATTTTATCCCGAGAGTTTGCTATTCTTTTTGCGTACCACATACTTTTTGCATTCTTAATGACATTTTTCAGAACCTTACAGTACTGTTTGTAATGAGCTACTGCATCTTCATTCTGACTGCTTCTAACATTTTGATACAACTCCCGCTTAGTTCTACATGATACTCTTATCCCCTTTGTCATCCACCCTGGCTGTCTGTTACTGAAAGTACCCTGTTTTGAGCGTTCTAGCGGAAAGCAACTTTCAAACAGCATAATAAATGTGTTCAGAAAAGCATTATATTTAACATCTTCATTATCAGCACTATAAACATCCTGCCATTCTTGTTCCTTAATTAGGCTTAAAAAGGTCTCAATTGCAACTGGATTAACTTTTCTGAGAAGTTGATATTTATGTTTAACATTTGTTTGAGAACAAATACTTTTTAGAATTAAAAGTTGGGCATCGTGGTCTGATAGGCCATTTACTATTCTGCTGACAGAGTGCACCTCTAATAATGAAGAATGAACAAAAATATTGTCAATGGTAGAACTGCTATTTCCTTGCACTCTCGTTGGAAAAAATACTGTTTGCATCATGTTATAGGAATTAAATAGATCTAACAGCTGACTTTTCCTTGAGCTATCACCTACACAATTAATGTTGAAATCTCCACACACAATTAAATTTTTATACTTCCTATACAGTGAACCCAGAACCAATTCCAGCTTGGGCAGAAACATTTTAAAATCTGAGTCAGGGGATCTATAAATAACAACTATTACTAGTTTAGTTCCATTAACATTAACAACTCCTGCACAACATTCAAATATCTGTTCTGTGCAGTGTTTAGAAAAATCGATTGACTCCGATGAAAAATCGTTTTTTACATACATGGCCACTCCCCCACACTGCAAAGAACTCCTAGAGTAGAAGGCAGCATAGGCTATCACCTTTTCAGTACCTTCCTGAATTTGTGCAAGAACTTCAACAATCCCATAACCGCTAGGGTCTGTGTGAAGTTCGGTTTCCTCATTCTCGTCGTATAATGCTAGAAAGATGCGGATGTCAGAGCCTCCTTTAGTGCCCGGAAGATCTTTCTTTCGTCTCAACTTAATAAAACTTGGCGTCTCCCTTGCAATGGACGTGCCTTGTTACAAAAACCTTTTATGAAACGACGGTGGTATGAGTGCAGCCCTATAAAACTTCTCACATCGCGGATGTGCTGAAGAGTTGGAAATTCTGTGACTGCCGTTACTTTATCTCGATCAGGGCGGACACCATATCCGTTTAGTAGATGCGTAACGATGTTTATCTCTTTGGCGACGAAGGGGTTCTTCTTTGTGTTGAGGTGGAGTCCTGCTGTCTGAACACACTTCAACACAGTTAACAGGCGGCTTAAATGTTCGGCAAATGTCCTTGAGAAAATGACAATGTCATCTAGAAAACAAAGACAGGTTGTCCAGTTAAGAAGTCGAAGCAAGTTGTCCATCAAGCGTTCGAATGTGGCCGAGGCATTACATCAAATGGCATGACTTTGAATTCATAGAGGCCGTCAGCTTCGTCAACCTCGATTTGCCAGTAACATGTCTGGATGCCTATGGTTGACAATTATGTAGCTCCTTCCATACAGACAGGTGCCGTCAATGCGCGGCATTGGGTAGACATCTTTAGTTGTGATTTTGTTCAGCCGCCGATAGCCGACACAGAAACGCCACGTGCCATCCTTCTTCTTCACGAAGACCACAGGAGACGACCAGACACTCTCTGAAGGTTGACTAATATCATCGTACAACATCTTCTCTACTTCTTCCCGAAGTATCCGTCTTTCAGCTGTCGATACTCTGTACGAAAACTGGCTAATTGGTGGATGATCCCCAGTATTGATACGGTGTTTTATCGTGGCCGTTTCATCTGGCTAAACTCCTGTCTGACCGGAATACACCTGAATATTGGAGTAGTATGGTTAATACCTGTTGACGTTGTTCCTGTGTCAGACCGGGCCATATATGCAATTCCATAGCAGTTTAGTGCATTGTTGGCATTGACAGCAGAGCATGAGACTGCGTCAATGACATTGAACTCATCATCCTGGATAGGTTCAGCTGTCCCCTCGCAATTCATTCCTTTAGGAATGAATTGCGATTGCTCGTGAAAATTAGTGATCCAAAAGTTTCCTCGACCACCTGTAATGCTTATGATAGCCGCTTGTAAGTGGATTTCCTTCGTTATACTGATTAGCTTTTTGCGATTGACAGTAACTTCACAATTCAACTGGTCATCTCGGCTGCTGACTAGAACTCTTCTCTTTGTTAATGGTGGGATCTTAACATTCTCGACACAAACACTCTCCCAGGGGAGTACGTGTTATGTGTACTCGACGGAATGGCTTCCTCAATTTGTAGCTCAGATATTCCACAGTTAATGACAGCCTGACCTGGGATGCCTGAAGGAAATTCCATCCGAGGATGGCGTTATGGCTACATTCTGTTAATACGACAAATACAAACGGTTGCGTCCTGTTGTTGATGGTCATTTTTGCGACACGTGTTCTGCCAGGAGAACGTATTTTCCATTTGAGACCTTCAGCACGGTTGCTCTTGTATCACAGATCTTCTTTAGTTTGGGGCGGTAGTTATTCGACATTACAGAAAAGGAAGCTCCTGAATCGACTAGTGTCCGGACACGTTGGCCCTCGATTACGATGTCAATGAGATTTTCCGACATCTTAGCATCTTTCGTTCATAGAGGAGTTTCATCTGCGGCGGCCTCACCTCTGTAGATGGTCGCCTCGCCTAGCTTTCCTGAACACGGTGGCTAGGCTAGCGGCAGGTATCTCTAAAAGGCGACGGCGAACGGCGGCGGCGTGTTAGGGAACGACCACGTCCAGTATACAGCGATTGGCTTCGCTCCGTAGGTCGACAATACTCGACTGCCATTGAAAGAACTGCTCCGATGGTTGGCTTCTTGTGGCATAATAATTGTCAAATACTCGTCTTTTCTCCCTACAGTGTCGTACGATATGCCCGGGAGACGACCCATAGTGAAAAACCGCGGCGGAGTGGTGAAACGCATTGAGGCGCTATGCTGCGATGCGTGAGGCCGTTCCCCGTCATGGGTTCGAATGCCCCCTCGGGCATGAATGTTTCTGCAGTTTTTAGTATAAGGTAGTTCATAAGTAGTTTGTATGTTTAGGGACTGATGATCCCGCAGTTAAGTCCCATAAGGTTTACAAACATTTGAACATTTTTAACAAAATTCAGCCGGCCGCGGTGGCCGAGGTGACTGAGGCGCTCCAGTCACGGTCAGCACGGCCACTACGGTCGGGGATTCGAATCCCCCCTCGGGCATGGATATTTGTGCCGTCCTAGTTCGTAAGTAGTTGATAAGTAGTTTGTAAGTTTTGGGACTGATGACCCCGTAGTTAAGTCCCATAAGCTTAACAAACATTTGAACATTTTAAGAAAATTCAAATGTTCAAATGTTTGTATAGCTTATGGGACTTAACAACGGGGTCATTAGTCCCTAAACTTACAAACAACTTATCAACTACCCCATACTAAGGACGGCACAAATATCCATGCCCGAGGAGGGATTCGAACCCCCGACCGTAGTGGCCGTGCAGACCGTGACTGGCGCGCCTCAGTCCTCTCAGCCACCGCGGCCGGCCATTTTTAACACATTTTTAAGACAAAGACGTGTTGCCTTTTGTCCTCAAGATATCTGTCCTGCGAGGCGTCATAGTTCTCTGAGGAGTTGGTTGTGGCCGCGTCGGTCTGTTCCTAGGCTGCCGTTAGGCGGCTGCAGCGTAAGTCACTTTATGACGAAGCCGCATCGAGTGCGACTGATAGACAGGCGTTAATGTTTGAAGTACCTCTTCCTCAGCAGCGTCAGCTCCCTCATGCCGCACAGGACTGAGATTCATGACCATAATCTGGTGCTCGCTTGGTCCAACAGTCTCGTCTGCCATAAATTATTGTAATTCTTCTCTCACAATTGATCTTATGAGAGTAACAAAGTCACGCTGGTCTTCCACAACGGCCATAGGGACTACATTTTGGAGTTTGTCGTACTTCTTTCATCCATCCCTCCTCTGTTGCGTTTCTTCAATTTTGTGGCACCATTGGATGAACTCTTGTCGAATAGTCTTTTAACAAAATAGCTTGATACATGTCTTCCGCAATTCCCTTCAGGTGTGAAATTTTATCGGCCTCCGTCATATCTGGATTAACTACGTAACATAGAGCAAAAACACTTTTTATATACGACTGCGTTGACTCTCCATGTCGCAGGTCTTTGTTCTTCAATTGCTCTTTTGATAAACGGATTTGGCGTTGGTGGTCTCCAAACATTTTGAGTTCCGTATGAAATTTTTGTCCTTGTTGTTTTCAAACCACTCCTGGGCTGTCCCATCCAGGTAGAGATTATACGTTTACTAAGAACATCATGTGACACCATCTATTATACTTGACGACTGGGTCGAATCCTTTCAGCCATTTATTTGGGTCCTGTCCAGCGTCTTCAGAGAAAACGATGTGTGTCTGATGTGCAGCTGGCTGTTTTCGTATCCATGGGTCTTTTGTTGACACGGACGGAAGGAGGTAGTGAGAATACCCTTTGTACTCCGGTACTTGTCCGGCAGGCGGCGGCTCTTACGCTGCCTAATCGCATCAGCGGTGACGCAAATTGTTCGCAGAATACCCGGCCCCTCCACCAAAAAGTATTACGTTGAAAACTGCGGGTGGTCCGGAATTAGAAGTCTGGTCGTTAATAGAACAAAACACTTTACACATAAAACAGGTTTATTACTAACACAAGCATACACTCCGTTTTATCGACCTCGCTTCCATTTGTTCAGTACTCGCCCCGGTCTAGTTGTCAGGAAAGGTACTGTGCAGGATCGTGGTCAGCTAAAACCTATAGAGATTAGTATTACAAGTTTTATTGACTGAACAATACAATACTCAACTTTAGAACATATGTCTTTTTCTTCTCTCGGCGTCGTATTCTGTACGATTCCAGTTGCGCTGTTCTCTGGTGACTGCCTAGTTCGTAGCCGAGTTCTGACTGAGTTCTGACGAGCGTCCAGACGCATGTCGGCCTAGATACAGCAGCTTATAGAGGGCGCGCGTCTACGGTTACTCCCTCCAAGAGGCGCGGCGCCGGCGTGCGATTGGCTGTCGGTCATCCGCTGTCTTCTATCACGATGATTCTCTTGCGTCTGGCGTGTGGCGCTGACTTTACGCCACTACACACTCAGTACAGACTGCCTTCTGCTTGGAGTGCTCCACTATTTACACATAGAAATAATTTTCTGGACGTTATAAGTACATTGACCATAAGAAACATATAGAACATTCTAGAAATAGTAAGTACAAAGAGACGATTTTTTCTGCCAGTGGCGGGATTTGAACCGGGGAGCGCTAGCACAACGATCTGCGACACTAACCACTCCACCTCGCGTTCCGTCGGAAGCCTAGCGGCAATAAGCCAACTAGGAGATCGAAGAAATTTATGAGGAGGTAAGGGAAATTATTCAGACAATTGAGGGAGAGCAAAGCTTAATTGTGATGGGAGACTGGAATTCGGTAGTAGGAAAAGGAAGGGAAGGAAATATAGTAGGTGAATATGGATTGGGCAAAAGGAATGAAAGAGGAAGCCGCCTGGTAGAATTTTTCACGGAATATAATTTAATCATAACAAACAGTTGGTTTAAGAATCACTAAAGAAGGTTGCATACGTGGAAGAGACCAAGAGATGCCGGAAGGTACGAAATAGATTTTATAATGGTAAGGCATAGATTTTGGAACCAGGTTTAAAAAAAATGTTCAAATGTTTGTATAGTCTATGGGACTTAACTACGGGGTCATCAGTCCCTAAACTTACAAACTACTTATGAACTACTTAGGAACTAGGACGGCACAAATATCCATGCCCGAGGGGGGATTCGAACCCCCGACCGTAGTGGCCGTGAAGACCGTGACTGGAGCGCCTCAGTCCCCTCGGCCACCGCGACCGGCTCCAGATTTTAAACTGTAAGACATAACCAAGGGCAGGTATAGACTCTGGCCATTTCTTATTGATCATGAATTGTAGGCTGAAACTGAAAAAAAAACTGCAAAAAACTGGATAAATTGAAGGAACCTGAAGCTCTTGATAATTTTGATAATTTCAGAGGGAGCTTTAGGCAACAATTGACAGAAACGGACGGACGGGGGGATAAAACAGGGGATGAAATAATGAAATAGTGAAGGCAACCTTAAAAAAAATTATTTTACCTGGAGCGGAAGATGTATGAGAGGGACTTGAAGGAAAATGTAATAATGTTCATTCCAAAGAACGAAGGCGCAACGCACTGTTTAAATTACTGGACTATTAGTTTAATAAGTCATGGTTGCAACATTCTAATACGAATTATTTACGGAAGGGTGGAAAAGTTGGTAGAAGCCAACCTCGGGGAAGATCAGTTTTCATTCAAGAGAAATGTAAGAACATGGATGCAATACACAGTTTACGACTTATTTTAGAATATATGTTAAGGAAAGGTAAACCTACTTTTATAGCCTTTGTACATTGGGAGAAAACTTTTGACAATGATGACTGGAACACACTCTTTCAAATTGTAAAGCAAGCAGGACTAAAATGTATGGAACGGAAGGTTATTTACAACTTGTACAAAAATCAGACAGCAGTTATCAGCGTTGAAGGGCATGAAACGTATGCAGTAGTTCGGAAGGGAGTAAGAGAGGACGATTTTCCAATGTTACTCAATTTGTACGTTGAGCAAGCTATAAAGGAAAGCAAGGAGAAATTTCGACAAGGGATTGAAGTTGAGCATGAAGAAATAAAAACATCCCTTTTTGGAAGACACGTTTAAGATGAACATTAACGAGATCAAAACAAGGGTAATGTAATACAGTTTAAAAATATATGGCGATCCTGAAGGAATTAGATTGGCTAACGAAACAATAAAACTGGTAGATGAATTCTATTACTTGGGCAGTAAAATAATAGAAGATGGTTGCATTAAAGAAGATATAAAATGCAGAATTTCAATGGGAAAAAATAGCATTTTTGTGAAAGAGAAATTTGTTAACATAAAATATTAATTTAAGCGTAATGCTGTCTTTTCTTAAGGCATTTGTGTGGAGTGTCGCCATGTACGGAAGTGAAATATGGACTATAAACTGTTCGGAACAGGATAGCGGCTTCTGAAAAGTGGTGCTACAGAAGATTAGATTAGATTAAATTAGTATTTGTTGCACAGATCATGAATACACACATGAGGAATCAGCTGTGTTTTGTATATTATGTGAAATACTTATGTCAACCTTCTGCACTCTTCCTATTAGATATGATTTAAACTATTTGTACACTGCCCCATTCATACCATGATTTACATAATCAAAAGCCTTGGAGAGATCACAAAAAAAAAAAAAAAAAACCAACGGGTGATGTCCGGTTATTCAGAGCATTTAATGTGTGTGTGTGTGTGTGTGTGTGTGTGTGTGTGTGTGTGTGAGGTCTTATGCGACCAAACTTCGTGGTTATCAGACGCTAGACTTTCACACTATTTACTTGACTAACTTAAACTAACTTACTCTAAGGACAACACAAACACCCATGCCCAAGGGAGGATTCGAGCCCCCGACGGTAACGGCCGTGCAGACTGTGACTGGCGCGTCGCAGACCGCTCGGAGACTGCGGATGGCAAGCATTTAACATTTCATTCGTGAAAATATGTATAACATTTTCTGTTGAAAAGCCTTTCTGGAAAAAAATATTGTTAGAACTTTATTTTTACCTATGTGTGAAACTAGAATACATTACTTTTTCAAGAATTAATTTTGGACAAGTCTGTCAGGTGTTGAAGATTCGGTGTGTGGATCGCATAACGAATGAGGAGGTACTGAACAGAATTGGGGAGAAAAGGAATTCTGGGATACCTTGACTAAAACAAGGGATCGATTGATAGACATTCTTCGACGTCAACGAATCGTGAACTTAGAATCGGAAGTAAGTGTGTGGGCTAAAATTCGCGGAGGGAGACCATGAGATGCAGATTTAATTGGATGTAGGTTACCGTTCTTATGAGGAGATGAAGAGACTTGCTCAGGGTAGAGTAGGATGGAGAGCTGTATCAAACCATTCTCCGAACTGAAGACCACAACAATAGTTATCTACTCTCAATCAACCTTCACCATTTGTAATTTACCGATAGAACAGTTGTCGAAGCCGCGTGTCTGTGACAAAACAGTCGAATGATTTGTTCATTCTGCAAAGAAGTGTGCGCTGAAACTTCTTGGCGTGTTAAAAATGTGTCCCGTACTGGTATTCGAACTTGAGACCTTTGCCTTTCGCGGCCAAGTGCACTACCGGCCCTTTTTATTACTTTTATTTATTATTCCTTTGTTCTTCGATTCCATGCGGTTGTTTGTTCGTTTTTGTTCGCGTTTCATTGTCCAGTTCTTGGCCTTTGTTAAAGCGTTCAGCCCTTTCACCGAAAGAGCTGAGCCTCCGCGCCGGCAACTGAGCTATCCCGGTACGCTTCACGATCCACCATCACAGCTTTCCTTTCGCCAGTACCTCGCCTCCTACTTTCCAAACTTTACAGAAGTTCTCCTGCGAACGTTGCAGGACAAGTAAGTGAATCTGTGAGGACGTATTGTGGAGCGTGGAGCAATAGCTCAGCCGGGAGAGCACTTGCCCGCGAAAATTAATGATCTCAGGTTCGAACCCCCGGTTCCGGCACACAGTTTCCAAACGAAGAAATTTTGAGTGGAAACTATGAGGAATAATTTGCTATGTAAGACAGCCAAGATTGCTAATTACCTTTATGAAGAGGACCGGTTTCGGCAGATTAAACTGTCATCATAGAGTCTTTCATTTCATGCACAGCATTACAAAAGAAACATTTTAAAAATGTACTTGTGCAGCAACATGATTGTTGGTATGTCACATTGCAAATAAAATGCAACTTACCTGTGACCACATAACGTTGAAGCGTGATGTGTTGGACATTTTATTTGTACTGTATAATGCCACCAGTACATTTTTAAAAGGCCTCCTTTGTGATGTGGGGCAAAAATGAAAGATTGAATGAAATGAAATGATCGTGTGGCATTCTTGGCTAGGAAATCCCGCGTGGCATTGTTCGGCCGCCTAGAGCAATTCTTTTAAAATGACGCAACTTCGGCGACGTTCATGTGGATGATGAAAAATCTGCGAAACCGGTCATCCTAATAGAGACATAGACCCAGCCTGTTTTACATAAGAGATTAATTAGATAGAATCCAAGTATGAGAAAATTTTATAAGTAATAAGTAATAACCTAATACTCTTTGAAAAATTTGACTTCTAGCTTACAGGTGGGGCATCGAAAGTGCTGTGAGTGAATTCGGGTAAATTGTAAAACACTAGATGAGTGTGAAAAATTATCTGTATCATTTATATCCTAAGCACAATTTTACTGCGTAAAATCACAAAAGAATTTTAAGACAGTTGCAGATAGCATTATCAATAAAATTAACCATTTAGGTCAGGACCAGGGGAAGGTTACACATTCCAATGTTTTCAGTAACATTACTTTCTTATCTCTTGTAGGATTCTTTTCTCGTATTCGTGTGATACCACTTGATTGCTTCTCCACCTTTCAACACAATCTGGAAGGTGCAAATAGTTACGGTCGTGAGACACATCAAGCAAATTGCAGAAAACTTCTGCCGTAGCTCCAAGCATTTAATGTCTTTTTATATAAGGTGAAGATTTTGCTGATATGCTAACTCATTATAGGGTAGGCGAAGAACGTTCTTTATTTAAGAGATGAAGCTAATTGATCTTGGGAGGAAATACCGTGAAATAGGAACAGCACTGGTAGTTGCTTCGAGACGAAGCGTACTGCTTTACGGTTCCAGACCAGAGAAAATTGCCACAGTGTGTAGTGGAGGTCGGATGACTGTAAACGACTACCATCCGAACAACAATAAAAATGAAAAGCCGTTACAAATTCCTGTAATGTCGTCTGTTTTCTTACTAATGGAAAAAGTAAGGTTGAGATATAACATCCCTATGACAACGGGGTCATATCAGACGGAGGTCAAGCTGTAGAAGAAAAGGGGAACTTCATTAAGTAGATGAGGCTTTTCTGGGAGTTTGCCCCCCCCCCCCGGCGAATTTCTTTGGTGATACGTAGTTTGTTCACTCCACAACCCACTTTATGTGTAGTTCACAGTGAAATTTTAAAATAATGTTTACGTTCATGTTTTTTTTTTTTTTTTTTTTTTTTTTTTTTTTTTTTTTTTTTTTTTGCATACTACTAAAGTACTTGAAGCATGTCTTAATAGTGCAGAGAAAGATAGTAGGAAGGAGAACTGCTGTAAGGAGAAGAATCTCCTGGATTTGGAAGCTGCCAAAATGGTTTAATGTCACATCATCTGACTCATTTAAGTCTGCAGCTTCCAAAATTAAAATCGCCATGGTGATAGCCAACCTCCGAAATGCAGACGGTATATGAAGAAGAAGATGTCTTTTTGTACTACACTTTCTTATATGAAATTAGAGGTAAATTGACGAATTTGTTCCATTTATGAAATAGAATGTTATATCGTTACAGTAATCTACTAACTACTATCCCTTGTAACAATATCACATAGATGTGCTCGAATTTCTTTTCCCAATACTTAAATTTTATGTCGTAAATATTGTTGTGTATAAAATTTGTATTCACAAACTTTGTGTATGAGTATGTAGTTCTTTCTTTCATAGTGGTCTCTGTTACTGCTGTAATTATAGTCGATAAATGCCGGTAGGAAGCAATTGTCAGAGATGGCAAGTTGCTGGGTAGGGACGTTTTTTGGCTTGTGTGTATGTGTGTGTGTGGGGGGGGGGGGGGGGGGGCGCAACTGTTAAACCACGGCTTGTAGCGACAGAGTGGACGCTAGAGTTTGGCAGCACGATTCTTTTTTAGGAATCGATTCTTGCGATTCAATCCCACATTGTGAATCGATTCCTGCGATTCGGATTCTTTAGTCTGCATTGGCGCGATTCTTACTTCTACATCTTGCTCATAGATGGCAATACATGTCTGTGTCATGGATGCCTTTTGCATCTGTTTCTACGATTCGTTCACGATTCTTTCTCGTCTGCGACGGCACGATTCTTACAAAATGCCGAAAAGGTGACAATATGACTATCGGATTTTTTAAATATTTATGGTGCGTAAAGTTCAGGCTTAAAATAATAATGAGGCAAAGCCATTCGATTCAGCTCTCAAAAATTCTCGAGTAAATAGTCTGGAGTTTTGCGAACGGTTATAAGTACATATTACACTACCAACTATTTCTGCTGTCATCATAGCTCATTTAGTAGCGTTGTAGGTTTAGTAAACGTAGGTCACTTATTTCGAATCCTGCTGTAACCTTATAAATTATTTTTTCGTTCTGTTTGAATACTTCAGCCATTTAAATATACATTTAATTAAATCTATGGTAATTAACAGATATCTAACCATTATAAAATACTTAGGTAAAATCAATTAGTTTAAGGAACACGAAATAAACATTAAAAAAAATCCGTCTCTAAATATTAAATTTCTTTCGAGATGCAAGAAATTCACGTTTATTAAAATGTTTCTTTTTTGTAAAATCGGTTTCCTTGGGGAAACCCGAAAACGTAAAAACCAAGGTAAGAAAGATTTTTTAGGTGGTTTTAAAATCATTTAAAATCGCGTTTTTATATAAAAATAATAACTAAAAATATAACTACCTAGATGAACTCGAAAAGCTTAAACCTCTCTAAACACACAAAAGTGTAAGGATTGCTCATTTAAATACATGATATGTAAACTGTATAAACGACGTATATTCGTATGTATTGGCAGCTGTGTATTTCGCTACGTTTTGTTTCTGTCATCTGTAATTCGTGAATAGGCTAATAATTAACAGCTCACCATCTTCGTTCTGTGCTTCCCTTGTTCGCACACTTTCTGGCTTTCGTAATTATTCGGCACGATTCTCCACTTGCTTTCGAATCATGAATCGTTGGATCTTGGAATCGTCACGAGACAGACGATTCTTTTGAACGACGATTCGTCACCCTCTTCTCTCAGGCATTAGGCACGATTCGGCAAGATTCGGCAGTCGCCTTCGAATCGTGAATCGTTGGAACTTAGAATCGTCACGCGGCAGACGATTCTTTTGAACGACGATTTGTCCGGATCACGATTCGATTCTTACGATTCTTTATTTGTATTCGTTCAAATGAACGACTCATTGACGAATCGCCACAACTCTAGTGGACGCACAAATGCCGTGTTCTGTGCAGACAGGCTTGTGCGAAATGGAGATAATTTGTTGTACAGTTTGTAGAATTGTGCAGAGGTGATAATGCTCCAAGCTCATAAAGAGCCTGCACCGTAAGTAATTTCTGCTCATTTCATATGTGCCCTAAATTACACATGGAGCGATTGCAGTATTGTTGTCGACAGTCAAGACGTCCTCTCAACAATTACGAAGTACTGTAAGATGTTTTAATTTCACCGTTAGCGAGGCATTACCCTGTGATTTGAGTGACTACTTTTTTCGGTAATAATAACTGACAAACAAACTTTGTAACTCTGATTACTGTAGTAAGTCATTATTCCTCTTCTCTCCATTGAAAATGAATGCTAGTGTCCTTAAAAAAACTGAAAAAAAATTCGGCAATATTTTACGACGCGATTCTACCAGTTTGCCCATGATGTCACCAACATGTTGGAAAACCCGTATACGGAATATCTGAATACTTGTGTATTGTAGATAATAAATAATCTGTAATTATCCTCGTAAATTACAGATAACAGAATGTACCATTGATCACAGCTCTCAGCACAAAAAATTATCGCCTTAGGCGCTCACATGCGAAAAAAAAAAAAAACCTCTCTTTGAACCTATACCTTACAATCAGAGGGAAGCTACAGATCACTTTTTAAGCAGAAAATATTAATCTATAATCTGTTCTGTTTGAAAACAAACTGTCGTCTTTAACTCAGCCACCACATAATTACTGACGCCTTCTACAAACGCGCACACACCTCAAAACTAACGCGCTTCGATGACGTCACGGGTCAAAGCTGACGGGTGGAATCGTGTCCTATAAATGACCCGAAAATTGTTTTGAAGTGCCATTGCTTTTGTTTTGATAAAATCTTTTCATTGTGCCTCACTTAGTAATTATTTGGATGAGAGGGAAAGTCATTTCTGCTCAACAAACTAAAGAAAAAAAACTTAAAATTATTTTAGCACTGGAAAAAGTATTAAAATCAATTAAATTTTGTTCATTAGCTTACATTGTATGTGTAATGCATTGTGGTGGCTATCTCACTAGTGATGCTAAAGAGTTGATATTCATTAATGGTTTTGTTCTTAATTCAGTTTGTCGATAACCAAAACCCGTTTCCTGAGTTTCGTGAAGTTTATGATCAGATTCCGTACTTAAAAATCAGTCAGTAAACGTTATAGCGAGGATATGCAGACTTTGTTGTTATTAAGTTAAGCCCTCTAGTTTACTGAATAACTTAATCATCGTTTAATTAATTATTTAACAGATTTATTTACTCTCTGGCTTACTTTGTCATGATTGTTAAAGAACAATTACTTTTTCATTGCCATGTGTTAATCTTAATTGTGCACTGAATAAACATTGCCCAACTGGGCTGGCGGTCGTATTTTATAACCATAACCAAATTAATTCTGGTGTGCCGCTCAGTTTTCGTAAAGTGTCATGCCATTTTATGCATGGCACAGTACGTAAGTGATAGAACTCTTTCTTGTTTTCTTTTAACAACTAGAATTTTGAGTAGGAAAGAGAGTGAAATAAGTTTTCATGTTGAAAATTCATTGTATACCTCTCCCTATTTGATGTATTACTAATTTTCCTTCGGAAACGTTTGTGTTATTCCAAGATTTCCATCCTTTGCCATTAGGTAATCATCATCAAGGCCAAAAACTCAATGAAATATCTAATTAGCAGGCTTACATACATTCGCAATGAAAATTAAAGAAGGATTTCCGCATTTTATATTTCATCATCTCAAATGTTAAAAACGATATTCTTATAGTGCCACATTTTCAGTGAATTTGTTTCTCATAGCTAAGAACTCAAACAAATATATGGAAATAAATTTGGGTAGTTTTTCATAGAAAGTGAAACCAGTAAATCCATACACCCTGGCCAAATTCATTGAATGTGGATTCAAGTGGACCAAGATTTCTTGGTTTTCCTGTGATAACTCCATGAAAATTCATCTAGTAGTAATTACCGCGATAACAGAAGGAGTGTACGATGGTTTTAGTTAACACGTTAAATTACGATAACTTATATTTTCATGTTCCAGGTTTGATTAAATGAAGCCTATATTCTTCCCCAATCTATGCTGAAGTTACCTGTTGCCAACCAGAAAAAAAAAAAAAAAAAAAATCTAGAAGTTTCGGACATAAGCATGAACTAACAGAGCGACAAGACAGTTACAGCCAAAAACTTAAATCCCGATATGTTCTTTTTCAATGATATGATTTTGATGTATTAATGTCGGGATGATGGCCCAAAGAACGCTCATGTTACTCGAGAAAACACTATGTAAATATATCGAATAGTTTTGGAAATAAGCGTGACCAAATATATTCATAACAAACACAGCTTTCTTTACCGTTTTCTTATTGTAATACAGATATCCTCTACATTCTCTGAATTAATAGTCGACTTGAAATTTTGAGTACACATTTTAACCCGAATTTTGTGCTCACATATTTAGTGGACTTTCCTAAAGTAATTCGGCTGGGTCTTTTTCAAATGAAAGTGGTACCCGGATTTGCTATAGTAAATTTAGGTGATTCGGAAGACCAAAATCTAGATAAAATTCAGGAAATGTATTCATAGTTGCGAATACGAATCAGTATCTTCCATGGGACACCGACCCCGGTCTCCCTCTTTTCTGGAGCTGCTGCGTTCGCTAATAAGCTATCCCACACCTCAAGGACCAATATACAATACATATTAGCTACTGCCCTATATGAGAAGATTCTCACTCAGGAAGAAACATTTATTACAATTGTCGCAAGAACTGCTGTGACTTATTTAAATACGACGTCTAAGTGTTCGTGTTTATTGATGTAACAAATGCAAATGTGTGATAAACATCTCACTCTTTCACAAGATTTCACGGCGCTCAGTCCACAAGGCTCAATTTCCAGTCTATGGCGTATAAAGGTCCCAACCATGCACATAGATACGATGTGCAGTGATCCTGCTTTTCGAGCAAATGTCTTTTAAACATGCATGCAAGTCTGAAGTAACCACTGCAGCGACTGCAGCTGTCAAATGAAAGAAATGATTCGCGATTTTCATACGTCACTATGAAATTGTGTAGTTTATTGTGATTCATATTCACAGTTGCGAAAACATTTTCTATAATTTAACAGGCAGTTGTAGGGAGCGCAGCGTCCATTTCGTCAGATATGTGTATATGTCTTAAGAGCGATTGCATTGGTTCCATCGATAAACAGGGACACTGCAGCTCGTATTGTAAAACTGGATGCCCGACATCTTCAGCGCTGTAGACCGAAATGTGAGCTCAGTGGCTTAAGCACTGTGAAATCCTGCGAGGGAGTGGGATATTTAACAATTCTTTACGAGTGTGGAAGTGTTTGATGGGAAATGTACACTACTGGCCATTAAAATTGCTACACCAAGAAGAAATGCAGGTGATAAACGGGTATTCATTGGACAAATATATTATACTAGAACTGACATGTGATTATATTTTCACTTAATTTGGGTGCATAGATCCTGAGAAATCAGGAGCCATAACAACGACCTCTAGCCGTTATAACAGCCTTGATACGCCTGGTCATTGAGTCAAACAGAGCTTGGATGGCGTGTACAGGTACAAATGTCCGTGCAGCTTCAACACGATAGCACAGTTCATCAAAAGTAGTGACTGGCGTATTGTGCGAGCCAGTTGCTCGGCCACCAATGAGCAGACGTTTTCAATTGGTGAGAGATCTGGAGAATGTGCTGGCCAGGGCAGCAGTTGAACATTTTCCGTATCCAGAAAGGCCCGTACAGGACGTGCAACATGTGGTAGTGCATTATCCTGCTGAAGTGTAGGGTTTCGCAGGGATCGAATGAAGGGTAGAGCCACGGGTCGTAACACATCTGAAATGTAATGGCCAGCGTTCAAAATGCCGTCGATGCGGACAAGAGGTGACCGAGACGTGTAACCAATGGCACCCCATACCATCATGCCGGGTGATACGCCAGTATGGCGATGTCGAATGCACGCTTCACCGCGATGTCGCCAAACACGGATGCGACCATCATGATGCTGTAAACAGAACCTGGATTCATCCGAAAAAATGACGTTTTCCCATTCGTGCACCTAGGTTCGTCGTTGCGTAGACCTTCGCAGGCGCTCCTGTCTGTGATGCAGCATCAAGGGTAACCGTCTCCGAGCTGATAGTCCATGCTGCAGCAAACGTCATCAAACTGTTCGTGCATATGGCTGTTGTGTTGCAAACGTCCCCATCTCTTGACTCAGGGATCGAGACGTGGCTGCACGATCTGTTGCAGTCATGCGGATGTCTGTCATCTCGACTGCTAGCGATACGAGTCCGTTGGGAGCCAGCACGGCGTTCCGTATTGCCCTCCTGAACCCACCGAGTCCATATTCTGCTGTCATTGGATCGCGACCAACGCGAGTAGCAATGTCGCGCTACGATAAACAGTAATCACGATAGGCTACAATCCGACCTTTATCAAAGTCGGAAAGGTGCTGGTACGCATGTCTCGTCCTTACACGAGACATCGAAACAACGATTCACCAGGCAACGCCGGTCAACTGCTGTTTGTGTATGAGAAATCGGTTGAAAACTTTCCTCATGTCAGCACGTTGTACGTGTCGCCTCCGGCACCAACCTTGTGTGAATGCTCTGAAAAGCTAATCATTTGCATATCAGCATCTTCTTCCTGAAGGAAAAATTTTGCGTCTGTAGCACATCATCTTCGTGGTGTAGCAATTTTAATGGCCAGGAGTGTAGACACTTCACACATAAGAACACTTATATACTGGTTAGGTGGATACATTTATCTGTTTCCATGTAAATACAGCTTTTCCTCTCCTACTGCGAGTGCTTAGTAATCACTGTCTCGTCAATACCTGTTTTACATATAATTTTGTTTCCAGAATAATTTTAGTTGCCCCCTGCTGATGAAGTTTTATGCTACCCAGTGGGTAGGGAGCAGAGTTAAGCACTGCCTCTTCATCCGTCTCATCAGCTTGCATCTGTGTACTTCAACGAGGTAACGTAATATGTGATATGTTACCTCTTTAAATTCTGGTCGAATTTATTTGTTTTAGTATGCAGTCTTGTTTCCATGAGTTTATTTTCTTTATTTTTCATAGAACCCATTTCATTTAAGCCTATTTTTAGGATTCCATACTTCAATCTGTAAGAACTGGACCCCCATAGCCGCGCTGGAATGGCACCGAGGTCTAAGGCGCCTTGCTGCGAAGTGCGCAGCTGTTACCCGTCGGAGGTTCTTCCTCCCTCGAACATTGGTGTGTTGATGTATATGTTGATCTTAGCTTGTTAGTTTAGGTAGTTTGTAAGTCCGGCGACTGATGACAATTGCAGTTTGGTCCCATATCTTTACAATGATTCCAACATTGTGATATCCCTATAGGTTCACTTCATTGTCTGCCTTTATGTCCGTCTGACTGTTAAGAATTCAACAACAGGTGGACTATCAAATTGCAACATGTCACATACTGACGTTTATGGCGTCTTGGTGTTACAAAAGGTTTAAGGTTCTACGACGGTTGCCTGGCAGTAAGACACCGCAATTAATATTTCTCAGCCAGAAACAATGTTGCAAATTAGAAGCATTACGTATGTATTATTTATAGTTCTCTAGACTCGTAAAATTTCTCTTCCGAGATATAGTGTGTGCAGGACTGTTTCAAAAGGCCAGTGTGTGTGTGTGATGTACTGTAGATTGTAAGCAACGTGCGGTTGCCGAATTTCTCACTGCAGAGAAAGAAACAGTAGGACATATTCAAAAACCGATGTAGCTCCGTGTTGTAATAAAGATGGGGAGTATTCCCTGAAGAAGTCTCCTGTAACGGATACGAAACGTCGGAGAAATATATCACTATGACTCGGCAAATAGCTCAGAAGAATTTCAATCATGTTGTTTTATTTATGCAACCGGTTTCGGTAATACATTAATACTATCTTCAGGCCATATCATTGCATCCATCCATTCCAGTGAAGAGTAAAAATCACCATATGTACAATTTTTGTTTAATTTTTTTGTTTTTGTTTCCCCCAGCTCCTGAACAAAACTGTATAACGTGACACATGTTTGTTCAGGAGCTGGGGGAAAAAATAAAGAAACCGGTTTAAATAGAGATTTTTACACTTCACTGGAATGGATGGATACAATGATATGGCCTGAAGGTGGTATTAATGTAATAGCGAAACCGGTTGCACAAATAAAACAATATAAATTACGACTATTGGTGGATAAATAATTACTCTGAATTAATATTCACGAAGGTTTTGTGGAAAGTCTATGGCGCACCTGATGTCGACAGGAGTACCGTTAGTTATGGGCACAGAAAGCGGTCATCATCAGAAAGCGGTTCTGCGGAGCTGCAAGATTCGCAGCGTTCGGGAACCTGACACGCTGCAGCTTATTCGCGAGGACAAACGGGTGCAATGTCTGGGAGACATTTTGAGGATGACGACGAGGTGATTCGCATAGTGAACAAACGTCTCCGTGACAAGAACAAGGATTGGTACCGACATGCCACGCAGAATGGCCGCGTGGTCTAAGGCGTCATGCTACAGACTGGACGGCCGTTTACGTCGGAGGTTTCAGTCTTCCTCGGGCATGGCTGTGAGTGTACAGTAATTAATGGATTCATTTCCTGAAATGCTGTGCACCACGACCAACAAATAATCGTTACAATCAAGGAAAGAAACTGGTTTGGGTTGCCTTGTTAACAAGGTATTCCAGAGTGAAACTTTCACCCTGCGCTGATACTAAACTTCCTGGCAGATTGAAATTGTGTGGCGGAATTGGAATTCGAACCGAGGACCTTTGCCTTTCACGGGAAAGCGCTCTACCGACTGAGCGTCACGGTCCGTCCTCATAACTTCATTTCCGCCACTACCTCGCCTCCTACTTTTCTAACTTCACAGAAGCTCTCTCGTGAACCTTGCAGAAGTAGCAATCCTTGAAGAAAGGATATGGTGCAGACGTGGCTAAGCCACAGTACACAATTTTAATCTGCCAGGTACTTTTAAAGAGATATTGTTCGAGCTGGTGCAGGCTCCTTTTACATGGAATAGACTAATTTTTTAGTGCAACTGAACTGATCATTGAATGAAAACAGTAACGCTAGACTACTTGGAGACCATGGATTTGATGTCACCCAAGCAACTTTGGAATGTTAATGGCTGACAATGCACCAAGTCATTAGGCCACAGTTGTTCGCCATTGGTTTTAAGAACGCTCTGGCCACCCAGTTCGCCCGACATGAATCCCATCGAAGAATCGAGACAGAATCGAAATTTCATGTCGTACGAAATTTTGCACTAGCCACTGTTTCACAGTTACGGGCGGATATAGAGGTACAGTGACAAAAATATAACTGTAGATACATTCAAAAAGTTGCCGAGTCTTTGTCACGTCAAGATGCCACACTTCGCCGTGCAAAACGAAGTCCGACACGATATCATGATGTTTCCAAACAATCGAAAGTGTTCAATTGTTTTTTAAGATTATGGGAGTTAACTGTGGGATCATCAGTCACTAAGCTTACAAATACTTATAAACTAACTTATACTAAATACGAAACAAAGACCAATGCCCGAGGAACGATTGGACCCCCGACGGGGAGCGGCCTCGCGCATCGGAGCATAGCGCTTCAATGCGCTCGGCACTCCGCCGCGGCATGGTGTTTTCCAATGAATTTTTGTGACCTCAGTGTGTTCCATTGTATGACCTAGGCAGTCAAAAATTACATAACGTGAGATGCTTCCAAATTGTTGTTGTATGTTACCTCTTTAAGCTGTATTATAATTGTGGCGATATTTATGCTGCCAGCGATTGACCCCTAAATTAATTCCTTTACTTATGTTGAGGTTATTGTTGTTTTCTGAAACTGTGGGCAGTTTTCTGCTAGCTGGTGGCTGTCACAGAGGAGTTCACTTTGGAGAAGAAGAGAGAGATGTAGAAATTTCTGATAGCAGTAGGCGTTCTGTCGCACAGGTAGGCTGCAACCCCTAACTCAGAATTTCGATCTCTACTACCTTTTTTTTCTGCCGTAAAAATTCATACTTCAACAAAGATTAAATACAAGCAGATGCTACCTTCAGACAGCCATTGTGTGAGGGTGACAATTTACTGCGACGCACACTACACCATAAATTTTCGTTTAAATTTTCTCATTTGGCCATCTGATGGGATAACAAAGTTTAATTAAAAAAAAGTGTAGTTTCCCGTGGGTGCTTGCATCGTAACATAAGCCAGCAATACATTCCTGCCATTTAATGGAGAAGACTTTCTTCTTCCATCCCGATACTTCTCAATTATTTCTGAAACATGGCAGAATGAACAGAAGGAGCAGTTTGGAGTAGTTTGAGAACGGACGCTTGCAGACAGGCTGGAGAACCTTGCGACCTGCCTTAGGAGCCAACTTTTGCTGTGATTTAAAAGAATATTTCTAGTTTTAAACTTCGTGATGGGATGAAGTAGAACGTAGAGTTTCAATCAGTTACTGGTCCCATTACTTCTTCACACTATATCAATTTGTTAAAATGAGGCCGGCCGCGGTGGCCGAGGGGACTGAGGCGCTTCAGTCACGGTCTGCACGGCCACTACGGTCGGGGGTTCGAATCCCCCCTCGGGTATGGATATTTGTGCCGTCCTAGTTCGTAAGTAGTTCATAAGTAGTTTGTAAGTTTAGGGACCGATGACCCCGTAGTTAAGTCCCATAGACTGTACAAACATTTGAACATTTGTTAAAATGAGTTGGCGATTCAATCATCGAATTTAAGGGTGTGTGAGATGTGCTAATATTCATTAGAGAAATGCTCGTTTCCAGGCACTTGCTTCGATGGTGCACTTGCGCGTTATTTCCATATTTATCTTCCGGGGTTGTTTTCGTAAATCCCCAACCAATCTGGCATATACTGACTAACCAATTTAGCAATCATGCCCATAGACACAAATGAAATTTAAAAAATAAAAATAGTTTGTAAACCTATTGGATCAAACTGCTATGGTCATCAGTCCCTAGACTTACAAACTACCTACACTAGGTTTAACTAAACTAAGGATAACGCAAACAACATATTCCAGGGAGGACTCGAATCTTTAACGGCGAGCAACCGCGCGCTCCGTAGCAAGGCGCCTTAGAACGCTCGGCTACTCCACCGCCAATGTATTATTACCAGTTGTAGGAGGCACATTGTTACAGATAAAATTAGCTTAGTCAGTTAGTACTTGGCGTTCCAATCATAAGGTCCTGGGTTCGGTTCCTTCTACCCTCATTTTTTCAATTATTCGCAACGTTCAATTCTTAACTTTTAAATATACTTTTTAAATATAAACAATTCAGTTTATGAACGCAGTATTTTATAATAAGTCTCAAGGACAAACATTTAAAAAAGTTGGGATTCTATAAGAAAGCCAGTTTTCACACATGGTCAGCTATATGCTGCAACAAGTAGATTTCGATTCTGTGATGGCTTGAAATTTTATATTTGTGAACATAGAAAACAAGGACATTTAGCGAAATGATGAAGGGATTTTTACAAACAATGTTGTTTTTACTTAAGTTTTGTAGTGCTATAAAACAATTAATTCCCTCATTTGTGGCTTTCATTCTCTCATGTTTCCTCTTTGCCCTTTCTTTCACCTGTTCTCCTGGCATTCACATAAAACCTATACATTTATAGTGCTCCATAAATTCCAATTACATTTTTTTTTCATTTTCATTTCTTTGCAAACACAACCGGTCAAATTTCGACAACAGGCAATACTAGTATATTAAAATGAGGTACATAAAAAAACGCTCTTATAACAACGCAATGTTGTATCACTATTACAATGGATTGGGTAAAGAACTTTCGTGGCTATAAGGCTTCGAATATAATATTAAATATGGATCTAGGTTCGATGGAGTTGTTAGAGGAGTTAGAGGAGTAGAAGGAAATTGACGTAGAGATGTAGGAGGAGATGAACAAGAAGAGCGTGATGTTGAGATGGAGAAGAAGCAGTGAAATAGGGGGGAAGGAGGATGGGATGTACGAAGAGAGAGTCGAATTGATAGGGTGTGAGGAGGGGGAGATAGACAAGAAGAGGAGAACGAAGGAAGGGGCAAAATGTTGGCGACAGTGATAAGGAGTCGCGGTGGAGTAGCCGAGCGGTCTAAAGCGTCTCGCTGCAGAGCGCGCGGTTGCTCGCCGTGGAGGTTCAAAATGTTCAAATGTTTGTAAAGTCTATGGGACTTAACTACGGGGTCATCAGTCCCTAAACTTACAAACTACTTATTAACTACTTACGAACTAGTACGGCACAAATATCCATGCCCGAGGGGGGATTCGAACCCCCGACCGTAGTGGCCGTGCAGACCGTGACTGGAGCGCCTTAGTCTCCTCGGCCACCGAGGCCGGCCGTGGAGGTTCGAGTCCTCCCTGGGGCATGGGTGTGTGTGTTTGTCCTTAGGTTAATTTACCCAGGTTTAAATAGTTTGTAAGCTACGGACTGATGTCCACGCAGTTCAGTCCGATAGATTTACAAACATTTGAACGTTTTAGTGATAAGGAGAGCACGATGTATACTCAATTCCAAATCACAAATCATTATGAAATTAGGCCTACACCTGTTATAAATGTGTGCTTTCTCTTTCATTCCTTTTTCATTTAATCTGAAACAAGACTGGTACACGAGGTAAAAATAAGGTAACTGATTATCTGTACCTCTACCCCAGTAGCTGTCTGTATACATGTCAACGAGCACAGAGCTTCATTCATAAACAGAATTTTTATCACGACTCTAAAAAAAGGTATCCGAAAATTAAGTACAGAAAGAAGAAATTCGCGAAAGCGAGCGTGCTAAAATGACAGCCCCTCTCCTGCACAGCTCGCCTGTGTTCTTAGGTTCTGTAAAGAAGCTAATTACCGAGGCCCATTCCGCACACGGAAGCTCCGCAAAACGGCGAAGTAAAATATCTTTTATTCGTCCAGGTGTGCTTTTGTGCGAAAGTACGTATTTGCAGTAATTATCACTGTCCTAAGTAAATACCCCGCTCACGCAATACCAGACCACGCGTCTCGTACCGGGAACGCTGGCTATTGTTTACCACGTTTCTCCTACAGCGGACGTATTCAGATAAAAACACGTATATTGACAATTTTTTCCCCCGCATGAGACATTCTTCTTATATCTTTTCATATTTATAATAACGACTCGACAAAAAAAAAGAGGGAGAGAATAACCACTGACTTTAATTCCGCACGAACAATAAAACACTCGAAAGAGGGAAGGTGTGAGGCACCGTAGCAGGTGCCAACATTCGATGACAATACCGCGGACGGAATCGCTAATGCGCAGAGCGAAGATTATTCTCTTTTTTTATTTTTTGTGTTGTTGTTGCTTTCCCTTTCCGGCCCATTTTTTTGCAGATGCGGATGAGCTAGGTAACTCGCGCGAGACATGCGCTGGAAGCGCAGGCGCTGACGTCATTATTTACACGTCTGCGGTGGCGGCGTATCAAGTGACGTCAGCCGCGTGGCAGCGCTGGCGTCGCGTGCATCCCAGTAATGAATATTGCTCGCAGACGCCGCGGGCCGGTAAATCGCCGGCGCGGTGTGCGCATGCGCAGATCGCCCGGCGCTGCACACGGCTCTGGCCGGCGGCAATCACCAGATTGCAGCGCCGCGCCGAGATCGGCAACGTGCAGACCGCAGAGATGCTGCTGAAGAGCGGGGTCGCTGCCCTCGCAGGTACGCGATCTTCGAGGAGGAGAGAATTATTAGCAAGAAAATCATATTATAGCCCAGTCAAATGGTGGTTTTTCCGTAACAAAATTCCGAAAGTTTTTTTTTTTCTCAACGGTTCTGTAATTTTTTATGGGCGCTGATTTCGAATTTCAAGTTTGCTGCCTTGTAGGAGGTAGGCTTCACAACGAAAATCTAAAAAAAAAAAAAAAAAAAAAAAAAAAAAACTCAAAAATTTTCGCACTTTTTTCAGTTTCTTGCTTATGTCTCGAAAACTATGCGTTTCTCGAATATGTTCATTCTGAGAAAAAATTAAAGTAGACAAAATTTCCTACAAAATACACTATTCATCTTTGAATTTTCTGACGAGCAGTACAGGCGCTAGGACTCAATGAAAAAGAGTAAATTTTTGGCCCTTCTGCGAAAACGTCAAAAATGCACACTTGTACGCCCTGCAACTCGAGAAATATGCACGTTATCAACAAAATCCTTGCACCACGTGAAAGGATATTAAATTTCCTACAAGGGACTTTTATAATATTCCATTTTCTCGTAATGGGGGGAAGCACCAAAAAGAAAATTACGAGCAATGCTTCCTGCGCCCTATAGTGTAACGCCCCCTCCCACCTGCCTATCTCTCGTCGGCGCTATATTTTCTGTGTGTTGCATTGAAAAGTGATGTTTTGAATGGATTAAAGAGAAAGTATGTTTGAAAAAAAAATTGTAGAAATTATGTTATATCACATTAGGTACATGCCATTGAACAGAAAGCTGAAGTTACATAGTAACATGAAGTACATGTATCATGAAATGAGTGAATGACGAGTTCAGGATTGGGTCATCTCTTCCTATAGGTTTTCCATTTGAAATGAAAAAAGAATGCCTTTAGTGTTACAATATGGTTACAAAAGACAAATAAGTTGTGTCATATTCATAGTTAATTTATTTGTCTCCATTTGGGTGTTTTGGGCACAGGCAATGTTTCTTGGTCACGTCAAGCTCAGGTAAAGTATCTCGAGCAACGTAAGGTCCAGGTAAACTATCAGAGGCTTTGCAAAGTCCAGGCTGAACAGTCAGTTGTCAATTGATTAATAAAGACGCATAATGCTGCAAAATATTACATGATTTAATACCTTCTTTCACCTCAGCTGCTTCACAGTGGTGCTTCAAGTGGCTCGTCCAAGTCCTCTTCGTCTTCTTTATTCAAAGTGTCGTCAATGTTCGAGCACAATCCTTCAAATTGCTGGCACAGTTTCGTGCAGAAAAGTCCCGCTCGCCAGGACCCACACCGACCGTGGCAAACCGTCTTGTATTTGCAAGATGTAAGTTGCAGAAGCCTCTTTGGAGCCGGGGTTTTCAGTGTAGTAATGGAAGACAACACACTAATTGGCAACGTCCAGCCCCACTGCTGCGGATCCAAGTAGTTTGCAGTCCACTGCTGCACCTGAAGAAAAACTCTGAAGTTGTGTTGTTGAGCTGCAGCTTCAGTGGGAGGTATGGAAGCCATGTTTGCTGTTGCCTGATAGGCTGATTTGACGTATTGCTTATACCTCAGCTTATTGAATGTAGTGGTTGTGTGGTTACCACCATAAAGGGAAATCAAAAACTTCTCACCACAGCTGTTATTTCCTTTGGATGGGCTGAAGGATCCGTGAATTTAGCGAGGTTTGATGTAAGACACGGATTTCTGGAGAGGTGTTCAGAAATTTAACCTTGCCTCGGTTAAATAACGCAGATGTAGAACCGCAGACACTCATTGCATGGAGGAAGAGCATGTGGTTGGCAACACTCTTCTCTATTATACATAGGCTTTAAAAAACAAAATTATCATGACTTGTCAGCTGTTAAACCTTTTTGTTGTAAATCATGACAGGCTATACAAGCACTATGTATTCAAAGTTAAAACAACATACGCAAAATAAAATTAATAAAAAGGCGACAGAAAATATTACATTTAAAATGAGATAGACAGCTCGACAAATTCAGAACACTGTGAGAGGTGTTTTAAAATTATGATTTGCATTCCTTATGACAGTTGGCTGTAGCCAAAGATAGACAAATAGTCGTAAAATTAACATAAGGCACTTTACATCAGATAAGGAGGTGTAATTACATTTGTAAAAGCAGTAGCATTCATCATAGATATAGGGAACAAGTGGGCTGGGCACTGTTCATAATAAATCCCGAAAAATGTCAAAGAACGGATTTGTTCGTTCAAAATTCCATCTGGGTTTTCCTTGCAGCATTTGTATATTTCAATATCTTCCAGAATGTCTAGGTCTAAACCTTTCGGCTCTACATGAAGAATTTTTAAGGATTTTTCAGTTGTATCTAGATGATGTTTTTTGTCGTTGAGATGACACCCCATAGCTGTATTATTTTTATTACAATGTTCTTTAAATCTGATTGAAAAATCACGCCCTGTTTGTCCAATGTAAACACTATCACATGATGCACAAGCTATTTTGTAGACTTTGTATTTATCCTTCTTGCTGTCAATAGAGGTACACAATATTGTCTTAAGCTTATTGCGCGTCCGGAATCCTATTTTTATATCGGTTTTCTTGAAGGAGTTAGCAATTTGCTCACAGAAATGCCCTGTGTAAGTCAATGACGCAAATTTAGGTTGAGTCTTGGACAGGTTAGATTTAGGTGTTTTTCTTTTATTGAACACTGAATTACGAATGTTCTGTATCGCACGTTTGGTATATCCATTACTTATACCTATTTGTGTGATTATATCAATTTCTTTTTTAACACTTGTTGCGTCAAGATCCAGTTTAGCCAACCTGTTGAACATTGACCGAAAGAAAGCATTCTTATGGGCGCGTGTGTGGCAGACTCATTCGACAAGAAATTTTCTTGCGAAACTATTGGTCTCATTGTGTTGCTAAATTTTATCTCAATAGACTGCTTTTTTTTTCGATCTCCTCAAGTGCTCCATGGACTTTGTAGTCTTCTGTCCATCCAAATACCCATAAAAATTGTTGCACTTTGATTGTACTTACTTAGTTCAAAAGTGATATATGATACGTAAATTTGCTCGAAGGTATGCCCACTTGATCTTACGAATCTGTGCTGCAAAGAGCCCCCATCAACCACAAATCCTGTACTGCTGTCCAGCAGTGTGGTGTCTGGAAGTGGTTTAAAAGCTTTGTACAAAGCAGATTTTGTGCCTTTTTGCAGTCCACATTCATCGAACAAAGCTAGGGGATATGGAACCAATTCGTAGGTTAAGAAATCCTCTAGGTCTTCGTCTAATTGTTTACAGACGACCATCCGTTGAAGCAGTGTGTTTGGTTTAATGACCACAGGTTGATCGTGAATGAGGATGGCTGAGCAAATGTTTGCAAGGGGCAGCACTCGGCCAGTACGTTTGAACTTCGCGGTTTTAAAGTCATTGCCTACAACTCTTTTGAGACCTTTGGTTCCGACCTTGTATAGCCCTAATGTCTGCATATAGTGTTATATGTGAAGTGTTACGATATGTTTGCGAATCGTGTAACTGAGGCGGGACTTGGATACCAGCCCGGTATTCATCTAGGGAGACGTGGAAAACCGCCTAGAAACCACATCCAGGCTGGCCAGCTCTCCGACCCCCTCCGTTAATCCACCGGGCGGATTCGAACTGGGGCCGGGACGCCTGCCTGTCTCGGAAAGCGGTGAGTTAGACCACACGGCTAACCGAGCGGCTCTCTTCCCTGAATGTATTAATAGTATTAAATTGAAGGAGAGGCATGTCTGCATATAGTGTTATATGTGAAGTGTTACGATATGTTTGCGAATCGTGTAACTGAGGCGGGACTTGGGTACCAGCCCGGTATTCACCTAGGGAGACGTGGAAAACCGCCTAGAAACCACATCCAGGCTGGCCAGCTCTCCGACCCCCTCCGTTAATCCACCGGGCGGATTCGAACTGGGGCCCGGACGCCTGCCTGTCTCGGAAAGCGGTGAGTTAGACCACACGGCTAACCGAGCGTCTCTCTTCCCTGAATGTATTAATAGTATTAAATTGAAGGAGAGGCACTGGATTAAAATTTGATTCGCGGCCTGGATTCGAACCTGGGACCACCTGCTTATTAGGCAACACTATAATCATAAACCCTCTGCGACCTAACGGATACGGTGATTGCACGGAGTCTTAAAGCATACTTCTCTCCATAATCAATGGGTTGGGACTACAGCTGATAAATTTCAAGGTGGAAGAAAGTAGTAGCAGCTGTATAAATATTATTTATTCAATTATGCGACCGGTTGCGGTGTTATAGTCACTCCAAAACCGGTCGCAAAATTGAATAAATAATATTTATACAGCTGCTGGTACTTTCTTCCACCTTTTTCTTAAATCATGTCTCCCTCAACATCGCAAACTTCAATTCTGGCTAATGTTCCCTTATATAAATAAATATCAACGTTGCTCTCCAATAGCGGAATAGCACCCTAGCAATGGAGGTGAATGGGAACGATTCTGCCTTGTACCTGAGGTGCAGGTAATATAAAAATCAAATAATATTTTGTCTCGATATATTAAACTGAATGAAGGATAGGCATTGATTAAAATTTCGGCCATGGCCGGGAGTTCCTGCTTACTAGGCAAATGCAATGATTGCTTTCTCTTTTATTATTATTATTATTATTATTATTATTATTATTATTATTATTTTTTAAGAGAGTCTGTGCAATACCTGTATCCGTTAGCTAGCAGGAAATTGAAGACTAATGAAAATTATTCTATTTGCAAGTTAAATATAAACACCAAACTTTTTGCATGCACACCAGTGATACTAACAAATCAGTCCATATCCTATATCACAAATCTTCCATAACTAACGCTTTAAGTAATGAGTATTTCGAAGTAAGATAGGTAATGTTAATAAAATGATGAAACTAATGAAATGTTAATAACATTGAGTTAGGCATTTAGAAAAAAAGTATTTTTGATCGTTTGCTAAGGTAGAGAAGAGAGCATTTACATATCTCTGGCAGGTAGCGGAGCGCAGGCTTCAGTTTAGAGCGGCACTTCACTCCCCCTCCAGCGTCGGTCACTTCCCCTCACTGCTCTGGCCAGTTCCCCTACCACTACCACACTCCCCACAATTGTCCAGCCGTCTGCGCATTTGCCGGCCAATTTATCCTGTGTGCACTCTACTAAAGAAATGTCCCACATCAAATGGAACATAGTGTAAAATTCTGAACGTAACCTGTGAATAATTGTCGAAGATATGAGATTTTTGAACAAATGGATTCTACATTTTTTACTCATGTAGGAGACGTAGATCAGGCTGTTCCAGCTCGCTAGATCACCCGTGAGCTAGGGAGCGCTCCCTTCCTGGAGGGGCACCACATCTCGGCTATGAGCTGTTGTCACATTGTCACATGGGGCACACGGCTGTGGCGAGCGTATGTGCAAGAGAAGCGGCCAGACGGGCTATGATGTCATGAGACATTGCCAGTTACTTTCCAATTCCAGTGACAGGTACAATTGTTTCTGAACCAGCTACAACAAAAGCTGCAATTTTTTTCTGCATGGAAATGCGGGACACGTGACGCCTGGTCAATCCTCAGCATTTTTTTTTTTTTTTTTTTTTTTTTTTTTTAAATGAGAAAGTCTGATTTTAGTTGATTCTAGAATATTAAAAGGAGCCAGATTATGAATGAATAGTTTATCGCGTTGAACCGCATCCTAGTTTCTACCCTGTTAATCCTAAATATGGCGATACGAATATTACAGTGGATTTCGTAATTCGGATTTAGGTCTTCGGGAAAAGTAGGCTGTGTTTTTTATGTTCGAAGAAATGTTATCTTCTAACTGTAGCTATGACGTGGTACCTGAAAACAGTTTTCAGTTTCAGGCCTTTCATTTATTCATTGCTAACAAGGTTTGGGTTGGGTTGTTTGATTGGGATAGAATGACTAAACTGCCAAGTTTATCAGTCCCCCCGGTGGGGAGGGGAAGGTGTGAGGATAGGAAAGGAGGCGAGTGGGAAAGGAAATGCAGTCCGGGAAGTAAAGAAGGAAGGAAGACTGCATTAGCTCGGGGCCCCGTGCTCGCTACGCACGTACTCACGAAAGAACCGTGAGCCCTCTGGGCGGAGTTAACACGATGCATTTATTGTAAGACAATCTTTGTTGTATTCAATTAAGAAATGATTAGCAACAAAAATCGGTTAATTTTAATATAAATTACATTACAATTTTCAACATGGCGGAGTAACAGCAACCGTAATCCAATTTTTCAACAATTTTATATACCAGCCAACCGGTTGCGTAATTTTTATTGACCTAGGTTTCGTTGCCACTAAGGACACCTTCATCAGAAGAATAAAAGTAGTTACCTAAAATGATAACAACTGAGTAAATATCTTACATAAGGGAAAAGGTTTAAAAAAACGAGCAGAATTGCTCAGGTCAATTACAGTAAAAGTATTCTGGCCATAAAAGTTAAATACAAATTACACCAGTATGGTGTGAAGGAACTGCCTACGAGGCAGTAAACACGTAGCCTCGTAAACGTGCACTAGGGCGGGCCTTATGCGGGCTACTAGTCACGTGGCCAGTACTAACTTGTAATGTTACATAATTGTTTTGTTTGTAAATCTTTAGGACCAAACTGCGTGGTCATCAGTCGTAGGTTACAAATTACTTAAACAAAGGTAAACTAACCTAAGGGCAACACACACAGCCATGCCCCAGGGAGGACTCGAACCTCTGACGACGAGCAGCCGCGCGCTTCGCAGCGATGTGCTTTAGACCGCTTGGCTACGCCACCAAAAGTCGCATGTGTTAAAAGTTTCAGAACTCACTAAACAGGAGCTACGACATAGGTGCGAAGGTTATTTTCTACGATTTCTACTGTGGTCTGAACAGGTACGTTAGTATAAAGATTAGTAATGTCAGAGGATACTTTGCCTCTTCACTACATTCCAGATTTTGGATGTTGTTAATCAGCGATTGACTATTTGCTACTGAATAATTATTCTGAAATACGTAAGATTTTTTTAATCTTGTCGCGAAAGAACCTGGATAAGTCGTGATACCCACTGCTGATACTGTTCACAATCGGTCTAATCGATGATTAATTTTATGCACCTTAAACTGAGTGCTAACTTTGGGGGCCTGCGGATTCATAATTATCAGCTGTTTCTTTTGAAATGGCTTTAGCAGATGTTTGGCCTCGCCTACAGCGCTTCTGTAAAGAGTAGTTGGGTCCTCCTACAGTTCAGAAACATTGTTTTATTCAAAAAAATCCAAAGTCCTAGAAACAATAATACCACTGCCTTTGTCGGATTTTGTTACTAAAGAGTCGTTTTGGTTAAGCTTTGCATTAATATTCTTAATTACCTTTATATAAGGATGACAAGAAAAATTTCTTTTACGCAGAGTGTTACATACATCGTGAGATACTCTATCTTGCTGAATACTTTCCATTTTTAAGCTATCGAGACCAATGTTGAGATCTACAATTTGATTATCAATTAGATTTGGGTCTGAAACATCTGGCATTACATTATATTTAAAGCATTTTTTCAAAAGAGCATTTTCCTCTTCGATAAATTTTATTTTAGTTTTGTTAATCACTCTATCGAAAAATTTATGATCACACATTTTAAAATCACAGGTATTACGTTTCTGTATGTTAGGAACAATAATCCTGAGTTTATCTAGTTTCTTTTCATGTCTAGCAGAATTTACGTTTTTAAATTTTTTAAGCCCATCATTAATAACAGACCAAAATTCGTCTACTTGAAGATTAAATTGTAGCCGGCCTCGGTGGCCGAGGGGACTGAGGCGCTCCAGTCACGGTCTGCACGGCCACTACGGTCGGGGGTTCGAATCCCCCCTTGGGCATGGATATTTGTGCCGTCCTAGTTCGTAAGTAGTTTGTAAGTTTAGCGACTGATGACCCCGTAGTTACGTTCCATGAGCTATACAAAAATTTGAACATTTTTTGATTAAATTGTAGACGGAACATTTTTTTTACTTTAAATATAAATAGTAGGCTTCTTCATTCAAATATCTTGTTTCATCATGGACCGCCGCTTCTATTAAGGTAATATTAAAAATCAGTTTTATGCTTCTTACATCTCTACCGTGTATGTTCCAACTCTAATTAGTTGTTACCCGATCATTTGTAGGGCTACAAGGAAATTCTCAATTCGAAAATATAGAAACACCGCAAAACAACTTACGGTGTCACCCAACTGAGAGCGCAATGTAAGCTTTTTTTACCATTTATGTTGTATTTTTAGCAGAAAAGAAGCCCATGTCCCATTATTCCCGTTTTGTAATTCCGTCTTTTAATTTTGTGTGAATTCTGTTACGCAGATATCTGAAGATGCCCTGCTAAGGGCGAAACGCGTCATTAATGATAATCTACAATCAAGAGGGTTTTTTACTGAAGGTATATTAATTCAACCTTTGCAGAACATCTGATGATCACAGGACATAATCCTAAAGGTTTAAATGAAATTACTATTCTCCATAAAAAAAAAAAAAAAAAAAAAAAATAAAATAAAAAATAAAAAAAAATAAAAAAAATAAAAAAAAGGTGGAAATTTGACGTCTTAGAACAATTAAAAATAATTAGGCACATGTCTGATAAAGATATGTTGAATGACAATTGCAATTGAAACACAAAAATTTCTTTAATGCTTTAAAGCCGGTGCTCACGTCAGGGTGATGCTTGTATTCCGGGTATTTTCCCTCCTTCACTCCAGTAACATTGCTTTGTCTTTTAATTGGTTATACTTCATTCACTTTAGTACGTTATTTCCGCTGTACCGTGATCTTGTCAGGTTTTTCTTTTTGCAAAAATGTTTATTATGTACTATTGCTTATACTACCTCGTTAATAATGTATGTCTTTTGTAAGTACGTATACTTCTACATTCTTCTGATGACCTTCTGTCATACTTTGTCCTACTTGGAGCTTTCATTTAATCTTGAAATACAATATTGTAAAAAAAAATTGTGTAACCCTTTACAAATGGAAGCTATTAATTATGTCCGTAATTATCTAACAGCCGCGGTGGCGTAGCCAAGCGTCTAAAGCGCCTCGCTGCGGAGCGCGAGGTTGCTCGCCGTCGGAGGTTCGAGTGCTCCCTGGGGCATGGGTTTGTGTGTTGTCCTTAGGTTAGTTTACCTTAGTTTAAGTATCTTTTAAGCTACGGACTAATGACCACGCAGTTTGGTCCGATAGATTTAAAAACAAAACAATTATGTAACATTACAAGTTCACTGCCCACGTGACTAGTTGCTCGCTTGTGGCGCGCCCTACTGCACGTTTACGGGGTAAGTGTTTGGTGCCTCGTAGGCAGTTCCTTCACGCCCTTCACACCGTACTGGTGTAATTTGTATTTTATTTTTATGGCCAGAATGCTTTTATTGTAATTGACCTGTGCAGTCCGGCTCGTAATATTTTTCATGTCATGTTTTCTATGTAAGTATTGGTGATCTTAGTGTTTCGCCTGTGTAAACCTTTTTCCTTATGTAAGATATTTACTCAGTTGTTATTTAGGTAAGTGTTCTTATTCTTTTGATGAAGTTGTCCTTAGTGCCAACGAAACCTGGGTCAATAACTTAAAAAATCCGCACCCGGTTGGCTGATACACAACATTGTTAAAAAATTGCATTACTGTTGCCGTTACTCCGCCATGTTGAAAATTGTAATGTAATTTATATTAAACTTAACCGATTTTTTGTTGCCCATCATTTCTTAATTGAATACAACAAAGATTATTTTATAATAAATGCACCGTGTTAACTCCGCCCGGAGGGCTCATGGTTCTTTCGTGAGTACGTGCGTGACGAGCACGGGCCCCGAGCTAATGCAGTCTTCCTTCCTTCTTTACTTCGCGGACTGCATTTCCTTTCCCTCTCTCGTCCTTTCCTATCCTCACTCCTTCCCCTCCCCACCGGAGGACTGATAAAATTAGCAGTTTAGTTCCCCTATCCCAGGCATACAACACAACCCAAACCCCACACCTTGTTAACAATGAATAAACGGAAGGCCTGAATCTGAAAACTGTTTTCAGGTACCATGTCATAGCTACATTTAGAAGATTAAGTAATTCAGAGAAATTCGACTGTTAAGAAATTGAGTATACAATGGGACCTCGCTCATCGACCACAATTCGCATCTGAACTTTACCAGCAATGCGATACCTCGTTAAACAATATTTGTGGGTATGGAACAGTTGTAACCACATTACATACACTCCCTTGTGCCGTCATTTTCCTACACTACTTCTGTACCCTTGAACACATTCTCCATTTTATAGCACTACTCATGTATACTGTAGTCTCTAGCTTACAAAATAATAATCTTCCAATTACTTTAATTGAAAATGTATACTGTCAACGTATTTAAGTGCTACACTGGACTTTACATTATGCTCTTATTATTAAACACCTAGACAATTTTTTAATGTTAATAGTATCCACATTTCGATGTTGTTGTTGTGGTCTGCAGTCCGCAGACTGGTTTGATGCAGCTCTCCACGCTACCCTGTCCTGTGCAAGTCTTTACATCTGAGAATACGTTCGGCAACCTACATCCTTTAGAATCTGCTTACTGTATGCGTTCCTCGGTCTCCCTCTACGATTTTTACCCCACACGCTTCCTTCTAATGCTAAGTTCACAATTCCTTGATGTCTCAGAATGTGTCCAACCAATCTATCCATTCTCTTAGTCAGGATATGCCAGAAACTCCTTTTCTCCCCGATAAGGTTAAGCACCTTCTCATTAGTTACGTGATATACCCATCTAATTTTCATCATTCGTCTGTAGCACCACATTTCAAAAGCTTCTATCGTCATTTTATCTGAACTCCTTATATTCCACGTTTCACTCCCATACAATGCTACACTCCAGACAAATGCTTTCAGAAAGGACTTCCCACATGTAAATTAATATTGGATGTTAACAAGTTTCGCTTCTTTAGAAACGCTTTTCTTCCCATAGCCATTCTGCATTTTATATGTTCTTTACTTTGGCCATCAGAAGTTATCTTGCTATGCAAATAATATAATTCATCTACTGCTTTTATTGTCTCATTAACTAATCTAATTTCTTCAGCATCGCCTGATTTTCTGACACTGTTCCATTACCTGCGTTTTACTCTTGTTAATGTTCATCCTATATCTTCCTTTAAAGACACTCTCCATTCCATTTAAATGCTCCTCCATATGTTTTGCTGTCTCTGACAGAATTACTGTCATCGGCAAACCGCAATGTTTTTATTTCTTCTCCCTGCACTTTAATGCCCTCTCCAAATGTATCCTTCCATTCCTTCACTGCCTGTTCAATGTACAGATTGAACATTGGGGAAAGGCTACAACCCTGTCTTACTTCCTTCCCAACCTCTGCGTCCCTTTTTGCCCTTCGACTCTAATAACCGCTGTCTGGTTTTTGTATAGGTTGAATATAACTCTCCGCTCACTGTATTTTACTCCTGCTGCCTTTAGAATTTGGAAGAGTGTATTCCAGTCGACATAGTCAAAATCTTTTTCCAAATCGACAAACGCTAAAAACGTAGGTTTCCCTTTCCTTAGCCTATCTTCTAAGATAAGTCGTAATGTGAGTATTGCCTCATTTCTCCTAGATCCAAACTGATCTTTCTCGAGGTCGGATTCCACAAGTTTTTCCATTCGTCTGTAAATAATTCGTGTTAGTATTTTGCAACCATGACTTATTAAACTGATAGTTCTGTAATTTTCACACCTGTCTGCACCTGCTTTCTTTGGAATTGGAATTACTATATTCTTCTTGATGTCGGAGGTTATTTCCCTCGTCTCCTACTTCCTGCACACCAAGTGATACATTTTTTCACGACTAGCTCTCCTAACGATATCAGCAGTTCAGACGGAATATCATCTAGTCCATGGGCCTTGTTTCGACTGAAGTCCTTCAGTGCTCTGTCAAATTCTTCTCGCAGTATCATATCTCCTATCTCATCTTCCTCCACTTCGTCTTCCATTTCTACAATACTTCCTTCAAGTTTACTTCCTTTGTATTGGCCCTCTATATATTCCTTCCACAGTTCAGCTTTTCCATCTTTGCTTAGCACTGGTTTTCCTGCTGAGTTCTTGATATTCATACAGATGCTTTTCTTGACTCCAAATATCTCTTTTATTTTTCTGTAGGCGTTATCTACCTTTCCCCTATTTATGCATTCTTCTACGGTTCTGCATTTGTCCTCTAGCCACTCCTGATTAGCCAGTCTGCACTTCCTGTCAATCTCATTTTTCAGACGTTTGTACTTTCTTTTTCCTGTTTCACTTGCTGAAATTTTATTTTTTCTCCTCTCATCAATTAAGTTCATTATATCCTGTGTTATTCAGGGATTTATATTAGGCCTTGTCCTTCTACCAATATGGTCCTGTGCTGCCTTCACTACCCTATCTCTCAGAGCTACCCATTCTTCTTCTACTGTATTATTTCCCCCCGTTTCAGCCAATCCTTGCCTAATGCTCCCTCTGAAACTCTCAGCCACCTCTGGTTCCTTCAAATTGTCCAGGTTCCATCTCCTAACCTTTCTACCTTTCTGCAGTCTCTTAGGTTTTACTCTATTAGCCCCTGGATATGTCTTACAGTTTAGAACCTGGTTTCTAAATCTATTCCTTTCCATTGTAAAGTCAATCTGGTACCTTCCAGTGTCTCCTGGTCTCTTCCACGTGTACAGCCTTCTTTCATGAAGATTAAACCAAGTGTTGGTGATCGTTAAATTGTGCTCTGTGCAAAATTCTACCAAGCGATCTCCTCTTTCATTCCTTTTTCCCGGTACATATTGATCTACTACGTTTCCTTCTCTTCCCTTTCCTACTACCGAGTTCCAATCCCCCATCACAATCAAGTTTTAGTCTCCCTTAACTTTCTGAATGATTTCTTATACCTCCTCATACATTTTTTCGATAACCTCATCATCGGCCGTGCTAGTTGGCATGAAACTTGCACTACTGTGTTCGATGTTGGCTTCGTGTCTATCTTTACTACGATAATGCGTTCACTATGCTGATCATAGTAACTTACCCGCATTCCGATTTTCTTATTCATTATCAGACCTACTCCTGCGTTACCACAAACTGATTTTGTATTGATAACCGGTACTCACCTGACCAAAAATCCTGTTCATCCTGCCACCGAACTCCACTAATCCCTACCATATCTAACTTTAACCTATCCATTTCTCTTTTCAAATTTTCTAGCTTACGATTAAGGGTTAGAACATTCCACGCTTCGACCCGTAAAATTCCTGTTTTGTTTTTCTTAATGACGACATCCTCCTGAGTAGTCCCTACCCGGATATCCGAATGGGGGACTATTTTTACCCGAGAGGATGCCATCATCATATAGTCATACAGTAGAGCTGCATGTCTTCGGGAAAAGTAAAGACCCTTGCTTTCAGCCGTTCGCAGTAACTGTGTGGCAAAGCCACATTAGCTGATGTTACAAGGCCAGCTCAGTCAATCATACGGACTGTTGCCTCTGTAACTATTGAAAAGGCTGCTGCCCCTCTTCAGGAACCACACGTTTGTCTTGCCTCTCCACAGATACCCATCCACTGTGGTTGCACCTATGGTACAGCTATCTGCATCGTCGAGGGACGCAAGCCACCCCACCTCGGCAATGTCTGTGGTTCATGGTGATGGCCACATTTCGATACTCAAATTTAAAATAAGCTCAGATGTTTTTATTCAGTTTGCAGTTGTAATATATATTATGCTTGTTTTCTGGTATCGATATATTGTCTAAAAGATTCCCATATCTTTGGATTTCCATATTTGTATAACTGAGAACTGACACCATTTGGTGGACTATCTGTGTTGTACTAAGTTATCTGATGATGGCCAAAGAAACCTTAACGAGGGTCATACCAAACCAATAAACAAATTTGTGGAACTTAAATACAAAGTGTTGAAGTTTTTAAAATTAAAATCCTTACGTTTGAAATTACACAGACAGTTATGGTTCGGGGAGGGGGTGATGGTCACTAAAGTATTGCCGCGGTGGAGTAGCCGAGCGGTCTAAGGCGCCTCGCTGTGGAGCTCGCGGTTGCTCACCGTCGGAGGTTCGAGTCCTCCCTGGGACATGGGTGTGTGTGTTTGTAGCGTTACATTGAATATTTTTATTAAAATTATATCTGCGACGCTTGTCGCTAGCATCCGTTCTCTCTGCCAATAAATCTCTATTTTGATTCACAAGATACTTTCAATTTTTTTTAACGAGCTGGGGAGAAAACTGAATCGCTTTTCGTCTTTTGTTTTTCTGCCGTTGTATTGAGCGGACGTCTCTCTCTCGACCTCTCCACATTGAAATGTAAGTGTGAGCTGTTAGGATCTTTTAATTGTAATAAATTCAGCAATTACATTTGAAATCCTGAATTTATTTAAAATGAAAATTTTCCCCATTTTTCACTTTTATCAAATTTTTTGTTTGCAGTCTAATCTGTAAAATGATGCTTTGCCATTGTTGTACATTGCCTCACGATATCGAAAGAACATTCCACACTCTAATTTCACTTTCGCCCATTTTATGTTAAAAATTATTTCAATGCATGCAGTAATTCTTCTCCCTTTTAAAACGAAGTCCGATAATTTAGTAACTTTCAACATCAATAGTAACTGAAAGTAAATACGGTTCTGAAACTCTAGTATTCAAAGGTCATGCGACCAAGCATCAATTTTCAATAAAGAAGAGATTAATTACTTCATACAGGTTCGACTGCAGTGCGACGGCTCTCATTTATGAATGTATACCAGGTAACAAACAGAGTCCGCTATTTTCTTTTGTAATGATGCTTTCTGGTGTTGTCTTTATTCTAACTACCATTGCTACTAAATACTGACGGCGGAATCTTCCGTGCTTTTCACAGTGTTATTATCTTTTCAAAATTAATATTCATTGCCTTATTATACGGTTGGCTAAATTTCAATACCGGCATTTAACTTTGATCCCTATGACAACACCAACCATAAAAATAGAGAAAGTATCTTTACATGTTGTCCTTAGGTTAGTTGATCTTAGTTTAAGTAGTTTGTAAGCTACGGACTGATGACCACGCAGTTTGGTCAGATAGATTTACAACATATGAACGTTTTGAACCAAAGTATTTTTACTTGGATTGTGGTCGCGTTGTCAAAAAGATTGGGAAACAATGCTTTAACCACTTCGTATAGAAAGGCACACACTGATGTCTCTCTGGAAGCTATGGCAGTAAAACGCTGAAACCATTTTCAGTACGAAACTTCCTGGCAGACTAAAATTGTGTGCCGGAACCGGGACTCGAACCTGGGACTTTGCCTTTCGCGGGCAAGCGCTCTATCGACTGAGCTACCCCGACACGACCCACGATGACGCCTCACACCTTTACTTCCGCCAGTATGGAATGTAGGAGGCGAGGTACTGGCGGAAGTAAAGTTGTGAGGCGTCATCGTGAGTCGTGTCGGGGTAGCTCAGTCCATAGAGCCCTTGCCCGCGAAAGGCAAAGGTCCCTAGTTCGAGTCCCGGTTCCGGCAAACAATTTTAATCTGCCAGGAAGTTTCATATCAGCTCACACTCCGCTGCAAAGTGAAAGTTTCATTCTGCATTTTCAGTACGTCTAATATCCTCCAAGTGGCATCTGCCCCCATGGGATCAAATCCGACGTGGTATTTTTTTTTTTTCAATGCAGTGCAGTGTTCATCAAGTACTCCAGTAAAATTATTGAAGCGCAATTTTCAATTTTTTAAATAAATCAGTAAATAAAGAGTGCTCAGCGCCGTAGCCTGTTGGCAGCAGCTGAAGCTGCTGTCGCATTGTCCCTCCGCGGACCCGCTCGCTGAATGGAGCACCTGTGCTCAGTGACGGGACACGGCGCGGCCTATCGGGAACAACAATGACTGCTACGTGTGCAGAACGGGAGCTTATTATGGCCGCGACTGTAATTAATGCTCTTGAGCGGCACATGGCGTGACTCGGGCTTCGCGTGACGGATTTTCCTGCCGCCTCCTCCTTTTTTTTTTACCTGTTCTTTTTTTTCATTTTTTTCTTTTTTTGCGCAGAACTGCCGCCGGGCGGGATGGGAGCTTAATTAAAAAGCCATGTTTGTCGGTGGCTGTATGAGTGATTCGTACAAATAGCGGCACGAGCGCGGGTAATCAGCGCGCCGGTGGCTCATTACACGTGTCGTGTCATTAGGCCGGCACGTGTGCCCGCGAGAGCAGCCAATCTCTGCCGCCCAGAGACTCCTTCGCCCCTTTCACCGGCGCCGCCTCTCATCAGCTCTGACCGCTGCGGTCCCGCGGCGCGCGTCTGCTGATACCCTTAATGAAGGTCACCGGCGGAATGGAGTCGTCTCGTAAGTGCCGACTGACATGCTCCGCGCCACAGATGTAACTCGGGGGCGTCTTGTAACGGCGTCATTTACCTTCACGTTCGGACCCGCTGATCGGTTTGCTTTTTAATGTAATTTTTCTGCATCTGCAACTACGTGAGTACTCTGCAAATCAAGTTTAAGGGCCTGCTAGAGGGTTCATAAAACCGCTTTTATGATATTTCTCTACTGATCTATTCTGTAATGGCGCATGGGAGAAACGAACACCTGAATCTTTCAGTTTTCGATCTGATTTATTATATGTTCTTATGTTGATCATACGATTCCATATTTCTTGATTTTCAGAAGGCTTTTGACATCGTTCCTCACAAACGGCTTTTAATCAAATTCCGTGGTTATGGTATATCGCCCCAAATTCGTGACTGGATAGGGGACTTTCTGTCAGAGAGGACACAGTTCGTAGTAATCGATGGTAAGGCATCGACTAAAACAGAGGTGATATCGTGCGTTCCACAGGGTAGTGTTATTGGTCCTCTGCTGTTCCTTATTTACATAATTTAGGGAAAAATCCATGTAGCTCTCTTAGGTTCTTTGCAGATGACGCCGTCATTTACCGTCTAGTAACATCATCTGAAGATCAAAACCAACTGCAGAACGATCTGAATAAGATCTCAGTATGGTGTAAAAATTGGCAATTGACTCTAAATAATGAGAAGTGTGAAGTCGTCCACATGAGTACGAAAAGAAATCCGTTAAACTTTGTTTACAAGATAAATCAAAAGTGAAGGACGTAAACTCCACAAAATACCTAGGAATTACTATTACTTCAGACTTGAATTGGAAAGAACACGTAGATAATGTCGTGGGAAAGGCGAACCAGAGACTGGGTTTTATTGGCAGAACCCTTAAAACATACAAGAGAATTACAAAAGAAACTGCATACACTACGCTTGGCCGTCGATTTTTGGAGTATTGCTGCCCAGTGTGGGATCTTTATCAGGTGGGTTTGACGGAGGACATCGAAAGAGTCCAAAGAAGGACAGCTCGTTTCGTATTGTCACGATACAGGGGAGACAGCGTTACGGAAATGATACAATATCTGGGATGGGAATTATTACAACAACGGCGCTTATCGCTGCGGCGTGGGCTACTTACGAAACCACAATTGCCAACATTCTCCTCCGAATGCGAAAATATATTGTTGATTCCCACTTACACAGGTAGAAATGACCATCAGAATAAAATACGAGAAATCAGAGCTGGAAGGGATAAATTCTGGTGTTCTTTCTTTCCTCGCTCTACTCGAGAATGGAATGGGAGATAAATAATATAATGGTGGTTCGATGAACCCTCTGCCAGGCACTTAAATGTGATGTGCAGAGTATCCCATGTAGATGTAGATATCGCAGTGCAGGTGCTTACTAGCAATATACACTCATGGAAATGGAAAAAGAACACCATGTATTCGTCAACCCAGCTGAGCGAAATTTTGTTCACACTTTCTTGAGGATGTATACAACAGACGATCACGTAGTCAGAACTATACGCACGTCAGTACAGTCACCGGAGCGTGCACAGTGTCGACGCTAGTGTCGTGTATACCCTCCTTTTGCAGCAATGCATGGTGCAACTTTCGCATAAAGACGATTTTAGACGTGGCGAATGAAGACTTTTGGTATTGCGTAGTATGCAATTTCTATCTGCTGCCTCAGTTGGACCAGATCTCGTGTCGGTCGTTTAAACCGCACCAAGAGGACGTTTCATCCAGCCCCAGACATCCTCAATGGGGGACACATCTGGGTATAATGATGGGCAGGGTAGCTGATGTACACCTAGAAGAGCACGTTGGGTTGTACGGGATACGCGTGGATATGCATTGTCCTGCTGGAAAAACACATCGCCTTATTTGTGCATGAACGGTGGGAAGACGGGTTGAATGATCACCAGAGGAGAAGGACAGTGTAGGATATGGCTCCCCTCATCATGATGCTAGGTGTCGGCCCCGTCGCCTCTGTCGCGTACACTCCAGATTTTCGCACTCCCCTGAACGACACCACACAGGCTTACAACCATCATTGACACTGAGGCAGCGACGACTCTCATCACTAAAGACGACCTATCTCCATTCGTCCCTTCATAAGCGCCTGCCATGACACCACTGGAGGCGGGATGGACGATTTTGGGGAGTGAGCGTAGGACACTCGAACGGCAAACGTGATCGTTCATCAATTTTAGGGGAGCGATGTTCATCACTCCTCGTTCTCCTCTAGTCAGCGTCTAGAGAACATTGAACACTGAACATTGAACACTAAAACCATCATTTAACCCGTCTTGCTACAACTCATGCAACAACAAGGTGATATGCTTTTCCAACAGGACAATGCAATTCCAAGTTATCCCGTACCACCCAACGTGTTCTTCAAGTAGTACGTCAACAACCCTGGCAAGCTTAATGCCCAGATTGCCGCGGTGGAGTAGCCGAGCGGTCTAAAGCGTCTCGCTGCGGAGCTCGCGGTTGATCTCCGTGGAGGTTCGAGTCCTCCCTGGGGCATGGGTGTGTGTGTTTGTCCTAGTTTAGTTTACCTACGTTTAAGTAGTTTGTAAGCTACGGACTGATGACCAAGCAGTTTGGTCCAATATATTTACAAACATTTGAACATTTTAATCCCCAGATCACTCCCCCATTCAGGATGTTCGGGACCGCATGAAACGTCATGTTGCGCGGTCTGCATCAGTGGCACTAAATCTGGCCCAAATGAGGCACCAGATGGAAATTGCCCGGCAGGCTATTTCACACAACCACATTCGGAACATCAACGATCGTTTCAATGAAAGAACTACAGCTTGCATTGTTGCAAAAGGAGGGTATACACGGTACTAACGCCAACACTGCGGACACTCTGGTTACTGTGCTCAAGTGCGTACAGATCTGCCTGTGTGATCGTGTGTTGCATACACCCTCAAGAATGTGTCAATAAAATTTTCCTCTGCTTGCTAACGAATTCATGATGTTCTTTCTTCATTTTCCAGGAGTGTATGTTCGCATTCGGAAGAGGAAGTTGGTGAAAGAAATATTGCAATTACAACCTGTGAAAGTAGAGTTCGGTGAATAGTCTTGTAACATGAACGTAGAAGAACTATGAACTACAATTACAATACTGTCCTTCGAAATACTCACATCCCATAACCATGCAACGCTGAGCTCTGGATATATACCCTGTAAACTTTGCACGAAATCTTCCTTTGGGATGATGTTCAAAGGCCTTGCCACGTTTCGTTGCATATCAGGAGTATTGTCAAATCTCTTTCATTTCAAAGCAAGTTTGTGTTGATGGAATGGGAAGAAGTCTGGAGGATTGAGATCCGGAAACACTGGTGGATGATGAAGTTGCACCACCCTCTTTTTGCCAAGAACTGTTTGACGATATTGGCTGTGTGAGCGAGCGTTTTGGTGCAACTTGAACATCTAACATACTCGCCGGATCACTGTTCTCGAGCATTCATCCTATTCCCCCGGCTAAAAAAAAAACTTTGGAAACGAAAGAGACTCGACCACATTCCTGATATCCAACGAAACCTGACGAGGCTTTTGAACACCATTCCATCGTACAAAGTTTCCAGGACTTACATCGTAGAGCCCACGGTGCATAGCTATGGGAGATGATGACTACTTCGAAGAACAGTAGTTCATATTTCATCTATGTTAATGTTACAACACTGTTCACCGATCTTATTGTCAGAGGCTGTAAATCTCGCTGCAACGAATAACGACCTTCTTTTAACGATTTTCACACAAACTCTAGCAAATTTTCCGCGAAACTCTCTCCCCTACATCGTGATGATACAGAACGGGGTACCCCTCTATGAACGTTTACATCTTCTGTCAGTACCTTCGACCATAGATACTAGCAGACCGGACAACGGCAGAGCGACTATACACATGGTGTGGTTCAAACACATGACCACGTGACTGTTTGCAAACATTATCTGGATATAATAAACAACTGTACAGTTTTGAAAATACGCCATCATTTTAAACTACGCTACTGCTCATTAAAATTGCTACACCAAGAAGAAATGCAGATGATAAACGTATTCATTGGACAAATACTAGAACTGACACGTGATTACATGTTCACGCGCCGCGATGGAGCAGCCGAGCGGTCTAAAGCATCTCGCTGTGGAGCGCGCGGTTGCTCGCCGTGGAGGTTCGAGTCCTCCCTGCGGCATGGGTGTGTGTGTGCTGTCCTTAGGTTAGTTTACCTGGGTTTAAGTAATTTGTAAGCTACGGACTGATGACCACGCAGTTTGGTCCGATAGATTTACAAACATTTGAACAAACATGTTCACGCAATTTGGGTGCATAGATACTGAGAAATCAGTACCCAGAACAACCTCTGGCAATAATAACTGCCTTGATACGCCTGGGCATTGAGAAAAACAGAGCTTGGATGGCGTGTACGGGTACAGATGCCATGCAACATCAACATGATACTGAGTAGTGACAGGCGTATTGTGACGAGCCAGTTGCTCGGCCACCATTGACCAGACGTTTTCAGTTGGTGAGAAAACTGGAGAATGTGCTGGCCAGGGCAGCAGTCGAACGTTTTCCATATCCAGAAAAGTCCGTACAAGACCTGCAACATGCGGTCGTGCATTATCCTGCTGAAATGTAGGGTTTCGCAGGGATCGAACGAAGGGTGGAGCCACGAGTAGCAACACATCTGAAATGTAACGGGAACTGTTCAAAGTGCCGTCGAAGTGAACAAGAGGTGATCGAGACGTGTAACCAATGGCACCCCATACCATCACGCCCGGTAATATGCCACGAGAATACACGCTACCAATATGCGTTCACCGCAATGTCGCCAAACAGGGAAGTGACCATCATGATACTGTAAACAGAACCTGCATTCATCCGAAAAAAAAAGACGTTTTGCCATTCGTGCACCCAGGTTCGTCGTTGCGTACACCATCGCAGGCGCTCCTGGCTATGATGCAGCGTCAAGGGTAACCGCAGCCATGGTCTCCGAGCTGATAGTACATGCTGCTGCAAACGTTGTCGAACTGTTCGTGCAGATGGTTATTGTCTTGCAAACGTTCCCATCTGTTGACTCGGGATCGAAGTGGCTGCATCTCGACTGCTATTGATACGAGGCCGTTGGGACCCAGCACGGCGTTTCGTATTGCCCTCCTGAACCAACCGATTCCATAATCTGCTAAAAGTCATTGGATCGCGACCAACGCGAGCAGCAATGTCGCGACACAATTGGCGATAGGCTACAATCCGACCTTTATCAAAGTCTGAAATGGTACGCATTTCTCCTCCTTACACGAGGCGTCACAACAACGTTTCACCAGGCTACGCCGGTCAACTGCTGTTTGTGTATGGAAATCGGTTGGTAACTTTCCTCATGTCAGCACGTTGTAGGTGTCACCACCGGCTCCAGCGTTGTGTAAATGCTTTGAAAAGGTAATCATTTGCATATCACAGCATCTTCTTCCTGTGGGTTAAATTTCGCGCCTGTAGCACGTCATCTTCGTGGTGTAGCAATTTTAATGGCCAGGAGTGTAATAATACCTTCACTTGAAATCTAATGTTACTTCCCTTCACAAAAAGACCTGTATATCCTAGGCAAAGCTGTGTACACTACCACGTGACTATTGGCGAAACAATGGTTTCGCTGCAGAGATGTTGGTGCCATGAAAACGATGCGGTGCCCAATCTACCAGTATCTATAGTGGAAGTTCAGCTATACTCCAAAATAGGACAAGTCTAGAGTAGGCACTTTCTTTTGCAGAACTGTTGATCCTTCAAAGTGTTGTGCGAATGAAATTTAGCTTTTGGTTACCCTCCCCTACAATATTTTCTGTGTATTATTTCCGGTTTCAGTTGTTCGTAATTGTCATTCCTAGCTATTTAATTGAATTACTGGACCGCATATTTGACTAAATTATCGTATAAATGAAGTTCAGCGTATTACGTTTAGTGCTTACTTGGGGTCAGTTGCCAATTTTTCATCAGGCTGATAGCTTTTCTAGTTCATTTTGCAGTTCATTTTGATCTTCTAGTGACTTTACTAACCGATAAATGACAGTGCAATCCGGGAATAGTCTAAGAGAGCAGCTCAAATAGTCTCCTAAATCGTTTATAAAGATAAGTAACTGTAGTGACCCAATAGCACTTCTAAGGAGGTACGTCAGATACCAATTTTGTTTTACTCGATGACTTTCCGTCAGTTTCTACGTACTGTGTCCGTTCTGATAGGAAATTGCGAATCCAATTGCAAAACTGTGGCAATATTTTTAACCAAGCTATTCGAAGTCGCTTGTGAAGTACCATGTCAAAAGCTTTCGAAAACTAGGAATATGGAATTGATTTGATATCCTTTGTTGATTGCACACATTACTTAATGTGAGTAAAGAGCTAACTGTGTCTCACAACGATGCTTTCTGAATCTGACTTATGTCAATAGGTCGTTCTCTTCGAAGCAGTTCGTAATTTTTGTAAGCATGCTGGAGAATAACATAGATCTCGATCTAATTGTTAAAATAAAATTATAAACCATACAGATCACAAACTGTTTTTTTTATTTTTTATTTTTAACCAGAGGTCTTTATTATTCAGATAGCTGCAGTAATCGCAGTTTAATTCGGGCTAATCTAAAGTATCCAGTTTTGGATATAAACCATTTGATCAGCACCTTCTCGCAGTAATTAATGTCTTTATTCTGGACGACTAATGCTAGGTTATGTAGGTCTATATTTTGATAATAGTTATTTCGAAACGCGTTAATAAATGAACAGCCGTGATTCTCAACGTCTCTGATTTAGTGAGGAATAGCTATGTAGTTAAACTTTTGACCGGTCGCGCTGTGGTGGGCTGTGTCACGTGTTAAGAACGCGCACCGACAGGCGAAAAGGAAGGAGACGAGAGCGCATGGTGAGACGGGAAGTTATGGACCAGGAGGTCTGGCTGAACTCGTGGCCGGCGAGAAAGACAGGCCGGTCTCTGGGCCACACCCCACTGCCTCATAGCGATTAGCCACTGAGCTAGCGATCGCTCCGACTCGGAACTACCTTGCTAAAGTGGCGTGAGGTCTGCGCTGGGGCCTGTATTCCCCGTTGGCCGCAAACTCCAGTGAGTGAGGTTATAAAGTTGCTGTGCCATATAGGGGCTCCATACTGGTACCAGCTGGCAGATGGATGTGCTCGACGGTGTGTGCACGCCGTACGTGCCGCAGTGAGCAGTCTGAACTGGAAGACGCCGCGGTCGGTCAGCGGCCTGTTGGTGTCAGACGCGTCGTGTGGCTCATACTGGGCGAGCCTCTCTCCTGAGGCGTGGGCGCTGGGCTGCATTACAGCCGGTTCAGAGTGTCTGCAGCTATTGGAATTAACGGTGAGCCACCTCCATAATAATCACTAACTCCTGCTGCCGTAATACATTTGAACGTTTGAGGCTCGCCTTACCGTCTCCCTGTTTCAGGTGTAACTCGGTGTTGTGGTACCGAAATGCGGATCGTTACTTTGATAGAGGTATACACTGTGAAGCCCACCTCGCGCTGGCCGCGGTGGCCGAGGGGACTGCGGCGCTCCAGTCACGGTCTGCACTGCCACTACGGTCGGGGGTTCGAATCCCACCTCTGACATGGATATTTGTGCCGTCCTTAGTGTTAGCTAGTTCATAAGTAGTTTGTAAGTTCAGGGACTAATGACCCCGTAGTTAAATCCCATAAGCTCTACAAACATTTGAAGCCCACCTCGCGCAATATAAGTTGTTAATTGAGGCTCGATGTGGTTTGGTTTTTAAATTGTGCTAAATGTTTTTCAAATCACTGTTTTAATATTTCCCTGCTTGTTTAAACGTGTAGTTTCCTTTAAGTTATTCTCCACCAATGCATTTTTGATGTTGTTTGTTGTGCTTCACCTGTTGTAACAGTAGTTTGTGTTACAGATCAACTATTTTGATTGTTAAAATTTTGAACATAGCTGCTAGGTCAGCGACCATTACAGCGTCCAAGGATAAAAATTCAGCCCTTGGTCTCAAAATTTGGTTGTGATGAGAGGAGTCAAATGACCGTGTGTTATGCAACCTCACTTGTATGCGTTATACCAATCGCGACAGACGCTGTTGTGTTAAAATATCTTGGTAATGGTGCCACTATATAAAAAGGTTTTTATTTAACTGTATTGTAACAGTTTAGTGTCTCACAAGCGGCTCCTTATGCTATAGGTACCTACCTGTTATTATAAGAAAATACTTGGGAATGTTTTGGTCTGCTCTCTTTAAATATTGAGAAGAGAGAGAGATAATGTTTGTATAGTCAATGGGATTTAACTACGGAGTCATCAGTCCCTAAACTTACAAACTACTTATGAACTACTTACGAACTAGGACGGCACAAATATCCATGCCCGAGGGGGTATTCGAACCCCCGACCGTAGTGGGCGTGCAGACCGTGACTGGAGCGCCTTAGTCCCCTCGGCCAACGCGGCCAGCTAAGAGAGAAAGAAGAAAGAATTACTATCCTTGTAGCTTTGGTGAAATTTGGTTAAATGATTCATAAATTATAAAGAACTGACATTTAGCTGTATGAATATATTTGACAACCGTAGGTCTCTATCTTCTCGAAAGATTCTATGCTTACCAACCAAAGTATGTAAAGTTGAGTTTACCGTTCATTTGTACAATTTTTCAGTCCTGTTATAATCGAGAGCTCTCAAAATGGACGGAAGTGACTGTGGGAATTTTAGTGTGAAAATGGATTTTGAGTAACCTATACCGTCTGTGCGATAAAGATCTAGTAATCTTTCCTTACTTCTTGTTGTTATTTACAAAGTTTGAAATGATGCACTAATCAGAAAAGTAATCCCTCTACCACCAATAAGACTGAAACGTTGCTGAAACTTTAGCACTGTACACAAGGAGATTTAATTACGTAAGCTTCCACAGCCAGAGTCAGATGACACAAAACTTATCTGGGTGTTGTACAGCGTCATGATGTAAGAGGCTATTGCTTTAATAACTGACGTATCGGCAACGTTACAGTGGCATTCATCTCGGTATACTGATGTGAGCTGGTTGTTACTATACTTTACATTTACTTTCAGTTAGACATTATTAAAACCAACAATGTTATTTGTGGCTTTGGCGGAAGAATGGAAACTTTATTATGGTGGGATCTGAGGTGGAGGGAGTGGGGGTTATGCATTGTCAATTGGCATACCATACTCTAGGCATGACAAGAGTGGTTGACAGATTATAGGCCTCATAAAATGGTTTCTGAAAGTATGGTATACCTAATAATAGATGACTGCATCTGGCCAGCCCGAAACTGTCAGTCAATGGACAAAAGACTGGTTTCAGCTGTTAAATCATCTGAAATACAATTAAGAAGTGCGATGCGATGAATCAGATTCAATCTTCAAATGCGAATGAGGACAGACGAGAGTTCTGTGGTCGGTTGGTCCTGAAACGGACTCTTCATAGATGAGGTTGCCTTGCGTACTTGTTGTGTAGTAACATCTCGGCGGAAGAATTTGATGCTACTTATCTTTGTCCAGGGATCTCCTGTTCGCAGGGACCATGTTGAGTCTCGACCACGAAAAAACTAAAAACCAAACATCGTCGCCAACAGCAACTGGTCAGGACGTTGGGGGACACACTTCAGCTGGGAAGGACAACAGTAACTCTGAGAAGTTTAAGTCAACTAGACCACACATCGGTTTTTATTAATACGCTCAACTTAAACATAGGCCGTCAAACTGCAGATGCAGGTGCTACACTGTTCAATATTAGACCCGTAATTATGTCTTCCTAGTGGTCGTCTGAGTCCGAAGTCTAGCGAAGAATTGCTGTCTCGCCTTGGCGCCGGCGTTCATTCAAAAATGTTCAAATATTTGTTATTTGTGTGCGCTGATATGAAACTTCCTGGCAGATTAAATGTCTCCACCATATCCTTTCTTCCAGGAGTGCTAGTCTTGCAAGGTTCGCAGGTGAGCTTCTGTGAAGTTTAGAAAGTAGGAGGCGAGGTGCTGGCGGAAGTAAAGTTGTGAGGCGGCATCGTGAGTCGTGTCGGGATAGCACAGTCGGTAGTGCGCTTGCCCGCGAAAGGCAAAGGTCCCAGGTTCGAGTCCCGGTTCCGGCACACAATTTTAATCTGCCAGGAAGTTTCATATCAGCGCACACTCCGCTGCAGAGTGAAAGTTTCATTCTTCTACTTATGAACTAGCTAATCCTAAGGACGGCACAAATATCCATGCCCGAGGGGGGATTCGAACCCCCGACCGTAGTGGCCGTGCAGACCGTGACTGGAGCGCTTCAATCCCCTCGGCCACCGCGGCCGGCCGGCGTTCATCTATGCTTTGCCGGCGCCAACCTTTGTGATACCACAGTGGATAGATTGTCCGAGGGGCCGTCAAGTCGATTTATCGACAGTTGCGCGTTAAGCTGGCGACACCACAGACAAAAATGTTCACGAACATACTTCACTGTTGGGGAGGGGAAGAAAGGTGGGCTGAGTAAGAGAAGAAGATGGACAGAAGGTGTAGGGGGATGACAAGGGCAGAGAGGGCAATGAGAAAATGGGGAATGAAAGAAAAGTGGAAAAGGGGGAGAGAGATTAACAGAAGTGGACTAAGCAGATGGACAGATCGGGAAGTGGAAGGAGAGGTCAGAGAGGGTAGAATGGGGAGTTTTCTACCCTCAGGAAGGGTGGACCGTGGATAACAAGGATGGCGGACAAGATCTCCAACTGAAGGAAGTGATTAGTTCACATATACCTTTTTAATAATTTTTATTTTATTTTACGTGTCCAGGACTTGGATCAACAAAATGATTACTGTGTAACTCAGAAAGTAAAAGTACATTACAGCAATAAAAGTCATTAAATTATTAACATAATAATGCAAGATACATTTGGCATTCTGTTAAATGGATAGCGAGCTCCAGAATTCAGCTGTTTTATTGGCCTTATCAGTTGCAGCGTAGAGGTCTTGTAAGGTGCAAGGATCGGGCAGGTTCCTGCATACCAGCAGATGACGTGGGTCCTGTAGGTCGCCACGTTCACAGAATTCCTCTTCGGTGGTGAAGCTCCACTTCCTTAAATTCGCCTTACACTCCTGTCCTCAGTCTGTTTAACGTCTTCCAAATCGAGTATGGCAGGTTCCTCTTTAGTGTTCTCCCTATCCCTTTCGGTTAGTGAGTGTTCCCAGACCTCTGTTCGGCGTGTTAGGTGCCGTCAGAATAGCTGTTGTTGTGCTCATGAAGTTCCTTCTTGACTTCAGCCTAGGTCTCTGTACTTTTCGATTTCTGCGGCTGTTTGCCTTCGTATGTCAGGTGGTCCTATTCCCATGATTGGGCAGATTTTGGTGAGTGGAGTTGGTCGCAGGCAGCCAGTCACAATCCACCCAGTTTCATTAAAAGCTGTATCCAACAGTTTAGAATGTGTGGAATTGCGCCAGACTGGTGCTGCGTATTCTGCTGAAGAAAAACAGAGCGCCAAGGCTGATGTACGGAGCGCGTTAGGCGTACCCAGGTGGTACCAGTAAGTTTGCGTATGATGCTATTTCTGGCAGATACTTTTAGCTTTATTTCCTGTCAGTGATCTTTGAATGTCAGACTACGGTCCAGTTTTACTCCCAGAGATTTGGGGCTATGATAGTGGCATAGTTGCTGAACTCTCCAGCCAATACTTAGCGTCCTCCTGGCTTCCCGGTTTTTCAGATGAAAGGCACAGACCTGCGTCTTTCCGGGGTTTGACTTGAGATGGTTATCATAATACTCTCGAGATATTCCAGGGCTGCTGTCAACTTCGTCTCCACGTCCTTGAAGGTTTCGCCTTGAGCTGCAATAGCTGTAACATCTGCATAAATAATTGTTCTTGTTCCAGAGTTGGTCGTTGGTGTAGATGTTGTACAGCAGAGGTGCCAGTACACTACCTTGAGAGAGACCATTCTTGAAGGTCCTCCATCGGCTCTTCCTATTATGCCGAGTGACAAAAAAACCTCCTGTTTTTCAGCTGGCGCTGGATAAACTGTGTTTGTCGTTAGTCTTTCGTGACAGAGTATACCTTTCTGATCAACTTCTTGTGGTTGACTGTGTCATACCCTGCTGTCAGTTCTATAAATGCCACTCCAGTAACTTGTCCTCTTTCGTACCCATATTCTATATGCTGCGTCAGGTTAAGAATTTGACCACAGCATGACTTTCCTGGGCGGAAACCTGCCTGTTCTTTTATAAGGTTTTTATCAACATGTTGTGAAATGCGGTTAAGGATCAGCCTCTCTAGGACTTTATACAACTGGCATAAAAGAGAAACTGGTCGGAAGTTTTTTGCTTCAGTTGGTTCTTTGCCAGGCTTCAGAAGTGCTACTACTTTGGCTTTGCGCCAGATTTTAGGGATCTGTAATTTTGATATGCAGGTGTTCGTTAAATTTACGATCCATTGCTTTGTTACTGGTCCAAACATTTTAATCTGTTCTGGACGTAGGTCCCCTAAGCCCGCAGAAGGGCTTATAGATTGGAAGGTTACTTCCAGTTCTTTCATGGTGAAAGGAGTGCCAATGTGGTCGTCTTCTTCTTTGTTTCTTTGAAGCTTCCTTTCAGCGGTTCTTCTTTTGGTTTTTCCATTCAGTAGCAGTTGGTGTGCAATTTGATTGGGTGTTACATTATATAGGTTTGTAGTGGCACTTGATGGGTCACTATTAAGTTTCTTGAACAGCTTCCAGGCTTTGCGGCTGTTATGTTTCATGCCTAGTTGTTTCACTGTGTCACACCATTTCTCTCTTCTGGTTGCTGGTATAGCATTCAGTAGTTCCTCGCCTGTCTGAGTTGTTTCTTCAGAGAATGGGTCAGTTTCGAATAGGTATTCGTATTCCTGAATGAGAGCTTTTGAGTCGTTATCGAGCCCAGGAATGTAAGATGTTCTATATCCCCTAGGAATATATCTACGAGAGATGATTCTAATTTAATAAACCCATCATACATCTCTGGGTTTGGCTCTATCTTTGTGACTTCCTTATCGAGCTCGAGGCTGAACTTTTCCCACTGAGCTCGTTTAAAATTCAATCGTCTTTTAAACTGGACTGTCTCTGTCTTCACCATGCTGCCACAGTACAGATAACTGGTCGGTGCTGTGTGTGACGGAGAGGTTCCAAAACGTACTTCTTTGCTGCTGGGCAATGTGGTCGCTAACAAAGATGCTGTCTGGATTACACTGTCCACGCCATCTCCCAGTTAAAGGAAGGTCAGTTCTCTTTCCATACATATAAACGGGTGTCACCTAGGAACTTTGCGCTGAATTAAAGATTCGCGATAAATGCAAGCTAAGTGGGGGGCCAACACCGCAGAATACTCTTTGTAAAACCGAACTGGTATACCATTCGGACCAGCAGACTTTTTCGTATTTAGCTCTCTCACCTGCTTCTTTAATCGGAAATACCTATTACTATGTCCACCATTTCGGAATTAGGACGCTGATCATATGATGGAACCTTCGTGCCGTCCTCTTGCATGAAAGATTTCTTAAAGGTTAAACTTCAGCTTTCTGTTTGCTTTCTTCTATTACTGCCCCACAATGATCAACAAGTGACTGGATGATGGGCTTTGGCCCGCTTATCGATTTTACATAGCACCAGAATTTTCTCGGGTTCTCGGAGAGATCTTTTGCTAAGGTATGACTGCGGTAATTATTGCATGCTTCGCGCATCGTTGTTTTTATAAACGCACGAATCTCTACTAACTTTTGCCTGTCATCATTTGCGTGTTCTTTTTTTGAACCGAGAGTGCAAGTCTTTGTTTTCTTAGTAACTTTGTAACATTATTATAATACCACGGTGGATCTTTTCCATCTTTAATCGACTTTAAAGGCACATATTTCTCTAATCCTTTATGTACAATGCATTTAAATTTAGTTCACAATTGCTCGACATCCATAGTGCCGGAACTAAACGATGCCCATTCATTTTCTAAGTACGATCCTAACAATTTCTTATCGGCTCTTCCCAACAAAAACACGCTCCTAGCCTTCTTGATTGGTTTATGACCTTTAGTCACCATCGACACTATGACGATATCACGATCAGTAATTTCTGTCTCTACACAGACATCTATAATGTCAGGCCTGTTTGTAGCTACAAGGTCTAAAATATTTCCATTGCGCTTGGCTTGCCGGTTTAACTGCTTGAGACAGTTTTCGGAGAATATGCCCAAAAGTAGCTCGCAAGACTGCTTGTCTGTACCGCCTGAAATGTAACTAGAGAGGTCCCTATCTATACTCTTAAGGTTGAAGTCTCCCCCGACTAATATTACATGGCCCAGATACCTACGCACTGCCTGACAAGACTTTCTTTGAATGACTCTAAAACTGCTACAGCAGCACTGGGTGGGGGTGGGGGGAGGAGGGGAGCGGTAAAAACACCCAACTACTAACTTTACTTCTTTTAGACCTGTTATAAATGCCCAGATAATTTCAGTTACTTTCAACCTCGATCTCAGTAGAAACAATATCTTTATCCATAGCGATGAACACTCCTCTTCTAGTTGTATCCGATCTATCTTTTCGATATACATTCCAAGCGTCGCTAAATATTTCGGAACTTGCCACATCAGGATTTAGCCAGCTTTCGGTGCCTAAAAGTATCCGAGCACAAACATTCCATGCAGCGCGGCAAATTCGGGAACTTTGTTTCTAATACTCCTCCCCCTCCTCTTCCTCCTGCTTCCTCCTCAGATGCACCCGCCTTTCTACCATGTAATGGCTGGGTGGGCGATGTTGCAGCACCACCACTGACGCAGCCGTCATTACCTCCTCAGCCAGCAGTGCAGCCGATGCAGCAGCCAGCATCACAGCCACTGCTGTCGGCCTCCCAGCGAGAACTTTTGCCAGGCCCATCGTCAATGCCACCCTCGCTCGACGACGACGATGTGCCCATGCCGCTGGCGCCACAGCAGTTGGTCTTCAAGTCTCTTCCATGGTGCCGTTCAGCCCGTCTCGCCCGCCATGCCACACCCTACTCCCCAGAGGTGGGCCTCCACCGCCTCCTTCCGGAAGAGGCCCTGACAGACCAACAGAACATCGCTGTCGTTTCTTCCAACGATCAGCTTTCCCTCAGAATGGAGGTGTGTGCTTACCCTTAACAAGCTTGCAGCACGCCATGAACTCAAGATCGGCGGGTCTGCCCATTCAATTACTAGCAGGTGTCATACCGCGACAAACACGCAACTGTAGATAAACATTATCCTAATTTGGACCTTCTCTTACAATAAAAGAGACATTTTCTGCTGTAATAAGACAACACAAACTTCCATGTCCAAGAGGGGATTCGAACGATCGACGGGGAACGGCCTCGTGTATTGGAGCATAGTGCCTCAATGCGCTCGGCCACTCCACCGCGGCGAGACTATGTCGGAAAGTAAAAATGGTTTTCCCGAAATACGGTACTAGTTTTTGTGGTGTCGCACAAGTACAAAGTGCGCGCCACCTACTTTCGCCGCGCGCCGCCATGCACGCACGGCGCGGCGTTCTTACGACGACAGCCACGAGCGCCCTCTGCTACAACTCCGCTCGTGGCAGGCCTCAACTATGTATCAGCATTCTGCCGCACTGAACTATGTAAAAGTTAAGTACTGTATAAATTCTGTGCAATATATATCTCGTTCTAATTTACTCTAGTGTTTCTAGTTTCTGGCTGCTCCCCTCCGTACCTGCACCAGCGTGCTATCTTTATTCGTGTGTCGGTCTCATTCCACTCGGCCACCGACACCTACGACGGCAACGAGACACAAAAGCGGCGACGAGGCTGGGACACAAAAGTTTTTATTTTTGCACGCACGTTTCAAATGCCCCTCGTATTTTCGAACGTCTCTAAGGAGCCTGACACGGTTCTCCCCCCCCCTCCCCCCTCTCTCTCTCAGCACACGCACACGTTGCCTAGTGACCACACCTGCTCACCCACCAGGCAGAACTGCTCCTCTGGTTCGCGACCTCCCTAGCCAGCCCCCAGCTGGTGACCCGGTTCGCCCCCGGGCCTCCCGCTGCACACGCACGGCGCGGCGCGGCGCGCTGGTAGCGGGCGGGGCGGCAAAAGAGGCGAGTTTTGCCACTTGAGAGAACAGAGTGGCGCGCATTGTTCCGGCCGCGATGTACGACTCTTTGTGCGGTCAGCGATAATGCCCCGGAAGCGAGGACGCCTCTCGCGCGCGCGCACAAAAGAAAGCCGCGCCTGATGTACGGCCCACTCGGCACTGCTAGCCGGGCCTTCCTCCGCCTCCCCTGAAAAAGCCGCCTTATTTCACGTTACGCGCCCCTTTTGTCGCCCCGCGCGCATGTGTGTGTAGCTTCGCGACTGTCGCGCTAGCGCCCCGCCGGAGGAAGAAATTTAATTGCCCGTCCGGCAACATTAATTCCAGAGACCCCGCTTCCGCTGCGGAAGGATACTCGTTCATTAAATAGGGGCGGGAGGCCGTTGTGTGACGGTATGTTGACTCCGGCACTGCCAGTTTAGCGCCGGAGCTCATTTTGCACGCCGATTATTCACCTCCTAGTAAGGGAGGTAGCGCTACCCTGTTCGTATTTCTTTATCTGACAGTCACGTAAGAAAAGTAATAATACAAGCCGACAGCCATTTTGCATCAGACAATAAAAGTGCTTGGGCTCGAACAAACATATCTGTATGAAAGTTTGGTTACAGTATCTCTACCTCAATGTGCTGGTGGGTGTCGGTTTTATTCAAAACTTTTCAATCATGCTCTAGATAGTACTGTAGATGTAATTGTAGACGCCATACGTAATGCAGATATCTGAACTATAACTTATGTTATAATCGTCTAGCATATTGTCATCAAAAGCCATTATGATAATTGCAACTTTAACCTTCTTCTCGGAAGACTGTTGATATTCACTGTCACTGCTTCCATCGCCTCTTCTCGCACTTACCGTAGCAGTGCCGCTAGCAATGAGTTCTTCGTCATTATCATCATTATGTGTTAGTGTTACAACAGTATCTAACTTATGCTCAATTTCTGTACCATAACAGATACGAGAAAGCATGCGAATGATTCATCTTCTACACTAATTCCATCTTCACGAAGAATGGTTCTTCGTAACTTCAACTCAACCAATCGCAATAATTTAGCTGGATTGATTATCAATCGCCGCTCCATCTGACGCTTCACCACACAAATAACATCACAAAACGCAACTTCGGAGGCACACTGCACCGTCCCTACTGACGAACTGACAGGTCAAAGTGCAGTGTGGCAAGGCACACGCAGAGGCCTCTAACGGACGACTGCAGAGTTTTGCAGATACGGAAGTGTCACTAGCGCAATAAGGGATCTTTACATTATCTCTCGTACGATTTTGATGTTTATGTGTTTGTTCGACCCCAAGTACTTTCCTTGTGAGATGTGATACATCAGCTAGTCCGAATACAGCTTTCAAAATGTTCTAACACGACAATTTTGAGTCTGTAAAAGCTATTTATTCTTAGTATTCAGTATTTCGCTGTTTTGGTGTTCTTCTGTTTTGATGTTTAATTGTGTTTTTGATTTGCAGAGGAGAGCTAGAAGATCTACAAATCGTAATAAAAAGTTGGTACGGTAATCCGTTGCTGTGAAAGAGATCCTCAGTGAGTGTTTTCTGTGAAAGTGTAAACTTTTTCTGTTTAAATCTCACACCAAGAAGAAAGGCAATTTGTAAAACTCGTTGCTACCAAAAACACACAGACAACTTTTCTTGTGTGCGGGAAATTCACTTAAAAAGCCCAAAGAAAACCAATTACTGATTTGGTTAAGAAGGCATATAAATTTTGTTTTGTTTGTTCTGTTGGTGATAAAGATAAACATTTTGCACCTCATATTGCCTGTATAACATGTACTACAAACTTAACCGAGTGGTTCAAAGGTAGACGGCGAGCCATGCCATTCGTTGTTCCGATTCGTTGTTCCGATTATTCAGACTCTTACTTCTGTCTTACAAATGTTTCGGGACATTCAAGCAAAACTAAACCAAAAGTATTCAACTGTATCTTCAGTGCATTTGCCCGAACCTGTAACTTGAAAGCCAGGGACTGATGACCGAGCTATTTAGTTCCCTAGAAGTCCTAACAACAACAACTTGAAAGCCGCGGAACCAGACACCATGCCAAGTGAATCAGAAAGTAGAGAAGAACGATTTGGTTCGCCATCTACAACTTTCGAAACAGCAAGATGAAGTCTTGGGGTCGTGACTGCAACAACGGAACCTTCTAATTGCAGGAACAAAAATTTCTTGGTTCAGATAAAGAGGTGCTTCCACCGCTCAGTAATTCGCTATGCAGAATTCAGTGTGTGTATGTAGAGACGTGAATGGTCTGATGATGCAGCTAGGTGCACAACATAATCCACAGTAGTGGTGACTATTTACTGACTACAATGAAACCAGCTTGAAAGCAGCACTACTGCATTATGACAGTGCGTTCCCATCGGTACCTTTGGCCTACGTAGTAGACACGAAACAAACTTATGAAATAATGGCTTTGCTGCTAGAAGAAATCAAACATAATGATCTTGAGTGGTAGCTTTGCTGTGATTTAAAGGTTCTTGCACTCCTTACAGGTTTACACGATGGAGTCACGAAATTCTGCTGCTTTTGGTGCTTTTGGGACAGCCGCAACACCAAGAACCACTATACAGTCAAGGAGCGACCTATAAGGAAGTCGTAGGTTCCTGGACATGTAAATGTCAATAATACCCCATTGGTTGGGCTTGATAAAATCATTTCGCCTCCCCTTCAAATGAAGTTGCGCGTAATCAAGAACTTTGTAAAAGCTCTGGATAAAGAAGGTGAGGCCTTCAATCACTTAAAAGAAAAGTTTCTCAAATTGAGGCGAAGCTGAAAGAGGTTATATAATAGAATTGCTGATAGATCCAGTCTTCGATACCAAATTCACTGACATCCAATTAGCTGGTTGGTCTCCTTTTAAAGCAATTGGGAAGGACTTTTTTAGCAACAGAAAAGATAAAAACTGCGTTACCATTGTGAATGATCTATGGCACAAGTAGAAAAATATGGGGTGTAGAATGTCGCTTAAAATTCACTTTTTACATTCTCACCTTTAAGTATTCCCGGAAATTTGGTAGCCATAAACGATGAGCATGGTGAACCCTTACACCAAGACATTCTTACCATCCAACACCAAGCCCATTGGAACCATTCGACAATGAGTCTTAATATGGAGAGTGATGAAACCCAAAGGTGAAAATATCTTCTGAACTAATTTGGACCTTGATTTCAAACGTTCTGAATGTGTATTTTTGTTTGACTTAATTTTGTCAATTTTTGCTATTATCATTTTTTATTAAGGAAATGTGAGGTCTTAGATAAAACCTTATTTTACCAGTGTATTTAGCACCTCCAAATTAAGTAAATCCACCCATTTACTAACCTGACGTCGCCACTAATGGTGGGAATAAACTGATATCACCGGCGGACTTCGGCGGGAATGTGGGAAAGAATATTGAGGTCAGCGGAAATCACGTAGGTCGAGAAGGTGCTATCACACGGGCAAGGAAGTCATAAAGGATGGTAAGGGAGGGAGGAAGAGAGTGTGCATGAGGGGATGTTGAGGAGGGGGTGTGGCCGGAAGTGGGCAAAAGTAACTCTACCTCATGCCGGGTGTGGGGAAAGTCATGGTGGTGGAGGAGGTTAGGGGTTGATGTAGTATGTGAGGGAGAAGAAAAGTTTCATTAAGGAGGGAGGCATCCTCATGGTGTTGTGAGAGGGTATTCAGGAGTTTGTTGGTGGGAAGGGAGGGTATGTTGTAGAATAAAAGGGTAAGTTGTTGCTGTGCCATGATGAGTGTGAGGGAAATGAATGGAGGAAGAGAGTGGGAAGAGAGGGACTAAACTAGGGTTTGCTGGCGGTCGGTGCGAGTGAATAAGTGGTTGTGGTTTTGAGCTGTAGTGGCCTGAAAGTCGAGGTTGAAAAGATAGTCGGCAGCAAGGGAGACTTGATGAAGGGTGTGGAGGCATTTGAATGGGTGAATGTTTTGGAGGACAGTGGTAAGGAAGCGGACGGTGTCCTCTGCAAAAGGAAGAGGGCACAAGGAAGTATTGGCGAGGATAGGGCGATCAGTGCGGTGGACGGGGACGGTGAATTCTTCTTTTGTAGGAGGAGTGAGGGACTTGCATTTGTAGGAGAAGGCAGGGTGACCTTCGCTGCAGTTGTTACAGGATGAGGGGGGGGGGGGCGGCGAGATTTGGGCCGTAAGTGTGGAAATAGGGACCTTTGCAGTGAGGACAGAGGGAGATGGCAGTTTTTAGTGAGGTGGTTGTTGTAAGATAGGCAGCGGGAGCAATAGTAAGATTGGTATGGTTTGATCTTATGGAGGCCGTTGTAGAGGAAGGCCCCATTGCGAAGGAGGTGGTTATGGATGGCGCGTCTTCTGTGAAGATGCGCATCAGGAAGGTGGACAGGGAAGAATCCCATCCGAGATCCTGCAATACCTTGGTGGTAACAGCAGTGAGGGTAGGAGGCTGGTGGGGGAGGGAGGGTTGTCGGTGAGAGGCAAAAGCAGGGAGGGGTGTGAGGGTCGTGTGACAGCCAAATGGGATGTGGGGTATTTGTTGGAGGATCAGGTTGTGGAGATGGGGGTTGTGGGATTTTAGGAGGACAGAGTCCTTCTGGGGGATGATTTGGGAGACTAGGGGTGGAGGAGACATACTAATGGAAGAGGAAAGAGAGGGCATGGCAGTCTAAGAATTATGGGTCAGGGTTATTGGTTATTGAGGACGAAAGTGTGGATAGCAAGGGAGGGAAGGAGAGGGGACTGGGGGAAGGTGTGAGCCAGGTAGGGAGTGGAGGGCTGCTTCCACTGGAACTGGAGAGCGAGTGGCTATAGGATTGGGGCCCTTTTTGGTGACGGAGGAGGTGGCTTCTGTGGACGCTCGTTTTGTTTTCTTGGGTTTTGGGAGTGGCTGGGCATCGGTAACAGGGAGGTGGTGGAGCCAGCCCTGTAGTAGTGGCGTCTTTGTGGGTTGGGGGAGACTGGAGTAGATGGTGGCCTGCCAGTTCTAATCAGGGCAGGGTCACTACAGGAAAGGTGGGGGGGGGATCGAGGGAGACGGTGGAAGAGGCAAGAGTCTGTGGGACAAGGGCAGCAGTCTGTGTGGGAGCGGAGGAGAGGGCGATAGTTTGAGGGAGTGATAAGGTGAGGAGCGAAGGGATCATGGCAGGAAGGAGAGGAGAGGCGGTACTCCAGGAGATGGTGATGGGGGTATTGGAGGGGGTGATGAAAATGATGGTGAAGGACACAGTAGTGGGGGGCAAGGTCGACATGGGAGTGTTGAAAAGTTGAAAAGTCCTCTGAATTGTTGAGGACTGCTGGCAGGAGCAGCGGCAGTGGCGGACGTACCGCCGGGCGGCCTGGGCGGGGGCAGGAACGGTGCGGCGAGGCGGCAGCGGTGGGACGCGCTCCGGCGGGCAGCGCGCTGGATGGGCGGCGGGCCCGGCGTGGGCCGGGGGATGCACATTCCAGGGCGGGACGGCAGCGGCGGCGGCGGCGGCTGCAGGGCGTCGGACGTCTATAGGGCGTCTACACGACGTACTGCGGTCCGGATCGGCTTGGCAGGTCTCTCGTCGGCAGTCGGCGGCAGCAGAACCTCGCGGCGGCAGTAATCGACGCCAAGACGGCTACAGACGTCGGAGGGCCCACTAACGTACACAAAAGCATTTAACAGTAGCGGTTTTGGGGGATGTAACGGGAAACGTCACTCAAATAATGTTGCGGACACAAAAGCGATACTAGAACATCCATTCTTAATAGTACAACAATTTATTTAGAAAAGCAAATATTAAGTGCTTTTGGGAAAGGAAGCTGCGTGGATTGGGGGGGGGGGGGGTAAGTGTTGGACATGTAACGAGTGTGAAGAAAATAGGGTGTTGTATTGAATCTAACAATAAGTCCGTCAAAAAAATTCTTTGCGTTACAATATTAAAAGTATGGATCAATAAATTGTCAGACTGTAGAAATCACAAAATGGTAATAACGTTAGTAACATATTTTAAGAACTTGCTTTAGATCTTGAAAAACGGAAGGTGCAAAAGGTGAGGTACAAAATTATAACGGTCGTAGTCTAATAGTTTACAGTTAAAATATATGAAATTCTAGTTAAAAATTAGTTGAACACTGGAAGTAAAATATTAAATTAATAATTATATTTATTTATTTATTCGTATACTAACTACATTACAAATGTAACAACTGAAATAAGCCAGCATCTAATTTAAATTACAAAATAAGTGCTTTTACATATAACACACTAGTCAAAAAAGGAGATAAAAATATAGATACCAAAAATATAGAAGGTATAGTACAAGTGAATCATATTTTGTTCATATAGAATTTTGTGTAAACTGCGGCGGTCCCATTCTATTTTAAGTCCTCTTGATTGCACACTCTGGAAGTGTCTACTAATGTTGTTGTTATTGTTGTGGTCTTCAGTCCGGGGACTGGTTTAATGAAGCTCTCCACCGTACTCTATTCTGAGAAATTCTCTTAATCTGCTTATGAGACTTTCAACGTACATCCATTTGAATCTGCTTACTGTATTCATCCCTCGGACTGCCTCTGCTAGTTTTACCCCACACCCTCCAACGCTGAATTCACGATTCCTCGATGTCTAAGAATGTATCCTATCGTTCGATCCGTTCTTTTAGTCAAGCTATGCCAGAAATTCCTTTTCTCCCCAATTCTCTTCAGCACCTCTTTATTAGTTACGCGATACACCCACCTAATCTTCAGCATTCCACTGTAGCACCACATTTCAAAAGCCTCTGTCCTCTTCCTATCAGCACTGTTTAACGTTCATGTTTCACTCCCATACAAGGCAACACTCCACACAAATGCCTTCAGAAAGGACTTCCATACACTTAATTAATATTCGATGTTAACAAATTTCTCTATTTCAAAAACACTTTTCTTCCCATTGCCATTCTGCATTTTATATCCTCTGTACTGCGACAATCACATGTTATTTTACTGCCCAAGTAGTTGTTTCGTTAGGTAATTAATTCCTTCAGCATCGCCCGATTTTCTCAGACCGTACTTCATTACCATTGTTTTGCTCTTGTTAATGATCATTTTATACGCAACTTTCTAAACACTGTCCATTCCGTTTAACTGCTTTCCTTTTTTTTTTTTTTTTTTTTTTTTTTTTTTTTTTTTTTTTTTTTTTTTTTTTTTTGCTGTCTCTGATAGAATTACAATGTCATCGGTAAAATGCAGTGTTTTTATTTCTTCGCCCTGAACTTTAATTCCTTCTCCAAATTTCTCCTTGCTTTCCTTTATAGCTTACTCAATGTACAAATTGAATAGCATTGGAGGAAGGCTACAACCCTGTCTTACTCCCTTCCAAACCTGTGCATCCCTTTTCATGCCCTTCAAATCTGCTAACTGCTGTCTGGTTTTTGTACAAGTTGTAAATAATCTTCCGTTCCCTATATTTTACCCCTGCTGATTTCAGAATTTGAAAGTGTGCCGGCCGCGGTGGCCGAGGTGACTGAGGCGCTCCAGTCACGGTCAGCACGGCCACTACGGTTGGGGTTTCGAATCCCCCCTCGGGCATGGATATTTGTGCCGTCCTTAGGATTAGGTAGTTCATAAGTAGTTTGTAAGTTTAGGGACTGATGACCCCGTAGTTAAGTCCCATAAGCTTAACAAACATTTGAATTTTTTTTTTAATTTTTATTTGAAAGTGTATTCCTATTCACATTGTCAAAAGATTTCTCCAAATCTACAAAAGCTAGAAATGTAGGTTTGCATTCCCTTAATCTTTCTTATAAGATAAGCCATAAAGAGAGGATTGCCTCCCGTGTTCCTAGGACATTTTAAAAGGTGTTCCATCTGTGTTCTGGGTACTGATTTCTCAGGATCTATGCACCCATTTCCGTGAAAATTAATCACAGTTCTAGTACAATATGTTTGTTCAATGAATACCCGTTTATCATCTGCATTTCTTCTTGGTGTAGCAATTTTAATGGCCAGTAGTGTAGAGCTGTTGCTCTGAGATGTGGAGCGGAGCAAGAACTGTGAGTTCCTCAGGTGCTGTCACACCATCTCGCTGCGCCATTCTGAAGAGGGCCCAACGCTGGTTCGAAACTAAGCGATAATGAAAAGTCAATTATGTGTTCTAAACTGTTTTTAGATAACAAAAAGTATCATAAAGTCGCTGTTCTCCCAAACGAAACCAAAGTGTTTTCAGAAACATTACAACAGCCGCGGTGGAGTGGCCGAGCGTTCTAAGGCGCCTTGCAGCAGAGCAACCGGTTCCTCTCCGTCGGAGTTTCGAATCCTCCCTCGGGCATGTGTGTGTGTGTGTGTGTGTGTGTGTGTGTGTGTGTGTGTGTGTGTGTGTGTGTGTTGGCGTTAGCGTAAGTTACTTTAAGTCGTTTGTTAGCTTAGCGACTGATGTTAAATCCCTTAGATTTACAGACACCGGAACATATTTGAACCTAATGTGGTTTGAAGAAGGTCTCCTCCCTACTATACCCTATGCAAGCGTCTTCATTTCCTGATTGGAACTGCAACACACATCCATTTGAACCTGCTTACTGTATTCCAAGTTTGGGCTTCCTACGAAATTGTCACACTAAACACTACATTCAAATGGTGAATTGCAGCTTCATTGATGTCTAATGTCACGCAGGCAGTATTTGGTTCTGGAGGACTCATTTTTTTAAAAGTAACCAGCTCGTAAAATAATTAAGCAGCTTCTATGTAACTAGCCAAAGAGAAAGGTCTTTACAGTTTAATTAACATGAGACTCCATGTATAAAAATGGAACTAAACTAACAGTATTGTTGTTCATAAGGTTCTATTCCGTGGCGCAGCTGACCTACTAAGTAACGGGTCAGCGCATATGAACAATCAGCTCGTAACTTCAGCATAGCAGTAACAATAGCGGCAGCATCAAAGCTTGTCGCAGCGGTATTAAAACCGCTCACGGGAACAGCATCACACGTTGTCAGTGGCGGCATCACGTTGGAAAACAACAAACAATAATAAAATTAACAAATCTTTGTGAGGTGCCGGAGGACGGCTTTAGCCCCATTAGATGCGCTACTGATGTCTAATAATGTGTCCTATTAATCCGTTCCTTCTCTTAGTCAAAGTATGCCATATTTTTTTTTTTTTTTTTTTTTTTTTTTTTTTTTTTTTTTCTCTAGCTCTTCCTTAGTTACGTCATTCCCATATGATATTCAGCATTTGTCTTTAGCACTAATTTTCAGAAGCTTCCCTCCTCTTCTTGTCTGGACTATTTATCGTCTATGTTTCATTGTCGCACAAGACAACACTCCACACAAATGCCAGCAGAAAGGGCTTCCTAACAATATTCATCGTTAAAAAAAAATATATATCTCCATTTCAGAAAGACTTTTCTTCCCATTGACATTCTGCATTTTATATAACCTGTACTGCGACCATTGTACGTTATTTTACTTGTAAAGGTAGATCGTCTGACGGGGACCCACCATCGGAAACATAACACTGATTCCTACGAAACATAAAAATTGTGTCATTTATTGAACATTGCAAATAGTCAAGTTAGCCATTTGTTGCGTCGTCATCGGAAAGTAATATTCCGGGCGTGGCCGGTCGCACGGTGGTTAACAAAGACACCAGCTGGCGACAACTGTGCTGACTCAGGCGTCGTGTGGAGCCGCGGCGGAGCGGCCGAGCGCATTTAGGCGCAATCTGCTTTCGACAGCGCAGCGGTGAGGAAGGACTGTTTACGTCCCGCTGCAGTGTCTCGCACGTGAGCGGTTGTTTACTTCTCGTAGTCTCGCGTGTGTTACTTCATATAGACATAGAATGGGTCAGTCGTACCGACAGTCTACAGTCTAGATCACCTTTAAAAATGAATTTGCACGACCGAAAGCATTCGAAGTGGAAAGATTCATACGTGAAGACATTAAAATTGATCCACGAGAGATGATTGGAATACACTTCTCCATTATAAGTAGCGTGGTCTACATAAAACTGATCAACGACACGGTATGTGACAAGCTTGTGCGAGAGAACAAAGACGGACTAAAATGTAAACATTCTGACGGAAAATTCGGAGCAATGACGATTGATCATGCAGGACTGGGATTAAGAACCAACCGAGTTTTTGAACTACCTTTCGAGGTACCGGCTTACATCGTGACAAAAGCGCTGCATCCCTATGATAGAGCGCTAAGCCACATGGACAGAAAAATGGACAAATTTTATGACTTGCCCTGTTCTTAACGGCGTGCGACTAATACGGATCGAATGGACAAAACATGTACCGTCTTATCTCACGATTGGAGGCTGTAGAGTAATAATGATCTACGATGGTCAACCAAAAACATGTTCAGGCTGTGGTAAGGAAGGCCATGTCCGTTCAGAATGTCTTCAACGCAGAATTGTCCAGATACCAACAGGAGAACCTGTACCAACATCTACGGCCACGACCCTCCCACTCACATATGCAGAGGTTTTCACGAAGGACGTTCAATCAAACAATGGCATCTCCCAACAACTAGAACGTTCTGCCGAAGTTTCGGCGGAAGCAAACGAAGACACCATCAAGGAAAAGTTAGCGACTCTCCCCACAGAGATGCAGCGTACGATCTCTCCGCCAGAGAGACTCGAACAGAACGTGGAAGTCGACAGCAGGGTAGTGCCAACAGCCGCCTTCGTCCCCGTCAGCAAAGAGGACGGCGACGTACAACCAATTTCGGATACGGAAGTCCACGTCACAAGGAGATTGGTCAGTGGAGATGACCCGATGACGGCCGCAACAGGCCACAGGCCAGCGGCGGCGCCCATGTAAAGTTAGACACGCAGTTAACGCCAGCGGATATGACGAGGCTCCACGACGTGTCGGTACATCAGATGACATAAGCTCCCACTGCGGAACGAAGACAAGCATACCGTCTTGCCTCTATAAATATCAACACCATAAGGCCGCGCATTAAAATGTCCTTACTCTAGGAGATGCTGATCGCGGCGGACACCGATATAGTCCCACTTCAGAATATGCACGATGAAGAATTTCCGATCATGTACGGGTTGTTTTTGGTTGCTGGTAAATTATTGAATTAGTGTGTTCCTGAGTAGTGCACACCTTTTTGAACTAAAGTAAGTGGTTTGTAAGTACTTGTGTAGATTGGTTTTGTTCCTAGTACTGTATGTACGTATGAAATGAATTGTTTGTTGGGAAAAGGGATAGGCCTACATTATTTATGACAAATTTCATTAAGGAATAAATAGACTGACAAGGCATACCTTTGACCTTCGAACCCTCAGAAGCGCACAAAACCATGTTTGGAATAACATGCAATCATAAAGAGGACAGTGGCGAGCATAATTTCCATGCATAACGTTATATTGTACCTTAAGTAACATTTTAACAAACAAAGTAACAACATATCAGTACCAGAGGAAGGACATTAAATATTATTTAATGACGCCAGTTTGTCATTATATATTCAATCAGCAGCACCAAAAACTCTCTGCTTAAAGTACTAATAATAGCGCTAAAATACACGTATAAGTCTGTATCGCACACCTGAAAGTGCTAATATTAGTCCTCAAAGTGCAGATTGGGGATTTATGTGGAGTGATAAAACAAAGTGGGAGAGAACAATGGGCACATCTCCCCAAAGGCACGTTGTCATATTCCAAATCACTTTCGCTTACATACAGTACAATATCAAAGCCACACTAATTACATTTTCAAATATCGCTATATATGCTTATTGGGTCGTGTATTTCTGTGTCGTCGCCTTATGTTTCTGAATTATTATATGTGTGAACTCCATATACTCGTCCCGATGTCTTTTCCATATTCACTGCTGTCACTGCACTGTGCACAGTTTACACAGTAAAACATTCCAAGTGACAGATACATACTCAACTCCGTTCTGGAGCTATACCACTCACGCAACTGGGGACTGGTTAGTGTAGCTACACAATGCCACAACACAGTGGGGCTGGCATGATTGCTTGTTATTCTAAGCAAAGTGTCATGCGGTTCCGAACGTTCCTTGTCCCTTGTGAGAGGCAGTAGTTAATACACCCAGTTCTTTGAAGAAGCTTCTACAAGATGTCCGTGACTGTAATCCACAAATAATACGCATTACACGCTTTGGATTCTGAAACCTTTTGCTTGACTTGAAGAGTTACCCCAAAATTTTTACCATATGACATTACGGAATGAAAATAAGGAAAGTATGCAAGTTTTTTTTTTATATCGCCTACGTGTGATAATACTCGGAATGAAAAGATAGATTTGTTAAGTCGTTTCTGCTGTTCTGTGGTGTGCTCCTCCTAAGTAAATTTATTATCAAGCTGTAATACAAAAAATTTTTTTTTACCTCTTCTATCTGCTCTCCTTCATACTTTATGCATATACTGGATGGGAATCTCTTACATGTTCTGAACTGCATGTAGTGAGCCTTTTCAAAATCTTTTAAACCATTTATTAATGACCATGAAATGAGTTTGTGACAGTTGCACGGAGTGACACTTGCCCGGGGAAAGAATTTGTTGGCACTTGCTCGGAGACCAGGACACTGCAGGAAGTGGACAATCTGTTCCACAAGTAGGGTACACCGGTCTGCCCAACGAAGGTAGCTTTGGGCTCGCTCGCCGTCTACGCTGTGAGAGTTCACGGTAAAATGGAACGGTACTAAGTCGTTACGTAGCACAGCACGGCCGACTGGAAGTGCAGCAGAGGAGCAAACAATGTGCCGTACTCAGGCGATTGATCATAATTAGGTTCATCGTAGACATATATTCAGTATATATGCCGAAGTGTTTAAAGGAAGTCTCCAGCCAAAAATTTTAATCTTCTTCTACTTTGTCAATAGCAACCAAATTTTTAAATGGTGTCTATTATGTAAATATGCAGCCATAACCAAGATGTTAAGAACATAACTGGTTTTCGAGCTATGAATTTTAAAAACGCTCTTAATGGTGTTCCAGTAAACCAACATATGGTACTCACGCCACAGTTTTTACATGGAATATTTTGTAGGTATGTTCACAAGACAGTTTAACGATTATGTGCTTTCATCTAATGAAGAATATTAATCATTTGTCTTCTGTGTTTATTTCAGATTTCAACTTTAAATGTTTTTATTATTAAATTTAAGCTTAAGGGACTTAACTTATGAACTACGTTACACTAAAGACGACACAAACATCCTTGCCCGAGGGGGGATTCGATCCCGCGACCGTATCGGCCGTGCAGACTGTGACTGGAGCGCCGAAGACCGTTCGGCCACTGCGGCCGGCCCTTAAATGTTCTTTAATTATTGGTACATATATGTGAAGATAAAATAAACAAATTACCTGTTCCATAATTTTAGTGCATAGACGTATGCAAACACATCAAGGCTGCTTCATGCAAAAATTTCATACAGATTGGTTAACACTGATAATAAAAAGTTGCACTGAGTTTTAAACAAACTTATGGTTAAATATATTTTAACATCTTATCAAAAAATCAATGTTATTGTAAATACATACACCCATTAAAATATACCGATGAAATAACGTTTCCCTACGTGGTTGTATGAGGCTTCTTGTAATTTCAGCAACAGGGTAGCCTTTTCCTTGAATTTTCTGAATGAAAATCCACACTTCTAGAGGAGGAGCTGTACTGTAACCAAGTAAATTCGCTATTTTATATGTCTACTCGCGACTTTTTCAGTGAGTTAAAATTTCTGATGTTGGGTGCTGAATGCATAGATGACCGCCATAACAATAACACTAATCTTATTAAAAAAAATTCTGGGGGGTTTCACACGTGATTCATATGGATACATACCTTCTAAATTCAAATGTTTATTAGTTTTTTCGTGTAACAGATAGTTTTAAGTTTACAGGCAATGTTCTGTTTGTATGTCTATGTTGTGAATAATTACGGTTTTATTTTTTGTCCTGTGAACAATGGTGTCCTCTCGAATGATGTTCCAGCAGTAGTCGTCAAGTATTGCAGGCATCCACATCCCTTCATAACACTTTTCCAAGATCATTATGTCTTGATGGAACCTTTCACCATGTTCGTCGGAAACATCGCTACAGCTGTCAGGAAAATGGTTTAGATGTGAATCTAGGAAATGCACTTTTAGTCACATGTTGCATCCTAAATACCTATATGCAATTATCATTTCTTGAACCAGTTGTTCATAGTTGTCAGCTCTCTTTCTTCCCAGAAAGTTTTTGGTTACGTTCTTAAAAGGGATTCCCCCCCTCCCCCCATTTTTTTTCATTGGGTAAAAGGCATTCTTCAAAATGTGGGTCTTTCGGAAGTTCTCTAATTTGGGCGACCACAAACACCCCTTCCTTTTTTTCTGAAGAAAGTCGAGGGAACTGTTTTGAAAGTTCAGATTGATTCATGGCCTTTACAGACTGTTTAACAAGGCACAGCTTGATGTGAAGAGGTCGTAGAAGAACATCTTCACTGGCTACCATGTCTCATTCTGTAAACTTTTTTCTCCCAATTTCTAGATCCTTTGCGGCCAAAGGTTTCTCTTATAGTGGGAATTTCTGTCACGACTGTTCCACTCACACAGAAAACATCCATATTTCGTGCAGCCTTGTTGCATTTCCAATACCACTGCAACTACTTTCAAGTCGCCACAGATTTTCTACAAAATTAATTATTGCCAACTGCTGCAAAGCAAATGTCACCAATGTTACTATTCCTTTAAATTATCTGTTACATTAGACATTTATCTTCGCATAACTAAAATACTGTGGCTGATTGCAAATTTATGATTTCAGATTTGAATTTGTCACATGAAATTCCTTTGTCAACACATGTTCCCATACGAGAAAAATTACCCTTGTCGAACAATGATCTTACCACAGCATGACTTTAGTAAGGCTTTTGACACGGTTGATTTTAATATACTACTTATTATAATGAAACAGGTGAATTTCTCAAACAGCGCAATGCAATGGTTCGACAGCTACCTCAAAAACGAAAGGCAGCAAGTCAGTTGTGGGTCGGAGAAGTAATAACTGAAAAACGAGTGATATAGAAATCCACAAGGCTCCGTCCTTGGTTAATTACTCTTTTCACTATATAAAAATGATATTTCTCCTGCAAGTACCATCGATATGCCGACGACATCCAACTTAAGTCCGACCTCTAAGAACATCGATGATGTAGTAGCTGGTATGAATGCAGATCTTTGCTCTGTTTCACGAAGGGCACAAAACGTAGGTCTCAAGCCCCAATAAATTCCAGGTCATCCTCATATCGCATTCAAAGCTAATCATCCGGTATTTTCGTCAAAAAGTCCCTGAACTACACCTCAGTGGTACCCAATAACCATATCAAAAAACAGTGAAAGGCCTTGAACTACTCTTGCATGGACACCTTGCAAGAAGAAACATTTGTAGCTTGCACGAAATCGCTCTCATCCCTATATGCAGTCCAAAAATTTAAAAAATACCTCCAACCCAAGTTAAACAAAAATTAGTCCAAACACTTGTTTTGACAAATCATTACTACTGTGACGTAGATCAACACGGCACAAATAGTGAAAATTCGAGACACCTCGAGCTAGTGATGAATGCTTGCGTTAGGTACATGTCTAATATACGTTTGTACGATCATGTCAGGCCTTCATACACCCAGCTAGGTTGGATGCACCCACATAAGTGGCGCGATTTTCAGACGCTATGCTTACTTCATCGATTTCTTAGACACCAATACTCCCACATCTTATCTTCTCACATTAAACAGCTATCATCATTCCACAACCTCAATACCAGGACGGATAGGTCTTGCATCTTGGCTGTACCTTCAAACAACACTAAATCTTTATCCGTGTCATACACCGTCTCAGCCATACGACTATGGAACACAATGCCACGTGATCTACGTCTTGCCCTAAACCACTCGACATTCAAGAAGAAACTCAAAATGTACACATTAACGACGGCATAGCCTCTACTGTTATTCTCCTCTCAGTGCTTTCTCTCTTCTCTCCATCACAGCTTAGAATCTTACCATTCTATTTGTCTTCCTCTAACCAATCCACCTCTTCTATATCTAAGGTATCAAACGTAAGGAGAGGCACTGAATTAAAGTTTATGCTGTGGGCGGGATTCGAACCCGGGACCTCGTACTTACTAGATCACTTTAGATCACTTTTGTGGTTCTTGAGGTAGATCTCTGCTTTGCGGTCATTCGGTTGGTTCGTTATTGATTGTTCGTTGAATATTTGGCTCAGATTTTATATTACAGAGGGCGTTTAGCCCCCTGACCGGGCGCGCTGAGCCACGGCGCCCGGTAGCACTCAGCGTTGTAGCCAAAGCAGCTACACGGGCTGTCTTAAAGCACGTCTCCCTTCATACCACATAATTTAATTCTGCCTCATGTTCCCTGTGAAATCCGTATCAAATTCTATACCTCTTTCACCACATTCTATCGTCTTTTGTCTCTGCTTGACGTGAATAACTCACAGTCTGTAAGAACATAACGAGGCAATTCCTAAATGGTAACAGGACTGATGTTCATAATATAGTAAATGCTTACTGTCATTGTTGTTTTATTGTCATTATTATTATTATTGCTTATAAATTATCTATGTATTATTGTTACAATTACATTCAAGTAATAATATGTATTTTTTTACTGTAATACTTGTACTGTACATTGTCGGTCTGTAATGTTCACTTTGAGTAAGCCAGGTTAGGTGTAAGGGCCTGAAGACCCTAATCTTGCCAAGTAAAATAAATGCTTAAATAAATAAATAATCGACACCTCAGAAACTTTGGCTGCCTCTGGTGCAGATGAGCAGGTGGCTGCAAGTAGGCGAGTAGGCGAGCGTGGCGCAGTGTCGTTAAAGGGGAGCGCCCCTCCCGGGGTGCGCCGCCCCCGCGGCCGGCGCGCCGCCCCGCAGACATCCCCCTTAAGCGGCCGCACCCTCCACCCTCCACCCACCCCGCCGCCCTCAACAGGTCGCCCGCTCGTCACCCCGGGCTCCCCGCCGGAAAATCGCGTTACACTGTTGCTCCCGGCTTCGCCAACTGCCTTCGGACAGCCGCGATAACCGGCAGCTTCTTTGCCCTAAGCCGCGGGTTCGGAGCTCGTTCTGCAAGTCGCGAGCCGACAGCACGGCGTCTCCAACCGACTGGAGAGCCGCATTCGGGACTGTAGCGCTTGCTGGTGGCTGTCTGGTGGATGTTTAAAGTGTAGGCCACAGTCGAATCCTTTATTTCACGATACACCTATCTTATACAAGTGTACACCAGTGCCCGAAGCGTATAAGTCTGGAACTGCCAATGTTTTCATCCGTCCTATTACAACGCAGATCAAACGTGTATAAATCCGCACAAGCGCCACCAGGATGCGTACTTGGAAGTATGGGCTTGTTCACTTGTTGCTGGTTCGTCATGTGGGATAAATGTTCAAATGTTTGTAAAGTTATTGCACGTAACTGCTGAAACACTACTAGTCCAGTCAATGAATGCATTGTAGAGTGCATGGAATATGCGAGAATTTTTGACTTCAGGACTTTGTTAGGGATAGCTAGGAGGTGAACGTACTAAAAGTCCCCGCGCCTGGGTGGTGAGCTAAAGAGGGGAGGAGGGGGGTGGGTGGAAAGGTACCATTTTTTGGTTTTCCGCTTATATCTCGAAAACGGTTGGCTTTAGGAAAAAATTGTTCCAAATAAAAATGAAAGATAATTGAATTTGCTATAAAATTGTTCCGGTACATATATGTCGACTTCCCAACGGTTTTCGAGATATACGTTATTGAAAATCGACAATTTCGGAAAAAATCATCTTTACCTTAATAATCTAGTCAAATATTTACTTCTAGTGACTCACTCGATCGTTTCTTAGAAAATTTGTCAGAAAGAAAGTTGTAGAGCATAAAATTTCCTTCAATTTGATATGCACATTTGCTACCTTATCTTCAGCCAATCAGAAGTTACATCATTTATAAGATGTACGCTCAGTTTCGATGCCTCTCCAGAAATGAGTGTTTTGAGGGGCAGTAACGTTTTTACCTTATGAAACGTGCAAGCATGGTAAATAACAACTAACAACGACAAGAAGGTACTTGTGATTGAAACAGAACACATTTTTATAAATGTCGCTTTTCTGATAATATTATGAGTCATACAATTAAAGTATTTACAAACACCGAAAGTGATTCAGAATGAAGAAAAAAAATTGCATTCAAAGCAACATCTTCGTTTTTCTGAGGCGGGATAGTTGAGACTCATTTATTGTCACCGCAGAGGATATATCGTCAAGGTCGTCAGTACCTAACGCCCGGGAGAGGGTTAACGATGGAGAAGCCCCAAGACTAACATCGAACGCCTGTCACTGGCTGGGGAGTGGAATGGAGTGTTCTTACTCACTTCCTACTTCAGTACACTTCAAAAGTTCGCCAACCGTAGAGAAAGTTTGTGTGTCGGTATTGCCAGCTTTTCGAGATATTTTTTATTTATTTATGAAAATGTGGACTGTGTAGTGCGCGCAATGGCTACTCGGTGTTTTGTATGTGATGAAACAGTAGATGAACCAGGTGTTTCCACAGTGTCACAAAAAGGAATACTATCACTCATCAAAGCTAGAATAGAAGAGGGAGATAGCAATGGCTCATCTTTAGAAGGTATGGAAATCCTTCTGATTCATACTGAATGTCGAAAAAATTACATCAGGTTACAATGGTTATGTTAGAGTTTTGAAGACCAATTGTCTTGGGAGAGGTTTTACAGTGGTTTTTAATGGGTATTCTGACACATCAGAGGGCATAAAAGCAGCTGAACAAAGTCGACTATATTGGTTCTGGAGGTGTGGGGAAATGAATGTCAGTCTAGAAACTTAACAATAAGAATCAGCTGGTCAACCTGTTGATGATGCAACTACAGAAAAATGGGATAAATGGCCTTCAAGCTTCAGGTGATGATGACGTTCATATTGTGGAGACAGCTATCAACAGATCACATAATTCCTCGATTGCCATTATTGGAAAGGATGTCGACTTAGCTGTTCTCTTAATAGCAAAATCTCCAACTGATCATTACATTCTGCTTGTAGAACCAGGAAGAGGAAAGGTTAAGACGTGTTTATGTTCTTCACAATAGCTACAGCAGGAATAGAAAATGAAGAACAATGCCCATTTGTTATTCTTACATGCATTTACAGGCTGTGACACAATATCCGTAGCGTATTGCAAGAGTAAAGTGGGGTTTGTCAAAATGCACCAAAAGTCCAAAATCATACAACATGCTGCTGAGATCTTTGCCAACAGTTCTTCTTTCCCCAACTCCATTGAGACAGTAGGAATCACGAGTACTCTATAATGGTATGGAGCTCCAGACACCACAAAATATCTAATCGAGTTCCGCAACAAATCATTTATAAAAGCAGCTGGGAACATGAATCCTAATCTTTCGTGTCTCCCTCCAGCTGAAGGAGCTGTTAAGTAGCATGCATTCCGAACTTACCACCAAGTACGCCTTTGGTTAGGAGAGGAACGCCGAATTGGTGTTGGAATGGGCAACTAGTTCCGAAACACTCAGACTTAGATGCTGCTCCTGACGAAATCTTGAAGATGATGTGACAGTGGCAGATGTGGTTGCAGAAAAGCGTTGTTACGCTTCTCTGTTACATGCCTGAACTGCTAGGGCAACTGCAACAACAGAGTCGGAGTATTAATTCAGGATGAAGATGACGACAGTGACATCGAGACTCCACCAATCTCGTTGGACGACGTCTCCACTACTGACGAAGATGAATGAACCTTGACCATGTCTCTTCAGAAAGACAAAGATGTTGCTTTGAATGCACTTGTTTTTCATTCTGAATCACTATCAGTGTTTCTAAAAACGTTCGTTGTATGATACATACTATTGTAATAAAAGCTACAACTTTGAAAAGATTTCAATTGTAAGTACACTCTTGTCATTGTTACCATGCTAGCACGTTTCATAAGGTAAAAACGTTACAGCCTCTCAAAACACTCATTTCTAGAAGGACGTCGAAACTGAGCGCACATCTTAAATGGTGTAACTTCTGATTGGCTGAAGATAAGGCAGCAAATGTGCGTATCAAATTGAAGGAAATTTAATGCTCTACGAGTTTCTTTCTGACAAATTTTCTGAGAAACGATCGAGTGAGTCACTAGAAGTAAATGTTTGACAAAATTAATGAGGTAAAGATGATTTTTTTTCCGAAATTATCGATTTTCAATAACGTATATCTTGAAAACCGTTGAGAATTCGAGGTATATGTATGGAAACAATTTTATAGCAAATTCAATTATCTTTCATTTCTATTTGGGACAATATTTTCCTAAAGCCAACCGTTTTCGAGATATAAGCAGAAAACCAAAAAATGGTACCTTTCAACCCCCCTCCCCGCTTTAGCTCACCCCCAGGGGCAGGGACTATTAGTATGTTCACCTCCTAACTATCCCTAACAAAGTCCTGAAGTCAAAAATTCTCGCATATTCCATGCACTCTACTCCCCTCTTTTGAGCACTCATTGACTGGACTATAAATCGCGTTCGTAGCACTAGGATCGCCATTTTCCGTCATTTGTAAATATTTCATTATTTTTTAAAGAAATCAGTTACCATCTATGTAAATCAGTGTAATAGAGGCCATAGAATAAGATACTCCAAACACTTTAAATTACAGTAATATTTTGTGAGAATACTAGTATAAATAGTACCGGCAGTCGGGTTACTCGCTCTCTTCGAGTTCAGATCTCTCTGAGTTTTTGTGCAAGTGCATTTATTGTAAACTAAGTTATTTTGAAGAATATAGAAACGAGTGAGATTTTAAAATTTTCTCAACAAACTCATTCAGTAATTAGAAACCTTCATTGCATTTATGATTTTTCTGGAATGTCGCTATAGATAAGATCTTTGACTTCCAATAGATAGCGGAATGTATGTGGCAAGAATAATTTATCAGCTACGTTGTGAAAGGAACTTTCCCTAAATTCTAATCTGCAAGGTCAATCCCATGATAAAATCAGGGATAAACTATTTCTTTTGTAACTGGTTTCGATATATATGAAGTACCGGGACTTTAAAAAAATCAAATACTATCCTATCAAATTAGAAGCCCCTGAGAAAAAGAATCTTCATGTTCAGTCATTACAAAAGTCTTAAATTAACAAACAGACTCAGAAGAAAGATAAATACGACGCAGTTACATAAGACACAGTATTTTATACGAAAGATTATCAGGCATACCAAACTACATTTGATACAGGCAAGCCAAGTAAAATTTAGAGCCTTTTCATCCACGACGAATTACCACTAAACCAAAATCAGCATAAAGAAGCCGAGTTACACTGCAGTGGTCATCGGTCCCAATACTTACCGACTACTTGAACTAACTTGTCCTAAGAACAACACAGACACTCATGCCCGAGGGAGGACTCGAACTTCCAACGTCGAATTGCCGCACGTACCGAAGCAAGGCGCCTTAGTGTGCACAACTATTTCGCCACGGCAGCGAGGAATGGATTACCTTTCTCGTAAATCTGTAACTTGCTCATATATATCTCTTGAAAAGTCTAGGTTCGTGTCTGTTAAGCAATTAATCGTTCCCTTGTATAGTTGGGAAGAAATAACGTTACGATTACAAAGAGTTACGAACTAAACTGTTAGTTTTATGTCATATTGATAGAAACAAATATGTATGTTTCTCTTCTGCAGCTATCTTGGAATTTCGTTGTGATTACACAAAAGAAATAAGGAAATGTTACTAAACCTTTTGCCAGAAACTGCTATGCTCATCAGACCCTAGACTTACAAACTACTTGAACTTAGTCTAAGGACAACATGCACGCACGAACACACTTACACAAACACCCGTGACCGAGGAGGGGGGGGGGGGGCTCGAACCTTCGACGATAACCGCCGCCCAGACCACAGCATGACGCCTTAGACCACTCGTTCATTCCCCGCGGCAATGAACTAAACAGTTCATTTTATATCACGCTGGTACAAATTATTTTTTCTTACTTTTGTGGAGCAAGCATGAAATTACTTTATTATTAGGCCTATGCAGAATTGTACCTATAACAATATGTCTCGCAAACTTTTATGTACATTTATGGGTCACAGTATTTCAGACAATGATTATTTCTGCAGCATTTGACATGACAGTGACTGCCACACGGAGAAAGGGTGTTCAGAAGCTCGCATACAAAGGATAGCAGAACATCCGTGTCGTCTGCTGACTGCAGAAGAAGGAAACGGCAGAAAGCCCGCTCCAATTTGCACCTTCTGCGCATGCGCGGATCCGCGTCATAATACAATCGCCCCTATTCCGCCACGGTGGATAAAGCGTCTGAAAAATGTGTAGCTTCATCCGTTCTGCCTCTAGGTGGCAGGCCGTCTAGACCTGACTTTCTTGGTGCGTCGTGTAATACCGGCTTAACACTGGCAGTCGCGAAAACGTGGAGCAGAAGCGATGCTAGCGCTCCATTCGGCCAGTACAAAGTACCAGAAGAACGACATGATACAAAATGAGTACGTTGGACTCCATAATTGGATGAATGTGGACAGCGACTGTTGACATTGAAGAGTATTCCTTGAGATTCTTTACTTATTTATTAAATAATGTGAATGTCTGTTCGGTGAACTTTTATCACGTCTGAACCACCAGACATAAAGAGCTAAAAAATTTTACAGTTACTAATATCTACCCGGGTAAGACTTTAGGTGCGGTTTTATGGCGATCCGATAGCTATGTATCTAAATATATTTATGTGAATGTCTGTTCGCTGTACGCTTATCAGGTCCGGACGACGAGACGCAGATACTTAAATATTTGTACAGTTACTAATTTATACCTGAGGAATGTTTTAGGCACGGTTTTATAGCAATCTCATAGATATTTAGTAATTTGAAGAATAAAATGCGAAATGCGGAACAATAATGACTCTTTGAAAATTATATTTACTCTTTGAAAATGGTTTTATTGGTTGCATTGTTGCTTGAGGGTTGATAATGATAAAAGGGTGGAGTATATTGGGATGGAAAGTTATCGGTGTATATAAAATTCTACGTGTGTGTGTGTGTTAGTATTTCGCTCTGCAGCGAAAACTACAGAACGCAAACGAATGGTCTGTCTGTAATTGTTGTCCTTAGTCTCCCGTTGTACACCATATCAGTTCCATACCGATAGCTATAAGGGGGTGCAAGAATGGTGGTTGAAAGTCGTCAAATTATAAAAAAAAAATTCGGACTGAAGGCTAGCGATGACGTTTGCGACTCTATAGCAAGGAGGTTACATACAGCGAAACGTGATGCCACAGACCATATCTTAGGTCTATGCGTGCTACAATGTCTTCAGATCTTTCTCTGTAAGGTTAAGCATACGAATAAGGAAATATAACAATAAATAAATAAAGCAGTAAAAAAGAAATTTGTTTTATACATCTCTTTAAAAAAGTCGATTTGACGTTTCGCGCATTACAGCAAGTGATCGATCTGTAATATTATTACAATCATTATTGTTGAATTTCGTGATTGGATTCTTCGAAACGAGTGCATTTTTACGTGTGATTTCGTATTTCTTATATATTCTATGATAAATGTAACATGTTTTTTTTTTAGAAAAAAAGGAGATGGGCAGATAGAGTGGATAGGAAAAGTACTAACTCAAGGCTCGAACAAATAAATAAATACCCGGGAAACGCCGGGTTTTCAGCTAGTTATTCATAAAAAAGAATTGGGAGCTGCATACAAGGGTTGAAACTTAAATAGTGGCAACTATTTCTTCACAACCGATACAAAAGCGTTACATCTTTGCACCTGTAACTGTCCTTCAAAGTAGTCACCAGCGTTGTGTAGATCCCGTTGCCAGCAGTGTGGAAGGCCTGGTATACCATGATGGTGCGACCGGAGCGGTCTACTGCTTGTCGAATCTTTGGAAAAGTTACCATCACACTCCCCGGACTTAAGTCCTTGTGACTTTGATTTGGTTTCAAAGATGAAGGAACCACTTCGTGGCATTCGCTTCAGAACTGTTCCAGAGATTCGACAGGCAGTAAACCGCTCAAGTTCCACCATCTACAGAACAGGCTCTGCTAACGGTATATACGCCTCACACATCGCTACCGACGCCTTCTGCTCAACGCTGGCGACTACTTTGAACGACAGAAACAGGAGCGAACATGTAACGCTTTTGTATCGGCTGTGAATAAATAGTTGCCACTATTCGAGTTCCAACCCTCGTACATGAGATTATTCCTGTGCTGTAGTAATTGAATCAAACTCGTCGAAATTAATTGAAAGCTTTTATATATACTAAAATCTACCCTACCACCTGAATTACACATGAAATGTACTTGTTAAATGAATGGAGCAGCAATTTTGGATAACGGAAACACAGGATGTACACTATCTACTAAAATTTGTTCTACGGTTTAATTTTCACTTATTGAACATTCATTTTGTTAGCAGGTACTGATCACATTATTAACAAATCAAAATTGCTAGGCCTTGCTGTACTGATAATGAAGTGCTAATACACAATTGCTGATAAATTATCGAAATATGGAAGGGAAATTAGAATAGATTAATAACAAGAAACACACGCACTCAGTTCATGCATACTAACTAACATGAGGCAAGGAAAAGAAAAAGACTAAGAAAATACTGCATGCACTACAGGTGTGTAAAGACAAAGAGGGTATGTCCTGCCCCGGTCTGCCGCAACGTACTGAAAATTCACATATTTATTACAATGGAAGAGACGGTCCGAGAAGAAAATAAAAGAAATCAACGATTCCATCGGTGATTCAAACACAACAACGTGTCAAATGTTCAAATGTTTGTAGAACTTATGGGACTTAACTACGGGGTCATCAGTCCCTAAGCTTACAAACTACTTACAAACAAGCTAAGACTAAGGACGGCACAAATATCCATGCCCGAGGGGGGATTCGAACCCCCGACCGTAGTGGCCGTGCAGACCGTGACTGGAGCGGCTCAGTCCCCTCGGTCACCGCGGCCGGCAACAACGTGTCACAAGTCAAACAAAGGCAAGCCATGAAAAAGTATTACATTTCAAAAGCTAAGTTACATCGGTAAATCATATCCAAAGGAAAATTATGATTACTACGAAACTAATGTAACGTGACAAAACTGATTGGCCCTCATAGAAAAAAAACCATTATTAAACTCGTGACACAGTCTCAACAAACCTATACACGCCTAGCGGAAGTTAAACCAGGAAAAGGTAGATATATATTACAATCACACACATTGAAACAGAGAAACCCCGAATCCGGATTAGTCAAGCATCGTCCTTATATAAACGCGGATGTTGTATACCGTTATGTTATGAACTCTTTTATGAGTTACGCCTTCTTATTGTAGATATTACACTGATGATGTCTAGGAATTTAGCCGAAATCGATCTGTAACCAACAGTTCTTCGTGACTGGTCGCTGTCTTCCTCTCCGAACAAAATGAGTAGAAGCTATTTTTTCTGTTATGACATTTCTTTCACATTTCCTAATCACCACGCGTTGTTGTGAATTTTGTGAAAGAAATATGGAAACGTCATTTAAGTAATGTCACTGCTTCTTATAATGGCAGCCTATGATAACGAAAAGTAAGTACAGTGGAAACTCGTAATAGCTGAGTCGTAATCGTATCTGAATGATTTATAAAAGAAGAAATAAACTGCAACATGATGTGCTGAAGTGCAAAAGGATGTTATGTGATTCCTTAATTTCACCCGGAGTATAGAATATTAAAAAAACTTTCGGGTATGGAGCCAGGTACATAAATTAACGTTGCCCGTTATTTGTCAAATGAGTAGCACCATCCGGAGGTCAGTTTTCGCCAGAATGGTTATAGTGAAGGGCAGATTAAAAGAGCGTTGCGCTAACCACCGAATATGTAATGGGCTAGTCATGAGCCGCGCGGGAGTAGCCGAGCGGTCTGCCGGGCGGCGTGGCTCAGCGTGCCCGGTCAGAGGGCTGAAAGCCTTTCTGTAATTAAAAAGCTGAGCCAACAACACACCGAACAAAAAGACGCAATGTACTAAAAAAAAGCGGACTGGAGCGCCACGTTACAGATAGTGCGGCCTCCCGCGTCAGAGGTTCGAATCCTCCCCGGGGAATGGATGTGTGTTTTCCTTAGGTTAGTTTAACTTAGTTTAAGTAGTTTTTTTTTTTTTTTTTGCTGGCCATGATAACTCAGAGGTGGCACCCAAGTCAATGGCCTCTCTGCAATATATAGGCAGCATGTTTAATACGTGAAGTGAAATGCGTGTTTCAACCACCATCTAAAATTAAGGCGCTGTTAGGGTAGGTAAACGATAATATTGTTTTGCGCAAGGCGGGTGTCTGTCTTACCTCATGAATTGCGGCACATAATAGATTGGTCAAACAATTAGGACTGTTGTATTCGACATAAAAGTCACACACGTTTGCAACAACTCACCAAATCTGCTATTGCCGAACCATACCTAGACACAGGTCACTCTTTGGAATATAACAACACGGAATTTTTTGCCATGCACTTCCATTTATGGGGATTGTGTTATCAAGGAAGCGACTGAAATAAAACTAGCGGCTAATCTTATGAATAGGGATGGAGGTTGCTGCTTAAATTCTGCCTGGATTCCTGACCTCTCACGTGTCAAAAAACAAAGTTAATGTCACCTCACCCGTTGAAAACTGATGTTTATTATCGATATTCCTAGCGGCTTTAATCTTAGGTCGTGTTTTCTTGCTTTCTCGGTGCGTGTTGTCTTTCCTGTTGGTATTCAAAACCGATGTTTTAAACGTAGTTGCACATTGCCTTGAGAATAGCAGCGCGGTCTCCAGCCGAAATATTGGCAGATATCTATTTCTGTACCTGACCGCATACCCGTAATTTTTTTTTTTTCAATATTATGATTATATTCGTGTGGTCGGTGCGTACTATCGCCTTCATTAGTTTTTCAAAACTAGACTTCATGGAGACTAGGTACTACACTTGATTTAAACGCTCTTTGTCCTAGCATCTATCTGTGCCTTGCGTGTACCTACCATGATTTGTTTTTAGCTACTTGGCAGGTATCAAACTGAATATCTTCAAGAATGTGACTTGCTAACATTAACAGTATAAAAACGGACGTACTATTTATTTCTATCTATGCATTCACTTTTCCAAACTACTAGGTAACCGGAAAAATATGTCGGTATGTTGGCCTATAATTTTTGTGAAACTGAAGTACGAATCGAAGAGGACTCTACTGAAATAGTCTGTAATCGGAACGTTCAGTCATTACTTTTATAGATCAGTAATAGCAGGAAGTGCTGGTTAAGCATTTGCGATTCTTATTAAGACTCAAAGTTTCGAAAGGAATTCCATGTCTAAAAGTGTAACTAACCACTGTAAAAGAATACTTCTATTTTTCGTAAAACCATTATTTTACTTCCCAACAAATGAGAGATTTCCGGATTATATTTTTGATAGTGGCTATCATTTTTAGTGTCACAAATGATCCTAAATACGATGGTATTTTGAATGCGCTGCTGAAATCCATGTACATATTCAATACACAATCGCTTCAGGTACGATTTTACGACCCAACCACTGGGCGGCGCTGTAGTTGCAAAGTCGCAGAAAATCACTAGGAGTTTCGCGACTCTTATATTGGACTCTGCTGTAGACCCTGTACCGCGGTTGCCTTGAGACCAAAGTTTGGAACCCCGTGCAAGCCTCATCTCAGCGTGACTGTTGCAATCTACACTACTGGCCATTAAAATTGCTACATGAAGAAGAAATGCAGATGATAAACGGAAATTCATTGTACAAATATATTATGCTAGAACTGATATGTGATTACATTTACACGCAATTTGGGTGCATAGATCCTGAGAAATCAGTAACCGGAACAACCACCTCTGGCCTTGATACGCCTAGGCATTGATGGCGTGTACAGGTACAAATGCCCATGTAGCTTCAACACGATACCACAGTTCATCAAGAGTAGTGAATGGTGTATTGACCAGATGTTTCCAGTTGGTGAGAGATCTGGAAAATGTTCTGGCCAGGGAAGCAGTCGAATATTTTCTGTAACCAGAAAGGCCCGTACAGGACCTGCAACATGCGGCCGTGCATTATCCTGCTGAAATGTAGGGTTTCGCAGTGATCGACTGAAGGGTAGATCCACGAATCGTAATACACCTGAAATGTAACGGCCACTGTTCCAAGTGCCGTCGATGCGAACAACAGGTAACCGAGACGTGTAACCAATGGCACCTCATACCATCACGCACACGCAAGTATGGCGATGACGAATATACGTTTCCAATGTGCGTTCACCGCGATGTCGCCCAACACGAATGCGACCATCATGATGCTGTAAACATAACATCGATTCATCCGAAAACATGACGTTTTGCCATTCGTGCACCCAGATTCGTCGTTGCGTACACCATCGCAGGCGCTTCTGTCTGTGATGCAGCGTCAAGGGTAACCGCAGCCACGGTCTCAGAGTTGATAGACCGTGCTGCTGCAAACGTCGTTGAACGGTTCGTGCAGATGTTTGACTTGCAAACGTCCCCATCTGTTGACTCAGAGATCAAGACGTGGTTGCACGATCCGCTACATCCATGCCGATGCCTGTCATCTCGACTGCTAGTGATACGAGGCCATTGGGATCCAGCACGGCGTTCCGTATCGGCCTCCTGAACCCACCGATTCAATATTCTACTAACAGTCATTGGATCGCGACCAACGCGAGCAGCAATGTCGCGATACGATAAACCGCAATCGCGATAGGCTACAATCCTACCTTTGATAAAAGGAAACGTGATGGTACGCATTTCTCCTCCTTAACGAGCCATCACAACAACGTTTCACCAGTTAACGCCGATCAACTGCTGTTTGTGTATGAGAAATTGGAAACTTTCCTCATGTCAGCACGTTGTAGGTGTCGCCACCGGCGTCAACCTCATGTTAATGCTCTGAAAAGCTAATCATTTGCGTATCACAGAACCTTCTTCCTGTCCGTTAAATTTCGCTTCTGTAGGACGTCATCTTCGTCGGTTAGCAATTTTAATGGCCAGGAGTAATTACTTTAGTCAAGACCCCGTTTGCCTCTAAAATACACCTCTAATTCTCTGTCTGTCTCTCTCTCTCTCTCTCTCTCTCTCTCTCTGTCCCTCTATCTATCTCTCTCTCTCTCTCTCTCTCTCTCTATCTATCTCTTTCTCTCTCTATATATCTCTCTCTCTATCACACACAAACACACACACACACACACACACACACACACACACACACACACACGTACTTTCATCACGAAACTAATGAACCTTGATGCCTTCAGAAGATATGTGGATGACACACTACTCTTGTTAGATGACAATAAAGACGAATAACTTTTTACATTATTCATTTCAGTTCGGAGAAAAATGAAATTGGCAAATGAACATGAACATCGGCTGTATGATCTAAGCCGTCATGCTACGGACTGGGCGGCCTTTCACACTGGAGTGTCGAGTCCTCCCTCGGCCTTGGATTGGATGTGTGTGTTGTTCTTAGTGTAAGTTAAAGTACTGTCGAAGTCTAGGGACTGATGACCATAACAGTTTGGTCCAATAGGTTTACAAACATTGAACATGAAATAAAGAAGACGATAAATTTCTTAGATGTCACAATTACGAATGAGCAGCAAGGAAATAATTTCTACATTTACAGAAAGAAACCTACACTGAGGTCATGCTACATCAGTCGTCATACTACGGAAATACACAAAAAATATATTGCATATAGAACCATGTTACATACAATACCTTTAAAACCTGAAGTACTAAAAGAATAAATTGATACAATCAAAACAATTGTATCAGAAAAATCTGTTGATAAACTATCAAGAAAAATTCCGTTTTCTTCTATTTTAATTCATAATCTTAAAAATTGAATATCATTAGGCGTTTTATTGTTTCTCTGCCAATGATCACTTCTATAAATTATCTGTAACTGTTCGCATGACTGTGAATAATTTGTCGGTAGCACAAATGTGTCGATAAATTATTTTGCTTTAAACCTGTTATTTGATCGCATGTCACGCTGAAGAACAACACGCGTTCTTTTTTGTCTTACTTTACGCATGAGGACGCAGCCGAAGCACCATGGGAGCGAAACCCCATCCGGTAACAGCAAAGGTGGACGGATACATACTGGAATATTTACATCTGGTTTGTTCTAACGATGAACCTTTACAGTAAATGAGTTTCTTTTATATCATGTTGCCACAGCAAAGCAACGAAGGGTATTCATCTGACTGATGGGCCGCGGTGGAGTGGCCGAGCGCTCTAAGGCGTCTTGTTGCGGAGAGCGCGGTTGCTCGCCGTTGGAGGTTCGAGTCCTTCATCGGTATGGGGGTTTGTGTTGTCCTTAGCATAAGTTACTTAGTTTAAGTAGTTTGTAAGCCTAGGGACTGACTGACCAACATAGTTAAGCCCCTTAGATTTACAAACATTTGAACATATTTTTCTGTCTGATGAAATTTGTTGGTGCCTCTATATTCGCAAGAAATAATGATAAATGGTTCAATGCTGCCAACGTTTCTGTGAATTATAAAAATGGCTAAATAAAAGCAACCGTGTATCCAGATCCAAAATGTGTAATACAGCCAACCGGATGCATAAAATTTTTGCTCCGTGGTTGTTAAGTTTAAAGGACTTAACTACGGGGTCATCAGTCCCTAAACTTACATACTACTTATGAACTACCTACAACTAAGGACTGCACAAATATCCATGCCCGAGGGGGGATTCGAATCCCCCACCGTAGTGGCCGTGCAGACCGTGACTGAAGCGCCTCAGTCCCCTCGGCCACCGCGGCCGGCTTTTCGTTACATCTAAGGATAACTTCATCAGAAGGTATGAAACAGTTTACCTGTGTTCAGTACTCCTTTTGATATCTTTGCACTTTGAGACCAGAACAGAGCTAAACTGTTTCTTACCTGTGATGAAGTTACTGTTACAGGTAACGAAACCTGATCAGCGCCCAAGAAATTTACGTAACCGTTTGACTGCATTACATGTTTTTGAATTTTTTCGAAAATTTGACTCGATTTTGTAATCACCGAAATAACGTCAAATAACTTCTCAATCCGCGAATTTCAGTTTCTTTTTTCCTCCTTTTCTGTGTGCGTGACTGTTCTTTTTCGTAATTTCGGAGCGATATTCCGATAATTTGATTACTTTTCTCTTTTCAAAAGATAACAAGTTTGAAATTTACAACACTTTCCGAAACACAATCGATTTCCTAAAAGGAATTTATCATTACATTTTACTGATTTATGACACATTTGCCTTCAGTATGCGCACTAATGTACCTACTGTTAGTAATAAATTCCAGTGACAAGTTCCAGCACTTGAGTAAAGTCTGCAGTGCAATACCTTAATTAGATTATGGCAGTGGATGTACTTTTGCACCGCTACAAGGTCGTAAGCTATCTAGGAATTGCGTGTTGTAAACCTGTCTTGCAAGGTAGTTTCTACGCCGAGTGTTAACGATGGAGCGTCCTCTGTTTGCTGCCTGCAATTGTGATTTGTGCTCTCGTAGTTTCATTCCTCATCAGATAAGATGCGATAGTGTTAGCCACTATAATTAAATACGTAGTCCAAATAAATAGCAAACTAAGTCATGTTTTATTGTTACAACTACAATCTGTAATTTAATATCCCGTAAATATGAGAGAACAGTGCTACTGTGAAGGCGATTTTATCTTACAATATAATAATGCAACAGATGATTATATTTTTTCGCTGACTGCCTTTTGTCTAGCCTGTGCTAATTAAAAAAATCATTTTAATTGAATTCGGCATCTGTAAGTAGTAATGGTCTGTTAACAAAGTGGAAACTACTGCATAATATCCGCTCTTAAAAGTGTTTGAGAATCACGACAAAGTTATATTTTTAATGCCGTTTTTACTTGTTTCGCCCAGATGAAACTTATATATTACTCTTAGGCGTCATTTTCCTATGTAATAATTTATGATTTAGTAATAGCAACGCAAGTATCGTAATGCAACAAATAAAGTTAGTCCAGTTCGCAAATGGTTTTATTTTTATGGTATGGAAATCGAAGTTCACTTTTTCTGTGCCATAATCTTTAGAGAGATATGCAGGATTAAACAGTTTTTCTTTTTAATTGCTCGCAGTGAGAAATTTATCGCATTTTGCCTCCTAGGCATTGTAATATTTAATTTCTTTTTCAGTTACTTTAGTTTTGGTACGTTTCTGGCTGCAGTACCTAACTGGGTGGTTCATACCTTTTGACTCGCTGGAAACGCACTAATTAAATTGAGACAGGGAACCAATGTTAAAAGTACATAATTATTATGTTACAGACATGTGCAGCGTATATACTGTAACATAGCTGATAGAAATTGTTCCAAGCGACGACCGTCAGTCTATTTTCCTGCTTAGTAAATTCAAATGTTTGTTAAGCTTATGGGACTTAACTACGGGGTCATCAGTCCCTAAACTTACAAACTACTTATGAACTACTTACGAACTAGGACGGCACAAATATCCATGCCCGAGGGGGGATTCGAACCCCAGACCGTAGCGGCCGTGCTGACCGTGACTGGAGCGCCTCAGTCACCTCGGCCACCGCGGCCGGCAGTCTATTTTCCAACTATTGACAGCGTGATTTACGACACGATTGTTTTATATTAAACTATAGGGCGTTAGTCACATATCGAGGATTAAGCTACAGTTAACAGCAGTTGAGCTAAAACAGATGAATGTAATGATGAAAGCTAGAGCCTACTTTCGTCGAAATACGTGCCGATCCGAATGTTTCTGCAGCTCCCTATTGAAACCAAATTGATGAACATTAAGCGTAAGAAAAGTGGCCCTGTAACACCAGAGTTAGGTTCTGTGCAGCAGAATTTAGGGCTCTAATTAGCAAAACTACGATTTTCGTCTTTATTTTGTTCTTTGTCGGATAAGGTACTTTCAACTAACAGTAGAAATACGTTGAAAACGTTATTGTAGGTGAAAGTTTACCATATGTCCACGTTATATTACGTGCATATTTCCGAAAAAAACGTGTGAGTATGACCGCTGACGCCAAGGTTTCATTTTGCTGTTTATACGAGGAAAAGTCAAAAATTATCCGCAATGTAGCCGTAAACTTTTATTGCAATACAAATAGCACACTTACATTAAGTTCATTTTTCAACATTGTCTCCTTACTTTTCATCGCTCTTAGTCCATCGTTGTACAAGCTTCCTGATAACCTTCGAAAAGTAGATTTTCGGCTGGCAGCGAGCCACGCATGTACCGCGTTCTTAATGTCTTGGTCCGAGGTGAATCGACAGCCTCTCAATGCCTATTTGTTGTTCAAATGTTGGTTAAGCTTATATGACTTAACTGCGGGATCATCAGTTCCTAAACATACAAATTACTTATAAACTACCTTATACTAAAGACAACACAAACATTCATGCCCAACGGAGGATTCGAATCCCCGACAGGGAACGGCTTCGCGCATCGGAGCACAGCTCTTCAATGCGTTTAGCCACTCCTCCGCGGCAGTACCTCTTTGGGTGGGCCTCACCAGTCAAAAGAGCAAGATCATGACTATACGGAGGATGAGCCGTTCCTGCTAACTTGAGCTTCCGGAGCGTGGACAGGGTACGTGGTCGAGCATTTTAGTGCAACAACACAACACCTTTCGACAGCAGTCCTCAGCGTTTGTTCGAATTGCAGGCTCTAGCTTGTAGATGATTTAATACGAAGAACCAGAAATAATTTTCAGACGACGTACCACTGCCTAACAGAACAATGCCACTTCAGTAGCTCTTAGGAAATATCATCTACTCGAGGGGTCTTGTTTCGACTTAGGTCTTTCAGTGCTCTGTCAAATTCATCTCTCAGTATAGTATCTCCTATTTCATCCTCATCTACTTCTTGTCCCCTTTCTACAATGTTGCCGCTAAGTTCATTTCCTTCATACAGCCTCTCTACATACTCTTTCCACCTTTCAGCTTTCCCTTCTTTGCTGAGAACTGGTTTTCCATCAGATATTCATAGAGATGTTTCTCTTATCTCCAAATGTTTCTTTTATTTTCCTGTAGGCTGTATCTATTTTTCCCCTATTTATACATTCTTCTACATCCTTGCATTTGCCTTCTAGCCACTCCTGCTTAGCCATTCTGCACTTCCTGTCAATCTCATTTCTTAGTCGTCTGTACTCCATTTTGTCTGTTTCATTTAATGCATTTTTTATATTTTCTCCTTTCATCGGTTAAATTTAGTATCTCCTGTGATATCCAAGGATTTTTTGTAGGTCTTGCTTTCCTACGTATTTTGTCATCTGCTGCATTCACCATTTCATCTCTCAATGCTACCCATTCCTCCTCAACTGTTTTATTTTCCCCCGTTTCTGTCAATTGTTGCCTAAAGCTCCCTCTGAAATTCTTAAGAACTTCAGGTTCCTTCAATTTAACCAGGTCCCATCTCCTTATTTTCCTACCTTTTTGTAGTTTCTTCAGTTTCAGCCTACAGTTCATAACCAACAAGTTATGGTCAGAGTCTATATCTGCCCCTGGGTATGTCTTACAGTTTAAAACCTGGTTCCGAAATCTATGTCTTACCATTATAAAATCTATCTGGTATCTCCCGGTGTCTCCTGGCCTCTTCCACGTATACAACCTTCTTTTGTGATTCTTAAACCAGGTGTTCGTTATAACTAAATTATGTTCTGTGCAAAATTCTACCAGGCGGCTTCCTCTTTCATTCTTTTTGCCCAGACCATATTCACCTACTATCTTCCATTCCCTTCCTTGACCTACTACCGAATTCCAGTCTCCCATAACAATTAAGTTTTCCTCTCCCTTAATTGTCTGAATAATTTCCTTTAGCTCCTCATATATTTATTCGATCTCCTCATCATCGGCGGAGCTAGTTAGCATATAAACTTGTACTACTGTGGTCGGTGTTGGCTTCGTATCTATCTTGACTACGATAAAACGATCACAGTGTTGCTCATAGTAGTTTACCCACATTCCTATTTTCTTATTCATTATCAGACCTACACCCCGAACTGATTTTGTATTTATAATCCTGTACTCGCCTAACCAGAAATCCTGTTCCTCTTTCCACCGAACTTCACTAATCCCCACTATATCTAACTTCAACCTATCCATTTCCCTTTTTAAATTTTCTAGCTTCCCTACCCGATTAAGGGATCTAACATTCCACGCTCCGATCCGTAGAATTCCAGTTCTGTGTCTTTCTGTTGTCTTTCCTGATGATCACATCCTCCAGTGTAATAAGTAAACTATGACACAAATCAGTACGCAAAATACAAGAAAAATTATACGTACCTTGCAGAAGATTTTTCACATACCGTCGTGTTTTCTACACATTTTGGCTATTTGCCTGTTTCCATACTCAATATTCTAGATAATTATCGTCTTATTTTTCGAACTTTCAATTTTTCACCTAAAATATAGCCGGCCGCGGTGGCCGAGGGGACTGCGGCACGTGAGTCATGGTCTACACGGCCACTACGGTCGGGGGGTTCGAATCCCCCCTCGGGCATGGATATTTGTGGCGTCCTTAGTGTTAGCTAGTTCATAAATAGTTTGTAAGTTTAGGGACTGATGACCCCGTAGTTAAGATCTGTAAGCTAGACAAACATTTGAACATTTGAACCTAAAATATAAGGTGGTAGGTATCGTACCTTCTTCAGAATCTTGCAGGATGGCTTATAACGCGCAGTTTCTTTCGGTGCTATGGGACATCCAAACTGAAGGATATAGTTCTTTATGTTTTCTATGATTTTCAGATCAATCGTAAAGAAAACATTTTTGCAATATGATTATGTTAACTTTCAGGATCCTTAGGTAATCTGAAAAATTACGAATGACGTTTCTTTTTCCGTTTTTCGCCAGATTTCATAACTCTACAAGCATTTCCCGTTTCAAAAACTTCGCGAAAACGAATATGAAGTACGAATAATACGACTTACAGTGCAAGAGATATCGCCAAGTCAGTAGTGTTCCCCGCTGGACTCTTGGTGGGTAACAAAAATTCGCTTGAATGTCGTGACTGGTACTTCAGACTCTGAGACAAACACCACGCCATCAACATCGGAGGCCACTGGTTATTCCAATGTTCAAATCAGTCTGATGCCTCCGTGCAGGCGTGCAGCCCATAGTGGCTAGCTTTTTCTAAAAATTTCTTTTTAAATTTACAGCTGAGTAATATATTTTATTATGTGACTTGTTTTATTTTATAATATCTGATGAAGGAAATCATAGTTATTGCCGAAACCAGGTCAAAATAATTTTTAATTTGCGACTGAGGGCTGCTTTTTTATCCATTGACGTTGTAACGGTCGCTGACAATAGCAGTATGTTTAAAATTTTACGTACTGAAACTAACTTATTCTAAGGAAAACACACACACACACACACACACACACACACATACATACATACATACACACACACCTATGTCTGAGGGGGACTCCAACTTCCGACGGGGAGTAGCCGCGCACTCCGCAGCATGGTGACTTATAGCGCACGCTCCGTCTCGTGCGACCACTGTCTATTAGGACTTCATTTGCAGCCCATTCGAGAGAGCGTGGCAGAACTTTATTCACCGTTGCTGTGCCTGTAACGAGTCTGCTATGAGCTTCGTTAGGAGGTGCATACTGTGTATCTCCATCTTTATGTGCGGGTGATAAATAATTGAACGTTGTCTATTTAACAAGTTATAACACGGGAACCAATTACCTCACGAGTATCAGATTTGGTACCATTAGTGTCGAGAGTATGGGGTCTGAATGATTTCCGTGCGTCACAGCGCCGCCGTCCAAATTCAACTTTGGCCACCAGGTACACTGATCAGTCATCGTGATTCATAGTCCCACACACCTGAGCAGGCAGTGCATTTGTTGACCTGTCGAGATGAGCTTGAACAACAGGTTCTGGGTATTATTGGTGTTATCAAAGCAACAATAATCTTGCTACTCAGTGAACATTGCCGGTTAAAAGGATTACGGATAGGACCTCTTAATTTACATGCTGTACGGAGCGCGATGAAGAAGTTCGAACCAACTGGAGGACTGGGCGTCGCCGCGGTGGACCGGCCGAGCGCGTTGAGGCGCTACGCTACGATGCGCGAGGTCGTTACCCGTCGGGAGTTCGAATCCCCCCTCGGGCTTTAGTAAGCTAGTTCATAAGTAATTTGTAAGTTTTGGAACTTATGAACCCGCAGTTAAGTACCATAAGCGTAACAAATATTTGAACATTTGATTTTGACTGGGCGTCGCTCGAGGAAGAGGCCGACCATAGGTAGCTATGGCAGACAAAACTGCGCGCTCCTGCCGAGCGTCATCATATCAATATATGTTGCCTGCACGCCTACGGACACGCTACTTTGTGCTTTGCAGAATGCAGTTCTGCTCTTCCACATTTCTGCACACTGATGTGCGCCATATTGAGCCAGTAATAGTACACCACAAATTATTACAATTTATATCAAACTGTTGGATCCTTGAGCCAATGGTTCTAGATGTACTATAGCAAAACATTTTTCGATTTTAGAAAGGCATTTGACACTGTACCGCACTATAGACTGCTAGCGGAGGTACGATCTTATGGAATAGTTACCCATATATGTTCAAATGTCTGTAAATCTATCGGGCCAAACTGCGTGGTCATCAGTCCTTAGCTTACAAACCCATTTAAACCTAGGTAAACTAACCTACAGACAAACACACACACCCATGCCCCAGGGAGGACTCGAACCTCCATGGCGAGCAACCGTGCGCTCCACAGCGAGGTGCTTTAGACCGCGCGGCTACTCCACCGCGGCACCCATATATGTGAGTGGCTCGAAGACTACTTCAGTAATAGATCCCAAAACGTTCTACTCGAAGGCGATTGTACATCAGAGTCTGGGATATCGTCAGGCATCAGTGTGATAGGAGCACTATAACTTTCTGTCTATAAAATGACCTTACGGAGTGAGTTGCAATCTGCGGCTGTTTGCTGATGACGCTGTGGTGTGCATGAGGGTGTCGGTATTAAATGGCTGTCATGGGATGCAGAAGTCGCGCAACGCGACATGGCATGGACTAGGCTTATGTCTGAGGTAGTGATGGAGGGAATTGACACCATGCATCCTGCAGGACTCTCCATAAATCCGCAAGATGGGCTGCAATCTCTTCTGAACAGCACGTTGCAAGGCATCCCAGATGCGCTCAATAATGTTCATGTCTGCAGAATTTTGTTGCCAGCGGAAGTGTTTAAACTCGGAAGCGTGCCACCATGTAGCAGTCATCGACGTTTGGGGTGTGGCATTGTCCTGTTGGAATTGCCCAAGACCGTCGTAATGCACAATGGACAGCAAGGGATGTAGGTGACCAGCCAGGATGCGTTCATACGTTTCACCTTTCAGAGTCGTATCTAGACGTATCAGGAGTCCCATATCACTCCAACTGCACACGACTCACGCCATAATAGAGCTACGACTAGCTTCAACATTCCCCTGCTGACAGGCAGGGGGCTTGAATTCAGGTACATTTGCTCATTACAATTGGAAACGAGACTCGATACACCAGGCAACATGAGGGATGAGAAACCTTCAGCCATTCAAAACGAGCCACCGTCATTTCTGCAATAAATTTTAGCAGCCAATACCAACACGCTGTTGAAAAGGTACAATAAGATAAAAGGAAAGAAAGATTTGGGCTTAGCGTGACGTCCACAATGATTATTATAGACGAAACAAGGAATCGGATTATTTTGTCAAGCATACAGAAGGAAATTGGCCATCCTGGCATTTTCCTTGAGCTACTTAGGGGAATCACGGAAAACCCAATCTGGTTGGCCAGAGGCGGTTGTGTTCCGCCGTACTGCCGAATCGATTTCCAGGGTGGTAACCACTGCGCCATCTCGCGCGGTGTTTCATGAGGACGTATACTTGGAAAAAGCCAAGAGGCACATAGTGTTACAGTAACATCAGACTGAGATTCCGAAATCAGATATAAGGTGACTAAGGTGAACCCATAAGAAAAGGGGTAGTTTGATAGCAAAACTAAAACCTGCCGTGCACCCTTCAGTGTATCATCGTGCGAAACAAAGCTTTTCCTTTTCACTCCTGAGTCGACAGAGTTGCTCAGTGACCGCCGGCGAGTACACACGTGTCGCGCAGCACCAGCAGCTCTTCACTGTAAGTTAACCGGCTTCTTACTAGAAGCGCCTTATTTTCATTTCGTGCGTTCCTCAAACGCTCGTGTGCTCACGTGTTTATTTATTCAGTATCGCGTTTAATTCACAGAACAGTGTTGAAATTTTTACTTATTAGCTCGCGTATATAATTTTCAGATTCGCCGTTAAGTAACAGTATAGTGTTAGGTACATATTTTTCGAAGCTCGCTGTTTATCAAAGTTTTGTGTCCTCGATCGTATATTTAGTCAGCTTCGTGTCGAAGGAAAAGTTTAGTGTCCTGGTGCGTATACTTACATTCGCGTCAGTTCAGTGTATTCTCCCACAGTTTAAATCAGAACAGTCGTACTTATTTGGGACATACATAGGTTTTTAGAATGGCTAGAAACTGTGACTGCTGTGTACGGATGCAGGCTGAATTGGTGACTCTTCGCTCTCAGCTTCAGGCGGAGTTGGCTTCGCTGGCAACGCTAGAGACTGCGGTGGGTGGGCGCCGCTGTTGTGGGCCGCTCGCGGGGGTCCAGAAGCTTGTGCGTCTGTTGTGCCTGCGGCTGTGGCCAGCCCGGTCACTGTCCGCGAGGAGGTCACCTCCCAACCCGTGGTAGATTGGGAGGTCTCAGCGAGTGTCAGGCGGCGTAAGACGTCCCGGGAGACCGAAGTGGAGGCCTGCCCGGTTAATCATACTAACAGATTTGACGCGCTGTGGCAGAGGATGTGCCTGACGCAGATGGTAACCCTTGTCCTGTGGTCACCCAGATGCCTGCAACATCCGGGCACTCACATAGGGTGGGTTTGTTAGTAGTTTGTGAGCTCCAACGTTAGGCGGGTGATGGGGCCCCTTAGCGATATGGCTGCTAGGGAGGGGAAGAGGTTCAATGTGCACTCCGTGTGCATACCGGGGGTAGTCATTCCAGGTGTGGAACGGGTCATTCCGGATGCCATGATGAGCATAGGGTGCAGCCGCTGCAGGTGGTGGCTCGTGTCGGGACCAACGATGTATGTCGCTTTGATCGGAAGATTCTCGCTGATTGTGAGCGGCTATAAGAAGTGGTAAAGACTGCCAGTCTTGCTTGCGGGACTGACTACGGACCTCTGATTCAGAGCCGACTGGAGTGTCAGACGGTTCTGTGACCGTGTAGGCTGTAGATTCCTCGACTTGCGCCATAGTGTGGTGGGTTTTCGGGTTCCTCTAAATAGGTCACGAGCCCACTAGACTCAGTAAGAGGCTACACGAGAAGCGGGGGCTGTGTCGCGTGGACTGGGTGATTTTTTTTGTTAGGAGGCTTCGGGAACACACACAATGGGTTTCTGTCTCAAATGGTACAGGTCAGACACAGGACGAATGCAGATATAGGAACGATTGGTGTAACAGTTGTAAATTGTCGCAGCTGTGTTGGGAAAGTTCCAGAGCTCCACACGCTGATAGAAAGTACTGAAGCATAAATCGTTATAAGTTCTGAAAGCTGGCTGACACCACACATAAGTTCGGCCGAAGTTTTTACAAAGGGACAAATGGTATTTAGAAATATTAAATAAGAAAGGGGATGTCGAGTTTATTGCTGTTACAAACGGTTTATCTTCCAACGAAATTGAGGCAGATACTTCCTGTAAGTTGGTATGGGTGGAGGTTATACCTGACAACCGGAATAAATTAATAATTGGATCTTTTTAACGGCCCCTGATTCATACCATGCAATTGCCGAAATGTTCAAAGCTTGAATCACATTTCAAACAGCCTACTGTTGTAATCGGTGGCGACTTTAATTTACCCTCGATATGTTGGCACAAATACGTATTCAAAACCGCAGGCAAATATAAAACATTGTCCGAACTAGTTCTGAATGCTTATTCTGAAAACTACTTCGAACCCACTAGAATTGTATATGGTTGCAAAAATACCCTTGATCTCCTAGGAACAAATAATCCTGAGCTAGTAAAGAGCATCAAAGCGAACATAGAGGGATTAGCGAACATAGCGTTATAGTAGCGAGACTGAATATACCTAGGAGTTACAATTACGAACAACTTAGACAGGAGATAACACACAGAAAATATTGTGGGGAAGGTGAACCAAAGGTTACGTTTCATTGGCAGGACACTGCGAAGATGCAACAGCTCCACCACAGAGACTGCGTACATCACACTTGTCCATCCTCTTCTGGAGTTCTATTGCCCAGTGTTGGACCCTCACCATGTGGGACTGACGGAAGGTTCAGAGAAGGGCAGCTAGTTTTGTTTTATCACGTTACAGGACGGGCGGTGGGGAGGGGGGGGGGGGCGTCACGGAAATGTTGCATGATCAAAGAACCTCGTTATTCGTTGCGGCGAGATTGCGAAATTTCAATCACCGACTTTTACTTCTTGATGTGAAAATAGTTTGCTATCACCCACCTACATAGGGAGACATGACGATCCCAATAAAATAAGAGAAATAAGAGCGAAAACGGAAAGATTTAGGTGTTCTTTCTTCCCGCGCGCTAATAGAAAATGGAACGGTAGAGAAAGGTTATGAAAGTGGTTAATGAACCCTCTATTATTTTCTATTTATATAAATGATCTGACGGACAGTGTGAGTTGCAATATGCGGCTGTTTGCTAATGATGCTGTGGTGTACATGAGGGTGTCGTCATTGAATGACTAATAGGATGCAGGATGACTTACACCTAATTTCTAGGTGGTGTGAGGAATGACAAGTAGCACTAAATGTAGAAAAATATAAGGTGATGCAGATCAACAGGAGAAACAATCCCGTATTGTTCGAATACAGCATTAGTAGTGTGTTGTTTGATAGAGTTGCGTCAATTCAATACTAGGCAGGACACTGCACAGTGATATGAATTGGAACGAGCATATAAGGACAGTCGTGGAAAGGCGAATGGTCGACTTTGGTTTATTGGGAGAATTTTGGGAAGGGAGAGCGCATATAAAACGCTTGTACGACTTCGACTTGAGTATTGCTCAAGTGTTCGGGATTTCCTATAGATCGGTTTAAATGAAGACATAAAGGCAGTTCAGAGGCGGGCAACTATGTAACTAGAATCGATAAATGGTTACTGAAATGCTTCGGGAACTCAAATAAGAGTCGCTGGAGGAAGGGCGACGTTCTTTTCGAGAAGCTCTGCTGAAGAAATTTAGAAGGGCGGAATTTGAGGCTGACTGCAGACTGCAGACTGCCAACTTACATTTCGCGCGAATACCACAAAGATAAGATTAGAGAGATTACGGGTCGTACGGATGCATACAAGGATTCCTTTCTCCCTCGTTCTATAGGGTGTTACAAAAAGGTACGGCCAAACTTTCAGGAAACATTCCTCAAACGCAAAGAAAGAAAATCTGTTATGTGGACATCTGTGGACATCTGTCCGGAAACGCTTAATTTCCATGTTAGAGCTCATTTTATTACTTCTCTTCAAATCACATTAATCATGGAATGGAAACACACCCGTGCCAGTGTGACTTCAAGCACTTTGTTACAGGAAATGTTCAAAATGCCCTCCATTAGCGGGGATACATGCATCCACTCTCCGTCGCATGGAATCCCTGATGCGCTGATGCAGCCCTAGAGAATGGCGTATTGTATCACAGCAATCGACAATACGAGCAAGAAGAGTCTCTACATTTGTTATCGCAGTTGCGTAGACAAGAGCTTTCAAATGCCCCCATAAATGAAAGTCAAGAGGGTTGAGGTCAGGAGAACGTGGAGGCCATGGAATTGGTCTGCCACTGCCAATCCATCGGGCACCGAATCTGTTGTTGAGAAGCATACGAACACGTCGACTAAAATGTGCAGGAGCTCCACCGTGCATGAACCACATGTTGTGTCGTACTTGTAAAGGCACATGTTCTAGCAGCACAGGTAGAGTATCCCGTATGAAATCATGATAACGTGCACCAGTGAGCGTAGGTGGAAGAACATGAGGCCCAATCAAGACATCAACAACAATTCCTGCCCAAACGTTCACAGAAAATCTGTGTTGATAACGTAAATCGAGGAAGTACAGTACATACTAACGAAACAATTGGGTATTTTGACAATTGTCTGCTCGAATTATTTCAATTTACAATTAAAGAGTAATACTAAAATGAGTTCTAACATGGAAATTAAGCGTTTCCGGACACATGTCCACATAACATATTTTCTTTCTTTGTGTGTGAGGAATGTTTCCTGAAATTTTGGCCGTACCTTTCTGTAACACCCTGTATATGAGAGTGGAACAGGAAAGCAAGTAACCAGTTGTGGTACTGAGTACACTCCGCTACGCACCTTTGGGTGGATTTCAGAGTATGTATGTAGATGTCACACGATATATTACTCGCGACCAAAGGCTTTTTTAATAGTACTTGACATAAAACATGTACTTTCTTGCTAAACTGTGATTAATTGTATTATTTTCATTATTTTTCCACGTAAGAAAGCTCTTCAGACTCTCTAGTGCCAAAAAATGGCGCACTGGAAGGACGTCGGAATACGTAAATTTCCGGCATTTTAGTAATTAAAAACTCGGCAGTATTGCAATGGCGGTACCCATTAAACTTCTTTGACTTTACGCCTAAGAAGACGTCAGAAAGTTGGCGCTTGAAACGAGGCTTAAAAAAGTGCGGGCCGACAGTAATTCGGCGAGACGTAGCGGAGGCACGTGAAGCGTGTAGGCAGGGGGATGGAGAGGGTTGGGTGGGGGATGGGGGTACGGCACCACCCCTGCCTCGCCCTACCACGCCCTGCCTTCTCAGAGGAGCGCCGTGCGTGCAATCCACGTGAGTGCGGCCGCATGATCGCGGCATCAAGCGGGTTATTTTATCAACCAAACGTGACCGTTCTCTGCGTTTTGAGGTGTGACAAAAACATACATACAATTATATATATTTTTGACGAATTACAGCGTTCAAATGAATGAAATAAATCGCAGTTTGCAATGTTATGGCATCACTGTATTAGGTTTAGATGGAATACCAAACTGTGGAGAATGGAAATTTGTGCCCGGCCGAGATTCGAACCTGGGATCTCCTGCTTACCAGGCAGACGCGTTGACCACACCGCCACCGAGAACACAGTGACCAGCCCGACTGCTGGTATTCCATCTAAACCTAATACAGGGATGCCATAACATCGCAAACTGCGATTTGTTTCATTCATTTGAACGCTGTAATTCGTCAAAAATATATATAATTGTATACAAGCCGAGGCTGGGCCGAGGCTGGGCTCCTGACGACAATTGTGTCTCGATACCTCATGGTCTGTTCTCCCTGATGCGGGAATACAGTATTGTGGCTGCGAGCATTATAGAATAAATAGGCTGTGGTATAGGAAAGAGACAGCGTGGCGAATGGAGATTTGTGTGTGGCGGGAGACGTGCAGGGAAGAGTCCTCTGCAGTGAGGGTGGTCACTGTGTCCTCGATGGCGGAGTGGTCAACGCGTCTGCCTAGTAAGCAGGAGATCCCGGGTTCGAATCCCGGCCGGGCACAAATGTTCATTCGCCACAGTATGGTATTCCATGTAAACCTAATACAGTGATGCCATAACATCGCAAATTGCGATTTATTTCAAACATACATACGCAATTTTGTTATGTCGAACCTACATGTGACTCGCCTGTAACATAGTAGGCTGTAAGGAGGGGGACGTTGATGGATTGGTGGATTTATTTATTTATCGTATGGCAGTGCACATCATTTAGCAGGTCTTATACAACTATACATACAAAAAGTACAAAAATGTGAAAAACATACAAGAATACAAAAGAGACATAAAATAAAGTATATAAGATGCATACAGCAGACAAAGAATAATTTAACACAGTCAGATACAAACATCAAAGTTGCGTATGTAGTCTATTGCGGCGTCTTTTGCAGCCAGGAAATCGGAGACGTTCCCATCGTGCGCTCTCATGTCGCAGTCTTCTATTATGTGGCGTATGGTTTGCCTATCGGCGCCGCAGTCGCAGTCGGGAGATGGAATTTTACCCCATGTGTAGAGAGAGAGTCTGCACATCTTCCATGGTTCGTACGAATTCTGTTCAGGGATGACCAGGCTTTACGGGGCAGCTCGTATCCATGCGGTCTCTCGGTGATGCAGGGGAGGGCTTGACATTGCTCAGGACATGTCTGTAATGCTAGTTCGCCTCCCCGTGGTGCACCCCGGATAGCGCTTTAAAACGTGAACTAAATGAACTACCGCTAACTGGCAGCCAGACAATCAGAACGATCTCCTGGTTATTAAAGGCACATCCGACATCCTATTCCAAATGAAGTTGATGGAAAAACACACACACACACAAAAATGCACCAATCCATAGTTTTGGAGATATGGCAATGAAATTTCGTACCACGATTTACTTTAAAGTAACACATTTATATATCTTTGATTATATGTATTCTACCTTTTCAAAATAAAATTTGAAGTTTCATAAAAAAAAAATTAAAAAAAAGAATTAGTGTATCTTCCTCTTTCTCAGACAGTATTCAAGAGATTTCTACAAAAAATTATCTGTTTCATCTCATTATATGTTTTAAGCGTCTCTCATGAGGTATTTGGAATAGGTCAAATGGGAGATTTTTTCATATTTTTTAATTATAATTCCATAAGTAAAATTTTAAAATGACACAAAATTCGAAGCACTTTGTCCCATATCTCAGCTTCCATTTATTTCTGGAGTGCTGTTTGTGGAATCACTGTGTGGGACGCTATCGTCAGAGCAACGGGGGAATAGCCGTGCGCTGTAAGGCGCCTCGCTGCGGAGCGCGCGGCCGTTTGCCATCGGAGGTTCGAGTCCTCATTAGGGCATGGGTGTTTGTGTTGTTATTATGATAAGTTAGTTTAAGTAGTTTGTAAGTTTAGGAACCCATGACCACTGCTGTCAGGTCCCATAACTTTACAAACATTTCAACTTTTTTTTCCTTCGTCAGTGGTTTTGGCTGGGTGATTATGAGTCAGTCACCCGCCACGGACGATTTCAATTAACAAGCCAATATAACAAGAATAGCAACAAATAGCAAACATTTCTTGTAGATTTAGACACTACATCCTAGGCTACATATTGCTCTAAAGTACACAGTAGGATCTCTGGTGACCATAGCTTTACGACAACTGTATATGGGAATTTTATGTTATGTTTTGACGTGACTTTTAATGCATTCTAAGCATAAGTATATAAGCACAAACCATATAAGCATTTTCTACGAACTTTCATTGACGTCGTCCTTCAAACGCAATAGCTGATCTTCTTAAAAAAATTGTACTGGATTGTAATTATTTCATCAGACTAAATATGAACAGGCCTAAATGCACAGATGCTATATGTCTTCACTAAGGTACTCGAGTATGATATTCAGTATAACACCTATAAATTGTAAAGGTGATGATTAGTTGGATGGTTATCTTAAATATCCAAAGTATTTATTTGTATTCGTTAACTGATGAGGATGAAATGGGTTACGGAAATGATATCTACATGTGTTCTTACGTATCAAATGATGTATTGCGTTTATTAGATTTCAAGTTTTTATACTGTGAAGAATTTTACACTGAATGACATTTGATTATGTTGCCACTTAAATGACGCTAAATGTTGTCCACACATAATGTTGTTTAACATTTGATGTAGTTTTTTACTTCCATTTTTATACTGTAATGAACTGTACATTGTATGACACTTGATGTGTCACATAGGACTGTATACACAGAGCAGTGAAACCTAAACCTTGAGCTGCAGAGATTGCAATGATTTTGGATGATTATTTATTTATTTTTTTCTTTTCTTTTTTTTTTAATAGAGATTCATAGGTAGAGCCACACTTTCTGTTACGGAACATTGAATGTACTTAGAAAGATACTTGATGTTATATTGTTTATAATGGTAAACATATTGTTACATTGATACATAGGCCTTGTGGTACTGTGTTGGCCGGCCGCGGTGGCCGAGGGGACTGATGCGCTCCAGTCACGGTCTGCACGGCCACTACGGTTGGGAGTTCGAATCCCCTCTCGGGCATGGGTATTTGTGCCGTCCTTAGTCTTAGCTAGTTTGTAAGCTTAGGGACTGATGACCCCGTAGTTATGTCCCATAAGTTCTACAAACATTTGAATTTTGATTTGTACTGTGTTGTTGACACTGTCTGTTAGAGACTGTAATGATTTTGGTACATTCTTTATATCCTGAGGTTTATACGCGGAATTGTATTGTGCTGCACATGGGCGTATACTCGGTGGCATTGGACTGCATAAGATGCTTTTATGCAAAACAATCATAAATAACGAGTGTAACACTGTTAAGCCAACATTGCAAAGATCCTATTGCATTGATCTAAGAGCTTAATGTAAAGTAAACTATTCAAATGTTAAAACCCTGAGCACCACCTGGCTACACTGATGTTGACTCATGTCAGTCATGTTTTCAGCCTACAACAACATGTTAATCGAATTTTATCACTGTTGTAATATGATGTGTCGAGTCGTTGTGTTGTAATATTGGCTTTCCTGCGATGTTACTGGCGAGATGTTTTAATTTTAAAATGATCTAATGAAACTGACATACGTATTCAGATGCGATGGCGAGCTTAATGCGTATTATGATAGACATGGCACTCTTATATTTCTACAGGAAGTTTTGTTGAATGTACAGGACCGTGATGGAAGTTAAATCTGTTGAAACTAGTCACCTGATGTAATAATTAGCGAACTTGGCCATACTTTATTAGTGTAATAATCAACTGCATCGCCTCCAAGTCGCAATGAAGAATTTTTATTTTTTACAACTGCAGTGAACCATTGCATCAAAAATTATAAACACTTTCAACGCTACACGTATTGAGAAGCGGTTTTGCGTGACACCTGCTGAACTACAACCACAACCTCTTTTTAAGTAAATTAGAATTATATGCTGTCATGGGCAATGCTGCAGAAAGGTTCAAGTCGTACTTCACTAATAGGAAGCAAAGGGAGTCAGAACAACGGACTAGTGAATTAAGCCATCAGCCATCACGGGATTGGAAAGAAATTACATGTAGTGTCCCACAAGGATCCATCTTAGGGCCATCGTTTTTAGTGTATACATTAATGACCTCTCATCAGAAGAATTCGTTTTGTTTGCAGATGATACATGTATTGCAATAAATGGCGCGTCGAGCATAGTTCTAGAATGGTCTGCTATTGATATTTTCATGAACATTAATAAATAGTTTCAAGCTAACTCATTGATATTTAACTTTGAAAAGACTCTTTACACGCAGTTCAGAACATGTAAGCAGGGCCGGCGCAAGGCACGTGCGAAACGTGCGGCCGCACGGGGCGGCACTTTCCGAGGGGCGGCAAATCTGCCGCCCTTCCATCTTTTTTTTGGAGGGGGGAGGGGATGGGACGACAAACTTAACATTCATGCCCAAGACGGTATTCGAAACCAAACCTCGGAGTGAGCGGGTTCGGAAATGACGCATCAATTACCTACCGGTCACCCCTGTTAAACAAGGGCAAGGAGGAGGACTAATTTCTTACTCGCCACTGTGGCAGCACCATCGTGTCTACGCCACAGGAACAGAGAGGGGGAAGCAGTCTGAATTACAGGCCATATTCTTATGAGTGGAGCGCTACCAGCCTGTTACGCGCCGTGCGTTTACTCATTAGTAATTTTGCAGAAGACGAAATCTAATTTGGAAATTCTAATGCAATGTTCGATACTGCGGGTACATGTTAAGCCTGGAGCAATTTTGCCGAGCCCTTCAATGGCAGTTTCCGAGTGTTTTATTCTTCCCGCATTATGGAAAAAAATGGTTGAACATTACTACAGTCAAACTTGTCCGACACCTTCATTGGTTAGAAGTATTCCGATTGAGTAAATGCGCTGCGATTAATTACAAGGAATAAAGACATTGGTAATAGCCTGGCATAGGTTCGGTTTCGACGTATTTTTGAAAATTCACAAGACTTACTAAAATTAGTTTGATTTCTTCAATCAGGTTTGACTCCATTTTTGAGCTGGTGCCCAGCGACTGTTTTCTACAATTCTGTAGAGAATGCCACCAATCAGTCCTAATTTTTGTTTTTATTTTCCAGATCTACATAGATTTCGGGCACAAAGCGGCTATTCTCAATGCTTCGAGTCACGCTGAACGTAACTGTCAACACGGTTTAGACGTAAGTACATATTAAAAGCTTTGAGACTGGCCACTCAGTGGCCGAAACCTAGGTAGATCTGAGAAGTAAAATAAAGAATTGGGATTGATTGCTGACATTGCCTATTCCCTATATAAAATTCCACAAACGTGTTGTAAAAAAAAAAAAAAAAAGGGGGCGGCAATTTAGCAGCTCGCACGGGGCGGCACTTGGGCTTGCGCCGGCCCTGCATGTAAGAGATTTCCATCCAGTATGAAGAAGAGCAGATAGAAGAGGTTGACAGTATTAAATTCTTGGGATTATAACTTGATAATAATTTCAGTTGGGAGGAGCACACCATGGAATTGTAGAAACGACTTAACAAATTTGTATTTGCAGTACGAGTGTTACCACTCGTAGGAGACATAAAAATAAAATAAAAAAGCTTCCATATTTTTCTGCTTTCATTGCATAATATTATGTGGTATAATATTTTGGGGTTACTCTTCATGTCAAGAAAAAATTGAGGTCCAAAGTTGCGTAATACGTATTATTTGTTCATTAAATTCCCGGACAACCTGTAGAAGCTTCTTCAAAGAACTGGCTATACCAAATACTGCCTCTCAGTATAGTTATTCCTTACTTGAAATTTTTCATAAATAGTAAATTCTTTTTTCCACCAAACAGTTGATACATACTATACCAGGAACAAAAACGATCTGCACGAGTACTTAAAAGCACTTACTTCAGTTGGAAAAGGTTCCACTGCTCAGAAACACAAAATTTACCGTAAAAAAAAGCTACTGATAGAGATCAGTTTAACACGTTCGTTGCGGTCACCAGTGCGGACCGCTAACGCTATGTATGGACGCCTGTAAGCGCACGTGCGCTTAGAGCTGTTATACCCCTGCTCAAAAATGTTCAAATGTTTGTTAAGCTTATGGGACTTAACTACGGGGTCATCAGTCCCTAAACTTACAAACTACTTATGAACTACTTACGAACTAGGACGGCACAAATATCCATGCCCGAGGGGGGATTCGAACCCCCGACCGTAGTGGCCGTGCTGACCGTGACTGGAGCGCCTCAGTCACCTCGGCCACCGCGGCCGGCTATACCCCTGCGAAACCTGTAATATTGAAAGCGAATATAACGTCTGCACAAGAGATGGTGCTAGATATAGAAATAAAAGGACGCTTTAGCTGCATGCCGATTAAGTGATAAATGCTGCAAGCTGTCTGACGCTTATAAGCGTCATGTGCATTTATAGCAACAATTCTAATAAAGCCTCTGATTTATTGATTTTATTGCAAACTGGAAATGAAATGAAATTCAAACAAGCGATAAATGCGCTTCATTGAGAAAGAATGTCTGAAAACACCAAAAGGTTTATCAAACGGTGAAAAAGAAACAGGTCTCATCTGCAATGTGGGGCTATGGAAACACAATCCCATATAACAAATAAGTTTGCAAGGTGTATAGGTGATGTTTTTTATAGCAAACCACTAAAGACGAAAACACACGACTGCCGACAGGAAAACGTTACGTGATATTTTTTGGTAGCTTGTAGTAACACGAGTGCACAGTCGAACAAACTAAACTGAGTACTCTGCTAGCGAACGCGCCGCTTATGTTACCCCAACGAGCTTGAATTTTATAGAGTGGCGATAGGTCCGCCATATTTGAGGCAAATTGAACTGCCTTCCGCCACGTTCTTTGGGGTCTCGGCTGACAGCTGGTATGACACACCGACTCGAGAATTTAAAAAAAAAAGTTCAAATGTTTGTACAGTCTATGGGACTTAACTACGGGGTCATCAGTCCCTAAACTTACAAACTACTTATGAACTACTTACAACTAAGGACGGCACAAATATCCATGCCCGAGGGGGGATTCGAACCCCCGACCGTAGTGGCCGTGCAGACCGTGACTGGAGCGCCTCAATCCCCTCGGCCACCGCGGCCGGCCGATAATTTTACCTAATTACAGATCCACGTTTTAAATAAAGATTGACTATTGAATACGGATGTACATCAAGTTCCGTCAGACTTTTTGCAAGCTGCGAATTGACGAGCCTGGTAGTAAATTTCCTATAAATGCGGTAATAAATTATTGCGAACCTGTCAGTAATACAGTTCCAGTTCGATGTATAGCTGAGGTTTGCAATAACAACGAAGGTACCGTTGCGAATATATTTGTGTTGATTTTAATGCAAGTACATGATCGAACCGAGCTGTGAAACATACAGTGAACGGTAATCGTTATGGCGAACAATCATGACCATGGATTTGTATCTACTGTCAATGTGTTGAAACAACTGCTTTCATAAAGTCTAGTATACATTTATCTTGTGTTTACTAAACCTGTTAACTCTAGAAACTTGCAAAATTGCTGTTAAAGGGTTTGGTTGTAAACTTCAGTGGATGAAATTTCAGTACAAAGACGGAAGTGATAACAAAATACTGAAGTCAGAAATGTGCGTAGGTCATCTGTCACAAGAACAGCCCAAGTCGAAGTAAGGTGTCGTTAATAACTTTTCTTGTTTCCATGCTGAAACAAGTACTTTTGGTACGTGAAATTTGAATACAAAGACAACAGAATATTGCAATAAAAATGCGCCTGGGTCAGCTGTCACAACATTCCACACCAAAATAACGTATCATTAATAACTTTCGTTGTTGCCGCTCTGAAATAAGTACATATTTGTTCCATAGAACACAGAAATAGACAAGTGAAAAAATTCTTGCTGTAACTACTGCTTTCACACTTTGCACTGGTTGTATGTCAACCATGCTTGATCAGGAATTGTCGACAATAAGTGAAAATATTTTGAATGAAAGTGTAAACACTCAAAAGTGTTGTTTCATTAACCACAAGAGTTACAGAAGAAGAAATATATCAATAACATACCAAAACTAGGTAGAAAACTGAATATTTTTATGGTATTTACTTCAAAGGAATTGTAGAATAAGTCATCTTAAGCTTCACCCTTGGGGCATCTAAGTACCATTATCCAGGAATTTTGTTTGAGTATAGACAGACTGATATCAAACAAGGCAAAACATTTTGTGTTCTTGCATGAATTACTTGTCGTTTTATCACTTCGATTAGCACATATAAATGCTTGAACACACTTTAGGCACATTCAGCAAAAAAACACACCCTTCATACAATATACACTACATACAGCTTTCGAGCTCAACAACAGCATACGATAGACAGACTCCTCTCAAGTGTGTTGACCATCGAAAACATGACGGCCGAGTTTAAACAAGATGCCGCAAAGAGCGCTGTAGGTCGTGTGTTAGCCACTCTATGAAATTCAACCTTGTTGTGTTACCCGCACTGGCATGTTGGTCGCGGAAACGGTTATAAGCGTTAGTCGCAGCGAACGTGTCAACAGGCCAACGACCTGCTATGATATTAATCTTATAATCTCGTAGCAACTGAGGAGGAAACCACACCGTCATTATCTGACACCCTAAGACCCTTCCTCCAGTCAGGCCATTAATATGTGTTCCCTATGTTTCAGGTACCGCAGGAACAGCAGTAAATGCTTAGCCTGCAACCTATCGGACCAAGGTCGAGGTCCGTAAAGAGAAGCGTGAGCGTGAGCGTGAACGTGTCAAGAGAAGCCTAAAAGACTTCCTACTGACCAACTCCTTCTACTCCAGAGGCGATTTTTTAAATAGAACCAACAATGATGCCTGTATCTGTATTCATACTAGTGGTATTATTATGACATGTTCCATGTCCGTGATGATCTTCTCAACATGGATCTATGGAACGAACAACTTTAACGGTATCAGACATAGCTTATCCTCCCAGTGCTACCCTCTGAAAATTATTCTACGCGACTAAACACACGGTTGTGAATTCGTGTTTTCGACTGTTGGGCGCCTTGCGGACGTTTCCGACCACTGTGCGACGTCGGCTGGGCCACCTCCCCTAGCTGGTGCCGTCCAGCAGCAGCTCAGCCGCCCACCTGGGCTCGCCGCTGCCGGAATGCGGAGCACCTTGCGGTGGGCGCAGTCGTGACGTCTGCGTCTGCGGCGGCCGTGATTGGCCGAGGAATGCCAAAACTTGGCCGCAGCGCCCGCCGGGTAATAACCGGCGCATTCCCAGGCCGGCCCGCTACGCTACTGCCGCCCACGCACTCAACTTGCCGGCCCTTTCCTCAAGACGGCCGGAAGTGCCACCTCGCTCCAGTCTCCAGCCAGGGGTCATAGCACGGTGGCGCAGAATTCCGTATTCCTGGTGCTAATACACCATAGACAGCTGACGCTGCAACACCGGAAAGGAAAGAAGTGTTACGATACTTAAAATGGTGGTCGCGAATGTTGACGTTTTATTAACAGAAGCAGATAAAAAAAATTTCACGGTTTCGAAGAGAGTGTAGCGGCCGTATTTCTTGGTGGTGCTGATAACGAAAGTACAGAGTAACATCTACATCTACATGGGATACTCTGCAAATTACATTTAAGTGCCTGGTAGAGGGTTCATCGAACCACAATTATTCTATTTATCTCCCATTCCCTTCTCGTATAGCGCGCGGGAAGAAAGAACACCTGAATCTCTCGGTTCGAGCTCTGATTTCTCGTATTTTGTTCTGATGATCATTTCTACCAATGTAAGTGGGAGTCTACAAAATTTTTCGCATTCGGAGGGGAATGTTGGCGATTGGAGTTTCGCAAGTAGCCCACGCCGCAGCGATAAGCGCCGTTGTTGCAATGATTCCCATCCCAGATCCTGTATCATTTCCGTAACGCTGTCTCCCCTGTATCGTGACAGTACGAAACGAGCTGCCCTTCTTTGGACTCTTTCGATGTCCTCCGTCAAACCCACCTGATAAGGATCCCACACTAGGCTGCAATACTCCAAAAATGGACGGACAAGCGTAGTGTATGCAGTTTCTTTTGTAGTTCTGTTGTATGTTTTTCCCACGATATTATCTACGTGTTCTTTCCAATTTAAGTCTGAAGTAACAGTAATTCCTAGGTATTTTGTGGAGTTTACGGCCTTCACACTTGATTGATTTATCTTGTAAACAAAGTTTAACGGATTTCTTTTCGTACTCATGTGGACGACTTCACACTTCTCATTATTTAGAGTCAATTGCCAATTTTTACACCATACTGATATCTTATTCAGATCGTTCTGCAGTTGGTTTTGATCTTCAGATAATTTTACTAGACGGTAAATGACGGCGTCATCTGCAATCAACCTAAGAGAGCTATTTAGGTAACGTAACGATACGTTTGTAACGATTACTGTTTTTCATTTAGAAGCGGATCATACGGATACGCATCTCTTCATTACTCTCATAGATATTTATTTGTAATTCTAATGCGCCCACATCCTAATTATTACTTTCAATTGTAAACTCGTAGCAGTGACCTCCCCCCTCCCCCTCTTGACTTACCACCATTATTCGACTGCAGCCTCAAATTTCAAAGTGTCATTATTTTTACTTAGGTTTTTGGACAATGTGGTATTCAAAATATGTTCCCATTTGTCCCAGAATCTGACGCCCCTGGCTTTAATTTTGATTGATGATATCCGTGGGAATGTTTCCATCCATACCTTTTAAGTACATTTTAATCAGATGACATAGGAAAGCAATTCGAACGTTCGGACTTAGTAAGGAATTTCGATATGAATAAATTTGTGAGTACACCTTTGTTTAATCTCTGGAACGCTTATTACTTTATCATCGCTGTATTTTTAATTATAGTTTTTGTTTTAATGCAGTACACCTGAAGATGCATCTGTAATGACGTAAAACCGGAAGTGGATCTATAAGGAGTGATCTGAATAAAAACAGCTGATGCGGCACTAGAATTTATCTATTTTATAGACTGACAATCCTGAAGCTATTTTTTAAATAGTAGTTTCACCAATGATTTAAATTTTTTATCTTCTGTTTTAAAATAATTGATAAATACATTTATGGTAATGTTACAATTTTACTTTCTATACGTATACAGTAGAGCCTTTGGTTGACCTTCCCTAGATGATTTTCTATTTGTTCTTTCCAATTTAAGTTGTTCTTAACTGTTATTCCTACCGTTTGAGTTGATTTTAAGGCCTGTTGATTTGACTGATTCATCACGTAAGTTAAGTTCAACAAACTTGTTTTAGTGGTCAAATGGATGTCATCAGCCGCGCGGGAGTAGCCGAGCGGTCTGGAGCACCACGTTTCTGATACAGCGGCCTCTCGCGTCGGAGGTTCGAATTCTTCCTCGGGCATGGATGTTTCTGTTGTATTTTCTAAAAGTTAGTTCATAAATAGTTTGTATGTAAGTTTAGGAACTGATGAACCCGCAGTTAAGTCCCATAAGCAACAATTTTACTTTCTATACGTATACAATAGAGCACGAATAATATATTAAACTAGTAAAATCTACAACGGAAGATATTTTTGGAAACATTTTGCTTCCTTCAGGTAATATTGCTCTTATGATAATTTAATGTATGAAGGTTGGAACGTAATTACTGGGAATTATTTATTCACAACCAATACAAAAGCGTTACATCTTTGCACCTGTTACTATCCAAAGTAATCACCAGCGTTGTGTAGAAGCAATTGCCAGCGATGTGGAAGGCGCACGGTCATCAAATGTTCAAATGTTTGTAAAGCTTATGGGACTTAACTTCGGGGTCATCAGTCCGTAAACTTACATACTACTTACGAACTGCCTTATACTAAAGACAGCGTTAATATCCATTACCCAGGGGGGATTCGAACCCACGACGGGGAACGGCATCGCGCATCGGAGCATAGCGCCCTAATGCGCATGCCCGCTCAGCCGCGGCGTCTACCGTTAGCAGAGCCTGTTCTGTTGATGGTGCGAATGGAGCGGTCTACTGCCTATCGAATCTCAATCTCTGGAACAGTTCTGAAACGAATGCCGCGCAAAATGATGGGTCGGGTTGTGAAAAGGTGTTGGCGCTTGTTTCGCAAAGCTGGTCGCAGGTGATGCCACGGTCATGATGCACAAGCTCTGGCACATTCAATATTGATCCAACTTCGTTGTTCCTGTTTAGAAGAACTAGTGACACAGTTACGTTAGATCGCTCGCTCACAAGAACACAGAAAATATTGTGGGGAAGGCGAACCATAGGTTACGTTTCATCGGCAGAACGCTTCGTAGATGCACCAGCTCCACCAAAGAGACTGCCTACATCACACTTGTGCGTCCTCTCCTGGAGTACTGTTGCCCCTTGTGGGACCCTCACCAGGTGGGATTGACGGAAGATATTGAGAAGGTTCAGAGAAGGGCAGCTCGTTTTGTTTTATCACGTTACGGGGGGGGGGGGGGAGCGTCACGGAAATGTTGCACGAATTGGGGTGGAAATCATTAAAAGAAAGACGTTATTCATTGCGGCGTGATCTGTTTGCGAATTTCAATCACCGACTTTTAGTTCTGAATATGAAAATATTTTGCTAGCACCCACCTACTTAGGGAGACATGACCATCCCAATAAAATAAGAGAAATCAGATCGAAAACGGAACGATTTAGGTGTTCTTTCTTCCCGCGCGCATTTAGAGAATGGAACGGTAAAGAAAAGTTATGAAAGTGGTTAATAAACCCTCTGCCAGGCACTTGAATGTGATTTGCAGAGTATCTATGTAGATGTAGATGTAGATGAAGGGACAGTGTTTCCCTCGATTGTGAGAACGTCAGTGAAGTGGGACGGATGAGCTTATTTGCTCGGAGATAAGGTAGGTATCTCAACAAGGTGTTCTATCACCGACAATAGTAGTTTTAATTGTATACATTTTCCACATCAGTGTTGACACTATTTAAGTTCCTACCCACTTATAAAAAAGCAGTCTACAGCGCAATATTGGTCATTTATTGCCAACCGCTTTCAACCAAATGCTGTGCAGTAACAGCACCTGACGATTCGCAGCTCCTATGCCGTCCACATCAACTAGGAAAAAATAAACCTGAATGATGGTCCAACATTGGGATCAAACCGGTTGGCAAGATAATTACCAATATATGGTTCCAAGCCCCCACTGACATCATTGTCAACATTGTCCTACTTAGTACAGATTAATTCGAAATTTAATTTTTACTTTTACGATTGTCAACACATTTCACTGATTTTATTGTAAACATCGTCCTAGTTAAATAGATTTCCGACTCGTTTTGCTGCTTCCTGACTTGCATTTCATGTATGGGGCTTAAAATTGGCTGTTGGTTGTTAAAGGGTAATTTATTTACTCGTATGGCTCACATGGTCATGTTACAGTCTTACTTGAAAATTTTCATATATAAAGGATTACATATACAAAAACTATCTACAGATACGCATAATAAAAACAAGCAAACAAACAAATCAGAGAAAATACTATAATTGAATATCTAGGTCTCTTAACCACTCTATAGCTCTTGCTGTCACTAAATGCAGCTCACAGAGTCCTCCAGGAAATTTCCGTGGTGCACACTCTTCAATCAGGTGCTGCATAGTTTGCACAGGAGCTCCACAGTCACACGTTGGGGCATCTTTGTATCCCCTTTCTCCCAAACAGGCACTGCATCTTCCATGCCCTGTGCGAAATCGGTTCAGGGACGTCCATGGGTTTCTGGGGAGACCGAATCCATTAACACGTTTTGTAAGGCCAATTATAAGACGAGAGTTAGCCGGAGGAAATTGTTCCAAACATCTGTCCATTCTTGACGAACATCGTAAACAAGGGGCGCATCTTGCATTGGCCATGGTGGTTTTCCTGTATTTGAGTCTGTTGGTAGGTATATTCCGCAGTTGATTGTACAGAAGTGAGTTCTTGTGAGTGGAGATCTTGTGGAACTCTCTTGCGGCTGCTGCTTCTCGTCTTGTTGATGGAGGTGGAATATTACACAATACAGGCAGCCATGGAAGTGACTTTGTATTGCCACTGATTATTCTCGTAGCTTGATGTAATTTGACGTAATACTGCGTGAGTATTTGAACAAGAATTTGTCGCTGGTTATGTGTGGCGTGACTGTTACTGATTAAATTTTCCAACAAAGTTATGTGACGGCCCTATTAGATTAGTGGGATTTTTTTTTTTTTTTTTTTTTTTGGCGAATCTGTTCTTTACATAGATTAAACGCATCTGACGTTAAACCCTTTAAAATTACGGGCGTGTGGTTGTTTGCGCGCAACGGATAACAGTGTAAAAAGAAAGCAACACTGTAATGACAAAATTGTAATTAAAATCGTAACCTAATTGAATGAAGATCTCGCAAGTTTGAAACTTGTTGCCTGCTAAGGTTATTTCAAAATTATTTTCAGCCTGCTCAGTATAGTGATGACCAGGCTACACTCAAACAATTCAATTGCGAGAGCCAAGAAAAATAAGTATTTGTTACTGCATTATTTTATCAGCTTTCTATGAAATAATACTTCTACTCGGATATTTGGAACTGGTAACATGCATTAAACAACAATCTCTACACTGTCTCATTTGTATTTACGTAATTTCCCAATCTGATTATCTTTAAGAGAATACAACTGAATGCAAATAATTTCTTTCTCACATACAACCCAGTTTGACTTTAGCTACTAAGCTCATTCATTACCTTAAAGGTCGGGGGTTCGAATCCCCCCTCGGGCATGGATATTTGTGCCGTCCTGAGGCTTAGCTAGTTCATAAGTAGTTTGTAAGTTTAGGGACTGATGACCCCGTAGTTAAGTCCCATAAGCCTATACAAAAAAAAAAAAAAAACAAAAAAAAAAAAAAAAAAAAAAAACAAAAAAAAAAAAAACCACAGAATTCTTGATTTGTGAATTTCACTTCGGCTGCCTGCCAAATAAACAAATCAGATGTTTGTAATTCTATGAGACACAACGACTTAGGTTATCACTCCCTAGACTTAAACTAAGGACGGCAAATACATCCATGCACGATGTAGGACTCGAACCACCGACGGAGAATGGCCGCGTGCCTCGCAACAAGCGCCTTGGTGCGCTCGGCTATTCCGCCGCGGCCCGGGTAGGCTAGTTGTTTGTTACTTTTTATTCACATTAATTAAACAAACAGATTTCATCAAAATTATACTTTATTCTTAATTAAGACAGAGGAACAAATGGATATAGAGACAGTACGGGATGGAAGATGGACTAGGTGAGTAGTTTCCAATAAAGTTCTTCACCTGTCTACTTGCTGAAAACCCGGTGTTGCCTGGGTATTTATTTATTCTATACTCTCGTAGTCATTCCCCCGTCCCCAGTCCTCTGTCTCTCTCTCTCTCTCTCTCTCTCTCTCTCTCTCTCTCTCTCTATATATATATATATATATATATATATATGAGCGACATGTGGGAGGAAGAGATGGATATATATATATATATATATATCCATCTCTTCCTCCCACATGTTGCTCCTGAAGAAGAGAAAGAAGATGAAACAAAACGGTTTTATAAACTGAAACTGGTTCCATTCCATACTGGTGGCTGGTACAGCAACAGGTTATGAATTTATCCGGAAAGTCAGTCTTACTTCTAAAATTTCCTTTATTTCAATGACGCCTTTCGCTCTTTTGATCATCATCAGAAAATGTAAACGGTATCATCATTGCAAGATGAACTATTTTGAAGCTCTGCTTTGGCCCGCAACGGGGTCGGAAGCTTTCGCCGGCCGCATTGTAGCTGGCCACTTGTGCTGTGCGCAACATGACGTGTTTGATTTCGCCTAACGCCTAATTTTAAACGATTATGTCGATAGGTTTCCATCCTAGTTTATTTTGCAATCATGACAGCTAGCTCATCATATATCGTTTACATTATCTGATGATGCCTCAAAAGAGCAAACGCGTCATTGAAATAAAAAATTTTCCAACTGAGACTGACTTTCAGAATATCATTTTAAACTCGCGACTCCGCTCGCGTTTTGGTTGATTATGTTAGATACACTATCTTTCAGAAATGTGCTATGAGATCAAATGACACGTAAAAATACACTCGTTTCGCAGAATCCAATCACTAAATTCAACAATAATGATTGTAATAATATCACAGATCGATCACTGGATGTAATGCGCGAAAAGTCAAATCGATTTTTAAAGAGATGTATTAAAAGAAATTTCTTTCTTACTGCTTTATTTATTTATTCTTATATTACCTTATTCGTATGCTTATCCTTACAAAAAAGAGCTGAAGACACTGCAGCACGCATAGACCAAAGATATGGTTGTGGCATCACGTTTGGCTGTATGTAACCTCCTTGCTATAGAGTCGCAAACGTCATCGCTGGCCTTCAGTTCGATTTTTTTAATGATTTGACGACTTTCAACCACCATATCTTCCACCCCTTTATAGCTATCGGCATGGAACTGCTATGGCGTACAACAGGAGACTTCGGACAACAATTACACACATACCATTTGTTTGCGTTTTGTAGTTTTCGTTGCAGAGCGAAATATTAACACACACACACACGTAGAATTTTATATACACCGATAACTTTCCATCCCAAAATACTCCACCCTTTTATCATTATCAATCCTCAAGCAACAATGCAACCAATAATTTCGCGTGATATTCTTCAAATTACTAAATATCCTATCAGATCGCTATAAAACCGTGCCTAATACCTTCCTCAGGTATACATTAGTAACTGTACAAATATTTAAGTCTCTGCGTCTTGTCGTTCGGACGTGATAAGCGTATACCGAACAGACATTCACATTAATATATATATAGATAAATAGCTATCCGATCGCCATAAAACCGTGCCTAAAGCCTTCCCCGGGTAGACATTAGTAACTGTACAAATGTTTAGCTCTTTATGTCTTGTGGTGCAGACGTGATAAACGTACACCGAACAGACATTCACATTTATAGATATAGATTACAGTCCGTAATAGATAAATATAGCAAGAGTGAACAACTGAGCATCAGTGGGGATCTGAAAGTCCAAGTAAGTAACATACCTATTACAAATGTTGGTAGATCATTAATCAATTATTTAACAGCCAGTGATCAGTTCCATGGTACAGTATGTTAGACTTCACAGTGGCAGATATATATATTCTGACCACTATCATATAATTTCAAGAATTAGAATTATCGCAAAATGGAGATAAAGTAACCTAAAATGCAAACGAGACAATGAAAATGTGTACAAGGTTATCTTCTTTTACAAGGAAGTATAAGAGCACCTCAGAAAATAGGTTCAAAAAATATCTAACAGAAACACCTGCTCACGATGACGCAACTAAAGAATGGGAAAATATAATATAGGCAAACTATAAAGCTGCAACGGAAAAAATGAGAAGTATAAAAGATTTTAACTCTTTGACGCATAGTCTAGCTGATCACCTACATACCTTATATTTTGCATTATCTCTCAAAATGAACAACATTTTACAGCAAATACATTTGTAGCTGCTTGTGTACATAGTTGCATTGAGTTACTTGTAACATGTGCGTTTTTTTTTTATTTTTTTTTTTTATTTTTTATTTTTATTTTTTTTTTTTTTTTTTACATTAGTGTTCCTCCTTTGCCATGTAAAAGTAGTCAATCACATACTACTGTTGCATTATAAGTTACTTTCTGGAAAGATGAGAGGCTGTATTGGGTAAATCATGGAGGAACTACATAGCTGACCAGATATGAACTTCTTGTTGCTAGTAGTGCATAATAATTTTAAGGATTTTTTTTTCAATACTTTTTTTATATATCCGCACAATACATAAATCGTGGTAGTCTTATAGCTTCAAATAAAAAGTCACGCATTAAAATATTAAAATATGGAACTAAGAAATAAAACAAGCAGTTGAAGAAAGAAAGGAAAACATATGTGATTTATTTTGAAAATAAAACATATATATCCTATGAAATATATAAAGAAGAAGGAACAAATGCCAAGAGAATAACCAGAAAGGCTCACGAGGAAGCATGGAATGAATTTGTAAGTGAGGTAGAGCATGATGTGTATGGGAGGCAGGTAATTGGATATGAACTAATCTAACAAATAAAAAATACTGCAAGATTGAACCTAATAATGACGGTATAATGATGAAATGCATGCAGCAGAAATAAATAGCTCCAACGTTCAAGAAGTAGACTCTATAACCTTACAAGAACTAAATACAGTACTAAGGTCTGTAAAAAACAGGAAAGCACCGGGGATAAACGGAATGAATGTGTAACTAATTACATATAGTATTAAATGCAGTATTAAGAATCTTGGAGGTGCTCAATAAATACTGGAAAAATTGTCGAATCCCTCTCTCTCTTGGTCAACAGCTCTAGTTTAAAATCTATCTGAAAGAGGTCATCGCAAAAACTGTGAAAATGATAGGAGAATTAGTCTCATCAATATAGGATATAAAATATACTCTAAAATACTGAATAACATATTGAAAAAAGGATGCAGATTGTCTGCTGTAAAAAAAAAAAAAAAAAAAAAAAAAAAAGAGCAATGTGGATGTATAAAATGAAGGTCCTACATAGTAGAACAAAGGAGAGAAAATTATTTGGAAACAAACCGTACTTACATCGATTTTGAAAAGGCCTTTGTCAGGGTAGATCGGAGAAAACTATGGCAAGTACTGGAAAATGAGGGCTACCTACCAAAGGTAATTTTAGTAATAAGGAGTCTGTATTGAAACACTAGTTTTATTACTGACACTATCATTAAAAGAAATGGAAGGATTTTTACAAATATATGATTTTGCCAATGGTGTAGATCATCACTGACTCTTTTTAATATTTACATCAACAACATTTTAAAGAACTGTACATAGGAAGCAGACCCAGATATTCAGTTTTTTTTTTTTTTTTTTTTTTTTTTTTTTTGCAGTGAGTACGCAATTACAGAAATCCATTTATCTTTTAAATAACTTATGCAAATCTTATAAATTAAAAATATCAATTAATAAAACGAAAATACTGGCTTTTGGTGGCTTTGCCTTCATTAATTTATGGGAGCAAACCCTGGGTGCCGACTCAAAAACAACTAAGCAAAATACAGTTGGAATAAATGAAATTTTTAAGGAGTGTTAAGGGTTCTAGCTCCAAGGATAGACAGGATACGAAAGAAAACGAATATATTAGTAAGGAGTAAATTATCGAAGAAGTAAATACTAACACCGGAAGTAAAAGACCGGCCTGGACTGCTCATTTACAAAGAATGCAAGACTCAAGACTTCCAAAGGCAGCGCTTGTTTACCTTTTCTTTTTTCCCTCTAAGGTAAGTCCTTCGACTCCCGGGATTGGAATGACTCCTCTTCTACTCCCTTAAAACCCGCATCCTTTCTTTTTTCCCCTTCTTCCTTCCTCTTTTCCTTACGAAGCGGCCATCTGTTGCGAAAGCTTGTATCTTGTGTTTGTGTGTATTTTTATTTGTGTTTTTGTTTCTCTCCACGAGCCTGTTCTTTGGGTAAGTTATTCGATTACTATTTTTATGTAAAAGTCGTTACTTTTTACTGTAGTTTCGCTTTGCTTTCAACGTTCGCAATAACTGCATGTGAAAGCTAAGTATGCTGATGTTATAACGCTAATTCAGTTATCCAGACTTTTGCCCCAATTACTACCGAACAATTACTACTCCCTCGGCTGTGATTGTGCCTAAAGCGTCTCTGAAGCAGATAAGCCACGACACCCTGGCTAGCTCTAACTAGGAAACAGGATATTGATCAGTGAAGAATCCAGACTCTCGGGCTTGGGGGGACTCATAGAAATTTCATTCCTGACGTTAAATAAAAAATTGGAAGGTTTTCCTCGTGCTGTGGAAGGGGATGGAGAGGCAGTGCATATCCTGCCCCCCTCCCCCCTGGATTCGCCACTGATACAGATAACCCGCATATTAGTTTGATTTTCAATACAGTTTTAAAAATCAAATGTTTGTAAAACTATTGCTTTGGTCATCAGACTCCCAAACTTCTTTGTCTAACTTACACTAAAAACAGCCCAGCTACTCAGGCCAGAGGGACGACTCTAACCTCCTGTGGACCGGCCATCCAGTTCGTAGCATAAAGCATTAGACCATGCGGCAATTCCGCGCGGCAGATTTAAAGGCCTTCAACTAACAGATGTACAATGTTGTTTTATTTTAAGAAACTGTACAAGTGCCTTATATGTGGAAAGTATTTCACTTAGGTAATCTAAATACTTCAACTGTCTGAATTGCAATTGAAACTGCCCGATGTTTTCCATCGTCAACTAGGGCGCGTAGGAAATTGTAAATTTTCTGCGCAATGACTCATAATCGTTTACAAACGGACCCTGTTCTAACTCCTCTAACGAACTTTTATTTCAGTGAGTCTGAATGAGAACGTTGTTTTCTGTCAGTCACTAGAACACTAATCTAAAAGCTACGGATTGTTGGGAATTTGGGTATGCTCATTCTTTCCTCTGGCTACCCACTGCACTGAAGTGATACCAACTTCCCGCACGAACAAAGCCTGCTAAAGCTACATAGCTCGTCACCTTAGTTTCCTTATAACCATCGTATGGATTAAAACATTTCTGTCCCACTCATAGCACGGAAAGTTTATCAAGAAGATATCAAGAGGCTCCCTTAGTGTAGCCGAAACAGTGGTAATGTAAAAATTTTACCAAAACTTTCGCAACCGAAGAGCTGTTTTTCAAATGATTATTTTACATTTTGTTTTATTGGGACATAGCTTAACATTGAGGGGTTCCCTACTTAGAATTTTACCTGGGTTCTACAATTAGTTTATTAAATATTTATCAAAACATGATCGCATTTTGGCGGGCATCGCCGTATACGTCAGTCAATCAGCGTGAGGTACAAGCAACTCGGGGATCTCTTATACATTTCTTCCCATGGGTATCGAACCTAATGGTACCACCTGTTGTGGTTCTCATAATACCTGTAACGTCTGTCCGCTACTGGTTCCAACCTGCTGTTCGGGAGCGATTCTCAAATCTGAATATGATGGCTGTAAGGCAGAAATATTACAAACTGTGAACGTCAGCGAGAATTGTGTCCTTGCCGTCGGTACAAAGAACTTCGATTTGACATCACAATTACGAGATACCTCAGTCGGTAGAGCGCTTGCCCACAAAAGGCAAATATCCCGGGTTCGTATTTCGCTTCCATCATACAATTTTAATCTGCCAGGAAGTTTCATAAAAAAAAATTAAATTTCTGCAAATTTGAAATACTTTCTTTTTCTCTTTTAAAGGTATTCCCATCTGTAGTCTCTGATTATCGTCTGTTTCTTTTTTCTTCCATTTCCGCAACATGAATGTACAATTATCGGTCAGAAGTGCTCCTCTCTGGCGTCATGCGCACAGTGGCAGAAACGAATGCGCATCTGCGCAACGTTAACTACGCCCGCTGATTTCTGCACGCCGAACAGCGAAGACGAGCGTCACCAGCTGTCTTTTCAGCGGGCATCTTTAGCCTCGCAGTGTCGACAACGGAGCAAGAAGTTCCACCAGGATTCCACCCTCGCCTGCTGTTGCCTTCCGTCGCTACGTCACGCGATTCGAAACGAACGTGCCGTCATCGCGTGGCAGAGTCGACGTGCCGCGAGTTCCTTTGGTGGAGGCGATAGCATCTAGCGAGCCACGCAAGGTCCTTGCCGAATTTGGCCGAGTGATGTGTGGAAGCGTCACACCTCTAGGACCGGGACACCGTCCACCGTCAGAGTTCCCTCTCAACAGTGGAATTTCTGCAGCGGGCGATTCGAGAACAAGCTAATGGTAATGGTCTCCGGGAAAAGTTAGAAACGTACGGGGTAGAACCAAAAACAAACAACTCTTGTGAATAAACTTTAACCTAAATGTATTCAAGAAAGCTGCCGTGTCTTATGATAGCACCGCTTACAGTTTCCAACGAAACAGACATACTTGTGTAACTGTTCAGTCATAACATTAATATGTATATCACTACACGTAAGATATTCTGCAGCTACGTCAAACCAAGGAGTAAATGACCATACTAATGGCGAATGCGGGTGTAGTACTTCAATACTGGAACGAGAAATCGTGCCCAATAATTCGTCAATCCGATAAAGCAGTAAAATGATCCAGTGCCTCCCACGCAAATCTGTACTATAAACAGTAGTGATTCGCAATTGCTGACTATGGAAGGGAATTGGCTACACGTTCTACACTTCTTTCCTTAAGCTTTCTGTCAATTATTCTCCCGTCTTTTTGTCTATTTCTTACACGCCTCTTTGTCCTCCTACGCTTCTCTCTGTGTTATCTAGCTAAAAACCCGACACTGAATATTTATTTATTGCAGTATTCTGTTAATCCATGTACTCTTCCGTCCTATCAACTCTTTGTATTTACCCATGCCTCTCCCTCCCCCTCCCCCACGGGGGTATATAATGCGGGAGACATAAATGGGGTCAAACCCCTCCCCCACCCTACCTGAGCCCTATCCACGAAACAGCATTATTTTATTTATGTCTTTAGTTGACGAAGAATAGGCCAACTGAGGATCACGTTTAAGTTTAAATTCCTCTTTTTTTTTTTTCTTTTCTTCTAGTATTCTTCCATAAGTTCACTTTGTTTCTTCTTTTTTTTTTTAGCACCCTGGCTTGAAATCCTTCCTTTTTAAGTACTTTTCCCCGAAGGTTTCTCTGTTGTGTATATCTTTCACTTCACTGGCAGAACTATTTGTCGGCTTTTAACCCCATACATATTTAAAAATCTCATTCGTTAATCTACTGACTTGAATTCGAAATTTATGTTCGAAAAAATTTAGTCTTTGTTCCTAATTACGTTTGACAAATTTCTGTATTTTTCCATATTTCAACATTACCTCATTATTCACAGCCTTCTGTTTTGTTTTGTGTTCTAATATTTTCCTTATGACTCCCCTTTGTAGTATTTCTAATTTCTCTAACTTACAGTTTAATGTCAGGCCTTCACTTGCTTTGAGGCATTCGGCTTCACTACACTCTTGCAATGCCTTCTTTTTCCTTTTTTATTTTATTTTATTAATTTATTTACTTTTTGTGTATAGGCGCCATTTATTGTAGAGCTCTTTTGTAATATCATATGCTCTTCATTATATGTAACATTTCCTTTGTTGTCGATTTTCTAATGAATTTTCTTTAATCATGTCCCCTAAATATTTAAATTTCTTAACTACTCTATGCGGCTAATATCTGTAGTCAGAAATTTTGGAGCATGTTCCACATTTGTTAAAAAATTCTTCCATCGTGTTAAACAAATGCCACAGTTTTCGGAAAATACTGTAAAGTCATCTGCAAATACCAGGCAGTTTATTTCGATCTGTTTGCTTCCTCTTCCTTATTAACGAAATGTTGAGTTCCATAAGATAATCATTACAAATTATCAACATTTTAGCTAACACACGATTAATAAGAACTGGGATAGAACCTTTTCGCACACCTGCTGTTTTATTTTGGAAGGCTGTGAAATCCCTCCTACGAATTTTACTTTACACTCTGTAAGTATTTCATGGATTAAGTTTCCAGTTTAGACTTTCTCGATTTTTTTTTATTTATAGTTTTCCTTTCAGCCTTTTTGAAGTCTTCATACTACAGTATCCTTTGAATTAAGTATTCTGTGGGAAATAACTGACTTAAAGTTAAATATTTCTTCTGAGCATTATTTTCCTGTCCTAAATTGACCTTGATATTCATCTAAACGACAGTCTAGTGTTGTTCCATTCTGCTAAATAAAATCTTGTAAAATATTTCATAAGCAACTGGTAGTAAAGAGATCCCTCTATAGTTGTTTACATTCTGTTTGTTATCTCTTTTGTAACACGGCAACTTTCCATTCCTCTGGAAATTTTTCTGTTCCCAGATTTCTTCAAAATTAATTGTCCCTCATTTGCTATTTTTGGCAAGGACCACTTGAAAATTTCAGCTGTAATAGAATCTTCTCTATTAGATTTTTTGAGGGTTTTAATTATTTCTTCATTATCTTCTACAGTTGTTGGTAAATCTTCTTCCAAATTTCTCCTCAGTATGTAAGAATTATAAATCAAAACAGTTCAGACGATGATTAAAATATTTTGCTCGTATATCACAATTTTCAGTACTGCTTAGCCCAATTCTGCGTATATTTATTTATACATTTTTTGAAACAGACATATAGAGTTTGTACCCTTGTAATTTCTCCTTAAAAGTTTCATAACAGTAGTGAATGTTATTTTTTGAAATTTCTTGTCTATTTCCAAAAGTTTCTCTTTTTCAAGGGCTCGTATGATATTTCTTATTAATCAGTCTGATGCCTTTCTTTTTTGTTTCTATTGGTCATAATTTTCCATTTTTTGGTGCCACAATAAATTTATTTTCCACTGACTCAAATGTTTTCTATGCAGCAGCTTTTAGATGTATCTGACAAGTTACCATAGTTACCCCATTTAATTTCGTCTTGGTAGTTTTTAATTGATTATTTTGTTATAATAAGTCTGTCTGTGTTATCTTTTATTAACCTTTGAATTTTTTGTTCTCTTTTAGATAAGAGTTAGCCTTTAATTTTACAGAGAGGTAATGGTCATAATCAAATACACCATTCCTTGCTACTTTCAGGTACATAATTTCCCTTGTGCTCTTTTGCGAAATATCCACATGATCTAATTGAAATGTTCCCAACAGTGGGTTTGGGGATACCATTGTTTTATCTTTAGTTGGGTGTTCCTTAAATATCGTTGACATTAGATCGACTTGAGAGTTTTGACACAACTGATTTCTCTCATACCATTTGTGGCAGTTTTTCTGCCTAATTTATTTCAAAATTTCAATGAAGTCTTCAAACAGCAATATGATTCTAGGATTCTTCGTTTTTTTTTTTTTTTTTTTTTTGTTTTTTTTTTTTTGTGGACTTTTCTTGTTTTATTCGTTTACTGCTCCATGACAATTAACAAGTGTGTATATCTTGCTTTTACATTTAATTGTTAGGAAAGATACTTTTTCTGAGATGAATTTAAATGCTGTCATATTTCCCACTATGCTTTTATGAACGTAGAAAACGGTACGCAGTAATGGCATACCGTTCATAATTTTGATTGCTTGTGAGCCTTTAAAGATACTGTAGTTAAAATATATACTATAATTTCGTCTAGGAACCGTAATTCTTGAATTTTGTTTTCCTACAAAAGTATTTCTAGTTATTTTATCTTGAACAGAGAATTTACAAGTGCATATGTGCATTTACGTAAAAACTTTACGTTATTTTTTAAGGCTACCATGGCAGTGTTTGCTTTCTATGACATTTCCAAAAACTGACTTGCTACTTGCAACGTCTACAGTATGTTCGTGATACCGTTTTTTGAAATTACGTCCTGTTCGTCCTATTTAGTACTTGCCACATGTACTACATGACAGTTTATAGATACCAGATATTGAATATTTATCATCTGAGCTGGATATTGCACTCACTGCAGAATAACCACATATACGGTACCTCAAGAGCTGATAACCTCATACTGTCCATGGCAAGCAGGTGTGGAACTGTACTGGCCATCTTAGGTGATGAAACAATATTAGACGGCAATGGGAATTTTTTCACTTTTATGGTAGCCCCATGGTGACTCGCTCTAAAGCCCTCTAAAGCTGAAGTCAAGTTTAGACAGCAAAATATCGCAGTGTATCACACACAAATTAAAATTGTAAGCAATATCTGAGTAAAATACGTTACGATATGCATATTGTGTATGATTTCTTACTTGATTCCATAATTGTTTTGAGCAATAATATTGCTATTAATTTCTATAATAAATATAATGATTTAGCAATCGCCTGGAAACTAATATTTTAAAATACTTTATTAATTTGTGAGAGTACTTCACTCTTACGGGATTACGTTTGGTTACATAATGGAATATAAAATTCTGACATGTCATTATGTGGCTGTGCAACTGCCAGATCATTATATTTATTTCTATGTTTCATTATATTTATTATAGAAATAAAGACGTATAATATTGATATAGTCGCTATAAATGCTGGTAGATAACCGATTAGATAACAAACTATGCCAAGGTGTTGAATTGGTGGTTCTATGGACGTTAACTAAAATGACTTGGTTTCCCATGAGATCTCACAACTTTTTACGGTGGAAGGAATTGCATTTTTGCTTTTTTGTAGATTTATGTTTTAGATGGGAGTACATTTATTAGGAATCGGGGACAATGGAGATACAAGTTATCTAGGAAAGCCTTATGGAAAATCGTGTAGTAAATTGATAGCTTCCAATCTTTAGACAGAGATGAATTTTTCATTAACGCTATTTTATTTTCGCACCATCAGATTTTGATTAAATAAAGCTTACATTTTGCCCCAAACTACGCCCAAGTTATTCTGAAAACCCCATTCGTATTCGTAGTTTTGGAGATTAGCATATTCAAACACGACGATTTTACATAAAAACTAGAAATTCAGATCTTATTCCCCGTGGCCCGATTTCGATGAAAATAAAGCTTATATGCTGCTCCCAAATTACACAAAGGTTTTCAATAATTTTTCACATTTGTATTTTTGCCACTTACAGCGCCAACTATCATTAAGGGAAAAAATGTTTCATCGAAGAGTTTCATATTTTTTCACAGAGTCGCCGAATCTGCAATAAAACTAGGGTTTCCTAATTGAGATTTCAAAAGTCACCCCTTCCCTCCCGCCCACGGGTGAGGTGCAGGTGTTGAAGCTTTACGTTAATGGATGCCTCTCTTCGAGGTGAACAACTTTCATTTCAAACTTTCTTTAATCCAAATATTCGCAAAAACAATTTTAATTGCCTCACCCTGTGCATCAGAAAGAGAGGAAAAGCATGTCACAGACAGTACTGGAATTAACATACTCTTTCCTGTTCGCTAATAAAATACACCACAGTAGCATCAGTGAAACACACATTCCGTAATTTACATAGTGGATTCACTCTGTGTTCGAAACCTTAGTGGATAATCGTGCAATCGATGCATGGTGCATTCATAAAGAGGCACAATCATGATCATTGTTCCAACTGTACAGTATATCTCCAGTCAGTTTTTAACCAATTCCTCAATTTCTATGTGCTCCTCGCACTCGAGACTTGGAGTCCTGCTGCCACTGTGAACAATGATATTTTGCGAGTCACCGGATTCCCAAAGTTCATTGTGTGTAGTTCTATTCGAACTGTGTTCTTGTAAATCGACGTACACTCATTGTCAATAGAGGATTGCGGTCGAGTGGTTAACGTTGCGGCATCTACATCACGTGGTTTCCTGTTTAGTTCTAAGCTAGGTGGAAGGAACTTCTGCACCTCCTCTCTGTGTCTTTTGTGTTGCAGCCTCGTCGCCGCTTTTGTGTCTCGTTACCGTCGTAGGTGTCGGTGGCCGAGTAGAAGGAGAACGACACAGGAATAAAGGATGCAAGCTTGTGCAGGTAGGAGGTGACCAGCCAGTGGGACAGCAGAAACTAGAACTAGAGTAAATTAGAACGAGATCTATATTTCTTAGAGACTTAGTAATACTTAACTTTTACATAGTTCAGTACTGCAGAATGTTGAGCATAGTTGAGCTAGAGGCCTGCCTAGTGCCTGTCCGATAGCAAAGTCTTCACTCGTGCCTACCTGATTCCGAAGTGTTAACTGGTTTCTATCTCAGTCCCAAGTCCCAAGTGAACGATGTCGTTCAGTGGTGGCCACGAGCGGAGTTCTTGCAGATGGCGCTCGCGGCTGACGTCGTAAGAACGCCGCGCCGTGCGTGCATGGCGGCGAGCGGCGGAAGTATGTGGCGCGCACTTTAGACTTGTGCGACACCTCAGTATCTGTCGCCCGCCTCTATCCATTTCGCCCTTTCCTTTCTTCTTCCTCCCACTTCTTCCTTCCTCCTCTGTCTCTGTCCATCACCCCCTGTTCGTCCAGCTATTTCCTAATTCTCTCGTCATTGCTATTCGAATTCAATAAATTAAAAATTAGAAACTTAATTCAAATTTTGTGTTTACTACAAAATTACTCTTCCAGAAGTGAAAACGTAATAACAACACCAAAATAACTTCATTAAAAGGATCAAATATTTGTAAATCTATCGGACCAAATTTCGTGGTCATCAGTCCGTAGCTTAAAAAATACTTAAACTAACCTAAAGAGAACACAGACACCCATGCCCCAGAGAGGACTAGAACCTCCGACGGCGAGCAACCGCGCGCTCCGCAGCGAGGCGCCTTTGACAGCTCGGCTACTCCACCGCGTCTAACTTCATTACTGCTATGTTTTCAGCTACACTGCTAACTACATTGATCAGCACTTGTGACATAGCAGCCATCCTGTATGCGTGTGTTGCTGAAAACGAACCATTTAAACATGACTCTCCCTGAAATGCGATTTTACGGATCGATGTTACTTTCGTGTGTTATTTTGTCATAGCAGATGTTCAGTTCGCGAGAAGAAGTTCGCAGCACATCAATTTTTGATGTTCACTTAATAAGACAGTTGCAAACTGAAATGCGTGATTGGAAATGAAAATGAGAGTTATGCATATGAAAAAAAATTCCTTTTACCCATCTTAACAACACATAATTTTTGTTTAGTGCACGTATATGGCAAAGCACCATTTCAATTACATAAGTTTCACTGGCCTCCTTGTGTAGTTGATATTAAAAGTCGGTACATCAGTGTGCACGTATTTATATAATGATTTTACATGGCCACTGTGATTTCCTACCTTTTTCATGCTTTAACCTAAGTTGCTCTTATACTGTTTAGATCAATTTTATGTGAAACTAAGTGCTGACACATGCAAACATTCTAATTATAAAAACCATTTAAATAATTTCAGATGCGAATGCTCAGTAGATGGAAGAAGTGTTGCCTTGGTTCTTATAGTGTTAAAATGTTCAAATTTTTGTAAAGCTATGTCACCAGATTACAGTGTTCATCAGTCCTTAGACTTAAGAAACTAATTAAACTAAGGATAACAAACACACCAATCTTCAGGGAGGATTGGAACCTCTGATGGGGAGTAGGCGCGCACTCCGCAGTAATGCTTCTTAGAGTGTTCGGCCATTACCGCGCATGTCTTATAGTGAAACTGCGGCAATTGTTAAAAAAAGGAAAGGTCTGAATACACTACTGGCGGATGATTAAAATTGCTAATCAAGAGGAAAATGTAGATGATAAACAGGTCTTCATTGGACAAATAAATTATACTGGAATTGGCATGTGATTACATTTTCACGCAATTTGCGTGCATAGATCCTGAGAAATCAGTACCCAGAACAACAACCTCTGGGCGTAATAACGGCCTTGATACTTCTGTTCACAGGGCAGTACATAAGTATGGTACTAAGGGTTCTTAAATTGTTTATTATAGAATAAACAAAGCATTTAGTCTTTTATTAATTCATTTAAGAACAATTTAATCACTGAGGTACTCGAATAATTATCCACAACTAATAAATCAATAATTTGTATGAAGTGGTTTCAGATGTTCGTATACATATTATTTTTCAAATTAATCAAATAAGGAAAACTTTGACTATTTTCAAATTATAGAGAGATGTTAACAAATAAAACAACAAACATATTTATGTAACTCAAAACAATCATTCATGTCAAAAGACTTGAGAAAAATCACATTTCCACACTGAACATTTTCATCATCACTGGAAGAAGATCCTGAATTAATACATTGACTGCGGATGATTTTCATATGATTTTAACACACAATTTGTTTACTTTTGCAACAGAAGAGATAGGTCTTCATGTCAACATTTCTTGGGCAAATTTTGCATCTTCCTGATGTACATTTATTTCTTTGAACTGCTAGAATAAACTCTTCCGTGTTTGAGAACTTAGCTGCCTTCAGTCGGATGGATCTTGGTACAGCCGAATTTGTAGTTTTTTTTAAAGACCTGAGGTTGCATATAACGGTTGGTGCACTCTGCTACTGAGTGAATTGTTTGTGCATTTGTGAGCACAGCAAAGCATTCTACAGCAGTCTTGCAGATTTTAGCAATTAGTTTGATACCAGGAAGCTGAGTTACTGTATTTTGCTTCCTTATTCTGATATTATTAAGCTTAGGTATAGTCGTCCATTTAGTTACTTTATCCTCACTAAGCATAAACCTCTCCGGTGTTGCTGAAAAGGATGATGCCATATCTCCAGCAGCATCGTCATGAGACTGATCACTTTCAGTTCGCGCTGCACTTCTTCTTCAGTGTCATAGGAATCTTCAAACTCTGGAACCTCACAGCCTTCATTCTCATTAAAAACTTCTTCCAACATCGTTCTAAGATGTTTTTGGTCCTCCACATATAACATCATGATGTGCACCATTCGACACTTAAAATCGCACTACCTAGGTAGTTTCCTAATAATGTCTTTGACGCTTTCACACTTATTAAATGACCCAGTAACGAAGCTGCTCTTCATTGGATCTTCACTATGTCCTCTATCCACTTGACCCGGTACGGATCCTTCACTAATGAGCAATACTCAAGCACTGGCTGAACGAGAGTTTTGTAACCTATTTTTGTTGACGAACTACACTTCCTGAGGAATCTTCCAATGAATCAAGTCTGGCAACTGCCTTACCCACGCTTGTTTTTATATGGTAGTTCCATTTCAAATCGGCCATTGTGTCTACTCCCAAATAACTTACAGAAGTAACTGCTTGCAGTGTTTGTCCTGCTGTCATGGTTATTCTTTCTATGTCAGCGCAGAACTCTACACTTAAGCTGACACTAAATTGGCATTTTCTGCACCATGTGCCAATGCGCTCCATTTCCTCCTGCAGTTCGATACCCTGTTTCAGTGTTGCGACTTCTCGATAAACTACAGCATCCACCGCAAAAAGCTTCATTGAACTTTCGATCTTATCTAAGAGGTCAGTTTTCTTTTTATTGTGAATAGCAACGGTCCTAGAACACTCCCCTGAGGCATGCCTGAGATCACTTTAACGCCTGAAGACTTCTCTCCGTTGATAATGACATCTTCCTTTTTCATAGCTAGGAACACAGTTTGTCAGATATTCATTAGATTACATTAGTTTTTCGTTCCGTAGATCCATGTATCCGTGTTGGTGAGAGCTACGTGGGTTTGGAACATGTCAAGAAACAAAATTTACAAGCTGAATAATAGATAATACTAATAATATAAATACAGGCACATACATTTTTAATTTGTTTGTAAAGCAGATAATATAACAATACTATCATTCGGTACAATTTAGAAATTCACTAATAGAGTAGAAGGAGTTGGCCACTAGAAAGTCTTTTAGGTTCCTCTTAAACTGATCTTTATTTGCAGTTAAATTTTTTATACTTGATGGTAAATTATTGAAAATTTGTGTTCCTGAGTAGTGGACCCCTTTTTGAACTAAAGTAAGTGTAAATCATTTTTATTCCTAGTATTGTATGTATAAATAAGCTGTTTGTTGGGAAAAGGGCTATATTATTTATTTATGACAAATTTCAATTAGGAATTAATATAATGAGAGGCAGTAGTTAATATACCCAGTTTATGACAAATTCCAATAAGGAATAATTATAATGGCAGGCAGTACTTAATATACCCAGTTTTTTTAAGAGACTTCTACAGGACGTCCACAAATTATACGTATTACACGCTTTTGGACTCTGAAGACTTTTGACTGAATTGAAGAGTTACCCCAAAATATTATACCATATGACATTATGGAATGAAAGTCAGCAAAGTATGCAAGCTTTGTTATTTTTTATGTGTCCTATGTCTGATAACACTCGTATTGAAAATACAGATTTGTTGAGTCGTTCCTGCAGTTCTGTGGTGTGTTCCTCCCAAGTAAATTTATTATCAAGCTGTAATCCCGGGAATTTAATACTGTCAACCGCTTCTATCTGCTCTTCTTCATACTTAATGCATATGCTGGTGGGAAATCTCTTACATGTTCTGAACTGCATGTAGTGAATCTTTTCAAAGTATAATGACAATGAGTTGGCTTTTTTTATTAATGTTCATGAAAATATCATTAGCAGACCTTTCTATAACTATGCGTGACGTACTTTTTATTGCAATACTTGTATCATTTGCAGACAAAGCGAAGTATGTTCGCACTTTGTTCTTCAGGTGAGGGTGCAGAAAAGCACCGTACACCTTGTGGAAGTCAAGAAACACGGCGTCAACCTGGGATTCTGCATCTCCAGCCCTCTGGACCTTGTGGATGAAAAGCTCGAGTTCACATGAACGCTGCTTTCGGAAACCATGCTAGTTTATGCAAAGGTGATTTGCACAATATTCGGCCGGCGAAACCGATGCATCAAAGGTAATATTTGAAGATCTCTGTTCTCACGTAGAACGCACGTAATCACGCTAACCCACTTAGGCTGGTCCATGCTTTCCATTTCAGTAATGATAACGAAATTGATGGAGGACGTCTTACAATTTAATTAGCTTTATATTAAAAATTTTGTATGGATGGAGGTTGGGACTGGGGCTGGTCAGTATTTAAATAGATAAATTCCAACCGATTTTGTTTGTGGGTTCTTCCCCTGTTCAATCCTTGCCAGACATTTTCGTTGGGTTTTATGTCTGGGGAATTTCCTGACCAGTCCGAAACATTAATTCCAATATCATTCAAGTATTCAGTCATAGATTCTATCTTGTGACATGGTGTCGAGTTTTCAATACTGACCTGTATTGGTCTTGACGCATTGTCCCTTTCTCAACATAAAGGCTCCAGTTTCTTTGCCATTAATTGCAGAATAAAGAATTACTGATAGAGGATACTTGTCGAACTATGGAGTGTTCGTGGAAATTTTCGTGGTTCCTGCATTTCACAATTTCAGTTCTTTCTTCGAGAGTTGTAATTTAGTTTGATGGAATTTATCTACTTAAATACTGACCAGTCGCAGTCCCAACCTCCATACAAAATATTTAAAATAAAGCTAACAGATTTCGCTATCATTACTGAAATGAAAAGCATGCACGAGCCGAAGTGGGTCAGCGGTATTACGTGCGTTCTACATGAGAACAGAGAGCTTAAAACATTACCTATGATGTACGGGTTTCGCCGACCGAATATTATGAAAATCACATTTGCATAAACTAGCAAGGTACCATATTCTGAACATGAGACCTGTACTAAAATCCAAAATGGTAGAACTGTCTGCTAAAACTGTCCATTGGTTCTGAAAAAACCGAATATGTAATAGAATGGGAAAATTTTTTTGTCAAAGAAACAGTATAAGGTAAGTTATCATCCGGCAGAGCTGTAGTATCAATACGAAACACATTAGGAAGTCACTGTTACCATAAAGGAAGGCCTTGGAGGATAATTTATTGATCTTACTCTAATAATCCACGGTGCAGTATTCGGACTTTCTGGTCCATACGATCGTTTTTGTTCCATCAATCGGTAGGTTTCTGATCCATTGCTGTACGTCAGTTTCCCATGCCATTTCATTTAACCTTCGCTGTAGTGTACAGACACACCACCGTCCTCCAATAAGTTCTTTATCATACGTATTGGTTTTCTGCGGTTTTCCACCACCAATCATCTTCTTCCTCTGCATCGTTTATGTTTTCGTTAGATTTCGAGATTTCAATTTTTTTATTTATTTCGAACGGTGGACAGTGAAATTCCTTCCATATGAGAAATTTCAGTTTGTCTATATTCACGTGTGACAAAAATTCTATATTGTCGCCTCTTTTCGTGGAGTGAGGTCAATACTTTAACCCATTTCTGAAAACAATCCCAGTGAAAGCATATTTAAAATTGGGAAGCACCTAAAGGGTATAAAAATTATTTTCCATAAAAATATAATAAATTACTTGTATAATATTTGAAAAACTCATCCATATTCTGAACATGAGATATGTACTTAAAACCAAAATGGTAGAACTGTCGGCTAAAACTGTTCATTGGTTCTGAAATAACGGAATATGTAATAGAATGGGAATACATTTTTGTCAAAGAAACAGTATAAGGTAAGTTATCATTCAGCACAGTTGTAGTATCAACACGAAACACGAAGCATTGTTTTGCTTAGAATACTTCGAAACTAAAATTAAAAAATTCCAAAACAACATGGTGCGTATATTAATTTTGCATCCCACTTTGCACGTTGCATAGTTGCATCAGTTCGTAAGGGAAGCCTGAAGGTGCTGCAGTAGAGTCTCTGTAGTCCAACACATGTAGGACCTGGATATGTCGGATTACAGAAATTTCCGGATTACTAGATTTTCAATGAAAAAAGCTGTGTTTTTAATATTAAAACAGTTGACTGAAAAACAACAATACTATCTCAAACACAAATCATATGTAAACAATACTTTATGTACATGTTTATAACAAGTAATTTATTAATTTAAAAGAAGAAATCAACTACTAATATAGTAATAGGTTCTATTTTCATCTCCGTAAATCGGCTTTTTCTGTGATATTAAGGCGCCAGTCTTTGCTTTTTCGAGATTATTAAATATTTAAATTTTTTGGAGCCTCGTTTAAAATATCATCTGCTTTTGCGTCGTTTTCCAAACTCCTTGGTACATGTGTTAAATACACTCACAGCAGCGCTATACCTCACACTATGTACTGACAAAGTACAGAAGAAGAAACCATGTATACAAAGAATCTTCTGTTACTGGGAACTCGTCGGTTTTTATCACTTGCCTGTCACAGCTTTTGCTGTTCAAATTCAAATGTTTGTAAATCTACGGGACTCAACTGCTTGGTTATTAGTTCCTAGCTTACAAACTACTTAAACTAAGTTAAACGAACCCAAGGGCAACACATACGGCCATGCCCGAGGGAGGACTCGAATCGCATTCACCTTTTATTTCGTGACTAGTTTTGGACCATGCTATCCATTTTGAAACCATATATATCATAAATGTTACATGCAATGGATCATTTCTATGCAGCATTGTGTCAATGATGTATTGGGTTGCTGCATAGAAATGATCCATTGTATATAACCTCATCATATATGTTACATGCAATGGATCATTTCTATGCAGCATTGTGTCAATGATGTATTGGGTTGCTGCATAGAAATGATCCATTGTATATAACATTTATGATGAGGTATATGATTTGAAAATGAATAGGATGGCCGGAAACTAGTCACCAAGTAAATGGTTAATGAAACTTCGACGGAAATCGTGATGAATAAAAAGTATGTAAAATGTTTTTTTTTTCCCTTCCTTCATTATATTGGACTTTCATCTATTATTTATGTTTTCATCTTCTTCTTGAGACATATTGTAGGAAAGAAAACAATCACTTACAGATAATATCGGAGTGAAGTTAAAGGGGGTACTAATTAGATTGGATAATGTACGCAATAATCAAAAACTGCTGGACGATTGCTTGTTGTTTACTGTTTACTAAACTGTTCCCTTGTAGTGGCCCTGCGCGTCTACGTCACGTGATTTCAGCTCGTTGTGTCGAAGTACTGCCGCGGTGGAGTAGCCGAGCGGTCTAATGAGTCTCGCTGCCAAGCGCGCGGTCGCTCACCGTGGAGGTTCGAGTCCTCCCTGGGACATGGGTGTGTGTGTTGTCCTTAAGTTAGTTTATCTAGGTTTAGGTATGAAACTTCCTGGCAGATTAAAATTGTGTGCCGGAACCGGGACTCGAACCTGGGACCTTTGCCTTTCGCGGAAAGCGCACTACCGACTGTACTATCCCGACGCGACTCACGATGCCGCCTCACAACTTTACCGCCGCCATTCTAGGTTTAAGTAGTTAGTAAGCTACGGACTGATAATCACGTAGTTTTGTCCGATAGATTTACCAACATTTGAACATTTTTGTCGAAGTACTGGACTTGTCGGACTGGTGAATTGTCGGATTATTGAGACTGTACTGTATTACTGGGTAGCGTAATTAAATTTAAAAAATATTGTAATTACGAATGTTTGAATTTATCTTCTTAAAGGTTTCTTTACACCAATCCAAAGTGAGAGCGTCCTGTCGGGATAGCTCGACCAAGAATTTGCCCCGTGGGGTGACTCCCTCCACATATCAACGAGACGAGTAACAGCCTGACAGAGTCACTCATTAACCTCGGCGGAGGTCAGCGCCCCGCTGCACACGGGGGCAGAAACACCCTGACGCGAACCGTAACCCATTAGGGCACGGCGGCGTCGCCTACTATTTTGAGAGATTTCGAAAGTGTTCGTGACGGCTCCGCCGGCGTGGAAAGCACGTCGCCTTAGTGGTGGACTGAGGTGGGGCTGGGGGGAGGGGGGGGGGGGCTACCTGCGTGCCAAATTTCCTGCCGATCGATGCAGCCATCGGCGATATTTAAAACGGCGAGGAAAGAGGAAGAGGGCGGGAGGCAGGGAGGCAGGCAGGGTGGCGGCGATGGGGGCGGCGGAGGGCGGGGAGGAGGCCGGCGCCCGCCGGAAGGCCGCGCAGCGTCCCAGGAGGCCCGCAGACCTCGGCTCCTTGTCTCCAGTTTGTCTCACCATATCCACCGTCTTAACTACGTCCACATGAAACAGAGTACACACGGCACATGAATATTCCAGCCGGTCCCCTCGCCTCATTTCCACCCCCGTCCCCGCGCGTCTTGCCCTCGCCTCGCCTGCCCCTTTTCCGCGGGCGCCCCCCTCCCCCGCCCCCCCCCCCCGGCAAGTTTCTTTCCTCCCCCTTGCTTAGCGTTTTGCATTTTTTCTTTTCTTTCCTCCTTCACCCCTATCTTTTAAAACACCCCCTGCCCGGCGCGCCGCCCCCGCCGCGCCTCCCCCGCCGCCGCCGCCGCCGCCGCCCCCGCCGCCCCCGCGCCCGCCCCCGGCGGCCGACCCTCCCTGCCGCCGCCGCCTACCCTTTCTTGCCTTCACTCTTTTCTCTTGGCGCTGGCTCATTAACTCAGGGCGGACCGGAGCGAGGCTCGGCGATCGATGTGCTTGGCGTGTTGCATGTACTGCCGCCGCCACCGCCGCTGCCTCCGCCACTACTCGAATGGCCACGTCACCACCACTGCCTCGACGTCTGCGCGAGTCATCGCCAGCTGGCGCAGCCACCGCAACCACCGCGGACGTCGGCGCCGCCGAGGCGCTCTCTGCAGTGGTGGGAGGGCAGGGGTTCGAAGTTCCTATTCACCATTATCATCATCATCTTGCACAGTTTCCAGCCAAAGGCTGGGTCTCTTTGGAACACAAGCCTCGCAACTTCATCCTCTCTTCCCACCATCTCTCTGTTATCACTCTCGCCCAGTCCTCTCCTCTCTTCATGACACAATCCTCCACCACTTTTAGCCATGTATCCCTTGGCCTTCCTCTTGGTCCTTTGCCGCGGTGGAGTAGCCGAGCGGTCTAAGGCGCCTCGCTGCGGACCGCGCGGTTGCTCTCCATCGGAGGTTCGAGTCCTCCCTGGGGCATGGGTGTGTGTGTCGTCCGTAGGTTAGTTTGCCTTAGTTTAAGTAGTTTGTAAGCTACGGACTGATGACCATGCAGTTTGGTCCGATAAATTTACCGACATTTGAACATTTTTTTTTTTTCTTGGTCGTTGTGTATCCTCCTGGGGATCATCTTCTCCTCCAATCTATTTAAAAATGTTCAAATGTTTGTTAAGCTTATGGGACTTAACTACGGGGTCATCAGTCCCTAAACTTACAAACTACTTATGAACTACTTACGAACTAGGACGGCACAAATATCCATGCCCGAGGGGGGATTCGAACCCCCGACCGTAGTGGCCGTGCTGACCGTGACTGGAGCGCCTCAGTCACCTCGGCCACCGCGGCCGGCTCCAATCTATTTAAATGGCCATACCATTGGAGTCTTGATCTCCCTATCCTATCCTGTACGGGCTTTTCTTTCTCTGATCTTCTCATTCCTCTCCCTGTCTCTTTACGTTACCCCATTTCTGCTTCGTAGAAATTTCATTTCACCTGCTTGTATTTTGCGGCCGTGCGCATTGAGGCGCTACGCTACGATGCGCGATGCTGTTCCCCGTCGGGAGTTCGAATCCCTCCTCGGGCATGGTTGTTTGTGCCGACTGTAGTATAACATAGTTCATAAGTAGTTCGTAAGTTTACAGACTGATGACCCCTTCGCGGATAATGCTGTCATTTATCGGTTAGTGAAGTCAACAGAGGATCAAAAGGAAATGCAAAGCGATTTAGACAAAATTTATACGTGGTGCGAAAATTGACAATTGACCGCCATCGGAGGTTCGAGTCCTCCCTGGGGCATGGGTGTACGTGTCGTACGTAGGTTAGTTTGCCTTAGTTTAAGTAGTTTGTAAGCTACGGACTGATGACCATGCAGTTTGGTTCGATAAATTTACAGACATTTGAACATTTTTTTTTCTTGGTCGTTGTGTATCCTCCTGGGGATCATCTTCTCCTCCATTTTATTTCGATGGCCATACCATTGGAGTCTTGATCTCCCTATGCTATCCTGTAAGGGCTTCTCTTTCCCTGATCTTCTTATTCCTCTTCCTGTCTATTTATGTTACCCCATTTCTGCTTCGTAGAAATTTCATTTCACCTGCTTAGATTTTGCGGCCAAGCGCATTGAGGCGCTACGCTACTATCCGCGATGCCATTCCCCGTCGGGTGTTCGAATCCCTCCTCGGGCACGTATGTTTGTGCCGACTTTAGTATAAGCTAGTTCATAAGTAGTTTGTAAGTATAGAGACTGATCACCCCGCAGTTAAGCTCCCTTCGCGGATGATGCTGTCGTCTATCGGTTAGTGAAGTCAACAGAGGATCAAAAGGAACTGCAAAGCGATTTAGACAAAATTTATACATGGTGCTAAAATTGACAATTGACACCAAATAAAGTGTGAAGTAATATACATGACCACTAAAAGAAATCCGCTGAACTTCAATTACGCGATAAATGAGTCAAACCTTAAGGTCGGCCGCGGTGGAGTAGCCGAGCGACCTAAGGCGCCTCGCTGCGGAGCGCGCGGTTGCTCGCCATCGGAGGTTCGAGTCCTCCCTGGGGCATGGGTGTATGTGTCGTCCGTAGGTTAGTTTACCTTAGTTTAAGTAGTTTGTAAGCTACGGACGGATGACCACGCAGTTTGGTCCTATAGATTTACAGATATTTGAACTTTTTTTTTCTTGGTCGTTTCTTTTGTAATTGTGTATTCTCCTGGGGATCTTCTTCTCCTCCATTCTATTTAAATGGCCATACCATTGCAGTCTTGATCTCTCTACCCTATCCCATAAGGGCTTCTCTCTCACTGATCTTCTCATTCCTTTTTCTGTCTTCGTGTTACCACATTTCTAGTTCGTTGAAATTTCATCTGCTTGTATTTTGCTCCTATCTCGTTTCTTTCTGCCGCGGAGTAGCGGCCGAGCTCATTGAGGCGCTCTGCTACGATGTGCGATGCCGTTTCCCGCCGGGGGTTCGAATCCCTCCTTGGGCATGGATGTTTGTGCCGACTTTAGTATAAGCTAGTTCATAAGTAGTTTGTAAGTTTAGAGACTGATGACCCCGCAGTTAAGCTCCCATCGCGGATGATGCTGTCGTTTATCGGTTAGTGAAGTCAACAGAGGATCAAAAGGAACTGCAAAGCGATTTAGACAAAATTTATACATGGTGCCGAAAATTCATAATTGACACTAAATAAAGTGTGAAGTAATATACATGACCACTAAAAGAAATCCGCTGAACTTCAATTACGCGTAAATCAGTCAAACCTTAAGGTCGGCCGCGGTGGAGTAGCCAAGCGGTCTAAGGCGCCTCGCTGCGGAGCGCGCGGTTGCTCGCCATCGGAGGTTCGAGTCCTCCCTGTGGCATGGGTGTATGTGTCGTCCGTAGGTTAGTTTACCTTAGTTTAAGTAGTTTGTAAGCTACGGACTGATATCCGCGCAGTTTGGTCCGATAGATTCACAGACATTTGAACTTTAATGGAAAGGTCCCAGGTTTGAATCCCGGTTTCGGCACACAGTTTTAATCCTACGGGAAAAGTTTCACATCAGGCGCACACTCCGCTGCAGAATGAAAATATCATTGTCCTGAATACTTCCTGTTCCCTCGATTCAAACCCGCTTTCGTGGTAAAGAGATTTCACGATATTCCTATCGACAAAATGCGACGAGGCTTTTGAACACCATCCCAAAGGAACACTTTGTGCAAAGTTTACTTGACATGTATCTCAGAGCTCAGCCGTTCATAATTATCGGAAGTGACTATTTCGAAGGATAGTAACGTAACTGAAGTTCATGGTTTATCTACGTTAATGTTGCTGGACTATTCACCAAAATTATTGTCAGAGGTTATAACTGGGAGTAGAACATATAAAATCAATCGTGGGTAAGGTAGTTGCGTGCGGCAGTGGTCTTTTGGACTAAGGCATCATTCCTCCCACGAGCATGACTGTGTATGTTCAGGACTGGAAGTTAGTTTATTAGCCTGTAACACTAGGGACTGATTTCCATAGCAGATGACGCTGGAAGAGTGACAGGCTTCTGTCAAAGTTCCGTGAGCGTACGTTTCGTGAATAGACGACCAATATATTGCTTCATCGTACGTGTAATAACAATAAGAGAGATTAGGGCACACAGGGAGGCATATATGTAATTATTTCCCCTCGAGACATACGCGATTGAAATAACACGAAGCGACAAATGGTACGCAATGTAGTCACCCCCACATAGCATGAGTTGCGCAGGTATTGGTAGATACAGGACGTCACTTCGAATGATTCAGATAACGGTGGTAGAAAGCTCTTGCAGAGAACTACGTCCACGCACTTTTTTCATCTATGGGAATAAATATGGTGAAATTTCTGGGCTGTAGGGGGGGGGGAGGGTGGATTCAACAACACGTCTGTTTGTGCAGTTTTTGGCAGTTACATTACCCACTAATTGTGTGCGAGTGTTATCGTGAGCTGCCCAGACTCGAACAACTGAGGTGGGATTTTCTGCATTATTCTTCACAGGGTTTTCTTGGAGTCACGATAATACACAGCTGCGAAATTTATTCCACATGGGACACTTATTACTCAAGAGAACAGTATAGGATCGCGAATTACTATTGACGACATTTTGTGATCGTAAATGAATATCACGTTTGACTGATCGCATCGAAAATTTCTGAACGTGAAGAATCTGAAGATCTACTCTCAGTGGAATGTGATTTTAGTTCTTGTTCAGAGTCTCTAATCCACGTTTCATTGATATATTTAATTCGACACAATAATCGTTGGCCTTCACGGTCGAATCATTGTTTGAGTAAGGTTGCAATGTCAAGGCGTTTCTGTATCTCTTCAGCAGTCAAACAGTGTGTCACCCATTATTTTTCTTCTGCAAATTATTTATCAGAATACGGAATACTGGTGTTAGAGAATTCCCATGGCTTCCTGGTGTGCCTCACTAGTATCAATGCGATCTTTTTCAAGAGCATATGCCCAAGTTTTACACTTCGTACATCTATTGACGGTTTTGGCATTCCGGATCTTGAAACATCAAAATGTTCAAATGTTTGTAAACCTATGTATTCAAACTGCTGGCATCGGTCAACTAACTTACTGAAACAACAAACACACATCCATGCTGTAGTCATTCTCAAATCAAATGTTTAAATGTTTGTAAATCTGTAGGACCAAACTGTGTGGTCATCAGTCTGTAGCTTACAAAATACTTGAACTAAGGTAAACTAACATAAGGACAAACACACACACACACACACACACACACACACACACACACACATGCCCCAGTGAGGACACGAACCTCCGACGGCGAGCAACCGTGCGCTCTGCAGCGAGGCGCCTTAGACCGCTAGGCTACTCCACCGCGGCGTGGTCATTCTCATGTGGCCCTTCATTACCGTCACCACCAAGAGAAGTATTAGCCCAAAGTGAACCTGCATTTCAGTCCGCTGTAAACTCACCACAAAGTTTACTTGACGAAATGTGGATTTTTGTTAGGTTTCTGACACGTTATGTTTCGGGCTTGAAACAATCTCTAGTAATGCCACCCTAAACATTATGAAATGTCCCAGTAAGAATAGTTTTCAAAATTATCAGTATACTCTTAAGAGATTGCTACTAGGATAAATGGTGAGAGCGAAGAATGGAAGAAACAAAATAAATACATTCTGTCACAGGGAACGGTAATGATAATGATCCACACTGCTAGCCCATCCGAAATGCAAGACCCAGCAAAACGCATATATCATAGTCGAAATTATATGGGAGATAACGCGTTTTACAACAATCACATTATTTAAAATACAGTCCCATGTGAACTGTTGTCGCCATGCAAGTGATAAACACCTGCTACATGCCTTGACATTGGATCAAACAAGTTCGAGATACATTGTTGAGATGCAGCCGTCCCTGCTGCTTCCACGTATGGCCAGAGCTGATATACATTAGGAACACGTGGTGCATACCTGGCCTATTATTTCGCAGCTATCGACCAGACGCTTTCGCTAAGCGAGAGATCGAGAGAACAAGGAGGCGAAGGTAGCAATGCCATCTGGTGACCAATAATCAATCCTCCAAGGAGAGGTACGTCAGACCAACTATGTGACTGGATTGAGGCGGTCCTAGCTAACGCAGAATATCATTCGCAACGGAGAGAAGTTTTCAGACGTTAAAGTGATCTCAGGCTTGCGACAGAGGAGTGTCATAGGTCCGTTTCATTTCACAATACATATAAGTGATCTCGTAGATAACAATGGAAGTTCAGTGAGGCTTTACGCGGAAGATGCTTTAGTGTTCCAGGCCGCAACAATGGAAAAGGGTAGCGAAATGCAGGAGGATGTGTAGCGTATTGAAGATTGCAGCAGCGAATGGCAATTGAGCCTCAACATAAACACGTGTACATTACTGCGTGTACACAGAAACAAAGATATTTTGATTTTATCCATTAGAAAATTGGTTTTCTGAAAGCCTGCGACAGTGAGATAAATGGATTTGTTTATAAATAACAATACTGCTACCAGTCACAATTTATTTATTTAGCACGACGCGTTTCGATAAATAATTCCCATCTTCAAGTGCGTTTTCTGTGCTGTTTCGTATTATTTATGATGTTTAGAGTGTGTGAGAGTCTGCTTCATTCTGCTGTCGTTGCTGTAATATATAAATACGCCCGATTTTACTTTATTTATTTATTTGTTTATTTTGAAAAGCTTTTTACTTACAATTTTCGTCTGGTCCATCTGTGGCAGTTCTCACACATGTCAAACATCACATATAATATTTTTGCACACAAGTACCTGAGGTGTCACAAAAATACATATAATAAACAGTTACAGAGATGTTGTAAGCTTAAGTTTACCAAAGATACATTTTTACAGAGTATGCTACAAAGGAATCCTTAGCTGGATTTTATCAAAACAATATATCCATACAGTATGCTGCGTTTTTATACAGGATATTTTACTTTTGTTCATTGTCCTAATTTATGCACAGTTACAATGGTGCTACATTTACACTTATTAACATTTTTATTTGAGTATGCTATCGAAACATTAACTTTCCACTTTTGCATTTAATATTTTGCTTTCCTATTTTATATAATGTGAATACACTTCCAGTTCTTGATATAGGTCCATTTTATGTCCTTTGTCTAGTCGGTGGAGTACTTTGACATTCTGCTCAATTTCTTTAAATGGGTGTCCTGTGTTTTTTATCTGTGTTGCTATTGCTGATGTTGTGTGTTTGTTGTTTGTGTAGGCTTTGATGTGTTCTGTGTATCGGGTGTTTATATTTCGGCCTATTTGTACTATGTAGTATTTGGAGCATTCTCGGCATGTTATTTTATATATTCCGGAGTAAGAATATGGGTCATGCTTGCACTTAATGTCATGTAGTAGCTTTTGTTGTACTTTGTTGTTTGTAGAAAAGCCAATTTTGATAGTTTATTATATAACCTCAAAATATCAGTACATACAATGGAAGCAGTTACTTCCAGAAAATATATGGGAGTGCATTTAAAATCAGTTGTGGTCAGGTAGATGCCAGACATATTCATTGGAAGTTTCTTCAGGAAGTGTGGTCCGTCAACAAACGAAGTAGGTTACAAAAAACTCGTCCGGCCAGCACTTGTCAGTGTGGGATCCGTACCAGGTGGGGCTGATGGAGCACGCACAGAGGAGCCATCGGAGAGCAGCACGCTTCGTTACGGGTTCTTCTAGTAAGTGCTGAAGCGTCACGGAGATGATTAGGAAACTCCATTGGCAGACGCTGGAATTCTGTATCGCGGTACGCACTTTTATCAAAGTTCCTACAACGTACATTGCATGAAGAGGCAACCCATATATTGCATCCTCCTAAGAGTATCGCGCGAAGAGATTATGAGAGATTAGAGTTCACACGGAGGCGTACATGGAACCATTTTTCCCTCAAAACCATACGCGACTGTAATAGGAGGAAGTGGTAATGATACGCAAAGTTGTTGTTTGCTGTTGTGGTCTTCAGTCCAGAGACTGGTTTGATGCAGCTTTCCACCCTACTCTATCCTGAGCAAGCCTTTTCATCTCCTCATAGGAACGACAACCCACATCCACTTGAATCTGCTTACTATACGCGTCTCTTGGTCTCCCTCTGCGATTTTTACCCCACACACTTCCCTCCAACGCTAAATTCACAATTCCTTGATGTCTAAGAATGTGTCCTACCAACCTATCCCTTCTTTTAGTCAAGGTATGCCAGAAATTTCTTTTCTCCCCAATTCGGTTCAGTACCTCTTCATTAGTTACGCGATCCACCCACCTAATCTTCAGCATTCTTCTGTAGCACAACATTTCAAAAGCCTCTATCCTCTTTCTGTCCACACTGCTTATCGTCCATGTTTCACTCCCATACAAGGCAACACTCCATACAAATGCCTTCAGAAAGGACTTCCTTAGGCTTAAATCAATATTCGATGTTAACAAATTTCTCTTTTTCAAAAACGCCTTTCTACCCATTGCCATTCTGCATTTTATATCATCTGTACTGCGACCATCATTTGTTATTTTACTGCCCAAGTAACAAAACTCATCTACCTCCTTTATTGTTTCGTTACCTAATCTAATTCCTTCAGCATCACCTGATTTTCTTACACTGCACTCCATTACCCTAATTCAAATACAAATGTTTGTTAAGCTTATGGGACTTAACTGCGGGGTCATCAGTCTAAACTTACAAACTACTTATGAACTACCTTATACTAGGGACGGCACAAATATTCATGCCCGATGGGGGATTCGAACCCCCGACCGTAGTGGCCGTGCAGACCGTGACTGAAGCGCCTCAGTCCCCTCGGCCACCGCGGCCGGCACGCAAAGTACTGTAAGCAACACACCGTGAGGTGCCCTGGGGGGTATGATTGTAGATGTAGATCATACCTAATTCAAGGTACAAACAGATGGGTTAGCAACGGGGTTCCTTCTCAGTCCTTTAATAGCAGAAATGTTTATGCACAATTTTGAAAAAAAACATTTTTAGATAAAGGACCCCAAAGCTCTAAAATACTCTATTGGACTAGGTGTGTGGATGATGTAATGTGTCTGTGGACAGGTACAAACAGACAATTAGACAAGTTCTTCCAAAACTTAAATTCACAACACACTAAAATTAAATTCACAAAGGAGGTTTGAGGAGACTCGATCAACTACTTGAACCTGAGCATAGACATCAGTTAGCATTTATTTAAAATATACAGAATATCATCTTCCACAGACACATAATACTTCCCAGCATCAAGCAACACATAAACATGCAACCTACCATAGCATGCATGGCTCATCGTCTATTATCTATACCTCAGACCAAGAGAGATTTTAGGAAATAATTAACAGTGGTTATAACCCTACCCTGAATGACAACATACTTTGTAAGAAAAAGAGACAGAGGATATTACCACTTTTGTACCCTCCTCAGAAGATACCTAATTACACAGACGAAAAATGGGCGCCAATGTTATATGCTGGTAAAACATCAGAAAGGGTTGCCATCAAACTTAAGTTCAGACATTAAATGTGATGTTCTCCACAGAGCGAATAAAAGCAGCAAGCTAACATTGCTTGAAATTCTTTCTATGAACGAACACCAAGCTCAGAAATCAAACCTGATCCTAAATGATAAAACCCAATTTCAGTATTCACCCTCATTAAAGTAACAGCTATTGGGAATAATCCTGCCACCATGCTTCTTGAAAATTGTGTGATGTCTCTCACCCACATGCCAATGTTGTTTCTTTCCTTTTGCTACTCTCAACATTCTTGTGCAAAACCAGCGAATTTTAATATAGTTTATATAATTTAATATGCTCCTTTGTCCATATTGACATATTCCAAATATATGTAATTGTTTCCCAACCACATTTCATTTTGTTATGTCTTACTCACCTGTTACCCTGCTACTTTTGTTCTTCTATGTACTTACTGGTACACTCACAGAGCCATATGTTCGTTTCACCTTATTTATTGAAAATTTATAGTTATTTCTTTGTTACAGTTTGGCTTTAATTCGTTGAGCGCCTCTGTTTGTTGTAAAGTACCGGGTGATCAGAAAGTCAGTATAAATTTGAAAACTTAATAAATCACGGAATAATGTAGATAGAGAGGTAAAAATTGACAAGCATGCTTGGAATGACATGGGGTTTTATTAGAACAAAAAAAAGGTTCGAAACATGTCCGACAGATTGCGCTTAATCTGATCAGTAAAGCAATATGTTCACCATCATTCCTCAACAGTCGAGGAATAATGTTGTGAACAGCACTGTAAAGCATGTCCGGAATTATGGTGAGGCATTGGCATCGGATGTTGTCCTTCAGCATCCCTAGAGATGTCGGTCGATCACGATACACTTCTGACTTCAGGTAACCCAAAAGCCAGTAATCGCACGGACTGAGGACCTGGGAGGCCAAACATGACGAAAGTGGGAGCTTAGCACACGATCATCACCAAACGACGTGCGAAAGAGATCTTCTAGCAATATGGGGTGGAGCGCCATCCTGCACAAAAATCGTACGTTCCTGCAGGTGTTTATCAGCCAGGCTGGGGATGATGCGATTCTGTAACACATCGGCGTAGGTCTTACCCATCACGGTAGCAGTTACAAAACCAGAATCACGCAGTTCCTCGAAGAAAAAAGGACCGATAATGCTAGATGTGGTAAATCCAACCCATACCGAGACTTTATCGTCGTGCAATGGAGTTTCTCCGATAGTTCTGGGATTTTCGGTAGCCCAAATTCTGTAGTTGTGGGCGTTGACAGACCCTCGGAGCGTGAAATGAGTTTCATCGGTCCACAACACGTAACTCAACCAATCGTCATCTTCCGCCATCTTTTGAATCGCCCATACTGCAAATGCCTTCGGCTTCACTAAATCGCCAGGTAACAGTTCATGATGCCGATGGATTTTCTGAGGATAGCATCGGAGGGTACGCCTAAGTGCCAACCAAACAGTAGAGTATCGAATGCCGGTGCGACGTGCGACTGCACGAGCGCTGACTTCCCCGTGCATAGACGAACCTGCTACAGTCTCCATTTCTTCCTGAACTGTCTCAACAGCATTACGCCTTGTGCTCGGTCGGCCACTACGGGCTCTATCGTCTAAACAACCCGTGGCTTCGAACTTCGAAATCATTCTTGCGACAGCTGCATTTGTCAACGGACCTTTACCCGTTCGAATCCCCTTCCTATCACGATAGGATCGTAACACGCTGAAATAGCACATTCCTCTTTCTGATAATACAGCTTCACTAAAAGCGCCTTTCAGGTAACCTCAACGTGCTGCGACTGCTGGTGCATCTGATACTCTCTCTGATTACAGCTCCTCTTATACACGATTTTCATATGCAGTCACTGACGTTTTGCTGTACAGCGCCATCTGTCGGACATTGTTTGAACCTTATAAACAATGTGCATATACTGGTAGTTTCATACATAAATCGAGTCCTAGATTTCTGTGGCAACTGACGTTTTTCATTGAAACGGAAGTTTATACATTGCAACAAATTACCTGCTTTTTCTAAGCAGTTATTCACTATTAATGGAATATATTGCAATTCATTAATTAGAATCAGTGCATCTACTAAAGCGTTTGTCTTCGGAATGGTTGCTATGGACGCTTTTAACGTAGATTGTATATCCTTTTCTGTAGTTCAGATATGACTTTGTTCTTGTTACTTTGTTCTGCGCCAAAATAAAGAGCAAATATTCTGTTTCAAACCGTGACTTTTACAGCTAAAATAACAAACGGAAGAAGTGTGGTATACCGAATTCCACAAAGCTATAGTACTTGATCTACATATAAAGTTACTATTATCATTACATAATTTACAACAGTCATTCTAAAAGTATCTTCCCAGTTACTGTACAAGTGAAAAAGACGTCTATGTTTGCAATTCTTTGGTATGAATTTCATGGTATTTTCGAAAAATAGAACAAATGCTCTTTTCAGAGAAAGCGCTGTTACATTTGAATAACTTAGAATCTTTCAGGATATAGTTGCGTTCAGTTAGCAAGTGTGTGCGAAAACGTTTTAGGAAACAAGATGTAAAAGAAATGCCAGTCGTGTTATTTTACATTTATTTATTTATGTTTTTTTTTTCTTCAGGTAGCTCGATGATTTGCGGTTGTTTGTTCAAGTTCGTTCTGAATTTGTTCGTTGAGAAATTTGGTCAGTTTTTTTAATTACATTTGGCGTTGAGCCCTGCTTCTTTTTCTCTTTCCCTTGGTTCTTCGGTTTGATCGGTCCTTTGTGGACGTCGTTTTGTTTTGTTATATTTTGATCGTTTCGTCGTCGACTCAATTTTTTCGTTACAGAGGGCGTCGAGCACTGTGAACTATCTCGTCGGCAACCCTCTGACCGAGTCCGCTGAACCACCGCGACCGGCAAGTTTCGAAACACCGTCTAAGATGTTCGAACATCACAAACTAATTCTCAGCCCATTACGCTACGCCGAATAGCTGTGAGAGTAATCCGTAATTCTCGTACCATCTATGACAGGTGTTATCTGATAACATGGCATTTTTAGGCTTTAGATTATATTTCACTGTCCTAAGAACGACGTGTTTTTGATAATTTTCAGTGCGCCATTGCTTTGAAATGACAACGCTTAAGTTACAATAAGAAAATCATCACGTACATGGCGTATGCAAAAGCGACTTTCTGGCAAGATTTCGGGCGAGGGATGTTACATGACTTATTTCCGAACGCTAAATGTACGCTACGTTCCTTGCAGACAGGTGATGATATTTTAACGGAAAAAGGTAATGAAAATGTGGGAGAGATATTAAAATAATAGTTTAAAGAGGTAAAAATTCAAAAAAGAGTATGTTTTTCAAAGTTGAACTCAAATATCAAATAATTTTGTATGTTCGAGAAAAAATATTACGTGTTGGGTGTATAGATATAATAATATGAGTAGGGTCGTAATCGTATCGTCAATAATTTTATATTATTTATATTTTTATTATTTTTGCCCGAAATGATTGCAAAACATCGTAAAACTACAGGCAAATCTAAAGTTGGCGTAAAACACGCCAGTGCGATTTTATAGTTGCAGACTGAAGAATTACAGGAGAATCATCACCGTCTACCCAAGATTTCATAAGTTGCAATAAACTTAAATACCATTTTACTAATCACTATTCCATATAATTTCTGACAGATGGAGGAGACCTGGACTCCGGAGATGAAGGAGGAGTTTGACAGAGAGATGAGTCGAGGAGGTGAATAACAGAGAAACTGGATGATGTAGATGGGTAGAGAGAGAGAGAGAGAGAGGAGGGTAGGAGGAGATGAAGAGAACGAGGGGAGATTAGTTAAAAAAGAGAGATAAAGTAGGTGGACAGAGAAAGACAAGGTGGACAGAAAAAATTGGAAAGATGGACTAAATTAAGATTTGAATAAATACAAGGATGACGACGCGATCTCAGATCTTGAAACGTGTCCATAAAAAAATTATTTTGTAAGAAAATGTGCAATATTGTGCCTCCTGTTTTGTATCGAGTAACTTGCTTGCAAGAAAATGTATAATATCGCTTCTACTGTATGTATCGATATGTGTCCTTTATGAAGTTTCATCTTTGGCAAAGATCATGTATTGCATAGCATTGTAGCTCGCACTGAGAGAGAGTGGGACTAGTGGTTCAGCTCGCTTAGAGAGCGGTTGGGTTGTGTGTATGGCTCCGATGTAGAGCAGAGGCTGCTTTGCCAGCAAGTCAGAAGTTGTATTATGTAGGTAATGTAATGCTGATTATTAATAATAAGTAACTCAAACTTTCTTTCATATTTCATTTACGTAGTTAGAAAATTAACCTACTTCCTTCATTTGATAATTAATTATTAGTGGATTTAAAGTGCAGTATTGATGTGAATAATATTGTTGAACGGATTTCATTATTGGTGCCATAGTAAATGATAGTTAATTGACTATGATACTAAATTGATACTAAATTTCAATAATTAGAAACTGATCTGCATAAAATTCTCACAGTCAAGCATTAAGAAAGTGATTTGTGGTTTTTTTTAATATCTCTCTCGCAGTCAAAATTTTTGAGTATAGTCAGTGTCTGTTTCAAAAGGCTACATGTCACAGTTCTTTTGTTAAAAAATATCCGTTGCGCACATAATCAGTTTCATGCACTGTTTCTCACTTAATAGCATATACATCAGTATCAGGGCCATAATTAAACCAAATTGCTGTGTCAAGGAACAATTTGTTGTCTGATCTAACGATAGGTTCAACATCCACACAACACAAGTACAGCTTTTATCTGGCGCCCTTTCTGCCAGGATAGTTCACAAACAGGATCGTGACGTAGTTAGATACGTAGCCTTATTTAAGTTAGTTTGTCTTTTCCACTAACCAACTTATCTTTTGGCTCTTAATTTAATTTTCGTAGCACCATCCTTTGTTATAGCAACAGTAGCATAGTAATTGTTTCTGTAGTTTGTTACTTACCATTCTTGATAGTGTGTAGCATTGTTTATAGTAGATTAATTGAATATACAAATAATTGCATTACTACTGAACAAGTCTCTCTTTTATATTGTCTGATGTTTGTTGTGATGAAGGTTCTAGTATCGCGGAACTCGTGTGATAATTAACGGTTCGCGTAATCTCGATTGTGATTGTATGTTGCACTAGCCCGATTCAGCCTATTGTTCTCTCATAATTACTGTGTGTAATTTTCAAAAAATATGCAGTAGGTGAAAATAAATATTATTAGTCACTTTACTGCAAAATTCTGTTAACAAAGTCGAAGAATAGGAGAGTCCGCACTGATGCTAAAACTGCTTTCGAAAATGAGACCTTGAATGATGCAAGGAGAGAAGCTGAATTTTTACAAGAGTCTTCTCACTGCACTGATACAAATACGACAGTAAATACCGTGTCCGAAAATGCGGAACAGATTAGTTCAGGAATAGACAATATGGATAATGATACAGTACAGGATTCGACAATACAGAATTCCAATTCTTGTAACGTGGTTGCGGAAAATAATGCATCGGTTCCGCCTAGCTCTGCTACAAAAAATACTTGTGCGACGGCTATGGAAAACGTATTACCAAATGATTTCATGCAAATTTTATTGTCACAGCTCTCTAAATTAAATGAGAATAGTCAATTACAATCTCAACAATCTCAGAAATTAAATGAAAAACTGGAGGAACAATCTCAGAAATTAAATGAAAAACTTGAGAAACAAGGTAAAAAACTTGAGAAAATAGAACAGACGTGCGATTCGAGGTTTGTGAGTATTCAAAGTAGTTTTAATAAAATAAATGAGGACAACAATCGGTTCAGGGAACAACTGCTCAATACTTTCAAACGTGAATCTCAGCAAATAAGACAAGATATTCGCGACGAGATTAACCCGGTAGTGGAAAGCCTTGCGTCACGAGTCGAAAATATGGAAACTACTGAACTCGCTCAATTGAAGCAACAGAGTAATCTATTTGATGAAAAGTTGCAGAACTTCCAGTCAGTCACGACGGAACAGATCAATAAAATTAATAAACAGGTTGAGGATATTACTGTTAAAATTACCCAAATCAGTGATAACAGTGACAAAAGTTCTGATGTAACGCATCCTACCCCCTTTAATGAAACTAATGAATATCTCGCCCTTGACCGTTTCAAACAAGGTCAAATGACCATTAATCAGCAATACAAGGCTGAGGTCAGGAAATTAAATGATCGCGCGGCGCGAATAGAGAGGAAATTTGACCATACTTGTGGAAATGCATACGAAGATGTAGAAGAAAATTTGAACGAAAATGACAATGATGATTCGACTCAAGTAGGTCGCTTGGTACGTGAACGAAGTGTACCTCATAGCAACAACAATGAAGACGCGGTGCGTAGTTTACGCTCACTTACACCGCACAGGCGAAGTGAAGCGTTTGACTACAAGCATTTCCTGACTGTACGTAAATTCAAGACATTCAAAAACTCTCCGAATGACTTGCACCCTAAAGAGTGGTTGCAGCAATTCGATTATTGTCTTCCCCCGAATTGGCCACTTGAGCACAGATTAGAATTTATATGTGGTTATCTGGAAGGCGAGCCAGCCACCAGAATGAGAGCTATTGCACAAGAGTGCTATAGCGAGAATCAGTTCCGACGCTCATTTCTATGCGCATACTGGTCGGAAGCGGCACAAGACCGCGTTAAAAACAGTATTGCGACGTTCAAAACTTTTGAGCGATCAAATTTCTCGAGCCCGGTGGAATATTTCCAACATTTGGTATACAAAAATCAATTTTTATCGGCACCTTACTGCCCTGCGGAATTAATTAGAATTTGTTTGAACAAATTGCCTCTACACTTGCGTCAAATTGCCATTGCGGCACGATGCAAGAATGATATTGAAGCCTTTAGAAACCTCTTACAAGACTTAGAGGAAGAAGATGAGGAAAATTCCTCGCGCAGTCGATATTTTGATAGAAACAGATATGATCGCCGGTCGCAACAAAGCCCGCCGCGTACTAAACGTTATTCAGAGCACGACGATAAACCAAAAAATAATTCTTTCACTAATGAATCTTACAAACAAAGTCGCGACAATGAGAACAGTGATTGTCAAGATCGTGAGAATAACCGTGGAAGTTTTCGTGGCCGTTACCGAGGTGGTGGCTTTGGTCGCGGAGGACGCCACAATAATTACTATCATAACAGCAATACTTCGAATGATACTAATTGGCGTGAAAGACGCAATACTGATAGTGATCGCGAGACTGAAAATAACAATAGTAACGCTGAGAAGCGTAGTCGGGAGGGCACACGCGATAACTCTCGTGATCGCCTTCCGCGACACGAAAACACAAATCGGGGCCTAAGCAGATCGCGTACCCCGGAAAGACAAGAGCAAAACATTGAAATCAGACCTGCTAATCCACGCTACAATTCGTCAAAAAAGGGGCCGCGTCAGGTATGACTAGCGGACTCGACGGCAAATAATTCGGCCGTACAGGATTTATGTGATCCTAACTATACGCTGAAACTTGTTCATTGTGAACGTCCTCACAGAGAGGAAGGTTACAATGAACAACCTCCCGATCAAGACAGAATAGTAGTTTGTGCGGAAGTGCACAATACTGGTAGCACCTCAGTAAGTGATAAGGCAAAACCGACACAACTTGTGTCAAAACCTAAAGCCGTTACTCCTGAAAGTAATGACAGTAACAAAAATTGTACTATCAGATTTAACGAAACAAATGAAAAGGCATCGAATAAACATTATACTGCCCAACGGTTAAACGAGATAAATGTCGATCAGCAATATAATGACGACAATTCAGAGTGGGAGACAGAAGCTTCGTCTTCAGACTCTGAGGAAGACACTATATACGAAATAAAATTCTTACAGTATCAACCAACAATTGCATATGACAGACCGGTCATGTACTTTGAAATGCAGGATACGGTACTGCCACACAATAATGCAACTAACAGTAACCTTGGAACAGCAAAAACTGATTTCGAACAATTAGATTTGCAGCACACCTCTGTCGCTGATTGGATAGATAATTACATGTCTTCTAATGACGATGATAGTGAATGCGAAGTCGATGAACAATCAAGATTTGAAAAGCATTTATCTTGTGAAAGCCTCATTAATCTTGGTAACACTTGTCTCAACAAAGAAATTTCTTATGAACCTTCCTCCGAACAAGACGTAAAATTTGTACAGTTAGATGACATAAAAGAGGCACTATTAGAAGAGAAGGTAGAATGTCTCGATATTCCAATTCACCCAATTGTATCTGTCAAAATTGGCAAAATCAATCTTTCTGCTGTCTTAGATTCTGGTAGCCCTGTGTCAGTAATTAGTGAGGTGACTTTCAAGAAATATCAGAACTTGCTTAATGGTCCCATTCTGCCTTTGCATTGCACTAAAATTCGTGGCGTCATTTCTAGCAAACCTGTCGAAATTCGACAGCAAACATACGTAGAATTTTTATGTCAAGGTCATCTCTTTTCTGCCAACCTATTGATTGTCCCCCGTTTAACTACACAGATAATATTAGGTGTGGACTTCCTATCCAAGTACAAGGTTATTATAGATTTCAATACGGCTTGTGCCACTGCTTTTGTTCAGGAAAATGCCATTCAAATTAAATTCGAAGACTGGATTACCAGATATGAAGAAGGTGCCAGTTGTTTAAAATTTTTATCTACTTCTAATGCGACGCAGGATGTCAAACCTGATGATGATATAACAGATAAACATTTCGAGACTGAACGAATTGACTTGATTTCTGACATCATTCAGAACAAATTAGTAGAAGTTGAAGATGCCTCAGAACGTGATAAGGAAGAATTGTTCCTTATCTTGCGGCGTTATTCCCGTGTATTCGCGAACAGTCCTGGTACCATAAAAAATTTTCTCTATGAATTTAAGATCAAAGAACATAATAAATTTTTTGTACCTCCATATCCCATTCCCATAGTATACAGGGAAAGAGTTAAGGCTGAAATTCAGTCCATGCTCAATCAAGGTGTAATTGAACCTGCAGTTAGCTCATATAATAGTCCCCTACATATTGTTGAAAAAAGAGATAAGTCAATTCGATTAGTGCTTGATTCCAGACAAATTAACACTATCATTTTACCTGAAACCGACCGACCACAAACCCTGGAAGAATTGTTACAAAAATTCTATGGTGTCAAAGTTTTATCCTCATTAGATCTTAGGTCTAGTTTTTGGCAAGTGAAACTGCACCCCAACTGTAGGAAGTACACCGCGTTTCTCTGCTTCGGAAACTGTTATCAGTTCCGTAAATTGCCTTTTGGACTGAACATCTCCTCATCTGCTTTCATCCGTGCGATGAATACCACACTTCCTGAGCACTTAAAACAACAAATCACAATTTACGTTGATGATATTTTAATTGCAGAATCTTCCTGGGAAAAACATAACAGTACGTTGGCATCTTTACTTGAAGTGTTTGCTCAATCCGGGATTACTGTCAACTTAGAGAAGTCACAGTTTGGTCGTTCTCAGATTAAATTTTTAGGGCACATTATTTCTAAAGATGGGATCCAGCCCGACCCCGAAAAGTTAGAGGCGATAATGAAAATGCCTGTTCCCACCACTAAACGCCAATTAAGAGCTTTCTTGGGTTTAATTAATTTCTATCGGCGTTTTATAAATTTGAAAGACCTAACTACTCCCAGATTATATGAATTAACTGGAAAGAATATTGTTTGGTTCTGGGATGAAGCTGCCCAAAGAGAATTTCTTTGCTTAAAAGATGCACTCCTTCACGCACCTATTCTGCACCACCCAGATTTGTCTAAGATCTTTTGCATTTCTACCGATAGTTCAAAATTCGGACTTGGCGTTCACGTGTTTCAAGAGGATGAAGAAAATGGCATTGCCACACAGAGAACCATTGCATTTGCTAGTCGCATATTATCCAAGTCAGAGCGGAACTATTCCGTCACTGAGCTTGAAGCTTTGGCAGTAGTTTGGGCATTCGAAAAATTCCGTTATTTCTTGTTTGGCAGACACACTAAAGTTTACACGGATCACCGTGCACTTCAATTCCTCATGTCGGCAAAACTTAACCATGATAGACTTAGACGATGGGCTCTGTTCCTTCAAGAATTCGATTTCTCTGTAATTTACATTCCTGGTGAACAAAACGTCGTTGCAGACTCGCTATCTCGTTCACCTGTTGGGCTCATCAAGGCGACGGCAGAGGCATACTTAGAAAATAACTTTACTATCCTCTATATGCAGCAAGTTGCTTTCGAAAATTACATATCTGCCACATTTTCTGACATTGCTAAAGAACAAGATAAAAATCCAATCTGGCGAGATATTAAAATAAAATGGCACGATAAATATAATGTTTCCATCAGACAATTTTACATTATCCATAATAACATTCTCTTCAAACGTAAAGCCCCTGACAGTCAATTTTGGTTAGTGTGTGTTCCGGAGGAATCCGTGAACAAATTGATTTGGTATATTCATCTCAGTTACGGACACTATGGTGCCAAGAAGTGCTTCGCGAAATTACGCGACTCTTGTTACTTCATCAACATGGAGAAACGTATACGCAATGTGTTATCTCGATGCAAATTGCGTCAGAAAGCAAAGCCGCCGACCATATCGCATTCTGCTCCACTTTTTCCGATTATACCTTCAAAATTAAAGCAGTTAGCAGCCGTTGACCTGTTTGGACCTCTTCCGAGAACTAACAATGGTTTCTCTTTTGTTTTCGTTGCTATTGAGCTCACATCAAAATTTGTATCTTTTACTCCGCTCCGCCGTGCCACGGCGAAGACAGTAACTAACGCCTTTGTCAGAAACTTCCTGAAAGATGTTGGCCATATAGATAAAGTCATCTCCGATAACGGACCTCAATTCCGTTCTCATGATTGGGCACGGATGTTGCGGCGCAGAAACATCAAACCTGTGTTCATATCACTTTATCATGCTGCCTCTAACCCTTGTGAACGAGTGATGAAAGAGCTTGGAAAACTTTGTAGGCTGTATTGCTACCGACGACATAACACATGGGATAGATATCTTCTGTCATTTCAAAATATTATAAATGAACTTCCTAATGATTCTACAGGTCTTTCACCAATTCTGGTTCTGAAAAACAAGCAACCTCCCGACCGTATCAAGGAATTGATACCTTTTCCTAAACACAGAAGACTACGTCATCATGAGATCATTGAATTGGCGCTTAAAAACATTAAGAAAGCAGCTGAAAAAAGGAAACGCTCTCAACGCAATTGTTACGCCAAACAACTCTATGTAGGACAAAAGGTATTAATTAGATCCCACCACTTATCCCACAAGGGAAGATCTATGATTCACAAATTCTTCTTACTGTACAATGGTCCGTATCGAATCAAACGTATCATCCACGACAACGTCGTTGAGGTAGAAACTTTAAAGACGCACAAGTCGAAAGGCATACACCACATTTCCAATATTAAAAATTTCAAGGCATAAATTGGGGTAGAGAGTCCATTAATCTGTTTTGGACACACCAAGTGGCGATTGGTGCCCCGTTCTCGAGCTGAGTGTCACTATTCTTCCGCGTTTCCTTAGTGCGCTCTATCTACATCTTTTTCTCACTGTTACTTTTCCCTAACTCTGAATACTTATGCTCTGTGCTACGCTGGGATATTGTCATACAGAACTATGACTATCTTGCAATTTACATATAACGAATTCTGTGGCTGTGCAAGACAAATAAAATTAATGGAAATTTTTGATTGAGTTATCTAATTAAGTTATTATGTTTAAGAAAATATCAGATTTCTCTTCTGTATTACTAATTGCATAACTTACGAACTTCGGAGCGAGTGAAGAAGATTTTGAGTTGACATAAGCATTTTGTAAGCCAATTAAGCAGTAAAAAAGAAAAAGGACATTCTGGAGGATGATGAGTAAGGCAATACACAATATGTCATGGTGGTCTTTAAAATGCACTATTGTTTATGGATAAATGATGGTAAGGAAGGTATTGGTAACAGTCAAAGATGTTTGATAAATGTAATTATGTGGACGAGAGTATACAATGATTATGAAGCAATTATGAGGAGAATCGCTCTGTTGCTAATGATGCTATGCTCTGTTCTTTTCTTATGTGCCTACTCGCACTGCGCTTTTGTGTTTTCTCTTTGTGCTTATGTGCACCATTTTGTATGTTGATGCATTGTGCCTTCAATGGCATGTGTGATTGGTGAGAATCATATCCTTCTGATGCTCTGTAATTATTTGTAATTATGTGTAATGAATATCTCTAATTATGCTTGCAGCTATGCTTATTGCTCTTGTAATCAAAGCTTACCGCTATGCTCACTAATTATATACCTAAGCCCTACCACTATGCTAATTAATTTTATAATGAAGCTCATGAAAATGTATGGTTATGCTTATACGTTGCACACAGCCATCTCTCTTGCGAACTTGCAGTTTTGCCATAAACTACGCCTAGTTAAGTCTAGTTAATGCACAGAGATACTTTGCTTTTGCTTACTGCTATCTTCAAAATTTTTATTGATGATTTTATTGATGAAAATCTGCAGCTATGCCTAACAAGTAGTGTACGTTATCGGATGATTTACTGTGATGTACATCTATTACTGTGCCAAAATTTGCCTTAATTGTTTTGTCTGACCCTACTGCTGACTCAGACAGACACAGACATGACCTGATGACTTGAACCTCTTTTGATATTCTCACGAAACTACCCTGATGTGTTATACCTCAAGGCAATGAAATATGTAACTCAGTTCAGACAAAAGCCTGGCCATGGCAACATATGTAATTTAATTGTTATAATTTGGTGGTAATGCAATCCCCACCATAGTGATGTATGTCAATTTAATTGACTAGTGGTAATTGGAATGTCAAGTTATTTGAAGTGGCTTCACGTTAATTGCTCTAATTATGACAACAAATTTACTTTACATGACCTAATGCCAAATTGATGACAAGCACCCTGAATGTATTTCATACGATTATGTGTTTGTAAAATAATATGTACATAGTATGTAAAGTCTTATGCCTATATGAAATGACACTAATTTTGTAGATACTCTAGTATAAGAATTAAATTACTCATTACTATTCAAATGTATCCGTCTTCAAGACACTACTTGTAATGTAAAAATATGGTTTAATAATCAACGACTTTTCTTTCAGTGTAAACTGAAATATCATGACTATGTTACTAATTTGTGTGTAAAATGCTTTATTTCATGTACTTTGGACACGCATGGGAACTGGCGATTTCGCACACGAGATTCCATAATGCACACAGAACAATGGACGTGTTATTATACACCACTGATTTTGGGCCTTTTAATGAAGATGTTTTTTGGATGATGTTTGGCCACATAGTACTGTCCATTGCAGCCTTGGCCAACCACCATAATTTTGCTCTAATTTTGGCTATGCTGATGCAGTCTGCTAGTAGCCCCGTTGGTTGGAGCACACTTGGTTGTCGAATTGCATGGAGGAATACATCAGAACCTTTTCCCCACGACTTCAACTTCAATGCAACCAGCCGGCTCGCCTACAGTGTGGTGTAATCTTACAGTGTTTTGTGTTCGTGTGCAGACCTAAGATGAATGTTAGGGGATAATTGGCTAATCGTGTGCAGACCTAAAACGAATGTTAGGGAATAATTGGCTATTCGTGTGAAGACCTAAAATGAATGTTAGGAGCTAATGTGCTATTCGTATGCTTATACTATTCAGTGCCTCCCATTGCAAACGTTGTCCACAGATTCATTACAAGTGTTTAGGTATATTTCATGGTTCTTTTACATTGAGTGACCAAAATAAAATTGTGCTCTTGATAGATAAATATGCTTTCAGAACTATAATGAGTCAATACACTTTAGTCTGAACTGTCATTGTAACTATTCAATTGACAAACGTAATATTGAAATCCTATTGTGCCGAAGCAGTGACATTATTTTGTACATGATCAGAAACCTATGTAGTCAAAAATTTTACATGTATGTTCTAGCATCCATGAAAGTATGGCATCTTAAATGCATCACAGAATACAAAATTGACACTTTATCTTACATTAAGTGCACTAAAAATTTACATAGACTACATTGTGCACAAGATACAAATGTTCATTTTATGTTCCCAAAAATACTGATCTCTTGTACAAAATTTAGACGCATGGAACTTACACTACTGTGTGTATTACTTGTAATTACCTCATTTTCTTTAAAGAATGATGACATTAGTTAAACTACCTTTTGTAAAACTTTGTATATGTTCATGTTTATTATTATATATTTTTTCCATTTGTGTATTACTTCTAGCTATCTCATTTTCTCCACTATGTCATTTGTCAAACTATATTCTGTAAAATTCTATATATACTTATGTTTACCATTATGTATATTTGTCATGTATTCCATTTATTGCTGATGTGCTGTACATTTTGACATTTGCTTATGCCTGTTACATCGTGTACCACTCCATGCATGACTTTTGATGGTACTGTCCTGTAAAATGGCATGTATTTATGACTGTAACATTTTTTAAATTTTCTATGAACTCCATCTGTTGTTTTGATCTTGAATATCTTGTATAAAAATGTTTATCAGGTTTTCATATTTTTCATGTTATATTTTGGATGTCATTAATGGATTTTTGGACTCGAAATTCAGTAATTTTGCTGGCTAGGCAATGCCATTGGCATCACCCATCCTACAAAATTTTAATAGGTAGGAGGGGGCTGATGAAACGTGTCCATAAAAAAATTATTTTGTAAGAAAATGTGCAATATTGTGCCTCCTGTTTTGTATCGAGTAACTTGCTTGCAAGAAAATGTATAATATCGCTTCTACTGTATGTATCGATATGTGTCCTTTATGAAGTTTCATCTTTGGCAAAGATCATGTATTGCATAGCATTGTAGCTCGCACTGAGAGAGAGTGGGACTAGTGGTTCAGCTCGCTTAGAGAGCGGTTGGGTTGTGTGTATGGCTCCGATGTAGAGCAGAGGCTGCTTTGCCAGCAAGTCAGAAGTTGTATTATGTAGGTAATGTAATGCTGATTATTAATAATAAGTAACTCAAACTTTCTTTCATATTTCATTTACGTAGTTAGAAAATTAACCTACTTCCTTCATTTGATAATTAATTATTAGTGGATTTAAAGTGCAGTATTGATGTGAATAATATTGTTGAACGGATTTCATTATTGGTGCCATAGTAAATGATAGTTAATTGACTATGATACTAAATTGATACTAAATTTCAATAATTAGAAACTGATCTGCATAAAATTCTCACAGTCAAGCATTAAGAAAGTGATTTGTGGTTTTTTTTTTAATATCTCTCTCGCAGTCAAAATTTTTGAGTATAGTCAGTGTCTGTTTCAAAAGGCTACATGTCACAGTTGTTTTGTTAAAAAATATCCGTTGCGCACATAATCAGTTTCATGCACTGTTTCTCACTTAATAGCATATACATCAGTATCAGGGCCATAATTAAACCAAATTGCTGTGTCAAGGAACAATTTAATCAGTTTCATGCACAGTTTCTCACTTAATAGCATATACATCAGTATCAGGGCCATAATTAAACCAAATTGCTGTGTCAAGGAACAATTTGTTGTCTGATCTAACGATAGGTTCAACATCCACACAACACACGTACAGCTTTTAATCTCAATAAATTTATTCTGGATTTTGAAATTTTCAAACTACAAAATTATTTGTCGTTTCGATCACCGACAATGATTTTAGTGACAATGACAATGGTCGCGAAAGACTACGCTTATACTCTGGTGATTATTTATTTAGTGACAGTCAGTCAGGCGATCATCTTGCGTCAGGAAATAACAAGAGATAGTCACCCCTCAGGGAGTACGTGTGTGGTGACAATGGAGCCCCATACTACTCGCGCTGTTACTTCCTTTCCAGTGCTGCACTACCTTTCACATGTCCATCCCCCCTCCACACCCTTGCTCCTACTCGCAATATCGGCGAGATGGAGAGGCGACCAAAGGAATCTCATGAAGAACGGATTGCTTTTTAGTAATCGGGGCAATTATGATCTGAAATTTTATGAAAAGGTTTCAAATGTCAAGGACTATCGTTAATTGCGAAATTTGTTTTTCTTTTTTGAGTTCTTCTAGTTATTTCGGTAGAAGCATAGTTTGGTTGCTTTAACTGTTAAATTAACGTTTCAGGCACCGTCAAGAAAAAGGTATTTGACGATAACGAATCTTCCACTATGTTCATGAAATACTAGGGTTGGAACTTAAATAGTGGCACAACTGCTATGGAGACGCTATGCAATGGAAACTTCTTTTGTCGCTGGTAGCAACGTTTTTGACATACCTACGTTACCTCTGAGCAAACGGACTCGCCATCGGAGGTTCGAGTCCTTCCTTGGGCATGGGTGTATTTGTTGTCCTTAGCATTAGTTAAAGTAGTATGTAAGTTTAGGGACTAATAACCAGAGTAGATAAGTCCCATAAATTTACGAACATTTGAATATTTGAGCGAGCGGTCTAACGTAACGTTGTCACTAGGCTTTGGGAATAGGACCGTCAATTCACAGTATTACTGGTCGTTTCTGGAGCATCACCTGCAACCAGTTTTGCGAAAGAAGCGCAAGCCACCTATTATTTTGCACGACAATTCGCAGGTGCATACAGCGTGATGGAACAGGGAATTACTGTACCATCCATCTTACTTAAATCCTTGTGGCTTTGATTTGTTCCGAAGATGAAGGAACCACTTTGTGGCATTTGCTTGAGAACTGTTCTAGAGATTCGGCAGGAAGTAGACCGCTCCATTCGCACCATCAACGAAACAGGCTACGCCTTCCAGATCTCTGGTATCGGGTTCTACACGACGCTGGTGACTACTTCGAAGGACAGTAAGAGGTGCAAACATGTAACGCTTTTGTATCAGTTGTGAATAAATAGTTGCTACTATTTAAGTTCCAACCCTCGTAGTTTCTGGCGGGGACTGTCTTGTAAAAATGTTACGGCATATTTGACAGTATCCAGCTTTCTACGACTTCCTCCGTCGTCATGTCAGAAGATTTCAGAAAACCGTTAGGTTCTACAGTTAGCCCGGGAAAAGGCACAAGACACGGAATCTTCATATGGTACCAAAAATCATGTCGATGACTGTGACTGAAGCACATTGATAGCGATGCTGAATTAGTTATAAAGTTGAGTCATGTAATTTAAGCATCAGTCAGTCGCTTAAATTTCTTATAAATTAGTCATTGTTCCACTTAAAGAAGTTCGTGTAGATTCTAATATGAACAAAATCCATGTTGACATGCCGGCCGCGGTGGCCGAGGGGACTGAGACGCTCCAGTCACGGTCTGCACGGCCACTACGGTCGGGGGTTCGAATCCCCCCTCGGGCATGGATATTTGTGCCGTCCTTAGTCTTAGCTAGTTCATAAGTAGTTTGTAAGCTTAGGGACTGATGACCCCGCAATTAAGTCCCATAAGTTCTACAAACATTTGAACATTTGAACATGTTGACATAATTTCAGTAAGTAGATGACAGGAAGAATTTTTCATTTTGTCCTTTTGCACAACGGTTTCAAGATTGCAGAACTATCACATGTTCAGCTGCATCCCTAAAATATTTGGAAGTATGCACATGGACCTATGTGAAATAAAACACAAAATTAATCGGGGTGGGCAAGTTGTCAGATTAAGATTCATTGGAAGAATTCTCTGGAAGTGTAGTACATCAACAAGTGTAGTGGAATGCAATACACCAATAATTGAATATTGCCCGTCAGTGTGGATTCCGTACCACGTGGGATTCATAGAGGGGATTCAGAACACCCCAAGAAGAGCAGCACATTTCGTTAAAGGTTCATTTAATAACTGCGAAAACGTCACGGGACTGGAACAGGGCCGGCCGCGGTGGCCGAGGTGACTGAGGCGCTCCAGTCACGGTCAGCACGGCCACTACGGTCGGGGGTTCGAATCCCCCCTCGGGCATGGATATTTGTGCCGTCCTAGTTTGTAAGTAGTTCATAAGTCGTTTGTAAGTTTAGGGACTGATGACCCCGTAGTTAAGTACCATAAGCTTAACAAACATTTGAACATTTTTGAACTGGAACAGAAAACGAAGAAGGCGACAGGGGTACATTCTCCGCCACACACACAGCGAGATGGCTTTCATCTCATAGGACGACCAAAAACTATTGTATTGTGATCTATAAGTACGATGAATAATTGTATTAGACACAAATTAATACCTTTACGTTGAATTTTACTTAATCTCCTTCAAAGTAATGGACGTGGTCACCAGTTCTTTTGCCAACGTTGAATCCAAGACTGAAAGCCTTTCTGGAAGGCTTCTTTGGAATGGAGGCTCAGCTGCAGTAATGTCTCTCTCAGTGTCAAGAAAGTTGTCAAGGATTTTTTTTAGATTAAAAAAAAATATGATTAAAATTTTCGGAAGATCAAAAATTCGTATGGTGGGAAATCAGTTGAGTAAGGCGGATGTCGACATACAAGAACACTTTCTCCAGCTGCAAGCTCGGGAATCAAGAGCGAGGGACGACACGGCGCGTTGTCGTGATGAAGGAGAAAGGCAGCCCCCCTTTTAGTGGCCACATTATTCGTACATCGTACGTAACAGTACTTTCTTGAAAATTTCGGCTGTTTCCCCAGCGTCTAACTAAGGTCTCACTATGATCGAAAAAACATCGCAGTGCGCTCTCGAAAAATCTGACGTTTCTAGTGGTTCCCCGTGGAACGAACTCCCATCGCAGTACGACCTCAGTATCGAAAAAGAAGAAAAAACAGTGAATATGAATTTGATATCCGACTTTGACTCAATGTTTTGCCATTGGGAACTATGGATTTCCTTCTCAGGGTTATACCCATAGATCCAAGTTACTTCTCTAATTGCAGTTTCGTACTTGATGTTCGCTTATAAATGAATATCTCTCAACTCTGAGCAAAATGTTTTTATTTATTTTTTATTTTCCTTACATTCATTACTGATATGTATGCCAACAAATTATGCACTCATTCACCTTTTGCAAATTATAAATTAAAATTGTTTGCACGGAGCTGTACTTCCAGTACCTCAGTAAGCTTACGAATAGTCAACGTGTTGAATCAATAATTCTTATAACTTTTAAAAATTTTTTTCTTCAAATTAACTGACGGCCCGAATGTTTATTCTCCTCTACCGACGCAATTCCGCTTGTACTATGTTGCAAGACATTATTAGCTGCAAAAACGATTTCAGCAAGTCATGACTTTCTTCGGCACTACTTTTAGAAAATTTAGAATATTAATGCGTTATTCGAAATCCATGTTCCGAGACAAGCACGGTAAACAGAACGTCACTAAAACGTCTCTGGACACCGACTGTCAAGATAGTATGTGTTCCAACTTTGCGCTGGCTGTCTCAGCGGAACAGGTTATCGGACAAACTACATCAAGTGGTTATAGGGCGCTGCAATTGCTAGTAAAAACATTTCTTCTCCATATTGTTATCACACTTCGTATTTATTCACTGACAACCAGTTTCAGTCAAGCGGTCATCCTGTAGTCGTAGATTAACATTACAGGTTAAAAGAAACTATTTGATGACAGAGCACTCCCCTAAGCTGACAACGCAGATCGCGGTGAATCATCAATCAAATTTCCACCAGATCTGTTTATATCGACCTTTCGGTTACTTCATACAATGCTACACTTAGTGACGGGCGCTAACGGTGCCTTTTCTACAGTCGAAAACAATCTGAAGTAAATCTAGATTTCTCGCCACTGACCGCCGTTTACTTTTTGTGACAAATTTTAACGGTCACTGCACACGAAACGAAAATCTTATCAAGTTCATTTACCTACCATTTATCTGCCATAGACTTCACTCAGGTAAAACAAAGTTACCAATACACAAAAACCCAGGCAATTACAAAATCGAATGTAAAGACTGTAACAAATTTTATATAGGACAATCAGGACGAATTTTCAGTATTAGATACCACGAGCACACGAGATTAAGTGATAATAATCCATATACATATTTTATCCATCTGAAAAACTATAATCGCAGTGCAGAATGAAAGGAGATTGCAATGAAAATTTTACACATCATCCCTAAAGGTCTAATAATGAACATCCTAGAAGAGAAAGAAATATATATACACACAACACAACACCCTGATGATATTTTAAATGAACAATCTGATTTTAAAAAACAAAAATTTTATCGATAATTTTATTGGTTTCTTGACCAAAGACAACGGATAAATACGACCACTGACAAACCACTTTCTGACACACATATCGATCACAGAGATTATTAAATTATCAACCATAACTCAACCTTCCACAGCATTCATATTACTAAACATCTTTGCACGTCTGCTAAAAATTTTTAACATAGATATAGAATAATCATAACCCACAGATCACAGACATTTAAACCACAGTATAAATTTACCGTAGCAACTGCCAACTGCAAACAAGTAACATCTTTGGCCAACTGTCAGAACATCACGATAGAAAAAAAAATATGTATATATATATATATATATATATATATATATATATATATATATATATATATATATATATTGTTTGACGACATTTGTATAATAGTACATAAGTGTGACACAAAAGTTCACATTATTGTTAAATAAACAATAAGACATTGCCAAGCATGTCACATGGTCGTAAGTAAAAATCTTATTTCGAAAAAATAATGGCCTAACTTAAAAGTATATAACAAAACGATGATTATTATAGAAAAATTTTGTGTATTTCGCAGATTGTCTGACGATGGCTAATTGTGCCGAAATGGATCCATAACAACATTATAATAAAAACCCTTAAAGCAGCATATTGGTATAATTACATGATGTCTCTTAGAGATCTATTCTGTGCTGCGGGCCCATTGGATAGAAAGTACCTTGAGACATTCGGAAACCTCCTCACTGGCAACAGAGAATGCAGTAGAAAGTCCGATCAGCTCGATATTGCGTATTGACAAATCTGCTGCGGCAGGTGCTCCGTGAAACATGTATTACCTCGAGCCGATTTAATGTTAATCCGTGACTTGGAGATGGTTGCGTGACCGGACCCGATTATCTGCGAATACAGAAACTTTACATTAGCTTTTATCACTTTCTAAGACAGCCTTTTTTAAAATTCACTGAATCTTGTTGACACTATTTCAATAACATATTTTATTATTTAGTTTACGAAACAGTCTCTATGACACTTGCGCCTTGGCTAACGGAAACACAGCGACATTTGTGTCAAGATATTGCTTACAATATCAGATATTCAGATATTGCTTACAATTGTAATTTGTGTGATACAGAACGAAAGTTTGCTGTCTCACCTCTTTACTTGACGTTTACGTGGTGTTTAGTTAGAGCGAGGCACCACGGGGCTACAATAATAGTGAAAAAGTCATTCTGGTTGCCCTTTAACGCGGTGTGTCATCACCTCGAACAGCCAGTACTGTTACACATCTGCGTGGCATAGACAGTTCTTGAGGGATGTTTGGCCATGCTTACATGGGTGCAATATAAGCTCTGCAATATTTGTGGGTGGCGCAGGTTTGGCTGCAAGAAGTCTGCCAAATGCATCCCAGACATGACAATCAGTTTTATGTCCGGTAAACAAGCTAGCCTCTACATTTTTACCTCTGGTTCGCCGGCCGCGGTGGCCGAGGTGACTGAGGCGCTCCAGTCACGGTCAGGGGGGTCCGAATCCCCCTTCGGGCATGGATATTTGTGCCGTTCTAGTTCGTAAGTAGTTCATAAATAGATTGTAAGTTTAGGGACTGATGACCCCGTAGTTAAGTCCCATAAGCTATACAAACATTTGAACATTTGAACATTTGTTCTAGCATGTTGTCCACCAGCACAGCTCTGTGGAGAAGAGCGTCATCGTCCACCAGAAGGAACTCATCTGCTGTGGTACCGGCGTAGGGCACAACAAAAGGTCGAAGGATCTCGTCTCTATACCTCTTAGTAGTCAAACCGCCATTCTGAACGACATAGAGATCTGTATGTCTGCCAATACAGCACCATTCGTCCCCACCATTATATGGTGATGTTTCCTGCACATAAGCGGCATTGTTCAGAGTTACATGTTCTCTCCAGATGAGGGAACGACGATTGGGAGGACTGCAATCTTGAAGTTCCTGCGCCCAGTTTTTGCTGGTTAAACGGTGTCGTACTTTTAATGGAACAGACACCACACGCCTCAGTGCGTAGAGGCGACATTCCAAAGGCGATTTAGGGTCTTTTGTGTTGATAATTTTCATTCTTTTGCTGCCTGCAGGGTGCGCTGCATTCAGCCTCCTGTCTAGACGATATGTTAACCACAGATAAAGGTGATCTCTTGCTGATGTTACCCGTAGACGATTTTTCCATTGCCTTCTGTTGTCTGAAATAGCGTTCAGATCCTGAGTATTATACTTTGGGGCACTCCAATAGCTGCAGCCATCCCCCTCTGGGTCTGTCCCGCTTCCAACCTTCCTTTGTCTGTCCCTGCCATAGCTTCGGGTAAGTCACACTATTGTTACATTGCACTACCCGCTTGGTACACTACCTGAATCCTGCTGCTTGTGTAATTCGTTTGGTAGAGTAACACAAGTCACAACGAATCCCCTCCGCAGCAACATGATGTAATTAGCACTACCTCGCTTGCCGTAATGTTGTTGTCTCCACTCCGTAAAACCAACAGAGAGAGACGTCAAACGATCCTAGTTCATTCTGTCGACTACAATACTTTAGAACCTAGATTTCTAAACTGATCCCGTATTTGTTTTTATCAGTGTATTTCGACTTTTAAATTAACCGTCTCAGATATTGTGTTTAAATAGATAAATGCGAGGCATAGAAATACTGGGAAACCAACTTCTACTGGAAGCTCTTTGCTTTCCATTTTTTAGGAGTAGGTGGTATTGACCAAAACGAGAAAAAGAGTAAACATGGAGTCTTCGGTGCATGCCATAAGATATATGAGCACTTGTTCATCTTCGATAGTGTGAAACATATGTCCTGTTCTGAACAAGTTCAAATGTTCAAATATTTGTAAAGCTTATGGGACTTAACTACGGGGTCATCAGTCCCTAAACTTAGAAACTACTTATGAACTACTTACGAACTAGGACGGCACAAATATCCATGCCCGAGGGGGGATTCGTACCCCCGACCGTAGTGGCCGTGCAGACCGTTACTGAAGCGCCTCAGTCTCCTCGGCCACCGCGGCCGACTCTGAACAAGTACTCGTAACTATTGATGTATGTATTTAGCGCTTATGTTTACTGGACTGGTTTTTTTATGTTTGGTTCAATGTTTAGAAAGCAAAGAACTTGTAGTAGATGTGTAACATAGTGACTTTTTTTTTATTTTTTTTAAATTTTTTTTTTTTTTTTTTTTTTTTTTTTTTTTTTTTTTTGTCGCCTGCCTGGATAAGTTGTCAGTTGCTGAAGGGTTTCTGTTATTTTCCAATAATTTTATTATATTGTAATAATAATAAAGTGACAATCTATAGCTGCATATAGATTTTAGATATTCATTTTGAATTCCGTAATATTTTACAAATCCTTAGTATGATTCATTAAAAGTGAAAAACGCCAATTTTGCTGTTTCTATTACTTGGATGTATAGTTTTGTCTAGTCCACAATTTTATTTAATTTATGCAGCCAACGTTGTTCCTGAGTCCCAGGATGGCGTGCCGGACCTGTTCAAATCCGTACGGAGGGCCAGTAGGTTGGCCAGCCGGAATGTGTTTGTTAGGTTGTTTCTGACATTCAGTAGCTGAGATTTCTGGTTGGTACCAACGTACCGCAGCTCTTTACTAGCTCTTTACTCACATAAAGTGACGGGTGCTATCAACAAGGGTTCGCAAAACGATTCCGTATTTCTTGATTTCCAGAAGGCTTTTGCCACCGTACCTCACAAACGGCTTTTAATCAAATTGCGTGGTAATGGTATGTCGCCCCAAATTTGTGCCTGGATATAGGGGATGCCCTGTCAGAGAGGACACAGGTCGTGGTAACCGATGGTAAGGCATCGACTAAAACAGAGGTGATATCGGGTGTTCCACAGGGTAGTGTTATTAGTCCTGTGCTGTTCCTAGTTTAAATAAACGATTTAGGGGAAAAAATTAAGTAGCTCTCTTAGGTTGTTTGCGGATGACGCCGTTATTTACCGTCTAGTAAAATCATCTGAAGATCAAAACCAACTGCAGAACGATCTGAATAAGATATCACTATGGTGTAAAACTTGGAAACTGACTCTAAATAATGCGAAGTGTGAAATCGTCCACATGTGTGTGAAAAGAAATCCATTAAACTTTGCTTACAAGATACATCAATCAAAAGTGAAGGCCGTAAACTCCACAAAATACCTAGGAGTTACTATTACTTCAGACTTAAACTGGAAAGAACACGTAGATAATGTCGTGGGAAAGGCTAACCAAAGACTGCGTTTTATGGCAGAACCCTTAATGGATGCAACAGAACTACAAAAGAAACTGCATACACTACGCTTGTCCGTCCTTTTATGGAATATTGCTGCCCAGTGTGGGATCCTTATCAGGTGGGTTTGACGGAGGACATCGAAAGAGTCCAAAGAAGAGCAGCTTGTTTCGTATTGTCACGATACATGGGGGACAGCATTACGGAAATGATACATGATCTGGGGTGGGAATCATTACAACAACGGCGCTTATCGCTGCGGTGTGGGCTAGTTACGAAACTCCAATCGGCAACATTCTCCTCCGAATGCGAAAATATATTGTTGACTTCCACTTACATAAGTAGAAAGGACCATCAGAATAAAATACGAGAAATCAGAGTTCGAACGGAAAGATTCAGGAGTTCTTTCTTCCCGCGCGCTATTAGAGAATGGAATGGGAAATAAAGAGTATAACGGTGGTTCGATGAACCCTTTGCCAGGCACTTAAACGTGATTTGCGGAGTATCCCATGTATATGTAGATCGCATGTCCTAAAGCAGGCCGGCCGCGGTGGCCGAGGTGACTGAGGCGCTCCAGTCACGGTCAGCACGGCCACTACGGTCGGGGGTTCGAATCCCCCCCTCGGGCATGGATATTTGTGCCGTTCTAGTTCGTAAGTAGTTCATAAGTAGTTTCTAAGTTTAGGGTCTGATGACCCCGTAGTTAAGTCCCATAAGCTTAACAAACATTTGAATTTTCCTAAAGCAGCGCTATACCAGAACGAAAAAAAGGTGAGAAAGTTCGAATTTCGATCCAGCAGAAATTTCCCAGATAGTGTGAAATTCAGTACTTAATTTTTACCACTGAAACATAGTGCATCAGTGTTGCACTATGCCCATTTTGCGAACTTCAAATTACCCCAGTACAACGTCAGACTAGGCATATAAATCAACCTCCAGCATCTAGTATTAGGAAGCAGTTAAGACACCTAGTTTACATAGCGAGAAGACAGTAACTGTCATGTCATGGCGATTGTTGTTAGAAATAAGTAGTACCTTCTTTCACATTGATTCTTCAGTTGTTGGCCTAACAACACACAGTGTGTGTATGTGTGTGTGAGAGAGAGAGAGAGAGAGAGAGAGAGAGAGAGAGAGAGAGAGAGAGAGAGAGAGAGGGAGAGGGGGGAGTGGGAGAGACGAGGGCGGAAAGGGGGGTGGGAGTTTCTAACATTCATTTTGGATGCTGCCAAAAGCACAGTTTGCCCAAAATCGTTTTAAAAACTGCATATCTAGGGTGCCATAATCAGATATGACCTTTTACAAGTAGACCATGACTCACGTGTCTACCATTGTCTCAACAGTACGAGTACAACCAAATGGTGTTACTAAGTGAAATATTACGACGGAACATCAGCACAGTTTGCCTAAAATCGTTTTTTAAAACTGCATATCTAGGGTGCCATAATCAGATATCGTCTTTTAAAAACAGACCATGACTCTCATGGTGACACCATTGGTGTTACATTATAATAGCAGAATTCTTGAACATTCATGTCTCAAGAGTACAGGCACAACCAAATGATATTTCTAAGTGAAATAGTACGACGGAATATTAGCAAAACATTTTTTATATTTTATTTTGATGTTGCTTTTATTCTTGAAACGCTGATATTTCCATAATACTTCTATTATGTGGCAATATGAATTGACATATGCGTCAAGATCTGTTAATAATATTGCAAGATGTTATAAAAGCAGCCTAGATTCGAGGAATAAAGAGATTTTGAAGATATCCTACGATCCCTGTTTTTCGTTCTTTTTATTTTTTATTTTTTTGCGGGTTTTTATACAAACAAACAACTCCCAATGGCTGACACAAATATATCGCTCATATTTATTGGCACTCAGGGCTAATAGTGTACGAAAGATTGGGCAATACTTAAAACACTGATCCAAAAATCTGAAAGTCCATGGTTCTAACCCCATATTTTGAGTCTTCAATGAAATTTGCAAATCATTTGAAGGGAATGGCTGAATTGTTCCTTCAATTAATTCCTTCACTAATACTTGCCAACTTTTAATGTCACATTTTATGTTCAAAGTGTTTAAATATTTGTAAACCTATCGCTATGGTCATCAGTGCCTAGACTTACATACTACTTCAACTAACTTACACTAAGGACACCACACAGACATACCTATACCCGACGGGGGACTCGAGCCTCCATCGGGAACGGCCGCCCAGTCCGTAGCTTGAAGCCTTAGACCACGCAGTCATTACGCGGAGCTACATTTTATTTATTAATGAAGATATCTACTGAAGGTACCATAGGAACTGTTTGATTCAGTAGACCTAACAGTGCGGTACCTACGAAAGAGTAAGATACATCGATAGTACTAAAAAATGTTACACTTTAGTAAAAACTAAGCCCTGCAGAATGAACGCACTAGTATATTTAGTTATTACTAGACATACATTTAACAAAATGTTGTCAGTACGAAGACAAACTGATTGTAAAGTTTTCGGCGTTCTGCAGAACTACCAGTATCCTCAGTATGAAACATACTCATCATCATCTTCCTTCCAAGTATTTGGCCTCTATACCTATCACGGTCATACCACGTTTTCTTGCTATCTTTCCATCAGTTTACCTGGCCTTCTTACAGCGTTTGGGAGGAAAGTCTAACATGAATGCTGGGATCCCTTTTAGGACCATTAGCTGTGGACATCTTCAGTACTTGTTTTGATATTTACGATCACTCCTTAAAGACATCTTTACTCCCATTTAAAATTTGACGACTTGATGGGAATACCAAGTCCTCGACCATCAAGCATCACAAAATGTCGGACTCGATCTTTTCCATCTTGCTCTCTCTTATCATCTTCTTCTATTAAATACGTGTTATTCTTTCACTGAGTTTTTCAACATAAACGTCTGTACTTTTTCTAGTCTTTACTTCTTCTTCTCAAATGGTTATATATTGTTTAATTAACTATTATAATTATTATTTCTAGTTTTATTTCATAAGTTAGTTAAGCTGTATATTATTAAATTTTAACTGGTTATAAGAAAAAAATTATTCAGTGTAGAAAATCAATTACCTGTGCAAAATACGACCTGTTTTAGCATATAGATAACAGGTCATTGTAAAAGGCACCAAAATGAACAATAAATAAATAAATAAAATACTTTTATTTTGGGAGCAAACAGCTCTTCGTGTCAAGAATTTCCTTACTCATCATTTTCCTTTTTTGTTCAGACTTCACAATCATAGCACAGGACAGGCTTTCCTCAGGTCCTATAATTACGTTTCTTGTTCCACTTATTAACTAGACAAGGTTTTATTATGTTATTAATGACTACGATTATTTCTGTATACCTGTTTGATCCATTTCTTCCAAAAAGTATAGTTTATCGCCAAAATGTGTTAATGTTCACAATTTTCTAGAAAATTCATTCTTCAAACAGATCTTACTTTGTATTTTCTACAGAAGGCGATTATTTTTGTTTGTGATGTGTTGACGACCAGGCTGTATTTGTCGGATATAATCTGTAGAATGTGTCGAGATCGCTGCAGGTACTACAAGGCTACATAATTTGCAAAAAAATACATTGCAAATAATTAAATACTCGTGCTTATAGTTTCAGAAGGCAGCAGAATACTGACCGGCAGCGACGTAACCGTTCCTCTATAGGACTCTCTGTCTGACGATACGAATTTGAGTGCGCTGTTCAAGCACCAACGCGAAAATATTTGAAATGAACGCTGTGAGCAACTTCGTTAATCGAGAGTTGACTCTGTGACCATTGCGATTATGTTTTATTGGCATCAGACAGTGGTTTAGGCTGTCCGTGTGTTTCATGTCCTAATACCGGAGGTTACAAGAACTGAGGTAGCATTAATAAAATTAAACACTCAGCTGGTCTAACTCTTTGTACGTATCCACAAAACGTTAATCAGAGAAAAGTGCCTTTGACCACGGCCTAGTGTCCTCAAAACCATATTCATCGTTGAGGGAAAACAGTGGTCGTGAAATCCTGCCTTGCTAATACTGCCAAGTTCAGTGCGTGCCCAAAATACGGTGATTCTCGATTTGTCTTGCACTCTCAGCTGTCGACTTGCCGCCTCTCGAGCTGTTCTCGTCCGCTGCTGCCACCTGGCGGCAGTTCGGCTGAACCACCTGCAGCGTGTTCCTTTCGCTTTCAGAGTTTCGTGGCGGCAAAGTTGCCAGTAGTTGATGCCACGGCGATTCAGACGTAGACGACGTGTCTGCGAGGGAGCGCCACACTGCGTTTCTCAAAACTATTCTCGCGACCCATTTATTATCAGTACAATATGCGAGACTAACGAGGACAATTGTTAACATCGGTGTGCTGTTTTGTGCTAAGGAAAATCTTAATTTTTGGGACGATTTTATCAATATAATTATTATAGAAAACAACAGCCATTATGGTTAATTATTTATTTATACTGTTATCTTCGTATCTGTGTTAAATATACGTCCCATTGCACGAACTTCTTCGCTAAAACTGTTATGGGAATGCCATTATACAAAACAGTAGCGTATATAGCAAATATTTAGGGGAGTGGGAGCAAGATTAATGTAAAGATAAGTTATATAATTTTAAGTAGACACCCAATGATATTTTGTATCAGTTTTGTTGCTCATATTCAGAGGATAATTTGAATTGAAGCCCCTTTTACTTTACAGTGTCAATCTCTTCACTGTTCGCCTCCGCCCCCCCCCCCCCCCTATCCCTTAAATACGCCCCTGTATTCCACATCTTATCACAATATGACGGGGTATCTTTTGATTTCACTAAAACCCCTTCATATTGTAGCACGATGTGGAAAACATTTTATTTGTTCCATATTCACAGAATATATGACAATAACTGCGAAAGGGAAAAGCCGAAAATGTGACCCAGACGGGATTCGAACCCGAGTTTCCTGCTTTCTATGCAGGAGACCCGGATTCGAATCCCGGCTGGGGTATACATTTTCAGTTTTGCCCATTCGCAGTTGATGTCATATATTCTGTGAATATGGAAGGATAACAACTGCAGGATCAGAAGTGACGTCCGTTCTTTCGGAACAGGCGCCACATATTTGTATATTGACATGCCAATGATAGTATTTTTATTACTAAGTTTCTATGTGGCGTACTTTTAATCAATAAATTTATCAGTTATTTGTAATCCTTTATCAGTCGGTAATTAATTGTAGGAAGATGTTCTGTTTCTGTATGGATTTTAATTTGGGTTTATATATTTTCTCTATGACTTAACAATTTGTAGCGCTGTTTTTGTGTAATGCAATAATATACTCAATTAAGGCATTATTTGTGATATGTGACAGCTGATACTCGACAAAAAGTTTGGTATATTGCATTACTTTCTTTCTGGCTCTAAATTTAGGAAATTATGAACTATTACAACAAATTAAAAACATTCTTAGCAAAGAGTATGAGTAAGGAAGAATCAAACGAATAGTAGTGGTGAACAGAGAAGCGATTTTTTTTGCCAAGGCTTGGTTGTTGAACCATTACCGTTCTAGCTTGGAAGGGTGCCTAAATAGAAGTACTGAAGCGTTGAACATATATTGTTGAAGTAGTTCTGAAGAACAGTTCTTTGTTGTTTTCAAATGATGGTATGGAACTTATGAAACATTTAGTTTGGAGTTCAACGTTACGTGGGAGTGAAGCGTAGGCCATTCTACCAAAACATACAACTGTGGCTCAAAAAATAATGTTTCTCGCCTCATAACAAATTTAAAAATTAATGCACAATAATATAATTATTACAAATCACATCATGCGCTGCCGTATGAACAACACTACTGTTCAACATAGCCACCATCAATTGGTACAAATTTCTGTCATCATGTGATATTACAGATACACGGAGAAGCTGATTGTTTCCATGTGAAAGGCGGGTTTTGCCACGATGCTTGGTCCCCCAGCTGACCAGACACCAGTTTGTACCTAGTGAATAGGATACAGCAGATATCAGGGGTTCCCTAATGTGCTCGGAAACCGGAAACACTTGGATGAGCGAGGGCGGCTATTCCAGATTGCAACTGAAATATAATATAGCCACTAACATTATTCTAAAAACCCATATAAATCCATAAATAATCATACAACAAATATAATTATATGGATGGATTCAGGAGACTTGGGAGAATCAAACGCCGTAATTACAACTTAAATATCCCTTACAGATAAAAAGCCGATAAATTTCAGTACTATAATAATATTATTATTATAAGACTTATATTTACAATTATTGATACGTAGTGTTTATCAGTAACAGTTTAAGAAGCAAATGGACAGCATTGAACCACGCTACCTATCTTAACAGACGCGCCACGTTATTTCCGTAGTCTTTCAATAAACTATGTTTTACTCTCTTGTTCTGATTTTCGTTGGGGTAATAATATCCTTGTGTCAGAACATAGATTCCACAGAAACACAAAACATGAACTCAGCAAAGCGCATTACATTTATATATGTATTTTATTATATTTCATGTTATTCTTAGTAAAGTTCGTCTTACGTTTACAGACTGCCACTTAAATATTTCATGGCCGTAAGAACTGAATATATTTGTATAAAAAGCCGTGATAAATTAAATATTAATTGTATAACAATATTTCGACAGCGGCTGTATATTTGAACAGTGAAACGCCACTCTTAATGGCTATCTGAGCAAAGAGCTTCAGTTTCAACCGTTTTTAGTATTGTTAAATACATATTTGTTTGTTAAATGTAAACAATATTTGTAGAGAGGGGGTGATAGCACTTAATTCTGTGATATTCAAATGTATAATATTTTGAAAGGGAAATTGTATTGTAAAGATGAGGCGTTAGGATGCGCGGAAGGATACAATTTTGGGAGCAGGAAAAGCACGCTTTTCGAGCGCTTGGGAAGGGACTCGTAACTTGGACGTGGTGGTGAAAGGTTGTGACGCTGGGCGGTCTGAAGCCGGGTTACGAACTTGTGATTTGAAGAGATAGGCATGTGTGGACTTGGAAAACTACTGCTGAACTTAGTCTCTGGTGAAAAGTGATAAACTATGCACGGTATTAGGGCTGTGGAACTGTGATAATTCAGAAATCGTGTACTCCTGTGATTACAAACTGTGTTTTATAACAAATACTTTAATCGAGAGGTAATTTGGAACTTTTACTCTCGAGTGTGTGTGATACTTATTGTGCCTCTCATGAACAATAGTTGGGGAAATATTCAGATATTTACCCATGTATAAAGTAGGACCACCTTCGCATTTTCATGTCCAGAAAGAGAAATAAACTCTATTTATAAAGAATTACTTCGTGAATGAATCACTTTTTTATCTTAGGATCCATTTTGTTGGTTATTCAGAGGTTTAATTTATGTTTGTTTAGATATAATTTCACGTCATCATATGCAGATAAACAGATTGGCTAAACTACAGATTAATTGTTGATCTTGTTTAAACAGATTGGGTAGCTGTTTAGGGCATAGAAGCTGACATACATAACTCACCTCTACGTACAGAGACAACGAGCCATAAACTTTTACTATCCTGAGTATTGCCCAAGTCTTATTGGTAAGAACCGATAGGAAGGTCGCAAACGTCGTAAACAGGTATAAAAACAGATTTAGGAAGAATTTACTAATTTTCTTCTGTTCTCAACATCGACAGCTGTTTTAATCTAATCCATGAAAAAATGTGTACGATGAAGATGTATGGTGACGGAGAAACAGGCATAACGGATAAACTGTACAGTGGCCAGCCCCCAACATTTGTTTGTTTGTAAATCTAAGGGACTTAACTATGTGGGTCATCAGTCTTACAAACAATTTAAAGTAAGTTATGCTAATGCCAACACAAACACCCATGTCTCAGGGAGGACTCGAACTTCCGACGACGAACAACTGCGCGCTCCGCAGCAAGGCGCCTTAGAACGGTCGGCGACTCCACCGCGGCTCCTACATTTGTCACAGATAAGAATCGAATAGGTAGTGTTGAAATTATTTGAGGAGACCGTTGTGTTTGAATTCACAGTCGATTTATATAAAATCATTGTGAGAAAAGGGAAGAAAAGTTCTGACTTTTTCCAAACTGGTTTTCATACCAAGTTCAACGAAAGCGTAACTGTGTAGAAATGCACGATGACTTTGCGGAACTGCAACACGCCGCATCTATTCTAATGCCGTCTTTACACGTCCATTAATAAATTCTTTACGACATTGGAGGTATTACTTTTGGTTCCTCCCTTGTACTGACAACCGTAGAAGGTGGGAGAAAGAGAGGAAATAATATTACCAAAAAAAAAAAAAAAAAAAAAAAAAAAAAAAAAAAAAATCCTCTTCAAGAAGAAAGCAGTTCAATAAGCCGTCTGATAAGCTATTATGCAATAGTTACACCATTATCGGAAGTAACAGCAGAGAGTGAAACTAAAGAGATTATGTTAAGAAAGAATAGAATGTTCACAAGGAGTGTAGAAATGAGGATACGATGTGGAAAAGTGAACCCAAAACGCTTTTGCTCCACAGGCAATACTAACTGTGGTGAAGCACCTTTGTTCACTTACGTACCGACCGTAATATGAAATGACAACCTACGTACATTGTTGTATATTTATGAGACCCCATTAGACTAGCTATAGTAAGTTCGGCGCCGGTGTGTAACTACTGATCGTTAAAACGTGGCACCATTAGGATCCTTGTCTGTGTCAGATTGCTACCACACACTCAGCGACCACAAACTTGTGACACTGTGATCGCCTGATAATCTGCTGTAGCTGGATCTGCCTTGAGCGGATTACTAATTGATTAAATGATCACACTTGGAGGGGGGCGTCGATTTGCCCAGTTTATTTATTATATAAAACTAGCTGAGAACCCGGCGTTGCCAGGGTGTTAATTAATTTTCCGGTGTACATTCATTTGTATAAGGGCTGTAAGTCTGTAAAATCTCTTGGCAATACAATTAGTTGTAAAGAAGTAATAGATTAAAGCTTTGTGTGTGATGACGCGGATTTCCATAAACGATACTGCTTATGTGCTCATCTCTTATTAACTACGTGTCGTACTGTGATGCAATTTAGAAGGTTCATTCAACTATATGTGTGTATACTGTCTATAAAATTTTCTGCGACTACAATTTGTAGTGTACAAATTATAAATTGTAACGTCATACCGTAGTTTTACTCCATAAACAGCGGAAAAGTAGAAAGCGAGAAACTTTTTTTCCTTTCATCATTTTGCTATGGTTGTCAGCGAGAAAAAGTTTATAAATGTTGGAAATTATGTTTGAAGTTTGCTACAAGTCGCTAAGTACTATCATTCTCATATAAGAGTATTTATAAAGTCTCGCAACATTATGCGGCATTTTTTTGCGATTACTATTGTTTATGATGTTATATCTTCTGAACCATATGTCGTATGTGATTCTCAACCCTGCAGCAATTGTAACCTCACGGTAAGGAATGTGTGTACTAAATTGGTTGAAATCGGCCCAGTGTTTAGGAGAAAATAAGCAGCATTGTCGCTAAATGCAGCAGTTTTTCGCGCATCTCATTGTTTATGACGTCATATCTCGTGAACTATGAATCGCACGTGATTCTTACACTTACGGCGACCGTCCTCATGGATTGAAGCTTACGTGTACAAACTTTCATAAACATTGTATCAAAACTGTAGATTTGTATGCAACACGTACACACAAACATGCGGACACTCGGCTGAAAGCCCGGCGTTGGCCGGGTATTTATTTCTTTCTTCCTGCCATTTATCTGGTATATATTCATGTGTATAATGGATGTATGTCTAAAATCTCTTGGGAATACAGTTAGTAGTAAAGAAGTAATAGATTACAACTTTGTGCGTGATGTGGCGGTTTTCCATGAACGTTACTGTTTATGTGCTCATATCTAAAGAACTACATGTCGTACTGTGATACAATTTAGAAAGTATGCTCAACTATATGCATGTATACTGTCTGTAAAATTTCCTGCGGCTACGATCTGTAGTATAGATATTATGAATTGTAACGTCATACCGAATGCCGTAGTTTTACTGCATAAACAGCGGAAAAGTAGTAAGCGAGAAACTTTTTTCCTTTCATCGTTTTGCTATGGTTGTCAGCAAGAAAAAGTTTAATAAAGGTTTGAAATTATTTTTAAAGTTTGTTGCAAGTCGCTAAGTACTCTCATTTTCATATAGCGTATTTATAAAGTCTCGCTGCATTGTAAGGCAGTTTTTTGCGATTCCTATTGTTTATGATGTCATATCTTCTGAACCATGTGTCGCGACTCTTAACCCTTCAGTAGTTGTTATCTCACGGTAAGGAATATGTGTACCAAGTTTGGTTGAAATCGCTCCAGTGCTTTAGAAGAAAATGCGCAGCATTGTCGCTAAATGCAGTGTTTTCCGTGCATCTCATTGTTTATGACGTCATATGTCGTGAACTATGTATCGTACGTGATTCTTACACTTACGGCGACCGTCCTCATGGACTGAAGCTTACGTGTACAAAATTTGAAAAAGATTGGATCACAACTGTAGATTTGTATGTAACACGTACATACATACGGACACTCTGCTTTATATATTAGAAGTAGATAGCCAATAAAACTAATCATCATTATTAAGGTGACCGGTTTCGGCAGACTGAACTGCCACACGTGACCTTTGGTTCCATGAGCCACGTCGAAAAGCAAAACTTTTAAAATACACTTGTTAATCAACATTATTGTTTGCATGTCATGATACAAATAAAATTTCAAACACAACGTGCTTCAGTGACACTTGGTCAAAATTTAATTCAAACAAATTAGCAATCTTGGCTGTCTTACACAATAAATTGATTAAAAGGATGCGAGTACTTGCATTTAGATATATTATGAAATATGAGACACCATTACATATGTTTACTAAATATTTTGAATGTAATTTTTTTTCTGCTTATTCGTTTTATTAAAGCAAACTTAATTTGATTTCAAAATTGTCACAAACTCAATGTGTATCGCATCTTTAGATGGCCCTTTCTGTAACAAGCGGTCAGATATCCATGCTACTCCCGTTTATAATTTAATCAACAGCATCTTATTGGTACGAGGCACACACTTCATGAGTTTTTAAACAAGAAGACAAACAAGGAAGCAGTCCGTTCTCGAGCGTTACTTACGTTAGCTGATGTTTGGAGATTCGATAATTACTGTTTAGATGCATACACTATATAGCCTAATGCAACTGACAATCGTGGCCGGCACGAAACCTTAATTGGGGGCCGTAGTTTATCGATCACTGATTTAGAAAGTGGTGGAGAACTTGTTACCTTTCAAAAACTGATGATTTAAAAGTAGTTATTAGTCCAAAAGAGTTTATCTTAAAGTATTCGGTGGGTGTGCACTTTTTTAAACATATCCAGAAGTTTCCTCCAGAAGTAATCTATAAGTATGAATAGTAAATCATAAACCAGTACCGGAAGTAATTTCCACTTTTAGAGAACACGTCATAGATGATAATGGTCTGAAGCTAGAACTAAAATAGTTCGCCACATTCAATGAACTGAAAATTATAATTTTCCATGATCGCAATAAAACTTTTATTTATAAATACGACCATTTTCAGGACTCGTTGGTACATTTTTTTTTCTGATGAGATATTACATTTGCACTGTCTTTGAAGTGTTTGATATCTCACTTGATATATGTGGCGAGTAATTCAAAGACAGTACAAATGTTATATTCCATCAGTCTAGAAAAATGGTACTATTTTGTGTCGAAAATGATCGTCGATATTAATAAATGTACTTTCGCGATATTAGCAAAGTGTCATTTTTTTCAACTGATATAAAACCGCCCTTACCTCAAACTAGGTTAATATATGTAATTCATTCGTATGGATAAAGATATTCACGAATGTACATTGGCAACAAGATGTTTTTAAACTACGGTAGACTACTTTATCATGAACTAAATAGAGAAATACAAGATGTAAGGGTATTCAAGGGTAAACAGGGAGCACATAAAGAAATATCTGTAGCATCCGGCATTGCCCGGATATTTATTTATTCCAATCTTCCGTTAGTCCGTCTCTACTCTTCACTTTGCTCATCTCCTCAGCGTTCCTCTCTGTCTGTTCATCTCCTCCACCCCCACTGTGAACACACACGGCTGTAAGCGAAAGCAATAGACTTGAAGGAAAGAAGGACAATGAAACAGTGTACACCGAACGAATACCCATTATTTGCCACAGATCTATCTTTCAGCATTAAGAGACAGAAGTTTCCAGTGATACTTCCATTTTCTAATATGATAAATGAAACATAGTTCAATCTATTCAACAGTGTGGAGTATATTTGACAACTTTATACCGCTTGCTGAAGGTTGAGCTCACCACATAAAATATCCATATTTGATGGTGGACAAATAACAAGAATATTTTTTATATTCAAGTTTTGAATTAAGCGATTGTATGAATGTCACATATTTGTATTTTCATTACTATCTTTCTTTGTCTGGATACTATACTTAAAATTTAGTACATTATGCAAGGCAGCCTAATTTCTAATATATTCTCTGATAAATATGTTATTAGAAAAAAAGGAGATGGACAGAGAGAGAAGAGACAGGAGAGGTATTAACTCAAGTTTGAATAAATAAATACCCGGACTACGCCGGGTTTTCGGCTAGACTTCTATAAAATAGCATTAATAAAAAAGGAGAATATGCGTCCCTTTTTTTAAAATACAGATCTGCAGTTTATTTCCGATTTTGCACACATAATCATCAAAACAAGAAGACGATCGCTGTCTACGAGGGAGAGTTGTAAAATAAGTTTCCCCTGCCGACTGTGCTCAGAGTTAATTATGAAAGAAAAAAAAATAGAATGAGACATTAAAGATAAGACATATCTTTATTTTCTACATATTTTCCAAGTACATTGAGACATTTGTCATACCGCTTTATAAGCTTCAAAGAGCCTTCCAGGAAAAAATCGGGGTGTTTCGTACGGACGTCAGCATTGCTTGCAAAGCACCTTCCGCCGAGAGTCTTCTTCAAAGCTGGAAACAGATGGAAGTCACTTGGTGCGAGATGGTGTAGATGAATGGTGCCGGCCGCTGTGGCCTAGGGGATTGAGACGCTCCAGTCACGTTCCGCACGGCACTACGGTCGGGGGTTCGAATCCCCCCTCGGGCATGGATATTTGTGCCGTCCTTAGTTGTAAGTAGTTGATAAGTAGTTTGTAAGTTTAGGAACTGATGACCCCGTAGTTAAGTCCCATAGATTCTACAAACATTTGAACATTTTGATGAATGATGTAGGCGCTCCCAACTCGTAGAGCGGCTAAGCTACAACTAAACTCATTGTTATTATTATTCCCCATCAGACCCTGCATCAGCTAATGTCTTACGTTCAACAACGACTAGGAGCTTTCAATAGAGAAACGCAGTCTGATTTGTCATGTCGAAAAAAAAAAAAAAAAAAAAAAAAAAAAAAAAGATGGACTTCACACGCATATAAGACAAAATTCACAAAAGGATTGAACACCAAACCGTGTGCCACTAATTATTAAAATGTACAGCCTACTTGCGTCAGCTCATTAAACACTACGACTGTTCAACTCGATAATTTTTACGCAACTGTCTGACGCTCAACCACTAAACTACTGGTGCCGCACATCAGATATATTATATGTCCTAAGACATTACATACGATGATATTTTACACACTGTCATCCAGCAACAGAACGCCAGATCTGACTAGGTCAGGCAGCTTTTTCCGAAACACCTCTTTCAGTTTCTACAGAGTGGCACAGCACCGCGCAGCATTGATGGTTGCCAGACAACTCCTTGGGCGTCCCAGAAAACGGTGAGTAGCAGACAGAGCGCTTTTGAACTTCTTTCGAACATGTGATGACGGGCGTTTCCACTCCATGGATGCATTCGTTGATTCGGGCGTGTAATGGTGCACCACGATTCATCCCTCGTCACAATCTGAAACATAAAGTCCTTGCCATATTCATGGCCGACCTCTACCCAATGGTGTTTCGGTGTCTTGCACGTGCGCGTTCACCTGCTGTGTCATCTTTCGCCCATAGGCGTTCAACACTTCTTCCGTATGAAAGGCCCCGATGTTTTCCTGGACGGCTTTTTGAAGCTTATAAAAACTGCTTTTCAAATATATCAATGTACTTGGAAATTATGTAGAAAAGTAAAGATATGCCGTATCTTTAATGCCTCATTCTACTTTTTTCCTTTCATACACAACTCTACCCACAGTCGACAGGGGAAACTTATTTTACAACTTCCCCTAGTACATATAATTCCATACGGCGTGGTGGGGGATAATTTACTTGCAGAATTGGACACCAGTGTACAGTTTTATTCAGATCTTGCACACTTTACTTTGAATCAGGAGGAAGACCACAGTGTACATAATATTTCGTACCGTGCATTATGAAGAGACAACTTTTGACCGATCACTTTGAAAGATATCGCAGACATGTATGTTTTCCGTGGAGAAAGTTTTTATATTCTGCCAGAAGCCCTGCGGTGCTTGGCGAAGGGTAACTCGAAATAAACGTCGACATCGTTTCACCGAACTCCATGAAAGTTGTGGGATAAACGTAACTGTTCATCCACATAGGGAGACTTAGAAAAGTTGAGAAGGAGATGGCCAGAGAGGAGGAGAAGATGGGATGAGAAAGGGTAGAAGATGGGCAGAGAAAGAGAAGGAGACAGACAGAAAAGGGAAAATTAGGTGACACGAACAGGTGAACAGAGGGAGAGGGTAGAACAAACTGACAAGAGGGAGGGGATGAAGGAAATGGATTAACGGAAGATTGTAATGAATATATAACGTAGGAATCGTTATTATGTATTACATATAGCATTGCTTATAGCAGAAGGATTACAGTGATGCACAAAAACAGGGGGATGTATAATGTCGGAAGAGAGGGTGGTGGGGACGGGGGAGTGGAATGTGGAGATGTGGTGGAGCTAGATAGAGAGGGGAGGGAGGAGGATATGAAAAAAAAAACAGAGGAGATGGCTGTAAAGATTGAAATGGATGCAAGGTATGGGCTGGAGAGCGGAACGAAGAGCGGAACGAAGAGCGATGAGCAGATGAACAGAGAAGGTGGACTGACGGAACATTACAATTAATAAATACCCGTCAATGCTAGTATGTAATATCATTTAGAACGTCAACCGCTTTGAGATGGTTTTCATATATTTCATTATTTATTTCTTCATAGTTCCTCAAATATATGTCGCGAGTTGTTCGTAACTCCACAGCGTCTGTTGTCTGATAGTAATACCGTCCCATCACGGAATGTGGAAACGCACGTGGACGAGGAACTGATGACGTTACAGCGTGGAATCCCACGTTCCGCTACCCTATGAAGCTTAGTGGAGTGGAACGTGGCCAATGAGAAGCGACGTGGATTTCACGTGGCCAGAGGAGCTTTCGAGCCGCCATATTGCAAACTGAACTCCTTATTTCGTGCCGTCCGTCTTTGTAGCGTACGATGTATGGAAATCAGCTTTTTAAAGCGCAAGGAAATTAAACTTTCGATAACACGTAATTTGAGATACGATTTGTTAAAGTAAAATTACCAGAAAATGCATATTGATAGACATTACCTGACATCACATCTTGTGGAAGCTATCTGATAGATTAATAACCTTCAAACCTGAACATCCAAGATCGCAAAATACTTATTTATTTTATGACGACCGCTGTCATTGGGCTATGCCACCATCATCTGGTCGTATCAAATTGTACCAGTTGATCATATCATTAAAAAAAATGGAGATTAAATAGTACGTGCAACATAGCATTTAGTCTAAATATAAAAATACATAAGTTGAAACATCAACAGCTTATAAGAGACTGGGCAGTCTCTTACGGCATGATTTATACATATACGTCATTCTCTGTATGACGTATTAGAGAACGCAAAGAGATAGCAAGACTAGCGTAGTTCGTAGAATCGTGAGCTGGGAAGCAGAGAGCGCGTCCACCACATTCCAGTTTTTCCTCCCTGTTCTCTAAACGTTTATGGTTCTCTCTTGTTAATATATTAAAATAACCAGTATTAATTGTCATTTCTTTTAAAGGAGATGGATTGGCGCGGTGGTTAGCATGACGAACTGTGGAGGAAGAGATACTCGTATGTAAATAACAGGTTTGCGTTCAAATGTTTGTGAAGCTTACGTGACTTCACTGCGTGGTCATCAGTCCCTAAACTTACAAACTACTTATGAACTACCTTATCATAAATACAGTACAAACATCCATACCCGAGCGGCGTTTCAAACCCCCGACGGGGAACGACCTCACGCATCGCAGCATAGCGCCTCAATGCGCTCGGCCGCTCCGCTGCGGCTAGGTTTGCGTCTACACTAAAATCTAACACTGTCTACACTCTTCCATGCAATTTAACAATTTAGTTTAATTGCGGTAAATGGATCTTCTCATTAATTTATAATTTTTGTGTCTCGTTGCCGCCGGTGATCCTAGGTGTCGGTGGCCGAGTAGAGAGAGACCGACACAGGAAAATAGGATGCACGCATGTGCGGGTACAGAGTCTGAGTTGACCAGCCGGTGGGACAGCAGAAACTAGAAACACTAAGCTAGATTAGAACAAGATATATTTCGAAGAGAGAGAGTACAAATACTTAGCTTTGTTAAGTGAAGTCTAGTGGAAAGCAGATACATAGTTTAAGTAGATAGAGAGAGGCGTGCGTACTGATGAGCCCTAGTGCCTGTCATATTGCCAAGTGACCGATGCAGTTCAGTGGTGGTCACGAGCGGGGTTGCAGCAGAGGGCGCTCGTGGCTGACGTCGTAAGAACGCCGCGCCGTGCTTGCATGGCGGCGCGCGGCGAAAGTACGTGGCGCGCACTTCAGACATGTGCGACACCACAATAATATCCAATATTCGATATTATTTGTTACAAACAAGAACGAACTACGTCCACGATATAATCCGTTCAGTTTTTCGTGATAGGGCACAGGAACCAATACGTTTCAAGACAGTGCCCTATGTCTTTCGGTTTTCCGCCCGCCGTTTAAAATCTGTCGCAGTACATTATTGTTGTAATAGTTCAGTTTTACAGTGCAAAGGGAACATGGCTAGCGTGTGGTCGCGGAAGCAGATGCAATGAAGTATGGACTGTGTTTACGTACAATACTAAAAGCAAAAGTTATCACTAGAAACATTATTGAGCTTAGGTGTTTACCGGCGTGTAGGAGCAGGTTAAATGTATCGAAAAGAAGTTATTATCTCCTAAGGAATGTCAGACTAAATTTTTGAATATGCGGAATATGTGCAACATGGGAAATAAGAATAGATGAAAGAGCGAGAGCCGGTGCAAATGATATATTTCACCGTTGATAGTTTTCTATGATTTTTGTCAAAAGTTATTTGTCGTACATTTTGTTATCATTACTGCTGTCGTATATTTGTATCGTTTATGTTTCTGGAATAACGAATTACGACCAGAAAAATTTAACACCTGAAGATGTGTCTTTAACGACGCGAAACCGGTAGTGGACCTGTATATATATATAAAAAGAAAAAGGATCTCAATAAAAACAGCTGATGCGGCTCCAGAATTTACTGTTTGTTGTATGAGAGGACATTTTTAAGAATCTTCAAAAAATTGTTTCTTTTACTGTATAAAGTCTTACAATCAATTTTTAAAACAATTGATAATTTTTTAAAAAATTGATAAATTCATCAAAGAAAAAAATTTATAGATTAAGTTACTAACTTTGTTTCTGATATCAGTTTCTACTAAATTTGCCACTTTGTCTTTGTAGTCCGCAGATGACCTCCTGTAAGAGTACAACAGATTAACTATAGGACGTGACGAGCCTTCGGGAGTAGCCACTTTAGTTCACGGAGACAGACGCACCTGCCGTGTTGCACAGAATGGAGCGGACGTATCTCAGGTGTCGCCGTGAAGTGCTGTTCTGATAGGAGGCGGGCCCGCTCTATATGTTGACGCTGCACCTGCCCATTGACCCGTGTAGCCGAAGGGCCCAGCAGCTCTGATTGGTCACTATCTTAATTAAGCCCTAATTATGGTGCACGGCGAGGGGGGAGCGGGGAAGAGGGCACTCCAGGAAGATTGCTTTGGTAAGTTGCTTACAGATGTCCCTCCAAAACCAGTCTGGGATTCTGATGTCTCTATTAGGCCCTATGTCATAGGTTATGTCGTAGACCGTTTAGATTAGCGAAAATTGATACGTTCGTTTTATCTTTCCTTTTTACTGTTCTGTACGTCCAGTGGTAAAACAGGACAACTTAGGGGATCACTCTGTTGCCTGCAAGAGGCCTGTCTGCCTAAAACTCCTTTCTCAGCAATATCGAGCTGACATTTAAGTCTGGTACTAAGATCACCTTTTCCTTGTCGATGTAAAAACTTTAATCTTCCGTGTCAAAATAAACGCAGAAGTATGAAAAAGCTCAGATAGAGATATAGTACTAAGCAACGTAGGTAAAGATTTTTTAAAATCTCTCAGGTGGATGTTCTTAACACAGATGACAAGTTTACTTTACATTTCTTTATTTCGTTGACTAATTGCTTCGATTACTTTAGTCATCATCTTCATACCAGTTCACATAAAATATACAAATGACCCATATTTTTGGTTAGAGACTTTGACAAAATTGTAATATATATGTGTAATTTAAAGTATTTCCATGCAAACAGCGCACAACATCGTAAAATATTTTTGGTATAATGACATTTTCATGATGTTTACTGTATGCTGTAATATGGATACATTGTATTTTTATATGTAAACTAATCTGAAGATGATGACTAAGTTTAGAGAACATGAGGCTTTATGCAACTAGTACAGAAACCACAGATCTGTTACAAGATTGAAGAGTTAAGAAAGTGAAGCAGTGACTGAGAAGGGAATGAATGAGTCAGAGTTGTAGTTTCGCCCGGGCTTAATACAGTCTGCACTATGCAAGCGGTAAAGGAAACTAAGGAAAATTTGGAGAACGACTTACAGTTCAGAGAGAGAGAAATAAGAACATTGGTATGTTTGGTTGTGTGGCCATCTTCCGCAGCAGCTGTTAAAATTGATTATAAGAGGTAATCCGTCTTATGCTGACTGCAGTAAAGAGATTTATTTGACACCAGACACGTTTCGCTTTTTATTTTAAAAGCATCTACTGTAGTCTTGTAAATGATACAAAATGTTTGTACAGTTTATTTTCGATACATAGATTATAAACAATTATTAAAAAAACTTTGTGCATATTATGCCTATGTGTTTTTAACTTGATATTTGGTCTACCCACGGTGTTGTTCTCTTCTTTACGTCTCACTGCTGTTTCTCCGTCTTATTGGCTGGAATTGGTTTGTTTATGGCGTGTTTTTTGTGTCGTTTCTTCCGTTTCATCACGGCACATCACACACTTAACTTCTTAGAGTGACATGCAATCTGTATGCAATCCAAACTGTAGAAACATTTTGTATCATTTACAGACCACAGAAGATGCTTTTAAAATAAAAAGCGAAACGCGTCTGGTGTAAAATAAATGTCTTTATTGCAGTCAGCATAAGACGGATTACCTCTTATAATCAAAAAACATTGCTGTTTGTCGATTACATTGTGGTTCTGTCAGGGACAGCGAAATTCGTGGAGCAGTGGTTGAACGAAACTGACAGAGCATTGAAAGGTTGGCATAATTTGAACATCAACAAAAGGAAACGAACCCAAGGAAATGCAGTCGAATTAAAGTAGACAATGTTGAAAACATTAGGAAACGAGAGCATAAAAGCATTAGATGAGCTTTGTTTGGGCAGAAATATAACTTATAGTATGAGATATAATATGAAGCCTGCAAATAGGGGTAAAAGCTGTAGAAGGAGACCATGAGACGAATTTTCTAAAGGATGTATCTCGCAGCAGTTATACAGAAATGAAGAGGCTTGCACACAATAAAGTAGGTTGGGGCTATATCATGCCGTTCTTCGGACTGAAGACAACAGCAACGCATCAATACAAACAAAAGATATCGTCATACGTACCATATATTTTGATGCAAACCGACAAATCAAAACGAAAGGACCATCCACCTACATGAGTGTCGTGTCTGGTGATCCTGCAGTGGCCGCAATGCAGCTCAGCGCGTTCAGTTGGTGAATATTTTTACGATGAAACTGATGAATTATTATAAGACATCCACACGACCAAATGACGAAACAGGTGAAGAAACGAGTAAGTAGGAGAAAAAAGCAATAGCGCGCTTGCCTGGAAATTGAGGCGTCACGAGATCGATCTCGATCGTATAGCTAATTTATGTCTGTTTTAATGTAAGCCTGGTATTTCAATGGCTTCAATGGCTTTTGGGATGTACGGGGAAAAAAGCAAAGGGACGAGCATATAGATAAAACGGAGACTGTACATCAGTACATCAAGGTTTGAAACATATAAATTTGAAGATTTAAAATTGTAAACAGGAATTATAAATAATTAAAATGAGACCGGTCGCTTAGTATTAAAACACACACAACACTGAACACAGTTGCATTGGTACCAATTCACTATACTGTAGCTATGGTGCGGGAGAAGACGAGGTTGAGGGTACTACTCCGGGAATGTCGTGGGAAAAGTATAGGAGAGGGACGACCAGATTGCCAAGGGGAGGTGCCGAAAAATTCGAGGACTCGGGCAAGGGGAGACAGGGGTGTTTTGGGGTGGTGTGGCACAGTGGAATATACTTATGTGTTTACACATGTTAGTTGGCTTGGAAGTAGGTGCGAGAAAGCGTGTACAATATACATACTTTTACTTTTATATTGGTGTTATGATGCAAGTTAGATCCTGAAATGACAACATCATCACCAGTGGACGATGCATGTTTAATGTTAATGCATTATCGCACATACTCGCAAGTCAAATTGTATTTACAACCACTTCAGTATATTTCACAATGACTAGGGTCGCACCCTGATCTGATGACTTTTATCATATTGCACCACTCTAAAATGGCCTAAAGGCAAAATGTGAATACTGAAATAATTAGTCAAACGGAGGAAAAAACCTTTAAAAATCATTTGTGTTTTTAAAAGGAAATATTTGTAATTCTGTGGGACCGAATTGTTCGTAAGTCCCTAGACTTACAAACTACTTAAACTAAGTTAACGTAACCTAAGGACCACACACACACACCCATGGCCGAGGGAGGATTCGAACCCCCGACGCAGGAGGCCGCGCGATTCATAAAGTGGCGCCCCAGACCGATCGGCTACTCCCGCGCGGCGTTTTAAAATGAAACAGCCCAGCATTTGCGTGGAGAGATTTACGGAAATAACGGAAAACCCTAATCTTGTTTGAACCGCCGTCTTCGCAAATGCCAGTCCTTTGTTCTAAGCACTGTACCGCCTCACTTGGTAATACGTTATATAGGAGAGTATGACAACAAATATCTGATACTACGACATTACAAGAGAAGAATTACCTTGCAGTTAACACTTTTGGAGCACACACTGCAACTGGGTAAAGGATGAAGAAGAAAATTCACTATAACATTATGGAAGCTAACTTCTCTTTTTTTTTACTTTATTTTATTTATTTATTTATTTTGGTATACTTTTATCAGTAATAGTTTTTCCTCAAATACAAGCACATTGTCTTATTCACGTGATCCTGAAATTAATATTCATGTCACAAAAGACTGGCAAGGCCAAGACGTTCTGTGCAAATGTTCAAGTGTTTGTTAAGCTTAAGGGATCGTCAGTCCCTAAACTTGCAAACTACTTATGAACTACCTTATACTAAAGACGACACGCCGGCCGCGGTGGCCGAGGGGACTGAGGCGCTCCAGTCACGGTCTGCACGGCCACTACGGTCGGGGGTTCGAATCCCCCCTCGGGCATGGATATTTGTGCCGTCCTTAGGATTAGATAGTAAATAAGTAGTTTATAAGTTAGGGACTGATGACCCCGTAGTTAAGTCCCATAGACTATACAAACATTAAAAAATTAAAAGACGACACAAACATCCATGCCCGAGGGGAGGGGGATTCCAACCCCCGACCGTAGCGGCCGTGCAGATTGTGACTGACGCACCGCAGGCTACTTAGCTCCAAGTAGAAAAAATTCTGCCTGAAAATATGAACTATTGTATGCATTTTGTATAGGTGAAAAAGAGGATTAGGTCTCAGGTCTTAAAAATCAAAGACCAAGACAATCATCTATCTGCATCTACATATATACTCTGCAATCCACCGTGAGTGGCGGAGGGTACATTGTACCATTTCCTTTCCTATTCCATTCCCAAATGGAACGAGGGGATAAAGAATGTGGGCGTACCTCTGTACGATTCCTAATTTCTCTTCCGTTTGTGATCTTCGCGCGAAATGAAGTATGTGGCAGCAGTCAGCTTCAAATACAGGCCCTCTAAATTTCTTCAACGGAATTTCTCGGAAAGAACGTCGTCTTTCCTTCAGCAATTACCATTCGAGTCCCGGAGCATTTTTGTGACACTCGCGGATTGATCGAACCTACCAGTAACCGAATTTGACTGCTCGCTTCTGAACTGCTTCTATCTCTTCCTTTCAACTCATCTGCTGTGGGCCCCAAACGCTTGACCAATACTCAAGACGTGGTCGTACAAGCATTTTATACTCGGTCTAAAAAATGTTCAAGTGTTTGTAAATCTATCGGACCAAACTGCGTGGTCATCAGTCCGTAGCTTACAAACTACTTAAACATAAACTAACCTAAGGATAACACACACACCCATGCCCCAGGGAGGACTCGAACCTCCACGGCGAGCAACTGCGTGCTCCGCAGCGAGACGATTTAGACCGCTCGGCTACTCCACCGCGGCTTATACTCGGTCTCCTTTACATATGAAGTACATCTTCCCAAAATTCTCCCAATAAATCGAGGTATTCCGTCCGCCTTACCCACAACTGTCCTTACATGTTCCTTCAATTTCACATCACTCTGCAATGTTGCTCCTAGATATTTGAACAACGCGACTGTTTCAAGAAGCTCACAACTAATGCTATATTCGAACATTATGGGGTTGTTTTTCCTACTCGTGTGCATCACCTTACATTTTTCTGCATTTATAGCTATCTGCCATTCTTAACACCAACTAGAAATTTTGTCTAAGTCATCCTGTATGCTATTACAGTCAAAATTAATGACGACATCCTCCCATACACAACAGCATCATCATCAAACAGCCGCTAGTTACTTTGTTCAAGGAAAGCATAATGGTCAACGCGGCCGCTTGCCGAAAGCGAAAAATTTCGGATCGAGGCCTAACGGGACATAAAAGTCTACATGTCCTAATTAAATTATACAGTTGCCTCTGATTCGCAATTGTGAATACATTTCTTGTACTTGAACTAATAATAAGTGCAATAAAACTGTATTTTCATTACATAAACTAAGCATGAAGTACGTCTTTATCATCTGCAGAATTCGTCAAACGAAAGGGCGGGAGAGAACATCAAAGAGGAACGTGCCGAAGGATTTCATCTGCCGTATGCAACATGGAAGGCACTAAACAGACTGAGGACAGGAGTGTCACGCTGCAAGACGAATCTCAGAAAATGGGGCTTCACAAACGAAGATGAGCAGTGCAGAGACTAGCCTGCTTAGCCATAACAGGCGGAATTAGCAGCACACCAACTGCTGCGATGGAAACCATGCTGGATATGCCCCCATTACACCTTTGGGTCAAGATGGAGGCAGCAGCTGGTGCATACAGGCTCAAATCTGGCAACAACTGGAACTCTTTGGAATATCTAGAATCACACACTAAAATAGTGAGTGAGGGAAATATAGGAAAGGTTGGGGAAATGCCAGCTGACTATATTATAACCCCATCCTGCTTCAACAAGCCTTTCAGTATAACAATTGTGAGTAGGGAGCAGTGGGAGAAAATAGTTCGACACCGTGCGGGGGATATTTTCTGGTTCACTGACGGGTCGAAATCAGACCAAGGCGTTGGGGCCGGGGTATACTGGGTGCAGCCAAGACTGGAGGGCGTCATCTCTCTAGGGAAACTGGCCTCAGTATTCCAGGCCGAAATCACTGCCATCAGGGCATGTGTGGAGCAGAATTTGTGTAGGTGCTACAAAGATCGTAGCATCTATATCTATTCAGACAGCCAGGCAGCCCTGAGATCACTGGCAGCCCCTGCAACAAGATCTAAAATTGTTGCAGAATGTCACAGGGTTCTGGTGGAGCTAGGGGAAAGCAATAGAGTAAACCTATTTTTGGGTCCCTGGCCACTCGGGGATCAGTGGCAACGAACATGCCGACAGATTAGACATTTATTGGACCGGAACCTGTCCTGACAATCACCAAGGCAATGATCAAATTGGAGCTACATAACTGGCTCAGAAAATAGCACGTAGAATATTTGACCGAAGTCCATCAACAAAAACATGGCAAGGTAATGATGCCAAAGCCATGTTATAAAAGAAGCTCTGCAATCCTGGGCCTGAACAGGAGAGACATTAGACTCATGGTTGGAGTGCTGACAGGCCATGGGAATTTCAAAAAACACCTACATACAATGGGAATAACAGAAGAGGACCCTAAATGTAGGATCTGTCATGACGGTGATGAAACTGCATCACATCTAATTTTCTAATGCATTGCACTGGAGAGTAAAAGGCACAGAACATTTGGGACCCGAATAAATTGTGTCTAATAAAGAACTGGTAAAGGGACTCCTTACACTGTTCAAGGGCATTGGTTGGCTTTAGTAGATATACAGGGAGCGATACCGCACAATAAACTTAGTTTCGGTGCGGGCAGTGGCGGGTTGGACCAAGACTGTTTTGGCTTCCCTGGAAAAATCAAATCAAATAAAATCAACGGAGATGAGCTCTGTGAGTGTGGCGATGTGCAGGACCCACAACACTTCCTGGTCTGCAGATACCTGACCAACCCCTGCACCATACAGGACCTACACGCAGCAAATGATGTGGCTTTCAAGACAGCAGAATTTTGGCGCTTGCGGTCCATCTATCAGAAACTAGCAGTGTCCTACAGAATTAGCCACCTCTTTCCACATTTTATGATTCTAGTTTGTAATTTATTTTAATTGTATATTTATTGAGTTTTGCATTCTTGGATTATAATTTGCTCAATGTAATTGTACACTGTAAACATATATTTAGTGAATTTGGTATCCCTAGACTGTAAAATGTTTATTATAATTGTATTGTAATTGTATATTTATTGATCGAAAGATATGTCTTAGTCCTGGACACGTAAAATAAATAAAATCTGCAGTGTCTTTCTAATCTACAAAACATCTACGTAATTCCTCTGCAAATTACACTTAAGTACAACACAGACGGTTCATCGAACTTACACGACATAAAATCCCAGTGATCACTGTAACAGACACATTGAAAACATGGTTTTTGTAAGTATAAAATGCCAGTGAATTCCCTATCACTATTTTCTGTTTAAAAGGTACATAAAATCTGCTTAAAAATTAATGCTCGTTGTCTCCACATCTCAGTAGAATATTATCCGTTTATTTAACCTATACTTACTTGATAAAATGTTCACGATAGGCTCGTATTTTATAGTGTCACATAGATTCAGTATTTTTCTTTCATTCTTCTATTGCAGTGGAGACTTATCTTGTGCGTTCTCAAGACATCTTCTCCAATGTAACTATTTAACAAGTAATAATGAGAGGGAGGATGGTTGATAATCGTATCAGTGGGCTGCAGGGGAGAAGCCGAGCGGTCTAAGGCGCCTTGCTACGGAGCGCGTGTTGCTCGCCGTTGGAGAGTCATGTCCTCCCTCGGGCAGGAGTGTGTGTTTGTGTGTGTGTGTTATACTTAGCATAATTTAAGTAGTTTGTAAGCCTATGGAATTGTAACTACAGCAGTCCTTCTGATTTACAAATATTTGAACATTTGAATTTTCGTATGTGGTAGCCACAGTTTACATCAATTTTAAATTCGGTCCCTGACTTATTACTTGCAGCACTAGACATACCTTCTCGGGAAGTGTAATTCACGGCTACGAGACATCACTGGGATGCTACACATATGTTTTAAACTCACGCTCTAGGCCATACGTTTGCTATGATACAGGGAAATAATACGAAGGTTGACGCAAAAGTCATGGTAACTAGTTCTCTTTTTGCAGATACCAGTCCGGTTGGAAAACCGTACATATACAGACGAAAGGATAAGGTGTTAACTACCGGTGTGCCCAATGAATAGGAATGAAATATCGTACCACATTATTACGGTAGTATACAGAACAATATGGCTTTCACGGTCTTTCTTGAGAATGTTCTCCAAAATGTTCAAATGTTTGTAAATCTATCGGACCAAACTGCGTCGTCAACAGTCCGCGGCTTACAAACTACTTAAACCTAGGTAAAATAACCTAAGGACAAACACACACACCCATGCCGCAGAGAGGACTCGAACCTCCAAGACGAGCAACCGCGCGCTCCGCAGCGAGACGCTTTAGACCGCAAAGCTACTCCATCGCGGCGAATGTTCTCCGCTGATGAAGACGAAACATTCGGTTTTATTAACAAATCCACAGACCAGAAAATTTTTAGCAATTTTACCAAATACTTTAGCAGATGAATTAAAACAGCATAAGAAGAGATAGCAATGACTTATTGTTAAGTGCTGAAATTGTACACGTACTTATCACCTTTTCCGTATCGAGTTTCTCCGTTAGATATATGCAACCCTTCGTCGAAAATAACTTGAAATCAAATGAAATGTTTGAGAATTAAGGAACCAAAGTGCCAAGGTTATCGTTCCCTAGACTTAAATACAAATTAAAAATTAACTTATCCTAAGGATAACACACGCATCCAAGCCCAAAGGAGGACTCGGACCTCCGTCGGAAGCGGTTGCGCAGTCACTGAATTGGCTCCTATATCCGCTCGGCGATCCCCACGCGGCTAACATAATTTATCAGTGTGTACTCAGAAGATCGAAAGTAATCAAATATGTTCTTAAACGTCATTGTATCACAGTAAAACCTAATGTGCTGTTCTGTTGCTATATGGTCCGTTTCCAGTGCGGCTTTTATCTCTCTCCGATGAACGTGCATCCAGTTATAGTGCAGTAACAAGGAGCTACCTCTCGCATAACGCAAATTTTCACTGGCGGTAGCGATGTTGGGGAGAGGCTGAGTCCCAAGGGGGTGAGAACAGTATCTCACGATTGCACCAGCTGCCGTGGGCGTGGGGGAGGGGACGGGTGCTATCTCAGACGTGGTAAATGGCTGCAAACGGCTTTTAAAACTGCTAGAATTCTCGCCTAGTTCGGCCAGAAATGGAGAGTGGTAGTAAGAGAGCTGTACTGCTATAATTTTATTCCCGTGTAATCAATGTTCTTACAGATTTACTGTCACAGATAACACGTTCATGGAAATTCTTATCACACATAAAAATTATCACTGGTGTGGACTGTGGGATTTCGGCTGGTCGAATTTTTGCAGTAATAGATTCAACAGCAGTTTCATCAAAGATGTGTTGCGACCATTGAATTATATCATCTTCAGCTCTATATTTAATTACGAAATTTTCAAACAGAAACAGATATACAGCAATATCAACGTGACGATATATGTTCAATGTCAATCACATAATCGTAGTACAATAGTAAAATAACACCACCTTCCCTTCTGCCCATCCCTGGGTAGAGTTACACCTCTTGATATTTTGCCGTTTGTTGGGTATGATGGTCTATATTTTAATACAAGAAGTAATTCGAAATTTCAATTTACCTCTTAGATGCATATATTTGTGTTGGTGTAAGAGAAGGTTTCCATGGAATTCTCTCTGTCAGGTTTCAATTCATAAGTTTTTAGGAAAGTAGGTTGTTTAAATTTTCATAACAACAACCCACCTCTTTGACCCGCTTTCCCCTCCCCCCCCCCCTGCCTCAAACCTTCACCAATTCTTTGTTATATAATAGGACTTGAAAAATTGTACGGTTCTAATGTTTTTGTCTATAGTTCACTTGATGGTCTCTAATTCAATTTCATTAAACAGGAGGACTGTGTCTCAGTTCATTGAGCATTTTAGCTTCATATGACTTTCTACGTTTCAAAAGTCACAGTTATTTGGAGGAATGGTACGGATTATTACATTAGTTATGTTTTAAGATTGTCAGATATTATTCAACGGCTGTACACTACATGAGAATCTGCAGCTGATTTCATAGAACCCGGTGCTCCTGACTAGTTCTTTTTCTTCCTCTGCCGGCCGCGGCGGCCGAGGGAACTGAGGCGCTCCAGTCACGGCCTGCACGGCCACTACGGTCGAGGGTTCGAATCCCCCCTCGGGCATGGATATTTGTGCCGTCTTTAGTATAAGGTAGTTTATAAGTAGTTTGTAAGTTTAGGGACTGATGACCCCGTAGTTAAGTCCCATAGACTATACAAACATTTGAACAATTTTTTTTCTTCCCCTTTCTTGTTCTCACTCTGTACGTCAGATACAGTTTTCATATTTTGTGAAAGGAAGGAGAAAAACCGCACACTTTAGTTCTTCCTGCAGTTTTATGATTTTTTGCAAACATTTCGAACAAAATATGAGTTTTGCTTTGACAAACATACTCTCTTCTTTTTCTTCTTCTTTTTCTTTCTTTTTCTTTTTATTATTTTTTATTATAAATTTTATTTTTTACTTTTGCCTGTAAAATATTATTTTAATATCTCTCCCATATTTCTATTATCTTTTTCGTTAAAATTCTATCAACTGTCTTGCCGTAGTATGTCCTCTTTTTCAAGTTTATTTTCTCTTCCTATATTGGTTTACGAAGAATCAAGTGACATTGTCAAATCGCCGTTATTCTTGCAAATATTTCTGAAACGATGCGGCGTAAGATATCAACGCAACAGAGAAAAATCGTGGACAATTTTTCATCTCTACAAATTCGTTTATTCAATCTTACCGTTAGATGAATGGTTAAGCCGATTTTTTCATTTAAATTTCGAACTATCAAAAGGCGATTGCAAAGGCCAACTTTTAGTTTTATTACCGTAAATTAAAGTGGCCAATGAAAATGAAGATATGGGAGGCTTCACCTGCTTAAGGGGATTAAAGTAGCTCAACAGCGACAAGTGAAACAGTCGGGCCGGGATTTGAACCTGTGTCTCTAAGTTAAAACCAGTGGCCGCGTTAGCGGCTACTTTGTTCGTTGTTGTACGTTGTTTTCTTGCTTGGATTTTTTTTATTACAAGCACTTGGCTACCTGCAGTCGCCTCCCTTCCGTCTCGAATTTCCACATGTCCCACACTACGACTGTAGCGTCCTATTGCCCATGCCTTTTTTTGGTTGCCATTGTTTGATTCAGACAAGAGGCCGAATGATATTACTGCGTCTGCGATAAAGTAATGAAACCTAGGCCGCCGTGGGTAGAAACACATATATACTACGCTGCCCAAGTACGCGGTCATCTGTAGTTTTGTGATTACCGCACACGTGAGTGCAATAAGGGTTGTCTCGTCAGTGCTGACCACAGGGGGTGGAGGTGAGGGAGGGGGAGAGAGGTACGCGTATTGTATAAGCAAAACTTTACGTTAGCTGTGTGGCTGCCTGTATTCGTTTTCCTTCAGGTTTCGCTCTGATAACGTCACGTGACGGTTTGTAGTTTGAGTCAGGTCTTACAGTCAGACAGGTAAATTGAAATTAACTCCAGCGAAAACTACTGAGATGTGATACTGATCTATGGGGAGATGTGCCGCAATGCAGCTGACGCCCGAAGCCTCTATTTAAAACGTTCTCCAATGTTACCTCCACCTTCTGCGCGGTTTTTAGATGTACATAGACGTGTATGCGTGTGAACCTAAGGAGCTTTCCGAGGGGGGATTCGAACCCCCTTTTTTATTGCAGAGAGCGTTCAGCCCTCTGAGCGGGCGCGCTGAGCCACGGTGCCCGGCTGAAAAATAAATTTTTGCCGGATGGCGGGATTGAACCGGCGACCGTCCCCTCAGCCACCGCGGCCGGCAAGTAAAGACCAATCCGCGATGTACCTAATGTTGCCCAGAAAGTTGCGGAGTATTTCGTAGCTCATCCCACGAACTGTAAACATAGCAAAAATGAAAATACTACTTCTATACAATGTAGTATAGCATAACAATAATTTTGCGTACTATTTGGGTCGCAGTTTTATTTGTATATATAATAATAAATGAAGAATGGGTAGTTAAACCAGAGAAAGAAGCCCCGAGAACCGGAACAAATAGGAGGGAAGAAAGAAGAGCCAAATTCTCGCAATAAATAAATAAATAAATAAATAAATAAAATAAAATAAAAAATAAAAAAATAAAATGAAAGTCTGGTGGGCAAAAGCTCCAAAAATGAACCATCTGTAACATAGGTGTAAAGGAACCTAAGGTATTATATTCATTCTTATTTACTGGAGTCAAACATTGAACAGTTTTTATTTAATATGTAAGTGTGAAGCACGAATTGTTGCAGTATGTGTTGTTTATATGAGTGAGTGTGAGGTCTTATGCGACCAAACTTCATGGTTATCAGTCGCTAGACTTACACACTAATTACTTGACTAACTTAAATTAACTTATGCTAAGGACAACACAAACACCCATCCCGAGGGCGGATTCGAACCTCCGACCGCAGCGGCCGTGCAGACTATGACTGTCGCGCCGCTAACAGCGGCTGGCTGTTATTTGTAAATTAGCTTCCAAATTTTATATGACTTGAAATAGGTAATTAATATGCCGTGGCTGTAGTACATACGATTTTGGTCAGGGACAAGGTTTCCTCTCTCTCGGTGAGGAGTCCCCTTTAGTGTTCTGCTAAGGCAAACCTTTTGGCGTCTGTGTTATCCGCGATTAACTAACGTCAACGGAGGATGGCGTGCCACCTGTCAGATTGCTGATGCGGTCAGAAATCGGTTGTGATTTTTGCTTTTTGAGGAGCCACAATCAAGTAATTTTTTTGAAAAAATTTTTCTCCATTTCAGTGTCTTATTGTTATTTTATTTCACTTTCTAGTCATTATCAAGTGCTACAATATGTTGTATCAGACGTGTGCATGATCAAATGTACTCACTCTGCATTTTTTCCCTCTATTAATAATTTCAATCCCCTCCCCTCCCCCCGCCAACTGCGGTGCGGGTTGACAGAAGGATGCGCGTTACTCTTCAGCCAAGGGTTTTATACAATTAGAGAAAATATGGGGATAAAAGGAGAAAACATAGACTGTACATGGAAGTTTAAAAAAAGACGTAAAAATTTGAAAAAAATGTTCAGATGTTTGTATAGTCTATGGTACTTAACTATGGAGTCATCAGTCCATAAACTTACAAACTACTTATGAACTAACTAAGACTAAGGACGGCACAAATATCCATGCCCGAGGATCGCTTCTCCTGCCAGATGGCTACACCATGTGGTGTATACAAGTATAATAAAAGTATTATAACGGAATAAGATGTATATTTGATAAACTGCCGGCCGCTGTAGCCGAGGGGATTGAGGCGCTCCAGTCACGGTCCGCACGGCCACTACGGTCGGCGGTTCGAATCCCCCCTCGGGCTTGGATATTTGTGCCGTCCTTAGTTGGAAATAGTTCATAAGTATTTTGTAAGTTTAGGGACTGATGACCTCGTAGTTAAGTCCCATAGACTCTACAAACATTTGAACATTTTGATAAACTCATTGTATCTAACGAGTAGCGTTAATACTCGGCGATGCTCGGCTATTTGTTTATTTCAGGCTTAGTTCACTTCCTACACTCTTATGTTTTCCATCTGCTCCTCCCACCCCTCTCAGTTCAATACTAATCGGACTTCTTAGATATGTTGCTTGCTGGCCGCTTGAAGCGCTGCAGTCGGAATGTATAACAAAAATGAGTGGGAGTGTCTTCACTATATATATTGAAGTGTGGTTTAACTGTATTAACTCTACGATGGTCGCTTAGGATTAGATATTTATTCCCAGAATAGGTAACTATTGCGTCAGTGCACCTGAACGTTCTATTTTTAATTTTCCTTAAATAAAAGTTCTGCTTCTACTATTGCAGTACTTTCACCTTTTTCCTTCGTTTCGTGTACTTATTCAGTGCAACATCTGAGATTAAACCAAAGCTAACGGTGCAATGCTGACCTCGTATCTCAAGCTGTAACGCGACCCTCGATGTCCTGTTACTGATGCGACTGTTGCAATCAATGGTGACATGACCTCTGTAAACTCCCCTGTAAATTTTTATATTTATATATATCTATAAATGTGAATGTCTGTTCGGTGTACGTTTATCACTTCTGATCCACAAAACATAAAGAGCTAAAAATTTGTACAGTTACTAATGTCTACCCGGGGAAGGCTTTAGGCACGGTTTTATGGCGATCCGATAGCTATATATTAATGTGAATGTCTGTTCGATGTATGTTTATCAAGTCCGAACGACAAGACGCAGAGACTTAAATTTTTGTACAGTTACAAATTTATACCTGAGGAAGGTTTTCGGCACGTTTTTATAGCGATTTGATAGATATTTAGTAATTTGAAGATATAACGCGAAATGCGGAACAATAATTACTCCTTGAAAATTATATTTAATCTTCGAAAATGGCTTTATTGGTTGCATTGTTGCTGGAGAGTTGATAATGATAAAAGGATGGAGTATATTGGGATGGAAAGTTATCGGTGTATATAAAATTCTACGTGTGTGTGTGTGTGTGTGTGTGTGTGTGTGTGTGTGTGTGTGTGTGTGTGTGTAATATTTCGCTCTGCAGTGAAAGCTACAGGACGCAAACGATTGGTCGTGTGTAATTGCTTCCCGAATTCTCCCGTTGTACATCTTAGCAGTTCCATGCCGATAGCTATAAGAGGGTGGGAGATATGGAGGTTGAAAGTCGTCAAATTATTAAAAAAATTTGGACTGAAGGCCAGCGATGACGTTTGCGACTCTATAGCACGGAGGTTACATACAGCGAAACGTGATGTCACAGACCATATCTTTGGTCTATGCATGCTACAATGTCTTCAGCTCTTTCTCTGCAAGGATAAGCATACCAATAAGAAAATATAAGAATAAATAATTCAGTAAAAAAGAAATTTCTTTTAATACATCTCTTTAAAAAATCGATTAGACGTTTCGCGCATTGCATCAAGTGATCACTCTGTCATATTATTACAATCATTATTGCTGAATTTCGTGATTGGATTCTTCGAAACGAGTGCATTTTTACATTTGATTTCATCTACACTACTTACTTTCCTGATAATGTTGATTAAAATGTTTGTTTCTAAAGAAGGTATTGTATTTCATTTCATCCTTCAAAACCAGTCTCATAGCGCACTACTGAATAGATTAGATTAGATTAATACTTGTTCCATAGATCATATATACGACATTTCGTAATGATGTGGAACGTGTCAGTGTAGTAAATGTTGTCTATACTTGACAATCAATATTTTAAGGATTTTTTTAAATATTTTTTTATGTTTTATCTAAAAATTCATCTACTTTGTAGAAGGAGTTCCCATTCAGAAATTCCTTTAATTTCTTTTTAAATACTAGTTGGCTATCTGTCAGACTTTTAATGCTACTTGGTAAGTGACCAAACACTTTTGTGGCAGCATAATTCACCCCTTTATGAGACAAAGTTAGATTTAACCTTGAATAGTGAATATCATCCTTTCTCCTAGTGTTGTAGCTATGCACACTGCTATTACCTTTGAACTGGGTCGGATTGTTAATAACAAATTTCATGAGTGAATATACATATAGTGAGGCTACAGTGAGGATCCCTTGATCCCGAAATAAATGTCTGCGGGATGCTCTTGGGTGAGCTCCAGCCATTATTCTGATTACTTCTGAATACTTTTTTACTCAATGTTGAATTGCCCCAGAATATGATCCCATATGAAAGCAGTGAATGAAAATAGGTGTAGTAAGCTAATTTACTGAGATTTATATCATCAAATTTTGCAATGACTCTGATAGCATAAGTAGCTGAACTCAAACGTTTCAGGAGATCTTCAATATGTTTCTACCAACTCAGTCCCTCGTCAATGTAAACACCAAAAATTTTTGAATATTCTACCTTAGCTATAGATTTATGTTCAAAGTCTAAATTTATTAATGGCGTCATTCCATTTACTGTATGAAACTGTATATACTGGGATTTATCAAAATTTAATGAGAGTCCATTTGTAGAGAACCACTTAATAACTTTCTGGAAGATGTCATTTACAATTTCATTAGTTAATTCCTGTTTGTCAGGCATGATAGCTATATTTGTATCATCAGCAAAAAGTATTAGCTTAGCATCTTCGTGCATGTAGAATGGCAAGTCATTAATATATATTAAGAACAGCAAAGGATCCAAGATCGAACCTTGTGGGACCCCATTTTTTTATAACTCTCCAGTCAGAAGAATTAATTGTTTCATTTATATCACGTGAACTGCTTATTTCAACTTTCTGCACTTTTCGAGTGAAGTATGATTTAAACCATTTGTGTGCACTGTCCTACTCATACCACAATACTTAAGCTTATTTAGAATAATCCCATGATTTACAAAAGCCTTTGAGAGATCACAGAAAATCCCAACTGGTGATGTCCGGTTATTCAAAGCATTTAATATTTCATCACTGAAGGTAAATACAGGGTATTTCACTAAGTATGTTTGCCTCTGTAACTTAAAAAATAATAGGAGACGGGAAATTTTAATGCGATAGGTCAACACAAGATATGTTACACTTTCTGTGGAGCTATGAACATAGTTTATTGTATCACTTTCCAAAGAGTTACACCACAAAGATATAATTTTTTAAATGGAACAATAGTTTTTTCTGTCGTGTATTGGATTCGTTTAAACCAGCTGAGTCCAAATCAATTTAACTACATTCCTATCACTGTTAGTTTGGGAGCTACAACCCTTCAAAGTTCCGGGGGCGGAGGCTGCGATAGAGGTGCTGACTGGCCGAGTGGCTATCCCCTGGAGCACGGCCCACTGTCTCATGACTACCAGCCAGTCAGCTACGCTGTCGGAGCCTCCGCCCCTAAACTTTGAAGGGTTGTAGCTCCCAAACTAACAGTGATAGGAATGTAGTTTAAATTGATTTGGACGCAGCTGGTTTAATCGAATCCAATACACGATAGAAAAAAAATTTTGTTCCATTTAAATAATTATATCCTTGTGCTGTAACTCTTTGGAAAATGATACAATAAACTATGTTCATAGCTCCGCAGAATGTATAACATTTCTTGTGTTGACCTACCGCATTAAAATTTCTCGTCACCTATTATTCTATAAGTTACAGACGCAAACACACTTAGTGAAACACCCTGTATATTAAGAATAGCAAAAGACCCAAGACCGAACCTTGTGGGCCCCATTTTTTATAACTCCCGAGTCAGAAGATTTAATTGTTTCATCTGTATCATGTGAACTGCTTATTTCAACTTTCTGCACTCTTCCAGTTAAGTATGTTTTAAACCATTTGTTGGCCGAGGAGACTGAGGCGCTCCAGTCACGGTCTGCACGGCCGCTACGGTCGGGGCTTCGAATCCCCCCTCGGGCATGGATATTTGTGCCGTCCTTAGTCTTAATTAGTTCATAAGTAGTTTGTAAGTTTAGGGACTGATGACCCCGTAGACTTTACAAACATTTGAACATTTGAAACCATTTGTGTGCACTGTCCCACTCATACCACAATACTTAAGCTTATTTAGAAGAATCCCGTGATTTACACAATCAAAAGCCTTTGAGAGATCACAGAAAACCCCAACTGATGATGTCCGGTTATTCAAAGCATTTAATTTTTCATCAGTTAAGGTATGTATAGCATTTTCAATTGAAAAGCTTTTTTGAAAACCAAACTTTACATTTTGTTAGAACTTTATTTTTACTTACCTATTATAATCAACCACAACGCGAGCGGAGCCGCGTGTTTAAGCTTGTAGTAGATAATAAACAAACTTTTCGCGGGTAGTAACCTCGCTGCAGCTCAACGTGAGGTCGTGTCGGTGCGCCGGAATAAAACGCGCTCTTCCCCGGCGCCCCCGCTCCGCATCTCGCCTGCAGCGGGGACCGTGCGGCGGCAGCAGCGATATTTTTTAATCTATCGGAAGCGAGCAGCCGCCAATGCGCGGCGCGCACCCAGCATGCCGCGGGGGTGATTAAAATAAAAGTTAAGACGGGGCCTGGGGAGCGCCGCGCCGCGCCGCGCCGGGGAGCCATTATAATATAAAATGTATGAAAAACACGCCTTTGTCTTCTGCTGCCGGGTAAATAGGGGCGAGGGCGCATACCCCCGCTGCCGCCGCCGCTCGTGTGCCGGTCCGCGGTTCATATCCGGTCGGCTGAACACTACCACTCCCTCCTCACGCCTCAAGTGCAACCTCTCCCTTTCACTCCCCCCCCCCCCCCCCAAAATCACGCCTGTTGCCGAGTTTCCGATCAGCTAAGTCTAACTTGCGACTTAGATCCACCACGTGACGTCTACAATAGTCTTGTGTAGTTCGCGAACTAACTAGTTCGGAAGAGCGCTGCCACAGGCGAACTACGCGAACCAGTTCGCAGATTCCTCGTCTCCTAGTTCGTCCGCTCCTTTTGCGAAGACTGACGGGTAACAATGAGAGGACGCGAGAGCGCGCAGAATCGCGTGATTCCCTTCTACCATTTGCCGTCATTTCGAGCTGAGATGCAGCTCAGATGTAGTTTTAGTACCAAAAGCCAAAACTATTGGACGAACTAAAAAGAGCGACCTACTTCGCGGCCAGGCCGCGGACTAAAAGGAGAGCTACCGGTCGCGAACTAAAATATACGTGATAGGTCGCGAACTAAAATACACGTGATAGGTCGCGAACTAAAATATACATGATAGGTCGCGAACTAAAATATGCGCGATAGGTCGCGAACTAAAATATGCACGATAGGTCGCGAACAAAATTAAAAATCACGGGTGTGCCTTCTGCTGATGAGAGCCATTTCGAGGTTAGCGTCTGCCTGCTAGATTACTTAGTTCAGTGGTACAAAATTTCTGCTTTGAAGTATTCTGCACTCTGCAATATCTGACTAATAAATTCCATAACGCCAAGATATAGAGATAACTCTAAACTTAAACGCGAGAAATTATCCACAAACTGTTTCTTTTGGTTTGGGTGATATCGTTAGCGGCTCAAGCAGCAAGCGCATGAAGCAGCTAGGTGGGGGAACTTCTCCCTCCACCTGCATGCGCAGATCACGCCGCTCAGCCGTCACTTGGAGCAGACGAACTAAAAGAACGAACTAGTTCGTGGCAGAGCCGCGAACTAAAGTGAGCTCTACCGATCGCGAACTATTATGCGCAAGTCTAGACTACAACTGGGACATTCACCAGCTACATCTTAACTGGGTCTTCTAGTCTCAGCTGCTGGTGGAAGTAATCTAGAGCTTTGGAGTAACGAAAAGAAATGCATCGATATGTCATCGTCATCATCATCATCATCATCATCTTCATAATCATCTTACCCTTTTGCCTCGTATTGTGGGGTCGGCGTTGCTTTGCTGGCTTCTCCTCTTCCATAAAATGTCTATCCAGTGCTACTTCCCAGAGCCATCCTTTCTCCCATAGGTCCTCTGTTACCTTGTCTTCCCATTTTGGTTTTGGTCTTCCTCTTCTAATTGATCGTTCGATTTCTAGGAACTCTTCTCCCCACATTGTATTCCCATCTTCTCTGCACAAGTCCATAAGGTCTTAGCCTACTTTCTTGGATCATCTTCCCTATTGGGCCCACTTTCACTGTTTCCCTGATGTACTCATTCCTTAGTATGTTATTTCGTGGCACTCCACTCATCCACCTAAACATTGTCATTTCTGCCACTTCCATCATTTTCCCACGGGATTTTGTAACTGGCCAAGTTTCTGCACTATACAGCATCGCAGGCCTCACCACAGACTTGTAAAGCTTTCCTTTCCTTCTACAGCTAACCTTCTTATCACACAGTTCCCTCCAGTTCACTATTTATCCGCCGGCCGCGGTGGCCGAAGGGACTGCGGCGCGGCAGTCACGTTATGCACGGCCACTACGGTCGGGGGTTCGAATCCAACCTTGGGCATGATTATGTGTGCCGTCCTTAGTGTTATAATTAGTTTGTAAGTTTAGGGACTGATGACTCCGTAGTTAAATCCCATAAGCTCTACAAACATTTGAACTATTTATCCTGCGCTTTATTTCGGCCTCCAGTCCTCCATGGCATTGCATGTTAAGAGTCTAGACCTTTAAATTTCTTGACCAGTGTCAGTTGTTCTCCTTGCAGGTTAATAATATATAGATCTTTGGCATTCTTTGTACGGTACACATATACTCTGCTTTCATCCTGCTAAATCTCATTCTCCTTTCCTCTAGAGCTATACTCCACTGTTGAAGCTTATATTGAAGTGACTTCTGGGTGGGTTCACAGATTACATCATCATCGGCAAACATCATGATCCGAGGTGCCTCTTTTTCATATCCTTGACTAGTTCTTCTAGGGCAAGGTTAAAGAGATATGATCCGAGAGCAGATCCCTGATATAGACCTACTCTCAACTCTCCCTGAACTGCTCATGACATGTGTCATTTCACTTTCATACATGTCTTTTACCACCCTGATATATTTTTCAGTTAGGTAGTTACTTCACAAACATCTCCATAACTCTTGCCTCGGCACTCTGTCATATGCCGTCTCAAGATCCATAAAGGCCACATGCATTTCGGCTTGTACTTCTCTTTGCCTCTCCATCAGTTGTCTTAGTGCAAATATTGCGTCGGTTGTTCCTCTTCCTGGCATAAATTCAAACTACTCTTTACATACTTCAGTTTCTAGACGCATCATCTTCTCAATTATCCTTTCCAAGATCTTGATTGTCGGGACATCAGTTTTATAATATAATATAATATAATATAATATAATATAATATAATATAATATAATATAATATAATATAATATAATATAATATAATATAATATAATATAATATAATATAATATAATATAATATAATATAATATAATATAATATAATATAATATAATATAATTTCGTCACTGGCATCTGCTGTATCGATATGAATTTACTCATTAATACAATTCGTTACTCGCATGTACCGTACCGATACGATCTTTGTAACAAAAACCAAGACGGAGAATGCTTATATTCTGTAATAAGTGTAGTGTAGGAATTTTCGTTAGTAGAACTATTGCATCTTTTAAGTGTTCTACCAATAAACGTAGTCTTTCCTACAATATTTTCTATGTGTTGTTTCTAATTTAAGTTGCTCGTAATTGTTATTCCTAGGTATTTACTTGAATTAGCGGCCTTTAGATTTGACTGATTTATAAACGAAGTTTAACGGATTTAAGCCGGCCGCGGTGGCCGAGGGGACTGAGCGCTTCAGTCACGGTCTGCACGGCCACTACGGTCGGGGGTTCGAACCCCCCTCGGGCATGGATATTTGTGCTGTCCTAGTTCGTAAGTAGTTCATAAGTAGTTTGTAAGTTTAGGGGCTGATGAACCCGTAGTTAAGTCCCATAAGACTTACAAACATTTGAACATTTTTTTGAACGGATTTAATTAGTGGTGATATGGATGACTTCGCGCTTATCAGTATTAAGGATCAATGGCCAATTTTTGCAGCCTTCAAATATCTAAATCACTTCGCAGTTGCTTTTGATCTTCTGGTGACTTTATTAACTGATAAATGACAGCATCATCCGCGAACAGTCTAAGACAGCTAATCGAGAGTGTCTCCTAAATCGTTTGTAAACACAAGGAACAGTAGGGGCCCTTTGACACTTCCCTGGGCAACGCCAGATATCTCTTCAGTTCTACTCGATGACTTACTGTCAGTTACAACGTACTGAATCCTTTCTGAACAGAAATAACGAACTCAATCGCACAAGTGTGGCGATATTCCATAAGCACGCTGGTGAGGTACAGTGTCAAAAGCCTTCCGGAAATTATTTGACATCTCTTGTCGATAGCTCTCATCGCAACATGTGTGTAAATAGGTAGCTGGGTTTGACAATAACGATACTTTTGCTCATGACATTCTACTTCTACCACGCAACTTAATGAATAATACACGTAAACCTTCTTCCTTCTTGAAAACAGTACGAAAATCTGTTAAGCATTTTTTGAATGTATCGTGGAGAGACAGACAGACAGATGCAGCGGGGAAACTTTGTTTTGTAATGTACAGTGTAAGTATCCTTTCTCACAGGAAATCAAGAATCTAATCAGAAAACTGCGGCGATAATCCAAGAGCACGCAGTTTTATTAGAAGGCGGCTTGTGAGGTACAGTGTCAAAAGCCTTCAGGAAATCTACAAAAACGGAATCTATTGACATCTCATGTCGATAGCACTCATGAACTCATGAACTCAGGTGTGTTTCACAAGAACGATACTTTCTGAATCCATGTTGACTAGGAAAATAGGTCGTTGTCTTCAAGGTAGTTCATAATATTTGAGGAAAGTACGTGTTCTAAAATCCTACTGCAAACCGACGTCAATTATATAGGCCTGCAATTCTGTAGATAACACCTATTGCCTTTCTTGAATATTGGAGTGACCTGTGCAACTTCCCAGTCGTTTGGTACGGATCTTTCGCCGAGGGAACGGTTGCATGTGATAGTTATGTATGGGGCTATTTCATCAGCATACTCTGATAGGAAACTAATTGGTCGAACCTCTCCATGCTTCCGCTGCCACCCTTCCCAGAGGAACCGTTGACATTGGTTCCAGCCTATGCGGTCTGGTTTCGCGCTTATTAGGTTCGAATCTTGTAGAGGCGCGAAACGGCAGAAGTAAGGATGGTCAAGTGGAAGACGCCGTGTGCAGTAGTTCAAAACAACAGTTCGAATACCCTTTTTGTCTGTTCGCCATATTGACAATTTATAACCATAATTAATCCAAAACCAGGGAAATTAATCCGGTCCCACTAGACGACGGTTCTCTGGTTAAACAAGCATCCTGCGACATTAGATTGTCGGAGCAAATTTGTTTCATATGTTTCATATTAACAACAACCCTTATAATGGAATGAAGCCAAGATCGTTTTTTTTTTTTTTTTTTTTTTTTTTTTTTTTTTTTTTTCAACGAAGGTCGGCAACCCGTGGCAGACATGCGTCTGGTAGGGCATCCTAGCGTTTCTCAAGAATAAGTGAATACTGTTGCCGCGTTGCCGTGGACAGTGATCAATGCCAGACGATTCGTGAGCTCACCCACGAAATCAGATTAGCCCATACGACTCTGCTTCGCATTCTGAAGGAACGCCTCCGCATATGAAAACTTGCCCGCACGAATTGATGGAAATGCAGAACTGGATGGATTACGATGCTGCTCAGACACACTTGGAGTGATATGAGCGCAAATAGAGGCTTTCTTACGCCGCATCGTAACACTGTATGACACATGGGCGAGATCGTACGAGCCAAAACTGAAACGCCAATCCAACCAATAGCGTCATTATGCGTCGCCGCGAAGGTCGAATTTGCGTCAGAGCCCAAGTATGGTGAATGTTATGGTGATTCTCGTGTACGTCTGTGATTTTCCTCCGCGGAAGACGGTCAGTGCACAGTATACTGTTCGGTTTTTGAGCATCACCTGCGACCAGCCATGCGAAAGAAGCGGCAACAGTTTCTGCCTAACCCGCACATCATTTTGCTTAAGGAGTGTATCAGAGATTCGCCAGGCAGTAGACCACTCCATTCGCACCATCAACAGAACAGGATCTGCTAACGCTATAGGAAGCCTGAGACATCGCTGGCAACGAATTATACATAACACTGGTAACTACTTTGAATGACAGTGATCATTTATGTGGACGACCGGCTTTGGGATGTAGACAACGTTTAAATGTTTGTAAAGCTTATGGGAATTAACTGCGTGGTCATCAGTACCTAAACTTACAAACTACTTACGAACTAACTTATACTAAAGATAACACAAACATCCGTGCCCAAGGGAGGATTCGACCTTCAACGCGGGAGCCGCGCGATCCGGAACGTGGCGCTCGGGATGTAGAGGGTGTCATGGAAATAAAGATGCTATAGAATACACTAAATGTTTTAAATATGTAATGTTTTCTTATAAACACATTAACTCTTAGTTACTATCGATATTTTTCACTATCACAAATACCAACGTGGGGTCAGTAGTGACCCAAAAAATGATCAGTATTTCCATTTACTTGGATTCAATTTTTTATGTTAATTGTTTTATACACATTGATTTCAACTTATCTGCAACTTCTCCTCATAAGAACTGCAATCTACTTCCATCTGAATCTGGTTACTATATTCATCTCTTGGTCTCTCTCTGAGATTTTTACCTCACACACTTCCCTCCAACGCTAAATTCACGGTTCCTTGATGTCTAAGAATTTGTCTTGCCAATCAATCCCTTTTTTCAGTCAAGGTATGCCAGAAAGTCAATTTCTCCCCAATTCTGTAGAGTACCTCCATATTAGTTACGCTATTCACTCAATGAATCTTCAACATTTTCTGTAGTACCACATTTCAAAAGTGTCTATCCTTTTCCTGTCCACACTGTTTATCGTCCATGTCTCACTCCCATATAAGGCAACAATCTACATGTCTTCAGAAAGGACTTCCTTACGCTTAAATTAATATTCGATGTCAACCAATTTATCATTTTCAAAAACACTTTTCTTCCCATTGCTATTGTGCATTTTATATTCTCCGTACATTATATGTTATTTTACTGCTCAAAAAACAAAACTCATCTATCAGTTTTATTGTCTCGTTACGTAATCTAATTCCTTGAGCATAGCATGATTTTCTTAGACTACACTCCATTACCCTTAATGTTCATCTTACACCCACCATTCAAAACACCGTCCATTTCGTTCAACTGCTCTTCTAGGTCCTCTGCTATCTTTGACAGAATTACAATTTCATCGGCAAAACGCAATGTTTTTATTTCTTCACCCTTAACTTTAATTCCTTATTTAATTTTCTCCTTGATTTCGTTTATAGCTTGCTCAATGTACATATTGAATAACTTTGGAGAAAGGCCATAAACTTGTCTACCCCTCTCCAACCACTGCATCCCTTCCATGCCCTACAGCAGTGATAACTGCTGTCTGGTTTTCGTACAACTTGTAAATAACCATCTGTTGCCTATATTTTGCTCCTGCTTGCTTCATAATTTGACATAGTGGATTCCAATCAACATTGTCAAAACCTTTTTCCAAATGTCCAAAAGCTAGAAATGTAGGTTTGTCTTTCCTTAATCTATCTTTTAAGATAAGCCGTAAAGAGAGTATTGCCTCCCGTGTTCGTGGTCCTACATTTCTGCTGAATCCAAAATGATCTTCCCCGAGGTCGGCTTCTACCAGCTTTTCCATCCTTCTGTAAATAATTCGTGTTAGTATTTTGAAACCATGACTTATTAAACTAATGGCTCTGTAATATTCACACCTGTCTGCCAATCCTTTCTTTGGAATGAGGATTATTACTTTCTCTTTAAGTGTGATGGTATTTCACCTGTCTAGTACATCTCAGGCACCAGAAAAAATAGTTTTGTCATGGCTGGCATATTTTAATGTCCAACGTTTTTTCAATGCTCAATACATAGGCAATTTTAAAATAACAGATTTTTAATTTTATTTTAAATTCTTGTTTGGTTCATCTGTCTTGATTATTAACGTCCAAATTAACCTCTGAAGGAGGAAATGTAATTCTTATGGGAAATTAACAGCCATGAAGAATAATATTACATTTTCTCGTTCTAGGACTATTGGGAGGGTTGTCGACCATTTGAACCTCATTTTCCGAGATTTCATGTTCTGAGATATCCAAATCGGAAATTCTTGTGTCTACAAGACGAGCAGTGTGTTCACTTTCACAATCACTTATACCGGGTCATGTTCCCTGCTTCGTTATTCGAGTTACTAATTATCAAGATTACACACGCATCTCAGTAACCACAAAGGAATCGTATATATATATATATATATATATATATATATATATATATATATATATATATATATATATATATATATATGCGTGTATATAATAATTACATTGGTAATTATACGTGTGAAGTGACGAAATTACACAAATTTTGTCTTACGTCTACAATTTGCTATCATTTTATTATCATATGGTGATTATAAATTCCATGAAATGTTCTTGAATATTTCAATGATATGTGTTGCTGCTACATTTTCTGCAGCTTGATGTGGTGACGTAAAAGTTTATACATTTTTTCATATTTTACATAAAAGATGTTTTATATGGGTAAGGTTAACCAACTACGTCACCAGACGCGATTAATGTTTTAGTTTGGTCAGAGCATTGAGGTTAAAATAAGGGGAGACCGTGTTACTATGCTGAGCTTAGCTGCGATTGTAGCCAGTCTGCCATCTTGCGGAGCCAAGAATATATGTTTTCAGATTTAAGCATTGTGTAGCTCTTGCCGTATTAACTTCCATACATTTAAATGACTTATTTCTGAGTATATATTTGACTTGTGTACTTTTGTGGACAAATACAGACCTTCCAGATAGCTGAACTGTGATTTATTAATGCAAAATCTCATTCACTAAGTATCACTTACATGTCGGGATAAAACGCAAATGCTTTACAAGAACTGTAGCAGTTCACAGAAAATGAAGAAAAAGTTTTTTCCAGTTATGAACGAACCAAGCTGTATCATGATCGTGAGTTCAGTACTGAAGAGACAATTCCTTATATTGAACACAAAAAATTCTTTCTACAGGTTCTAGGTTATTAAATATTCATACTAAAGTTCTGCACCACCATGTCTTTGAAATTTAAAGGGAAACTTTATTTCGTAAAAGTTATGGAAAATCACCGTAACAATTATAAAGTATTAATTTATTTTTAAAAATCTATGTAAAATAGCAGATGAATATTTTTTCTGCTTGCACAAAGACAGGCAATGGTTCATTTTTTTTTCTTTTTAGATAAGTGTCACTTTCAACTCAGAATGCAATGAATACGCACTCGTCACCGCAAATGTTATTTGCACCGTAATATGGCTTCACCTCCGTGGCGTTAAGAGCATATCCCCTTATTCTAACCTCCTTGGGTCAGGGCAATGGTCTGGTTGAGCTTACAGGGTCAGAGAGGATTACGTTTTCTTGTTATCTGTGGTCGTTTATCATATCTTTGGTTGTCAGCCATTTTCATCGATGAGGTTAATAAAATAAAATTATCCAAATGAAATACTTCCTGAACATGCCTATTTCAAACATTATCTAGTTAATTTTATTGACTTCGTTGATGAAACAGGCTGAGAACCAAAGATATTATAAACGACTAGAGATAGCTAGAAAACGTAATCCTCTCTGACCAACTTACAATTTTAAACGTCTCTGATGACGCATTTGATTACCCTCTTGATCTCTACAATAGGCGGATGTTGAACTTCAGCTGTTTGAGCGTGCCAGCCATAGATGTTCATGTTTCGTTTCCTTCCAAATTCAATTATGGCTGCTATGAATTATTACAAGAAAACGAGAAGAAAATACGTTACGATTATGCTTCCATAGTAGGCTATTACATCGCATATTTATATAGGTTTCCAATCAATAGGTAAGCAATCAATTCTTCGTCACGTAATAAGTACTGGAAATTAGTATGCCAAATTTAAACATGGGCAATAATGCGAAACATCGTGGAAAACATCTCAATGTACAGGCACGCTGCAGTTATGCGCTCAGAGACCAGAATTATACATCCAGGTTGTATGGAGTTCACTCGATTACCCTAAAATTTAAAGCGTCTTTGGCGCAACTGTTAGAAATTCTGTAAAATATAAAATTATGTATAACGTTTTACGTCACCACACAAGCTGGCGAAAATCCAGCAGGAAACTTGTATATCACGGAAAATTCAAGAATATTTCATTAAATTTATGATAACAGTAACGCCAGATGTTAATTAACGTCAGAACATCGTAAGTCAAAATATATAAGTCAATTCGTCACTTTATACTCGAAATAATATGTTAAATTAATCAATATTATTCTTATATACACGCAGGTGCTTGAAAATGGCAAACTGTTGAAACAGCTATAGCATTAAATTTTATACTTTGAGTAGTGTTACTGGACCTTTTATTACAACTAGTATTGCCTGTGGTCGAAAATCGACCAATTGTGTTTACAATGGTCACTGGGGGTAAAATTTTACGTATCATGTCGGCGGCCTCGCGTGGTTATGTTGGCAACATCAACAACACGATAGAAAATCTTTGCCCATTTGTTCTAGCCACATACAATGACGCGATTAGTGTATCGTACATACCATGAAGTAAACAAATAATGCTGTTCCTGTTTTATGGTTGACAGGTTCTTGTATGTACCCTCCTCTCAGTAAAAATAATTTCCCTCGTAAAGCGAAGATTCCATGAGAAAACATCAGCGTTGTCAAGCGATTGACTAAAATGAAGACTCACAGGATTCTCACTATTCAGCATCTGTTGCCAACATTATCATAGGAGGCCGCTGGGATATTTGGTAAAATTTAACCGGGACTGGGAGGTATGAAACTGTATCTTTTACGTGTTAAGGAAAATACCTGACACAATAACAACAAATGAAAACGGAAGTACATACTTCTCATGCCATTTTCGAATTATATAAGTTTCATTAGCGTAATATTTGAAGTGGAACTACAATTTCGGTGTTCGTATATTTATACAACGCCAAGAAATAATGTTATTTCGATACTGCGATATTCAGAATTCCAGAGCTGACAACATGTCGACTTCGTAGTTCCATCCGTGCACCGCTACGTGCCTCTCCCGGCGCATCATCATTTATATCGGCATTCACGACTTCGTAGTTCTACCCGAGCACCGCTAGATGCCTCTCCCGACGCATCATCCTTTATATCGGCATTCATATGAAAACATCCATTTCCTTTAACCACTCTTAATGACTGCGAAAATGAAGCATTTGAACGGCACAAGACAGTGAGTTGGGAGCACTCCATGTTTCGATATTCACTTATTTTAATACGTTATTTTAATACTGCAGATGCGCTGCATTACAGCGTCTTTGGTCGAGGCGAATAGCCAATCAGTGAGCTGATTGTTGGAGAATGTAGAACTTCTTCCAAGTTCCTTTTACCACTTTTAGTAGCTAAATGCACACATAATATTTATATTCGTGAAATCTACGACAAACAATCATTCGAATTATGTAACTTTCATGGCCTTCTTGTACGAATAAATTAGTTATCTGTACCACAATTATCGTGTTAGCGAATTTATATAATGATGTCGGAAACTCTGTCGTATCAATCACCTGAGCACTAATTACATCGCTAGCCTTTTATACGTGTCGTACGCAGTACTGCCGCCGACTGTGTGTGTGCTTATCACTATTTCCTTGTATTTGCCTTAGTTCATATGAGGATCAATGCGGATATTTGAGTAATATTAATGCAACCACTGCAAACTGGTACCAGTTTCCTACATGTAAGGTATTTCTGTAACATAGCAATATTGTTAAAGGCATTGGCACTTATAGATTACATCAGTTAACTAAATTGCTGATCATTCGAAAATTTCATCTCGACTAATCATCCAAATGAAATTTTACGTAATTCAGCGAACAAATGTCAGTAGTGAATTTCACGCCTGTGCGACTGTATTTCTTCTTCCCGCCTTACGATGACAATTTCCCGTGATGGCGGTCCGTAAGTGGTGCAATTATGACCTGGGCTGTACGTGATGCGTTCATTAAAGTATTCGCCACGTGTGGCAGCCGCGGGGGAATGGGCGCCCACGACGTTGCATGGTGCAGCCGGCGCCGCCCCGCGCTAAATTCACTAAGGAAAACACAACTTTGAAATTCCGTGCTTAAGCGTACCTCAGAGCGCTTAACGAATGAGGAGCGTAACGACTTAAGAAGGGCAAGGAGGAAATGCGTGAAGGGAAGTTTTGAGAGGACGAAGAAGCCACCACAGGAGGGACAAGGATAAGAGAAAAAGAAGAATAAAAGCGCTCCCTTCGTTCTGCGTGGCGCTCTGTAGGCGGTGTCGAGGTCTGCGTCGCTAGCGATAGTCGACCCTCGACTACTTATCACGGAGTACGGTACTCATTCAGGAGATTTATTTCGTCCATGTTTTACTGTGCTTATGGTACGTTAGCTATTGCGCTATGAAGAGTAGATCAGAAGATCCTCCTGCGTCGGTAACTGGATTCAAAAATATTCAAATGTTTGTAGAGCTTATGGGACTTAATTACGGGGTCATCAGTCCCTAAACTTACAAACTACTTATGAACTAGCTAATACTAAGGACGACACAAATATCCATGCCCGACGAGGGATTCGAACCCCCGACCCTAGTGGCCGTGCAGAACGCGGCTGGCGCGCCGAAGACCGCTCGGCCACTGCGGCCGGCGGTAACTGGATTACCATAAAATTTAAAACGTCTTTGGCGCAGTTGTTAGAAATTATGTTAAGTATAAAAATTATTTATAATGTTTTACGTCACCACATCAGGCTGTCGAAAATCCAGCAGGAAAAATGTATATCATGGAAAATTCAAGAATATTTCGTTAAATTTATGATAAGAGTAACGCCCGATGTTAATTAACGTCAGAACATCGTAAGTCAAAATATATATGTAAATTCTTCACCTTATATTCGTATTAGTATGTTAAATTAATCAATATTATTGTTATATACATGCAGGTGCTTCTTTTGGATTTGTGCTTGTGAGAGTATTGCTATAGCCCGTTGTCTGACTAATCCTAAGTCCATAATAAAGTAGTTGTGATGTGCCAGTTGTTACCACGTATAGCTCATAGCTGTAGTTACCAAAGAATAAATGAGAATTAACCAATATCCCATAATTATTTTTATTGTTCCACAACGGCCTTTTCGTCTTATGCTATTTCAAGTAATGCCTGCAAAGAATCTACGTGAGTTATCTTTTATATACGTTTTATGAGTTTCAAATGGATGTCTTTGAGGCAACAATACTTTGCAGGCATCACTTAAATATGGCATAAGCCGAAACTGCCGTTGTGAAGCAATGAAAATAATTGCAGCATATTGGATAATTCTCATTTATGTCTTATTACGACATATTTCATGCTGCGAGCCCTACAATGTGAAAAGTTTTATCAATGAATATCACACATCAATAAGAAACAACCTACAGTTACAGGATTGAAGTCACTTGTAAGTCAAATGCATAACCAACTTACTCTGCGTATCAACAGACTCTCTAGACATTCGGATCCACTGTCGGACCATGTCCGATATTATCATTTTCCTCTAAGGCTCCGACGTCGGACGCCGTCCATCACCTTCAGTTGTGAGCAGATGCTATTCTGTCGCTTGACTGCACGCCCTCTTGCCCGGGGTTGCGATGATCGTGTTTTTATTGTCGTAATATGTGGTGTGTGTGTACAAGTTTGTGAATGTGCTCCTACCAATATACCATTGTGGCCTGCTGGCACGAATCAATTCAAGGCCAGCTGCTATTTTAACTGTTATGACACATTATTCATATTGTAGCACAGAGCCCCTTTAAAGAGTCGGTTTTTCCCATCTCTAGATCAACGACCGGCTGTGGTGTTTGAGGCTACTATAACACGAAACATAATTATTTCAGTCCAGAGTTGCTCTTCCAACGTTCTGCGTTTTGTCGGAAGGGGGGGGGAGAGGAAATTTCAGGACAAGTCTTACACATGGACGCCCACTTGAGAAAAATGAACTTTATGTTTTTAGTTGTTTCTTACCCATTTAAGACCTGCTGTAAATATTCTGGTATGTACCAGCCATTTACAACATTCGTTCTTATTGCAAATTGTAATTATTTTCTGCTGTGTATAAAAAGTTACTAACATGCTATCGGTAGTTACGTGTACCTAGGTAATCAGACGTCCGAATTTATCCGAACATGTCCTCTTTTTTAGCTCTTTGTCCGGGGTACAGGCGAATTTTTGCATTTGCCCTGGTTTCTAGAAAATTTGAGGGTAATAAAATTATATTTATCTTTAGTCTCGTTATATTGCTCTTTTCTTAAATACCGTTATTTTATCTATAGGCGATGCTTACGTGATACACAAACTCCAAGGCTGTGCTACAGGTGGCAGCAGGATCGTCAAATTTACCATGGACCGATCCATAAGCGAGTACAAATACCGATCACTTAAAATTTTCGTTTCGTATTTCAGTTCAGGATTTAAATTATCGTGGTTTGGCAGTTGGCATTGTCGTGCACGTTTGACCTGAGAGTGTAACTTGCTGTTTATTGTAACACAGTGAGTTTCACAAGAAATCTGGCAATGCATAAAAAAAGTGTATATTCTTAGATGTTCTTTCCTCATAATGTCGTACCTTAAAAAGACGGAGAAATGAATCAGTAGCAGAATATTAAACAAGTTGAGCTGGAACTTATGTCCAGTGCCGAATAAAGATATGAAACAGCTCGACAGAATGTTTCACTGCCGTGTTTTAAAAACTGTCAAAATGTGTCTAAATCTATGAGAACAAACTTCTGTGGCCATCAGTCCCTAGACTTACAAACAACTTAAACTAACACTAAGGACAACAGATCCACCTATACCCAATGTTGGACTCAAATCGCAGTGGTTTTATTTCATGGTTTCTGGGTATTTAATTTATATTTATTCGGAAGGATAAAGTTCAGTTTCCATGTCGGCAGCTTCTGTTTGACTTGTAGTTGTTGGTAGCAGTGCGATGATTGACGGGATGTGAATGGTCTTTACGTTTTTCGCTTTGTAAACAGTTTAGAGTTGTGACATAATTACGTTTTACGAGTTATATTGGAAAACTGCTAAGAAATCGTTAATTAAGATAGTACATCAAGAACCAGTCACTACAAGAGTGTAACAGTTTGTTAGATTTACAAACACCTTGTTAAGAAGCGGTATCTTCGATACGATTCGTTGCCAACATTACAACACGAAACCACCGGTTTAAGTAAAATTGAACCTCGAATTGTTTACAAAGTGAAATAGGTTAGTTGGTTAGGTTTTCAAAGGGACTAAACTACTATGGTCATTAGTCCCTTTTTCCACTCACAGAGACGACAAGAAAAATCGCTAAAATGGGACGTATGTTAAACTACGTCAAACTGTAGATATAAATGTCATAAATAAAAGAAGCAAATAAAAGGGAACAGAGAAGAGAGATTTAAAACAGAATACCAAAGTGTCAACGTTGAGTGTTCACAGAAATAAAAGTAGAACATCCAGCCACTCTGTAACACATTAAAATCACTTTCCTAAAATATTAAGCAGGTTTAGAAAATATAGATAAAGTACTGTCAGCAAAAATCAGGTGGAATTATATAATACACTGTTACGAATCATCATATATATTATTTCTCATCGGTGTTTTTATGTGGGTACGCCATTTCTTCGGTATTACTTACCCAAAATTAATGATTGAGGTGTCAAAATGTTCAAATGTTTGTTAAGCTTATGGGACTTAACTACGGGGTCATCAGTCCCTAAACTTACAAACTACTTACGAACTACCTTATACTATGGACGGCACAAATAGCCATGCCCGAGCGGGGATTCGAACCCCCGACCGTAGTGGACGTGCAGACCGTGACTGGAGCGCCTCAGTCCCCGCGGCCACCGCGGCCGGCATTGAGGTGTCATTTTCAAGGTTTCGTTCTCCACTAATGACGAAAAATACACAGATATCATATATATTATTTCTCATTGATGATTTTATGTGGGTACGCCATATCGTCCGTATTACTTACCCAAAATTAATGACAGGTGTCATTTTCAAGGTTTCGTTCTCCACTAATGACGAAAAATACACAGATAGTTTAAAGTTATTGTTTTCACTGAAAAAAAAAATTATTTGAAAAAAACTGTACTGTTTGTAAAATCTAAGTTGAACGGAGAACGATCATAAATGGGACATGCCTTTACGGTTGCTCCGATCAGCCACCGCGTAGAGTATGAACTTAGTTTGCGCGGCCGATATAAAAGCAATTTAGAAGGTGCCATCTATTGACAATCTGTGTAACTAACATGAAAGACAACTCTTCCAGTTGCTTAGATTCTTTACGCGAGCGTACTTTAAAAACTGTGTTAATACTCCGCATAAATCTCACACCATCTTATCCAAATCTTGAGTCTCCGAATGATAAGAAGACAATTGCGAGAAAAGTATCTTTGGTCTATGACCATAAATAAAGCACAAGGTCGGACGCTTCAAAGGGCAGGATTATATTTGCCAGAACATGTTTTTTTCGCATGGACAGTTATACGTAGCTTTTTCACGAGTTCGTTCATTCAGTGATATTTATGCTAAAGACACATACGGTCAAAAAGTAAACGATGATCACTTTATAGCTACTAACATTGTTTTCAAAGAAGTTTTGTAAAATGAAAAAAGTTTTAAGAAAATGAAAAAGTCAATATCTGATTTTTTACATGTTTCATGATTAATCTTGTTGTGTATAATTATAAAAATTTTCTTACAATTAGACTAATATTTGTTACTATTATTCATTGTATATTTTCATACATATGTACTTACATCCGCCTTTCATCCATTACTATATTAACTATCTGTTACTGATCAGGCTAGAGTTGCGAATTATTCGCGCGGGTCAACTAGTAAAATTTAAAACAGAACCAGCCACAGAGGCATTGTCACATAAAGCAAGGCGTAAGGTGTAGCTGCGAAATTGGGGCATTCCAGTAAGAAAGAAGTGCAGCACATCGACACTGAGGAGGGTTCTCACACGAAGAAGGTAACCGTGCGTCAGACATGTACGGCCGTTACGGAGTCGGCAGAAGACGACAGAATCCCTGCGTAGAGGACTTCCACAGGTTCGTTATCTCCTTTATTAATCTCAATTTGTTGGATGTTTGGACGGTGCGCCATTCTGTGTTTCATTCATATTCGCTGTGAACGTGCCGCTATGTATGATTTGTGTATAATAATAAACTCGTTTATTAAATGTGATCTTTTTCCTTACTTGTTGACCTCCTTTATGAATCTGCTTCTCCTGCTCCCCCCGCGAGCTAGGGAGCGCTCACCTGCTCGTCTGCTCGCTTCTGTGGTCGTGAGCTGCTGTCGAATGCGGCACTCCAAACGGCTGTGGCTGCGCCGATTGTGTGTGCCGGCTGGCGAGGCCAACGAGAAAGACAGGCCCCAGCGCAGTCGAAATGCCGCGTAAGCAAGGTAGTTCCGAGCCGGCGCGATGGCTAGCCGATTGGCCGGCCGCTGGGGCACTGCCCACTGCGTCATAGCGGGCAGCCTCTGAGCTAGCGATCGCGCCAGCTCAGAACTACCTTGTTTACGTGGCATGACGTCTGCGCTGGGGCCTGTCTTTCTCGCTGGCCTCGGCCGGATGGGCGGTGACGTCACGAGAAACTGCAGCCGCGCTGCAATTGCCGTCACGGGCACAACTCTTTCTGAAATAGCCAGCCTAAAACAGATATTGCCATTTTCCTCCTTGAAAATGTACATGTGACGCTTCATCAATCCTCACTGATGATTTTTCTTTATAATAAGTAATGTAAAAGCTAAGTGATCCTAAATGTCAACGGTTTGATTCCATGATTGGAAATTAGTTAACCATTTGATGGTGGCTTTATTTTACATTTTTAAATGCCTGTTTTATGTAACCAAGGTAAAAGTATTTCTTATGAATTGTATAACGAATTTTCCCATTAATAGTCAATGAAGATGTCACTGAATTTAGAAGTTGTTGCTAAAGAAGCAAAAGAAGTCAGATTATGATTGATTTATCACCCTGAACTCCGTAACAATTTCCACCATGTTAGTCGTAAATATGCCGATATGAATTTTACAATGAACTTCATATCTAATGCCTTTCTTCGAGAAACGTATGTTTTCCATTTACATTGCAAGAAACGGTAATTTTGCGTTTATGGATAATAGCTTACTTCAAGAAAATTAGTAACACGCCATCTTAATTGCCAATAACTACATTTATCCGCCTGTCATAAGTTTTCACGTACAGTAACTCGCTAAACAGTAGCAACAATAAGTGGTATAACGGCCGATCCAGAATTTATCACAAGAAATGGCACAAATACTAAGGTTTTCAATTTAGGGAGAGTGCAAGAAAATATTGAACCTAGTGTACATAGAAGTGTGGAAAGGCCTAGAGAAGAGGATACAGGAAATGTATCATGGCTGTGTGAGCTGTGTGAGCTGTGTGAAAGTGGTAGGAGAGAGTTCAGCTTGGATTGAACAAAAGAATGGCTTGAGGCAGGGAAGTGCACTTTCACCATTACTCTTTACTGTAGAGATGGATGATATAATGAGTACAGTAGCACATGTAATTGATGAAGGAAAGATGAAAGCTATGGTGTTCGCGGACGATCTTATGATTTGGGGAAATAAGGAGGAGGAACAACAAGTACAAGAATGTGGCATGAAATTTAGTGTAAGCAAGAGTGAGATGATTATCACATCAAGAGCAAAAGGGAGAGGAACAACTGGAGTAACAATCCGTGGGGAACGATTGAGGTGAGTGGAGAGTTTCAAGTATCTAGGAAGCCTGATACAGAAAGATGGGAAAAACAACAGAGAAATAAACGAGCGAGAGAGAAAAGCAGAAACATTTCGGAAGAGTGTCATAAGCCTGATATGGAACAGGATGTACCTCTATGAAGTAAAAAAGTTATATACCGGTCATACAATGTCCCGATTCTCACATATGCATCTGAAATCTGGGTTATGAAAGGAAGGGAGGAAGGCATATTACAAGCTAGTGAGATGAAATTCTTGAGGAACAGTATTATAAAGATAGACAGGTTAAGAAATAAGAGAAACAGAAATGAAGGTGGAACCATTACAAGAGGAGATAGAGAAATCAAGACTGAAATGGTATGTATGAGGAGGATAACTAGGAGGATGCACGAGATGAAACTGTGAGGAAAGGGACCCAGAGGAAGACCGAGAGACAGATGGCTGAAGGGAGTGGAGGGAGTTGTAAAGAAGAAAGGAGAAGACTGGACCAAGGTGAAGACGGAGAGATGGTGGGAAGACAGAAGACGATACTAGCGCTCCAAGCGGCCAGTAGGGAATAACAGTGGAATGGCATGATGCAAACTGAGAAATTGCCGTTTTTAATGCCGTTACTTTCATATTTCCTGGTGACTGAATGTTGCTGTGAACTTTCTAATACAAATACGAAAACATCATTAATGTCGTATCACTGCTGCTGTTCATCGCAGTCTATAATTTAAGAAACTGTCAGTGCAGTTTAATTAATACAGTTCACAATACCCGAGTCATATTAATATCGTCTGAAACCTTTTGAAAGCAGAAATGAATTGCAACCTGATGCGCTGAAGTATATAAAAGGAACTGATTGTGATTATGTTCACATTCTCGATGCGGACTGACATGTTGCACAAGTTTTATTTTAGCGAATTTCGGACATTGTAATGTTTTGAAAAGTACACACGATTTTCACATTGTAGGGGACTAGATTCTACATCGTCGCTTAAACCATCTTTTCACGTCGTCCTTGCTTCTGTGCCTTTCGTGTACCTGTCATAATTTTTAGCTACTTGGCAGTTATCAAAATGAATATCTTCAAGAATGTGACGCGCTAACATTAACAGCTTATATATGAACAATTTATTTGTAGCTACATATTCACTTTCTCAAACTAGTAGGTAACCGAGAAAATATGTTAGTATACAGGGTTATCATTTTTGTGAAGCTGAGGGACGAACCTAATGCAGTCATTCATACATTACTTTTATTCAGAAGTAATATTATGAAATAGCGGTCAAGTATTTGCGATTCTCATTAACAGCAGAAGTTTGGACGTCAATGAATTGTTAAAGATTTACTTCTATGCCTAAAAGTATAACTAATCACAGGAAACGAACACCTGTTATTCATAACATTATTCTGTTACTTCTGAGCATCCTTTGCTCGAATGTTCGAATGTTTGTAGAACTTATGAGACTTAACTACGGGGTCATCAGTCCCTAAGCTTACAAACTACTTATCAACTAGCTAAGACTAAGGACGGCACAAATATCCATGCCCGAGGGAGGATTCGAACCCCCAACGTAGTGTCCGTGCAGACCGTGACTGGAGCGCCTCAGTCTCCTCGGCCACCGCGGCCGGCCATCCTTTGCAAATGAGAGATTTCCAAATTATATATATATATATATATATATATATATATATATTTACAGTTGACACAATTTATAGCGCTACAAAAGCTCGTAAATACGAAGTTATTTTTAAAATGCTGCTTCGCTCCAAATACGCATTCATTAAACACACCAGATGTATTTCGCAGCATTGGCCGTTAATGTTTTAATTACAGAAAGACACAGATCGATTTCAATGACCTAGTGATAATCTTCAGTGTCCTTCAAATAAGCATTATGAATGCCCTGAATGTAACTGCAACGGCAAACATAATATTGTTTTATGTTTGCCGTTGCAGTTACATTCAGGGCATTCATAATGCTTATTTGAAGGACACTGAAGATTATCACTAGGTCATTGAAATCGATCTGAGGTTTTTTTTTTTTTTTTTTTTTTTTTTTTTTTAATAGAACATTAACGACCAATGCTGCGAAATACATCTGGTGTGTTCATCATTGTGTGGTCGTTGAGCACCTCCAGGAAATGGAATCAAACCTCACACATTCATTACTCAGTCGCTTCGCGGTGTGATTTTACGACCCGGCGGCTTGGCAGCGCTGCAATCGCGAAGTTGCAGAAAATCACTGGGAGTTTTGCGACTCTCTATGTTCGACTCCGGCTGGGATAGTGAGCGCTCGTGTGCGCTCTTGCTCGCGGAGCAGTCTGTTCGAACAGCCTGCCCTAGGTGTACCTATCTAAAAAGGAAAGGTAAGTCACCGCTGAAACGGAGCGCATTACTTTCCACGTTACCCTGTTTGAAGTATCTCCCTTTTCCTGACGTTCCAGCAGTTATAAAAGCGAACTGGGTGAAGAAGTGACCAGTGCAGAGGAAGGGGCAACGGTGTGGGTGAAGGGGGGGGGGGAGGCAGCGGGCTTGAAGACAGGAGACGACTAAAATTTTGGGTTATTTAAGGAATTGCCAATTAATTAACGGCCGTTGAATGGCGCTTTCCAAATACTGGACGTCGTCTGTTGGCCTCGGCCGGTCGTGGGAAGCGCAGCAGGCGTCAGGCAGTGCAGCGGATGACAGGGCAGGCAGGAGGCGCATCGACCGCCGCGCACTCGTTTCCGAGCCGCTTTTAACTGCCCGGATGAATTTTACTGCGGCCTTCTCGGATTGCGATGTAAGTGCAGTTTTAATTAAAGACACTTAACCGGCCGGGGGCAGACGTACCTCGCAGCCGTCTCGCAGCCGTCGCTGGGACAGAATTTCTAAGACAGCCATCAATAATTCCGTTTCGTAAACAAGGACGCTCCACTGTAAAACGGATATTAAGGAGCCTAAGACCGTTTTAATGATAAGCTCTAAAGTTACTACTTTCACCCCCTCCCCCTTTGCACCCCTTTTGGTCCGTCTCGCAGTGGGGGGAAACAGTCGCACCGCCGAACGCACGGACTCTTGACACAAAGCGGGACGTCATTCATATTCCAGGGGCGTTTTGCTGTAATTTATTATGCGGATCCGTACTAAGAATGCGACGTTACGGTAGTTATCGGCGCCGTCTGTGAATGCTACATCAGTCGGATACGTTTCTCGTAAAACGTGCAAAATTCAGAAATACACGCTGGATGCGGGGGAGCGTGCATGACGGCGAAAATGCTCGATTTTTGTGTTTGTACCGCGGCTCAAACGGAATGAACGAAATAGCCATTTGTCTGATTAGACACTGCGTAGCAATTAAATCCTCTCGAGTGGAAAGAGTGTATTAATGAAGACCAGCTAAACTCGGCCACGCTTCGGCTGTTTGATGCAAAATGAACGGAAAAGTAAATGAATTCTTGCAAATATTCTCGCACCGACAAAATACATCAATCAAATCAGAACTCTGCTATGCTTTGCTGTAATTGTGAGGGCTGAAAAGGAAGAAAAAAGATGTTCCTTCAGAAAATCTTTTATTTTAAAGCCAGTAAATTACTTAATCTCTTGAATGAAACTTTCACTCTGCAGCGGAGTGTGCGCTGATATGAAACTTCCTGGCAGATATATATCAGCGCACACTCCGCTGCAGAGTGAAAGTTTCATTCTGGAAACATCCCTTAGGCTGTGGCTAAGTCATGTCTCCACCAACCTTTCTTCCAGGAGTGCTGGTCTTGCATGGTTCGCATGAGAGCTTCTGTGAAGTTTGGAAAGTAGGAGGCGAGGTACTGGCGGAAGTAAACTTGTGAGGCGGCATCGTGAGTCGTGTCGGGATAGCACAGTCGGTAGTGCGCTTGCAAGGCAAAGGTCCCAGGTTCGAGTCCCGGTTCCGGCACACAATTTTAATCTGCCAGGAAGTTTCGTTACTTAATCTCTTGTTTGTTTTCATGCTGCATAAACATAAATAGTAGACGCTTCGCCAGCGATGTACCATGCAACGTACAACTGTCACTGAGAAAAGCAATCGGTTTCTGAATTCTGTCCATCGACTCTGTTGTGGCGTAAAGTCAGCACCACACGCCAGACGCACGAATACGATCTTGTGAAAGGCAGCGGACGACCGGTAGCCAATCACACGCCGGCACCGCTCGTCCTGGAGAGGGCAACGGAGAAGCGCGCCCTCTACAAGCTGCTACATATAGGCCGACATGCGTCTGGGAGGGCCTCTCTGAACTCGGCTCCGAACTAGGAAGTTACTGTGAGAGAGCGCAGCTAGCATCGTGCAAAACGCCGCCGCGAGACAGACATATTCTATTAAAATCGAGTTTTCTGTATATTTCTGTAAATAAAACTTGTATTACTAGTCTGTATAGCTGTTTTAGCTTTCCACGCATCCCACGCGCCCTGAGCAGTTCTTTTCATATAAGATAGGCCGGGGAGGACAAAACAGACTCTTCATCCCCTCTGTCTGTCAATCGCCGTCTCCCCTCTATCTATTTTTCCCCTTCCTTCTCCTTCTCTTCCAGCTCTCTCTAACCAAATGTTTGTATAGTCTATGGCACTTAACTACGGGGTCATCAGTCCCTGAACTTACAAACTACTTATGAACTAACTAATACTAAGAACTGCACAAATATCCATGCCCGAGGGGGGATCCAAACCCCTGACCGTAGTGGCCGTGCAGACCGTGACTGAAGCGCCTCAGTCCCCTCGGCCACCGTGGCCGGCCCCTCTAACCATCGCACATCTCTTCCTTCCATTCCGTTTTCCATTTACCTATTCTCCTTCTCTCTGTCAATTTACTGTCTCCGTCGACGTAGCTATTCAAACTTAATAAAGTAAAAATTAGCGACTTGCTTCAGATTTTGTGGTGGCGAAAGCAAGTGACCAGAAAGTTACTCTTATCGCAAAATAAGCGAAATAACAAAGCCAATAAACAATATTATTTGCTAATATTTTACTACGATCTTTTGTTTTCCACTGTTCGTAACATCATCGATCTACTAGTTGGCATATTGTATGCTTGTGTCACTGTAAATGAAGCATTTGAATATCATCTTCCCTGCATGACGAACCGTTGATACTTTCTTATGTAAATGTTACCTTAGCACCTTATCACCACGCAGGTCAGAAGTTGCTAGCACTCTCGGTATCCACGTATTATAACTGTAGATTTTAACAAGAGTTCTATGTATGAAATCATCTACCCCCTTTTAGCACTCTTAATATCTACAGCTAAATATATAGAATTTTTTCATTCCATAGGTTTACTATGTAAAGCAAAAGTTAAGATCGCTGATTATAATTTATTTAGATAACCTGTTTCAGCAGATTAGTCTGTCAAATTCGGACCTGTCATCCAACCAGGAAACTTAGTAAAATGGTAGTTTCTCGCCAACATTATTGTTGGAATGTCGTTACACAAATAAAAAAATTCCCACATCTTATACTTATGGTAAAGTTGGAACAAATTTTGACCAAAGTACCCGTTTACGACTAATACACGGCACCAGATTGACATTTAGAAGTCCGGTTATAAAAATAAAAAAATAAAAAAATAGCTACCGATCTCGGCTGTTCTTTTAGACGATTTTTATTCAGTACAAATTTATGCAAAGTACATTTAGAATTATATGAATTTCACTGGCATCGTTATATAATTATTGAATATCTGAATGAACCTCAGATCACGTATTAGAATTATGATTTGTTAGTCCGATAAGTGCTTGTAATTTTATACATGCCCGCAGCTCAGGTAATCCAAGGAGTATATCTCATGAATATTTATTTGCATGAGAATTCGTAGAGCCCTTAATGCACAAGAATATCAAATTTTCAAATGTTTGTATACCTAAGATATCTAACTACTTCGGACATCGCTTAAACTACTTAAACAAATTTATTAAAACAACGACACACACACATCCATGTCGGATGGAGGACTCGACCCTCCGGCGTGAGCAATCGCGCGCACCGCAGCATGACGCTCCAGAAGGCACCGCGCGTCTAACGCACAAGAAAAATGAATATTTTTGCAGTTGCATGAATTTACAGCATACAGTTTCAGCCGCCAAAGTTTCCAAGAAAACAACGCCAACATCACATTACAGTTCACAGGACTACAAGACTAGAGTGCGAGTTCCCTACAAAATTTATAGGGTTACTTTTCGAAGGAAACGTTTTATTTCCACTTCATATCTATATCCCCCTAGGTAATGTCGCAGCTGAAACGGCTAAGTCACTGAATGTTGCGTCAGATGAGGACTGTTGTATACACTACTAGTTGGAAATCCAGCGTCACTCGTATACTGATTTATTTAAATCTTAAGTTAGTCCATCTCTCCTACCCTTTTCTTTCAACGACCACCTTGTTTTTCCTTCTCTCTCTGCCCATCTCATCTCCGTCCCTTCTCTCCCTGTACATCTCCTCATCACACTTCTTTCTGTTCATCATCTCCTGCCCTTCTGTGCCCATCTTCCTCTTTCTCTGCCTATATCACCTCGTTTCTCATTCTAGCTCCTCCTCCACCTCCTCAGACCATTTCATCTTCCATCTTTGAAAAATAATGAATGTTTACTTTCATGGAGATAAGTGGTATCTGTATTGCAAGGAAACATCCGATATGCACAGTGTGAAATCCTACGTTGAAAGTGATATTCCTTTCGTTTTGAAGTGTGCATAATAGCATTAAGATCGGAATAAAACCGTAGATTCTATCGAAATTATTAAGTAAGGTACCTTCTGCCATGCAGCATAAAAATTTTTACGTAGACGCTGAATTTCGTCTTATTTCGAAGATCTTGTGTGCCAAGTTCCGTAAAATACGCACAAACATGATACCACAAATAACACACGGAAGTTACAAAGATTCGTGAAATCGCATTCAAGAGATTTTTGTGTTTAAATGATTCATTTGTAATGTAGAGCGACGCTGAGTGTGGTTGCAATAAGTGAAACACGTAGCGGCAGCTGAATTACGAGGGTTGGAGACACTATACAATGGAGTCTACTATTGTCGCTGGTAGCACACGTTGTTGACATGCCTAGGTTATCTACGAGCAAATGGACTCACTGATCCTACGTCACCGGCGTGCGCACAATCGAGGGAAACACAGAGAGCGGCCTAACGTAACGGTGTCACTATCTTTTTGAAACAGGAACGACGGAGATGGATCTAAATTGAATATGCCAGCGGCCGTACAGCATGACAGTGTCATCAAGATCTTCAAGAGGCATGCGGGAATCGGCATTGTCGTACAGTACAGTTGTGCATTGGGTAAAAGCCTTCAACGAAGTTCGGTAGACTGTGGCAGACATGCCACGGCAGACTATCAGTGAACGGTATTACCGTTAGTTTTTGGAGCATCACTCGCGACCAGCTTTGTGAAAGAAGCAGCAACACTTTCTGCGCAACCCACGCATCATTTTGCACGACAATGCGTTGGCGCACACAGCGCAAACTGTGGCTGCTCTGTTCGATCGATGGGACTGGGAAGTACTGTACCATCCACCATACTTCCCGAATTTAAGTCCTTGTGTCTTTTATTTGATTCCGTAGATGAAGGAATCACTTTGTGGCATTCGCTTCAGAACTCTTCCAGAGATTCGGCAGGCAGTAGACTGCTCCATCCACACCATCAACGGGACAGCCTATGCTAACGGTATACTACGTCTCCCGCATGGATAGCAACGAGTTCTACACAACGCTGATGAGTGTTTTGAACGAAAATAACAGGTGCAAACAGGTAACGCTTTTGTATCGGGTGTGAATAAATAGTTGCCACAAGTTGTGGTGGTCAAAACAGTGTGAACACAATACAGTATATTACCTCTTGTTGCAAGTTGCAACATCTTCGAGCCAGTGTGGTATTTCTTCTTGAAGGAATTTTAAGTACGTCTCGCCAGCTAGACACTTTTTGTTTATAGTGAGGATACAAGTTATTGTACTTCAGTATATGCTGTACCTTAGATTGTGAAATCTAACGTCATCATACTCTTCATGTATGGAGTGCCCGTACTGATTATGGACGCTAGGGAGGAAACGTGTCTTTCTCAATATGCGAAATACTCCGTCTGTAGTTTGTGACGATACTGCTGGCCCTCTCATCTCAATGTTATCGTACGATACCGTCTGCGTCGGACCCAGAATCGTGTGGTTCAATAGTGATATATGTTGCGTGTGCCGTTACAAACGAAATAGCCAGCCCAGGAATCAGTGTAGGACAGTGTCTCGGTGATACCGTGATTAAAACAAGTGATAGATTTCATTAATTAAGAGATTTGTATAAGATATTTCCAGACAGTTCTATAAAAGTTCATGCATTCGGAATATTCCGAGTTGGATATCGTAAGAGATATTTGTTGACTGCAGCCATAGAATTACCATCACATTCGACATAATTAATCACCATTTCGGCGTATTCGTCTGCCGTAAATATGAAAGGCATCCCTATTTTTTAAATAAGCTACGAACTACAACAATTATTATGCGGTTTCACTAAATAAACTGTAGTCATTATTTTATACAATACAGAAAAGTAGCTCTTGAAGGTCAGGAAACGACTGAACTCACTCACTAAAGTTTACCGAAGCTCTTAATCGAAAGTAAACAAATTTACTTCTATAATCTCTGGAATTTTCTTATTCAAACAGTGGATTTTTTGGAAAACTACTGCAGATAAAAGTCTGGGACATGGTTTATTAGAAACACCAGATGGATAACAACAAAATAAATGGCGATCTTGCTTTACTTTATCGACGTATAGTTTTGTGATGGCTTTTTATTAGGAGGGTTGCTAAATTTCAGGTAAAACCTTAATTATCCGTTACTCCTTAGTAAAACATTCACTGTCCTTTGATTATATTAACTTTTTCTTTAATTTTATATCTACAATAAAATAACAAAATATTTGCATATCTTCGTTTATATATATTCTGAGTAATAGATAATTAAACTGCAACTCATATTTGCCACGAAGAAACATCAACGAAAGTATGCTTTGGTGTTTTATAATGTCGCAGTGCAACACCAAAAATCATTATATTGATAAAGATACTGACTTTCGAATTGTTGTTGCTGTGGTCTTCAGTCCGAAGACTGGTTTGATGCAGCTCTCCAAGCAACCCTGTCCTGTGCAAGTCTCTTTATCTGAGAATACGTTGGCCAACCTACATCCTTTTGAATCTGCTTACTATATTCGTCTCTCGGTCTTCCTCTACGATTCTTACCCCACACGCTTCCTTCTAATGCTAAGTTGACAATTCCTTGATGTCTCAGAATGTGTCCAACCATTCTATCCCTTCTCTTATTCAGGACATGCCGGAAACTCCTTTTCTCCCCGATTCGGTTAAGCACCTCCTCATTAGTTACGTGATCTACCCATCTAATTTTCATCATTCGTCTTAGCCCCACGTTTCAAAATGTTCTATCATCTTTTTATTTGAACTCCTTATCGTCCACGTTCCACTCCCATACAATGCTACACTCCAGAAAAATGCTTTCAGAAAGGACTTCCTAACATTTAAATTAATGATGGATCTTAACAAGTTTCGCTTCTTTAGAAACGTTTTTCTTCTCATAGCCATTCTGTATTTTATATCTTCTTTACTTCGGCCATCAGAAGTTATCTTGCTACCCAAATAACAAAATTCATCGACTACTTTTATTGTCTCTTTACCTAATCTAATTTCTGCAGCATAGCCTGATTTTCTGACATTACATTCCATTACTCTTGTTAATGTTCATCTTACATTTTCCTTTCAAGACACTGTCCATTCCATTCAATCGCTCTTCTAGATCCTTTGCGGTCTCTGACAGAATTACTATGTCATCGGCAAACCGCAATGTTTTTATTTTTTCTCCCTGCAATTTAATTCCCTCTCCAAATTTCTTCTTCCATTCCTTTACTGCCTGCTCAATATACAGATTGAACAACATTGGGGAAAGGCTACAACCCTGTCTTACACCCTTCCCAATCTCTGCGTCCCTTTCATGCCCTTCGACTCTAATAACCGCTGTCTGGCTGTTGTATAGGTTGAATATAACTCTTCGCTCCCTATATTTTACCCCTGATACCATCAGAATTTGGAAGAGTATATTACAGTCGTCATTGTCAAAAGCTTTCTCCAAATCGACAAAGGCTGAAAACGTAGGTTTCCCTTTCCTTAGCCTATATTCTAAGATAAGTCGTAATGTATTGCCTCCCATGTTCCTACATTTCTCCGAAATCCAAATTGATCTTCGTCGAGGTCAGCTTCTACCAGCTTCTTCAGTCTCCTGTAGATAATTCGTGTTAAAATTTTGCAACCATGACTTATCACACAGATGGTTCTGTAATTTTCACACTTGTCTGCACTTGCTTTCTTTGGAATTCGAATAACGATATTGTTCTTGAAGTCTGAGAGTATTTCCCCTGCCTCATACATCTTGCATACCATGTAATACAATTTTGTCACGACTGGGTGTCCTGACGATATCTGCAGTTAAGATGGAATATCAGCTACTCCATGGGCCTTGTTTCGATTCGAGTCCTTCAGCGCTCTGTCAAACACTTCTCGCAGTATCATATCTCCTATCTCATCTTCCTCCACTTCGTCTTCTATTTCTAGAATACTGCCTTCAAATTTCCTTTGTATAGTCCTTCCACAGTTCAGCTTTCCCCTGTTTGCCTAATACTGGTTTTCCGTCTGAGTCCTTGATATTCATATAGCTGCTTTTCTTGTCTCCAAATAATTCTTTTATATTCCTATAGCCGTTATCTATCTTTCCCCTAGTTATACATTCTATATGATTCTGCATTTGTCCTCTAGCCACTCCTGCTTAGCCAGTCTGCACTTCCTGTCAATCTTATTTTTCAGACGTTTGTACTCCCTTTTTCCTGTTTAACTTGCTGAATTTTTATATTTTCTCTTCTCACCAATTAAGTTCAGTATATCCTGTGTTATCCAGAGATTTCTATTAGGCCTTGTCCTTCTGCCTATATGATCCTCTGCTGCCTTCACTACCCTATCTCTCAGAGCTACTCATTCTTCTTCTACTGTATTACTTTGCCTAATGGTCCCTCTGAAACTCTCAACCACCTCTGGTTCCTTCAATTTGTCCAGGTTCCATCTCCTAACTTTTCTACCTTTCTGAAGACTCTTAAGTTTTAATCTGCAGTTCATAACCAACAAGTTATCGTCAGAGTCTATACCTGCCCCTGGATATGTCTTACAGTGTAAAACCTGGTTTCTAAATCTATTCCTTACCATTATAAAGTCAATCTGGTACCTTGCAGTGTCTCCTGGTCTGTTCCACGTATTCAGCCTTCTTTCATGATGATTAAACCAAGTGTTGGTGTTCATTAAATTGTGCTCTGCGCAAAATTCCACAAAGAGCTTTCATTCCTTTTCCTCAGTCCATATTCACCTACTACATTTCGTTCTCTTTCCTTTCCTACTATCGAGTTCCAGTCCCCCATCACAATTAAGTTTTCGTCTCCCTTAACTTTCTGAATGATTTCTTTTATCTTCTCATACATTTTTTCGATATTCTCATCATCGGCCATGCTAGTTGTCATATAAACTTGCACTACTGTAGTCGGGGTTGGCTTCGCGTCTATCATTACTACGACAATGCCTTCACTATGCTTTTCATAGAAACGTACCCGCATTCCTATTTTCTTATTCATTATCAGACCTACTCCTGTGTCACAACCAACTGGTTTGTATTGATAACCCTGTACTCACCTGAACAGAAATCCTGTTCATCCTGCCACCGAACTTCACTAATCCCTACCATACCTAACTTTAACCTATCCCTTTTCAAATTTTCTAGTTTACCTACGCGATTAAGGGTTACAACATTCCACGCTCCGACCCGTAGAATGCCTGATTTGTTTTTCTTGATGAAGAGGTTCTCCTGAGTAGTCCCCGCTCGGAGATCCGAACGGAGGACTATTTTACCTCCTATTTTACATCAGCTAACATAGCTTTACCATACAGTTACTGCGAACGGCTGAAAGCAAGGGGAACTACAGTCGTTACTTCTCTCGAGGACATGCAGCTGATGCAGCTCTACTGTATATATATATATATATATATGAAATCCATTATATGCTCAATAGCCCCCTATAGGAGTTACACAGTATCGAAGGTGAGCAACCAGATATATTCATATTTTGGTGTACGAATCCCGACCGAAAGTTTGTCGCTGTTTTCGGACCATCCGGGTAAGAAGATTGACCAGTTCCACGGGACTGTTTGCTAATAAGATTTGTCTTCTTATCTTGCCTCTTTCTGTAACTCCTGATATCTGTCATTAGAAGCCTTACAGTAGTGTTTCTGCATATGTTTAAACTTGTACAGAAATATGAAATCCATTATATGCTCAATAGCCCCCAATAGGAGTTACACAGTATCGAAGGTGAGCAACCATATTCATATTTTTGTGTACGAATCCCGCCCGAAAGTTTGTCGCTGTTTTCGGACCATCCGGGTAAGAAGACTGACCAGTTCCACGGGACTGTTTGCTAATAAGATTTGTCTTCTTACGTTGCCACTTTTTGTAACTCCTGATATCTGTCATTAGAAGCGTTACAGTAGTGTTTCTGCATATGTTTAAACTTGTATAGAAACAAATCTTAAGGTTGCAGCACATGCCGAGCTGCAAACTTGTGGCTCACCCGAACGGAAACCAGAGATGCCCAATGGGTTTCGTGACTGGCTGTGAAGTACCCGGACGAGGAATGACCCTGGTGCTGGGAGCGAGGGCGCGGGGTCAGCGCGCCTGTGTGTGTGTGTGTGTGTGTGCGCGAGCCGTCCGTTCCGCTACAGTGGCCGCGCCGCCCACACAGGCGAGGGGCCGGCGAGCACTTGGTGGGTCTTGCGGCCCGGGCCCTGCTCCCACGGGTTTCTGCCGGCGGAAATGGACGCCACTTCCGCTACCAACTGTTACTCCTCATCTGCCAATCACTGTCCATCACTCTCACCAAAGGAAGGCGTTACCAGGCAATGCAACGAATTTACGAAAGTCATAGCCACTATGACCAGATGACAGCTATGTCAGGCAACAAAATAGAAGCAATATGGGATCTAGTGAAAGAGGAGACTCGTAGAACCAGAAAAGAACAGCAGCAGATAGCATTAAGGGTAAAAGTCTAGTTTATGAGTCCGTGACTAGTGCTCGGCGTGTAGACGTTGGTATGTCTGGCGTTCCACAGGGAAGCGTTATAGGTCCCCTACTCTTCCTCGTGTTTATAAACGATTTACGAGACAATCTGAATAGCTCCCTTAGACTGTTCGCGGATGATGCTGTCGTTTATCGGTTAGTGAAGTCAATTGAGGAACAAAAGCAACTGCAAAGCGATTTATACAAAATTTCTGCATGGTGCGAATATTGGCAATTGATACTAAATGAAGTGTGAAGTAATACACATGACCACTAAAAGAAATCCGCTGAACTTTAATTACGCGATAAATCAGTCAAACCTTAAGGTTTTAGATTCTATCAAATACCTAGGAGTTACAATTACGAACAACTTTGACTGGAGAGAACACATGGAAAAAATTGCGGGGAAGGCGAAACAAAGGTTACGTTTCATCGGCAGAACGCTTCGAAGATGCACCAGCTCCACCAAAGATACTGCCTACATCACACTTGTGCGTCCTCTCCTGGAGTACTGTTGCCCCTTGTGGGACCCTCACCAGGGGGGGACTGACGGAAGAGCCAGCCGCGTGGCCGAGGTGACTGAGGCGCTCCAGTCACGGTCAGCACGGCCACTACGGTCGGGGGTTCGAATCCCCCCTCGGGCATGGATATTTGTTCCGTCTTTAGTCTTAGCTAGTTCATAAGTAGTTTGTAAGCTTAGGACTGATGACCCCGTAGTTAAGTCCCATAAGTTGTACAAACATTTGAACATTTTGACTGACGGAAGACATTGAGAAGGTCCAGAGAAGGGCAACTCGTTTTGTTTTATTACGTTACGGGGGGGGGGGGGAAGCGTCACGGAAATGTTGCAAGAATTGGGGTTGAAATCATTAAAAGAAAGACGTTATTCATTGCGGCGTGATCTGTTTGCGAAGTTTCAATCACCGACTTTTAGTTCTGAATGTGAAAATATTTTGCTAGCACCCACCTACTTACGGAGACATGACCATCCCAATAAAATAAGAGAAATCAGATCGAAAACGGAACGATTTAGGTGTACTTTCTTCCCGCGCGCTATTAGAGAATGGAACGGTAGAGAAAAGTTTTGAAAGTGGTTAATGAACCCTCTGCCAGGCACTTGAATATGATTTGCAGAGTATCTATGTAGATGTTGTTATGGTCTTCAGTCCGGAGACTGGTTTGATGCAGCTCTCCACCCTACTCTATCCTGAGCAAGCCTTTTCATCTCCTCATAAGAACGGAAAACCACATCCACGAATCTGCTTACTATACGCGTCTCTTGGTCTCCCTCTGCGATTTTTACCCCACACACACTTCTCTCCAATGCTAAATTTACGATTCTTCGATGTCTAAAAATGTGTTATAATAGTAATTTTGTGTAATGTGTAATGTGTAATGTGTTGTCGTAATGTACACAGACACATTAATAGAACCAGTTTGTTTTTTGTCAGTAGTCTGCACTTCTGTTATAGGCTGAAACAAGAAAGAAAATTTATAGGATGACTTGTAAACAATTTTTGAAAGATATTCGTCGCTGTGTATAATACAGGTTTGTGGATCTCTTCGTTCAGCGCCACACAGACACACTGCTGACGAGGTCTTCTGTAACTTGCTTCAATCTGATTAGTAAATAAGAGTATCCAGAACACTGGATTATATCTCACCTTCATCAAATTCTTGAAGTGGTCGTTTGAAGTTGTTTGTATACTTCATATAAAAAATGACTTCGGAGACTCTCATTAATTTCAGGTTAATATTCTTTTATTGTTGCTTCGTAAATAATAATAATAGTTTTTCATTAACCAAACGCACATTCAGTTTTAGAACATGCCACAACATATCTTCGTAAACCACAACAAGAGAACAAACATAAAACAATCTCTGACAAAGAGTCTTAAGCTCCACAGTTCACAGCACTACACGAAATATATTAAGGAATATCTCTGCCACTAAATATTCGAAATATCACTGTCACATGAAATACTAAATGTACTACTACAGTGCCCTACCAAGCGATCCCTTCTTTTAGTCAGGGTATGCCAAAAATTCCTTTTCTCACCTCTTCATTAGTTGTGCGATCTACCCACCTAATCTTCAACATTATTCTGTAGCACCGCATTTCAAAAGCTTCTATTCTCTTCCTGTCCGCACTGCTTATCGTCCATGTTTCACTCCCGTACAAGGCAACACTCCACACAAATGCCTTCAGAAAAGACTTCCTTACACTTAAATTAATATTCGATGTTAGCAAATTTCCCTTTTTCAAAAATGCTTTCCTTCCCATTGTCATTCTGCATTTTATAACCTCTGTACTGCGACCATCGCATGTTATTTTACTACTCAAGTGACAAAACTCATCTACCACCCTCATTGTTTCGTTACCCAATCTAATTCCTTCAGCATCGCCTGATTTTCTAAGACCGCATTCCATTATTTTTGTTTTGCTGTTGTTAATGTTCATTTTATACTTTCTCTTCAACACAATGTCCATTCCATTCAACTGCTCTTCCAGGTCATTTGCTGTCTCTGACAGAACCACAATGTCATCAGCAAAACGCAATGTTTTTATTTCTTCCCCCTGAACTTTAATCCTTATTCCAAATTTTTCCTTACTTTCCTTCACCGACTGCTCGATGTACAAATTGAATAACATCGGAGAAAGGCTACAACCCTGTCTTACTCTCTTCCCAACGGATGCTTCCCTTTCATGCCCTTCGAGTCTAATAACTGCGGTCTGGCTTTTGTACATGTTGTAAATAACTCTCCTTTCCCTGTATTTCACCCCTGCTGACTTCAGAATTTGAAAGAGTGTATTCCAGTAAACATTGTCAAACGCTTTCTCCAAATCTACAATAGCTAAAAATGTTTGTTTGCCTTTCCTTAATCTATCTTCTAAGATAAGACGTAAAGTGTGTATTGCCTCCCGGGTTCCTACGTTCCTCCTGAAACCAAACTGATCTTCCCCGAGGTCATCTTCTACCAGCTTTTCCATTCTCCTGTAAAAAGACGTTGGTAAGGGTTCAAAAAATGTTCAAATGTTTGTTAAGCTTATGGGACTTAACTACGGGGTCATCAGTCCCTAAACTTACAAACTACTTATCAACTACCTTATACTAAGGACGGCACAAATATCCATGCCCGAGGGGGGATTCGAACCCCTGACCGTAGTAGCCGTGCAGACCGTGACTGTAGCGCCTCAGTCCCCACGGCCACCGCGGCCGGCCGTTGGTAAGGGAACGATGAATGAGGCAAGTAAAGGCAGCCAATCAGGAGTCGCGTTCGCGTGGCCAATAAGAAACAGCTTTAGTGTTTATGGTTTGTAAACAAATAATAGTAACAGACAAAGGGATGCTATCACATACCTGCTGATACTGGACATGCATTTTACAGGTTTTCTCGCCATGAATGTTCGCCTACTGCACTTTCAGTCTCAACGTAACACTGCCCTCGTAATTCGCGACAAATTTGCGGAAATTAATTAATGCTGTTCCTACTCTATGGTTGACGCGTTCTCGATGTACCCTTGTCCGGTCAATAAATCAGCTATCCTCGTGAATCACAGCCCTCGAAAACTACCTCGATATTTAAAAAACCTTATAATCTTTAATCACGGAATCACTGAAATTTATAACGAAATCTTCAGTTTAGGGCTTACAGCAATTTCAAAACTGACGCCAAATTCAATAGACATGAAACAAGCAATCCTATTGGTCGCGCGAACTCGACTCCTGATTGGCTGCCTTCGCGCCGTTGCCAACATCTACACGCCAAGCACCAGTCCGGAACTCATAAAGTAGAATTTAACCGCATTAAGAGTGTCTTACTGATGTAGTGTGGCAAATCCATTTAACAAATATTTTATATCCGTTACTGGTAGTAAGGGATCGTGAGTGTCTGTAAATAATGTCCTTGAATATCTGAAACTAGCATTTACATATAACTTCAGGTACTTGAATATGTCATTAACTTCATCATAGGAAATAACTTCCATAATAAAATCTTTAAAAACAAAACATTCTAGAGGCTAAGATAAAATATCATCAAAGTTAATTGAGGCATCTTCTTGAGAGTTTAGTAAACTTTTACCTTGTTTGTGTAACCAGTCTACTATAACTGGGACATGTCCTGATTTCACTTTTGCCAGAATTATTGAAAATACAAGAAAAGGTAACATACAGGCAGTAGGTTACATACAGGCAGTTTTTCAACCACTTGACTATAAATACACCTACCGTGAATGAGGGGTTTGTTGATCCGCCTTAATCCAAAACACTCTTTATTTTTATACACATTAGGCTGTTTTGCACTTCCACACTGCTTTTTGCCTTTTATGTGGTGTAGGACTAGGTCATCTTCAACAGTATGAGCGGCTGTCATTTTAAAAGTTACTATTATGAAAAACTTTGTTTTAGCGTGTTTACGACTGGTTTTTGTTTTTATTTTTATTTTCAGCTGTTATTGCGGTTTGTGAGGGTATCGATATTAGGAAATCGTACTCACGTTTGTTGGTCGGCTCTCTGGATGGGCTTGATAGAACGTACTCATGTACGGTCTTTTTGCGTGTGTCGCGACCGACCGACAAATGTGAGTAAACATTTGACACAGCCTAATATCGATACCCCCTCACAATTATAAACTGCAATTGCACAAATTAATAACAATGAATAGCTATACATATAGAAACACATATAGTCACAGTCAAATAACTTAGTAATTTTATTAACATAACTGTATAAATATACATCTTATCTCAAGACGAGACAGTGACGAACTACCTCATTAAACATTTAAAATAAAGTTTGTTCATTTCTTTAGTTGCTCTGTGGAACGATGAAGCGATACAATCAGCAAAGTGCAGCATTCCTCGTCGTCTCGTAGCCTTCGGCACGGAGTAATTGTTGGCCAGCAAATTTTCGATCCCACATGAAACAAACAAAATCAAACAACATAACATTTTAGGTATCTCACGGGACAGATATTTATACACAAAAAGTTAATATCTTCGTTATAGATATCCTGCAAAACAGCACGGAAATCCGTAATGGCGAGTGTAAGAGATCGTGAACGATAGGGGCGTTACAGCCATAGCGAGCGACTTGCGTGAATCTGAGACGGACGGGAGGCCAGCAAGGGTAGACAAGTGGTTAAGGCGACCGCTGGCCCAAAGCGGGAGACCCGGGTTCTATTCTCGGCCCGGCAGACATTTTCACTTGTCCCCATTGTTTCATTTCAATGCCCTAAAGCAGGTACTGTCAATCCTTTCCTTCCTAATCCTTCGTCCTTCCTCTCCTTTATCAATAATTTGCAAATAAGCAATCAACTTAGACCCTTGTTGATAGCACTCATTACTTCGTGTGAGAAAAGATGTAGCTGTTTTGCACAAGAACGATACTTTATGACCCCATGTTGACTTTGAGGCAATAGTTTGTCCCCTAAATCATAAGGTTCGAAAGAACGTGTATGTTCCAAACAACTGCCTCAAATCGACGTCAATGATATAGGGCTGTAATTCTGCGGGTCACTCCTATTGCCTTTCTTGAGTACTGGATTGATATGTGCGACTATCCTATCCCGCGGTACGGATCATTCACTGAGCGAGTGGTTGTCTAATGTCGCTACGTATGAAGCTATTGCATCGACCCACTCTAAAAGGAACCTAATTGATACACAATCTGGACCGGCAAACTTGCGATTGTTAAGTGTTGCCTTAATACTGCAGAGATGTCTACTTCTAAATTAGGCATGCGGGAAGCTGTTCTTACTTCGAATTCTGGAGTATTTGCTTGGCTGAAGGAATTTCGGAAGGCTGTGTTTAGCAGTTCTGCTTTAGTAGAACTGTCATCAGCAGCTTCACCGTTTCTATCGCGTAGTGAAAGTATTAATTATGTTTTACCGCCGGTGTACTTTTGCTGTTGCGAAAGTGATCGAATATGTTTTGTGTACCACGGCGGATCAGCCGCTCTTTTGTTAATTTATTTGGTATGAATCTCTCAATAGACGTCGATATTATGTCTTTGAATGTAAGCCACATCTGACCTGTACTCAATTGTTAGTTTAAAAAGACTGGAGATTCTCACTCAGGAAAACGGTAATGGAATTTGTAGCTACTTTCTTGAATGGCTGTATATTTTTCGTTTAATTTTGATGTATTTGGAAATTTCGATATTCAGTCTCGTTACGACTACTCTGTTTTCACTAATCCCTAAGTTTGTTTTGATGCTCTTCATTATCTCTGGATTGTTTGTTGCTAAGTAGTCCAGTATGTTTTCACAATAATTTACTATTCCAGTGGGTTTACATGTATTCAGTCAGGTCAACGTGCAACAACTATACTGCATGTTTTCCATATAGGAACAAGTTTCCATGTTGCCCAACTGGGATGAACAGATCTCCATATCATACAACCTGGAGCTGAAAGTGCGCGTCACAAAGTTATGAAGACATGCACGGACAAATATATATTTATTATCTCTCCACACAGGCTTATAAAACCATTAGTTTTATTGTTAGCAGTATATTATTTTTTCTTAATAGTTTTTGATGAAGTAAAGCCGGTACATTGCTCTAAGCTACACTTAAGTTACGTATCAAATTCCTATGACAATTCGTCTTGCAGTAGTTTACGTCGGAAGAACATCACCAAAGGACGGAGTAAATAAATTATACCTTTAGACCTGAAAATTTAATACAGTGATGCGAAAATAATTGTCCAACTTGTATGGCGAAATAGAATTAATACAAACTATTGATAAAACTGCAAATAATAATAATAATTATTATTATTATTTAAAAAGACTTCTAAATATTAATGTATCTGTAAATATGGCTTTGAGAAAATTCAGAAAACTGAATAGTCTATTATATACAGAAGTTAATTTTCAATATTTTATTTTCGTCTACGCTGCCAGTACTAATTTAAAAAAGTAAAATATTTGCATCATGTGTGGACAGTTCAAGAATTGTGGATGCCCTAAACACAAAAGAAAAAAAAGTTGTTGAGTATAGGAAGGAATTTACAGAAAAAGAAATACAGTAATGTTGAGGACGTTGCAATGACTTCTATGAAACTCAAATGATTCTGAATCGGAATATAAAGAGACAACATGATGGGTCATGGACTTTGTAGATTTAGTGTTGGATAGTACTACGAAAAGATCTACAAGGGTTTAATGGAAGATGGATTACAGATAAAAGGACGGGTAGGACACACCTTGAAACCGAAAAGCTTAAGAGCGTAATATGTGGGAAAGTCTGAAAGAATCTGTTATCTGGTTGTGAATGATAAATGGCTGCTGCTGCGGATGATGATGATATCAGATTTAATAAAGGTTTCGGAACAGACAAGTGTCACTTAGAAAATTTTCGTACAAAAACTAAAATGCTAATCAGAAAGTTTTATCTCATTCTGTACCAGCACATTCACTAATCGCTGACAGTGAATATGGTCAGATTTCCTTGCCTTGTATATGCTGGACTCGTGATAAAAACAACGTGTCACACATTATTGTCGAAGTAATTTTCTCTATTATGTACTCGCCATACAGCTTCCACCCTCCTCTTCCTCCACTCACTACTGCTACCTTGTTGCTGTCCGGAGACTAGATTGCTGCAGCTCTCCACAATACCCTATCCTGAGCAAGCCTCTTTTACTCCACATAAGAACGACAACCTACATCTGCCTGAATCTGCTTATTGTATCCATCTCTTGGTCTTCCTCTGCGGTTTTTACCCCACACACTTCCCTCCAATGCTAAATTCACGATTCTTTTATGTCTAAGAATGTGTCCTACCAATCGATCCCTTCTTTTAGTTAGGATATGCCAGAAATTCCTTTCCTCCCCAATTCTGTTCAGTACCTCCTCATTAGTTATGCGATCCGCCCACCTAATCTTCAGCATTCTTCTGTAGCACCACATTTCAAAGGCCTCTACCTCTTCCTGTCCGCACTGGTTATTGTCCATCGTCCCATACAAGGCAACACTCCACACAAATTCCTTCAGAAAGGACTTCCTTAGGCTTAAATCAATAATCGAGGTTAACAAATTTCTCTTTTTCAAGAACGCTTTTCTCCATTTCAATTCTCCATTTCATATCCTCTGTACTGCGACCATCATTTGTTATTTTACTGCCCAAGTAACAAAACTTATCTACCTCCTTTATTGTTTCGTTACCTAATCTAATTCCTTCCGCATCACCTGATTTTCTTAGACTGCACTCCATTTCCCTTGTTTTACTCTTGTTAATGTTCATCTTATATGCACCTTTCAGTACACTGTCCATTCCGTTCAACAGCTCTTCCAGATCCTTTGTAGCGAGAGATAGGACAGTTGCACATATCAGTCCAGTACTCAAGAAAGGCAATAGGAGTGACCCGAAGAATTACAGGCCTATATCATTGACGTCGATTTAGAACATACACGTTCTTTCGTATCTTATGATTTAGGGGACAATCTATTGCCCCACAGTCAATATGGGGTCATAAAGTCGTTCTTGTGCACACAGCTACATCTTTTCTCACACGAAGTAATGAGTACTATCAACAAATGGTCTAATTTGATTCCTTATTTGTAAATTATTCATAAAGGAGAGGAAGGAAGAAGGATTAGTAAGGAAAGGATTGACAGTGGCTGATTTAGGGCATTGAAATGTCGGCAAAACGCAATGTTTTTAATTCTTCAACCTGAACTTTAATTCCTTCTCCAGATTTCTCCTTGCTTTCCTTTATAGCTTGCTCAATGTACAAATTGAATAACATTGGAGAAAGGCTACAACCCTAAGTATGGCCATTAATTTTTCCTCCATGTTTCCCTCCAATCCACTTGATGAGTAGGTCCTGTTGAAATGATACTGATTCATAATAGCCGCGCGGGAGTAGCCGAGCGGTCTGGAGCGCCACGTTGGGGATCGCGCGACCTCCCGTGTCGGAGGTTCGAATCCTCCCTCGGGCATGGATGTTTGTATTGTCTTTAGTATAAGTTAGTCCGTAAGTAGTTTTTAAGTTTAAGGACTGATGACCCCCGGCCGGCCGTGGTGGCCGAGGGGACTGAGGCGCTTCAGTCTCGGTCTGCACGGCCACTACGGTCGGGGGTTCGAATCCCCCCTCGGGCATGGATATTTGTGCCGTCCTTAGTCTTAGGTAGTTCATAAGTAGTTTGTAAGTTTAGGGACTGATGACCCCCGTAGTTAAGTCCCATAGACTATACAACATCTGAACCTTTTTTTGAAGACCCCGCAGTTAAGTCCCATAAGACTTACGAACATTTGATTCATTAATTCTTGTATAAGGCATGAAAAGCCACCAAATGGAGAGCATTCGAAGTGGTCTACGAATGTATTGAGATCTTCCAATTAATATTTTGATAATATTAGATAATTATCCCTAGACTTTTGTGCACGTCTTATAAGATATCACTCAGAAAATATGAACAGCCAAAAATCATTTACCAATAGTTTGATATGTAGCGTGTTTATAACCACCGAAAATAAATATATGCGCAACACGTGATAAAATCTGAAAATAATAGCTGCGAAGGTAACCTCATGGGGGAAGGAGGACGGGTTGTCGTAGACAACAGTTACTTTTCTTTTGAAAACCTTCCGTGTGTTACCCACCAATATGAATTACGTTTTCTGTGGCATCCATGAATTACTTGAGAATAAATGTAGCACTTCACGTATAATCTTAATGATTGCTAAGATCCAGAACCCAATTTAATATGTCTTGCGCCCATATCATCCTATCCAATCCAGTCCAATGTAGCAATTTCACTTCATTAATTCTTACTTAGTCGTGTAATTATGATGGTAGAGTCTCGAAAGTTGGGTGAAGTGCCTAAAATGTAAGGAAGAAGGTAAAGTTGCACTGTGGTGTTAAACATTTGCGAAAGGCGATTCACAAGGAGAACACGCCAATACGATAACCTGTGAGTTTCGCTCACTAGAAGAGGGATCAAAATAAGCCGACATACTGTATCATCTTATCTGCAATCAATAAAATGCTTCAAAATGTTACTTCTTACTTCAGATGGCTTCAGGAGCCGTTAACCGAATCCGTAATTCAATCACAGATGATGAATTCTTCTGTTCTTCGACAGTGAGCCATATATAATATGACTGAGCTATGCTATATTAGGAAAGAGGAAATAAAGTGAAGTTAAGGTTTGCCGAAAAACGTTTATCTGTGAATTTGAGTGTTCTTTAGAAAAGCTTTTGTTTTCGTAAAGGTCTCCCGGAAACTAATAATGCACATAAGATTAAAACGTACGCAGATGCGGTTACAGAATCATTGAAAATAGTGGGCGTTTTAAAGTCTACTTTAACAAGTCCGCTTTTGACAACATCCTCGCTATGTCTTTGGTGCGGATTGTGTAAAAATCTGCAACTGTTCAACTACTTTTGTACATAACTTCCGAAATTTTGTAGGCAATTGTCATAGCGTGACATAAGTTTTTGTGTGCCTTCTTCATAGAAGGTTGCCGGTTGTGTATTCAACCATGTGGTAACATGTTCTTTCAGCTCATCATCGTTGAAGTGTTGACCACCAAGGACAGATTTTAGGTGTAAGAAGAGGTGAAAGGAGTTTTCGTTTTCCCTTCACGGTACCGCCCGACCTTACAAGACGAATGTGACCAAACAACGCTTACGGGAATTTCACTGGGACGTGTTTGATCATCCACCGTACAGTCTCGCTCCTAGCGGCTTTCATCTCTTCTAAACCTGTCCATGGTGGTCAACACTTCAGCGATGATGACGAGCTGAAAGAACATTTTACCACATGGTTGAATACACAGGCGGCGACTTCTACAAAAAAGGCATAGAAGAACTTGTGCCACGCTATGAGAAATGCCTAAAAAATTTCGGAAGCTACGTAGAAAAGTAGTTTAATAGTTGTATATTTTTGTACAATAAATATTTTTTCTGTATCTTTACACGTTTTTTATGTATAACCAAACGGAACTTACTTTGTGGACATACCTCGTATATAATAAGTAACTGTCGTTCCTCTCCACAGTCATAAGATCCTGATGAAGATTTCCCGCACGGCTGTTGGTGTCCGAAACGTTATTTAAGTCACGTGTTTCCTCTCAGTTGTGGTAAACAACACTTGAAGCCCAGAGGCCGAGGCAACCAGAGAATTTCAAAAATCTCCTGTCTAATAGGGGTTTGTCGCTAGATGTCGACTCTCGCCGATATTCTCATGATCCTTTACTAATAAACTTGAAAGCTCGAGCAGAAATTGTTTTCCTAAAAGCGTCCAAATGTTACAAGCTAAATAAAATTTTAACCCGTTTAAATGTGTGACATATTAACTGAGTAAAATACAATCTATCTGATACAATTAGTTATAATGTTTAGAGCTCATCTAAGGTGCAGTTGAGGCGATCAAATAATTTAGTAACAAATGCTTTCAAGCGAAGATCGCTTATTTTACTTTGTTTAAGATGACGCGATTCGATGCTCTATTGGCATCATCGTCTGATCTTTAAAACTGAATTTAAATCCTGATGTACAGAGTACATGTCATGTACTCTGTGCATCACGTTTTAAACTCACGTTTGAAGATCAGATAATGATGCCAATAGAGCATCGAAACCCGTCATCATCATTTAAAGTAAAATCGACTTTGGCTTGAAAGCGTATGTTTTGAAATTAGTTGTTATGTCCCAAATGTTGTTAGACAAGTGTTTGTTCATCTGTACAGGTCATTGAACTGTATTCCGTGGCAGTCAAGCTACTTCCAGATGACGACTTTCACCTTTAGTTAACGCACTTCTGTGTAATTAGTTGCACTTGTTAGCGAATTATCGCGTGTCTATGAACCGTAATTACCTCATTATCGTTATTAATACAAACAGCAATTACTGCACGTTCCAGGTCGTAAGACTGAGATCCTACAGTGATTTTACTTTGAGTTCAATATGATGCTGAAACCAGCAGAAACAGAATAATGCCAAGACATTAACGGAACGCTGATGACGAAAGTAATATCACGTTCCCAACAGCTGATTACGTATACGTATTTGATGCAAATTAAACTCATCAGGAGGACGAAAATTGTGTTTCCAGTTAGGCATGCAGGCGCGGAATTCGAAACAGCAACGTATTTTCCACGAAAGAGAGAATCTGAAATGCTATTCGCCCCCAAGCAATGAAAGGGCTGCAATGTTATAAATCTTTATCCCTAGAAAACAGAAAAAAGCAATTAACTTTTTAGTGACCGGCAAATGTGACGATAACGAAAGGCAGGAACTCATGTCCGCAAAGTAATGCTTCAGATGGGTTACGTAACATCTCTTAATTATTAAACTGTTTTCTGTTTACGGCCCCTTCTGCAAATTTCACTGAATAACTGATCATAATGGTGATAGAAATTTGAACACTATGCCAATCACAGGTGGAAAAAAAAGAAAAAGATGAATGATTTATGTATGAAACTCATTGTTCTTTGGGGCGAACTGAATCAATTTATACGGGTTTCCAGCCAAGATTGCGTTATTTATTTATGAATGACCGGTTTCGACGTTCACAGACGTCATCTTCTGATCTCCATCACCTTTTAAGTCACACTCATCCAGGTGTTTCATCCCAGTCTGTTCAAAGCGATAAACTAAGAGTGTGTGTTTCTTTTAATATTTTTATATCTTTACTATTAGGGAAGGAAGGGAGACGCTAGGAAACGGAAATAGAGACAAAGGACATTGTCCAGTTTTGACAAGGATACTGTTTCTTTTCCAAACTACCCATGTGACATTTGCTAGAACTGATTTAGGGAAACCCCGAAATACCTAACTCTGCGTAACGGTACAAGATTTACACAGTGGTGCACCCAGTATGTGACTCACAAGAGGCGGGATCCAATACGGTTCTTATTTTCTACATGAAAAAAAAATTTCGGTACACTATTTTTCCCAAAAGACGAGAAGTGATTGGTATTGTAGCTCTCAGGGGCATCATGGGATGCTCTCTGCATGAGGTACTTTTGGCATCGCTATGAGCCCCATGTAAAATATTTGCGCCACTAAGATCTTTGGTGTGTAATAAGGCTGCCTGCATATGGCGGTGCTCACAGTTAGCGGCAAAGAGCTTAAGACAACGGCTTTATTTTTACTTCCTAGGGACACCTTTGACCTCGGAACACTCGGATCTGCACGAAACCATGCTTGGGATAACGGGCAATCATAAATAGGACAATAGTGTGCGTCGTTTTCATGTAGATTGTTGCATTATACCTCAAGTAACATTTTAACAGAGAAAACAAAGTAACAAGATATCAATACGATAGGAAGGAAATTATACATAATCTGATGGCATCAGTGTATCATTATATATTCAATCAGCAGCGTTTGAAGTACTTATAATTGCGCAAAATACTCCTACACAGCGGTACCAAACATTTCTGTGTTTATATTAGTCCTCAAACTGCAGATGCGGGATTTCGATGAAGTGGTTAAAACTAGGTTGAAGAGAATGTAGACGCCTCACTAAAGCCATGTTGTCACGTTCGCATTCACGCAGTAAAATACCCAAAGCCACAGTAATTACATTTTGAAATGATGATGTTGGTATGTCAATGTCGTGCCCTGACTTTCGCCCAGCACATTGCAATATAGGTTTATACGTAGGTGCAGCAAACTGACTGCAAATGACAGAGTAATGTTTCACGATGAAATAACGATCATGTAACTTGACTTATGATTTGGCACCTTGTAGTCTTACAAAATCAGTAATCCTTCTCCTATAGATTATTTATTGTTGAAAGACGGAGACATCAATGGGCTGAAAATATTTTGTTGTTTTCAGTGGCAAGAAGTGGCAAGAAGTCAAAAACTTGGTTCCCTTACAGATGTGCACTGCAGATTCTACATTTAACAGCATCTTCAGCGTCATGGAACCCCGTCGACTTGAGCTAAAATACGAAGATAGAGAAACTTCATGTGTCCACAAACTCAAGTACAAACTATCATAGATGCTGAAACTTCCTGGAAAATTAAAATTTGCTTGAGATTTTTTTTTTTTTTTTTTTTTTTTTTTTTTTTCTGATCGCAGTTCACCTTCCAAACTTGCAGGAATAGCACTCCTGGAAAAAAGGATATGGTGAAGACATGGCTTAGCCACAGTTTCAGCATGAAACTTTCATCTGCAGCGGATTGTGCGCTGATATGAAACTTTCTGGCAGATTAAAACTGTCTGCCATAACCGGGACTCGAACCTTGGACTTTTGACTTTCACGCGCAAGCCCCCTACCACTAAGCCAGGAAGTTTCATATCAGCTCACACTCCGTTGCAGAGTGAATGTTTCATTGTATTATAGATGCTTTTTGCCTAGAATTACGGTTGTGAACACTATCAACTGGCAAACTCACTTTCATCGCTAGTCTAGTACAATTAAGCACCAGTGTACGTACTTTAATAGTAGGGGTGATTGGTAAGATCTCTAGATCTCGCTAAAATCCACTGTCAAAAGGTCTGGTGGTCCCGTTGTCGGGCTTATCGAGTTCTGCTGCGCAGTGTGGGTTTCTTATCAGGTAGAATTGATGCAGGAAATCGTAAGAGTGCTGAGAATGGCAGTTCGCTTTGTATTATCTCAATACTTGGGAGAGAATGTCATGGAAAAAATGCTTCCAACTATAAGTACTTTGGTGACCTCTACCCCCACCTTCACCCCGAACCATGATAACTATTTATGTATTTTCAAAGGCAACGAATTTAATTTGCTTATGTTGACACTGGGTCTTGTGAAAAACAATAAAAAAAAGTATTGTACATTATAGGATAAAAGTTTGGTCCATTTTTCTGAATGGAACACATCTTTTATTACATGAATTTCGACAGAAAAATGCATATTGCATAACGAGGTTTCGCATTGCATGTGTAACTCAGAAGCGAATCATGATCGTTGAGAAAGATCGCACTGTTCAATTTGTACACAACCAGGTGTCTCAAAATTACTTGTATCTTGTAAATTTAGCTATCGCCAGGAACCTGCAAACAGTTTTCAGGCCTTTCAAAAAAAAAAAAAAAAAAAAAAAAAAAAAAAAAAAAAAATGTTCAAATGATTGTAGAGTCTATGGGACTTAACTACGGGGTCATCAGTTCCTAAACTTACAAACTACTTATGAACTACCTACAACTAAGGACGGCACAAATATCCATGCCCGAGGGGGGATTCGAACCCCCGACCGTAGTGGCCGTGCAGACCATGACTGGAGCGCCTTAGTCCCCTCGGCCACCGCGGCCGGCTTCAGGCCTTTCATTCATTATTTGTTAACAGGGCGTATTTATTACAAAACAAGCTTTGTTGCATTCAACTGAGAATTGAAGATCAAGAAATAATCGCGTAATTTTAATATAAAACACATTTACTTTTATAGGCATATGTTTTCGCATTACGGAACATCCAGTATTTACGCATGCTCCTGGATTGTTGTTTCACGGTACAAGAACCTCATCTCGTGACGGCGACCCCCTGAACTGAAGCCCCACAGGTTTAAAAAAAAAGTGCGCTGGAAGGCATAAACGTAATTCGGGGACGAGCGGCTATGTTTCTTACCGGTAGGTTTGATCAGTGTGGGAGTGTTACTAAACTGCTACGGGAACTCAAATGGGAGTCACTCGAGACAAGGAGACGTTCATTTTCAAGAAATACTGTTGAAGAAATTTGAAGACCGGAATTTGAAACTGACTACAGAACGATTCTAGTGCCGCCAACTTACATTTCGCGTAAATACCACAAAAATCCGAGGGATTAGGGCTCGTACAGATGCAAACAGGTATTCGTTTTTGCCTCTTCTATATGGGAGTGGAACAGGAAAGTAAGTAAGTAGTAGTGATACTATTTACCTTCCGCAATGCAACTTTGGGTAGGTTGCGGAGTATGTGTTGTTTGCCGGCCGCGGTGGCCGAGGGGATTGAGGCGCTTCAGTCATGATCCGCACGGCCACTACGGTCGGGGATTCGAATCCCCCCTCGGGCATGGATATTTGTGCCGTTCTTAGTTGTAAGTAGTTCATAAGTAGTTTGTAAGTTTAGGGACTGATGACCCCGTAGTTAAGTCCCATAGACTCTACAAACAGTTAGTTGTATGTGTTGTTTAATTGGCAATAGAATCGTTCTACACTCCACTACAAATTCCGTAACTCAAATTTTCCTGGAAATTGTGTCTTGTTTTCATTTCTTTTGTTTTGTTTTATTTATTTAAAAAAAGAAGTCATTCTCTCCAGCAATTCCCATTTGAGTTCCCATCGCTTCGTTCTAACACTCGAAATAGCTCGAATCTACCAGTGTCAAACCCAGAAGCCTGTGTCTAAATTGCTCGTATGTCTTCTTTTTAACTGAGCTGGTGGGGTTCACAAACACTTCAGAAATAAAACTTCCTGGCAGATTAAGATTGTGTGCTGGAACCGGGACTCGAACCTGGAAACTTTGCCTTTTGCGGGCAAGCGCTCTACCGACTGAGCTATCCCGACACGACCTATGATGCCGCCTCACAACTTTACTTCCGCCAGTACCTCGCCTCCTACTTTCAAAACTTCACAGAAGTTCTCCTGCGAACCTTACAAGACTACCACTCCTGGAAGAATGGATATTGTAGAGTGGAGTGCTAGTCTCGGTGCTAGGTTCGCAGGAGAGTTTCTGTGAAGTTTGGAAAGTAGGAGGCGAGGTACTGGCGGAAGTGAAGTTGTGAGGCGGCATCGTGAGTAGTGAGGGATAGCTCAGTCGGTAGAGCACTTGCCCGCGGACGGCAAAGGTCCCAGGTTCGAGTCATGATTCCGGCACACAATTTTAATCTGCCAGGAAGTTTCATATCAGTGTACACTCCGCTGCAGAGTGAGTTTCATTCTGGACTTTAAAATACTCAAGATGGGATCGCTCTAGCGTTTTAGACGCGGTCTCCTTTACAGATGACCCACATCTTCCCAAAATTGTTCCAATAAACTGAAGTTTATCCGCTCTCTAAGTGACTGTCTATACATATTGGATCCATTTCATGTCGCTCTGCAGCCTCACTCCTAGATATTTAATGGTGACGAGTGTGTAAAGCGTCGCTTTACTAATCTTTAATTCGAATGTTAAGGGGATTGTTTTTCTCACTCATCCGCATCACCATACATTTTTGTATATTCATAACTATCGCCATTTCTCCCAGAAAATAGCAATTTTGTCTAAGTCATCCATTGAATGGACGACGCCTTCCCGTATATCACAAGTCGTCGGAGGCTGGAGTCCTCCCTTGGGCATGGATGTGTGGGTTGTCCTTAGGATACGTGCCCTGCTGCAATTCCCTGGAGAACTCGTGGCCATACTTTCTCCTGCGAATGCGAAAATTTATTGTTGATTCCAAGTGATGTGGCAGCAGCTGTCACGAAGGACCGGAATTATTTAAAAGATTATAGAAGCCAATTTACTACGACAGTAACATTAACATTCACATTACTGGCTCTGTACTAGATGACCTGAAACAAAATTGAATTTTACAGAGATTAATGTAACTTGGCAATGAACCAAATTCGACAAGAATTTAATTGAGAAATGTTAAAAATCTTGATTTAAACCGATTTCACGTTTTTAGCTGGAAAATAACGAAATTCTGTGGATACGTTTAAACAGGAAGGTAGCAGCTAAAATTAATTTACAACAGGGTAACCAACGAAATAGGCTATTTAAAAGCCTGGCTCATAATCAAACACACTGATTCAGATCTCACTGTCAAATAGCTGCTGTTGGCATATTATTTTTACGTCAGTCAACACGTTAGCCTTGTACAATGCTTTAAGAGACAAATAATTTGTGTAATATCAAAATATCTATGTCGGATACGAACTGCAGCTATAGCGTATATTGACGGTTTATTTTCGTTAAAAGAAATGCAACCAGATGCCTTTATGGTTGCATTTTTCCAACAAAAATAAACCGTCAATTTGGGTTATTTCCTAAGACTTGTGTACATCAAACGAAACGACAGTGCGATCGATATGAATCGCCTGTTCTACTCGCGCTCCGCTAGCGGTGAAGGGTAACTAAGATGGCTAAACAGCTGATTTGTGTGTAGCTAACCCAGAAATTGATTCTTGGTAGTTCTATGCAATTTCTTGGGCAATACAAATTGCAACCACATCGTGGATCGGTAAAATATATAGAGAACTACTCACTAAGTGGTGTAACAGTTTGTTTTATGTAACGTAAATTGACTGCATTCGGTCAATGAATAACTTGTATTCGTTGATAATGAAAACCGACTTTTCAGCCAAAGGTATGTAATTAAAACAAATTGTAGGTATGAAATGATGTATATGGAACAAGCGAATGTGATGTTTTTACGAATATGTCATGATTTTATAGGATGTGGTTAGACAGGAACCTAAGAGGAACCAATAGCTTGTTCACTCAGAATAATTTAAGCGGTACTATTAGGTTCCTGCCTAACCACATTCTTTAAAACAATAACATAGTAGTAAAAATCATAACATTCACTTTTTCGATTACTATCGTTTCGATATGAACCGCCGTTCGATATGTATTGATTGGACAGCCATTTCATTCGATGCAAACAGCTTCTAGGAAACTTCCTGGCAGATTAAAATCGTGTGCTGGACCGGGACTCGAACCTAGGACCTTTGCCTTTCGCAGGCAAGCGCTATTCCGAGACGACTCACGATCCCCCTCACAACTTTACTCCCGCCAGTACCTCGCCTCCTACACTTCACAGAAGTTCTCCTGCGAATCTTGCAAGACTAGCACTCCTGGAAGAAAGGATATGGTGAAGACATGGCTTAGCCACAGGTTCGCAGGAGAACTTCTGTGAAGTTTGGAAAGTAGGAGGCGAGGTACTGGTGGGAGTAAAGTTGTGAGGCGGGATCGTGAGTCGTGTCGGGATAGCTCAATCGGTAGAACGCTTGCCCGCGAAAGGAAGAGGTCCCAGGTTCGAGTCCCGGTTCCGGCACACAAATTTAATCTGCCTGAAAGTTTCATATCAGCGCACACTCCGCTGCAGAGTGAAAATTTTATTCCAGCTCTAGAAAATTACCCACACTTGAACAGGTTACTAGTTTCTGGAGAACTCAACACGGAAAAGTAATAATAATAATGAGCAAACCGTAAGTTAGATAAAAAAAAACCAACAGACACAAAGCATGGCTACCAGGTAGCAGAGGACATGAATTCTTGGAAACTTCTGAGTTAGTCTACCGCAATACCGGTAGCTGATAGCGGATGCCACAACTCTACATGCTGCAGAACTTCAGTATATGACTCTGACCCCGACCAATTCTCCTAGGTGCTGACAAAACATTTCGCGTGCCCTTAGCACGCACAACTGTCCGCCAGTATCCAGTATAATACAAAAGGGTCAGCACATTCATCACCGCCAGACAACTAGCCCTGTGCCTATCGCCACAACACGCCACTAAGAGCCGCGTAACCCCTTGCCGAAACAGTCGCTGAAAAATTCGCACTGTCTTCCTCATGCACTGCAACGGCACAGGTTAGCACCGTCACGTCCTCTGGCGGCAATGTCTCGATTCGGCCATTCTGCGACACTGCAGACTGCTAACGAAGATACGAGCATATGAAATAGGTTCACATAGTTGTGACTGACTGGAAGACTTCAAAAAATGTTCAAATGTTTGTTAAGCTTATGGGACTTAACTACGGGGTCATCAGTCCCTAAACTTACAAACTACTTATCAACTACCTTATACTAAGGACGGCAAAAATATCCATCCCCGAGGGGGGGATTCGAATCCCCGACCGTAGTGGCCGTGCAGACCGTGACTGAAGCGCCTCAGTCCCCTCGGCCATCGCGGCCGGCTGTAAGACTTCCTAAGTAATAGAACGCAGTACGTGTTTCTCGACGGCGCTGGTCCATCAGAGACGAGTGTATGGTCAGGCGTGCCCCAGGGGAGTATGTATGTAAATGATCTGATGGACAGAGTAACTGGTAATTTGGGGCTGTTTGCTGATGAAGCTGTGGTGTATGGGAGGGTGTCGTCTTTAACTGACTATAATAGCATACAGGATGACTTAGACAACGTTTCTATCTGGTGTGTAGAATGGCAGCTAGCTCTAAATGTAGAAAAATGTAGGATGATGCTCATGAATAGGAAAAACAATCCCTTAATGTTTGGATACAAGGTTAGTAGTCAGCTTCTTGATGCAGTCACGTCATTCAATTACCTAGGAGTAAAATTGCAGAGCAGTATGACATGGATCGAACATGTAGAGACAGTTGTGAGTAGGGCAGTTATCCAACTTCGGTTTATTGAGAGAATTCTGGAAAAATGGACTTCATCTGTGAAGGAAACTGGGTATAAAACGTTTGTACGACCACGTTTTGAGTATTGTTCAAGTGTTTGGGACCCGCAGCAGATCAGTTAAAAGGAAGACATGGTAGCAGTTCAGAGCCGATAAGCTAGGTTCGTTACCGGTAGGTACAACCAATGTGTGTCACAGAAATGTTCCGGGAACTGAAATGGAAATCACTGGAGGGAAGACGACGTTCTTTTTGAGAAATCCTGTTAATGAAATTTAGAGTGCCGGAATTTGAAGCTGACTGTAGAAAGATCTTTCTGCTGCCTACTTACATTTCGCATAAAGGTTACAAAGACAAGAGAAATTAGGCTCGTACAGAGGCATATATTCACTTTTCCCTCGTTCTATTTGGGAGTGGAATAGGAAAGGAAATACCTAGTTGTGGTGGACTGCGGAGTATATATGTAGATGTACGAGGCGTGTTTTTTTTAGTAAGTCCCGTTTTAATATAAGCACACAACGAAAGATTATTTCAAAGAAGTAAATTTAGTTTCAAAAATTAGATACTTTATTTTTCGACAAAGTTGCCATGTTTGTTCAATTATAATACCTCTCAAAGAAACGTGCCGCCTGCTCCGATAACCAAGAGTTCACTGCCGTTTTCACGTTACAATTTTGTAAAGCGCTGATTTCGATAGTCAGGAGAAACCTGTTATTGTGGAGAGCCAATTCTCACGAATCCTCGCTTCGACTGAAGCCACCAAGTTGTCGTCTGTAATCGAGGAAGGGTGACCATCACGGACGTTGTCACGCCGTCTTTGAATTCTCGTACCCACTTACGCACTTTGCTTTCACTCACAACAGCATAACCGTACAATTCGCAAATTTGTCGATGAATTTCTGCATCAGACTGGTTCCTTGCTGATAAAACCCTTATCTCTCAGCGTACCTCACAGGCAGCGGGCGAGTTGATAGTCCTAAACGTTTTGAAAACACGGAACAAAATGTTCAAATGTTTGTATAGCTTATGGGACTTAACTACGGGGTCATCAGACCCTAAACTTACAAACTAGCTAATACTAAGCACGGCACAAATATCCATGCCCGAGGGGGGATTCGAACCCCCGACCGTAGTGGCCGTGCAGACCGTGACTGGAGCGCCTCAGTCCCCTCGGCCACCGCGGCCGACAAAACACGGAACAGGAACGTACATGTTAGCTACAGAGTTGAAACTGAGCACAATTGCTCCCGAGGCATACCGGTACACGACGCACGCGTTGGTTGCGGTATGCGCGTGAACTATGTGTCTATAAAAAATCGGAACTTACTTAAAAAACACGACTCGTATTTGTAGATTCCACCTGAGAGGTACACTAGTGCAGTGCGGGAGTTACCTAAACCTGGGGTGACCACAAATCGGCTTTCGGACGACCCGCTGGCACGGGGCCATTACTTCCCTTCTGACTGCATACTTGCTCCACTGTGTCGCGGAAACGTCGGAGGAATAACCTGCAGAGTCACAGGAGAACTGTCGCATACAGAACATGAGACCTTCTTGTATACGGCTAGGTTTCATATTAAGCCGCATCAAGAAATTCTAAAAATTTAGCTATAGATCGTAAATAACAGGATTATACCGTTACTATTATTACCGAAAAAATATGGAATCAAGTTTTATTTGCATCAACGTTACACTAGTAATATTGTGCGATGCCTGTTATTCCATGTAAAACTCTTACATTCTAACGGAGTTATAGACAATACAACATAAAGGGCGAGGCACCTGAAACTGTTTTTCGGAATATTTGGAAAAACACAAATCTGATTTTAAGAGGTTACAATTATCATAAAATTCATGCCTCCCTCTGCACTGACCCCAAAGGCGGAAGGGGGGCGGGGCGAACTGTGAAATTTTAAATAGGACCCAAAATTTTTATTGCAGATTTCGATTCGCCGTGAAAAAATTATGTAACTTTTCTACGAAATGAAAATGAAAATAAGTTGAAAATTATTGAAAATGGTAGTGTCTGGAAAGTATATATAAGATTAGGAAAATCAAAATTAATTTTTTGATATTTTTATAATGCTGTAATGTGACATGTCTCACATTCGAATGAAGTAGAGACTGTCTGCGGTCAGACTGGTCACTGTAATTCAATGATTCGGCCTGTACGCATCTCTACGCAATTTCTGCACGATGTTAAAGGTTGTAGAGAGAGAGAGAATATGCTTAGCTGCTTACCTGCCAGCTGACAGACAGTAGACGCTGAATTCATATTTCGCCGGCCACGGTGGTCGATGGGACAGCGGCGCGCCAGTAACGGTCTTCACGGCCATTACGGTCGGGGGTTCGAATCTCCCCTCGGGCATGGGTATTTCTGCCGTCCTTAGTATAAGGTAGTTTATAAGTAGTTTGTGAGCTTAGGGACTGATGACCCCGTAGTGAAGTCTCAGAAGCTCTATAAACATTTGAACATTCGAATTCATATTCGTCAGTAAAATTGGCTTCCTATTAGAAGCGATATACAGCAATTTCATTTTTGTCTTCCATTTTTCGTTTCAGTTTGTAAATTTATCCTGTGCTCACCTATATGTTAAATTCAAATTGGCTTTTAAGAAAGAGTCTTCCTCTGAGCGCAGTACAGAGTACACGGCTACTCGCTTTCTACTAGAAGCGACATATTTTGATTGTTCTTTGAGGTTCTTGCTTCTGTTTATTAAATTTCTCGTGTGCTCTCGTGTACGTTAGATTCAAATTCGCTTGAAGCATCTGGTTATTCTTCCGCCGTGTCAATCCCGACAGTCGTCTGTTTTCGTTGGATTAGTACCAGCACAAGTCGTCTTCGTTTTCCTTAGTTACCCTCTGTCGAATCTTCATCGTATCTTCAGAGTCTCTAGTTTTTATGGGTATAGAAATCATGAATAGGGACTGTGAATGCCGTGTGCGAATGAGGAATGAGCTGGTGACACTTCGCTCGCAGCCTACATCGGTTGCACAGCTTGAGGCTGCGGTCGAGGGGCGCCGTTGTTTTTGGCCGGTCGTGGGAACCGAACGGATGCCCGGCGTGTCCACCGATCGGGTTGACAGTGACAAGCCCTGTTACCGCTTGCAGTGAGGCGAAACATCCCACGTGTGGTTGCGTGGGAGGTCACCCCAGTATTTGGTAGGCGGCATAAGACATTCCGGGGGGCCGATCGTGAGGCCTTCCCGCTTTTCAGGAGATGGTGCCTGAGCCGGATGGTGTCACCAAGCAGCCTGCAAGATCCAGGATTTTATTTTATTTTCCTTTTTTTTCTTCTAGATTACAGAGCTTCGGTAACACACAGAAAGGGTTTCAGTCTCAAAGGGTACAGGACGATTACAGGACGATTACAGCTATAAGCTGGCTAAAGCTGGAGATAAGTTCAGCTGACAACTAAAATAAATAATTGGTTCTTTTTATCGACAGACTGACTCAAACGATTAGATCGCAGAAATGTTCAAAGAAAGTCTGAATAAAATTTCAAGAAACGTACCCAAAGCATACAATTTCAATTGGTGGCGAATTTAAATTACCCTCGATATTTGGCAAAAATATATGTTCAAAACTGGAGAAAGCATAAAACTTCGTCCAAATTGAAGTGAACTCATTTTACGATAATTATTTCGAACAATTAGTACAGAACCCACTTGGAATGTAAAATAGTTGTGAGAACTTACTTGACCTCCTAGCAACAAATAATCTGGAGCTAATAAAGAGCATCAAAAGAGACACAGGGATTAGTGCACACAGAGTTGTCGTAGCGAGACTTTGTCGGACTTTCCAAATCCACCAAAATTGAAAGAAAAGTATATTTATTCCAAAAAGCAGATAAAAAATCGATAAACGCTTTCCTGTGTCAGAATTCCCAGTCTTTCGAAACTGACAACGTAAATGTAGATCAGATGTGGCTTACATTCAAAGAAATAATATCGACAACCATTGACAGATTTATACCAAACAAGTTAACAATGGACGGTGCTGATCCACCGTGGTACACAAAACAGGTTAGATTACTTTTTGCAAAAACAAAGAAGAAAGCAGGCCAAATTTAAACGCAAATAAAATCTCAAGACTGGCAATCTTTTAAAGAAAGTTGAAATTTATCTCGAGCTGCAATGCCTGAATGCTTACATTAATTACCACAGCGAAATCCTGTCACGTAATTTGGTAGAGAATCTTTATAAATTCTGGTCGTATATAAAATATACTAGCGGCAAAACACAATCAATACATTAATCACACGACAGAAATGGTGATGACAGTTCTGCTAAAGTATAATTGCTTATTACAACTTCCATAAATTCCTTCACTACAGATGACGAAACAAATACTTCAAAATTCGTATTAGGAACAGCTGCAAGCATGCGTAATTTAGAAGCAGATACCTCCGGCGAATTAAAACAACTTGAATCACACAATAAAATTAAGTCTCTCGGTCTCGATTCTATACCATTTAGACCTTTCATAGTATGCTACCATATACAACCGCTGCCCAGAAAACGTTCTGTACCCAAAGACTGGAAAGCTGTACAGGTCACTCCAATATTCAAGAATGCCAAAAGGAGTGATCCGCAGAATTAAAGGCTTATGTCTTTAACATGGCTTTGCATCAGAATTTTAGAACATATACTTTCCTCAAACATTATGAAAGACCTCGAAGAGAACAACCTATTGACCCATAGTCAACATGTATTCAGAAAGTATCATTTACTCACATGATGTGATGAGTACTATCGACTAGGGATGTAAAATAGATTCCGTGTTTCTCGATTTCCGGAATGCTTTTGACACTGTACCCAACAACTGTCTCATAATTAAATTGCGTGCTTATGGAATATCGCCACAGTTGTGCGAAGACATTCCTGATTTCCTGTCAGAAAGGACAGCACGTTGTAACTGACGGAAAGTCATCGAGTAGCACAGAAGTTATACCCGGCGTTCCCCGTGGAAGTGTTATAGGGCCCTTACTATTCCTTACTTTTATAAACGATTTAGGTGACAATCTGACAACTCTGTTTGACTGTTGGTGGATGATGCTTTTGATCTTCTGGTGACTTTACTAACCGATAAATGACAGCAACTGAAAAATGATTTAGATAAGATATCTGCATGGTGCAAAAAATTGGCAATTGATCCTTAATTATGATGTGTAAAGTCATCCATATGAAATCCGTTAAACTTCATTTACTCGATACATCAGTCAAACCTACCGGTTGTCAATTCAGTTAAATACCTAGAAATAATAATTACTTAAATAGGAAATAATAATTACTTAAATAGGAAAGAAACGTTTCATTGGCAGAACATTTACAAAATGTAACAGTTCTACTTGTGCGTCCGTTTTTGGAGTATTGTTGCGCAATGTGGGATCCACACCAGGTGGTACTGACTGACGATGTAGAGAAAGTTGACAGCAGGGAAGCTCCTTTTGTATTATCGCTATATAACACCGTCTACACAGGAAGACATGATCATCGTAATAAGAGAAGTCGTATCGAAAACAGAAAGATTTACGTCTTCCTTTTTCCCGCGAGCTGTTAGAGAATGGAACTACAGAGAAAAATCGTTAAAACTGTTTGATGAACCCCGTGCCATGCACTTCAATATGACTTGCAGAGACGTACAGATGTAGATATAATTTTCCCGTAGTTTGAGTCTGATGATGAAGAAGCTCTTCGACGGTATGCTTATCAGTTGTCTGCTAGGAATGTTCTTTCTGAAATTTCTTTCTACATTATTGCCCAAGTGACTACTGAAACTGGCACTATTCAACATAAAGTGTCTGATATCTATTTCTTCGAGATATTACCTTTTTTCAAATATTTTCAACTCATTTTTATTTTTACTATTACAACTAATTGTTATTTTTACTATTACAGCTCATGTATCATGAAATGAAATATCTTTCCTACAAAACTTAAAAATTTTTCCTAAAGAATCGAAACACGCCATTAAAAAAAAAAAAAAAAAAAAAAAAAAAAGATAGGCATTCCTAATTAAGATTTCAAAGACACCCAACCCCTAGCGCTCCGGATGGGTGCAGGGGGTAGAGCTTTATGTAAATGGATGTCCCTGTTGGGCGTGAAAACTTTTCTTACAGCTTCTTTTAATCCAATTTGTATTTTTCTAAATATTCTGAAAAATAACGCGCACAGTCTATAAATTCTCTATCGAACGAACTTACTGACGGAACCAATTATCACAACTACAAGTGGAAAGAAAAACACTCGTCACCGACAGTCAGATGAGTACAGTTCTGAACAAAATATATCACAAAAAATTTTTTTTTTTTTTACATCTAATATTAATTTAAATTGTAGGAAGTCCTTTCTGAAAGCATTTGTTACGAGTCTAGCATAGTATGGGAGTGAAACGTGGACCATAAGTTGAGACAAAAAGATGATAGATGCTTTTGAAGTGATACTAAAGACGAATGATGAAGATAAGATGAATAAATCATATAACTAATGAGGAGGTACTCATCAGAATTGGGATAAAAAGAGTTCCTGGCATATCCTAAGAGAAGGAAGACATCAAGGAATCATCAAATTAGCATTTGAAGGAAGTGTCTGTAGTAAAATTCGTAGAGGGAAACCGAGAGGGGTGAACAAAATAAGCAGATGGTTTCTGGTCTTATTCTCAGATGAAGAGGCTTGATCAGGACAGGGTAGCGTAGAGAGCTGCATCAAACTAGTCTGCGGACTGAAGATCACAAAGTAATAATAATAATTACTTTTGATTCACCCAAGAAAGGCGAAGATTGTCATCACTCAAGCTGTCCCGTAATCGTAACTTGTTAAATTTCGCAACTGAAACAAACTTTCACACACATAAGTAGAGCCAAACACGGAATAACATTTGCAGTCTCATTATGAAGATGGAGGATCCCTTCTCAAAGATATACTTTGTAAAGCCGAGAGCGTTTCTAATACAATATAATTAGTATTTAAATCGTGACTTACACTGCAGATATACACGCATCATCTCGCTCACAAAATAGCCCTAGAAATCTCTCATAACGAGATCCGAGGTTGGCAGTAACATAAACGTTCAAATGTTTGTAAACCTATCGGACCAAACAGCTTGGGTCATCGGTCCCTAGATTCACAAACTTCTTAATTACATTAAGGACAACACAAACCCGAGGGAGGACTCGAACCGCCGGCGGGAGCGGACGCTCAGTTCAAAATGTTCAAATATTTGTCAAGCTTAAGGGACTTAACTGCGGGGCCATCAGTCCCTAAACGTACAAACTACTTATGAACTACTTTATACTAAAGACGACACAAGCATTCATGCCAGTGGAGGGATTCGAACCGCCGACGGAAAGCGACCTCGCGCATCGTAGCATAGCGCTTGGCCACTCCGCCGCGGCGGCCGCTCAGTCCCTAGCATGGTGCCTTATACCGCCCGGCTATTCCCGTCGGGAATTGGCGGTTTGTCGAAAACGATTTGAAAACGCTGCGTTTCTTCCAAATTTGACATGAATTTTACAGAATATGCAATTACTTTAACGCCAGAAAGCTCAGGGAAATAGGAAATTGAAAGTTGGAAGAGTATCGCTCCATTAGCCGTAAGAGAAAGATACCCCCTGCAGTGCATCATGAATGTCGCGTCGCAGGGAGTTCTTCCGAGAAGTGTCGAGCAAAACTCGAGACAGTCCAAGCCCCCTTTGGGCCGTGCGTGGCCGATGCCAGTTGGTACTACGTAGTCGCCCTCGACCTAAACTAGCGCGCCAGGCAGCCACCCACGGAAAGTTCCTACAGAGGGAGAAATTATTATCGAACTAAAATGACACAAATCGGAGCGCAAACGGAGGGATTTGACTCTCCTTTCTTCCCGCACGCTGTTCGAGAATGTAGACGTATAGGATGGTCCTAATACGTATACCAAAAATGAAACGGCAGTTGGAGGGAAACGAAATAAGCAGATTTCGTATAGCAACGTGTGGTCAGTAATGATACATTACAGCGCCAGCATGTAAAGAAGTATGAAAGAATCTCGTATTTGACTTCATAGTGGAGATTTTGCCTGCCCACCTCAATATTATGATAAAATCAAGAAATTTCCAGCTTGTTGGGCAATATGAAGTATGTATGAAAAAAAATCTACATTTTGATTTTGTTCCCTTTATGGAACATCACCAGTGCAGAATGAGAGTGATGGCGACTCCTGTACTCCGCATGTCACCATGACTTGCATTCTGCAAGTTCTATCATGGGAACGAAATCGTTATGTAACATTAAAGATGGAAATTTCTTGATCTTGTTAGTATGAAAGAAAAGGGAAGTTAGGACAAAAAATTTATATTAATGATAGAAGACGGTGACATTCGAAAAGACGTCTCACATATCGAGCACATGTCTAGCAGCAACAGAATCGCGAGTAACTAGACCACTTTTTAAATGTGTCCTAATACACCAGGCTTTTAATTTGCCCCAAAAAGAAGAACTCCACGCAGGTTAAATCAGGTGAACGGGATGGCCAGGGAACAGGACCGCCCCGTCCTATGCTGGCCTTAACGTCCAAGTGATTGGTAAGATTTCGACTGAAGTTCACTAGGGCTTCATCGTGCTGGAACCGTTGTTGTGGTGGTCTTCAGTCCGCAGACTGGTTTGATGCAGCTCTCCACGCTACCCTGTCCTGTACAAGTCTCTTCATCAGAGAATACGTGCGGCAACCTACATCCTTTTGAATCTGCTTACTGTATTCGTCCCTCGGTCTCTCTCTACGACTTTAACCCCACACACTTCCTTCTAATGCTAAGTTGACAATTCCTTGATGTCGCAGAATGTGTTCCACCAATCTATCCATTCTCTTAGTCAGGATACGCCAGAAACTCCTTTTCTCCCCGATTCGGTTAAGCACCTCCTCATTAGTTATGTGATCTACCCATCTAATTTTCATCATTCGTCTGAAGCACCACATTTCAAATGCTTCTATTATCTTTTTATCTGAACTGCTTATCGTCCACGTTTCACTCCCGTACAATACTACACTCCAGACAAATGCTTTCAGGAAGGACTTCCTAACATTTAAATTAATATTGGATGTTAACAAGTTTCGATTCTTCCCATAGCCATTCTGCATTTTATATCTTCTCTACTTCGGGCAGCAGAAGTTATTTTGCTACCCAGATTACAGAACTCATCTACTACTTTTATTGTCGCATTACCTAATCTAATTCGTTCAGCATCGGCTGATTTACTGACATTCCGTTCCAATACCCTCGCTTTACTCTTGTTAATGTTCATCTTATATCTTCAATTTAAGACACTGTCCATTCCATTCAATTGCTGTTCCATATCCTTTGCAGTCTCTGACACAATTGCTATTTTATCGGCAAACGGCAAAGTTTTTATTTCTTCTCCCTGAACTTTGATTCCCTCTCCAAATTTCTCCTTGAATTACTTCACTACTTGCTCAGTGTACAGATTGAACAATATTGGGAAAGGCTACAACCCTGTTTTACTCTCTTCCCAACCTCAGCGTCCCTTTCTTGCCCTTCGACTCTAATTACCGTTGTCTGTGATTAGTATATTTTATCGCTGCTACCTTCAGAATATGAAAGAGTGTATTCCAGTCGACATTGTGATAAGCTTTCTCCAAATCTACAAACGCTAAAAACGTTGGTTTACCTTTTCTTGACCTAAGATAAGTCGTAATGTGAGTATTGCCTCCCGTGTTCCTACATTTCTCCTAAATCCAAACTGATCTTCACTGAGGTCGGATTCCAAAAGTTTTTCCTTCCATCAGTAAATAATTCGTGTTAGTATTTTGCAGCCATGACTTATTAAAGTGATAGTTCTGGAACCACAGAATTGAAATGCATGTCTGCCAGCACTGCGTTTTTTGCACTGTGTTGCTCGATATCCATAAGGGAAATAAAGAGCCGGCCGTGGTGGCCGAGGGGACTGAGGCGCTCCAGTCACGCTCTGCACGGCCACTACGGTCGGGGGTTCAAAGCCCGCCTCTGGAATGGATATTTGTGCCGTCCTTAGTGTTAGCTAGTTCGTAAGTAGTTTGTAAGTTTAGGGACTGATGACCCCGTAGTTAAGTCCCATAAGCTATACAAACATTTGAACATTTGAATTTGGAAATAATGAATCCATCTAGCAAACTTGCTTGTACACAGCGCACTCTTGTGCGCTGTATACCGGCTCAAGTAGTCATTACCAACCACACATTCATTATACGAAATCTGTGTACTTCGATCCCCTTCTCCTGCTGTTTCGTTTTTGACATACAGGGTGTTACAAAAAGGTACGGCCAAACTTTCAGGAAGCAATCCTCACACACATAGAAGGAAAATATGTTAGGTGGACATGTGTCCGGAAACACTTAATTTCCATGTTAGAACTCGTTTTAGTATTTCTCTTTAAATGTAAATTGAAATAATTCGTGCAGTCAATTGTCAATATACCCAATTGTTTAGTTAGTATCCTCATGCAATTTTGCAATCATGTCATTAACACAGATTTTCTGTGAACGTTTGGGCAGAAATTGTAGGTGATGTCTTGATTAGCCTTTATGTTCCTTCCCCTACGCTCACTGGAGCACGTTATCATGATTTCATACGGGATACTCTACCTGTGCTGCTAGAACATGTGCCTTTACCAGTACAACATATGGTTCATGCACGATGGAGATCCTTCACATTTCAGTCGACGTGTTCGTACGCTTCTCAACAACAGATTTGGCGACCGATGGATTGGTAGAGGCGGACCAATTCCATGGCCTCCACGCTCTCCTGACCTCAACCCTCTTTAATTTCATTTATGGGGGCATTTGAAAGCTCTTGTCTACGCAACCCCGGTACCAAATGTAGAGCCGGCCGCGGTGGCCGAGGTGACTGAGGCGCTCCAGTCACGGTCTGCACGGCCACTACGGTCGGGGATTCGAATCACCTCTCGGGCATGGATATTTGTGCCGTCCTTAGTGTAAGGTAGTTGATAAGTAGTTTGTAAGTTTAGGGACTGATAACCCCGTAGTTAAGTACCATAAGCTTAACAAACATTTGAACATTTGAACCAAATGTAGAGACTCTTCGTGTTGGTATTGTTGACGGCTGTGATACTATACGCCATTTTCCAGGGTTGCAACAGCGTATCAGGGATGCCATACGACGGAAGGTGGATGCATGTTTCCTCGCCAACGAAGGACATTTTGAACATTTCCTGTAACAAAGTGTTTGAAATCACGGTGGTATGTTCTGTTTCTGTGTGTTTCCATTCCATGATTAATGTGATTTGAAGAGAAGTAATAAAATGAGCTCCAACATGGAAATTAAGCGTTTCCGGACACATGTCCACATAACATATTTTCTTTCTTTGTGTGTGAGGAATGTTTCCAGAAAGTTTGGCCGTGCCTTTTTGTAACACCCTGTACATTTTAGGACGATCGTGAGTAGCATGAAACCGGCCGCGGTGGCCGAGGGGATTGAGGCGCTCCAGTCACGGTCCGCACGGCCACTACAGTCGGGGGTTCGAATCCCCCCTCGGGCATGGATATTTGTGCCGTCCTTAGTTGTAAGTAGTTCATAAGTAGTTTGTAAGTTTAGGGACTGATGACCCCGTAGTTAAGTCCCATAGACTCTACAAACATTTGAACATTTGAGTAGCATGAAAGTGGTTCGATGAACCCCCTCTCCCGGGCACAACAGAGCTCTCTGCACAGTAGCCATGTAGACGCTGTCGTAGATGTGGATGGACAGGCTGACGCCGCTACCTTGGCCGGACAGTGGGGCAGCGGTGTCGCCGCGGGCTCTGGCTGGTGGAGTGGGAGGGGGAGGGGGGGGGGCCCTGACCTCGTCCACAGACCCACTCTGGCTATCGAGCGACCTTGGCGCGCAGCCGGCCCCTTTTATAGCGCTATAAATTAGGACACTGTTTTCACTGAGCGGTCGGCCCGCCGCCTGTCGAAACGGCGGTGTGCCCTCCAGCTGGGGAGGAAGCCAGCGGGTCATTCACCTCCTCTCCCCGGGCTATCCTTCGTCGTTTATTGTCTGGACACGCTTAAACGCTACAGCGGCCGTCAGTGCAGAAGAGTCAGATCTGCGGTGAATCTTTGTGGCCTGTTCAGCATTTGTCTGTTCACTTTCGGCCCAGTATATGTTTGGATCACTGTACCGAAAGCTGTTCACCGCGGTAGACGAGTGATCGAGCGCCCTTAGTGCCATACTGGTGGGAGGAATGGAATGAGTCTCTTATTGTTGCTTACGTCCATGCGAACGAATTTGGCACATAAATGCCCTCTTATTTATTAATTTAAGCCAAAAAGAGGTGTATTATTGTTAATGATATAAATGAACAGTAGTTCCAATTAAGGAAATGTATCTACATCCACATAGATACTCTGCAAATCACATTTAAGTTCCTGGCAGATGGTTCATTATTTTCATAACCTTTCTCTACCGTTCCATTCTCTAATAGCGCGTGGGAAGAAAGAACACCTAAATTGTTCCGTTTTCGATCTGATTTCTCTTATTTTATTGGGATGGTCATGTCTCCCTAAGTAGGTGGTGCTAGCAAAATATTTTCACATTCAGAACTAAAAGTCGATGATTGAAAATTCGCAAACAGATCACGCCGTAATGAATAACGTCTTTCTTTTAATGATTTCCACCCCAATTCGTGCAACATTTCCGTAACGTCTCCCCCCCCCCCCCGCCAAAAAAAAGTGATAAAACAAAACGAGCTGCCCTTCTTTGAACCTTCTCAATGTCTTCCGTCCGTCCCACCTGGTGAGGGTCGCACAATAGGCAAACAGTACTCCAGGAGAGGACGCACAAGTGTGATGTAGGCAGTAGAGGTCTGCACGTCGCTCGGTTGCTCGCTCGAATCGCGTGATACATATCGTTCTATGGCAGTCCGACAGGTGTCGGTACTGCAGCTTGCGGCAAGGCGTGTGGCTGCGCTCGACTTCTTCCTCGCTCGTTCGAGCGGGGCACGCTCGACTGTCCCGACCGTCCACACTGCCCGCTCGCCACTCGGTCGCTCACCGCAGCGCCACTCGAGTCCACGGCGAGTGTCAGGAGCAAACTAGACGCTAGAGGATAAATCCTGATTGCGAAATTTGCAATTGTTTCCTTTCCCGGGTGCTTTGAAAGCTGTTCTCTCGATCCAGCTGAACTAGCCATTCAGTTTCGTATTTTGTAGTTTACCATACAAGTTATTATACGTGATTAACATAAAGTTTCTGTGCTAAGATCATTTACTAAACGAGTTTTCCATGATCTTTCTACTTTCTTGTTCCCATTTGTGGACTGTTAGTTTCTGTTTAGTGGTAGGTGTTACTTGCCGTCTTAACGAGGAAGTGATTGTATTTTATATCCATTCCTCTTATCACTCTAAAGTCCTGGAATACTTTGTCCGTTTTTATATTGATATTAAATACACGTTATTGATGTACACCCAATAGGTTAGTTTTGTGCATCTCTCTCTGTTGCACCCCGTTAATACATATTCCCGTAGCATTTTGGCACTGTGCGTGTTTGCTGCGCCTCTACCTTTTCCGAGTGAGTCCTTAACGGGAATTTTTCCAATTGCAACAATCATATATTCCCCACTGCCACTGTCGTCTTTCTTATCTACATAGTAAAGAACGCATGCAAGCTTTTGTGCAATATACAGTATAGGATCCGCGGTCTCTTTCGTCGTCAGGGTCATATGCCGGTCTAATCCTGATATATCCTGTACCTGTTTTAAATCCTCTTATTCCAACTATTTACTTTACACAGCTGTACAAATTTATAGTGCTCCCGCTGTTTCAGTGATATCTGTGTTATATTTATTTAGAGCCGTCTGAAGAATGTCACCCGGGTGCACCAGCCATAAGAATGAAGTGCTTGTTTTCGGAATGGCTGGACTGTGAAATGCGCGAGGCGCAATCCACCAATGAGGTGGACCTTTATATCCCACGAATTGATGGTGATGACGACGATATGCCTGAATGGTAGAAACGCAACATTACTCTCTTTCTTAAGTTAGCTATATTGGCAAACAGTAATTTGTGTGCCCGCCTCAAATGCACCTAGTGAACGCGCTTTCAGTGCGGCAGGAAACCTGTTCTCTGATAGAAGAACTCGACTCGATCTACAACGTGTCAATGATATTTTAACAAGACATTGCAATTACAGTGCCACTAATGAATAGTTTGTGGATAATGTTACTTTTCGATGTATACTTTGTTGAACGGTAACTTTCACTTTTGTACATTGCAATAAAACGTTGTTCGTTCCGTAGTTTGTCTTTAGATCTTTTACATTACTTTCAAATGCTATAGTTGGTGAAAACAACCTTTTTGTCTCGTTTGCGGTATAATGATATTGCGGTTACATGCTAGTATTCAGGAATACACGTCTACAGCATAACTGATTTTAGTTCCTTTAGTTAGAGGGGGTTCGTCAGACGCAACAGCAGCCCACACCTCAGAGCCACAGAGCCACAGAGCCGCTGCCGTAGCGACTGACAAGGAAACCTATCCAAGTGTCACTCTCCGATTTTTATGAAATTTGGATTTGTTATAATACATGCCAAACTGTTAGACCCGTATTTTTATTTTTTTTTATTTATTTATTTTTTAGGCGGTGGAAAAACATATTTAAGGGGTGAACGGTCCCTCCAAAATTGGGGGTAAAATAGAAAAACTTAGAGATTAATGAAGCAATTTTAATGACTTTTTGGTATGAAAGTATCTTCTGATAAGAGATCGGCCTAGGTACATTGCAGGGGGAGTGACAATTAAGGGGGCAATTACTCCTAAAGTGACCAATTATTAGTGTTCAAAAAATTGTTTTGATTTAATCGAAGTTGAATCTATGAAATTTGTCTTTTATCAAAAGATACTTTCATACCAAAAATCATTAAAATCGCTTCACTAATCGCCATTTTTCTACTTTAGCCCCAATTTTGGAGGGGCCGTTTCGCCCCTTAAATAAGTTTTTCCACCGCTAAAAAACGTGTCCCATAGCTTTTCATGTATTATAAAATATGCAAATTTCATAAAAATCGGAGAGTGACACTTGGGTAGGTTTCCTTGTGAGTACAGCGGCAGCACTACGCTGTGCGGCCTCTGCCCGCCCCGCCACACGTAGCCTCGTTCGAGTGTCAACATGCTCGCTGCGAGCGTACACACTCGCCGCGCCACCGCCGAGCGTTGCGCACTCGACCGAGTACGAGCGAGCGAAACCGGCGATTTGCAGACCTCTAGTAGGCAGTCTCTTTGGTGGAGCTGGTGCATCTTCGAAGCGTTCTGCCAATGATACGTAACCTTTGGTTCGCATTCCCCCACAATATGTTATAGGTGTTCTCTCCTGTCAAAGTTGTTCGTAATTGTAACTCCTAGGTATCTGGTAGAATTTACGACCTTAAGGTTTGACTGATTTATCGCGTAATTAAAGTTCAGCGGATTTCTTTTAGTGATCATGTGTATTACTTCACACTTTTCTTTATTTAGTGTCAATTGCCAATTTTCGCACCATGTAGAAATTTTGTCTAAATCGATTTGCAGTTGCTTTTGATCCTCTGTTGACTTCACTAACCGATAAACGACAGCATCATCCGCGAACAGTCTAAGGGAGCTATTCAGATTGTCTCCTAAATCGTTTATAAACACAAAGAAGTGTAGGGGACCTATTACGCTTCCCTGTGGAACGCTAGATATCTTTTCTGTTTTACTCGATGACTTACCGTCAATTACAACGAACTGTGTCCTTCTGATAGGAAATCGTGAATCCAATCGCACAATTGGGGAGATATTCCATAAGCACGCAGTTTCATTATAACCCGCTTGTAGGGTACAGTGTCAAAAGCCTTCCGGAAATCCAGAAATATGGAATCGATTTGAGATCCCTTGTCGATGGCACTTAACACTTCATGTGAATAAAGGGCAACCTGTGTTTCGCAAGAGCGATACTTTCTGAATCCGTGTTGACTATTGGTTAATAGGTCGTTCTCTTCGAGGTAGTTCATAATATTCGAACAACGTATATGTTCCAAAATCCTGCTGCAAATCGACGTTAATGAGATTGGCCTATAATTTTGGGGATCACTCCTATTCCCTTTATTGAAAATTGGAGTAACTTGGGCAACTTTCCAGTCTTTGGGTACGTATCTTTCGCTGAGTGATCGATTGTAAATTATAGCTAATTACGGAACTATTGCATCAGCATATTCTGAGATGTTCACATGTTCAAATGTTTGTAGAGCTTATGGGACTTAATTACGGGGTCATCAGTCCCTAAACTTACAAACTACTTATGAACTAGCTACAACTAAAGACGGCACAAATATCCATGCCCGAGGGGGGATTCGAACCCCCGACCGTAGTGGCCGGGCAGACCGTGACTGAAGCGCCTCAGTCGCCTCGGCCACCGCGGCCGGCTCTCTTAAATGAATCTAGTTGGTATACAGTCTGGCCCAGAAGTCAATATTAAAGCTGCTAACTTTTTATAATGGCGATTAAACTCCGTTAACATTTCTATTTATAGGATCGTATAGAAAATCGAACTAACAAGGGAACATCATCAACTCGACCTCATATTTTCGTGAGAAAAAAATACATGAGCTAGATATCAACTCCAGAAATCGATATCACGTGAAAATCTGTGCCATTATTCAGATACTACGCAGTTACGGCCTCCACAAAGTACAGCTTTCAAACATTTGCGCGCTCCGGTTGTTCCTCACTCGGCCCGCTTCACTGGGGCCGCTTAATGCCGAACGTCTGGTACTGTGAGCAGAGTCTAGTGAGAGGTTTGTGTTCCTGATGTCAATTAACCCACAGGCTGCCGTGCGACACCTCCAGGAGCGGTATGGAATGATGACCACTCTGCAATGATTAAATGTCAAAGAACTAGAGCTCTTTAAAGTCGTCACTGGTAAGCATAATCATCTGCAGTTATTAAATGTACTATACACAGTAAAATAAAACACATGGCGCTTTCTTTATGCTTTTCCTTATATCTTTCAACTGCATTGCGGATATCATAGACAATTCCACTGACGAAGAAGTAATGGATGTAGAAGAAAATAGCGGGTTGACGTTTGGTGTAGATTTACAAGTGGATGACGTCGACGACAAAGACGCTGCCATTTCACCACCGTCAAATTCATCGAACACTTTCATTGCTTCAACGGAGCTTGGCCGTGGAATTGAGGTCGTCAGTGATGGTGAAAGCTGATTTGATAATTTTAAATCGTGGAATACTACTTTGTCCGTCTCCATAATAGAAGAATATATGCAACGAGCCGTTTGCGTTTTATACTGCGCGTCACAAGTGCAGTGGAAACGAATGACACGGTTCTTGAAGTAGTGTAACGTAATTTAATTTTCTATACTTTTTATGCACATCATTTTTCATATGTAAAGCTGACACTATTGAAGAGAACTTGAAAGAGTTACAGTACATATGTTTCATTTTGTAATATTATTTGCTTCTTCATTTCCCTAGCTCTTCAAATTTCACATTTCGGGGGACTCGCTGTTGTCCCTTCATTGCACAGCACTTCGCCGCAGTGAAGCGGGCCGAGTGAGGAACAACCCGAGCGCCCGAATGTTTAAAAGCTGAACTTTGAGGAGTCCGTAACTGCATAGTATCTGAATAATGGGCCACATTTTCGCGTGATATCGGTTTCTAGAGTTGATACCTAGCTCAAATATTTTTTCTCAAGAAAATATGAGGTCGAGTTGGTGATGTTCCCTTGTAAGTCGTCTGAAACGTTTAGAGTTTTTTGTTAGCAATGCATACCCAATATATATTATGTACTTATGTATACATTACACACATTGTTGTTTTGGTCATCAGTGAGGAAACGGACTGCTTTCCACTCTATTCTGTGAAGGTTTCAACATTGGTCTGTGATCCAGGATACAAAGAAGATCTATTTCAAAATTTCTTCGACTTAGTTACAATCAATTTACTTACTTCATACTACCTATCTATTCATTTATCCCATAAAAAGCCCGATGCTTTCTAAAGTTAATAGTAATTTGAGTTACCGGTCCCTCGGGCCGTGAAAGCAAGACGCTACTTCGTGCTACGTCACCACCAATTTATTCATTTAATTACTAATTAATTTTATTAATATGAAACAGAAAGAGGGGAAAGAAATAGAAAGAAAAATGACCTTAGTTAGATCTATTAATTTATAAAATAGACATTATGAAATGAAGGATTAGTAGTCTATAATTTGAGATTAGTTAATTACAGAACACGTTGCCGTCATCTAACCCCTATAATACTTAACATATAAAATGTTTACTTCATACTTCATCATTGAACAAAAAGCCACAGTCATTATCCTTACTGACAAAACATAAATGAAACTTCCTGGCAGATTAAAATTTTGTGTCGGAACATGGGAGCCGGCCGCGGTGGCCGAGGTGACTGAGGCACTCCAGTCACGGTCAGCACGGCCTCTACGGTCGGGGGTTCGAATCCCCCCTCGGGCATGGATATTTGTGCCGTCCTAGTTCATAAGTAGTTTGTAAGTTTAGGGACTGATGACCCCGTAGTTAAGTCCCATAAGCTTAACAAACATTTGAACCTAGGTTTTTTTGGAACATGGGACCTTTGCCTTTCGCGGGCAAGCGGTCTACCGACTGAGATATCCCGAAACGACTCACGATGCTGCTTCACAACATTACTTCCGCCAGTACCTCGCCTCCTACTTTCCAAACTTCACAGAAGCTCTCCTGCGAACCTTGCAAGACAAGCACTCCTGGAAGAAAGGATATGGTGGAGACATGGCTTAGCCACACCTAAGGAATGTTTCCAGAATGAAACTTTCACTCTGCAGCGGAGTGCGGCGTTTTGCACGATGCTAGCTGCGCTCTCTCACAGTAACTTCCTAGTTCGGAGCCGAGTTCAGAGAGGCCCTCCCAGACGCATGTCGGCCTATATGTAGCAGCTTGTAGAGGGCGCGCTTCTCCGTTGCTCCCTCCAGGACGAGCGGTGCCGGCGTGTGATTGGCTACCGGTCGTCGGCTGCCTTCCACAAGATCGTATTCGTGCGTCTGGCGTGTAGTGCTGACTTTACGTCACAACAGAGTCGATGGACAGAATTCAGAAACCGATTGCTTTTCTCAGTGACAGTTATACGTTGCATGGTACATCGCTGGCGAAGCGTCTACTATTTATGTTTATGCAGCATAAAAACAAACAAGAGATTAAGTAACGAAACTTCCTGGCAGATTAAAATTGTGTGCCGGAACCGGGACTCGAACTTGGGACATTAATGTCATTTTCTGAAGAAGATATTCACTGTTGTAACTAAATACAGCGGCACCCTGGAACTTTAAATTACATTTTACGTTGATGTGATTGGTGGAAGTTTGAACGTTTAAAAATGTCCTCTATAAGGAGCAAATAATCGAAACTGTTTGAAAATTCAAAAGATATAAAACTGACGTGTGTAATTGAAATCGGCTGATTTCATAAATGGTTACAAATACACATAACTACAAATTGTTACCTTTAAGAAATTTATATTTTTTTAAAATTTTTGTCAAATATTGAATTACATATTTAACAAATTCAATCGAAAAGTGTTAAAATTATTTGGATATAGCGGTTCCATTTCCGTTTGTAGGTGGATTTTCCCTGTGGCGGTCTATAACCAGTGTAACGCCGAGGTTTCCTTCTCCGAGTCCCGACCACTGCTGGTATTACGTTGCGGATCGCCGCGCCGTCCAATTCTAAGAATGACTATGATGTCTTTCAATAACAAAATGTTCAAATACTTGTAATCCTAAAGGACCAAAATGCTGAAATCATCGATCCCTAGACATACAAACTACTTAACCTAACTTTTGCTCAGTACAACACACACACACACACACACACACACACACACACACACACACACACACACACACACACACCAAAACACACACGAACAAACACACACACCGAAGGATGACTCGAATATCCAATGGAGAGCGGCCGAGAAATCAGTAGCATGTTGCCTTAGACCACGCGGACATTGCCTTGCACCGTCTTTAAGTATATCGTGAAATTTCTTCTGCATGAAATCACTTTTTTCATTGAGTAGTTTTTTTCCTGGCGGACATTGATCATCATTAGTAGACAATAATTAGTTCAAACATAGTAGTAAGAACAAATGCGAAGGTGTCAGCGAATTGTTGTCTTTTTGTCACTCGGAAATCGGCACTTTAAACCTGTTAATAGAACATAACAAAACAGAAGATCACTGTAATATGAATTAGTAGTTAGTACAGCATATAGATAATGCTAACGATTGTTGAGGGTTGACGATTTGATGAGAATGCCAAGTCCTCGACCTTCAAGCACCACAAGGTGTCGGACTACGTCTTTTAATAATTCGTTTGTTTGTAAACGTCTGTGTTTATCAGTCCCTAAATTTACAAACTACTTGAACTAACTTAAACTGAAGACAACACAGACACCCAACCATGCCCGAGGGAGGACTCGAACCCCCGGCGGCGAGCAGCTGCGCGCTCCGCAGCATAGCGCTTTAGACCGATCGACAACTCCACCGCGGCTAATAATTTCTTTCTGCCATCATCTTCTATTAAATATAAATCCATGTTATTATTCACTATCATTTTCAACATAAACCTCTGTACGTTCCCTAATTCTTTTCTTCTTCTTAAATGTTTTAAATTAAAACATTCTAATTATTATTTACAATTTTAATTCATGTTAGTTAAGCTTATTAAACTTAACTAGATACAGGAAGAAATTATTTAGTGAAAAAAACCATACCAGTGAAAAATAAGACCTGTTTTGCAACCAGGTGACAAGTCGTTATAAACGACAGCAACAAAAATAATATGTATGTATATTTCAAATTCTTCAATGACGTTCGAATGAAAAATTATCTGAGCCTTTGTAGCGCCTCTACTTGTTCACCAATAGTGTTAATCTTGTGTTAGCCTATCTTTTATATGTGCCTCAAACGCTGTCCGGTTACTGTTGCTACAATTTTGTTCGTATCATACTTCCTCCATGAATGTACCTGCTAGCCTTACTTGTCCAGTGTCCCACTGGGTTTTATCCCTAACGGTTGAGGAACTAACCGATGGGTTTGGTACTCTTTGCCATCAGAGCACAAACGTGAGCACGACATATTCCGAGTCATGGTCACCCTTATACACAGACGGAAAAGAGAAACAAATTCATCGATTAGTCCCTCAAACCGTTAGGGCTGAAACATAATGGGACTCTGGGCAGGTTAAGCTAGCAACCTTCCTCCAAGGTATTTTTATGGAGGATTTTTATGACTATGCTCCGGACACTGAAAGTCTTAATGGTAATGATGATCTGCAACCCGGAGTTACTGTATTTACTTTGTTTGTCTGTGGTTCGCCCATGCTTCCTACATAATATTTATTATGTACATCAGATTTTTTTAAATTACAGCTCTCAGTCGTAAGTTACATTTAAAAATTTTACCTAGGTTGCAATGTCGCAAAGGACACCTTCTTCACACAATATGAGAAAAAGCGTTAAAAATTACATGTCAAATCTTAAAATAAAATTACAATAACATATCTTTCGTAGCTAGACAGGAACCGTAGCACAGTCATTAAGGGTTTCAGGTAGCTACGGTTGAAGAGCAACAACTATCTATCTAACCACGACGGATAATTTATTGTAATTTTAATTTCTTTTAAGATTTGACACATAATTTTAACCCTCTAAGTCATATTGTTTGAAGAAGGTGTCCTCTGCGACAATGAAACCTAGGTAACATATTAAAATGTAACTTGCGACTGAGCCACGGTGGAGTAGCCGAGTCGCCGGGCGCCGTGGCTCAGCGCGCCCGGTCTCTGCAATAAAAAAGCTGAGCCAAAGAACACGTAGAACGAAAACGAACAAACAGGATCAGGTCCGCAAGGACAAGAACTACCCATACAGCAAAAAAATAAATAAAAAAAATAAAAAAATAAAAAATAAAAAATAAAAATAAAAGAAAAAAAGCGTTCTAAGGTGACTCGCTGCGTTGCGCGCAGTTACTCACCGTTGGAGGTTTCAGTCCACCCTGGGGCATGGGGGTGTGTGTGTGTTGACGTTATGTTAGTTTACCTAGGTTTAAGTAGTTTGTAAGCTACGGACTGATGACCACGCAGTTTGGTCCGATAGATTTACAAACATCTGAACATTCTGAACTTGCGACTGAGGGCTGTAGTTTTTAAAACATCTAATAGATATAATATAGCCACAGAGCAACAGCCATGCATAAAATATTGATTTTTATACATTTTGAATTCTTTGAACTTTCTTGACATTAGTTTTCACTCTGTTGGCAATGTTTTTGTTTATTTGAATGTCAGTCACAAATAAATTCAAATAAAAATGTTCAAATGTTTGTAAATCTTTCGGATCAAACTGCGTAGTCATCAGTCCGAAGCTTACAAACTACTTAAACTAAGGTAAACTAACCTAAGGAAAACACACAGACACTCATGCCCAAGGGAGGACTCGAACCTCCAACGGCGAGCAAACGTGAGCTCCGCAGCGAGGCGCCTTAGACCTCTTTTTTTTCCATCTCGTAGATCTATTGTTCGCGGTTGTTCGTTCAGTTTGTTCGTGGTTGTTCGTTGAAGGGTTGGCTCAGCTTTTTTTATTATTTTTTTATTTTTATTTTTTTTATTCATTACAGAGGGCGTTTAGCCCCCTGAACGGGCGTGCTGAGCCACGGCGCCCGGCAAATTTCTCGACTACTCCACCGCGGCATTCCAATAAACCAGTGTAGTTCCCGATCCTGTTCCAGACAAGGGAAATACGCAAACAGTTGTCATTTTATTTTTGTTAACAGATTTCAAGATAGGCAGCGGACCCGAACAATGTTATGTACGAAATAAAAACGATCTAATGAGTGACACGGCAAATTTTCATACAATCTATTTTAAAAACTATTTTTAATTTTGTGGCAGAAATTTTTGTTGCAGAAATAGCAATATAGACGTTTCGGGTTACCCATTTTCCGCTCCACCGAAATTTCTTCCCTTCTCCGGCCAAAGATTCTTCGCTTACGATTTCTCCTCAGAAGCGGGCCGCTTCGTTATTTATGAACACTAAAGAGCGTTTGATGCGAGTGCACGAGATTATGAGGTGTGGTACCCTGCTCAAAGAGCGCCTTACCCTTTATTGTGCGGCGGTTTTAATGTTTGCGGTGGCAAAAGAGAGAGAGAGAGAGAGAGAGAGAAAGAGGGGATGGGAAGGGGTGAAAGGGGGAGTGAGAGGGCACCGTGTGGGGAAGGCAGCGGCCGTGTTTTCGTTCGCCGCGACTTTAACAATCCACTCGTCAGGCGCGGAGTGCGGCGTGTCGCACGCATCCCTCTTGATACCTACTTTCTCTCGGCTCGGGGATGTCTTCAACAACAGAGATTCAAATGAAGTTTGCGTCCTCGCGGGCGCCCTGCCCGTCGCAGGCGCGGTGCGGCGTACTTATGCAAAATAGGCCGCCGCCACGGCGCGTACTTGCAGGCGCTCTCTGTCGCTCTTTCCTCCTGTCTGTCTGCTTCTCTCTCTCTGTCCCACTGCCGCCGTCGCCATCGCTCTCGCTCTACCAGACAACGCTCTTAACCCGCCCGCCGCCCTCTCTTTCTCTGCCCTCTCATTTCTGGCCGCTAGTTACATACAATATCACTTAAGAGGACGCACGGGGGAGACTACAGGACTGACGGACAGCCGTCAAAGCGAGCGGGGCCGGCGCAAGCTCGCCCTCCCCAGTGCCCCTCTCTTACCTCAGCAGACCGTAATCGAGTTTCGCCCACGTCTTGCGAGACCGAACGCCTGTTTCCACAGCTCTGGATCCGCGCGACTGTACGATTTCGTTCGGTCCCGCCGGAACGCACGATTCCGCCCTACGCCCGGTTCCTCCCTCTGCGTTTCCCTGCCCTTCAAGGCGAGGGAAACGCACCCTTCTCTTGCACATTTCTAAAGTTTACATAAGCTCAGCCAGCACATAAGAATGACTCTGTATTGTCTTTTCCGCGGCCATAGAAACCAACCCCCTACCTCCCCCCTCATGCCGCCCACCCTTCCTCTCAAAAAGCCACCCCGACCTCCCTTTTTTTTGGGGCCTCCACCCCCTTCTTTTCCTTTTCAGAGTGAAAGCAGAAAACACTCCCTTCCCGCAGCGGGCGCACCCCTAAGAAAATGTAGCTGGAAATTTCTTCATCTATTTTAACCCCCTTCCCCCCCTTCGTTCCCCTCCCCCCTCACATACCTTCACTCATCAACCCTTTTGCCTGCTGGCTGCTGCCGCCCCCGCTACCACCTTTTCAACCCCCTCGCGCGTCCCATCCTCCTTTTCCAGACGCACCGTCTCGCACCCCGAGAGCCGGCACCCCCGCACCACCCCCCCCCCTCCCTCCCGCCCGCAAGCGCGCTCGGTTCCTACCCTCTTAGCTGTCTGTCTGTTCTTGGCAATCGTTAAAATCTGGCCAAGAAGAAATGTGCGGAAGGGAGTACGCGCGCGCGCGCGGGGGAAGGGGGCTGCGCCGCGCTGCAAAGAAAGGAGAGAGAGCAGAAAACTCTACAACACCCCCGCGCCATCCCCACCCCTCCCCGCCAACCCCCTCGCGCGCCGAACTCCGCTACGGCGCACAACCCCTTCCCCTTCTCCCTCCCCCCCTCTCCGACCCCTCCCCCTCCACCTCCTTCTCAAACCCTTTTATTACTTCCCCTTCTTGGCCGAGCTCGCATTTTAATCGATTTCATTTGCGCGCATGTGAGTGAGTGAGACTGTGTGGCAAAAACTGCTGCCAGGAGAAAATGAAGAACAAGGAAGGAAACGGAGGAAGGAAGGTCGGAGAGCGAAGATGCAACGGCGGAGGCGGCGGTGGCGGCGGCGGCGGCGGCGGCGGGGAGAGGGGAGGGGGCACACTCAGAAGAGAACGTGTTTTCTTTGTTTTGCTCGTGCTTACGTCATTAAGGCCGCCATATATACTTACAGCCTCGGGGAGGGGGGTCGGAGCAGGGTGTGGCCCGTCTTGCCTCTCCCCAGACAGCCTCCGCAAGACTGCCTGCCCGTCCGTTCGGATTTGCCAATAATAAAACTTACCGATGCCAGCACAGTGTCCGCGCTACTCTAATTAAAATATTTCGGACGTCTCGGCGAGTTCGGCGGCCGCGGCGCGGCATTTTCGGCCCGGCGGCGCCTCGCCGCGTCGCCCCTTTGGGCGGTGCGGCCCGCGGCCCACACAGGCACCTGTTCTAAAGCGGCCGCTTTTAATGACGGCGCCAGGTCGTTGAACCCTTTAGCGTGCCGTGAATTTTTAAGGAGGCCCGCCGAATTTACGCCGCAGGGCTATGCGCGCGCGCGCCCGCTTTTTGAGAGCCTCTGCCATGCGTCGACCACCGACTGAATAATTCCACTGTTTGTTTACTCCCTCCCCCCCCCCCCTCCCCCCCCCCCCCCCCACACACACAACTACCTCTTGTAGTGGAACGGCGACAACATAACTGCGATGTTTAATATTGTTATTCATGTTCTTCTTTAGTCTCTAATCATTAAATTATTCCGACGCTAGCAGTTGCTAGGACCGAAGAAGAAGACCAAGAGATGGTTACAGTAACCAGATTCAGACAGATGTAGGTTGCCGTTCTTATGTGGGGATGAAGAGGCTTGCTCAGAGTAGGGTGTTGTGGAGAGCTGCATCAAACCAGTCTCCGGACTGAAGACCACAACAACAACAGGACACCTACATCTACATCTACATGGGATACTCTGAAAATCACATTTCAGTGCCTGGCAGAGGGTTCATCGAACCACCATTATACTATTTATCTCCATTCTCGAATAGCGTGTGGAATCTCTCTGTTCCAGCTCTGATTACTCGTATTTCATTCTGATGATCATTCTACCTATGTAAGTGGCAGTCAACAATATATTTTTCATTCCGAGGAGAATGTTGGCGATTGGAGTTTCGCAAGTAGCCCACGTCGCAGCCATAAGCGCCGTTGTACTGATTCCCATCCCAGATCCTGTATAATTTCCGTAACGCTGTCTCCCCTGTATCGTGATAATATGAAACAAGCTGCTCTTCTTTGGACTCTTTCGATGTCCTCCCCACCTGATAAGGATCCCACACTGGGCTGCAATACTCCAAAAATGGACGGACAAGCGTAGTGTAAGCAATTTTTTTTTCTTTTGTAGTTCTGTTACATGTTTTAAGGGTTCTGCCAATAAAACGCAGTCTCTGGTTCGCTCTTCCCACGATATTATCTACGTGTTCTTTCCAATTTAAGTCTGAAGTAATAGTAATTCCTAGGTATTTTGTGGAGTTTGCGACCTTCACTTTTGACTGATTTATCTTGTAAACAAAGTTTAACGGATTTCTTCTCATACTCATGTGGACGACTTTACACTTATCATTATTTAGAGTCAATTGCCAATTTTTACAGTTCGCTATCAACACCAACTGTCTTAAGCTAACCGTGTAAATTCTCTCGACTTCGTCCGAAGTGTCCCGCACCACAACATAAATTAAAATTTGTAGGAATAATTCCTTTAAATAGTTCATCAAAAATAAATGTTCTTGTACGAGCGGGGTATGAAAAATAGTCTGTAGCCGTTACTAAAATTTCATGAAAGTTAAACAAAGGCACTTCTATTTGCTGTTCTGAACTCGTACTGAAAAAAATATTAATAATCCACTGTCTTCTAAACACTGGTTTTCCACATTCACACTAAATACAAATATAATGTCACATTCTAAGCTAATCATTAGTCATTCAATCAGAATTAAATTCTTTTCTGAAATAATTCGAGATTCTTCACAAGAATCAAATTTCTCTTGGTATAAAATATTCTTGGCCATAAATAAATCTTCATAAATGCAAGATATCTTTTAACATTAACAAATATTTATTCTTCTTCGTGTTAATACAGCATCAGTTTAGCAAGAAACGTGAACATGGACAACTAACTTGGACTGAATCTCAAACAAAACTAACTATAAATTAATATTCTTTTCTTTTCTTCTTTGAAACGATTGAAGCGCGGCAGTAAAGAAGGCGCAGCAGCATTCGTAGCCTCGTAGCTGTCGGTTAAATTTTCATAGTGGCCGTCTACTGTAATGTTAGCTGCGGCGGCGACGACGCTGCCCTTGTTGATTGCGGCGCCTCGATCGTACATGAAACATACAGAAACAAAAAAATTTAAGTATCATATTATAAAAAATAACAATATTTACATAAACTTCAAGTATGTATTTTTATTTATAACTTCAAAACAGAGCTGACATAGGAAAATATAGTACGACTATCTTGTCCCACTACACTCTCACCTACCAGCAGGATGGTGTGCGTAGAAATGAGTCCAAATGTCGAAGTTCACAGACAAGACAATTTGGTTACAATACAATAAAAGACCTTCGAATAATCTTGGATGAACACCTAAACTGGGAAGAACAAACAGTTGTAGTATGCAGGAAATCGCTCTCACCCTATTGCAATCCAAAAATGTAGAAAAATATTTCCAACCCAAGTTAAACAAAATTAGACCAAACACTTTGAAACAGTACTGCAGTACGCTCCATTTTAAGCCCTATGGGCTGAGATGTATGAGACAGGGGAAATACCCTCCGACTTCAAGAAGAATATCGTAATTCCAAATCCAAAGAAAGCAAGTGCAGACAAGTGTGGAAATTACAGAACTATCAGTTTAATAAGTCATGGTTGCAAAATACTAACACGAAGTATTTATAGACGAATGGAAAAACTTGTGGAATATGACCTCGGGGAAGATCAGTTGGGATTTAGGAGAAATGTAGGAACACAGGAGGCAATACTCACATTACGACTCATCTTAGAAGATAGGCTAAGGAAGGGCAAACTTACGTTTTTGGCGGTTGTAGATTTGGAGAAAGCTTTTGACAATGTCGGCTGGAATACACTCTTCCAAATTCTGTAGGTATCAGGGGTAAAATATACGGAGCGAAGAGTTATATTCAACCTAAAAAACCAGACAGCGCTTATTAGAGTCGAAGGGCAAGAAAGGGGCGCAGAGGTTGGTAAGGGAGTAAGATAGGGTTGTAGCCTTTCCTCAATGTTATTCAATCTGTACATTGAGCAGGCAGTGAAGGAATGGAAGGAGAAATTTGGAGAGAGCATTAAAGTGCAAGGAGAAGAAATAAAAACATTGCGGTTTGCCGATGACTTAGTAATTCTGTCAGAGACCGCAAAAGATCTGGAAGAGCAACTGAATGGAATTGATAGTGTCTTGAAAGGAAGATATAAGATGAACATTAACAAGAGTAAAACGAAGGTAATGGAATGCAATGTCAGAAAATCAGCCGATACTGAATGAATTAGATTAGGTTATGAGACAATAAACGTAGTAGATGAATTTTGTTATTTGGGTAGCAAGATAACTTCCGATGGCCGAAGTAAGGAGGATATAAAGTGCAGAATGGCTATGAGAAGAAAAGCGTTTCTAAAATAAGCGAAAATTGTTAACATCCTATATTAATTTAAATGTCAGATAGTCCTTTCTGAAAGCAGTTGTCTGCAGTGTAGCATTGTATGGGAGTGAAACGTAGACGATAAGGAGTTCAAATAGAAAGATGACAGAAGCTTTTGAAATGTGGTGCTACAGACGAATGATGAAGATTAGATGAGTAGCTCACGTAGCTAATGAGGAGGTGCTTAACCGAATCGGGGAGAAAAGGAGTTTCTGGAATATCTTGACTAAGAGAAGGGCTAGATTGGTTGGACACATTCTGAGACATTAAGGAATTGTCAACTTAGCATTAGAGGGAAGCGTGTGGGGTAAAAATCGTAGAGGGAGGCCTAAGGACGAATACAGTAAGCAGATTCAAAAGGATGTAGGTTGTCAAACGTATTCTCAGATGAAGCGACTTGCACAGGACAGGGTAGCGTAGAGAGCTGCATCAAACTACTGCGGACTGAAGACCACAACAACAACAATGGGCTAGTTTTATAGTAAATCAAACCACAATGACACTTAATTCGCACTGTAACGCTGATCAACTTCTCTGACCAATCAGATCTGGAAATACGTTAATTAGTTACTGGTAGAACTTCCGGGTTATAAGGCCGTAGCCCATAAAACTTTTCAGTTTCACCAAACGTTTCGTCCAGAGCTGCGCCGGACACCCTCAGAGGTTTTCTTACTTGTGTTGAGTCTTGCAAGTCGGCAAGACTCAACGCAAGTAAGAAGACCTCTGAGGAAGTCCGGCGCAGCTCTGGACGAAACGTTAGGTGAAACTGAAAAGTTTTATGGCCCCGGCCTTATAACCCGCAAGTTCTACCAGCAACTATGGCATCCGGTCGTGAAAGCCTTCATTGCAATACGTTAATTGTTTTATTTATAATTTGATTGTCACACCTCCTTTTTCCTCTGTTCCTCCACCATGAAAATCAGCGTGTGTGAATGTTTTTTGGGTAGGTTATTTTCTGTAATTACTAACCAAAGATAGTTTCGAGCTGGTCGAGTAGTTGTGAGATCTTTGGCTTAGGTAAGGCAAAGAGGAAGGTTGGCAGTGGCCTTCTCGGGTGTCGCTTCTCTTGAGGGGGAGGCAGGAACCGGCCAATGGCAGGTTTCTTCCTCGCGTTTAAAGGAGTAGCGGTACGTTGGGTTCAGGAGACGTCATGTTTGGCAGAGTTACCCTAGGGGCCCGAGAGTGCGGACATGCTGCTGCAAAATTTAGTAGGCAATTTTGTAGAAATGTGTGTTATTATACTGATCCTGTCTCGCAACTCAACAGCTGAAGCAGGCATATCTTAATAATGACAGAAATTTAAACGATTTTGCTTATTTTTTGGTCAATTTGAGTACATCAAATAGTCTGATGCCAGCGGTAACGGTCGGGATTTAGTATCCGATCTTTGAGAATTCACTATATTTGATTGTTTCTTTTAGTAGAGCTTTTGAAAACCCACATTTTACAGTTCGTACGGAGAGAATCGTATGAGAATTTACGTTTTTTATTGTGTAATGGGACTTAGACAAATTTTCGCACCGTTACACAATAGTCTCATAGTCTGGCAAGTAAGAATGCACCTTCAGTGGTCGATAGCAGCAACGGGAATAAGCAAAATCGAATTTTCAACCACGGGTTGCCAGGTACTTCATTGACATTTTTTTTATGAGACTATGAAGAATGAGCCCCCGAAGGCCTCGTGGCGGTGCATGGTAGTAATTGAGCATGGTGGGGTATAGTGGTGTCTTACCGTACAAAGTAATTATAGGAACAGTTCGATGAAATTTTGTATAATATTTGTTTTTCCATTTGGAGAAAACTTAATTTTGTGGACATCACGGAGCCATGTGCTTCCCACCGCATTTGTTGTGGCGTGGTTGAGTATTTATGTGTGATAAGGAAGGAGCGCCAATTGTGCTTGTTATGTGACTAAGCCCTACGTGTAGACTCCTTTTGTAATATTTTTATATGGTGTGTGTGTTTGGATTTTTGGGATTCTGTAAGATTTGAGCGATAGATACCGTTGTGTGTCACATGCCTTGTATTAAGATCAGCAATTTAATAACGGCCACCCTCTTTGCTAAACCAGTTTTTTATTCATCTGCCAGCTAAATTGGCGTGGTTAGTGCATGTAGAGCAAAAACGGTTGATATGCGAGCGCGTCTGTGAAGAGTGATATCCTTACTCGTCCAATAAATCCTTTTTTATGTTTTGTTTCCAATGCGGTGTGGCGTGAAACACGTTAAAAATTTATATGTTTAGGAGACCAGTGAGTTTATTACTTAATTAATCTTAGAGCCTGTGGCTCCGAATGTTTGTTTGCTCTGCAATGAGTATTCACATTCCATATTTTTGTTCGTAAATTGTAATTTGTCAAAGGGTAATGATTTTATTTGCATAATTTTAGAAAATAAAAATATCTTGAATTAATCCGAGTTTGTTGTGAAGAGATATGCCTTTCCCGTTTAAGTTGAAACGCTAATAATAAATAGTAAATGAAGTAACTAATATCAAATGAGGGATTAGGATGCAGATAAAAATGCAAATTTTGGGCTCTTGTCATAGTTTACCATAACTCTGTGTCGAAGGTTGTGACAATTGATTAAATACCCGGAGTCGTGTTATTCATTGGGCAATCTGTTTCATAATTTTTTTTTGTTTTTTTGTTTTGAGACGTTTGATTAATTTCTATATAAAATAAATAAACCCCGTATTCAGCTGTCTCAGCATTCGGTGAGAGCTTGAAACAGTTACTTTTAATAGCAATGCCCATAATAATCAGTGTTATTCGCTGGAAAATCATAAACTGTGGTAGTAAATAACTGACAAAATTAAAATCATAGTGAAAGTAGCCTGTTATTAAAATAAGCAAGGTTTTGGGCAGTTAAGATCCGCAAATGAAAGTTAAAACGCTCACTGCTGTTCTAAATTACTTTATGAGTGGCCACAGTACATGTGCAACAGAAATCTATCTAATTGCTCACTCCTTAAGAGAGCAGCCAACGTTTTAACAAACACAAAATCAATGTTAAAAATAAATGAATAGATAATTAAACATGGGACGGGGAGCATGAAATCACAAGGAGACCAAATTAAGCACACACCTTGTACAAAAGTGAATTAAATCATATAACTACTGACTGTAATAAAAATTTTCTGCCCTTTATGGATAAGGAGGTAACGTGGGAGGAAATTTGCAAACACACAATAGGTAGCTGAAAGCACATTCATTCAGAGACACGCACATAATTCCTGGCGGTACATTACTCTCCAAAAACGCTTGGCAGCAGAGGGGAAACGAGGCGTCGGCTGCGTCTTGACGAAATGGCAGGTATCTTGATCACTAATTTTGAGTACACTGTGCACTAAATGAACTCATGTTCGAGAAAGCAGTGGCTCACTATCCTTAAGTACCATGTGGTGTGCAACCACGCATTTACAAACAGAAATTAATTTAGAATAAGCAAGTAAAGCATATGTGAGAATTCGTGTAGAGTAAAGCTAGTGTTAACAAAGGCATGGTTGAAGGCCTAAGTAACAACCGTTACGAAAGCACGTGGTGCAATCAGTCATACGAGACAGCAATGACAGAATCAAATCAGAAAATCTGAGAAATATTTAGCATACTCGCGAATACAGAAACGACAAGAAAACGTTAGTTGAAAACACGAAGGAAATTCAAACGTACTAGGTTTACACAAAGGCTGAAGGCCACACATGTGTATTCTAACCTGAGAAAAACCGGTCACACAATCATCACTGGAATGAAAATACAAATAATACATTTACACTGAATTCACTCGAGTTCTGTAAATTAAGAAACACTTCGCCTCGCATAGAGAAAGAATTACTAAAGAGGACTATCAATGAAAAACCAAGATGCCTGATCACGAAGAAATCAAAGTCCTAACAGCATGCCTATCCTCTCAGCATGATTCGGCAGATAACTTACTTCCTCAGTCGTCAGAGTGAAGACTGAAGCTCTAAGGCCTCGGAAAAATCTCCCCCCTCCATACACCGGATGTAGAGCGTGCTAAAAGCTACGCAGAGTGCGTTCAGAGACTAATGTTTACCAACCCTTGCTACCTGGCCAAGACAATTCCCTCCACAACTGCTTTCAGAGACATCTCCTGTCACCTGTTTCATCCAAGATTAGGTTTGTACGACACTAAGAACACGGCCAGCTCGCCATCTTGGCAAGTAAGCTTATCTCTGGCCACCCAGCAGACGTTAGCGCAGACGACAAACGGAGCCATGCGTTGTTAACTACAGCAAAACGAGGCCTAAAGCGCGAGGCGGCGGCTGTAAGCCATTGCGCGGCATTCAGTCAATATTAAAAGCAATCTTCCACATTCACATGAACACACAAGTTCAATCACATGGGTGGAAAATATATAAACATGTGGTAAACATATATAAACATGGGGCATTGATCATTAATAAAAAGAATAAAATAATTAACACACAGATAACATTAATGGTGAAGAAACACTGTAGGTCAATGAATAAATCAAAATGGAACACGACCACACATTCAGTGGACGTGTTTCAATAGAAACGAGGGTAACTATGCAACTTATCTTGCCAAATCTTTACAACTGTGTTGTAGTTCAACACGGCACAAATAGTGAAAATTCTAGAAACCTCGAGCTAGTGATGAATGATTGCGTTAGGTATGTGTGCAGTATACGGTTGTGTGATCATATAAGTCCTTCATACACCAAGCTAGGTTGGATGCGCCCAGATAAGTGGCGCGATTTTCAAAGGCTGTGCTTATTTCATCGATTTCTCAGCCAACAGTGTCCCCAATTCTTATCACCTTAAACAGCTATACCAGCAATACCAGATCGGATACGTTTAGCATCTTGGCTGTACCTTCCCACTACACTAAATCTTTCCCCTGTCTTTCTCCATCTCAGCCGCAGGACTATCGAACACACTGCCCTGTGATCTACGTCTTACCCCAAACCACTAGACATGCAAGAGGACACTTACATATTAACAGCGGCATAGCCTCCATTCTTACCTTCCTCAGAGTTCTTTCTCTCTTCTCCCTAACACAGCTTTGAATCTTACTATTCTAATTCTCTTCCTCTAACCAGTCTACCTCTTCCATATCTCTTTTACCACATTCTATCATCTTATGTCTGCTTCATGTGAATAACTCACAATCTGTAAGAACATAACGATGCAATTCGTAAATGGTAATAGGGCTGATGTTCATAATCTCCTTTGCAAAGTCATTATTATTATTATGGTCATTATTATAGACATTATTATAATTTTTGAATCTTATAACTTATCTCTGTATTATTGTGACAATTATGTTCTAGTAATAATCTTTATTTTTCTTACTTTAATACGTGTATTACACATTGTCTGTCTGCAATTTACTAAACAAATAGTTCATTTTGAGTAAGCCTGCGTGTCTGTAAGAGAGAGCTAGGTAAAATAAATGCACAAATAAATAAAACACCTCACAACCTTAGCTTATTTAATGCCTTATTTTTGACACATTATTTTATTCTCAGTGTGCCGCAACCTTTAAGTGTTGTGATCTTCATTTTTCGTCTATAAACGTGGGAGCATTGTGTTTATCTTCCAAAGAGAACAAAACATCTCTGCATTTGAGATCTGCAGGCACTTTCCGTAACGGTGTGAAGAAATTACATAAACTCGTCAAAAAATTAGGGAAGTATTTGAGATATCTAGAAGTATTGTCATTGGCAGAATCAACTAAAATGGTTCCACGTCTTTCTGTCCGTTTTTCGGAGTGGAGACAATAACAGTTCGGCAACAGAGATAGTGGTTGATTTGATTTGATTTTTTCAGGGAAGCGAAAACAGTCTTGGTCCAACCCGCCACTGCCCGCTCCGAAACTAAGTTTATTGTGCGGTATCGCTCCCTGTATATCTAGTAAAGCCAACCAATGCCCTTGAACAGTGCAAGGAGTCCCTTTACCAGTTCTTTATTAGACACAATTTCTTCGGGTCTGGTTGTCCCAAATGTTCTGTGCCTTTTACTCTCCAATGCAATGCATTCGAATATTAGATGTGATGCAGTTTCATCACCGTCATCACACATCCTACATTTAGGCTCCTCTTCTGTTATTCCCATTGTATGCAGGTGTGTTTTGAAATTCCCATGGCCTGTCAGCAATCCAACCATGAGTCTAATCTCTCTCCTGTTCAGGCCCAGGATTGCAGAGCTTCTTTTAAAACATGACTTTGGCATAATTACCTTGCCATGTTTTTGTTGGTAGACTTTGGTCCAATATTCTATGTTCTGTCTTCTGAGCCAGTTACGTAGCTCCAATTTGATCATTGCCTTGGTGATTGTCAGGACAGGTTCCGTTCCAATAAATGGAGTCTCTGCCACCATCGTGGCTAATCTGTCGGCATGTTCGTTGCCACTGATCCCCGAGTGGCCAGGGACCCAAAAATAGGTTTACTCTATTGCTTTCCCCTAGCTCCACCAGAACTCTGTGACATTCTGCAACAATTTTAGATCTTGTTGCAGGAGCTGCCAGTGTTCTCAGGGCTGCCTGGCTGTCTGAATAGATATAGATGCTACGATCTTTGTAGCACCTACGCAAATTCTCCTCCACACACGCCCTGATGGCAGTGATTTCGGCCTGGAATACTGAGGCCAGTTTCCATACAGAGATGACGCCCTCCAGTCTTGGCTGCACCCCGTATACCCCGGCCCCAACGCCTTGGTCTGATTTTGACCCGTCAGTGAACCAGACAATATCCCATGTACGGTGTCGAACTATTTTCTCCCACTGCTCTCTACTTCCAGTTGTTATATTGAAAGGCTTGTTGAAGCAGTATGGGGTTATAATATAGTCGGCTGGCATTTCCCCAACCTTTCCTATATTTACCACACTCACTATTTTAGTGTGTGGAAATAGTGGTAATAACAGAAAGTTGCTGCAGAGGGGGTTGGTGTTGACTTTTGTTTACCGAAAGAGCTCCACAAGCAGCTGGGTTTTGGATAGTGTAGCGAACAGGCAGTGCAAAGCAACAACAACGTGAATTACCCTAAGGTGTGGCATGGATCACCATAAGAAAGTTGGAAGGGGAATAGATACAGAGCGATGTGGCTACAGCTATTGGAGTGTCGCAAAGTGTAATATCCAGGACCTGGACGAGATTTCTGACAACTGGAAACGTTAAAAGAAGGCAAAGCCAAGGTCGTCCATGGGTAGCAAAACAAGAGATGGCCGCTGTCTCTGGTGAACAGCCCGTCGAGACAGGAAGCTGAATGTAAGACAAATACAACGCTTTTCCGGACAGCAACATGACGCACAATGTCAACATAGACAGTCCGAAATCGCCAGCGGAAACGTGGCCTCTACGTGCTGATACCTATAGTGTGTGTGTGTGTGTGTGTCTGCCATTAAAATACCGACATCGTTTCGCCCGCGGGAACAGGACGGAGGAACATAAGGATTGGAGTCGTAACGAATGTCACCGGCTTCTGTTAACTGAAGAGTCAAGATTTTGTGTTCAGCCGGTCAATCGACATTCCTTCATGTGTAGAGGACGCGGAATTCGGAACAATCATGATTATGTACAGCAAACATCATTATATGATTGTGGTAATTTTCAGCTCTTCTCTACTTCTGCAGCCGGTCCAGGATTAGTATGGTGCGCAAGTCACACACCTTCGCTACGTGTGCGCTACTATCTCGCGACGTAAGCTACGTCAGAGTACTGCACGAATGTGAGGGGCCAACAACGGAACTATCGCAATATTTATTCACGGTAGTGAGAACTCAGCCTTCCCAGCAAACATGTCAACGCACGGCGATGTGTTTATTGCAGTTTAACTGTTTGCCTTGCAAAACTCAAGCATTAATTATGCTTCATTTGAGATTGAAAATCTTGATAGGGGTAAGCAACCTTCATGATAAGAATCATAAGATTGACTCTAAAAAGTGTCTTTGTTGCAGAAAATGAAAACCATCTCATAGCTGTTGTTTGGATATGCTTTTATTTTAAACTACACAAGTTTCCGACTCAGCCGATAACCTGGTGACCATAAGTAACATATACATGATTTAAAGGAAGATGTACCTGCCATGTATTAACCCATAAGCACAAATCCAAAAGTTGTGGGTTCGATCACCGCCAGGTCCTAAGATTTTTGTCTATCACTTTCCACTTCTTTCATCTCTGGCAGTGTTGCTTATGTGAAAAATATCGAGTAGCACCGTAGTTCGGAACCGACGTTAAACTGTAGGTCCCCCTATAACTGGCTGGGTAAGTCAGTTCGAAGGTCGGAGAAAGGCAACGGCATACCACCTCCCAACAGGACTATACCTAGTAAAGCACTGTGGTGTTCAAACCAATCTTCGGATTGCTGACTGCTTTACCTTTTCTTAACCCATATCCAGTTTACAACGTATGGCATTTACAGCTGCCTTTGAAACCTGTGTAGTATGTATGTTGAATATGGTCACCAGATGATGTGCTCAGCCCGAAGAATTTTGCGGAGTTTCAAATAAAAAACCAAATGAAACTTCCAGGTGGATTAAAACTATGTTGCCGCATCTAGGATGCGAACCTGGGACCTTTGCGTTTCACAGGCGAAGCTCCCAGGTTCGAATGCTGGTTCCCGCACACAGTTTTAATCCACTTGGAAGTTCCAAATCAGCGCACACTGCGCTGCAGAGTAAAAAAATCATTCTGAAAAATTCAAATGTTCAAACGTTTGTAAAGCTGTTGTCCCAAGTTACTGTGGTCATCAGTCCCCAAGACTTACAAACTATATAAACTAACGCATGCTAAGGACAAAACATACACACACACACACACCTATACCGAGGGAAGATTCGAATCTGCAGTGGGGACTAATAGAAATCGATCTCCAAGTAACAGCTATGAGATTTTCTTCTGGAACCAAGAAGCACTTTCAGAGTTAGTTTAATGAATAATAAATAAAATAAGCCTGGGTTTTTATTTTTTAATACTTTTTTTGGGATCTTGATGCTCATTCGCTTCAGTATTCATGAGCCATAAAAACCCCAAATTACAAATTAAAGAAATGAACTGTGTAATTTACTGAGTACCCATGCTGTTGTCTATGTAGTCTACTTCTCTCCTGTGGAAACTATTGCAAACAAATATTTCAAGGGGAAAGACGACGTTTGTGTTCAGAGCCGGATTTACGACATTTTGCAACCGGTGCACAAAGTTGATAGTGGCGACACCTCCTCCCCGCTCGACAACCCTCCGTTTGTCGCCTCTCGCCCTCTTTTTGTCTTTCCACCCCTCACTCACAGGGGGCACACTTGCATAATAAGTCATAAAATCCTGAAGGGTTGTTCCCTACAATGACGTAATTCTTCAAGAAGGAAGATGTTACAGTATACTTTTAAGGAAGTAAAATACCGAAATTACTTGTATCATATAAAAATGATTTTTTTCGTCATTACAGACTTGCATTAAATTCGTATTATGACAGAAAACAAAGTTGGTATTGTGATCTGAAGTAAACAGTAATAGGGTAAGGTGGTACAATTTCGATAATTTCGGACAAATGTTATTGTAACTGGAAATGTATTGAGAAAAGATGTAATTTTAATTATAGCACTTGTTCTTGGATGTTTCACTAATATGTAACACAAATATTAGACAATTACAAATGTCGGTACAGACACACAAAAAAGTTACAGAATTGAGAAAAATCGATCGAAAATGTACCACACTAGGTACAATTGTGATTACTTGCCAGTAGAATTTTGACTAAGGGCATCTTCCACATAAAAGGCACTTCTTCCGTCAGGCACCAACGCATACATTGCATTTTGCGTAGAGAATCTAGTCACCCTTAAATAGAAAATTTATAAGGGCTCGTTAGACTAAGTAGCTTCACTTACCTCCTAACGGAAAAAAAATTTATCTCTCCTTAGCACAAAGTGGTGTATTCTTGGAAAAGACAGGAGGAGCTGTAGAAACCTGCTACGCTACAATGCCACACAACGAGACACTACGAGACTGACAAATGGCGCGAAAATTTATGTTGATCAGAATTGTATCTATATCGAATTTGTACCACCTTACCCTATACCTTCAGCCTTCTTTTAAGTGGCAAAAATCTATCATTTTTGGAAGAGCTTACCGTCACGGCTGATTCCAGCTATGTTGCCGCCCCGTGTGAAATTTCAAGAGTTCTTCTCCTCACACCACTCATCGAACGCTCCACCCTCCCTTTGATGTTTGACAATGTGGTTTGCCCGTTGTGCCTTGTTTTCCACATTCCACGTCTGTTCCTACGACAAAACTCACTGACCAGGTCCTGCAGTTGCTTCGGCGCCAAAATACGTTTTGACAGGTTTCTTTCACATAGTCGATTATTGTTTCAACGACGACAAATATAAACTAATGAGGGAAAGCTTGAAAAAGTTACAGACAACGCAGAAAGACTTAATAGAGAGAAACTAAGAAAGCAGACGAAAAATGCAAATGGTATTAATTACAGGTGCATAAACATCGTAATAACGAGCCCGAAAATAACGTTGTGATTAGGTGTCTTTATTTCGCTTACTTTTCTATAAGAAAACTTTGTGGTCATTTGCCACTTTTACAATAAAATTTGTAGTGCGTTATTAATTTATAATTATTTCATTTTGAATATCTGCGACAAGGGAAAGAGGGGTTGGGGGGGGGGAGAGGAGGAAATGTACAGATAAGGGTGGAGGAGGTAGATGGAAGAAGAACAGGCTGGCGAGTTGGATAGTGGTGGTGTAGGGGAAGGGGGAGAAGAAGCATTTCGATATGAGAGAGGAGAAAGACAGAAAGTAGGGAGTACATAGAATGTATTGTTTTTCTCAACAGATATTATACGATAAATGCTCGAGGGTCGTTAAAACATCTGATCTTTGTACAACCTCTGTCAATAAAAACCGGTGAATTGTTCCGTAACATTAGACGAACTATTAACTACAGTTACTTTACAGTCTTCGAAACATTCACCTCCCTTAACTATGCACCGCTCAGCTCTGAGATACATGTCCTGCAATCTTTGCAAGAAGTCTTCCTTTAGGATGGTGTTCAATAGCCTCGTCATGTTTCGTTAGATGTCGGAATATCGTCAAGTCTGTTTCCTTTCAAAGCTAGATTGAATCGAGGGAATACGAAGATGTATAGAGGATTGAGATCCGCTGGGTATGGTGGATGTTCAAGCTACATCATACCCTTCTTTGCTGCGAACTGTTTCACGATGTTGGCTGTGTGGGCGAACGCTATCGTGCAACTTGAACATCCACCATATTCGCCGAATCTCAATCCACCAGTGTTCTTCCTATTCCCTCGTCTCAAAATTGCTTTGAAAGTAAAGAGATCTGAAGATATTCGTGACATCCTACGAAATGTGGCGAGGCTTTAGAACACAATTGCATAGGAACACTTCGCTCAAAGTTTGTAGAACATTTATTGCAGAGCTCAGTGGTGCATGGTTTCGAGACGTGACAATTTCGAAGGGCAGTAAAGTAACTGAAGTTAACAGTTTATTTACGTTAATATTATAGAACTATTCATAAAACTATGAGAGAGGTTGTATTGATGGAGAAAACAGGGGGACAAAAGAATTTATCAGTTCAGCAGCTTTACAATAATAATAATAATAATAATAATAATAATAATAATAATAATTATTATTATTATTATTATTATTATTATTAGAGGAAACGTATTTTTAAAGTATCCTTTCATTGCAGAGAAATACAGCAACGCAAGTCCTGACACTGGTTTGATTGATATATTTTCTCGGTGAATCTACGTTCGCAAGATTTGTGTCATTTATTCCGCTATTTATTTCATATCGGACGGAGCGACAATGAAGTACGGCAGGGCTCAGTTAGTAATATTTATTGTCCCTTAATCTATTGCTCTTATAAAGATCCAGTTTATGTTCCATCCAACTTTGCAGCTTCCGTTATTTGAATAGTTTGTGCTTGCCATCTGAGCTATTGATATTCATACAGCTAAATCTAGAGGCTCCAAATGTCTCCTTAATTTTCCTGTAGGTCCCATATTCCTTACTCACAGTCATTCATGTATTCGTACCTTTGGTTTCTCTTTCTGGGCATTCCTACTCAGCATTTCTTAGAACTCTGCTTATACTTTTGGATTTTCTGCATTGTTATTTTCTTTCCTGTCATCAATTAAGTATATATTCTTAACAAAGGAATTCTATTTGGCTATGACTTTTTGTCTATCCAATACTCTGCCACAGTCACTACAAAAAGTAATTCCCCTCATTTCAGGTTTACAAAAACCCCCTTCTAACACTCTCAAAACCTTTTCCTGTTAGTCAATCGAGATTTCAGTTTCTTAATTTGCTACCTTTCTGTAATTTGTTCAATTTTAATTTGAGGTTCACGTCTAATAAACAGTTGTCAAAATCATCGTCGGCTTTTGGATATGTGTAATAATTTGAAGTCGAGTTTCGAAATCATTGTCTTTCCATTACATAAACGATCCACTGTTCGCAAGTCTCAACATCTACATCTAAAGCCTCGTTTCCGAATTCTTAAAGCAAACATTGGTGATTATTGAATTATGATTTGTACCACACCGATTCTTCTTTAATGTCTTTCCCCAGAAACTAAGTCCTCCTAGTTTACCCTTTCTTCCTTTCATACTTTCAGATTCCAGTGATTGATCACAATTAAATTTGTAATTACCTTCAGTATCTGAATAATTTACATTGCCTCATCAACCAGTCGATCTCCTATTGACTTGAGAAATTTGGTGTCATATAAACTTGTATGATTGTGTTGGGTGTTGACGACGTGCGTGCTGGTTATGTTAATGTGTTGATTATGCTGTCATCTTGGTGAATCGGGTTTCTGCCGGTAAACCGCGTCGTTCTTGCACCAAGGGGCCGCTAAATGATTTGCTGTAGCCGATTGGAAAAAAGTTCGGTGGTGCTCTCCTGGTCTTGTTCAGGCATGTGTTAAGCTCAACTTACTTCCTTTACGGAGGTCAATTCTACAAACAAACAGAAGGAATGGCTATGGGCAGCCCACTCTCACCGGTAGTGGCGAACCTCTTTAAGGAGAAATTTGAGGACGATGCACTGGCTTCACCCCATATCAACCCAACCCCATTACACCATTGTGATCTGGCCCCACGGTAATGAGAAGTTCCTGGGCTTTTTAGACCATCTAAACTCACGCCACCCAAACATAAAATTTGCTATGGAAATGGAAAAGAACGGACAACTTTCTTTCTTCGATGTTATTGTCCAGAGGAAGGCAGCTGGCACTTTCGGTCATAGTATTTACAAGAAACCAACTCACACCGATCTGTACCTGCAAGCCAGTAGCTGCAACCACCCAGTGCAAAAGATTGGGGTACTCAGAACTCTGGTTCATCGGGCACGCAGTCTCTCAGACCCAGACAACCTGTCAAAGGAGCCGGAACATCTTCAGTCTGTCTTCTACAAGAATGGTTATTCATCCAGAGACTTCGAGAAGGCGCTGCGCCCTGTTTCTCCGCCAGAGGAGACAAGAAGTACGAGAAGAAACGAAGATGGTTGCATTTTTGCCGTATGCCGGACCAATATCTGCGAAAATCAGCAGAATACTTCGCAAGTATAATGTTAAAAGCGTATTCTGCCCACTAACCAAGATTAAGACGCTCTTACGAAGTGTAAAGGTTGATCTGGGCCTACAGAAGCCGGGAATCTGCTACATACCATGTAAGTGTGGTATGTCATACATTGGCCAACCAACGAAGACCGTCGACATCAGGTGTAAGGAGTATCAACGACACACGAGATTCAAATAAGCTTCCAAGTCAGCTATAGCGGAGTACTGTTTGGAATTAAATCATTCGCTGAATTACGATGATGTCAAGATTCTGGCACAAACTCCCCGATACTGGGATAGTGTTATCAAATAATCCATTGAAATAAAGGTCACGCAAAATCTTATCAACCGTGACACAGGATATCAGCTTAGTTCCGCCTGGAATCCAGCACTTGATTTCCTAAAGACGCACCGGAGGCCACAGCCCACCTGTGAGAGCAATAATTCTGCATATGACAGAATGAATAAGTCAGCACAAATAACACAGGCTGGACAAATGGTGCATCATCAGACAACAAATCAAGCACCAGATGACGGTCACATAGAGAATAAATGACGGCATTTCCAACACCTGGAGCCAGAGAGCGATGCGGCAGGCGCTGCTAGCGGGCGCGGACCTCATAGGGAGCACATGACCCGGCCGGCTACGGTAACAGAACAGTATAGTGCACTAGAGAGCTTAAATAATGGCAATCAGCAGATTGTACCCCCAGTACAACTTGGAGGTGGAAAAGAACGTAACATGACGAATATTAACTGACAAGAGCCAAAACGCACGCACTCAACAGGCGGAACAGCCACACCTATTACATTAAATGCTAGTACTGCGGCTAGTGGCCGTCGCGGACGTCGGATGGAGCGCCTCCCACAGCGCCGACCAATGGCAGAACGCCTAGCCACCGCAGACAGGCTTAAATGTTCAAAATGTTTGTTCAGCTTATGGGACTTACCTACGGGGTCATCAGCAACTTACAAACTACTTATCAACTATCTTATACTAAGGACGGCACAAATATCCATGCCCGAGGGGGGATTCGAACCCCCGACCGTAGTGGCCGTGCAGACCGTGACTGGAGCACCTCAGTCCCCTCGGCTACCGCGGCCGGCCAGGCTTAAATACTGGACGCGTTCCACAGCTTCATCTCAAACCTTGAAGAACGTGGGGAACACCAAGTAAACTGGTTGGTCTATAACAAGAAGAAGGATGAATATGATAAACAACGACGGCATCCACGACCTGACAACAGCAGCCGCTACAACAAGATACCAGCGTGGAGACGCTGGACAAGCATAAAATCACAAGGTAGCCAACACTAGGCTAACCTCAAGACGACAGCAGCAACTTGGCTGAAAGAAGATAGGGGCGTTCGTATACTGACTGCCCGAAAAGAGGAAAGAGAAGAGCAGGGAATCACAATCCTGCAACACCAAAACCCAGCAATGACTGGGAACCAAACATTTTCATGTAGTTGTAATTGTAATTTTAAAAATTTTAACCATTGTAAATTAGGTACATTTTCTTAATTCAAAAATTGGTAAATTGTAATCACAAATAAACGATGTATTGCAAAAAAGCGAGAAAAATAATTAAATAAAGATACAATGTAACCCACACGAGTGGGATCCCAGATGGCTGAAAAGGGTAGAAGCAAGCCCTCAAGCAGCCCGCTCCACCTCCTCAGGATGGAGAATGAAAAAAAAAAAAAAAAAAAAAAAAAAAATACTGGATTCAGCTTCAGGAAGCACTTGATGAAGATCGAGAGTAATGCGATCGAAATATCCTGCAAGTACGATGCGGATTACCGGCAGAAACCCGATTCTCCAAGATGACAACACCCCGCCGGGAAAGCCTTAATATGTTGATTATCCTGTTACAGTAGCCACATTCTCTTGCACTATTACTGTTTTTGTGATTACTCAACAGAATAAAAAAACACAGAAGCGAATTGGATATCTGTAGCTGAGAAATTTGATGCATGGAGTAGTGGTGTCGTAAAGATGATACAGGAATTCGCAGTTGCAATTTAATACCATGTGCGATTGTAGCAAGTTGAACAATGTGTTCTATAATGAAACTTGGCTGTGTTGAGTATACGGAGATTTTAACATTCTGTAGTGAATTCTGTACACTGGATTTTAGAAAACACGTTGCTTACTGTAGCTAGTTCTATTTACGAACCATGAGAAACAATGCTTCCGTGTTACATGACTGGAGTCTATTCAAACGAACCATAAGATCAAACAGGAACGAGATATCCCTTTCGTGCAGTTAAATGTACAGACATCAGTGTTTATAATCAGGAAATGGAATACATCATGCGAGATTTCGAATCGTATTCTAGCAACCACACGCAGTTTTGTAAGGTAGCAGTTTTGCTTCGCAAACGACAACGTTTCGTAAGCCAGTAATAATTCTCTAAAACAATATGTTGATATCTATCATAGAATACTACATGTCGTCTATTTATCTAAATATTATCACCAGACATTTCTTATTATAATATATTTCGCAATTACAATCCGTAATTAGAATAAAAAGCAGTCTCTGCCATTATTTTGCAACAGAAATTACACTCCTGACTATCAAAATTCCTACACCACGAAAATGACGTGCTGCAGACGCGATATTTAACCGCCAGGAAGAAGATACTGTGACATCCAAATGATTAGCGTTTCAGAGCATTCACACAAGATTGGCGCCGGTGGCGACAACTGCAACGTATTGACATGAGGAAAGTTTCCAACCGATTTCTCATACACAAACAGCAGTTGACCGGCGTAGCCTGGTGAAACGTTGTTTTGATGTCTCGTGTAAGGAGGAGAGATGCGTACCATCACGTTTCCAACTTTGATAAAGGTCGGATTGTAGCCCATCGCGCTTGCGGTTTATCGTATCGCGACATTGCTCGCGTTGGTCGCGATCCAAGTCAAATCATCGAATGAATCCAGGTTCTGCTTACAGCATCATGATGGTCGCATCCATGTTTGGCGACATCGTAGTGAACGCACATTGAAAGCGTGTATTCGTCACCGCCGTACTGGCGTATCACCCGGCGTGATTGTATGGGGTTAGTTAGTTACATGTGTAGGTCACCTCTTGTTCGCTTCGAATAGTGTCCGTTACATTTCAACAGTATTACGACACTTTATTCGATTCATGAGAAACCCTACATTTTAGCAGGACAATCTCTCACCAATGGAAAACGTCTGATCAATGGTGGGCGAGCAACTGGCTCGTCACTATATGCCAGTCACTGCTCTTGATGAACTGTGGTATAGTGTTGAAGCTGCATGGGCATCTGTACCTGTACCCGCCATCCAAGCTCTGTTTGACTCAATGCCCAGGCGTATCAAGGCCGTTATTACGACCAGAGGTGGTTGTTCTGGGTGCTGATTTCTCAGGATCTATGCACTCAAATTGTGGGAAAATGTAATCACTTGTCAGCTCTAGTATAATATATTTGTCCCATGAATACCCGTTTATCATCTGCATTTCTTCTTGGTGCAGCAATTTTAATGGCCAGTAGTGTACTTTTATAAAAAGCCAAGATCGCAAATTAATTTATTAAATGACGACCGGTTCTGGTGCCCTGTGTCACCATCATCTGGTCCCATATATGTTATAAGCTGGTCATCTCGTTAAAAAATTAGGAATAAAATAACAAGTGCAACATAGCACTTAGTCACTACATAAAAATACACCAGATAAAAACATGACAGCTTACAAAGCTGTCTGCAAAATACTAACACGAATTATTTACTGAATAATGGAATAAATCTGGTAGAATCCTACCTAGCCTCAGACCAGCTTGGATTTTGCAGAAATATAGGAACACGTGAGGCAATACTCAGATGACGACGTATCTTAGAAAATAGTTTAAATTTTTGTAGATTTTGAGGAGGTTTTGACAATGTTGACTGGAATACAAGCTTTGATATTCTGAAGGTAGCAAGGGTAAAATATAGGATACAAAAATTAACATATTTTTGGAAAAAAAATTATGTTTCCCTTGGAAAATAAACAGCGCCCTTGTATATACACTCCTGGAAAATGAGAACAGAAAACCATGAGTTCGTCGATCGTACAGAGGGAAATTTTATTGACACATTCGTGAGGATGTACGCAACACACGATCACACAGACAGTGATATAAGCACGGGAGTACACTCACCATAGCGTGGGCAATGTCGACGCTAGAACCGTGTATACCCTCCTTTTGCAGCAATAAAATGGGTAATTCTCCCATGGAGACGATCGTAGAGGTGCCGAATGTAGTCTTGCGGAATAGGCTGCGATGCAGTTTCCACCTGGTGCCTCAGTTGGAGCAGATTTCGTGTCGCTCATGCAGACCGCGCAATATGACATCCGGTCCCAAACATGCTCAATGGAGGGCAGATCTGGGGATAATGATGGGAAGGATAGTTGACATATACCTAGCAGAACACGTTGAGTTGTACGTATGGACGTGCATTGCCCTATTTGAAAAGCATATCGCATTGTTGGTGCGTGAGCGGTTGCAAGATGAGTTGAACGGTGGTTTCAGTGTACCGTGCACTGTTCAGTTTGCCTTCGACGATCACCAGAGGAGAACGGCTAGTGTGGGATGTGGTTCTCCACACAATGATGCCAGGTGTCGTCCCCGTTTACTCCAGATTGTCGCGCTCCCCTGCATGACACCACACAAGCGTGCGAAAATCATTGGCACCGAGGCTGCAACGACTCTCATCACTGATGACGACACGTGTCCATTCGTCACTTCCTCAACGCCAAAGTGACACCACTGGACGTGGGTTGAAACGATTTTGGGGCGTGAGCGGAAGACACCGTAATAGTATGGATGATCGTGCATCATTGTGAGGGGAGCTACAGCCTACTAGTGGTCGTTTAGAGAACACTGAACAGTGCACGGTACATTGAAACTATAAATCAACTCGTCTTGGTTTCACTCATGCGCCAACAGGGCGAAATGCTTTTCGAACAGGACGATGCACGTCCACATGTATCCCGTACCACCCAACCCAACATGCTCCCCTAAAGGTACGCGTCAACTACCCTCGCCAGCATGATCCCCAGATCTGTCCCCCACTGAGTATCTTTGGGACCGGATGAAACGTCGTGTTGGGCGGTCTGCATGAGCGGCACGAAATGTGGCTCAACTGATGCACCAGCTAGAAACTGAATGGCAGACCATTCTACTAGACTACATTCTGCACCTCTACGATCGTCTCCACGGAAAAATTACAGCTTGCATTGCAGCAAAAGGAGGACATTCACGCAGTGGTGGACTAAGGAGGGGGGGGGGGGGCGGAAGGTGTGGACCGCCCCGGTCGTCTTGTCTTGGGGGGGCTTCCAAATACACGAACCCCCCCGCCCCCCTCTTTTTTTCTAGCTTTTGGAGCGCCCCATTTCTTTCGTACTGAGGCCTCCAAATTTCTAATCTATTTTTCTTTTAGACTGGCCCGTGCCTCTCGTTCTGGGGCGCCTCCAAATCTCATTTTCCTCTAGTAATACATGTATTTACAGGTGGACGGGGCCTTATTTGGTTTTGCCGCCGTTCCGAGCCTCCGAAAGCCTTAGTCCGCCATTGCATACACGGTACTAATGCCGACATTGCGCACGCTTTGGTGACTGTACTCACGTGCGTATGGTTCTGCTTGTGTGATCATGTATTGTATACATCCTGAAGAATGTGTCAATAAAATTTCCCGCTGTTGGATCGACTAACTCATGGTGTTCCTTTATCATTTAGCAGGAGTGTAGATATTCTAGGGAACAAAATTGCCTTTTAATTTTCGACTACATTAGACCCACTGGTGGGCCATTTTCAGGATGTCGCTCTGTAATATACAGTTTTTTTTCATTTAGAAGACTCCTAAAACTACATTCTTAATTACATTAACTTGAAACAAAAATAGAGGAGAATAAAAAGTTATACCCAAAATGGTGTTGAACGGAGCGGAGCAGGAGCTGTGGGTTCCTCATGAGCTGTTACTGCTGGAGGGAGAGAGGTGTATTCTGCTGCACTTAAACAGCACGAGATCTGCCCCTGTGTCATCTACATACATCTTTAGCAGCCAATGAAATTACTATATACCTACATCATGTTAAAATGCTTACATTTTAATTTAAAATACATTGCTTTGTCATTACCAGCCGTAAAAGTAGCTATTGTCATGGTTCGCACACATAAAATGAAACGAAAAATATTAAAACAAAACTTGGAATGACTCACAAATCCTACTTCTCTACCTTCTACAAGAGGATTTGTGCATCGCTAACTCTGCTGGTTACTAGGCAACATGCTCCTATCGATATTTTAAAGATGTTCTATAGATGGTTCATAAATAAGTACCAAATAAGTACCAATAAAACTTATTTCGTGTACATAAATTGACGTAAAACATTAGAATAGCTTGCATTGCCTTCCGAAAGTATGTGTTCATTGTTAACATGTACACAAAGCTATCGATTTCTTAGCAGTGGTAACATAGATGTCACTAGGTGGCTTATTTAAGCTGATGACGAACAGAACCAGTAGTGAAAGTCTTAAGTTTATTGTACAGTGCAATCAGGTTGTCCAATTTAAATCATTCTGTACGTATCTAATGCTAAATGATAACAGAGGGCTGACAACATTACTATATATTTGTGATAGTGAAGCAGTTACATTTGTTTTTTATATACCAGAAATGCCGTCCAATAAATTGTCATTCACATGACGCCTGAGTATAACGGACATATACAGGATAAATCTAAATTCCCGCACTCGGGCTTCGCAGCGGGATTCCTCACCTGTCAAAAATAAAAAAAATGTCTCCCACAAAATGTCGTCCCTCGCATATTTACGGCAGTAAATGGACGTCAACGATTGAGATGAATGTGTGTCTTATAATTACACTAACAAACTTGTGAGGAATGTATTAGGCGTCTTGAGGAACAAAATGAGCATGGAAACCCATGGCCGTAAACCCCATTCAACGACGCTACAGAGAGTCAAAGTTACAGGCACCAGCTCCTGCCGCTAGACATCCCCTCCAGCAACTTCGACGCTCTGCAGCGTCATTAGATGACGTTTCCGGGTATGGGTTTCTATGCTCACTATGCTCCTCAAGATACCTCCCACATCCCCGATAAGTTTGTTGGTGTAGTAGTGTAATTCTGAAACACACTGACACATGCGACACACGCCCATCTCAACGTCCATTTACTGCCAGAAATATGCGCAGGACGAAGTTTCGGGACAGACATTTTTTTATTGTTAGCATGTGAGGAATCGCAATGTGAAGCCCGAGTGCGCGAATTTAGATTCACCCTATATAAATAAAGCACACAATCACCAATTAAGAGTAAAAATAGTAAAATTAAGGAGTAAACGGGGTCCAAGTATATCGGTGATATAAAATTAAATGACAAAATGTCGATAGGAGCTTGTTGCCAAGTAACCAGCAGCGTTACGGATGCACAGATCCTCCTGTAGAAGGCAGTGTTGTAGAATATAAAGTCATAAAAAGTTTTGTTTTAATATTTTCCGTTTCATTTTATTGTGAGAATCATGACAACAGCCACTTTTGCGGCTAGAAATAACAATGCAAAGTACTTATAATTAAGGTGAGAGCAATTTTAACAAATGTTCAAATGTTCAAATGTTTGTAGAACTTATGGGACTTAACTACGGGGTCATCAGTCCCTAAGCTTACAAACTACTTATGAACTAGCTAAGACTAAGGACGGCACAAATATCCATGCCCGAGGGGGGATTCGAACCCCCGACCGTAATGGCCGCGCAGATCGTGATTGGAGCGCCTCAGTCCCCTCGGCCACCGCGGCCGGCAATTTTAACATGTTTTAAATAAATAGCCAGTACATCGGTTGCTAATGCAGGGTGGAGATGGCATCTAGATCTACCTAAATACTCTGGAAGTCACATTGAAGTATATGGCAGAGGATTTATAAAACCACTTTTATGATGTTTCTCTACAAATCCATGCTCTAATAGCTCGCGAAAAACAATAAACACCTAAATATTTCCGTTTTCGTTCTGATTTTGATGATCATGTCTTCCTATGTAGGTCGGTGCTAACAAAATATGCTCGCATTCGGAAGAGAAAGTTAGTGAACGAAATTTCGCAAACCGTTCTCGACGCAAGGAATAACGCCTTTGTTTTAATGATTTCCACCCGAAGTCGTGCATCATTATCTGAATGTCGAACGATCTTCCTACCGCCTACTTACATTTCACATAATGTTCAGAAAGACAATATAAGAGAAATTAGGGCTCTTACAGAGGCATGTGGACATTAATTTTTCCCTGGTTCTATTTGGGAGTGGAATAGGAAAGGAAATGCCTAGTAGTGGTACAGTGTACTCTCCGCCACGTACCTTACGGTGGATTACGAAGTATATATGTAGACGTAGATCATATCCTTGATACTCTCTATATCGCGATAATACAAAACGAGCTGCACTTCTCTACAGTCTCTCTAAATCGTCTGTCAGTCCCACTTTGTGGGGATTCCACAACGCGCAAAAGTACCTTAGTAGAACTGTTGCATCTTCTAAGTGTCCTGCCAAAGAAATGTAATATTTGGTTCGCCTTCCCTACAATAATTTCTATGTGTTATTTCCATTTTTTTTTTTTTTTTTTTTTTTTTTTTTTTTTTTTTTTTTTTTTGTGTTTGTTACTCCTAGGTATTTAGTTGAATTTACCGCCTGTAGGTTTGACTGATTTATCGTGTAAATGAAGTTTAGCTGGTTCTTTTAGTGGTCATATGGATGACTCCACACTTCTCATTATCTCATTATTAAGGGTCAATTACCATTTTTACATTATGCAGATGATAAGTGACAGCATCATCCGCAAACATAATAAGGGAGCTGCTGAGATTGTCTCCTAAATCGTATATATATATATATATATATATATATATATATATATATATATATGAACAGTAGGTGCCCTACAACGTTTCCTACTCGATGACTTACCGTCAATTAAAACATATTGTGTCCTTTCTGAGAGGAAATCACTAATCCATTAGCACAATTGTGCCGATATTCCATAAGCACGCAGTTTCATTAGAAGACGCTTGTGAGGTACAGTGTTGAAAGCCTTCCGGAAATCTAGAAATACGGATTCCATTTAACATCTCTTGTAGGTAGCAAGGGCTGGTGCTTCTGCTACTTAAGTGCAACAGATCTTGATCCCTCCAACAGTGATGATCTACTGTGAGATTCACAGCCCCTCCTATGCTCCACGCCATGTCGGGTATTTACATCACCTTATTCTCTTTTCTTTCTATATTACTTTAATGTAATTATGAATTCAGAAGTCCTCTAAATGTAACAACTGCATACTTCAGAGCAACATCCTATGGACGCCCCAACATAGGGAAGAATCTAGTCGATGACAAAACGTCAATTTTGCGCTATAGACTGTTGTTATATATGAAGAAGCGAGAAGTTACAGACTTATGTAGAAACCAGACAACAGTTATTAAAGGACATGAAAGTGACGAAGTCGTGGGGAAGAGAGTGACTCACAGCTATAGCCTTTCCCCAAAGATATTCAGTACATACATTGAGCTATCTGTGAGAGAATGCTAGGAGAAATTTGGAGAAGATATTAAATTTAAGTGAGGAAAAATGAAGACTGCATACTGGAAACTCAGTGAAATCATTAAGGGGACCTGGAGTGTACGGGCTGTAATTTCATACCTTGCTTTCGGGGCAAATTATTCTTGATCTACTATGCGGAGGAAGTTGCGAGTTTGTACTAATACTGAATGACATTAACTCAAGCTGAAGAAATTTATTGAAATATCTGTTATAGTTTGATAATTAAAATATTTTGCCTAATAGACGTTTTTATAATACACGTTCGCATTGTGGAACCATTTTCTGGTGCATCGTCAGTCTAATAGAATTTAGAGACTGTATCAGGCTGCTGACAACAATCGTACACATTATGCGTCTTGTTTTGTAGTTCGGAGTATATCTGAGGAAATAGAAAACCTTTATTACACTTCATTACCATTTTGTCTAAAAATTACCGTTATAATTACATACACAATGACAAAATTAGATCATTTTTGCAATGTATTAGGCATAAAAGAAAGATACTGTCCCATTCTTCAATTGGGATAAATTTGTTAAACACAGCTAAAACCATGACGAATATGTATGTACCTAATGTTCTGAAAATATAATTTCGAGACAATGAGATAAGATTGTTCACAGTGCTTTTAACTCACCGTATGCCTCTTTCAGAATATTCCAGTGACATAATCTTGCTAGACATCTGCTTCTATATCCTCTGCAGACTTTTGAGGTGTCTTTTCCTTGCTCTGGACGCTATAGTGGTGGCTCCCGAAGCTCTTTCAGCTTTAACTAATCGCTGACGATCTATGATAGAGCAGCTAAAATATTATTTCCTGGTTGGATGCCAAATTTGTCCATTACTTTTGTCTTGCTAATTACACCATCACTGAAACAACAGCATCCATCACACTTATTTTGACTACTGGCCATCTAACAAATACTGTTTTCGGTACTCATTGTCACACGCAGCTGTTGAGACTCTCATTAGGATTTTGTGTACCGCCATGTGGACATTTGGTAAGTAATTTTTTCTCTACAAGGTTCATGTATATTAGTTTTATTGTTTCCATGACTGTGTCATTCAAGGTATGTTTATGGTAATATTCCTTGCCTGAAGCACCAGCGTGGCCAGTATGCATACATTTGTTCAAATATCCTTCATGACTATAATATGTATTTAAAAGTTTATAAACCGTAAAGTTTTGGAAAAGGAAGAAATTTGTCTTTCAGTTGGGAGCTTTTTTCCCCTTCGATTTTTTAGTCATTTTCACATGCAAGTCCCTTTAAATCTTCATGTCCAGGTTCAAACGTATGAGCGAAATATAATTATGATGAAGGAGCAGCACACTCAATGTGATATATGGAATTCTATCTAGAGCATTGCTTAGTTTATGCCTTATTAATAGCACCTTAACCGGGAACGACCTTAAGCACATTATGAGCGAGGATATATGATGTATAAGATCTTTAATGAGTAAATAATTTGTTTCTTATGTAATACAGCCAAGATCGCAAGTTACTGCTATTAGGATGATCGGTTTTGTCATATTAATTGCCATCATCGGATCTATCATTTCAATGAAGATGAAAGATCTGATGGTGACAGTTTATTAGCATGAACGGTTTAGGCAGAGTAAAGGCAATTTGCGACCTTGGCTGTTTTACATAACAAATTAATTAAACAGATCACTCCCGAGTATGACGAATGGTTACAGAAAAATAATAGTATTTTTAGCGATAGCTAGAAGACGTGGGTTAGTTGTCAGCTGGAACACTCTCTGAGCTCATTAAGGTCACGAAATCGACTTGAGACAACGTAGCTCAAAAGGTTATGGAGGTGGCGGAGGAGGAGAAGCAGGGGAAGGCTATCTTATTAAGGACACGGAGGATTTACTCGTAGAAAGTTCACTGTTCTTACAAGAAGAGAAGGAGTTCCAGTATTTACACACCTACGGGTGAAAATTAGAAGCAGCATAAGTGTAAAAGAAGAAATGAGCCCACCAGTCAAACAAAGCGACGGAAGTTCCACGTTGCTCTTGTGAGGCAGCGAGAAGAAACAGGCGAAGAGGGAACCCGCATATGCAAAGCCGTCGTGAAGTCTCTTATTTACACGTGCGGACGACTAGGTGGCGGGCGATAAGACGAGCGCGCGAGTTCCCCAGGAATTATTTGCGAACGATTTCGTGACGCGCGAGGGAGCTCAAACGGAGCAACCAAGCCAAGAGACGAGATGTTTGAAGGAGAAAAAAAAAGCCTAGGGTAAGGTGTTACAATTTCGATCATTTCGGACAAATGTTGTTATAACTGGAAATAAATTGAGAAAAGGAATAATTTTAACTATGGCACTTGTTCTTGGATGTTTAATGAATATGTAACACAAATGTTATACAGCTACAAATGTTTGTATAAACACAAAAAAAGGTTACGGAAGTGAGAAAAATTACGGGCATCTTCCACATAAAAAGCACTTTTTCTGTCACGCACCAACGCATACTTCATGGTACCAAACATTGCATTTTTGGCAGCGTATCCAGTCACCCTTAACTAGATGATTTATAAGAAAAAAAAATGTTTGTTAAGCTTAAGGGACTTAACTACGGGGTCATCAGTCCCTAAACTTACAAACTACTTATGAACTACCTACAACTAAGGACGGCACATATATCCATGCCCGAGGGGGGATTCGAACCCCCGACCGTAGTGGCCGTGCAGACCGTGACTGAAGCGCCTCAGTCCCCTCGGCCACCGCGGCCGGCGATTTATAAGAGCGCGTTAGACTAAGTACCTTCACTTACCTCTTTAAAGGGAAAAAAATTTATATCTCCTTACCGCAAAGCGGTGTATTCTTGGAAAAGACAGGAAGAGCTGTAGAAACCTGCTCCTCTACAACGCGACACAACGAGACACTACGAGACAGAAAAACGGCGCGAAAACGTACGTTGATCGTAATTGTACCTGTATCGAAATTGTACCACCTTACCCTATATTGTCAGAAAGCACTAGTTAGAAATTGAAACCCTCAGTATCGTAACCGCTCAAGAAGTTTTCATTATATGAGTTCATCTTGCTGAGCTCTTTCTAATGTTAATCGAATCAACAAAAGTTGCGAATAATTAGCCTTTGTTTAGGTGCTAGTTACGAAACTACTCAATTTCAGGGGTTGTGTTGTTCAAAAAAATTTTAATCTATCGGACCAAACTGCGTTGTCATCAGTCCGTAGCTTACAAACTACTTGAACTAAACTAACCTAAGGACAAACACGCACACTCCCATGACCCCAGGGAAGACTCGAACCTCCTACGGCGAGCAACCGCGAGCTCCACGGCGAGGCGCCTTAGACCGCTCCACCGCGGCTTTGTGTTGTTACGGAAGTCACTCTTTCCCGACGAGTGGATTATAATGATGAAGAACTCCTCCAAGAACATTAACACAGTTCATGAGTCAGAGTGTGATAAAGAAATTCAACAAAGTATATATGCCCCAATCCCTGTCTCAAAAGAGCAGAGCAATTGGTGGTGATCGTTATCAAACTAATAGAAAACTCCATTACTACCAGCATCACATCAATGGGTTTCCTAAGTGAAACATTTCTCTTGAAAGGCAGCGTTGAGGTAGGCCAGTAGAAGACGGCATATGGGAATGAACTACCAATCAACGTCAATAAAGCGGAAGCTATTATTAAGTACCTCTGGTTTGTTCACCCTGAACATCGTTTGTACTTTCGAAAACTTATGGACGATTGTTAAATGTTGAAGTATTAATGTTGAAGAGTCAGAAAGCAAAGTTTTGTATTAAGATTGAAATGTGTATATCTTTCACCGTAAGGAGTGACAGATGCTCTCTATTGTTCTTCATCCAATAAAGCGAATTGCCATATTTTACTTTTTTTTTTTTTTTTTTTTTTTTTTTTTTTTTTTTTTTTTGTCGTTTACATATTGTACGTACCAACTATCCACTTAATCCACAACATCATTTGTACCTAAAACTGTGTAACTATGTTTCATATCAACCCAAGTACACCACCACAGCGCACAAGAAGTGCAAACAATTAACTTTATTCGACTGTGTTTGATTAATAACGGGACACAGTGCCTATTTTGAAAAGTTACGAAGTTTTTACTCATTATCTCAGTACTTATTAATGGAACTCGTGTAGTTATTAAACTCAGGATTTGAGTTATAACTGTAAGGATTCAGGAGGCGCCATCCTAGTTCGGATTTGACTGAGAGACTGATAGAAACAACGTTTCCAGCCTTATAATGAATGAGTACGACGGAAGCAGCAAAATGCTTAAATGGAGATATCAAAGACGTCTCTATCGTGTATTACCTCCTGTAATTTTTCTGTGATTATATCAGACGTTCTCTTTTGAAATGTAAGCTAATAGTATTTATCCCTTCATCCTATAAAAAATGCGAATTTAATGTCTAGAGACGAAGATGAAAAGTATGAGAGCTAGCTTCTCAACTTACGTCGAAGCTTATTGACACATATGATTTATATTGTCAAGTTGTATAACATGACCTACGCACCCGCTCGGTTAGCCGTGTGGTCTAACGCACCGCTTTCCGAGACGGGAAGGCGTACATGGCCCGGTTTGAATCCGCCCGGTGGATTAACGAAAAGGGTCGGAGTGCCGGCCAGACTGGATGTGGTTTTTAGGCGGTTTTCCACATCCCCCTAGGGGAATACCGGGCTGGTCCCGAAGTCCCGCCTCAGTTACACACTTCGCAAACATTTCGTAACACTTTACACTTTCACACGCCTATAACACTATACGCAGACATTTGGGGTACATATTTCCTCCTGGCGTGCATGGGGTGGCGGCAGGAAGAGCATCCGGCCACCCTGTAAATATTAGCCCACGCCAAATCCGCGTTTAACACAGCGCCGACCCTGCAGCTGCGGGAAAAGGGCCAAAGAGAAAGGAAGGAAAGAAAGTATAACATGACCTACGCAGTGACGTCATCCAGAATGGCATTTCAGTTGTCTTGCGATATGTCTCTACAAGTCGTTGATGTTTACGATGCATGAATCTCCACTAGTTACAGAAGCAAACCCCTCGGAAAATCATCCCGCGTTGAATTACGGTTGACTCATAAAAGATAATACGTCAAGGTTATGGATTATAATGTTTTTAAGCTGCCACGTAAGTCGAAAATCTAGTTCTCCGGTTTTTCATTTGCTCATGAAACAAAATTTCATTCCTATTCCTGCCTTTTATTTTAATATAGATCGTCAGCTATCGTAATCGGTAGGTATTTTGAATTATGACGTCTTCAAAATTTCTTCTCGAGAAATTAAACAAACGCTGTCTTTGCGATCATTTTACAGTACTTACTTAAAGGCTTACCGCATGATAAGCTCTGAGAAACTACTATAAGTCTTTTAGTCCATAATCCTGTGGAGGTCAAACGAGTTTCAGCAGGTGTAAAATTTAGCTCGGCTTTAAATCATCATATCTTAAAAACGGATAATGATTATTCGATAAAAAATCGTTTTGACTTGATCAATTTATCAATCCCACCGCTTCCCGACCACACACACAGAAACTGGTTTTTACACGTCAAGATAATCCTAACGGGTATATAAAATGACGCCATTAGCTAACTATTAATTCAGCCGAGTTAACGTCATCTGCGAAAATAATAAATCGTATCGCACGGTTTGCTAGTGCGCCAGGTTCGGATCGTTTTTTCGGCAGCGATTTTCCGTATTTACGCCGTCATATCTCAACAACGGATAGTGATTATTGGATAAGAAAATAGTTTTGAGTTTGTCCTTTTATCTGAGTTTCGTGGCAGACATGGGAGTATCTGATAAAAGTTTAAAAGGTTCAAGAAGAGCTCGAAAAAAGTCTCCAAGGAAAACAGTTTTTGCACGTGAAAACGAGTAAAATGGGATTGGAGCCATATATATTGTTTTACCATTACTGAGCATTAATTTCAGCCCAACTGACAACTTTTATGACAGGGAATTCACCGAGTCCAATAAACTGCCTGGGAACGACTTCGGTTCGTAGTTCAGACTTATTATCTGGAACATGGCTTCAGTAAGACGGATGTTAAAAAAACACCATGATCCTACCTCAGATATGAAGCAAGTACCCGAAATAGCGAGTTTTCACTCTGACGTCTCAAACATAATTACACCGCTACTGTGCTGTAATGATGAAGGATGCCGAAAGTTTTGCATTGCACTGAGGTGAATAGTCAACGGATGTACTATTAGCAGGATGTGACACATTTGTTTCCACTGATCGATGAGTTAAGACATGTGAAGTTTAATGAAATCCATCTGGAAAGCAATACGACTCCAAAATATTAGGTATTCGTATGTGTCGTTTCCATTGCTGCAAACACATGGACCATTTAGAGAATAAATATTATATCACGAAAGGAAAAGGTAATATCGATGGAAGCGGAGACACTGCAACAGCAGACTCTCATAGATCTTTAAAAAGACAGAACTTTCTAGTTCTAATGTCTTATCGATAACTCAAATGTTCAAATGTTTGTTAAGCTTAACTGCGGGGGTCATCAGTCGCTAAACTTACAAACTACTTATGAACTAGCTAACACTAAGGACGGTACAAATATCCATGCCCGAGGGGGATTCGAACCCCCGACCGTAGTGGCCGTGCAGACCGTGACTGGCGCGCCTCAGTCTCCTCGGCCACCGCGGCCGGCTATCGATAACTTACTCATTATACCTTAGGCAAACACTTTATTCGCAATGCTCTTTTTTCCGTAGAAATAATTACAGAGGCTGACCTGTCCTACAAATCGAAAACCCACCGATAAACTAACTGTGCTTAATAGTGTTCTTCTCGATAGGTAGTACATTACGTCAACAAAAAATTTTTGGTCCACTCTTGCAAATATTTCGTGCAAAAAGTTTCAATAATAAACAATATAAAATAAAATATAATAAATATTTTATGTTGTATTATAATTTAACTATTTAATTGTCTGTTATTTTATTACATATTGCCAATTATTTTTGTCATTTAATTTTGAATGATGTATATTTTCTTATTTTTCGTCTGAGATATGCAAAAAATCATAAAAATACAGGTAAAGCTGAAGTGACTCGTAAAGCACCCCAGTGCCATTTTATTGTTTCACTAGTGACACATCAAGATGTAGCATATGTGATAATCAGATGATTACATTTATGTACAAGTCGGAATATTCTTCCTTTAATAACGGCGTTGCAGAATTCTGAAACAGAAATTCTTGAGGAAGCTTTTGCAACACACCATAAATAAAGAAACATTCACGATGTGTAAATGAGGGTCAACTCGTATAGGTGTGGTGCAAATAAAATATGTCCTCTGAAATACACGTTTTTGAAGGATAATTTTTTGGGGTTGGCGGGTCGGGAAAAGCATGCCATATTATCCAATAACCCTTATCGTCACAGACGTTGCCGTACTGACTTTATACATGAAAATATCTGTTGTTCCTCACTTGAAAATGTGGCTTGGGATCTTAATAATGTGAATGTCACCAAATTTTGCCTTTTCGGTAAAACTTTGTGCGGAAGCGAGATGTAGACCATAAGCAACTCAGTCTAGAAAAGACAGTGAGTTTGGAATTGTGGTGTTACAGAAAAATGCTGTAGATTTGGTGTGTAGATGGAGTAACTAATGATAAGGTTTGAACAGAATCGACCGCGGCGGAGCGACCGAGCGCATTGAGGCGCTATGCTACGATGCGCGTGGCCGTTCCCCGTCGGGGGTTCGAATCCCCTCTCGGGCATGGATGTTTGTGCTCTCTACAGTATAAGCTAGTTCATAAGTAGTTTGTAAGTTTAGCAACTGATGAACCCGCAGTTAAGTCCCATAAGCTTCATAAACATTTGAACATTTTTTGAACAGAATTGGGTTATGAGGAAAACTGAGGCATAATAGAAGAAATCTTGGATTTGACTTTTTAACTCATCTATTGACAGGAAATCTGAAGTGTGAAGAAATCCTCCACTTGAAATGGGCGTGGGGGAGTAAGTGTAGATTATCGAGGAAGACCAAGCGATGATTAAAGTACACATCGTCCAACAAATATGCACTATTCACAGACTGTCAGCATACGCTATGTGGAGAGCCATATCATACCAGACTTCAAAGTGAAAACTATAACAATTTTTATATATACCTTAAAATTCGATATTGAAGCTGCACCGGCCGCAGTGGCCGAGCGGTCTGGGCGCCGCGCCGTGGCTCAGCGCGCCGGGTCAGAGGGCTCAACGCCCTCTGTAATAAAAGAATTTTAGCCAAATACTAAACGAACACTAAGAACGAACATGAACCAACTACCGCAAAGTATTGATCTACCTGAATAATAATAATAATAATAATAATAATAATAATAATAATAATAATAATAATAAAAGCAGTCTGCGGGGCGCCAGTCACGGCCACTACGGTCGGGGGTTCGAATTCCCTCTCGCGCATGGATATTTGTGCCGCCTTTAGTATTAGCTAGTTCATAAGTCGTTTATAAGTTTAGTTAAGTCCCATAATATCTACGAACATTTTCCTTATTGAAGTTGAAAATAATAACAACAGCTTAATTATAAAAATAAAAAAAGTACTAGAGAGATTAAAATAGGTTAAAACACCATACGCAGTACCGCGTATGCACACGACTTATTTTTGATGGGAGATTCGATTGAAAGGTTGTAATCTACTATTTCAGAGCTAGATTAGAGTTGTAAGCGTTATGGTATGAAGATGAGCGTCTCCAAAACGAAAGTAATGTCAGTGGTAAAGAGATTTAAAGATAATGAGTCCGAAATAGGTGAAACAAAGTTAGAACAGATGAACCGTTTCAAGTACTTGGGATGTATTTTCTCACAGAATTGTGTGATACTGGAAGAACTGGAATCAATGTGTAGCAAGACTAATGTAGTGAGTACTCAGGTACGATCTGCTCTCTTCTGCGAAAAGGAAGTCTAAGTTAGCTGTTCACCGTTCAATCTTCGATCAACTTCCTTGCATGGAAGTGAAAGCAGGTTACCTTATTAATAAGGTTGAGGTTACAGATATGAAAGTAGCACGGATGAGTCCAGGTACTAACAGATGGGAATAATGGAAGGAGGGATTCCATAATGAAGAAATCAAAGAAAACCAGTGAATGAGCACCATAGATGAAGCAGAGCGAACAGGCTGAGATGGTGGGGGTCTTATTACACGCATGGGAGAAGCAAAGTTACCAAAGAGAGTCATGGGTTAAGCAACAGTCGGTAAGAGGGGTCGAGGTAGACCAATGAGAAATTACTTGGATTCAGTCAAGAACGATTATGATGTAACAGGCTTAACATCACACGAGGCATCAATGTTAGCAATGAACAGGAGACTATTGAGGAATTTTATTAGAGGGACTGTGCTCGAGATTGAACACTGAAAGGCATAATCAGTCTCTAACGATGATAATGATGAAGATGAGTGGCAAATTATGTTTTCAAGAACTTTAGGTAAATAATGCACCAGCTGTCCGTTTCATAATTTTTCTGTCAGGAAGATATATTTTGAAACTACCTCATCTCAGTTCTAGTACACATATCAGATTAACTTCTTGATTACTTAAAAATGGAAAAAAAGATAGTCCCAAAATGTGTAATATTCACTAAAAGAAACAAAAGGTTAAATTGTAACTGATGACTGATTTGCCTTAATATTTCAGAAAATATTACTCCGAGAAATAGATCAAATTGGTGTTTTAAATGAATGCCACAAATATTAAAATGTTGTATGACGTGTGTTCAAAAGGTAAGATTACTTTATATAGTCACTTATTATTCAATATGTGACATTACAGATAAAGGGGGAAACATTGATTCCATGTGAAAACCACGTTTTGGCAATTTGTTGGGTTCCCAAGCCGGCTGGCTAACAGTTTGGACCTAGTGAATGGAATACACGTCGTTAGGAAAAGCCTAATCTGCTCGGAAACAGGAAACGGCGGTCTTGGATTAGCGAGAGCGGCTATCCAACATTGCAATTAAAATCAATATAGCCACACACATTATTCTGAAAATCCATATAAAATCAGGGACTATAATTATATGAATGGATTCAGTAGACTTGGGAGAATAAAAAGCCGTAATTACAATTTCAATATCACTTACAGATAAAAAGCCAACAAATTTCAGAATTATAATAATTATAAGACTAATATTTACAATTATTGATACGTAGTGTTCATCAGTAATAGCTTAAGAAGCAAATCGGCAGCATTGTACCACGCTACCTATCTTAAAAGACACAGCTCGTTATTTCTGTATTCTTTCAATTGACGTTCTTTTCCACTTCCAAGTATCACTGGGCGTTCAGTCTTCCGACTGTCGTCATTTAAGCTTCCTTGTGGGCAATTCTCTTCAGTCGCCGTAGCCGCAGCCCGTCGCGTCAAGTGCTCCGCTTGACGTCCGCGCCCGCTACAGGCGGCTTCCGTTAATCCTCTCGAAATTTGAATGTTGTCACCGTGTCTTTAGGAGATCGAGTGCTAGATCCAGGCGGAACTAATATTTCAATAGAGTCTTTAATAATACTGTCCCTATAAATGGATGTTTGTGTCGAATCTTGACAGCATCGTAATTCTTTGAATGGTTTAATTCCAAGCAATGTTCTGCTATACCTAACTTGGAAACTTGTTTGAGTCTTGTGATCTGTCTAGCAACGCCGTATCTCCAAGTACCGTCCATAGAGTGTAAATATGGAGTGAGCGTAGCCTAATGTGCTGCTTTACACCTGATTCCGACGGTCCAATATATGACATAACACACTGACATGGTATGTGGTAAATTCCAGGTGTCTGTAGGGCCAAATTATCCTTTACGTAAGAGAGCCCTAATCTTACATGTTGGGAGAATACGGTCTTTATACTTTAGAAGTATTCTACAGATTTTCGCTGATATAGGTCCGACATACTGAGGTAAACAACCGTCTTCGTTTCTTCTTGTACTTCTGATGACTTCTCTGGTGGAGAAACAGGTCGAAGCGCCTTCTCGGTATCTCTGGAAGAGTATCCATTTCTGTAGAACACAGACAGAAAGTGTTCCAATCCTTCGTCAGATTATCTGGATCCGAAAGTGTTCGCGCCCGATGAACCAGAGTTCTGAGAACATTCTTTTGAGCCGGATGGTACCAGCTACTGGCTTGCAGGTACAGATCGTTGTGAATTGGTTTTCACTATCTACTGTGACCATCTGCCTTCTTCTGAACAAGAACATCTAGGAATGCGAGCTTTCCATTCTTTTCCATCTCCACAGTGAATTTAACGAGAGCGAAGACAGGAAGACGATTACCGCGGTTACAACAGCCGAGGAAGACCGTGTGAAATCAACACATAAGGAGGTCAACCACCACCAGCTCTTGTCCAGGTTTCCGTGATTCCGAAAAGTCTGTAAATCTATCGGGCCAAACTGCGTGGTCATCAGTCCGTAGCTTACAAACTACTTAAACCTAGGTAAACTAACCTACGGACAAACGCACACACACTCGTGCCCCAGGGAGGACTCGAACCTCCACGGCGAGCAACCGCGCGCTCCGCAGCGAGGTGCTTTAGACCGATCGCCTACTCCACCGCGGCTCCGTGGTTCCCTGTTAGCTTAAGATGAATACCGTAGCTGTTCCGATGCCCACGGAATATTCCCAATTGGGACAAACATTCCAACCCCCAATATCCCCAGCAACAAAAATACACAACCGTGTAACATTAACCCAATGGCTGAAAAGGGTCCACAGCATACCCTAAAACAGCCCGACCCTCATCCTAAGTGGGGGAATGAAAAGAAAAAAGTAACTAAACCATTTAATGAATTGCGATGCTGTCAAGATTGTGACACAGACACCCAGATATTGGGATATTATTATTAAAGTATTGAAATAAAGGTCACACAGGACCTAATCAACCGTGACGCTGGCTATCAACTTAGTTCCGCCTGGAATCTAGCGTCTAATAACGACGCAAAGGAGACAACATTCAAATTTCGATAGCTCTGTAATTGGTGACAAATTGAATATCTCAGCGCAAATAACGAAGATTGCATAGAGTGTGCTGTATGAGACAATAAATCAAGCTCCTGGGGACGGTAACATAGCGGAATAATGGCAGTTTGAACACCGGAAGCCGCCTTTAAATGACGACAGTCGGAAGATTGAACGCCCAGTGAATTGGAAAAGAACGTCACACGATGAAATTATTAACGGACAAGAGCAGATAAGTACGCGCACAGCAGTCAGAGCAGCCACATATACTTAATACTAGGGTGGCTGCTATTGGCCGGCACGGACGTCAAACGGAGTACCTCTAGCAGAATGTACCAATAAGAGAACGCCTAGCCGTCACAAATAGGCATAAATACTGGACACGTTCCACACTGGAATCAACCTCAAGAAGCACCTGATGTAGATAGAGAGTAAAAAGGTAAAGCAGTCATCAATCCGAAGATTGGTTTGAACACCACAGTGCTTTACTAGGCATGGTCCTGTTTGGAGGTGGTATGCCGTTGCCTTCCTCCGACCTGACTTACCCAGTCAGTTATAGGGGGACCTACAGTTTAACGTGGGTTCCGAACCACGGTGCTACTCGGTATTTTTCACATGAGCGATACTGCCAGAGGTGAAAGAAGTGAAAAGTGACAGATAAAAATCCTAGGGACCTGACGGAGATCGAACCCACAACCTTTGGATTTGTCGTCTGGCACTATACCACTGTGCAACCGAGGCGCACAGAGAGTAACGTGATCGAAATATCGTGCAAGTAAGACGCGGATTACCGGCTGAAAACCCGATTCTCCAATATGACAACACCCTGCCGGGAAAGCCTTAGCATCAACATCCGATATGCTGATTGCACAGTAATATTTTCTGATAGTGACGATAGTTTCCAATAGCTTGTAAACAGACTTTAACAAAAAAAAAAAAAAAAAAAAAAAAAAAAAAAAAAAAAAAAAAAAAAAAAAAAACGCTCTGGTCTAGATGACAACCCTCAAAAAATGGGCATTAACAGAGAATGCGTTGCAGTTCCACCTGCTTACCGATGAAGCGGGTTTCACAAACCACGGGGCAGTGAATCTACTGATCCGTGGACAATCTTCGCTGGCTCCGACAGGTAGAGCGACAGCGACCGTGGACTGGAAATGTGTGGTACGGAATCATTGGCGACCACCTCATTGGTTCCCCCTTCATTGCAGGGGCCCAAACAACTGCAACATACATCGAGTTTCTACAGAATGATCTGCCAACGTTGCTCGAAAATGTCCCACTGGAAACACGTCGACGTATGTGGTACCAGCATGATGGTGCATCTGCACATTCCGCAATTAACACTAGGCTGACCCTTGAAAGGATGTTCGACGGTCGTTTCATAGGACGTGGAGGACGCATAAATTGGCCAGCCCGTTCTTCTGATCTTACACCTCTGGACTTCTTCCTGTGGGGTACGTTAAAGGAGAATGTGTACCGTGACGTGCCTACTACCCCAGAGGATATGAAACAACGTATTGTGGCAGCCTGCGGCGACATTACACCAGATGTACTGCGGAGTGTACGACATTCATTACGCCATAGATTGCAATTGTGTGCAACAAATGATAGCCACCACATTGCCTGACATGTCGGAACACACTCTATTCCACTCCGTAATTGAAAACGGAAAACACCGGTGTACGAATACCTCACCCCTCATGGGATGTACATGTGCGTCAATGAAAAAGACAAATAAAGGTGTTAGCATGTGGACGTAATGTGCTGTTCTAGTCTCTTCTGTACCTAAGGTAAATCACCGTTCCCTTTAAATCCCTACTTAATTCAGTGCTCTCCGATACACTCGATCGAACAGCGGAAGAGTGGTACTCAAGCGTCAGTTTTAGGTTACAATATCTCCGGATGTAATTAACATTTTACAATGCAACAAACGGCACTGATTACGTATTTGTTTATATTTTAAGATGTGCTAACAAAACTAACGGGGTTCCATTTAAAAAAACATAGGTTTATGTTAAAGAAACATACTTCCGTGCATTTTTTTATGGTTTGTATTAACCAATTACACTAGGCCCTCTCCCCACGTTCGGTCTGTGGAATCGGCTCGTCAGTATTTGATGTGGTTTACGAAATATATCCAGCGGTAATGTTAGGTGACTACCTTCGCATTACAATAAATGAGCAGTGGGCTCTTTCTGATGAGGTGAGAACTCGGACTGCAAAGGTCAGGGCTGTGTTCAATAAGGTGAGTAATCATAGCTTAGCAATGACGACGAAGATCAGATTTCTACGCTGCTATGTGTCTGCTACCCTCTTCTGTAGTGCTGAAACACGGACTTTGACAGTAGCGTTGGGTAAGCTGTTGGAAGATTTTGAGATGTTGCTGTAGAGGAGAAAGTTTCGAATACCATTGAAATCGCATATCACGAATGTCATGGTTCTACAAAGAATAAACAAAGATAAAGAAGTACTGGCTTCCGTTAAAGCAAGAAAAATCCAATACCTGGGACACAATATGCGGAACAACAACATATATATCACCTCCTCCAGACCATCCAGCAAGGAAACATACCAGGAAAGAGAAGCGATAGCCGGAGAAGAATGTCCTGGCTTAATTACCTCTAAAAAAAAAAAAAAAAAAAAAAAAAAAAAAAAAAAAAAAAAAAAAAAAAAAAAGAAAAAAAAAAGAGAAACTGCAGAGCTACTTAGAGCTGCAAGTGACAGGAAAAGCACTGTCAATATGGTTCCCAACGTCCGGAACGGATAGGAGTCAGAAGAAGAAGACTTGCAGTCGATTCATCGTATGCCACTGTAACATCTGCAGTGTTTTAGAGCATTTGTTTCCATTTAATGCAAACTATTTGCTCCAATTCCTATGATAATAGAGAATGGCAGATCACACTATCTGTCAAAATACATAAAGAATAAAAATAACCAGAAGTATGCTGTACATTGAAACTAACATGGTATGCCTTATGTATTATAATTTTATTGGTTAGACTGTATAAGGTACATAAGCAGTTACTATGATCTCTGTACTTGACCCGAGATGCTAATAGACCATGCCCCCCCTTTTTCTTATACATGCGAAATGAAGAGCACAAAATATTACACTTAATGGGATATAGACTCCATCTAGGTATCCATCCATATAGAATCCATCTAGGACAACGACCTAAGCTCTTGTTGCCATTGTCTGCCACACAAAGGGTAGAATGTGGATAGCATATTCTATGCAATTGCTTCCTTTTCACATGAAAACTATTTTCCAAGGTATATTAACTTATATGTAATCTGTTTTTATTCACAGCGTTTTTCTTTTTCTTTTTTTAATATCGATAATCGAATTACGTTGCCTGGACAATTTGCAAAGTCGCCTTACTTTTTTGAACAGTCTTTGTATTAGAGGTTTAAATTCATGCATTCCGACTCGCAGAGAGGAACATACGTCGCAGCAACGATGAGAGACTAACGCGAAGGAATTTAATTTGGGACGCGCGATCCCCGATCTGTGATCGCTGCTGCCAGTAGGTGTTGGGGGGGGGGGGGGGTGTGCCAGCTGATCTAACGACGCGATAAGATTTCTCCGGCGCGCGCTGAGTTCCCTGCTCTCCTACTTTACAGGGCGCCTTTAACGACCCAGGAAACAAATTGCTCGGCCGCCTACGAATAAAAAGTATTATTCGGGTCTAGATTTATTCGGCCGGCCGGCAGCCCTCCCAGCTGGCCGCCTCGCCGTCCTCCCTCCAGACACCCTCCGGGTGGTGGACCCTCCCCTACCGACCACCCAACCCCCCCGCGCCTCGACTCACCCCCACCCCGACGGAGCAGCTGGAATTCCTATAACTCGCTTAATTATAAGGGAACTTCGTGTTAACACACAACAAATCGTCGGGTGAAATTAACGAATATTCGTGTGGGCGGGAGATATAGCGCGCCCGGACGCCGCTGATTGGCGCCTCGGCCGGGCCGGCTAGCGTGATCGGCGGCAGCGGGGGCGGCGGGGGTGGCGGGGGCGGCGGGGGCGGCGCGTGCGGGGGCGCGCGGTGGGTGGCGGCGGCGCCGTGGCGGCGGCAGGCACAGGGCGCTGGGCCCGAAAAGGGCAGGCGAGCCGAGGCGGACACCCGCTGGCAGCCAACTTAACCTGCGCTACCGACTCACATTATTACGGCCACCTGCCAGTGGGAGGGTGGGGAAACTGCTGTTACCACACGCGCCGGCGGCTAGGCGACAATCGGGAGACGTCTCCGCGGGTCCTGCCTAGCCGGCCGCGGTGACCGAGGGGCCTGAGGCGCTTCAGTTACGGTCTGCACGGCCACTACGGTTGGGGGTTCGAATCTCCCCTCGGGCATGGATATTTGTGCCGTTCTAGGTCGTAAGTAGTTCATAAGTAGTTTGTAAGTTTAGGGATTGATGACCCCTAGTCAAGTCCCATACGTTTTACAAACATTTGGTCCTGCCTAGAAACGACGTGTCTCCACGTCCCTACCACAGAGTGAGCGTAGCCTACTGTGCAAGTTTACGACATTTGGCCGGGCTAGTTCAAATGTTTCAAATGTTTGTATAGTCTATGGGACTTAACTACGGGGTCATCAGTCCCTAAACTTACAAATTACTTATGAACTACTTACGAACTAGGACCAAGGGGGATTCAAACCCCCGACCGTAGTGACCGTGCAAACCGTGACTGGAGCGCCTTAGTCCCCTCGGCCACCGCGGCCGGCCCGGGCTAGTCACGTGGGGGTATTTGGACGAGGCCGTTGGGTTAAACTTTGATATTATTTTGTGAAGAAATATGCATTTATCAATATTCATGGTGTCTGCTGAAAAGTAATCTTCATCACACACAATAAACTTCCAACAACGCTTCTTCCAATTCTCGAAGCACTTCTCATAAACCGAGCAAGGTGACGCAGTGACAACACACCGGATTCGCATTCGGGAGGATGGTGGTTCAAATACACCTCTGGCCATCCAGTTTTAGGTTTTTCGTGATTTACTTAAAACAATCTAGGCAAATGCCGGAATGATTCATTTCAAAGGGCAGCCGCCCCCGCCGCCTCCGCCCCCGCCGCCGATCACGCTAGCTGGCCCACACGAATATTCGTTAATTTCCCTTATAATTAAGCGAGTTATAGGAATTCCAGCTGCTCACATTATTACGGCCACCCTCTACTTACCCCGGCGGCTAGGAGACAATCGGGAGACGTCTCCGCGGGTCCTGTCTAGCAACGACGTCTCCCCAGATCCCGACCACAGAGTGAGCATAGCCTACTGTGCAAGTTTTCGACATCTGGCCGGGCTAGTCACGTGGTATTTGTACGAGGCTGTTTGGTTAAATTTTGATATTACGAGGCGCGTCCAGAAAGTAAGTTCCGTTTGGTAATAATGAGGAAATCAAAGAAAAACTAGGAATGAACACCATAGATGAAGCAGTTAGAGCGAACAGACTGAGATGGTGGGGTCATGTTACACGCGTGGGAGAAGCAAGGTTACCTAAGAGCAGTGGCGTAGCAATGTCACCAAGGGCCCCGGGGCAAAAATGACACTGGGGCCCTCTTTAAACTAAAATTATGCAAAACTACTTCATCATCACTTCCTCACCGCCTACTGGAATACATAATAAGGCAAACCTAAATACTATTATGTAATTTATTATGTGTCACGCAGCAGATAATATTTAATTGTACTCTCAAATATAACTGTGAAAGTTGGTTTGTTTGCTATGCTTTCACGCAAAAGTTATTGGGCGGATTTGAATGAAATTTTGCAGAGGAATAGAGTTGGACCTGGGTAAGACATAAAGATAAACGACCTCTTGGGATAGTTTCCGAAGTTGCTCCATACTAGGTGAAGGAAGTCGCAGGCAAAAGCTAGTAAAAAATAAACAATGAAGAAATATTACTTAACCATGAAAACATGCCCCCCCCCCCCCCTGTCGCGAAGCAAACCGGGAACAGTCACGTCCGCGGTGACAGGAGGCGAACTGTTGTCAGTGCTGACGACTCACTATCCATGCCGATCAGCCTAATTTCGTTGATAGTCCAGTCAAAGAAGACAAATAGGAGAAATATTCGTGTAGGATGGTTTCAGAAAAGAAAGTTGCCGGATTTTGTTTGATGGAATACTTTGGTTTGAGCCGTGCTCCTACCAGGCTTCATGAAGTATATATTAATGCCTGGCCAGGAAAAAGTAATATGTAAAATAACTAAGTTAACATCTTCGCTTATTATAGTGGCACTGAGGTACAGGGTAGTGTCTTGTAATAATACATTGTAGAGACTTCATATTCAAATGTGATCACACTGTCTACTGTCCAACACTGTGCTAGTAATTCAGCACCATTCACTGTTATTTCGCAAAGATTGGCAGGCACGGCAACTCCGACTTCAACCGACAGGCGACAACACAATAACGGTGGCAGGGTCCACGTCTTAGCAGACAAGCAAAGGACCTTGTTATGTTTATATTCTGGGGTGCGAATAATGTTTGGATTTCACTTCGTGCGTTTGAGGTTTGTTGGTCATGGTTCAAAAAGTTCAAAGTCGGAAAACCCCCCGATCAACTAAATTATTATATACAGTAGAACTTCGATTGTCCGAAGTAATTGGGGGACATGAAAGTGTTCAAGGATCAACGGTAACTTTTTTGGAACGTCGCTCACGTAGGCCGAGGGGCCCCTTGAGCTCGGGGGCCCCGGGGAACTGCCCCGCCTAGCCCTATGATACCTACGCCACTGCCTAAGAGACTCATGAGCTCGGCAGCGGAGGGTAAGAGGAGTCGAGGTAGACCAAGAAGAAAGTACTTAGATTCGGTGCAGAGTGATTTTGAAGTAAAGGGCATAACATAAGACGAGGCATCAATGTTAGTATTGAATAGGAGATCATGGAGGAATTTTATTAGAGGTACTTTGTTCCAGACTGAACGCTGAAAGTCATAATGAGTCTCTAATGATGATGATGATGATGATGCACACAGATACAGGAAAAATAACTATTGCACAAAATTCTACAACTCTTAAACTACTTTTCCACATAACTACCGAAATTTTGCAGGCATTTGTCATAGCGCCGCACCAGGTTTTGTATACCTTCTTCATAGAAATCTGCCGCCTGTGTCTTCAACCAGTTGGAAACAGTTTCTTTCAGCTCGTCGTCGTTGGTGAAGTGATGACCGCCAAGGAAAGACTTGAGATGTAAGAACAGATGAAAGTCGCTAGGAGCGAGTTCAGGGCTGTACGGAGGATGGTCAAACACGTCCCAGGCAATTCCCTGTAGGAGGTTTTTTTGTCACATTTGCAGTGTGTGGTCGAGCATTGTCTTGAAGCAAAACAACACCTTTTGACAGCAGTCCCCGGCGCTTATTGTGAATTGCACGGCGCAATTTCCGAAGTGTCTCGCAATAAGCATCTGCTTTGATTGTTGACAACGCGGTAAGAAGTCAATGATTAGGATGCCTTTCCAGTCCCAGAACACTGTGCACATCATTTTCCGAGGTGTCATGATTTGCTTCGGCTTTACCTTTGGTGGGGATGAAGTGTGCCTCCATTCCATTGATTGCCGCTTACTTTTAGGGGTGTAGTAAGAAACCCACGTTTCATCTCCGTCTCAGAAATTCTTCGCCGCTTTCAGCATAACGGGTCAAAAACTCAAGTGCACTACCTATTCGTTGTGTTTTGTGTTGCTCAGTGAGAATCTTTGGTACCCAAGGTGAGCAAAGTTTACGGAATTGCAGTTGTTTGGTAACAATTTCATGCATCAGTGATCGTGAAATTTGGGGGAAGTCCATAGCGAGAGCACTAATTGTAAACCTACGTTTTTCCTGGATCTTGTCATCAATCGCGTAAACCAGTTCTTCTGTAACCAAAGATGGACGCCCACTTCGTTCTTCATCGTGCACATCACTACGCCCGCCATTGAAATGTCGGACACATCATCTCACCATCGAATCACTCATCGCATTTGGTCCGTAAAACATCGCAAATTTGCCGATAAATTTCACTTGATTTCACTTTCCTCGCATTCAGAAACAGAATCACCGACCTGATTTCACAGGCGTCGGGACTTTCAATCAACGCCGACATTTCAAACAAGCACAACAAAGCGTACGTAATTGACAGCGATCTCCAAATGGCGCACGTTCTTCTCCTTGATACACATCGCCTATAGCGCATATGCAGAACTGCAATCGCAGCGCTGCAGCGGAGATAAATTGAAACGGAACTTACTTTCTGGACGCGCCTCGTATTTTGTGAAGAAATATGTATTAATCAATATTCATGTTTCCAGAATGAAACTTTCACTCTGCAGCGGAGTGTGCGCTGATATGAAACTTCAGGGCAGATTGGAATTGTCTGCTGGAACCGGGACTCGAACCTGGCACTTTTGCCTTTCGCGGGCAAGCGCTCTACCGACTGAGCTATCCCGACACGAATCACGATGCCGCTTCACATCTTTACATCCACCAGTACCTCGCCTCCTACCAGCAATTACATTAATTTTTATTGCACTACCATCATTACGATTACTATACTTACTTGATGTTTCATCAGATGCCATAGTTACAATTAAAACAATTGGACGACTATAATATTAAAGTTATGAATATTTAGACTCTTTCCAAGTAAACTGTCGGAAGTAAAGTTGTGAGGCGGCATTGTGAGTCGTGTCGGGATTGCTCATTCGGTAGAGCGCATGCTCGCGAAAAGCAAAGGTCCCAGGTTTGAGTCTCGGTTCCGACACACAATTTTAATCTACCAGTAAGTTTAATATTCATGTTGTCCGGTGAAAAGTAATCTTCATCACGTACAATAAACTTCCGACAACGCTTCTTCCAATTCTCGAAGCACTTCTCATAAGTATTGTTTTGGTACAGCCTTCACTTCATCACCATTTACGGTCCTTTTAAGCAAATCAGGATTATCATTGACGTCATTCAAGAGTTCCCGAGCGATGCTCATGCGACGGTACTTTTGATCATAATTGAGAAGTTTTGGAAAAAAAAAAAAAAAAAAAAAAAAAAAAAAAAAAAAAAAAAAAAAAAAAAAAAAAACCTTCGCTGACCAACGTCTCGTGCCTAAAACGCCCCGAAAAGCATGACGCGAGCCGATCGAAATGCTACACCGTGAGCAACTTCCCTTACGGTTATTCGACGTTTTACCAAAACAATTTTCTTCACAGCTTGAACGTTATCATCTGTTGTACATCCAAGCGCGTTTGTTTTTCTCTGTCTGCGCCTTACTGTCTTCAAGGGAATTGATGATGTGGAAATTAATTTGTCATCAGGTCTTGGGGGGAAAAGTTTTTCTTCAGAGACCGTCTGTTCTTTGTGGAGGTGTTTTGAACTTCACAATTACTCAGAAAGATGCACCTAGTCATGGTAATGTATGGATAACTGTTGCTAAAGTACGGTGTGATGGTAGTACTGTTTCTGGATTGGAGAGTTTTAGTAACAGAGATGTGATTGCTTTTCGTACATTTCAAGTTGCGGAAGTGTACAACCGTGACGTTGGGAAGTCTTATTTCACCTGTAGCATGCCTTTTACATCGAGGACGAGGAATCATCGAAAATTCAATGAGAAAGAGGGTGGTTGTATATGGGTGAAGAGCCGACTCACGGTATGCCACTGTGCCACTGTCAACCTCTCAAGTGTTTTAAAGCAGTTAATTCAATTTTCACACCAAATGTAATACAAATTATTTACTCCATTTCTTATACCTAATAATAGAGACTTGTTTGACATATATTTCTGGATGTTGGAAGGTGATTGGTTTGAACACCACAGTGCTGTACAGCGCGTGGTTCTGTTTGGAAATGGTATTCCGTCCTTTGAACTGAATTATGCAATTTCATATAGATTCCCCACCACGGCATTTTCACATAAACGATATTGTTAATACTCGCAGGCACAACGGTTATTATTTCTTAAGAGTGGGTAGTTGTCCAAAAGTTCATCCCCTTCTAATCCCTCCTCCTCTCCCTCACGCCCTCTCTCTATACATAAAATAGTTCTGTTCGTTTTTGACATTAAAAGAGTCCAAAGAAGGACAGCTCGCTCTGTATTGTCACGATACAGGGGAGACAAGCTGACGGAAATGATACAGGATCTCGGATGGGAATCATTACAACAACGGCGTTTATCGCTACGGCGTGGGCTACTTACGAAACTCCAATCCCCAAGATTCTTCTCCGAATGCGAAAATATATTGGTGAATCCCACTTACATAGGCAGAAGAGATCATCAGAATAAAATAAGAGAAATTAGAGCTCGGACGCAGAATGTACGAAAATTCTTGACCGACTGCTTTGAAATTTTGACACAACGTTGCAGTGTAATAAAGATATGTTGCATATATTGTATAAAACCTATAGGTATATTACTTTCGCGATTTTTCGTATTAACGCGTGGGCATTATAAAGTTCATATAAATCATATATGACCAATACTCAATACATACAAGTAAAAGGAAGTGTTAAAATTTCAAAACATTCCGTCTAGACCTTTCACAGATATAGGATTTTGAACATAACACCAAACATGGCTCTAGGTTAGAGGAGAGTGAGGAGGCGGTTGTAGGGACGGCTGGCGAGGGGGGGAGGTGGAGGGGAAGAATAGGTAGAGAGTGATGATGAGGTGGATCTTAGCAAGCAATGACTCGTTAAACTAGAAAGGCTTAAAACTTCCTGGCAGATTAAAATTATGTGTCGGAACCGGGACCTTTGCCTTTCGCGGCTGAGCTATCCAGACACGACTCACTGTCCGTCCTCAACTCTTCAATTCTGCCAGTAACTCGTCTCCTACTTTCAAAACTTCACAGAAGTTCTGCAAACCTTGCAAGACTAGCACTCCTGGAAGAAAGGATATGGTGGAGACATGGCTTAGCCACAACCTAAGGGAGTTTCAAGAATGAGACTTTCACTCTGCAGCGGTGTGCGCTGATGAAAATTATGTGCTTGAACCTGGATATGAAACTTCCTGGCAGATTAAAGTGTGTGCAGGAACTGGGACTCGAACATGGGTCCAGGTTCGAGTTCCGGTTCTGGCACACAATTTTCATTTGCCAGGAACTTTCATATCAGGGTACACTCCGCTGCGGAGTGAAAGTTTCATTCTGGAGACAGGTTTATTACCATTTCAAAAACTTTTCTGTACTTTTAGTTCTATTTCACTCGGTGTAATGTATAGTCTAAAATGCATCTAACAGAGAGCTACCCGTTATCGAATTTTTGAATCAACTACGTACAGACACTTGATAGAGAGTGTCATTTTGAAATGACTGTTACGAATGAAGAAAAGGTTAATGATTTATTAGAAGCCGGCCGCGGTGGCCGAGCGGTCTGCGGCGTGCCAATCACGGTCTGCACGGCCGCTGCGGTCGGGGTTTCGAATCCCCACTCGGGCATGAATGTTTGTGTCGTCCTTAGTATAAGTTAGTTTATAAGTAGTTTGTAATTTTAGGGACTGATGACCCAGTAGTTAAGTCCCATAAGCTCTACAAACTTTTGAACTATTTTTTTTAATTTATTTATTAGTAAGATAAGATGCTGTACTACCATGCGTCAAAAAACAGATCTTCAAACCGTTTGCTTTTTTAAAAATAGATTGAGAAGGCGTTCTCAGAATATATGACTTCAACTGCGCATGGGCGGAGCTGAAAATATGTATGTAGCCGGGATTCGAACCTGTGTCTCCCGCTTACTAGGCAATTGCGCTGACCACTACACCACAGTTCGAATATTGTGGGCAGGGTAGAGCTGGAAATTTGTGTGTGACGGGAGGCGTACATAGGTAGTCCTTGCAGGGGCGGTGCTCACTATTGTCACCAGTTCGCAGTCGGCCGGCTGGGGCCGTGGCGAGCGGACGCGGCGGTGTTTACGTCTGCTGCTGTCGTCTGAGCGCTGTTTCCGGGTGAGTTGACGCTCTCGTAGCGGCCGCAATAACGTGTTATTGTGTGAATCATGACTAGAACACGAACATGACTGAAGTACCAAGAAGAGATACTTTGAAGTTTGTATTTGATTGCAACTATGCACGACCGAAGTCTTATGAAATTGAATCATGGATTGAGGAATCACTGAAACGTTCATTTGGCGATATTATCGGTGTCCATCTCTCAATAGTTAGCAGTACTGTGTATATTAAGTTCAAAAGTCCGGAAATTTGTGACGAAATTGTGCAGTCCCGTGTTGCTAATCTTAAATTCAAGCACTGTGATGGGAACGTTGGTGAAGTGAAAGTGACGCACGCAGGGTTTGCTGTTCGGACAGTCGGAATTTTCGAACTACCGTTTGAAGTTCCTGCAGAAGAAATTAATGCTGCTTTGGCGAAATATGGAAAGGTCATCAGCAATGTTCCTGAAAAATGGATGTCGTTTAAAGTACCTGTTTTAAACGGTGTTCGGCAGGTGAAGATAGAATTAAAGACACATATCCCATCATATATTTCGATCTGTGGCTATAGGGCGATTATCATGTACGACGGTCAACCGCGTACTTGCTCTGGTTGCGGTTCAACTGGTCATGTTCGAGCCCAATGTATTCAAAGAAGAGTGACACAGGTACCTACAGGAGAAACAGAGCCAGCTGACAGGATGACGACCCTCCCGATCTCTTACGTGGCTGCGGCCCGATTGCGCACGAACACGCCGGAGCACCCTCATTTCAGTGAATCGTCCGGTACTACAGAAGCTGTACAAGAGACGTCTATGGAAATTCCCAACCAAGATAATTCTACCGAAGATGTGTCAATGGAACATGATCAACCGGAGGGTACGAGCTCGGCCGGCCTCCAATAAGGTGCTCCAGCCCAAGAAGACGGAAAGCGTTCGAGTCCCAGCAGCGAACTGGAATCCAACCCAGTGGTAAACGAAGAACGAACTCCGGGAAAGGAAACCTGTTCCTCAAAAAATCAAACAGCAGTCTCTCTCAAGAAACACAAAAAACGAAGAATAGCCCATCAAGACACTGAGAAGATAGTGCCAATATTGCCCGAGAAACTGACAGAAATTGGTCTCACTTTACCTGACACCACATCAGCAAATTCCGATCCGAAGCAGCAGAATGGTAGCAAACGGGTGTCGGAAATCTCCCCACCTAATATCAAGCCGGGGGACTATGAAGCTGTGGAAGACCCACCGGGATTACAACCCGTCGGTAGGGAGAGGCCAAGTCTACCGGAAAACGGCGCACAAAGCAAGACTGCCTCAGACCGTATACTGAACTGGGCGGATGACGGGGAAGATGTGGCAATGGAGCAAGAAACGGGTAGAGCTGGCCCACCAACAGACGATGTATCAGCCACAACGGGAGAAGAATTATGCGACCTGCCTCTCCAGTCCCGTCGGATGATACAGAGTACCGTTTCTAACAACCATTAATGCTTTTAACGACATCGTACCTCTGCGCCCTGGTTGGAGAGTGTAATTCTCACACTGAATGCCTGCGTTTGAGGATTACAAGGTAGCCACCGTAAATATAAACAAGATCATCTCACAACAGAAGATACGCAGTCTTCGTGATTATTTATACAGCTGTGATGCTGATATCGCTCTGCTGCAAGATGTAGACAGCGAATTTCACCCAGATATTCCGGGATACGAAGTACTCAGAAACACCACCCCAGGTAGTACTTCGGGAACTGCTCTCCTAACCAAAGAGGGTGTGATTGTATCGGATGTGGAGCGATCGGAAAATGGCAGAGGGATATCGTGTCTCATTAATGGAGTTAGATTCATAAATATATATGCCCCTTCCGGGAACCAAAATAGAACAAGTAGAGCCCAGTTCTTTGCCAGTGATTTATTGTATCTCCTCCGGCGAAATCGGGAGGACGTTGTATTCGGAGGCGACTTTAATTGTGTCTTGAAGCACAAGGACCAATAGCCGAACTTCAATAGATGTCCAACTCTTGCAGAAATGGTACACCAATTAGAACTAGAGGATACTTGGGAAATAATAAACGGCGACCAACGGTGTTTTACGTATCATACTGCGACAACTGCCAGTCGCCTGGATAGAATTTACGTCAGTAAAACCTTGCGGGAGACAGTATCTGCAACGGAAACGTGGCCACTGTACTTTTCAGATCATTCGGCGTACCACTGCACCATTCGCATGACACGACAGAAAACGTTCCGTGGCAGAACAGGATGGAAGTTAAACGTCGATATTCTCAAGGAGCAAGAGTTGAGAGAACGGATGGAAGAGGCCTGGCATACCTGTTTACGCCGACAACACACGTTCCCATCGGTACTTCTGTGGTGGTGCCACTGCGCAAAACCTAAATTAATCAGCGTTTTGATGGCGTATAGTTATGAGAGGAACCGACTACAGAAAGAAATTTTTAGTTTTACTTTCGATGTCTTCGTGAACTGTATTCTGATATACCTATCACGCCGGAGAAGTTCATCCAAATTAAAAGGATTAAAGCAAAGTTATCCCTTCTGAAACGGAAACAAATGGAAGGAATTAAAATCCGTTCCAGAGATGATAATTGCACCTCCGACGAACATACGTCACCTTTCCACCTCGGGAGAGAGAAGCGTCGCGCAAGACAAAAACTTATCACCCGTATAAAGAAAGAAGACGGCAACTTTGCGACGACTCAGGCTGAAATAAAAGAGTATATAACGGATTACTACCAGCGACTGTACACAGCAGAGCTGGAGGATGACGAAGCAATACGTACAATGAAAAGTTATCTTACAATGACACTTGCAGAGACCGACTGGGAATCATTAAGGTATGACATCGCCGCGGACGAGGTACAGGAGGCACTGAAAAAGGCTCAGCCTAATAAATCGCCCGGAAATGATGGACTACCAATAGAATTTTACAAACAGTTTTGGTATCTAATGGACCGATGCTTTGTAAGCATGTGTAATGAAATCAAAGCGGGTCAGCAACTACCAGCAGGCTTCAATGACAGTATAATAGTTCTGGTTCCGAAAGAACACCCACATGAAGATATGAATAAATTCCGTCCCATCTCTCTCCTGAACTCTGATTATAAGATTGTAGCCCGTGTCTTAGCAGCTAGAATTAAAAATGTTCTAGAAAACATCGTGCATAATAGCCAGACAGCAGCAGTACCGGGACGCACTATTTTCAAGAGTCTAGCAGATTATAGGGAGATCATATCTTTCAGTGCCTTAACACGCCCTCAGGCAGCAATTTTAGCTTTAGACCAATGTAAGGCTTTTCACAGGGTTTCACATCGCTACCTTTTCGACATCATGAATCATCTCGGATTTGGTGTACCTTTTATTACGATAATTCAAAATATGTACACTTCTACCAGCTCCAAAATCATCGTCAATGGTCAGTTCACCCGTCAGGTCCCTATCCAAAAGTCAGTCAGACAGGGGTGTCCTATGTCTATGCCCCTATACGTTATAGCAATTGAGCCTTTGGTTAGACTGCTTAATTGCACGCTTCATGGTCTAACCCTCTATTCTACGACAATAAAATGCATGGCATTTGCGGACGATGTGGGTGTCATTGTACGCTCGGAGCAGGACCTTCGAGACGTTACCACTAATATGGCTGAATATGAACGAGCATCGGGTTCTACACTAAACTACAGGAAAACTCGTCTCATGCCGATAGGGAGTGGATTTCGCACAGATGCCAACTGCCCATACAGAGTGTGTGATACCATGAAGGTGCTCGGGATAAAGATGAGCAGTTGTCCTCTGAAAACAACTGCAGGCAACTGGAAGGACCTTCTGGCCATGACGAGAGGCTACTTACAATACAACAAAGGACGTGAACAGGACTTGGCGCAGAAAGTACACTTCGTCAACACCAGAATCCTCTCGAAACTATGGTACGTTGGACAGATAATACCTGTGGTAGACAGTGTTTCCAGGAAAATTATGTCGGCAATAGGTTGGTATATTTGGAGGGGAGATATATTCAAGGGGGGGATCAATGTCGTTACCCTTCCACCAGAAAAAGGAGGCCTTGGTCTCAACGATGTTTCATCTAAATGCAAGGCACTTCTGATAAGGCGCATTATTCAGCTGTGCCACAAATATCCGGATGGTGCGCTAAGTATGGCCATAAGGATATATAAGCCTCAGAGTATACAAGTACCAATTCACCTTGGCGACACGCATTACAAGGTGAACCACATTAGGATGTTTCTATTAGAAATTAGCTACCTCCGAATGAAATCGAGTGCCCCTCTACATGAACTTACCACCGCTCAACTGTACCGCCTTATGAACGACAGTGGAAGGGTGAACCGAATGGAATTAAAATACCCCGATAAGGATTGGACTGTTATATGGAAAAACATCAACAACAAAGTGCTCGATACGGATATAAGATCAACCTGGTACAAAATAGTGAATGAGACGATACCAACAAGAGAGAAACTTCACAAAATACATTTGTCCGTCACTGACGAATGCAGGGAGTGCCATCTCATCGACACCTTGCAACACAGATTTGTCTGTGGAGAAAATAAACATATATGGGACTGGTGCAGGAATATCCTGGCTTCAATTTGCAGAACAGCACCGCAACACATCTCTCTCATGTCGGTACTGAAACCTGACGGCAATTACTACCCAATCAGCAAGAAAAACACGTGGACCTGGTTAGTAGGGCATACACTATACTACATAATCAGTGCACAAGACAAGGCCTCATACTCAGGCTATAGAGTGTACCTCGCCACAAGAGCCCAACTCTTGGAGAAGGGTGCTAACTACAGGAAAAGATTTGCAGATTACATCACGGCACTACAAATAACGAGGATCTGAAGGAAAAAAGAACAAACAGGAAAAAAAAAGAAGACACGAACAAATGACAAAGAAAGACGAATGTGGAAATAAAGGGACGTGTGGCATCCAGTATTCAAGGTTTGCCACCGTTTATCTATTACTGTTCATTTCGATCATTTTTCTTCAATTCCTTAAGAAGATGGTTTATTTCACCTTGGCTAACCTCGACGTAGAGGGGTTGAGTTACCTTTCTTTTATATTTTCCTTTTTATTTTCAAAAGACTTTCATCTCCAGTACTTAGGGAAAGACAAAGGAACTTCATATCCCTGCAAATCGCCAGGACATGCGCGACCTTCGGTGACTGACCGCACTCAGGGCTAAGAGACGACAAGTTGAGAGAACGCACGATGAAAATGGGTAACCAGGAAAATGAGACCAGGCATACTGCTTGGGGAAACATAATAAAGCACATATCGAGAAGACGAACCTTGAGTGCTGTCGGTATGCTGAGGTTGAAGTATGGAGAAAATAAAAAGAACACACACTAAATCAGTGACTTAAGGTACTGCGGGACAACGTTTCCAAGTTTCTTTCCCGAAGAAATTGTAAGTTTGCTTTGTTAATGTCAGTTTCTATGCAGTGACTTCACTGACGGAAAAAGATTATGCACCTTCTTTTGTAGAGAGCTACGATATTATTTTATATAGAGGAAATAAATTATTTTAAAGGCGAAGAAGCCGGGCCGAGAAGGCAAAATTTGGCGAGCGTAAGGGAAAAAAAAATAAAAAATAAAAATTAAAAAATTAAAAAAAAAATAAAAAATAAAAGAGTGGTGTAGTGGTCAGCGCAACTGCCTAGAAAGCTGGAGACCCGGGTTCGAATCCCGGCTGGGTATACATTTTCAGATTCGCCCATGGGCAGTTGACGTCATCTATTCCGTGAATATGAAAGAATAGCAACTGCAGGATCAGAAGTGACGTCTGTTCTTTCGGAATAGGCGCCAGTAACGGGCAATGATCCTTTCGTTAGTGGAGAGGGGTGGGCAAGTTTGGAGCCCTTACTCTAACGGAAATTAGTACATAGTGACTACGAGTTTGAGTACTGTGGATAGGGTAGAGCTGGAAATTTGTGTCTGGCGGGAGGCAGACGTATGTAGTCCATGCAGTGACTGGTGACCACCGTGTCACCAGTAGTTTAGTGGTCAGCACAAGTGCCTAGAAAGCGAGAGACCCGAGTTCGAATCCAGGCTGGGAACACATTTTCAGCTTCGTCCATGCGCAGCTGAAGTCATAAATTCCGTAAATGTGAAAGAATAACAATTGCAGAATCAGAAGTGAAGTCTGTTCTTTCGGAATAGAAGCCATATGTATATAGATAGAGGAGGGTATTATATTTATCCTTGACATGCTATTAATATGCTATACCAACGATTTGTTAATAAAATGTGATGATTTCAGCCTCGATCTGCAGAAGCTGGAAATAAAAGGGTTTCAGAAACGTTGGCATCCTGTTTTCTTGCAGTTTCCTCTAAATCGTTTCTGTTTTTTAATTTTTTCATGTGTGACGGCAACACATAACATTTTACAGAAGGGAGAAAGATAGTCCATTAACGTCCATGGTTTAATTGCTCATACGGTATTGTGGTGGTATACAGGGTATAACGAAAAATGTGAGAAAGTTCTGAGGTTTCAACAGAGGCCCTCTGACAACAAGCAGAACATGTCCTATTCACGCATGGTTCATCTGATTTCGTTGCCGTGTTACAGGTCTTCTTTCATGCCGCTCAGATGGCTTAGACATCCAATCCGGGCTTTTTGCATTAAGATCGCCGCCAAGGTAGAAGAGGAAAATATTGCCCATATCCTGCTGCAGTAAATCTACCTGAGGAGGTTGGTACGCTGCCACATCTTGCCGATCGGGTTAAACACTGAGACCACATTGGCTTCCAACCACTGTAGTGGATGGAGTGGTTCTGCCTTGGAGGGATTGCTGCTGTTCCACCGCTTCATTGGAGCTGCGCGTGACAGTAGAAAATCATGTTAGCTAGACGAAAAGTATCAGTGGCCTTGAGTTTAGTCTCTGCAACAAGTAAGACGTTGACTTCTTATTACTTCATCAAATCGTGGATCTCCAGTTTTTTTCCCTTCTTCTTGGCTATTGTCGTGTGTTATGACTGCCTGGTGGCTGCTGGCGCGGCCTTATATAAGCTAGCTGTCAGCCGTGACGTCACTGGCGTCCGCCTGATCTCCATATATGTTAATGTTTTGGCTCGGTGGCCGGTGTGCCCGCTTCAACTTCGCGAACGCCGGGTTCCACGCCGAGTTGAGCTGCAGGCCACCGTCTCTATTGAGAGCGTTTAATTTCCATTGCTTCCTTAATTACGCAATCAAAGAGCCACGACAGAGGTATCATGAAACCTCATTCGGTGGCCGTTTTCTAACGCATGTTCTGCTAAAGCTGACTTCTCTGGGTACCGTAGACGATAACACCTGATGTTCCTTCCTGCATTGTTCTATGGTTCGTAGTTTGTCCGACGTAAGACTGACCATAGATCTTTCCTTACTTATTTTTTTATCTATCTGACCAAACTGCGTGGTCATCAGTCCGTAGTTTACAAACTACTTAAATCTATGACATAAAAGTTTTCTGGGTATGGTACCGCGTCATGATGTAAGGCTATTACTTAAATAACCAACGTTTCGGCCAACGTTACAGTGGCCTTCATCTGGGTAACTGTTGTAAGCTGGTTGTTACTACACTTTATATTACTTTCATTCGCCGATGAACACCAATCATGTCTCGCTATGCAAGAAGCAACGGCTAACCCCCACCCCTTCCACCTCAGCATCCTATCAACATAAAGTTCCACTCTTCCGCAATACATTCACCAATAACATCGCTTATTTTAAAAAAATTATGACGTAATGTCCCAATGAAAGTAATATAAAGTGTAGTAACAACCAGCTCACAACAGTTACCCAGATGAAGGCCAATGTAACGTTGGCCGAAACGTTGGTTATTTAAGTAATAGCCTTACATCATGACGCGGTACCATACCCAGAAAACTTTAATGTCATCTGACTCTGGCCGCGGAAGCCTACGTAATTATACTTAAACCTAGGTAAACTAACCTACGGACAAACAACACATACACCCATGCCCCAGGGAGGACTCGAACCTCCACGGCGACCAGCCACTCGTTCCGCAGCGAGGTGCTTTAGACCCCTTGGCTACTCCACCGCGTTGCATCTTTAACTGGCCTCAGTAATTGACGAATTTTCGCCGGTGGTCTGAAAACCGATATAATTTTGACTCTTTTCCGGAAGCGGTTTATCTTACCTGACACAGAGCCACAGAACGGCAAGAAAGCAAGCTTCTTTTCCTGTTCCTTGTCCGTCTTCTTACTGTGATTTTTATCTGAAATTTATTTCATGGTGCCTATATTCACTGGTTCTGAACACTTTGTGTGGGTGGTTCAATTCGCGGGACAGGTTGTTGTTATCTGATATTTTTCTTGCGATGGACCAATGTTTGTAATACCGTGCGCGTCTGTGGCCGTTGATGATGGCTGTCGGCGTACAAGTGCAGATCTGTGTGAGTGGGTTTTCTGTAGACGCTGTGACCAAGACATCCATTTCGTTTCCGACGGACAAGGACATCGAGGAAGGGCACTCTTTTGTTTATCGATGAAGACAAATAATTTCACACTATATAAGTTTTTTCCCTAACTAAACGACTGTGACAGAAGCAGTTTTTCTACTTGTAAAGTGGTACGTGTATAGTCCTCATTTCTTTACGGTCGCATCCGACTGCTACGATGTAGTGTTCGAGTAAGCACGGTCACGAGAGCAAATAAAGTGTATAAACATACTATTTATACGGAAATGTTCTGCTTCTTGTCCGGTTATCGAATCCTCGGATCTTGCTCACATATGTATACACCAAAACCTATCGACACTGAATGCTTACAAAATTGCACATGCAAAATGATTAAAAATGATGCTTAAACTCAAGAAACATGATACTTCACACACGAGGTAAATTTATGACCATTAAGTTACGGACGGAGCAATTACTCTACATTACCTTCATGCGGCGGCGATCTCATCAACTGATTGCGCACATAACTCATTTGACTAATACGTCGTTCAAGTGGTTAACGGTTGAGGCGGTAGCCGCTGAGCAGCCGTTAGCGGGCAGAGCACGTGTGTTTCGCCGTCGCTGAGGTGCGCGCGCAACACGGCCTCATTCCTGCTATCTTACCCGCCGAATCGCCGGCCTGTGGCCAGCACGTACAAGCCACTTACGACGATAGCTCGACGGAAGCGGAAACCGGGCAGCACATGCGAGTCGCCACGGAACCTGCGTCCCGCCTTGTGCGGCGCTACCTGTCGCGCTGCTTGCAGGGGCTACGCATTTATGTGTGACTACCGGTCTGTGGTTAACAAAGGAAACACGTATTTCATGCGGTCACCCTTTTCATTTTTTATGGACTGTCTTCTTTCTTTTTATATATTTTTATTATCTTTTTTTTTTCATTTCCTTTTATTTAATTATTTATTTCTCGTTCGATCTGCCAGATACATTGTACAGAGAACAGGTACATCTACGTTATAATGTTCCAGCCTGACTATTAATTTTTGAGATTAACAAATTTACGTACAAGAAAAATATCAGATGACAACAACCTGCCCCGCGAATTGAACCACCCACACAAAGTGTTCAGAACCAGTGAATACAGGCACCATGAAATAAATTTCAGATAAAAATCACAGTAAGAAGACGGACAAGGAACAGGAAAAGAAGCTTGCTTTCTTGCCGTTCTGTGGCTCTGTGTCAGGTAAGATAAACCGCTTCCGGAAAAGAGTCAAAATTATATCGGTTTTCACTTTATGTTGTCAGGCCAACCCCTGTTGAGTGGCTTCCAGTGCTGGCAAACATCGCTCCTGCTTCCATTAAAAGAGAGAAAGCAACCCGGAATATAGACTACAAAATTAATGTAAACCCAAGGCACCCCCATACATGCCGACATGGGAGGACCCATGTGACTCAAGTCCAGGAAACCTCTCTTCTGGAGCCGAACACTGGCTACAGAGGGTGTCGATGCTGAATGGCTGGGTCTGAGATGCTGCGTCGTGAAGAACCATGACCTAATCCACGACCCAAGCAAAAGGATTCATGGCTTACACCTCAACAGGTAGGCACTAAACAGGTTTTCCACTGAATTTGGAAGTTAGAAGCTATGAAAGATCCCAATCAGAAAATTTCGGAAAAAATTGGAAAAATTATTAAATGCATTTAAATGAAATGGCAAGCTAATTAACGGTGGAGTGTTGTGCAGGCAGAACATCACAAAAAGAATCGACGAGAAGTTACCTTTAACAAGAGATCCATCGGTGGTTGAAATTTGGCTGTAAATGAAATTTTAATATGATAACCACTCGCCGAACAGTGGATGGCAGTTCGTCAATATGAAACTACGACTCGTGTAGCAAACCATAAATTAAGATAAGTGACATGATATAAATCGGATAGGAATATTACGTAAGTCAAACACATCGGACTTCTAAAAATTCACAAGAAAATCGAATGCAGATTCTATTGCCGGTAAATGATAATATTATGGAATAAATTTTGAAATAAGAGTGGCAAGCTACACGAAATATCACCATTCAATATTAACTAAAAATGTGCCATCCATTGTTGCGGTGATTCAACAAGGCTGAAAAAGACATTATTGGCGGAGGGAGGATGGGGCAAAATTATTAATAAATATTCATAAGTGCGAATTTAAGTGAGAGGTGGGGCTTATTTATAAATTTAAGATACGCGCACAGCACATATATTTACCTGAATGTACATGACAGCGGCCACATAAAAATAATAAAGTACAGCTCCCGTCTGCAAGATGCTATCGCTACGAAGTACAAAGTAAGAGTACCTTCTGCCTTAAAAAAAAAAAATGAAAGTGTTGTTCCTAAATTTTCTTTCTCTGACTTTCGTAGATAATTATTTTAACATGCCGAAATAATATAAAAATACAAAACTTTCTCTGATAATATCGGGGAAAGGAAACCGTGTCATTATAACGTCAACATGGGATACTCTGCAAATCACATTTAAGTGCCTGGCACAGGGTTCATCGAATCACCATTATACTATTTATCTTCCATTCCATTCACGAATAGCGTGCGGGAAGAAAGAACACCTGCTTCTCTCCGTTAGAGCTCTGATTTCTCGTATTTTATTCTGATGGTCATTTCTACCTATGTAAGTGGGAGTCAAATGTTGACGATTGGAGTTTCTTTAGAAGCCCACGCCGCAGCGATAAGCGCCGTTGTTGTAATGATTCCCATCCCAGATCCTGTATCATTTCCGTAACGCTGTCTCCCCTGTATCGGTATCGTGACAATACGAAACGAGCTGCCCTTCTTTGGACTCTTTCGATGTCGCCCGTCAAACCCACCTGATAAGCATCCCGCACTGGGCAGCAATACTTCAAAAATGGACGGACAAGCGTAGTGTATGCAGTTTCTTTTGTAGTTCTGTTGCATGTTTTAAGGGTTCTGCCAATAGAATGCAGTCTCTGGTTCACCTTTCCCACGATATTATCTACGTGTTCTTTCCAATTTAATTCTGAAGTAATAGTAATTCCTAGGTATTTTGTGGAGTTTACGGCCTTCACTTTTGATTGATTTATCTTGTAAACAAAGTTTAACGGATTTCTTTTCGTACTCGTGTGGACGACTTCACACTTCTCATTATTTAGAGTCAATTGCCAATTGCCAGTAACACTACCCTGTGGAACGCCCGATATCACCTCTGTTTTAGTCGATGCCTTACCATCGATTACTACGAAGTGTGTCCTCTCTGATAGGAAATCTCTTACACACTCGCAAATTTGGGGCGATATACCATAACCACGCAATTTGATTAAAAGCCGTTTGTGAGGTACGGTGTCAAATACCTTCTGAAATCAAGAAATACAGAATCCATTTCGAACCCTTGTCGATAGCGCCCATCACTTCGTGTGAATAAAGAGGTAAGATGAATCCAAATGGGTGTTTTGAAGCAATCAGTCGTTATTTGTAATAAACTGCTTTATTTTGCAGATCTAGATTGCGGAAAGTGACATGCCATTATCAATGCTAAAATAACAAGAAGTCACCGACAGTATAAATACATTGCATGAAATATAACATTAACAAATTCAAAAAGAGTCAACAAGATGTAGTTTACGTACGATACATTTTATATTAGTATTTTATGCATATGCATTGCTTAACCCTGATGTATGGTATGTAGCACATCTTTCACAGTTAGAGGCAATACTATTGCTAGAAACGTGGGTTACACCTTCAGAAATAGAACAATATGCAACAATTTAAAGTTTTAAAATAACGGTTTCTTTGTTTATGAATGGTTTTTGAAAAACACTCTAAAATAGTTAATATATAGTCAAAGTAAATCTAGTAACTATATACGTAAGTTTCTATTTATAGTTATGGTAATCACACAGGGATATGTCAATGGCTGTTACTTAATGGTAAGGAAACAGCTATTGCGTCCCTCCTGGGTCTGAGTTTTGCTTGTTGTTGCACAAACAATTCTCAAACAATCCCGAAAAGGTGGTAAATTTCATACTAACTTGGTCATTAAGTAGGTTACGTCCCACAGATCTTTAGTGGCAGAAGTCTCATGCTCTCCGTGCAGATCGAGAAATCTTCTGAACAAGGGCTTGAGATATTTTTCCACCAAAGATCTGTGGGAAGTAATCTACTTAATGACCGCGTTTGGGAATTGCTTGTACAACAATAAGCAAATCTTCGACTCAGGAAGAACGCAATAGATCTTTCCTTACGAATATGTAGCAGCCATTGACATATCCCTGTCTGAGTACTATAACTATAGAAACTTACATGTGTAGTTAACTGATTTGCTTCACATACCGCACATTGACTATACATTAACTATTTTGTGATGTTTTTTTAAAAACCAGTCATAAACAAAAACTTTAGATTGTTGCATATTGTTCCATTTCAAAAGTTGTAACCTACTTGACTGACAATAGTATTACATCTGATTGTGAAAAATGTCCTACATAGCATCTACGAGGGTTAAACAATGCACCTGTATAATATACTAATATAAAAATGTATGATGTGTAAGCTACATCTTGTTGACTCTTTTAGAATTTCTTAATGTTATATTTGACGCAAAATATTTATACTGTTTGTAACTTCTTGTTATTTTAGCGTTGATAATGGCAGATCACTTGCCGAGATCTTTATCTGTAAAATAAAGCAGCTTATTACACATAAAGACTGCTTGCTACAAAACCCCCATTTGGATAAGTCGTGGGCGCAAAAAAACCTCCCTTATGGAAGTCAATCTGAGGTAAGATAAATACAAATGAAGATGAGCGTTTGGAACTAACAAAATGGAAACATATTAGTTATTACATTACAATTATGTCAGGCAAACTTCATTATTACATTAAATGGAACAAAAATCTGATAAATTAAAACATTAATCATACAGTTCAATTAAGGTTATGGGGTCATATCCTGGCATTGTCCGTTAACTTGTGGAGCTACTTCAATGAACCGTCTCTGAGACCATGAACGTTACAAACAAGAAGACGGTCCATTGTTCGTACCTCGCCACAGTCACAACACGAACTGTCCGTATAGCCCTATTTCATTGTTTGTTGCCTTCGTTGTCCAAATTCCTGTTTAGTGCCGACCTGTTGACGTGTAAGCTATCAATCCTTTTGGTTGCGTCGTGGATTAGGTCATGGTTCTTCACGACGCATTATCTCAGACCCTGCCATTCAGTCCTCAATTCAGCATCGACACCCTCTGTGGCCAGTGTTCTGCTCCAGAAGAGAGGTTTCCTGGAGTCTCTTGGGTCCTCCCATGTCGGCATGTATGGGAGTGCCTTAGGTTTACATTAATTTTGTAGTCTATATCCCGGGTTGCTTTCTCTCTGTTAATGGAAGCGGGAGCGATGTTTGCCAGCACTGGAAGCCACTCAACAGGAGTTGGCCTGAGTGTGAGGGTGATGGTTCTTAGCGTGGCATTTAGTTGAACATCAATTTTTTGGCGTGCGGGCTTCTGCCCCAGACTGGGCTACAATATTCTGCAGCGCTATACACCAGTGACCGTGCAACAGTTCTGCAGAGTAGCAGCGTCAGAACCCCAAGTGGTGCCTGTCAGACTTTTGATCAGGTTATTTCTTTAACTTTAGGACAGTTTCATTTACGTGTTGTCTGAAAATAATGCTGCTGTCTGACTTAATTCCGACAAAAAATCTCGTCGCTGACAGGTTTCTCATCTATAACCAGGCGGAGTTCTCGCTTCCTTGTTGTTCAGATTCATGACTGTGTTTAATGTTTTTGTCACGCTGATTTTCAGATGCCAGGTGTCATAGTATTGCTTCATTGTAGCTAGTTCTTCATTTAGTTTTGACTCCAGATTTCCAAATGAGTTAATTTGTGCTGCAATAGTACATCATCTGCGTAGGCAAATTTACGTGAGTGCAGATCGGTCAAATCTGCTATATAGATGTTGAAGAGCCAGGGAACTAACACTGATCCTTGCGGGTGTTTAACGGGTGATCAAAAAGTCAGTATAAATTTGAAAACTTAATAAATCATGGAATAATGTAGATAGAGAGGTAAAAATTGATACACAATGCTTGGAATGACATGGGGTTTTATTACAAATAAATAAATAAAACAGAAGTTCCAAAAATGTCCGAAAGATGGCGCTTCCATCTGGTCAGAAAAGCAATAATTAGCATAACGAATTAAGACAAAGCAAAGATGATGTTCTATACACAAAATGCTCAATATGTTCACCATCATTCCTCAACAATTGCTGCAGTTGAGGAATAATCTTGTGAATGATCTTGTGTGGAGTTATGGTGAGGCATTGGCGTCGGATGTTGTCTTTCAGCATCCCTAGAGATGTCGATCGATCACGACACACTTGCGACTTCAGGTAACCCCAAAGCCAATAATCGCACGAACTGAGGCCTGGAGACCTGGAAGGCCAAGCATGACGAAAGTGGCGGCTGATGTTAAAATGTTTGTAGAGCTTATGGGACTTAACTATGGAGTCATCAGTCCCTAAACATACTAACTACTTATGAACTAGCTAATACTAAGGACGGCACAAATATCCTTGCCCGAGGGGGAATTCGAACCACCGACCGTAGTGGCCGTGCAGACCGTGACTGACGCGCCGCAGAACGCTCGGCCTCCGTGGCCGGCAAAGTGGCGCTGAGTACACGATCATCACCAAACGACGCGGGCAAGAGATCTTTCACGAGTCTAGCAATATGGGATGGAGCGCCATCCTGCATAAAACCCCATTTCATTCCAAGTATGTGTGTCAATTTGTACCTCTCTATATAATTATTTCGCGATTTATTAAGTTTTCAAATTTTTTTTCTATTTTTTTTTATTTATTTATTTATTTATTTTTTTTACCACGATGACCAGCTTGTAATATGTAGGTGACCAGATGAGGGTGACACATGACACAGTTCACCGAAATCGGTCGTTACTGAATAAATTATTAATGTGCGATCTTTTTAAAACTGTAAAACTCAATTATGCTCACCGTATGTTCTTTAAATTTTCACTGCTTATAACCAAAGGATTCCCTATAAGCTCCACTGGTTTCATTGTCGTAGTGTGTTTAGTTCCTGAAATAGAGAAACAGTTTCATTACATTCGCGAGAGACCAGCGACTGAATAGAGTCCTTGACTGTATGTTTGTGACCAGATGAGGGTGACACATGACACAGTTCACCAAAACCGGTCGTCAATGAATAAATTATTAATGTGCGATCTTTTTAAAACTGTAAAACTCAATTATGCTCACCGTATGTTCTTTAAATTTTCACTGCTTGTAGCCAAAGGATTCCCTATAAGCTCCACTGGTTTCATTGTCGTAGCGTGTTTAGTTCCTGAAATAGAGAAACAGTCTCATTACATTCGTGAGAGACCTCCTATAGTACCCTTCACCCTTCAGCGACTGAACAGAGTCCTTGACTGTGTGTCTTTTTTTTTTTTTTTTTTTTTCTTTTTTTTCTGTATGATCGTCGGTTCGAGACTGTCAGTCTGGTTCTCACAGTGGTTTCTTTATAACGCAATGCGCCCACCGGTAGTAATCTAGCTGCTGCCCATTCGTTCAATAATCCAGAGCCACTTTCTGTCCGCACATGGGGAAGCGGACAGACATCGTTGTGTAATTCGCCCGAACAAAGACTAACATGAGCCTTGAAGTACGACGATTTCCGCCCCCCCCCCGTCCCCCGCCCCCCTCGGTGCTCGCCGTGTCGTGAATTATTTGGGCTGGCGTGCCGTTGCGACTGGCCACTACAGGTTTCCCAGGAACCGCCGGGCGCCTCACACATGACTAAAAGCAGCCGCCGCCGTATGCACTTCCTGCCATTTGCTGACCGCGGGACGCACCGTGCATTTAAACACTCACACACGCTGTTCCACACGGGACACGCGTACTAATGACCACGATCGCGATATGTGAAGTCAGTTTAATTAGCTCGCACGTGAGCAGGCGTACATTTACGAGCTTACGTGGGCACTCGTCTCGTGTGCTCGGTCACGACACGAGTGTCACGGCAACATGTGTGTTGGAAACGAGATACTATCTGCCGCTATATTAAAGGTTGCTTCCCCTCCTCCGTTTTAACCTTACACACTCACACACGTTCCGGCCAACCTAATCTACACATGTTAGGAACAAAACGGCTGACACCGTATCAAAGCGCGGGCCTGTTATTAGTATGACAGGTCCGACAACTCTGACCATAGGTGCCACATTTCCTGGCGGCGCGATCCCCTGTTGAGATATCCACACGCATGCGTGTGTGTATTTAAAGCGTTTTATCATATGGGGCTGGGACGTTTACAAGGTGTCGGTTCCGCTACATGTGAACTACGTAGAAGAGTGAAAGGACTTGTTTGGCCTTCCTGACAAGATCCGTCATGCGATTCCATTTCCAACACAATGTATTAATCTGCTAGAAAGTTTCACGAATTTCCCTGTTTTTTCCTTTTCCGATTCGCCTTAAATCATTCGCTCCAATTGCAGATCGATAAATCGGCGCTATTCCGCAAATTAAGTATTTCTTTTATTTTTTGGTGAGGGAAAAATTGAGTAATAATTGAGGGTGACATAACTGCTAAGCATCTCTTAGAAGTAAGCTATACGTCTGTGACAGGAACACCGAGCGAGGTGGCGCAATGGTAGCACATTGGACTCGGATCAAATTCTCCTCCGGCCAACTCCTGGAAAATGACGGGATGCTTCGCTTCAGAGAGCACGGCCAACTTCTTACTCGTTCCTTGTCCAAAAATCTGAGCGTGACCACGCTATCGGACGAACGCTCAACCTATTCATTTTCTTCTTCTTCCTTTTTTTTTTTTTTTTTTTTTTTTTTTTTTTTTTTTTTTTTTTTTTGCCTTTGTAGTGTAAGAACAAGTCTCACACAGCAACTAACAAGTAAGAATATCCGTATGTTAGTTTAAAAGTGTACTCCATGAATTTCTCCATGACTTCCCCTACCACCTCCCACCCACCACCACCAAACCTCCACACATAAAAATTTCAAATATAATCTGGTCTCAACAATATCAAAAGGGGTCGCAACATAACGAAGTAAATTACACAGATATTCGGAAAGAAACAGAGCACTTTGAACGACTAAATATTTGAAGTTCATATTCGCAGGAGATGTTCATTAGCATGGCCATTATAAATAAAACGTCCTCCTATTTTGTCAAAACTAAATGCGCCCAAATTTTCAAACAAAAGTACTGTTGTTGTTGTGGTCTTCAGTCCGGAGACTGGTTTGATGCAGCTCTCCACCCTACTCTACTCTGAGCAATCCTCTTCATTTCCTCATAAGAACTGCAACCTACATCTATTTGAATCTGTTTACTGTTTTCAGCTATTGGTCTCCCTTTGCGATTTTTACCCCACACACTTCCCTCCATTGCTAAATTTACTATGATTTAATATCAATTTATTTTCTTCCAGCCTAGAACATACCTCTTGAAATGCATTATTTGATACTGCGCCAATATTCCAAACAAGATCCTTGACTATCAAACTGACAACATCAGCAAACAAAAAATATTTTACAGTCACCTGTTATACTCGAAGGGATAGCATTTATATAAATAAGAAACAGCAGCGGTCCCAGAACAGACCCCTGGGGCACCCCACATTCAAATGTGCCCCATTGCGACTGCACGTCACAGCCATTTTCCACACTGCAGAGAATTACCGTTTGCTCCCTGTTATTAAAGTAAGAGGTCAACAAGTTGTGGGCTGCTCCTATTATTCCATTATGTTCCACCTTCCGCAACAATATTTTGTGATCAGCACAATCAATCACCTTTGTTAAATCAAAGATAACGACTAATTTTCGAAGCCTTGTATTTAATCCACCTAGTATCTTTCAGAAATACGAAAATGTAGCATTTTCAATTGTTAAACCACTTATGAAACCTAACTTTTTACAACAAATTATGTTAACTGAAATGATCAACTAACCTTGAATATACAGCCTTCTCTATAAATATAGAAAACACCGATGGCATAGAAATAAGTCTATAGTTGTCTACATTATCCCTTTCTCTTTTTTATAAGTGGTTTCAATAATGAGTACTTTAATCTGCGAAGGAACTGATCATTCTGAAAGGAATTTCCGATGACGAACGGCTAGTCTTGTGTATTTCAACTGCACGAGCTGAAGAAACAACAGAAAAATCGTTATTGTCAGCTGAAGTACGTAAGTATTGTAAGTATTATACGTAAATGTGCAACTTTATGATGTTTGACGTTCATCGAAAATGTTAAGCGAACTAAGGATTTGAGTTCCATAGACACTTGGTGATGTAATGCAGTTACAGAAAGAGTTTAAAAATTTAAATGCAAAAATTTGGATTTGAGTGGGAAAAGACAATCTTTGTGAAAGGATGGATCTCATTTTGTCATCATTGCTTTTATTGTCGATACTACCTGGAACGTAGACAAATGTATCAGGAAATTAAGGAAAACATGAACGGTGAATATCAAGTACGCCCTCTAAAACAAAGTGTGTTGATTACCCATAACCAAATTAACCAGAATTTTACTAAGAGAAATAGAATAACGACAAAGAATAGCAAGAAGCAAGCGCATCTCGCAACATTTTCGTACGATAGCTGAGCATAGGGCAAGTTGTTAAACAGTTTTCTTTGTCATAAATTTCAAACTGCTTCGTAGAATCTCAGATGCTCTAGCAGCTAGGTGACACTAAAGGCTAGTATGGATCATATCTCCCTCTCTCCTGAAAGGTTTTTTTTTTTTTTTTTTTTTTTTTTTTTTTTTTTTTTTAAGGCTTATGGGACTTAACTACGGGTCATCAGTCCCTAAACTTACTAACTACTTATGAACTACTTACGAACTAGGACGGCACAAATATCCATGCCCGAGGGGGGATTCGAACCCCCGACCGTAGTGGCCGTGCAGACCGTGACTGAAGCGCCTCAGTCTCCTCGGCCACCGCGGCCGGCGCAAGTTTGTTGTAAAAACTATTCTGTTATTAAAATTAATCAATTTTCAACCATTATTTTAATTATCGAAATTACAAGACACTAAACAGAGAGAGAAAATGGCGAATTGTATTCAAGTTATTTTGCACGTATGTTGTTAACTGTCATGTCTGTTGGATTAGTATTTAGCTTTTCGTTAGAACGGTTGGTCTGCGCTTTGATGTTATTACAGCGAGTCGGTTCTTTGTATCGTGTGGCTCACGTTGAGGAAGTCTAGCTTCTAATTAAATTGACGCACTATTTCCGCTCTCGTTTAAACTCACGCATGCGATCCAGCCGGATACGGCAGCGTGCTTCCGTTGCTGCAAGTGTGTGTCATCAACTCCCCAACCCTCCCCCCCCCGCACCCCCATGTCCACTCTCCCCTCCTACAGCACGCACCTTCACGTGGTGCACAATACATACGCTCTACCTGTACTGGGGACGGGGCGGGGATTGCAGTTTGTTAACGCGTTTCTGTTGTTCTTCCTGCAACTTGCAATAATAACTCCTACATTTTTCCCACTGCGAAAAGAAAGGGTGGTATTAGTTTCAAAACAAACTGATGAGCTTTAGTATCGGTGGTACCAATGTATTTGTCTGAGTTATTGGAACACATCGTGATTCTCAAATGGAGATTTTACTAACGCTTCTGTAACTTACGTCAGTGTCAAATAACTGTGAATAACATATGAGTGTTTACTGTAATCACTCTAGTCTCTATATATAAACGGAAGTGTCCCGATTGACTGACTGACTGATTGACTGACTGACTGACTCATCATCGCCCAGCCCAAACCACTGAAGATAGAAACTTGAAATTTGTAGAGGGTGTTGATCTTACTCTGTCGCGATTTTTCGGAATTCCGTCCGTAAGGGTGTGAAATAGGGGATGAAACGTTTTTTTGAAAATACGTAGCTATTTAGGCAATTTTGAAGCTAGAAATACAAAATTTCGGATTTTAATTCAGGTTTCGAATTTAAAAGACACGTGTTTCGGAATTTCTTGAAATTCGACAAATAAGAGGGTGAAATAGGTGACGCAAAAAATTGATTTTCAAAAATATGTTGCTGTTAACTCAAATTTTAAGCTACAACTACGAAACTTCGGATATGGAATCTTGGTGAGGATTAAAAATCCATGATTTTTAATATTTTTGGAAATTCAACAAGTAGGAGGGTTAAATAGAGGATCAAAAATTCTTTTTGAAAACACATAGCTATTGATACAATTTTGAAGCTAGAGCTGCAAAAATTGATATTTGTATAGTTGGTTAGACGTTAAAAAATACGTGTTTCGGTATTTTTGGAAAATCAATTGGAGAGGGGGTGTTTTTCGAAAATATGTTGCTATTTAGGCAATTTTGAAGTTAGATCTACAAATTTTCGAATTTGGATTCGGGGTTCAAATTTAAAAGTAAAAATATGGTGCTGATAACTCAAATTTCAAGCTATAACTACTAAACATAAGATATGGATTCTTCATCAGGATTAAAAAGAAGCTACTGGTGCAGACCAACCAGTCTACGCATGCGAAGCAGCGGGGGTTCAGCTAGTCTATTATATTCTACGTGTCACTTGGCCGTATCGTTTATCTCTATACTTATAAGACGCATTTGTTGTCTGCCTGTTCTCTTATAACTCAAGATCCAGACAACCAAAGAGCGTTAAATTTAGTACACGTACACAAAATTACATGGGGAAGGTTCTTAAACAGGTTTCGTTCCATTATTTTGAAAACCAACCGGAAAATTTGAGAAAAAGTGAAAGTGCGTATTCAATGGGTCTGTGTAAATCTATATCTTCGCACTGATATTGATGAAATTTTGCATAATTGACCTTCAAAAGAAGAGGAAGGGCACTATCTACATAAAATTTTGTTCAGTGGATGGTGGAGGGTTCTTATGGATTTCGTCAAAATCCACAGTTTTGCTCCGATCTTGATGAAATTTTGTACACTTGACCTTGAAAACAAGGTGATGGTTACCGTCTACATAAAATTTCGTTCGGTGCATGGGGGAGAGTACTTTACTTACAGACTTCGATTGCAATCTCTATACATATAAGACGCATTTGTTGTCCGTTTGTCTGTTCCCTTATAACTCAAGATCCAGACAACCAAATAACGTGAAATTTGGTACATGTGCACAAAATTACAACAGAAAAACATATTTTAAACCCGGGCAAAGCCGGGTGCTTGCAAGCTAGTCATTTAATAAGCCACGTAATCTTTCGGGCAAGCTGAAACACATTGCTCATAATCTCTGTGGGTTTGCTGCCGAATCCTAGAATCAACTGATTCAATATTTCTACGATACAACTGTTCATCCTCTTCAGAAATGCAGCTGCTGCTGATGCAGCTAACGCTGCACTTAATCGTCTTACATAGACTTATATGGGCTGGTGGCGCCGACTTCAGTAGAATACTGACAGCAATGATGTCTATCACCAAACTGTTTACCACATAACACTAGCAGCATCGCAGAACATCGTGTTTTTCGTACCAGATAGTGGCGGTTTCCAAGTCTTCATAAGAAGAAAACTCTTGTCTCTGTTTACCAGATTTCCCACCAACCTAATTTAAATAGTTTCGATATAAACGAAGTTCCAAAAACCGAATATGTCGTCTAATATAGGGGTCTCATAAAATTTCATTTTGCGACCCTCGATTAAACAGTGTTCTGCTACCTCTGATTCCATTCTACCCGCTGTAGTAGTTTCGTATGGCGGCGTCCGACACTGACACAGAAATTTATAAACACTAGGCTTGCTAAATTCCAAACCATCTTTGACGGAGCTAAGCAATTCTATAATCTTGGTATGATCTGACATTAGAAAGAAATATATTTCAGCACAAAACTGAAAGTTGTATGATTCTGACAGCACAAGTGAACGCGAATATAAATTAAACAATGGTATGGGATATTAAACATGTAGCTAAAATGCGGCCACCACGATCTCTCCCAGAACCAAGAGGCGAGGAAAGTGTAGGGTGGGGTGGTATAATTTCGATCATTTCGGACAAATGTTATTGTAACTGGAAATATATTGAGAAAAGATGTAATTTTAATTATAACACTTGTTCTTGGATGTTTAAATAATATGTAACACAAATATTAGACAATTACAAATGTCGCTATAGACACAGAAAAAATTACAGAATTGAGAAAAATCGATCGAAAATGTACCACACTAGGTACAATTGCGATCACTTCCCAGTAGAATTTTGACTAAGGGCATCTTCCACATAAAAAGCACTTTTTCCGTCAGGCACCAACGCATACTTCCTTTACCAAACATTGCATTTTGGGTAGAGAATCTAGTCACCCTTAAATAGAAAATTTGTAAGAGCTCGTTAGACTAAGTAGCTTCACTTACCTCCTAACGTGAAAAAATTTATGTCTCCGTAGCACAAAGTGGTATATTCTTGGAAAAGACAGGAGGAGCTGTAGAAACCTGCTACGCTACAATGCCACACAACGAGACACTACGAGACTGACAAATGGCGCGAAAATTTATGTTGATCAGAATTGTACCTATATCGAATTTGTACCACCTTACCCTATGGACGACCTGACGTTGGGTCAACAGCGCAGTCACATTCCTGTGTAACAGATTTTACCTTATAATACATTAAATAAACACTATAATAAACTAAACTAATAAGCATCCCCTGACTAAAATATATGTGGTCAGAAAGCCTGGATCGTAATTGACAGGTTACAAATTAATTTTGTGTCCAATTACAGATGTATACAGCGTATAATTACTCTCAAGTACGTTAAACTAAGAAATCTAATATTTATCATCCATTACGATTGCATTTTTCAAATTCTATGGGTGTTGCCAATTTGAGTAAATGTCATAAAAAGTAACTGAACATAAGCCTGGAGATATACCCAATACATAGAAAACAAGCAGTAACTATTTATATATGCATTACACTATATATTAGAAATAGGCCACAAGTACACTATTTTATTTTACGTTTTTCAAATTGTATTCAAATAAAACATTTCTTACATTAATTGGAATTCCGTAACACAACTGTAAATATTCTAAAAATCTTGGCCATATATTTATACCTTTCATTTTAACATAATTTTGTTATTTGTATAACTATAGAACCATATAATGTAAACGCAGACCATTATATATTTTGTACAAGTCGTCCATGATATTACCCTGAAGTAAACAGGAAAACGATAAACTTGAATACAGTATCCTATTAAGATCACAAATTTAAACTATTTGTTCAGTAAATACTTGAAATGGAAGGTTTTATGTAACTATTACCATTTTGAAATCTAAATTCCGCATGTTGGATGACTTATTTTTTGTTGAACTGATCACTTTTACCGTTTGATCAATGCTGACGTAGTTTGTATTTCAGGTGAATTACATTTGGAAACAGCATGTGAATCAGTTTCGTCAGTCTTGTTCATTGCGCCAATGTTAATACATCTTACGATTAGTGGGACGAGTGTAGAACACAGCACAGCAGTACATAGTGTTCCACACTTACATTTGACTAAAGCTATTCAGCACAGTAGTTGCTCCAGGCAATACAAGTGTTATAAAGCATTGTTTTCACAAGGACGAGAATCCTGTTCTAAGGATGATATGTTTTCTTTCAGACGAAGCTATATAGTTATAAATGACGTAGATGGTCAATCGGCCAGATTATTTCCAAATGCATTTAGATGCAAGATGTATAAAGATAAAATTATCGTTGAGGAAGAACACATGACGTCACACGTTTCGATCTGGGCACTACCACATGCCCACTTTCAATAGTCATAGAACAGCAATCAACTAATCAAGGTAATTTAAAAATCTGTGCATTTCTACATTAGGTTACGATTTGCCAGTGCAGTCCCTTGGATATTCAAAATCTGTTTTATCAGTGAAGTGTGAGATTGTCGTATTTGATAATGGCAACATAACATTGCTGTAACTAAACATGACTTCGTAACATTTACACTTCTGAAACAGGTCATAAAATGTGTAACGTTTCAATTGCGATCCACGATTTACGACTACATATATTGCAGTCAGGTGACGTATAAAACATTTACGATCGCTGTCCGCTCCGACAATGTCGGTTAGAAAATAAAATATGTTGTATGATAGCTATCTAACGAAAAAAAAAATGTAAAAAAAACAATAACACTGACAACAATGGCATTATTTAAGTACCAGTTAATATTGTTATTATATAACTCAGAAACTTAAGCATTTTGCCATTAGACTAACTCAGTCGTCTTGACTTCGTAGTAGTTCTTATGATGTACTTCGAAACATGTAATTAGTTGCTGTTGTATTTCAAGGATGTAATGTAAGTTGTCCTTAAGGTCTGCATCCTATTCTCCTAGCTCGATGATGGCCAATCACCGTATGAGTCGAGTCGGTGTTGTGGAGAATTGAATATGCCAAAGGATTGAGTGAAATTTACCTCTTGTTACTGTGCCAATTTCGTTGACTAATTTCAGTGTTCTCACTCTAAATTATCGAGTGTAATACAACTTCTACCTTCATTTAGACAAGTTACGTGCTGTGGCCTATCTTATTGCTTACATATTTTGCAACAACTTTCACAAGCCTACAGATGTGAGGCTGTTCTTTTGTATTTGATGCTAAGGACTAATTACCACAATTATTTACACAAATTTACAAACTTTTACATTTACTAAGGACAAGAATATACGTTTTTGAAGAAGACATTAACTTGTTAATGTATGTGAAGTCGTATGACACGACTGAACTTAGGTATGCAGCAAATCACGATTAAATGGAAACACCCGGTGTAAGATTCCACGATTAGTCGTAGTTCCCAATAACCGACCGCTTTAAGAATGTTGAACACTGCTGCATAATTTCTTTCTAAGGAGTTTTATTACTGGCTTGTTTCTGCACCATTCCTACATGTTTGATTTTCCACGTTTTGTTTTGTAGGTTTCTTAAACTCGTTGTTGTTAAGGTAAAGTTATTTTTGATTCAAATGGTTCAATTTTGGTTGAATCTAATGTTAAAATTTTTAAATCACAGGTCAGTATGAAGTGTAAAGTTGTTTCGTCGTACGTTGAGCAATAAAATTTTGAAATGCAGGTTAAAATAAAACGCCCTAATGATTGTACGACGATTGTTTATATTTAAGGCATCAAGTAGAATCTCTTTGTTCAGTTCGTAGTTATATTTATCTATAACAACATTAATTATTCACAACCTTTCGTCATATGCTGATTACTGTATCGTATGAATCAATACTTCTCTGAATCTCAAGAGGCCTCGTGCTCATTTCCTGTTGATAAACGACATTAGGAGGAACAATGGTCGTGTTTCTTCTTCAGACATGTAGATGTGACTCGATACTTGCGTGCCTCTGATACTTCCACCAGATAACTTTCTGTTACTTACCGAGTAATTAAGAGAATCAATGTGGCCCGCTACATCGAAGAAATTTATTTTAATGGTAGCTGAGGACCCACTATCACATAAAAAAAAGCCCACAAATCCGTTTGAGAAAGGAACAGGTGAGGACCGAAATATGGTCAGCGTTTCATTATAGCGTCTTCCAGAACACGACGCAATGTAATTAAGGATTTAATTGCGTCTGACACGCGCAAGCAATTTCCCCCTGTATTACTATGTGAGTCTTACGCAAGGAATGGATGAGCCACACGACGTAACCTGCGACTTGTCTGAACACGAAACGCCTACAATTCCTTGTGGCATTATTCTTTGCACGATTTACTATGCCCTCGTCGCTTACCGCTTCCTATTCTGACCTCTTTCCAAACTCTTAAGTCTGTGCGCAGAACCGTCTTCCTGTTCTCGGCAAGTCGTAATTCTTTAGATTTGTTGAGTGACGTCATAATGGTTAGAGGTCGGCCGCACGGCTTACAAGCGGTCGATCACAGACTCCGCTTTCGCAAGTGGCCGGCTAGCTAGCCCCGTGCCGAGACGAGCGGTTTTATAGTTTTCACGATGCCGTTTATCAAGCGGCACTCACAGCTTCCGGGAGAAGGGGGAGACCTAAATAGAGCTACCGAGAAATTACATTTGCCGCGTCGTGTTTCTTTGTTTCGAAACAGAAGTTACGTAACGTTACAGATTATACAGAAACTGCCGGAGAGGCCAACACAAGCTCGAAATCATGGCGCTGTTTTCACGTGGCGAAGCAAAACTCAATGACAGGCCTCCGGGAAAATACGCATTTTCTCTCTCTTTACGCATTATCTCTCTCTCTCTCTCTCTCTCTCTCTCTCTCTTTGCATTAGCGGCAGTAAGGTGACAGTCTGCACGAAGCATGTACAACTTATACCGTGCTAAATAAACTGATGATCGATCGTCAAACTGCAGTATAACAATATATGTGCAGTAGACCACAGCACTATTAGAAACTGGTAAGAGACGGTTTGTTTTGTTCTCCGTAACCTGTTTACACAAATCAGATAAAACACATAGAAAGAAAATGAATATAGAATAATATAAGGTAAATGAATAAGAAATGAGAACCCTTGTCATCCGTCACCGCTCCGAACTGTTCTGTGATCATAGAACCTACACTGTTCTGTAACGATCCCTTGCTATGTATGTGATTTTGCATTTTGAATGTAGGATTCCTATATAAAAAGGAACTAAAGATAGAAGTTTGCTTCCAAAAGATATTTCACGCTCCGTATGTACTAAGAAAACAATCCTTATTCGGTTATGTGAGTTAACGTCTTGTGCGAGAACTAAGGTCTTATTCAGACCAAATATATTTCGCTTCATCTTAGAGACTCTATAGCCGTCACCCAAATTTTTTAAAGCGATTCTTCTCGTTCTTCAACACAATGTGATAGTTGTTGGCCCACTGCGCGTTCACTGGTACTAAATGCATCCATATTTTTGTTGAGTAAACAATCATTTCGCACACGAATTGCCGAGGAGGTGGTAGCTTTCAGTTTACTAAGTAGACGAGACGGTATTTGTTCTTTACGACACGAATATATATATATATATATATATATATATATATATATATATATATATATATATATATATATATATATTGTGTCCCAGGTAAGCGTATTGTAACAAAATTTACCACATATGTGGGTAAGAACGAGAAAATGAGAAATAAAAAAAGAATGAAACCAGCTACGGAAGGAGTTTTTAAATAAGCCAAATGTGTTTGATTTTAATAAGGCTTTATTAAAGTATTTCTGTATTAAAATGTATAATAGCTGAAGTTAAAAACACCACAATTGTGATTTTAAATTCAGTATGACGATGTTACACCAAGAACCGACGGAAGAATCAGTAAAATTTTATAAATGTTACTATGAAAAGAATAACAGGTCGTAAAAAAAAAAAAAAAAAGACAGCGTGTATAGTCTACAAAAGCTTTCAGTGTACATCGAAGAGAAATTGTGTGATATAAATAAATATCGCTTGTATGTCTTTACGGTAAACTGAAACAGCAGAATATAGACATGGTAATATATTTGTAGTTATTATTATTTGACCAGGCTAAAAATCTATATGCACTCCAAAGCTCTCTATGCCTTTTACTAGGAATCTGGAGGTAAGCGTGCAAACGGGTAGAACAGCAACCGAGATTTAAAAAAAAAGGGACGAGATTTAAAAATAGCTGGAAGCAACCAAAGAGGAAGAAAAAACATTCCTAGTACTCACGTTCAGCGATTCAAAGAATCATAGAATAGATAAACAGATATTACAAGGAGGAGAAAACCAACCAATTAATTTACAGTTAACCTGACAATGCCAACACGCCGAGAAATGTAGAAATGAATGTGTTACGACGCTGCTCAGACGCACTTGGAGCGCTATGAGTGCGAAGCAGATTCTTTTTTACGTCGTTTCGTAACAAACGATGAGACATGGGCCGCATGGTAGGAGCCAAACCTGAAACGCCAATCCAACGAATGGCGTCATTGTGGGTCGCCACGAAAGTCGAAAGTGCGTCAGAGCCGCAGTATGGTGAAAGTTATGGTGATTCTCGGGTACGTCTCTGATGGTGTTATCCTAACGTATTACGTTCCTCCACGGCACACCGTCAATGCACAGTATTACTGTTCCTTTTTGGATCATCACCTGCGGCCACCTTTGCGAAAGAAGTAGCAACACTTTATGTGCAACCCACCCATTATTTTGCGCAACAAACAGCGCAAACTGCTCTGTTCTAATTGTTCACAGCGCTACATTTGTCAGTACATCGCCTACCTTCAACCTTGAAAACTTTACAGAAGTTCTTTTGTGGGGGTATTAGTAGGCATATGTAGGTGCATTTTAACAGAAAGATCCAACAACTTTAGTAACACACGTGAAGATTACTACAAATAAATGAATACTCTTTGATGTTGTAGAAGGATAAACAAATTGATGAAGTCTCCAAAGTTCATTGCCGTCTGGAACAATCAGTGAGCATGTCTTGAGGCATTTTTTTTTTCGTAACGTCGTACTTTGTCTGAATTGTGTAAAAATATCTACTGGATCGTAGGACTGCTGAGTGGATTTATACACTGGCTGAACACTTTGCTAAGTCTCTATAACACATTGAGGAGTCTTGATGAACGCATCACAGTCTCAAAAAAAAAAAAAGTTCAAATGTTTGTCAAGCTTAAGGGACTTAACTACGTGGTCATCAGTCCCTAAACTTACAAACTACTTATGAACTACCTACAACTACGGACGGCACAAATATCCATGCCCGAGGGGGGATTCGAACCCCCGACCGTAGTGACCGTGCAGACCGTGACTGAAGCGCCTCAGTCCCCTCGGCCACCGCGGCCGGCCATCACAGTCTAAATGAACGCGACTCACAGTCCTAATAAACGTGATACACAGTATCGATGAACATGATACACAATCTTGATGAACGCTCTGAACAGTCTCAATGAACACAGTGCACTGTTCTGATAAACGTGATACTTATTATAGATGAAAATGATGTAGAGTCTTAATGAAAGCTATACACAGTCTCAATGAAAGCGATGCACAGTCCAGATAAACATGCTACACAGTAACGATGCCATGATACACAGTCTTAGTGAACGCAAAGCATAGTCTCGATAAACACGATTCACAGTCTCTATGAACATAACGCATCATCTCTACAGTTCATTTTCACTGACGTTTAAATACCCTGAAGCCAATCAGGTTGGATTTAAAGCGATACTTCTCGTTCTTCAACACAGTGTGATAGTTGTTGGCCCACTGCGCTTTCACTGGTACTAAATGCATCCATATTTTCGTTGAGTAAACAATCATTTCGCACACGAATTGCCGAGGAGGTGGTAGTTTTAAATTTACTAAGTATTTTGGGATTGTAGGAACTCGTGTTGCCTGTGGCCATTTCTTTGTTGGTTGCCTTAAATAAGCAATACAGATTACCTGCATAAGTTGGGGGAATGTAACTTCAGTATGGAATGCTGTTGTGAATAAGGGAATAGCCACAGCATAGGAAGATTGTTTCCACGATGAAATGTTCACTATTTGTCAGAATTTGCGCTATTTTCAGTTTCTGGGACGCAAGAAGATTCTGCGAAGTTGGGAAAGTAAATGGCGTACTGACAGAAGTTGAGGAATAGTGATTGTTGTGTTTCGATAAGTCCTTCGTTTCTCTCAACTACATAACTATCGATGTATTAAAAATCAATAATGCGCTTTTTTTCTTTATTCTTCTTCGAACAGCACACCACAGTGCTAATAACACATTTATACTATTTTAACTATAATAATTCAACCTTATAATTTTTAACCTTGTATTATCTGTTTCATGTTACCCCTACCATTTATACGCAGAGATATGGATGAAGAGATGAGTGTTATACTACTGAAATCACCACCCAACGCGCATATAGTGGAGTGTATGAAATAACCATAAAGGAAAAAATCTTAACGATTAATTATTCTACAGACGTATGATGATATTTTATCATATAACACATTCAATCTTTTATAAAAATAAACCGAGCGAGGTGGCGCAGTGGTAACGCACTGGACTCGCAGTCGACCACATGTCGTCCTGATTTATGTTTCCCGTGATTTCTCTAAATCACTCCAGCAAATGCCGGAATGGTTCTTTCAAAGTGCACGGCCGATTTCCTTCCCCATCCTCACCCAAAACGCCGAGTGTTAGCTCCGTCTCTAATGACCACAATGTCGATGCGACGTTAAACCCTAAGTTTCCTTCCTACCTTCCTGCAAAAATAAACGCAAGTAAAAATTGCCTGTAGGCGAAGTACAACATATTTCCTGGTACACTGAATCTTTTCCACAATCCGTGTGTCATATTTTTTTGTGTCAACTGCATAATAGCCACAGTGCCGAATGAACAAGCATCAATTTTAATCCTGTAGTTATCATTCATATTTACGGAATGTATGACATTAACTGCGAATAGGTAACGTTGAAAATGTGTACCCAGTCGGGAATGGAACCCGTGTCTCTTGGGTTCTAGGCAGTTGTGCTGACCGCTACACCATTGGCTACACAGCGATCACCACGACTGCACGGAATTACTCAATAACGCCTCTCTCCAGATACAAATTCTCAACTTTTCCCTGGCCACTATTACTAAATCTCGCGGTTGTTTCAAACCGATTCTCGTTATGAGTAGGAGTAGGTGTACATCCATACTGAGGAAAGTACCATTGCCCGTCATCGGCATATACATACACGTTAACACTAAAACACAGTAAGTAACTGATTATTCTGTTAAGTAACTGTAACAAAATGAATCTGTTATGATGAAGATACAACCTAGCTCTGGGTCACATGACACTCTAAGGAACACCCCCTCCTAACATTACATTTGCACAAAGGCTGCTCGCCCCCACTACGTTTCAAACAGTTAAATATTTGCTACGACAAAGAGTATAAGTATCATTTACCCTCAAAATCGCGACACATTTGCTAAAACGTCCAAAGATACGTGGCAAGTAACAATACAAAAATCAATGTTGGTCCCGTATTTCTTAAAAAGAAGGTTGGGTTTGAAAAAAAAAAAAAAATGCTTGTAGTCGTTCTCGAACCCACTACCTTCGACGGGGCAATGCGATGCTGTTAACCTCATTTTGGTAGTTGGAGAGTAGTAACTTCATGGTTATTCATGATCGGATCTTCTGAAGGCTTTTACAATTGATGCCTCTTTAATTTATAGTCATAATAAACTTTACCAAATATGACGTGTTTTCGCTGAAACTTCAATGAGAAATATGAAGTGCGGATGTTGCCACAATGGAGGATTTGGCGATGCGGAAGGCGAGGTGCGCAGTAGGTCCATCGTCGTTACTTCGGGACCATTCGTCTGTAACCGCCTGAGCTCGCGTAGCCAGGAGCTGGCAGCTCTACCAGCTCCAAAGTCAATGTTGAAAGCGCCATTTCAAGTCGCCCCGTCCTGCCGCGGGAGCGCCCATGTGCTGCCTCCAGGGGGTTCAGAAGAGAATTTGAACCTCAGCCGCGCATGCGCATTGCAACGCTGCTGCCACTGCCACCTATGATAAGCGGCCGCACTACGACTCATATACGTGCTGTCTCCGCGGCGTAAAAAATTTCTCATGTGATAAAAATACTTTGAATGAGCATATGAAATGATCAGATAGACGAATGAAACTCTGTTTCATTTGCTGGTAAAACTTCCGGGTTATAAGGCCGTGGTCCATAAAACTGTGTTTCACCTAACGTTTCGTCCAGAGCTGCGCCGGACATCCTCAGAGTCTAGCCGACTTGTGAGTCGGGTGTCTGAGAGCGCCTTATATACTGTGAAAAGTGGGCGTGGTCAAGCTGTTACGTTATCAGCAGAGATAGTCCTTGTCAAAGATAAATCATCACTATCGATTGCAATCGGTCGGAGATAAAACAGGACTCTGCGACCAAATAACAATAGTCTAAAAACACGTGATCAAACAAAACGATGGAAGAACACAGTTTACCTGCCATTTATCGGAAAAGTAACTGATCAAATAGGAAAAATATTACGCAAACAGATCAGACCGGTTTTCAGACCAACTAAGAAAATATGTCAGATACTCCGTTCTGTGAAAGATAAACGACCTACTCTTTCGGCTTGTGGCGTTTATAAAATTCCGTGTACATGTGGTAAAGTTTATATTGGAATCACAAAAAGAAGTATAGAAACCAGGCTGAAGGAACACAAAAGTCTTTGCCGACTAGGAAAAACAGAGAAATCGGCTGTGGCAGAGCATGCTCTTCAATCTGGAAGTCATATAGTGAGGTTTTCCGAAACATCAGTTTTATCTACAATGACGAATTATTATCCACGACAATACAGGGAAGCAATTGAAATATAGAAACATAAAGAAAATTTTAATAGGAAAGAAGAAGCTATGAAACTTAGCGACATATGGACAGTAGCTTTGAAAGATCGACAGGTTTTTTATCTCTGACCTATTGCAATCGATTGTGATGTTTTATCTTTGACAAAGACTTTCTCTGCTGATAACGTAACAGCTTGACCACGCCCCCTTTTCAGAGTATATATGGCTCTCTCAGACACCCGACTCATCAGTCGGCAAGACTCAACGCAAGTAGGAAGACCTCTGAGGATGTCCGGCGCAGCTCTGGACGAAACGTTAGGTGATACTGGAAAGTTTTATGGACCACGGCCTTATAACCCGGAAGTTCTACCAGCAAATAAAATAGAGTTTCGTTCTTCTATTTGATCATTTTATATGCGCATTCAAATTATTTTTATCACATGAGAAACTTTTTACGTCGCGGGGACAGCACGTATACGAGTCGTAGCGTGGCCGCTCATCATAGGCGGCAGTGGCAGCAGCGTTGCAATGCGCATGCGCGGCTGAGGTTCAAATTCTCTTCTGAACCCCCTGGAGGCAGCAAATGGGCGCTCCCGCGGTAGGATGGGGCGAGGTGAAACGGCGCTTTCAACGTTATCTTTGGAGCTGGTAGAGACTAGTCTTGTGTAGTTCGCGAACGAACTAGTTCGAAAGAGCCCTCCCACAGGCAAACTACGCGAACTGGTTCGCAGATCCCTCGCCTCTTAGTTCGTCCGCTCCTTTTCCGAAGACTGACGGGTAACAGCGAAAGGACGCGAGAGCGCGGAGAATCGCGTGATTCCGTTCTGCCAGTTGTCATTTCGAGCTGAGATGCAGCTCATCTGTAGTTGTAGTAGTGGTAGCAAAAGCCAAAACGAGCGGACGAACTAAGAAAGTGCGATCTACTTCGCGGCCGAGCTGCGAACTAAAATGAGAGATAACGGTCGCTAACTAAAATATTTGCGCGATAGGTCGCGAACAGAATTAAAAAAATATCACGTGTTTGGCTTCTGCTAATGAGTGCCTTTTCGAGGTTAGCTTCTGCCTGCTAGATTAACTTACGTAGTTCAGTGCTACAAATTTTTTTTGCTTTGAAGTATTCTGCACTCTGCAATATCTGACTAATAAATTCCATAATGCGAGTCGTGGAAGCCTTCATTGCATGATCATGATCATGATCATCAGCATCATCATTAGACACTGATTATGCTTTTCAGCGTTCAGTCTGGAGCAAAATACCTCTAATAAAATTCCTCCATGATCCCCTATTCAATGATAACATTGATGCCTCGTCTGATGTTATGCCTTTCACTTCAAAATCATTCTGCACCGAGTCTAAGTACTTCCTTCTTCGTCTACCTCGACTTCTTTTACCCTCCACTGACGCACTCATGCGTCTCTTAGGTAACCTTTCTTCTCCCATGCGTGTAACATGACCCCACCATCTCAGTCTATTCGCTCTAACTGCTTCATCTATGGTGTCCATTCCCAGCTTTTCTTTCATTTCCTCATTATGGACACCCTCCTGCCATTGTTCCCATCTATTGGTACCTGCAATCATTCTTGCTACTTTCATATCTGTAACCTCTGTTTTATGAATAAGGTAACCTGTATCCACCCAACTTTCACTCCCATACAACAAAGTTGGTCGAAAGATAGAGCGGTGCACTACTAACTTAGTCTTGGGACTTACTTCCTTCTTGCAGAAGAGAGTAGATCTTAGCTGAGCACTCACTGCATTAGCTTTGCTGCACCTCGATTCCAGTTCTTTCGCTATGTTGCCATCCTGTGAGACAATACATCCCAGGTACTTGAAACTGTCTACCTGTTCTAACTTTGTTCCTCCTATCTGGCACTCAATCTGTTTGAATCTCTTTCCCACAGACATTACTTTCGTTTTTGTGGTGCATATCATAACCCTTGCACCTCTGACAGAGCTCTGAAATATTAGTTTGTAACCTTTCAATCGAATCGGCCATTACAACTAAGTTATCCGCATACGCGAGACTGCTTATTTTGTTTTCACCTACTTTAATCCCGCCCTGCCAGTCTACTGTTTCCAACATATGATCCATGAATAGTATGAACAGCAGTGGGGACAGGTTACAGCCTTGTCTTACCCCTGAAACTACCCTGAACCATGAGCTTAATTTGCCATCTACTCTAACTGCTGCCTGACAGTCTACGTAAAGCCCTTTAATTGCCTGCAGAAGTTTGCCTCCTATACCATAATCTTGAAGAACTGACAGTAGCTTCCTCCTGGGAACACGGTCATAAGCCTTTCCCAGATCTATGAAACATAGATACAACTAATATTCATAGAATATATGACATCAACTGCCATTGGGGATTCGAACCCGGGTCTCCTGCTTTCTAGGCAGTTGCGCTGACCCCTACACCACTGGGGACACAGTGATCACCGCACCTGCAAGGACTACCCATGCACGCCTCCCGTCAGATACAAATTCCCAGCTTCGCCCTGCCCATAGTACTCAAACTCGTAGTTATAACTAATTCCCGTAAGAGTAAGGGCTTCAAACTTGCCCACCCCTCTCCACTAACGATAGGATCATTGCCCGTCACGGGCATATTATATATATACATGTTATAATTACGAGTTTGAGTACTATGGGCAGGGCGAAGCTGGGAATTTGTATCTGACGGGAGGCGTGCATGGGTAGTCCTTGCAGGTGCGGTGATCACTGTGTCCCCTACAGTGGTGTAGGGGTTAGCGCAACTGCCAAGAAAGCAGGAGACCCGTGTTCGAATCCCGGCTGGGTACACATTTTCAGCTTTGCCCAATCGCAGTTGATGTCATATATTCTATGAATATTAAATAATAATAGCTGCAGGATCAGAAGTGACGTCTGTTCTTTCGGAACAGACGCCACATGTATATATATAGATACAACTCGCTGTTCCACTCATAGCACTTTTCCATTACCTGCCGTAAGCTAAAGATCTGATCCTGACAGCCTGTAAGAGGCCTAAACCTACACTGATTTTCATCTAACTTGTCCTCAATTAATACTCGCACTCTCCTTTCAACATCATTGCATGATCTATTTTATTTATTTACTTTTTTTCACGACGTGCTTTCCCCGGGGATTCACTGATCTAGTGAAAACACAGGCCGCGCCGCCACTGCGTGAGGCGGGCTTTTGTTTGCAGAATGGCCCGCGGCGCCACACGCGGAGCCGGCTGCGGCGCCCCTGCCCCCTGGCCCGCCCGCTTCCGGCGGCCACCTGGCCAGCTGAGCGCCGTGTTCCGGCGGTTAATTAGTGCGTCACACGGCCAAACTGTCGCCGATAGCCGGCACGCAAGCCGCCGTAATTCGTTAGCTGCGCGGCCAGGGCGGAGCGCTAATGACAATGGCCGCCCCTTCCGCTGCCGCCGCCGCCGCCGTGGGACACGCGGACCATCGCCGCTCGCCGCTCCTGAAATAAACAGCGCCCTATACCATCCGATGTAGCGTCGCCGCCGACTGTAAGGGCCCGTAATTAACCGCTGTTGGTCAAGCTTCGGACCTACAATTTTTTCTGATATTTCATATTTATGAAAACGGAAGTGTGCTACAACAACCCGCGATATCTATTTATTATAGCGATCTGTCCCGGCTTCACACGGATATAATTAATATCCTATAGGAGAGAGCGGGGCAAGATGGGGTGGAGGGCAAGACGGGGTTTTTGTAATTTCTACCACGACAGATATCGCAAACTAGTGGCGAATAGTTGAAATAGCAGGCACTATATATACGTGTGGCGTCTGTTCCGAAATATAATAAGCCGGTGACGGGCAATGATCCTATCGTTAGTGGGAAGGGGTGGGAAAGTTTGAGGCCCTTACTCTTACGGGAATTAGTTTCATAACTACGAGTTTGAGTACTGTGGGCAGGGCGAAGCTGGGAATTTGTATCTGAACGCGAGGCGTGCTTACGTAATACTTGCAGGTGCGGTGATCACTGTGTCCCCAGTGGTGTAGGGGTCAGCGCAACTGCCTAGAAAGCAGGAGACCCGTGGTCGAATCCCGGCTGGGTGCACATTTTCAGCTTTGACCAATCGCAGTTGATGTCATATATTCTGTGAATAGTAGGCACTAGCTATGCGAGTGCCTGACACTGCTGGTAGCCATTTTGAGCAAACCATTCGGAGTGATTACATCCAAACGAGTTTTCGTCTGTGCTGATATACGTTTTCGTCATTTTCAGACGTGAAAAGGAAAGAGAAGTAATTGTTTCTCATAGTCTTAAGTATTATCAATGAAAAAACAGCTTCTTTAGCAATAAATTAATGCATGCAATAATTAATTGAATATATCCTTGGTGCTATAATATTAACCTAACGTAAAAATGGTCCCTAGGGGCAAGACGGTGGCAGGGCAAATATTGAAGTGTAAGGTGGAATATCTTGTATTTTACTAAAGAATTTTGTAAGTCTACAAAAAATTGTTAAGTGCTTAAATACCCCGTCTTGCCCCGCTCTCCCCTATCTATAAAATCGATGTGTGTTTGTATTTCATTGGTTGCTCTGCTTTACATAATATGATGCAATACAATGAATATCGTGCTTATACAATCCTCAGTGTGTTTAATCTACATTTACGTAAACTTACGTGTATGTTAATAAATAAATTGTTCCAATCACTACCAGACGATCACCTGATGGGATAATTTGAAGAACTGAAGATTTCATCCGATTTGCTCCAGCTCTCTTGGAAACCATTTGGAAATATACATACACATACATTTTTATAGATATTCATATAGTGTCTGTTCTTTCGAACACGTGTGGTTGACATCAAGCGCCGTCAACGAATTCTAAATATTCGAACGCCTCGACTGTAACAGGAAAAGGGAATAAATTCAATGGCGAAGATGCATATGTGTGCTAGACTGGGATTCGAATCTAGGTCAGCCGTCGCCTAACCAATTAGGCTATCCAGGCGCGCTTCCCGTCCTGTCCAAGTTCTCAACTTACCGCAGACTGTGATGGTAGTGCCTCCTGACCATCAATCACTTCCCCTTGTTCCCTCCTTTGACTTTATTCCAGCAAGGTGTGTTTGATCCGGACAGACACTGACGTTTGTTTGGTGGAGACATCCACACGACTATAGATGTGGTGTCTGTTCATTCCAACATGTCCAGCATTTTTGCTGTATAGGTTTGGTCCGCCTTGAGCAAACACAAATGTTTTTTCATTTCTCCCAGACATATTTCGCTGGCGTTGCAGCATCATCAGTGGGATGTTTATTGTCTGTCAAATTAATAGTGGAATGATTATTACTTTTTTACATTAACAGTGAAAACTACAGATAATTGTGAGACTACTATACATTGTTTCTTATTTTTATAGGTATGCTAGGCCTACCTTAATACCACATGTTGTTATATTTGTGGTTTTTCCACTCACAAAATGTCATTGATAGTTTTTGACAGTTTGTCATCTGCAAACCAAAACGTGTGTATTTAATGAGGTTTTGGTTTGCAGATGACAAACTGTCAAAAACTATCAGTGACATTTTGTGAGTGGAAAAACATGCAACATGGACAATAATTTCTTACGTGCAAGTTGCCATAGCATTCAAACAAAATTGTCGGTCGAAAACATTTACGTACATACATACACGTATGGAGTGATAACTGGTTATGTCAAATATTTTTAAATGTTCAAATGTTTGTAAATCTATGGAACTTAACTAGTCTGGACATCAGTCCCGCCGGGGCGGTGCGGTCGAAGGCACTGAGGCGCTATGGTACAATGCATGAGGCCGCTCCCCGTCGGGGGTTCGAATCCACCCTCGGGCATGGATGTTCGTGCCGTCTTTAGTATGAGCTAGTTCATAAGTAGTTTGTAAGTTTAGGGAGTGTTGACACCGCAGTTAAGTCCCATAAGTTTTACAAACATTTGAACATCAGTCCCTAGGCTTAAAGAGTACTTCCACTAACTAAAGGACAACAAATACGTCCATGCCCGATGGAGGAGTCGAACCTCCGACGGAAAGCAGCGGTGCGCTCCGCAGCAAGGTGCATTGGAATGATCGGCCACTTCACCGCTGCAACATGTTTTAAAACGTAAGAAAACAGATCAGCTTGTAACCCTGTAGAAATGAACACGCGAAATGGCCGCGTGGTCTAAGGCGTCGTGGTATTTACTGGGAGGCTGTTCCCGATGGAGGTGCGAGTCCTCAAAAAATGTTCAAATGTTTGTATAGTCTATGGGACTTAATTACGGGGTCATCAGTCCCTAAACTTACAAACTACTTATGAACTACTTACGAACTAGGACGGCACAAATATCCATGCCCGAGGGGTGATTCGAACCCCCGACCGTAGTGGCCGTACAGACCGTGACTGGAGCACCTTAGTCCCCTCGGCCACCGCGGCCGGCTGCGAGTCCTCCCTCGGTAATGTGTGTGTGTGTGTGTGTGTGTGTGTGTGTGTGTGTGTGTGTGTGTGTGTGTGTGTGTGTGTGTAAATTACGTTAAGTGGTTTGCAAGTCTAGGGACTGAAGTCTATACCAGTTTTGTCCAAAAGATTTACAAACATTTTGAGACATCTTAGTTACGAATTACAGAAAGATGAAGTATTCCTTAATCAAACGGAAAGTGAATCGGGAGGATAGGGGCCTAAACTATACGATAAAATAACCAAATTTAATTTTACTGTTAAATGCCAACCTGATATTAAAGGTGCAATATAACCTATTTGCCGGCCGCGGTGGCCGAGGAGACTGAGGCGCTCCAGTCACGGTCTGCACGGCCGCTACGGTCGGGGGTTCGAATCCCTCCTCGGGCATGGATATTTGTGCCGTCTTAGTTCGTAAGTAGTTCATAAGTAGTTTGTAAGTTTAGGGACTGATGACCCCGTAGTTAAGTCCCATAGACTTTACAGACATTTGAACATTTTATAACCTATTTAATAAAACAGAAACGTGACCAATTTGACATGTCAGGCATATGTAAGTAGCGAAGGCTATCAGCACAACATTCTAATGAAACACTAAAGCCATTACAACATACTAGTGTCTTCGAATAAGCTGGTCAAAGATAAGGTGCCAATATCACTCATTAAATTCTTTTGACCCGTGATTGTATAAAATTTTAAAATTTGTAACATAATAAGTGGGCTAGTGCAATGGCAATAAAATTACGGTATTTGTTTCAGTAAAAATAACGGCTCTTCAATTCACCGCCCTCACATTTCATGTGAAAGTGATATAGGCGCCATCTGTACCTGTGCACGTCACCATCCCATGACTTCTGTCTCCTCTGTGTACATTCTTTAATGGACAGGAAGCGGTAATTCAGTTGTCAGCGTCAACCACTGTGACGGCGAATGTAGCAGGTTAGCGTCCGCCTTCACCCAAACAGATAAGAAACGCAACTCTTTCACTTACATTTTGGAAATTTTGTTACTAGTTTCGATACTTTATTGTGTCATCTTCAGGACACGTGACCAGATTAAAAATGTTATTTACTTTGTTGCATAGATAAAATGAGGGGCAGTACTAATCTATTGGTATCAATAGATTTGGGCGAAACTAAATACAATCTGTGAAAGCTGCCTGGGCGCGTATTTCTTCCTTTCTTATGTTAGTGACCGAGTGTATTGGGGTACTATGTTCTATGTTCCGATGCGCGAGGCCGTTCCCCGTCGGAGGTTCGAACCTCAATGTTTGTGTTGTCTTTAGTATAGGTCAGTTAATAAGTAGTTTTTAAGTTTAGGGACTGATGACTCCGCAGTTAAGTCCCAGAAGCTTAACAAACATTTGAACATTGATTCTTATGTTAGTCAAAAGCCTTCTCCTTTCAACGCTTTCCACTTCATTTTCGTTTTCTTGTATCTCAATCTTTATGACGCCACATCCTCTGATCTATGTAGCCGGCCGCGGTGGCCGAGGTGACTGAGGCGCTCCAGTCACGGTCAGCACGGTCACTACGGTCGGGGGTTCGAATCCCCCCTCGGGCATGGATATTTGTGCCGTCTTTAGTCTTAGGTAGTTCGTACGTAGTTTGTAAGCTTAGGGACTGATGACCCCGTAGTTAAGTCCCATAAGTTGTACAAACATTTGAACATTTGATCTATGTATCGTACAATAAAATAATTATCCAGGTTAGTACAGCGGAATATCAGGAAAGTCTCAGCGACATTTTTTTTCTTACGATAGGAATGGGTAATAAATTATATAATGTGTGTTGACGCAGATTTTCATGCGTTTCATTGTTTGTGACGTCATGACTCCTGAAATATGTGTCGTGCAAAGAAATAATTACGAAGGTGCAGTCAGTGCACACTGACTACGAAATAAGTCACGAATACAGCGGGTAGTAAAGACGTAATAAATAGAAAGCTGGCTTGGTGAGGCGATAATACATGAAACTTTTTGTTTATGACTTCATCTCTCATGTACTATGTGTCGTACTACGATATAATTTCGAGGGTACATTCATCGGCATGTGTACCCACTGTGAAAAATATGTAGCGAATACAGCTACGAATAAGGAAGCAATAAATGAAAATGTCATTTATTATGGGGTAGTATTTCATGAACCAAATTGTTTACGACCATATATGTGATGAACTATTTGATGTACTATGATATAATTGCAGTGGTATATTTAGTGGTCTGTATCTATGCTGTCTATAAAGTATCTTGCGAATACAGGTTGTCGTATAGAAGTAATAAAATTGTAACGTCATGGCGAATGCTTTAGATTTACTGAATAAATAGCGAAGGTGTAGTGAGCATTTAACTTCTTCCATCCCATCATTTTCCTGAGAATGTCGGCGAAAACTTTTTTCGTGTATGAAATTAAGTGTAAAGTTTGATGCAAATCGCTAATTCTCAAATAATGAATAACGTCGCATGATGTGGCAGGTTTTCACAAATTTAATTTGTTATGACGTCACATATGCTCTTTTTGTATGTAACATTTGCTTTAAAAAAAATTGTTTATCAACATCTCCAGGTTACCAGTGTCTCGAGAACGAAACTAGATCGGAAAAAGTTTTCAAGGCCATTTCATGTTCACGAAAATTTCACTAGTGCACAGGATTCAGAAAGATTTTCATTGAAAAACTTTCCAAGCTCTCTTAGTTCTAGATATACTGGTAAATTAATAACTGGTCCTTTTTATAGACCACATGACTCGATTGCAGAAATGTTCAAAGAATGCTAATCGGTGGCGCCTTTAATTTACCCTCGATAATAGGCAAAAATACATGCTCAAGCCGGATATACGCACATAACATCATCCGAAATTGTACTGAAGGCATTCCATGAAAATTTATACCTAACAAAAGAGGGGGCTGAGCCGCCGTGGTACGCAAAACAGATCACTCTTGCAAAAGCAAAGAAAAAAACATGCCAAATTGAAACGTTAACAAAATCCCCAAGACTGGCAAGCTTTTACAGAAACTGGAAATTTTGCTCGAAATTCGATGTGAGTAGCTTACAATAGTTACCACAACGAAACCCAGTCACGTAATTTTGCAGAGAATCCTTAAAAATTCTCGTTTATGTGAAATATACTAGTGGTAAGACACAATAGATACCTTCATTACACGTTAGAAATGGTGATGTTGCCGATGACAATTCTGCTAAAGTAAAATTTCTTACACAGATTTCCGAAATTCCTTCACCAAAGAAGACGAAGCAAATCAGAATTATTATCAAGAACAGCTGCTAACATGCGTAATTTAAAAGTAGATAACCCTGGAGTATTAAAGTAACTTAAATCTTAACAAAAGTCAGTGTCCCGTTCCCGATTGTATAATCTAAACCAGTTAGGTTTCTTTCAGAGGACGCTGATGCAATAGCCCCACACCTAGCTATCATATACAACCGCTCGCTGAGCGTTCTAGTCTTGTGTTGCTCGCGAACGAACTAGTTCGGAGGAGCGCTCCCACAGGCGAACTAGTTCGCAGATCCCTTGCCTCTTAGTTTCCCTTTTCCGAAGACTGACGGGGAACAGCGCAGTATCGCGTGATTCCCTTTTGCCATTTACCTTCATTTAGAGATGAGCTGCGGCTCGGCTGTCGTTTCATAGTTCACTGCCCCAAGTAATCTATTTTAAAAATAAAGTACTACGAGTACTCTGTATGCAAAGTAGTTGAATACCATTGTATCACCAATTCGTGTAAATAACTGGTTTATTTGACTAAGTATTTGATGTAAAATTGCCCAAAAATACGGGTAATGGAACACGCTTTGGTAACACTGATACATTATATAAAAAAGCTCTTTTAGTAGCGGTAGCAAGAGCCAAAAAGAGCGGATGAACTAGAAGGACCGGACGAACTAGAAGGAACGGACGAACTAGAAGCAGGGGACGAACTAGGAGCAGCGGACGAAACGGACGAACTAGGAACAGCGGACGATTATGCTTTTCAAATGTTTGTATAGCTTATGGGACTTAACTACGGGGTGATCAGTCCCTAAACTTACAAACTACTTATGAACTGGCTAATACTAAGGACGACACAAATATCCATGCCCGAGGGGGGATTCGGACCCCCGACCGTAGTGGCCGTGCAGACCGTGACTGGAGCGCCTCAGTCCCCTCGGCCACCGCGGCCGGCGACGATTATGCCAAATGTATATCGCTTCATAGTTCGTTAGATTCTTTTCCGAAGACCGACGGGCAATAGCGAGAGGGCGCGTAGCAGAATTAAAAATCACGTGTTTGCCTTCTGCTGATGAGCCATTTCGAGGTGAGCGTCTTTCTGCTAAATTACATAGTTCAGTGCTACAAAATTTCTGTTTTGATGTGTCCTGCACTCTGCAATATCTGACTAATAAATTCAATAATGCCAAGATATAACTCTAAACTTAAACGCGAGAAAATGTCCACAAACTGTTTATTTTGGTTTGAGTGATATCGTTAGCGGCTCAAGCAGCAAGCGCATGAAGCAGCTAGGTGGGGGAACTTCCCCCTCCACCTGCACGCGCAGACCACGCCGCTCAGCCGTCACTGGGAGCGGACGAATTAAAAGAGCGTACTAGTCCGCGGCAAAGCCGCGAACTAAAGTAAGCGCTACCGATCGCGAACTATTAAGCGCAAATCTACAGCGTACCCAAAGACTGGAAAGTTGCACAGGTCACTCCAATATTCAAGAAAAGCAATAGGAGTGATCAGAAAAATTACAAGCCTATATCACTGACGTCGGTTTACAGCATTATTTTAGAACATATACATTCCTCAAATATTATGAATTACCTCTAAGAGAATGACCTATTGACCCACAGGCAACACGATTCAGAAAGTATCGTTCTTGTGAAACACAGCTAGCTCTTTAGTCAAATTAAGTGATAAGTGATATCGACAAGGGATCTCAAATCGATTCCATATTTATAGATTTCCGGAAGGCTTTCGACACTGTACCTCAGAAGATTATTCTAATCAAATTGCGTGCTTGTGGCATATCGACACAGTTGTGCGATTGGCCTCGTGATTTTCTGTCAGAAAGGACATAGTACGTGGTAACTGACAGCAAGTCATCGAGTAAAACAGATGTGAAGTCTCCCTTTCCTCAGTAAGTATTATAGTGTCCCTAACGTTCCTTGTCTTTACAAACTATATACAATATGACTAAAACTCTTAGACTGTTCGCGGATGATGCTGTAATTTATCGGTTAGTAAAGTCACCCTAAGATCGTAACCCAGTGCAAATTGATTTACATAAGATATCTGCATTGCGAAAAGAATTGGCAATTGTCCTTTAATAATGGTAAGTATGAAAACATCCAAATGATCACTAAAATCCGTTAAACTTCACTTACATGATAAATCAATCAAATATACAGGGCGTAAATTCAGCTAAACACCTAGGAATAACAATTACGAACAACTTAAATTGGATATAACACGTAGAAAATATTGTAGGGAAGACGAACCAAAGGGTACGAGTCATTGGAAAAACAGAAGATGCAACAGTTCTACTAAACAAAGTGCTTACACTATACTACTGACAGTATTGCTGCGCACTATGGGATCTACACCAGATGGGAGTGACGTACGATTTAGATAAGCTTAAGAGAAGGGCTGCTCGTTTTGTTTAAATGTTTCTAATTCTATGGGACCAAACTACGTTGGTCATCAGTCCCAAGACTTACAAACTACTTAAACTAAGTTAAACTAACCTAAGGTCAAACACACACATCCATGTCCGAGGGAGGAATCGAAGCTCCAACGCGGAAGGCCGCGCGATCCGGGACGTGGCACTCGAGGCCGCTCGGCGACTTACGCGCGGCAGAGAAATATAAAAGCGGTTCGATGTACTCTCTGTCATGCAGTTCGAAGTGACTTGCAGAGTATTTATGTAGATGTAGATGTAACCTAGGAAAGTTACAATGAAATGCCCTCTGGAGAGAAACAATGGGTTTCTCGAAAAACAAAAAATAAACTATAAAGACAAAAAAATAGTCCCCTATACAGGGTGTTACAAAAAGGTACGGCCAAACTTTCAGGAAACATTCCTCATACACAAAGAAAGAAAATATGTTATGTGGACATGTGTCCGGAAACGCTTAATTTCCATGTTAGAGCTCATTTTATTACTTCTCTTCAAATCGCATTAATCATGGAATGGAAACACACAGCAACAGAACGTACCAGCGTGACTTCAAACACTTTGTTACAGGAAATGTTCAAAATGTCGTCAATTAGCGAGGATACATGCATCCACCCCCGTCCCATGGAATCCCTGATGCGCTGATGCAGCCCTGGGGAATGGCGTATTGTATCACAGCCGTCCACAATACGAGCACGATGAGTCTATACATTTGGTACAGGGGTTGCGTAGACAAGAGCTTTCAAATGCCCCATAAAAGAAAGTCGAGAGGTTTGAGGTCAGAAGAGCGTGGAGGCCATGGAATTTGTCCGCCTCTACCAATCCATCGGTCACCGAATCTGTTGTTGAGATAGGTACGAAAACGTCGACTGAAATGTGCAGGAGCTCCAGCGTGCATGAACCACATGTTGTGTCATACTTGTAAAGGCACATGTTCTAGCCACACAGGTAGTGTATCCCGTATGAAATGATGATAACGTGCTGCAGTGACCGTAGGTGGAAGAACATGAGGCCCGATCAAGACATCACCAACAATTCCATACATCAAATGGGCGTCTGCCAATTCCGCATTTGTAAACATTGCACTGACTGCAAAACCACGTTCGTGTTGAACACTAACCAGTTGATGCTACGTACTGATGTGCTTGATGCTAGTACTGTAGAGCAATGAGTCGCATGTCAACACAAGCACTGAAGTCAACATTACTTTCCTTCAATTGGGCCAAATAGCGGTGAATCGAGGAAGTACAGTACATACTAACGAAACAATTGGCTATTTTGACAATTGTTTGCACGAATTATTTCAATTTACATTCAAAGAAAAATACTAAAATGAGCTCTAACATGGAAATTAAGCGTTTCCGGACACATGTCCACATAACATATTTTCTTTCTTTGCGTGTGAGGAATGTTTCCTGAAAGTTTCGCCGTACCTGTTTGTAACACCCTGTATAAATGAGTATTTCTAACTTTGCGAGTAACCTTGCACATATATACATTTCTAATACATATAGGTTGTAGTAGAAATTTATGGAGGGTTGTAGATTACAATGGCCCATTTCTCTGTAGGCAACATAGTAAATCACTTTTTTTTGTTATGGGAGCCTGAGGAGGACGCAATGAAGTGTCGAAACTGGTAACGAAGTAAAACTTCACTGACTTGACGGCTGAATGTGTTTAATTCCTTTAGTAGTGCTGCGGAAGGCCCTCAGCGTCTTCCCCAGAGATGGATATATATATATATATATATATAGTTGGTGTTATGGTCTTCAGTCCGGAGACTGGTTTGATGCAGCTCTCTACCCTACTCTATCCTGAGCAAGCCTTTTCATCTCCTCATAAGAACGGCAACTTACATCCACTAGAATCTGCTTACTATACGCGTTTCTTGGTCTCCCTCTGCGATTTTTACCCCACACACTTCCCTCCAATGCTAAATTTACGATTCCTCGAGTCGAAGAATGTGTCCTACCAAGCGATCCCTTCTTTTAGTCAGGGTATGTAAAAATTCCTTTTCTCACCAATTCTGTTCAGTACCTCTTCATTAGTTATGCGATCTACCCACCTAATCTTCAGCAATCTTCTGTAGCACCACATTTCAAAGGCTTCTATTCTCTTCCTGTCCACACTGCTTATCGTCCATGTTTCACTCCCGTACAAGGCAACACTCCACACAAATGCCTTCAGAAAAGACTTCCTTACACTTAAATTAATATTCGATGTTAGCAAATTTCTCTTTTTCAAAAATACTTTTCTTCCCATTTCCATTCTGCAATTTATATCCTCTGTACTGCGACCATCACATGTTATTTTACTACCCAAGTAACAAAACTCATCTACCACCTTCATTGTTTCGTTATCTAATCTAATTCCTTCAGCATCGCCCGACTTTCTAAGACCGCATTCCATTATTTTTGTTTTGCTCTTGTTAATGTTCATTTTATACGCTCTCTTCAACACACTGTCCATTCAATTCAACTGCTCTTCCAGGTCCTTTGCTGTCTCTGACAGAATTACAATGTCATCAGCAGAACGCAATGTTTTTATTTCTTCCCCCTCAACTTTAATCCCAATTCCATATTTTTCCTTGCTTTCCTTCACCGCCTGCTCCATGTACAAATTGAATAACATCGGAGAAAGGCTACAACCCTGTCTTACTCCCTTCCCAACTGATGCTTCCCTTTCATGCCCTTCGAGTCTAATAACTGCGGTCTGGCTTTTGTACAAGTTGTAAATAACTCTCCTTTCCCTGTATTCTACCCCTGCTGACTTCAGGATTTGAAAGAGTGTATTCCAGTCAACATTGTCAAACGCTTTCTCCAAATCTACAAAAGCTAAAAATTTAGGTTTGCCTATCTTTAATCTAAGACGTATAGTGAGTATTGCCTCCCGGGTTCCTACGTTCCTCCTGAATCCAAACTGATCTGCCCCGAGGTCAGCTTCTACCAGCTTTTCCATTCTCCTGTAGATAATTAGTGTTAAAATTTTGCAACCATTACTTATCAAACTGATGGTTCTGTAATTTTCACAACTGTCTGCGCCTGATTTCTTTGGAATGGGGATTATTACATTTTTCTTAAAGTCTGAGGGTTATTTCGCCTGTCTCAAACATCCTACACACCAGTTCAAATAGTCTTGTCATGGCTGGCTCTCATATATGCAGAAAATTCAACCATATGAACGTCGTCATACTCACTGTAATGCGATTTCAGAGGTGCAGAAGTACTGTAAGTAATACGGAGAAAATTGAATTATTTCGCAAGGTAAATTGCTTCGTGAAGTTAAGGTCGGCAGCAGCCGCTCTGCCTTAGACAGTGGAGTCCTGTGCTGGGAGCAGACCCGGCAGACAGACAGGTCGATGTGTATGTGTGTGTGTGTGTGTGTGTGTGTGTGTGTCGCCTCACTGTGCCTCAGTTTCCCCGCTGGTAGCGCTGCCACCTCTCTCGCCTGCAATGAGTCATCTGACAGACATTTTTCTTCCCCCGACGCACGCCCCTTCTCTGAACAACCAGGCCCTTCCTCTCCGGGATACAAAGCTTCAGTTAATAAATTATACATGCACAAGCTACTCACATGTTTCCTTGTGCGTTCCGCTCCCCGTTTTACAGGGCTTTTCTTAATTTCCCCATGTCTGCCAAGGGCACTAAACTCGGGCGGCATGCTTTTTATTTTTCTCGACGGGAGCGGCTTTTGTCTCGAGGTGACTTGCTACCGTTGTAAAATATGAGGTTTCGGATGGTAAAAATCTGCTTTTTAAGCTGAACATCCATTCGAGAGCCACGTTGCTGTCCATCAGCACCGTAAAATGGAGTAACTTCGACAAGTTCTTTTTTTTTATTTTTTTGCGTATTTGCTGCTCTGCGAAGAGAACTATTCGCGAGAGAACCTTGGCTCATATTTGATCGTAAGAGTTAAAGCCTAGATTGTCTTTAGCAAAAAGAAAAATATATTCCGCTCTCGCCTCCTTAGTTTAAGTAGTTGACCCCAAAGGTTTATAAACATTTGAACATTCTCTTCACAACATGGGCAACATTTTACCTCTGTCCTTGACTCAGCCAAACGGAACACGTTGGTCATCCAAGGTAATGGAGTAGCGGAACATGAAGCGACGCTATTGGTATCTGTCAATGCCTTGCGGCCACGCGGTATCTCTCTTATGGTGTTATTTGGTCAGTGGCATCCGATGCTCTGGGCGGTAGATGCGAGTAATCAGAACACTGTGTGGAAACTCATAGCATATCGTGAGGTCTTCAGTACATGTTCGTGGAAGGCATGGAATTCGGCACTGCTTAGCGGTCCAGAAGACGGCCCTACCTCGAGAATGATGTATCTTGATAGAGTCGAACCTGCACAAAGTGACTGGGTCTCCGAATGCACCCACTGATTACAATACCGTGCCAGATACCAGGCGGTTACACAATGCGACCGTCTCGCTTAACACTGTCCAACAATGCGGTCTGCGGACACTGTCAAACGCGTTCAGTTGGAGGACAGTCTGTTCTCGTCTGCGAGGCATGGCGGATGCTCGTACTGTACTTAAACGGCTCACTTTTCTTTCTCACTGACGGCAGCTGACTGCTACCAACTTCGACGCAACTTTGCAACAACACGCATGTACTTAGTGGCTGTTCTACAGAGCCATGTGTATCTGATAATTTACTCACGCATCCGTGATATGCAGGATTGTCGAAACTAGATTTTATTTTTATTTATTTACTTCTTTTAATGGAGGTATTATGTTTAAACCAATGGCGAATGGAAAACACAGTCTAACGTATGATACATCTCTTGAAACACACTAAGGGCATTACTATTTTTAAAATATACATAAAACCGTCAAGTAACTACTAAAAGAAACAGCTCGTATGCTGTTTTATCATCTTAGAGAAGTGTTTTTCAACCTGTGGATCGCGGGGGATTGCTGTCACAGGAGGAAGTACTTACCCCATAACATAACTAGGGGTTCAGTAATACAAAAATCTATCCCTGAGTGAAATATATTTAATGGTAAGATTACGGATTCCCTTGTGTATCATTCCTTATGGATTGATCATAAATTGTTTTATAATACAGTGTGTTAATGGTGAATCAGCGTACAGTCTGAAAACTGTTTGTAGGCACCAATCGATATATAAAAGAACATAATACAGGAAGCACTTATGAAAAATTCGATACGAAAGATATACTTATTTACAAATTATCTATACAGTGGCATCTTTCTTAATAAGTATAATTTGCTTCTGAGTCTTTTCTGAAATGCGAAACACTCGTTAACCAAAATATATTTTTGTGTCGGAAATTATGTAAAAATAGGATAATGTGCCAAAAATAAAATAAAAAAAAATTTAAAAAAATCGTCCAGCAATTAAAAAGAAAGCTGCATCAAAAGAAAGACGATTAAATTTCTATCCTTTGAGATAACATAGCATTTTTACGGTTAGTGAAGCGCGAGGAGGAGGGTCGCCAGATTATTTTTACTTGGGAAGGGTTCGCATACGCGAAAACATTGAAAAACACTGTAGTAGAGAGATGTATTAAGTCATTAATGATGAATATCAAAAGGATGTGCGCCTCGGTTGCACAGTGGTAGAGTGCAAGACTACAAATCCAAAAGTCGCGGGTTCGATCCCCGCCAGATCCTAGGAATTTTATATGTCACTTTCCACTTCTTTCACCTCTGGCAGTATTGCTCATGTGAAAAATAACGAGTAGCACCGTGGTTCGGAACCCACGTTAAACTGTAGGTCCCCCTATAACTGGCTGGGTAAGTCAGTTCGAAGGTCGGAGGAAGGCAAAGGCATACCACCTCCAAACAGGACCATGCCGAGTAACGCACTGTGGTGTTCAAACCAATCTTCGGATTATTGACTGCTTTACCTTTATCAAAAGGCTATATTCAACAAAGGTTTGTAAAAATAATTATAATGCGTTTAAGTGCATGTCTAAATTTTGAGTCCGTTCTTTTTAGTTGTTAAATGCACAGACAAGTACGGTGGAATTGTGTATCACAATCGATGCGTGATTTGGTACTTCGAAAACTGAGACATATAAATATTTTAATTCTCTGTCCCAAAAACTAAAACAACATCGGTAATAGCCAAAACCCATTCTTAAAATCTGCTGTGTATGAACTGACACGTAGAGAGTGCCAAAGTGTAAATATTGGGCAAAGAATATATGACAGGCAAATCACATGATAAATCCGTATTTGGGCAACACCTTACTAATGACAAACATTCAGAATGTGATTCAGAGCATGACATGAAAATCCTACATACTGCCCCAACAGATTATGTCTTCTCGAAGAAATGGAGATCTTCATTCACCAAAAAAGAATCCATCATTTCTTCTTAATGAAGTCTTAAAATTCCGTAAAAAAACATATTTTGAACTGTTTGAAAACATTATTTGAAACTTGGGATACTGTTTTTCCTTTTATGTGCACCTTCTTAGAGGTGACTTATTTACATTTAAAATCAGGTTCATGTTAATTCATACGTGAAACTTTTAATTATAAACAAATAGTATATTTATATATACTGGTATGTTTCCGTTTTATTCAAATGTTCGTATCCAGGGTGAGCAACATATTATGTTCGAGAAGTAATGTATACATTTTATATATATTAAAAAAAGGGAATCTCCATTTAGTAATAACTATGTCATGACTACAGTCACTGTCTCTTTAGACTATTTGCCGAACCGCAATATAGTCTTGTTTTAGCACTCCTGCTGATATTTTATTATGATACTAGTTGTTTGTACCGCCATTGAATTTTCTTTTGGTGTTCTTTGTATTTTTACCTTAACACTAGACCCCTGTACATTATTCTTCTATATGTTATATGTTGACTACAGTCGCCATTCCTTTATGACTCTCTTCGGAACCGCTATATTAACTTCTATTCTGGCAATTTTTGTATTTTATTATAATACTAGCAGTTTGTACTACTATAACAACTATAACTACTATTACAATAGTAATAATTCTTACTACAGGTACTACAGCTATATTTGCTGTCCCTTTATGACTCTCTTCAGAGCTGCCATATCATCTTTTTTTTTAACTTCCTTTTATAATACTAGTAGTTTCTACTACTATAAAATATTTCTCGGTGTCCGTAGTATTTTATTATCAAACTAGTAGTATGATGCAAAATAAAAAGTAATTTATTGCACTTATTATTTTATATCCCTTTTTAAGTAAGATGACCAGCTGATAAAATATATATGACCAGATGATGGTGACACAGTTCATCGAATCCGGTTGTCATTCAATAAATTATTAATTTGCGATCTTGGTATTTCATTTTAAAGAATATAAAACTATCCGATCGCCTACTAAACCGGCAATGTCAGGTAATCTCCATAGCTACTAACGGCCTTCCAAGCTGCTAGCCTACTCATCAATTGTTTTGCGTGTCAACGTGTTCAGCTCGTCTACATACACATAAACAACGCATGATATTAGAGATTCCAAAATGTTTTGTGTAACTTATTTCGAAAACAAAGAAAAAATATTTGTCACAGAGGGAATAAAAACAGCGTCTGTATGTTTGTGAGGTCAGAACGCTATCACCCGACTACACGGACAGAGGGTGCCAGCGTTGTTATTACTGGTACTTACGTGTACTTGAAAAACTTCAAAGTCGATTTTCTGGAGAATTTTTGAGAGTTACGCCGAAATTATTTGGCTGATTGTTATTTAAGTTCTTAATTTCATGAACCATAAAGATAAAGAAATTCTAAAATTCGGTACCCATGTAATCTCCTTTTTAGTTAAAAAAAAAAAAAAATAGGTAACCTAACTTTCTAGGTTATTACGTTCGTTATTAATTTTAGGATTTTTGTATACGGGATATTTGATTTTTACGGGAAATTAAGATATTTATGTTTGTTTGTTTGTTTGTAAAGTCTATGGGACTTACAAACTACTTATGAACTACTTACGAACTAAGACGGCACAAATATCCATGCCCGTGGGGGTAGTCGAACCCCCGACCGTAGTGGCCGTGCAGACCGTGACTGAAGCGTCTTAGTCCCCTCGGCCACCGCGGCCGGCAAGATATTCATCATATCGGATATTTATATTTGGAGAATTAGTAGTGTATATACGTAGTTATTATAGTGGGGAATTAGTTTTTTAGTCATAAAGAATCTTTAAATTGAGATTAATGCAAAGTAATAACGGAGTACCAGCATGGAGGTGGCAGTAGTTTCTAATATGTTCTCCATGTTGGGGTATATAAGCAGATTTCTGGGATCGTTGCAAAAATCTATTATTTCTAGTTTAGTGTGGACGTGTGTATCTGTAAAGGCTAAATGAATGTTTTATTCAAAGTTCGCGGTTCATGAATGAGGAACGTAATTGAAACCCGATGGCGTCCAAGATCGATTCCGAATATTGAGATCGGTTTAGTGAAGATTGGTAAACGCACGGACATATTTAAATTAAATAATTTATGATATTGTTTGATTATTATAGTGATGGGACCTTCAGTTTAGAATATCAAAGACGATTAGGAATCATTTCATAATCAGGCATGTCATCCAACGAAACATTTGTTAAAATATATTGTGGTGAAATTTTACTTAAGTGTTCGAAAATTATTTAGCTAGTGTATGTTTGGTGCAAATCATATACGAACATTTAAGTATGGGAATCTTATTACGAGAAGGTTTTAATGTTCAGTGCTAATAAATCTGAATAAAAAATGAAGAGGGCAGTGTAATTTAACTGGCAATTAAATTCAAACCGGGACGGAGCGAAAAATGTGTTGATAAGTTACCCGAATTTTTAAAAACTTACGGGTATGCAGCTAGGTATCAAAATCGATACGTCCGATATTTCGGCTGGAGACCACCCTGCCATTTTCAAGGCGAAACTGCAGTGAGGAAGCAATGTGATACTGATTTGTATCTGCAAGCTGACAGTTGTCAGCACCCAGCTCAATGTGAAGAGGTTCTAGTGCATAGGGCTCACGTCATTTCTGACCCGTCATGTTTCTCCACTGAGCTGTCCCATCTGGAGGTCACTTTTCGACAGAATGGCTATAGTGAAGGGCAGATTAAAAGAACGTTGCGCTGTCGACCACAGGTGTATCGGGCTAGTGATGATAGCACAGCGTCGGCAAAAACGTCAGTATTTCTGCCATACGTTGGCAACACTTCCAACAAAATTAGCCGCATTTTGCGTAAAAAAACAATGTAAAATGTGTGTTTCGTCCACCACCTAAAATTACGGCACTGTTGGGATCCGTTAAGGATGATCTCGGTTTGCGCAAGGCGGGTGTCTACTGTATCCCATGTAGCTGTAGCATGTCATATGTTGGTCAAACTATTAGGACTGTTGAGGACCGTTGTACTGAGTATAATTGTCACACACGTTTACAACAGCCAAAAAAACCTGCTGTGACCGAACACTGTCTTGACACAGGTCACCCTGTAGAATGCAACAAAACGGAATTTTTGGTATGCAATTCCAGCTACTGGAAGTGTCTTATCAAGGAAGCGATAGAAATAAAACTAGCTGACAACCTTATGAATAGTGATGGAGGGTTTTGCTTAAATTCCACTTGGGATCCTGCTCTTTCACTTGTCAAAAAAACAGATGGATAAAACTAATCCGACCTCATCAGTCGAGAACTGATGTTTATTATCGTCATTCTGACCAGTTTAATCTTTGGTCGTGTCGGCGCTGCGTGCTTGCTTGCTGGGTTTGTGTTGTCTTTCCTGTTTACTCATTGAAAGCAGCGGTTCTAAAGATCGTTGCAAATTGTTTCCTCACTGCAATATCGCCTAGAAAATATCAGGGTGGTCTCCTGCCGAAATATCGGCCGTATTCGATTTTGATACCTGGCTGCAAACCCATAAGTTATTCGATTTTTTTCCAGGTGAAATTACGGAATTACCCGAATTTTAATTAACGAATATATCGCCAGGCAACGACAGAAATTATCTTTGGTTAAATAATAGAATCCAAAAAGGGACTAAAATTTCATGAATAAGTGTAATACACTCCTGGTCGTTAAAATTGCTACACCGCAAAGATGACGTGCTACAGACCCGAAATTTAACCGACAGGAAGAAGATGCTGTGATACGCGAATGATTAACTTTTCAGAGCATTCACACAAGGTTGACGCCGCTGGCGACACCTACAACATGCTGACATGAGGAAAAATTCCAACCGATTTCTCATACAAAAACAGCCGTTGACCGGTGTTGTCTGGTGAATCGTTTTTGTGATGCCTCGTGTAAGAAGGAGAAATGTATACCACCATGTTCCTGACTTTGATAAAGGTAGGATTGTAGTCTATCGCGATTGCGGGTTATCGTATCGCGACATTGCTGTTGCATTGGTCGCGATCCAATGATTGTTAGCAGAACATAGTATCGGTGGGTTCAGAAGAGCAATACGGAAAGCCGTGCTGGATCCCAACGGCCTCGTATCACTAGCAATCGTGATGACAGGCATCCTATCCGCATTGATGTAAGGGATCGTGCAGCCACGTCTCGCTCCCTGAGTCAAGAGATGGAAAATGTTCGACTGCTGCCCTGGCCAGCACATTCTCCAGATCTCTCACCAATTGAAAACGTCTGGTCAATGGTGGCCGAGCAACTGGCTCGTCACAATACGGTAGTCACTACTCTCGATGAACTGTGGTATCGTGTTAAAGCTGCGTGGGCATCTGTACCTGTATACGCCATCCAAGCTCTGTTTCACTCGATGCCCTGGCGTAAAAATGTCGTTATCACGACCAGAGGTGGTTGTTTTGGGTACTGTTTTCTCAGGATCTATGCTCTCAAATTACGTGAAAAAGTAATCATATGTCAGTTCTAATACAATATATTTGTCTATTGAATACTCGTTAATCATCTGCATTTCTTCTTGGTGTAACAATTTTAATGGCCAGTAGTGTATTTACGAATCGCGTCCAGAAAGTAAGTTCCGTTTCAATTTATCTCCGCTGCAGCGCTGCGATTGCAGTTCCGCACATGCGCTGTAGACGATGTGTACCAAGCAGAAGAATGTCCGCCATTTGGAGATCGCTGTCAGTTACGTACGCTTTGTTGTGCTTGTTTGAAATGTCAGCGTTGATTGAAAATCACGCCGCCTGTGAAATGAGATCGGTGATTCGGTTTCTGAATGTGAGGAAACTGAAACCAAGTGAAATTTATCGGCAAATTTGCGATGTTTACGGACCAAATGCGATGAGTAATTCGATGGTGAGAAGATGGGTCCGACAGTTCAATGGCGGGAATAGTGATGTGCACGATGAAGAACTATGTGGGCGTCCACCTTTGGTTACAGAAGAACTGATTCACGCGAATGATGACAAGATCTAGGAAAACCGTAGGTTTACAGTTAGTGCTCTCGCTATGGACTGCCCCCAAATTTCACGATCACTGATGCATGAAGTTGTTACCAAACAACTGAAATTCCGTAAAGTTTGCTCACGTTGGGTACCAAAGATTCTCATTGAGCAACACAAAACACAACGGATGGGTAGTGCACCTCAGTTTTGACCGGTTATGCTGAAAGCGGCGAAGAATTTCTGAGACGGATAGTCTCAGGAGATGAAACGTGGGTTTCTTACGACACCCCTGAGAGTAAGTGGCAATCAATGGAATGGAGGCACACTTCATCCCCACCAAAGGTAAAGCCGAAGCAACACCTCGGAAAATGATGTGCACAGTGTTCTGGGACTGCAAAGGCATCCAAGTCATTGACTTCTTACCGCGTGGTCAAACAATCACAGCAGATGCTTATTGCGAGACATTCCGGAAATTGCGCCGTGCATTTCAGAATAAGCGCCGGGGACTTCTGTCAAAAAGTGTTGTTTTGCTTCACGACAACGCACGACCACACACTGCAAATGTGATGAAAACCTCCTACAGGGATTTGGCCGGGACGTGTTTGACCATCCTCCGTACAGCCCTGACCTCGCTCCTATCGACTTTCATCTTTTCTTACATCTCAAGTCTTTCCTTGGCCGTCATCACTTCACCAATGACGACGAGCTGAAAGAAACTGTTTCCAACTGGTTGAAGACACAGGCGGCATATTTTTGTGAAGAAGGTGTACAAAACCTGGTGCCACGCTATGACAAATGCCTGAAAAATTTCTGCAGTTATGCGGAAAAGTAGTTTAAGAGTTGTAGAATTTTGTGCAATAGAAATTTCTTCTGTATCTGTGTAAAATTTCATTTTAGTACCAAACGGAACTTACTTTCTGGTCGCGCCCAATACGTTTCTGCGAAAAAGTCAAATACCTAGGTGTCTGGCTGGACCGGAAACTCACATGGGGGGACCACACACAACACATGACCAACCGGGCAAACGCGAGGCTCAAACAACTCTATCCAATGCTCAACAGGCAAAGCAAACTAAATAGACGGGTGTCGAGGAACACATACACGACACTTGTAAGACCTCTGATGACGTACGGTGCTCCGTGCTGGGCTTACGCAGCACCGACACGGCTGCGCCGCTTGCAGCTCATTCAGATCAAGGTACTACGCATCATAAGCAATGCTCCACGCTACACGCGCACAGCGGATCCTCACCGTGAATACCGCCTTGACACTCTCACGGAGGTATTCAAAAAACACACCGCACGACTGTACAAAAATGCTAGACACTCGAACAACCTCTTCATCCTTAATCTGGGTAACTACGACCACAACCATAAGTGGAAGCACAACCGACCAAGAACACTCGTTGTCAGGAATAGATAAACACCTATGGTAAGCCTTATAGACGCAAACAAAATCATTGTTCATGGAACCCCTGCATCACAGCAAAACTGACTGGCAACGCCAGATGAGCTATCACCGCCGACAAACCGGCAATCGCAGGGAACATGAACAAGCACAAAACACAAACAAATCCCACACTAACCCATACACTTAGAGGCCGATCTCAAAAATCGACCACTTGCCTGTCAATCTTGATTGTTGCAGCCAGCCGCCGCTGATGATGGACCAGGAGACACCCCCAGTGCCAGCTGTAGAGGGGCGACTCATCAAACCGGATTGACAGACTTATGACAAACACGCAATGAAAATGGTACCGAGCTTGCACGATACCCATTAACTAACATAACCACACCCTTGCATGATCTGTCGCAGATAGCAAGAATCCGCTACTGCTCTTACTACCCGCTCCTGACTGTCGCAGAGGTTTTTTTTTCCCCTTGGCACTTGCCTTGGCACTTTTTTCCCCTCTGCCCTTAAAACCGCTCTTGTTTCAAAAGCTTTCGACCACTTCTATCATCCTGATGGACCGTATTAATGGGTAATCTTACCCACACGTACGGCACAGATCATCACAGTACCCGCTCCTGTGACTCCCATATTAGACATATTAACACATGCAGAGGTGACAGTAGAACTATTGAGTTGGTCACCACGCTAGTGCGAGCGTGGAGGGGCTCCACTCTAAGAAAAAACAGACGGCAGATTTCTACGAGAAAGGAGTACAAAAGGTTATCCCACGGTATGATAAGTGCCTCGCCTCTTTTGTTGACTATGTCGAAAAGTACACGTAAGTACACATAATTAAAACAGGTGGTAGCATTTTGGCCTTGCAACTGCAGGTCAGTAGTTCGAATCCTGCAATGACAGATTTTTTTATATTTTTTCTTTGTGTTCCAATACTTACACATACGTTGGCAGCACTTCCAACGAGATTGTCCGCATCTTGCGTAAAAGCAATGTAACATGTGTGTTTCGTCCACCATCTGAAGTTAAGGCACTGTTGGGATCCGTTAAGGGATCCGCAAGGCGGGTGTCTATCGTAACCCATGCAGCTCTGGCATGTCATATGTTGGTCAAACTATTAGGACTGTCGAGGACTGTTGTATTGAGCATAAACGTCACACACGTTTACAACAGCCAAACAAATCAATTATGGGCGAAAACTGTCTTGACACAGGTCACCCTATGGAATACAACATAACGGAATTTTTTTTGGCATGTTCTTCCAGCTACTGGAACTGTGTTATCAAGGAAGCGATAGAAATAAAACTAGGTGACAACCTTATCAATAATGATAGAGGGTTTTGCTTAAATTCCGCTTGGGATCCTGCACTTTCACTTGTCAAAACTGACCCGACCTCATCCGTGGAGAACTGATGTTTATTATCTATATTCTGACCAGTTTCATCTTTGGTCGTGTCGGCGCTGTGTGCTTGCTTGCTCGGCGTGTGTTGTCTTTCCTGTTTACTCATTGAAAGTAGCGGTTTTACTTAACCAGTATATCGCCAGGCAACGCCAAACATTATCTTTGGTTAAATAATAGGATCCAAAAGCGGACTAAAATTTCATGAATAAGTGTATAATACACCCTTGGCCGTTAAAATTGCTACACCACGAAGCTATGCTACAGACGCGCGTGAAATTTAACCAACAGGAAGAAGATGCTTTTCAGAGCATTCAAACAAGGTTGGCACCGGTGCCGAAACCTACAACGTGGTGACATGAGGACAGTTTCCAACCGATTTCTAATACACAAACAGCAGTTGACCTGTTTTGCCTGGTGAAACGTTTTGTGATGCCTCGTGTAAGGAGGAGAAATGCGTACCATCATGTTCCCGACTTTGATAAAGGTAGGATTGTAGCCTATCGCGATTGCGGTTTATGGTATCGCGACATTGCTGCTTGCGTTGGTCACGATCCAATGATTGTTAGCAGAATATGGTATCAGTAGGTTCAGGAGGGCAATACGGAAAGCCGTGCTGGATCGAAACTGCCTGGTATCACTAGCAGTCGACATGTCATCTTATCCGCATGGATGTAACGGATCGTGCAGCCACGTCTCAACATTAACATTGAGTAAGTGAAAGTGACACAGTGCCTGTCCACAACACGAAAAACAGCGCATATCCATCAAAATGACAAACTGTCAAAAAATATCAGTGACGTTTTTTGAGTTGAAGAACCACAAACATCACTACATCTGGTATTAAGACAATACGGGTTAAACATCCCACTGATGATGCTGCAACGCCAACGAAACATGTATGGGAGAAATAAAAAAAAACATTTGTGTTTGCTCAAGGCGGAACTTACCTATAAAGCAAATTTATTTTGTAAGCAAACACGGAGATTGAAGAGCTTTTCAAACCTCAAGATGAACTCATATGAACTTAAATTCAGTGCGAAATCATCTTTCTCTGTCCAATGTGTGTTATGAGCCAAATTTAGAAACGATAACTTCTTCAGGTGCGGCTCCGTAGCACAGTGGTAGAGTGCTAGACTACAGATCCAAAGGTCCCGGGTTCCATCCCCGCCAGGTCCTAGGATTTTTATCTGTCACTTTCCACTTCTTTCACCTCTGGCAATATTGTCCATGTGAAAAATACCGAGTAGCACCGTGGTTCGGAACCCACGTTAAGCTGTAGGTCCCCCTATAACTGACTGGGTAAGTCAGTTCGAAGGTCGGAGGAAGGCAACGGCATACCACCTCCAAACAGGACCATGCCTAGTAAAGCGCTGTGGTGTTCAAACCAATCTTCGGATTGTTGACTGCTTTACCTTTTTTAACTTCTACAACTGTCCTTACGTTCAACAGAAAGAAGGGGAACATAGGGTGTAGAAATGTAGTTTACGTGGAAGAGACTCCGGTTGTTTGCGAGGTCAGAGTAAGAGGCCCTCGGAGTGTTTCGGCTGTGGAACGCAGGTAGGCCGGCGAGCGTGGCACGCGGGGCGCGGCTAAGCGCGTAAGGGCCTGGCTGGGGAGGAGGCGCCTCGAGTTGGGGGTGGTGGCTGGCTGCTGGCTGCTGGAGGAGCGCGGCAGCAGAGGCGCGCCAGTTGTGGAGCATCCGGCGGCGGTGGCCACGAGGGGCCGTGTTCCTCCGTCTCAAGATCGTTAATGCGGCCGAGGGCGGCATTCCGAGAAACTGGCGGCAACTCGACGCGCACTTGACCGCGCCGCCACCTGCTCCCCGCTCGATATCCGCCTCTGTTATCTCTGGATGAGCCCGCCTAGGGTGCCCCGCCCTCACTACCGCCGTCATCACGCTCCCTAAGTGCCCTCAGGAGATGCACAACCTGCACGATTGGCAGTGAACGGTACCGAAAAATTCATATCTGCGACACACCACTCGTATGTGCTACGGATCTTCTATCTACCTCTAGTCATCAAAAGTTTTATTCATATGGCGATAGCAGGAACTCTCTCTAGTCCCATAAGTCTAGCTCTGATAAAAATTTATTTAATCTCTTCAACTTTTTATTTTTTATGCGTCTTGGGCTTCGGTCAAGTAAAACGTTTTAAAGGAATTCACCGCCATTTGACCGAAGTATTTTTAATTTCCAAAACCAGGTTTCAGCCTTAGGCCGTTATCATGTGCTGTGCATATCATTATTAAAAATTATTAAATTTATTAAAAGGCAATATAAATTGCAGATGTACGGTACATTACAAGTAGCATGAATTGGTGGTTACTTACATGAAACACTTCAGACAGATTTTTTTCTAATTCATTGTCATGGCAATAAAATCGTTAGGACAAATCTGGTTTATGTATAGAGAGGGTATTTCACCATATTCGTGTCTGGAGTGGTATGTCTGGCAGTAAAGTGATGGATACATGGATTATTTTTTGGGGAATAGGTACAGTGCTATGCGCAGATGGATTGTTATGTTCTGGTTATCTGCGGACAACAATGTTTCAAGTGACGTAATCACACTCATATCGTACAAATGTAGAATGTATATGCATTGTCAGGCATTTATCACTCCAAAAGGTAAAATATTGTCCAGATAATAATAAGCATCACGCTACATCGCCACAAATCACGTCAGCTCTGTACGCATGTTCCAAACAGGAAAAATCTCATGGGCAGGAAAACGGGTGGGGGGGGGCGAGGGGGTAGGGGGTGGGGTTGGACAGCTCCTACGATATTTCCAAGATTAGGGTGGAAAATTAACATTAAATAAATCACATTTGGTTCGTATGTTTATTTATGTGGAATGAGGCGGTGGCGGGAGGAGGGGGGAGGGAAGGAGTGCAAGGTAATGGTTTAGGGGGTGGGAGATCCATGTTCACATTATGGTGGAGCCAACATAATATTTATAAAACTAAGTACCCTACATCTGTAATTTATTTCGCCTATTAATAACTTTAATAATGTTAAACACAGCAATTGATAATGGCCTAAGACCGAAACCTGGTCGTGAAAATAAACAATATTTCAGTCAAGTGGCAGTTAATTCCTTAAAAAATAAAATAAAGAATTAAAAATTTTATTTAAAAAGTCTATTTTTCTATGAGAGGCCTACTATCAAAACTGTCTGTATAGAGCCCTCAGTGGTACATGTCAGCAACTGACATTATTAAAATAATTAATATTCATTTAAACACGACGGTTCCGTTTCGACTTACATTGCCATTTTCAAATGACCTGCGGTATAAATTGGGTGGTATTTAGGTTGAATAAATTATTACGTTATAGTGTAGTATTATAATATAGAGCTTAACATTCACTTACGGTTATGTCTACCTGACCTGACGCACATAACACATATAGGCGTCTGTATATAGACTGTCAAATTTGGTTTGTACTTTTAATTCTCATTTTCTGTTTAGACAGTTACAGTCACGTCGTTTGTTTACAGAGCATGTAAACATTGTATTTACGGTATTACAATTTGTATTATCTTTGTAAGTATGTTGAGTGCTAAGAATTTATAGGTGCTAAGAATATGAACGTGTTTTATTCGCACACAAAATACTTCCAAAGATTATACAAATTCTAATACCGTAAATATGACGTTTACGTGCTTTGTTAACATACGACATCATGGCTTTAACTGTCAACTGTGAACATAACTATATTTCCAGTGAACACATCTCACTCTGAACAAGTGATTCTGAAAAGTTTATGAAATATAAATCTGTCATAGTCTCTTCATTACACTGAAAATCATAAAATATAGCCGCGGTGGAGTAGCCGAGAGGTCTAAAGCGTCTCGCTGCGGAGCGCGCGGTTGCTCGCCGTGGAGGCATGGGTGTGTGTGTTTGTCCGTAGGTTAGTTTACCTAGGTTTAAGTAGTTTGTAAACTACGGACTGATGACCACGCAGTTTGGTCCGATAGATTTACAAACATTTGAACATAAAATATAGGTAATCAAGCTTTTATGTTTTAGATGAAACTGGAATTACTAATGAAAAGTGACTATTTGTATAATATGTAATTAGATATACAAACACGTTCTTGTTTCATACAAATGATTGTTTACATGTGAATTAGGAAATATTTGATGACTTATGTATTTAACTTATATAAATATTCGAACAAAAAACAAAATTGTTCACACTGAGATTCGAACCAGGAATATATACATTACCCAAATCGCATTCTGCGCTACCTGTTTGTCTGTACTACTGTATACCTAATCGCTTTAAGTACAAGGTACACTGCAAAATAGATTTTCTGTGGAAATTTGCAGAAACCACACCATGACAAAACCTAGTGAATTAAAAGGATAGCACACTCTTAAAGAGTCGATTTCAAGTATTTCTTGGACACAAAGGGAGAAGATGGCGAAGGTTGAACGATAGACTACTGCAGGGCTCTGTCCTGTCACCAACCAATTTTAGTCCTCATACTGACGATATTCCCAATATTAGTGCTAAAAAGATACATTTTCTGACGACCTAGTACTTGCTTATAGCAAAAGAAACGTGGAAGTGCTTGAAGGATCCTTGACCACACATTCACACGTAACTGGTGACTATTCGAGAACAGGAGACTGAAGCCAAATATAACTAATATGCTTGCTACCTTAGTAACTTCAGGCCAATTGCAAATTGAAAATATCCCCCTGGATCATAATCAAAATGCATGGGACTAATTTTAGACGGTGTCTTACCTTTAAGAACCATTTAGAAAATGAAAAAAAAGTGAACACTAGAACCGACAATGCCAGAAAACTAATGGGTCAGGATGGTGTGCAAATACCGACACTCTTCGTACTGGTACATTGGCATTAGTTTACTTCGCGGCAGAATACTGTGCTCTACGATGGGAAAATGGTTGATACGTATGGACAGTCGATGTAAAACTGCGTTAATTAATGAAAATCATTAGTGGCGCTACAAAGTCTACACCATTTCCATGTCTGCTAGTATTATTAAATATTTCACCTCCATCAATCAGATAAGAGGCAGCAGAAATAAGAGAGTTACAAAAGTGCTCCACTCACCAGGACTCACTTCTCTATAATCTACTACAAAATATGCCCACCAGCAGACTCAAATCAAAGATGCGCCTCTCGTATATGATGTTTCTCAAGACAAACATCAGTTGGGAAGAGAGAAAGACAGGGTTGTAGCCTTTCTCCAATGTTGTTCAATTTGTACATTGAGCAAGCTATACAAGAAAGCAAGGAGAAATTTGGTGAAGGAATTAAAGTTGTTCAGGAGGAAGAATTAAAAACATTGCGTTTTGCCGACGACATAGTAATTCTGTCAGATACAGCAAAGGACCTGGAAGACCAATTGAACGGAATGGACAGTGTGCTGAAAGGTGCTTATAAGATGAACATTAACTAGAGCAAAACTAGGGTAATGGAGTGCAGTCTAAGAGAATCGGGTGATTCTGAAGGAATTAGATTAGGTAACGAAGCAATAAAAGAGGTAGATGAGTTTTGTTACTTGGGCAGTAAAATAACAAATGATGGTCGCAGTACACAGGATATAAAATGCAGAATGGCAATGGGAAGAAAAGCATTTTTGAAAAAGAGAAATTTCCTAACATCGAATATTGATTTAAGCCTAAAGAAGTCCTTTCTGAAGGCATTTATGTGGAGTGTTGCCTTGTATGGGAGTGAAACATGGACGAAAAGCTGCGCGGACAGGAAGAGGATAGATTCTTTTGAAATGTGGTGCTACAGAAGAATGCTGAAGATTAGGTGGGTAGATCGCATAACTAATGAAGAGGTACTGAACAGAATTGGTGAGAAAAGGAATTTTTGGCATATCCTGACTAAAAGAAGGGATCGCTTGCTAGGAAACATTCTTAGACTTCGAGGAATCGTAAATTTAGCATTGGAGGGAAGTGTGTGGGGTAAAAATGCAGAGGGAGACCAAGAGACGCGTATAGTAAACAGATTCAAGTGGATGTGGGTTGTCGTTCTTATGAGGAGATGAAAAGACTTGCTCAGGATAGGGTATTGTGGAGAGCTGCATCAAACCAGTCTCCGGACTGAAGACCATAACAACAACAACAACAAACATGGAGTAGTTTTATCTTCCCAGAAAACAGTGGACATCCTGAATAGATTCCACGAGTAGCAGTGTAGATGTGATACCTGCCTCTATGTATTGTGACACAAAGGCTCCAACATGTGATTCTGCGATCTTGTGCAATTAATTCAACACCTGACTGATAAGTGTATACCACGTAAATTTTCTAGTGGCTCAGCATGTTGCATTTAGTGTCAGAAAGAGCTCTAGAATTTAGTCCTATTTTTATGGTTTGTTTGCTTGTTTTATAACGCATATTAGTATTTAGTTTGTGTATATTTAATCCTTTCTATATGAAGTTCTTAAATATGACTGTAAAATGGCTATGGAAGCCACATGAATAAATATAAAACTACAGAATTTGAAAAACCGTCCACCATTTTCGCAGTACACATTAACACCGCAACAGTCAGACCACATCTAACGTCGACAAAGACTGCGACTCTACACGACTTCTCAATTAAAAACAACATTTCTAAATAATGATTTAGGAATACGTTCATGCATATTAGTACAATTTTTAATCTAAAAGTATCATTCATACTAAGGTATCAAATATATAAGTAACAACTCCAACAACAACAACAGTATAACAAATAAATAAAATAAAATTAAATTTAAAATAAAATAAAATATAATAAATATTAAATACTGCCTGCTTGTCCTACTGCTTCTGAATAGACAGCACGATTGAGTTTGTTTAAGGCAGTTTTATTTTTTGAAGACTGAGGTATACGACAAGCTACTATGCAGCGTACAGTTTGCTGTGTCTGTTATGAATGAGTATTGAGTTAAAGGAAACTAAAACTAACACAAACCCAACGTGTAGCTTAATTTTCTCCATTAAACGAAAGTATGACACATATCGTAACGTTTCACTCTCGGATTCTCGGTTAGTGACTTAAATTCATTAAAAGAGCACACGATTATACTTGCATTAGACAAAGGAACGCTTCGACATGATTGCTTATCTTGCATGAACTTCATAATTCTACGCATTTCAGTTTTAAAATTGAAATACAGTGTTAGCGGTATCGTGGCAACATCTCGACAGTCGTGTTTTCTCTGGATGCTAACAATGGAGTCGTGGGCAGATAAACCACGACTAGTGGCCAACATTCTTCCTCTGAAGGACAAATAAGGCTCCAACTCGATATTTCCAGGCAGTTCTTGAAAGCGTACCAATTGTTGCTATTAATTGGTAATAATTATTCACTAAGCGTCACATTGATTCCGATACTAGTTTGTTAAAATTTAGCTTATCACTGACTTGTGTAAAACACCTATAGTGTCTTGTATATTGACTTTTTTTGAGAAGGCCGTGTACCAATAAATTCTTAATACGGCATATTAAGATTTTATACAATGTAAATTTTGTTTTCATTGTTGTCTTCTGAACTGCTATATTTTGATGCTGGCTTTCGACTGAAAAACATAAAAACATAAAGTTTACAGGATAAATGCGATCAAGTATGAGTAGTCCACAAAAGAATAACATTTTTAAACATTTGTTGGCCTTCTTGTGTCACTCTGGACGTGAGGAACACAATCTGAACAACGTGTTCGAGTGGGATGACACACGCGAAGGAGCTGGACAGGAGCATAGTAATTAGTGTCACACGAAAGAATTGTAAAGCTCGGCCAGTACTTAACTTTGGTATATTTCCTCAGATGTACAAATCATAACAGCCTCCTGCTCCATATCAAAAAGCAAATTATACATCGTATCTTCGATACAAGTCAAGCAAAATTGCAGCCAGGGCTAAATAAAAAGAACAACATGCCAGGACCTGAGGTAGCGCAGAACTGACAGACTCTTCACCTGACGTAAGTCAGCTGATCGGGCGTCCTGGCTGGCAGACGGCACTGGTGCGCGCATGAGGCGCGAGGGCTTCTGGCCTCGGCCGCGGGCGTTTTGAAGAGTCGTGGCTGTCGACTCTTCAGGCCTGTATAGAAAACTGCTTATCTCGGATTTTTTTTTTTTTTTTTTTTTTTTTTTTTTTTTTTAAGTGGACTAAACTTCAGAAAAGTTAATCATAGTTTTCTCGCGTAATAGTTTCCTAGGAATATACGTGGATTTCTGCATGATTAGACAGTACGACCATAGCTAGTGGGCGTTTCTAAACTGAAATGAGTCATTAGGAAAAGTTGAAAATTTGTGCGCAGTCACGGTTAGAGCTAGGGCCTCCTGGTTACTAGAGAGTTGCGCTGACGAGTACTCGACTGGATCTCAATCGTCACCCTCAATGCACGGACCACCTCAGCACTTTACCCGCCAGGCGCAAAATTTCAAATTACCCAGACCCAGTTCCGCTGCCGCTGTCGATTCCCGTAAGAGTTCACGCCTGGTATGGATCCAGCTGAAGAAAGAATCATTGGTCGTTTTCGGCCGCGGTGGAGTGGCCATGCGTTCTAAGGCGCCTTGCTGCAGAACACGAGGTTGGTTGTTCGAGTTCTCCCTGGGGCATGACTGTGTGTATTTTTCCTTACATTAGTTTAATTAGTTTTTAAGCGATAGAATGTTAACCATAGAAATTAAGTCCCCTAGATTAACACACATTTGAACATTTTTGAAGCCATCTTCGCCTTATTAAATATATACATCTGGTGCTGTTATTTTGGACATGTATGATAGAACACGGCACACATATACAGGGTGCAACACGTTTAATGGCAATTTTAATAAAAGGTCGCTTGAAATTTCCACTGAAAGTGACAGGTAGCGGAAATTTCAACCAAACTTTTAATTCTTTAGATACAATCACGGTCGACACAAGGTCATCGTGGCTTTAAAAATACTTTTATGTGTGATACCTTAACACATTAAATATCACTGTATTGGTTCTTTGGTCACTCCATTATACAATCCTCCCAGGCCACAAACACAAACATTGCAACCTAATGTTATCTGTTTTGCCGTACCTGGGTCTCAAATGAGCAACGCCTGGCCACACTGACTTACGAATTCGGAACGTTGAAAAATTTCGACCGTTTCAGGACAGTGAAATAAATTCTGTGGTGAAGGTGAAAATTTGTGCTGGACCGGGATTCGAATCCGGACTTTCCGCTTTGTGCAAGGTGTCACCTTAATCAATTAGGCAATCGAGGCACGCTTCCTATCCTGTACAAATTCACAGCGTTTGGCACTGTACGATTGCAGTGCCCCCTGCCCATTACCTCCTCTTGCTCACAGCTCGACTATATTCCCCCAAAGATCGGCTATTGTCAATCGCCTGTTTAGGGGATGTATACAGTTACTGATAGGCTACGGTGTCTGTTCTTTCGGACATGTCTGTAAGAACAAACTGCCTATAAAAATATGGACTTGCGTTGCTTGAGAGTGACCTTGGATCTCACTATCGTGAGATAAGTGCACCACTTTAACCCCGATCTTGGAGATTTAGGCATCCTGGCGCTACGCACATATTGAGGTACTGCCTAACCAGAAAACATCCAACTTTTAATAGATGTACTTCAAAGTGCATTGATGATAAAGAATCTGATATAATGTTGGTAGACTGTACTGGCTACGAAACTGGTACACGTTCGTAATATCGTATAGGGTCAATCGCGAGCACATGGAAGTGACGCAACACATGGCATGCCCTCTACTAATGTGGAGGGGAGTGAGACCATGTACCCTGAAGGACTGCCTATAAACACGTAAGAGTATAAATGGGTGGCGAGTTCTTCCGAAGAGCACATTCAAGACATCCCATATCTGCTCTACAACGTTCATGTCTGGTGAGATTGGTCGCCGACGGAGGTGTTTACACTCAAAAGTGTGTTCTTCAAGCCACACCAATTGTGGACGGGTGGGATGTTGTTCAACGAGAATTGCCAAAGTCCGTCGGAATGCACACGAATCGATTCAGGTTATCAGCCATGAGGCGTACGTACGTAGATTCGTGTACAGACCTATGACGGTCCCGTATCACACCACTACATATCCTCCTTGAATAATCCCCTACAGGTATGTAGGTCCATGGATTCACGAGGTTGTCTTCATACCGGTACTCGTATATTTGATCGATATAATTTGAAACGAGACGCGTCAGAAAATGCAACATATTTACAGTCATCGAGAGTGCAATGGCCATGGTGAAATAGCCGAGCACACTGAGACGCCGTGCTGCGTTGCGCGCGGCCGTTCGCCTTCGGGGTTTTGAGTCCCCCCCCCCCTTGGTCATCAAATGTTCAAATGTTTATTAAGCATAAGGGACTTAACTACGGGGTCATCAGTGCCTAAAGTTACAAATACTTATGAACTACCTTATACTAAAGACAGCACAAACATCCATGCCCGAGAGGAGGATTCGAACCCTCGACAAGGGTGGCCTCACGCATCGGAACATAGCGCCTCAATCCGGTCAGCCACTCCGCCGCGGGCTCGAGCATCGGTGTATGTGTTGTCCTTAGGTTAGTTTAACGTAGTTTAAATAGTTTGTAAGCTAGGGACTAATAACCAAGCAGTTACGTCCCATAGATTTACAAACATTTGAATTTTTTTCTTATTATTATTAGTATTATTGTTATTATGTAAGTCCAATGTCGGTTTTGGTGGGACCATAAACACGTAAAGCTTTGTTTCGTGCTGTCAGCAAGGGTACACAAGTGGGCCTTCGGCTCCGAAAGCCATCATCTATTGAATGGTTCGTAAGGTCTCACTTGCTAATGGCGTAACATTGAAATACGCAGCAATACATGGAAGGGTTACTCTTCTGGAACAATTAATGAGTTTTTTCAACCGTCGTTGGTTCGGTTCCTGCAGGATCTTATTGCAGCCGCAACGATCTTGGAGATTTAAGGTGTCACTGGTTTCCTAATATTCACAGTGGACTCGTTAAATCGTCGTACAGGAAAATTTCCATCTCCTCACTACCTCGGAGATGTGTTCCATCGTTCATGCGGCGACGTTGAAACGCACTTAAACAGTGATAACCTGCCATTGTGGATTCAGTAACTGATCTAAAGGCTGTGCCAGACATGTTACATATAGGCGTTGCCGACAGAGTGGCGTCATATGAGGGTCTAAACAATGTGTGTCAAAAAGTCTCAATTTCAAATTAATGTGTAGTAACTAGTACGATGTTTACAGTGACGTCAGTGTCGGCTTGGAACCATACAGTCGTAATTATCTCGCAAACGGCTCGTTTGCGGACCCACGTTTACACGACATTTTTGCGTCTATTGTCGTGTACTATTAACCGTGTAAGTTTGCGCCATCCATTTTGATACACCCTGTATGTTTCCAGAATGAAACTTTCACTCTGCAGCGGAGTGTGCGCTGATATGAAACTTCCTGGCAGATTAAAATTGTGTGCCGGAACCGGAAGTCGAACTTGGGAACTTTGTCTTTTACGGGCAAGCGCTCTACAACTGACCTATCCCGACACGACTCACGATCCGTCCTCACAACTATACTTCAGCCGGTACATCGTCTCCTAATTCCGGCACACTATTTTATCCTGACGGGAAGTTTCATATCAGCACACACTCCACTGCAGAGAGGCAGTTTCACTCTGGAAACATCCCTTAGGCTATGGCTGAGCCATGTCTCCACCATATCCTTTCTTCCAGGAGTGCTAGTCTTGCAAGGTTCTCAGGTGAACTTCTGTGATGTTTGGAAAGTAGGAGGCGAGGTACTGGCAGAAGTTGTGAGGCGGCATCGTGAGCCGTGTCGGGATGGCTCATTGGTAGAGCGCCTGCCCACGAAAGGCAAAGGTCCCAGCCTAGAGTCCCGGTTCCGGCATACAATTTTAATCTGCCAGGAAGTTTCACTCTCTTTGTGTTTGCTTACGGACGTCTATACAAATTTTATGTTCAAAAATGTTCAAATGTTTGTTAAGCTTATGGGACTTAACTACGGGATCATCAGTCCATAAACTTACAAACTACTTATGAACTACCTTATACTAAAGACGGCACAAATATACATGCCAGAGGGGGGAATCTAACCCCTGACCGTAGTGGCCGTGCAGACCGTGACTGGAGCGCCTCAGTCCCCTCGGCCACCGCGGCCGGCACAAATTGTTTGGCTCTTCAGTGTATACAAATTCATTTTATGAAATAGAAGGTTCGAGTATTAGGGGACGATATGATTGTAGTTGGGTACATAACTTATAATAGCAATCAACACAGTGTTGACTTGTCGTCAGTAAGTACTACTATTTTTGTTGTCTTTGTTAAGTTTAAAGCTACACCACCTCAAGAAGGTTTAGTATGCCTCTAGATTCAACGAAGAGATCCGTAGACAGAGCGAGTAAACAGTTTTAACTACTTCTGTCCGTTTGGTAGAAGTATACGTACTTATAAGGAAACATTCTAGCGCGCACAATGCAAATTTATTGACTACAGGTTTTGATCGTAGTCTGTATGATCTACTCCAGTGTTGATATGTGGAGAGAATGAGGCACTGCGGAGACCTCCGGGAGCTGTAAATTCTCAGAGTCCAAAAGTGTGTAATACGGATTATTTGTGGTGTAAATTCACGGACATCCTGCAGAAGCCTCTTCAAAGAATCTGCCTCTCAGTATATTTATTCCTTAATGAAATGTGTCATAAATAATGAATCTCTTTTCCCAACAAACAGCTCAGTTCATACCTACAATACTAGGAACAAATATCATCTACACAAGGACTTAAAAGCACTCACTTTATTTCAAAAAGGGACCCACTACTGAGGAACACACATTTTCAATAATTTACCAAGAACCATAAAAAACTTAGCTACAAATAAAGATCAGTTTAAGAAGAATATAAAAGACTCTTTAGTGGGCAACTCCATCTACTGACAAATTCTTAAATAGAACCAAAGGATGCATTTATGTGTATTCATACTATTAGTATTATTATATTATCAACACACACACACACACACACACACATATATATATATATATATATATATATATATATATATATATATATATGGTGTTTCACTAAGTGTGTTTGCCTCTGTAACTTATAAAATTTTAATGCGGTAGGTCAACACAAGAAATGTTACACTTTCTGCGGAGCTGTGAACATAGTTTACTGTATCATTTTCCAAAGAGTTACAGCACAAAGATATAATTTTTTTTAAATAGAACAATAGTTTTTTCTGTATATATATGTTCCACGTCAACGAGGATCTCCTCAACACGGATCTATGGAACGAACCAACTAATCTAAGCCGCGGTGGAGTAGCTGAGCGGTCTAAGGCACCTCGCTGCGGAGCGTGCGATTGCTCGCCGTCGGAGGCTCGAATTCTCCCTGGGGCATGGGTGTGTGTTTTTGTCCTTAGGTTAGTTTACCTTAGTTTAAGTAGTTTGTAAGCTACCGACTGATGACTACGCAGTTTGGTTCGATAGATTTACAAACATTTGAACATTTTTTGAACTAATCTAATCTAGTCTTATCAGTGGTGATGTTCCACAGTAGGCTCGAAAGTAGTAGTCAATACATTTAAATGGCGCGCTCTAGGCTTGTTACCATTGACGAACCCGAGCACTGTTATTCACATAATATTTAGGAAAACTGTATACAGACGATCAGAATTAATCACTAAAACCGCTTACAGATTGTGGAGCACGTTTGCCGTCCAGACTGTGGAGGAACCCATGCTATTACCAGGGATACTGCAGCGCAGCTCTTGTAAATATTGACTGTCGCGTAATTCTGTACTGTCTGTTCTCGGTGCTCTTTGAAGTCAGATCTAAACTCAGCTCAGTGCGTGGTTAAGGAGCATCTCCAGTCGTTATTACAGATCACTCAGGTAGGAGCACGCCGTTTACCTCTACGCTACTCGACTACAATACCGCAGTGAGTTTCCCGCGCCGATCAAAGTGTGTATAAATGATGGAAAATTTTCTACACCGGCGTCCAAGATTTACGGCGGCAAACAGACTACACAAGTGCGGGTTTTACGGTGCGTGTCGCATGTCGCCGGCAGGCTAGGCGCCAGGCGGGTTCCCTTTACGCAAGCGGGCCCCCGCGGACGCACACATACTCTCAATAATTGAGCGTGGGAGCGCGCCAGCTGAGTCCACCCTGACTGCATTAATAACGCCGGCGGGGTGGAAGGAGGGGGTGGGGGGCGGGGAGGGGGGAGAGTGGGCGCGAGAGACGCGACCGTCGACTGCGGCCGCGATGCCGCCGCCGCCGCCGCCGCCCCGGGCGGTCGCCTAATGCCGTAATCTCGGTCTCGGCGCCGCCCCCGCTGCGTGCGCGACTGCGATTACCTGCCGGTCGCCGGTGACATGCCTCCAGCATGCCGACGCTCTGTCCCAACACCTCTGTCCTGCAGGTGACGGATCTAGGTGCACTGGGGAGGGGGACGAAGGAGGCAAGTTGTCCTGGTCACAGACTGTGGGACGGGGAGGGGGAGACGAGAGATAGGGCAGAAGTGTTCCCACAATTATCATGGCTCTTGGGGAGGTAAGCGAATAAAGTGAACCAAACTTAAGAGTACAGCTTAAATTACGGTTCATTGTTAAGGTATACTCATGATAAGTAACATTTACTTTTGGAAAATTGCCCCCAGGTATAGATGTAAGCTCCTACATTATAACTTGTTAATTCACTGATATTTTATTATTCACAATTTGTTATTGTAAAATGCTGAAATAGTTTTATAAATAACATGTTGGTCCCACCATAATGTGAACATAGGCCTCCCATCCCCTAAACCACTACCTTGGAGACCCCCACCCCCTCATTGCACTTAAATAAACATCCAAACTAATTGCGTTTGTGGTTTGTTGGTTTGTTTAATGTTACTTTTCCACCATAATCTTATGTATATCCTAGAAGCTGTCCATACCTCCACCCCCCCTCCCTCCCTGTTTTCCTCCTTAAGAGATTGGTCTTGTTTGGAAGGTTTGTACAGTGCTCCACTGCGGTCGGGGGTTCGAATCCCCCCTCGGGCATGGATATTTGTGCCGTCCTTAGTGTTAGCTAGTTCATAAATAGTTTGTAAGTTTAGGGACTGATGACCCCGTAGTTAAGTCCCATAGACTCTACAAACATTTGAACATTTGTACAGTGGTGACATGATTGTGGCGATGTAGTACGATGTTTATTTATTATCTAGACAGTGCTTTACCACTGGGACCGACAAATGCCTCACAACGTATATATATTCCATATTTGTACAACTTTAGTGAGATAGCATGAGTTGTAGTCCGCAGGTAACCTAAACATAAAAACCCATCTGTGCACTGTAAATAATAACACTGTACCCGAAACCCCAAAGACAATCCATCGCTTTAGTGCGAGACAAACTAAACACGAGTATGGTGGGATACCTTTGTATTTATCTTTGTAATAATTTTTGACATATCCTATCTATACATCAACTAGTTGCTTTTGTAACCGGTCGGGGGTTCGAATCCCCCCTCGGGCATGGATATTTGTGCCGTCCTTAGTGTTAGCTAGTTCATAAGTAGTTTGTAAGTTTAGGGACTGATGACCCCGTAGTTAAGTCCCATAAGCTATACAAACATTTGATTTGCTTTTGTAACGTTATAATGAACACATATCTGTATAATTATTTTAAACAAATATGCGGGTACAGATGTAGTACCTATTTTATGTTTAGCACATGGACTAATCAACTTGTCCTAACGATTTTACTGCCATGACAAAAAAAATCATCCTGTCTGAAGAGTTTTACGTAAGTAACCACCAACTCATGCTACTTGTAATGTACCCTACATCTGTAATTTGTATTCTTTTAATAATTTTAATAACGTTTTTAATAATGGGTTGCACAGCACTCAATAATAGCCTAAGGTCGAAACATGGACGTGGAAATAAACAATATTTCAGTCAAATGGTGGTGAATTCAAATTAGATCAAATGTTTGTAAATCTACGAGACTCAACTACGTTGGTTGTATGTTACTGAGCTCACAAACTACTTATACTAACTTAAAGTAACTTATACTAATGGCAACACAAACACCCATGTCCGAGGGAGGACTCGAACCCCCGATGGCGAACGGCCATCCGCAGCGCAGCAGGGCGTCTTAGTGCGCACGGCCATTCTGCTGCGGCGCCGTGAATTCCTTTAAAATGTTTTACATGACTTATGCCCAAGATGCAAACAAAATAGTACAACTATATTGATACGTATTTCATACAGGAACATCGAGTCAGGATTAAAGTTTGTGTTGAGGAGGGAAACATAACCTAAGTCCGAGCAGCCACGTTAGCCGTAACGCCGCATTAGCTGAGTGGCTAAAGCGTCTAAGAAGGAGGTCCCGGGTTCGAATCGCGACCGCACCTCAAATTTTAATTCCAAGCGTCTCCTTATATTCAATATATGCGATACCCGACGTTGGGTAGTGACACACCTCCAGCGTGATGACGCTCTACTTCTTCATCTCTCTCACACAGCCGGCCGCGGTGGCCGAGGGGACTAAGGCGCTCCAGTCACGGTCCGCACGGCCACTACGGTCGGGGGTTCGAATCCCCCCTCGGGCATGGATATTTGTGCCGTCCTAGTTCGTAAGTAGTTCATAAGTAGTTTGTAAGATTAGGGACTGATGACCCCGTAGTTAAGTCCCATAGTCTATACAAACATTTGAACATTTTTTTCTCTCACACAGGAAGAGGAGAGGGGCCATTGTCTCTTTGCTGCAGAGTAATTGGGGGGAGGGATGATTTGTGATACAGCACGAGTGTTCCAATATATCTTGTTTTCTGTCATGAACTGGAACTTCTTTTTAGTTGTTTTTCCATTTGTTTTATTTTCTAATTATTGGATATTCATATAGATGTACTTACATCCCTTAGAGATGTCAAATGCATGTAGAAAACTAACCACCTCCCAAGGAAAAATAAATAAATAAAATTAAAATTAAAAATAATTAATAAGTTCTATGTAACGAAAGACCCAAAAATTCGCCATATACATGGTACAATTTTAGTTGCGTTTTATAATTTGTCGAAAGCCTCTTTTCCTTTATCTTAGCCGGCACCTTGCAGAGCGGTGATTTAAACGAAGAGGTAGCAGGTACTGCGGAAGAGCGAGTGTAGCGACTTGCGAGGCAGCCTGTGCTTTTACCTGGTTGTCCCGGATTTCTCACAACTGTCTACATATTCCATTTTCTCACAAATGCGGCTTCTCACAAGTGTCACGAACACAGAGAAGTGATGGGAGAGAAATTAATTTGGCTTATCCTGGTCAAAAAAGAAACCTATCTACTGGTTCTTGGCAATTACTGTGAATAGTAATTCCTTTTGTAAAATAGGGAGAAGGATAGTTAAGTGTTAATAAAAAAATAATTGGCAGAAGCATGCTGAAGCAGAGGACTGCTGGTAATGGTGAAGTACGGTGGGAACTTCATGGACTCTAGAGCCGTTGCGGTAGTCTTGGAGGCCTCAACACAACCCTCAAAGTCCAAGCAATGCCCGAAGAGACGAGGGGAAAAGAGTACTGGAGTTCTATTCGGAACAGGGATTCAAAGTTTAAATTTAGTTTTAAAAAGGATATTGTAATTTATTTTTCTATACAATATTGTTTTCACTCTAAATTTTAACCCCTCCTTTTCTTAAATCTTGTAGTCGACAGTTATGACTCTGAAAGAGCAATATTTCATTTTCACGTTTTTGATCATAATACTCTCACATAATATTCAGAATAATATCATTGTGTTATAATGGCCAAGAAGCCTTGCCGAAGAAGGCAGTTACATGCACGACCGAGAATTCGTGACTATTTCATTAAATAGCAAATTACATTTAACCACAGCCACACAAATGTAGTACAGATTCAACTGCATGCTGACGTGCGTAATTACAGTGGTAAGTAGCTACAAAACAAAAGAAAAAAAAATCTTATTAGCACCTTATCTCCAAGTGAAGATTGCATCATAAATTCAATCCATATCACAAAAAAATGAATATTTCTTCTTACAATAGAATTCCTCAAACACTAAATCACTTATATTCTCTGTTTCAGTATTAGGTAGGCTATCTGAGACACGTTTCCCTCCGCGAAAAAGACGCATAAATTATATTTTCTTATTTTATGAATATGTATCAGAATCAAAAAGTTTGGAACAAAGTTAATTACAAATATAACGGTTCCTTGCTCGTAACAAAAGCATACGGGCGGTCACTCAGTGGTTGACCTTCGAGCGAGTTATAATGCGTCACATTATGGTACGATGTTACAAAACTCTGTCACAGTTCCGTTTCATAGTAAAACAAAATTTTATGTAGTCTTAACAATTAAATCACTCTTTCTGCTCACCTAACAAGGAAATTATCCTCATGTCGAAAATTCGGTAACATCACCAGAAAATGCGTTTATGGTTTTAAGAATCTACTGCCGCACACATAATGAAATACAAGTATCGTGCAGTTTCTCCATAACATAATGATATATTCCACGATTATACAGGGAATGGTTTGCGTGTTTGACACAATGTTTGTTTGAATGAAATGTGAGATGACGCCCGAGTTCCGTTCGGGAACATGCCAACTCTGCATCGTGCCCCCACGTGTGTAACTGTCAGCCCGAACGAAATTTTGAATGGACTATAATTTATAATTTATTTGCATGCCTGCTCGGTTTACAACTATTAAGTACATGATGCCTCGCTATGGCTGTTTCCGATCATCCGCGAATAATGGACCATTAAATTCCTTTACAACAGCGTTATTGTGATATCCTCCCCAGAATGACAGGAAGACAATCTGATAATTTATTTAGCACGTGGTCGATTCTTGTAATCGTAATCGATCGCGAAGTGTTCCGCTTCTGTTTCGTTTTTACGGTACCGTATCTTGGTCGGTAAAGGCGGAACTATTATGATTTCACTTTCATGTCCGTCTGCCTGTCTATCTATCCGATTGGCTGTACAACATTTGAGATCACATTTCCACTGAAATTTATGTGATATATTAACGGATCTGGTCCTCATCACTCAAAAAAAAAAAAAAAAAAAAAAAAAAAAAAAAAAAAAAAAAAAAAAAAACTATAGCATTTTTTCCGACTGTTTAGAATTTCGAAATTTGACAAGATGCTGGGTATCCACAAAATAATTTATAATTATACAACATATTTTTACCATTGAAAACTTCAGTAGCATTCGACATCTGTAAGAAGCCTCAGTAATTGTTTTCTTTAACGTCTGACTCTCGAGGAACACTTTTGTATATAATTTACGAATATTTTGTACTACTTGTCTGACATAAGGTGAAGTGAAGCTCCTATCAGCGTAAACCGAAAGTTTCTTTTACCATATAGTCGATTTCCGCCTCACTTTAATAAAAGAAATTAATACAAACACAATTGTTTTATTTGTATTAGATCTACTACCTAAACCCGGCCACGCTTCGCTGTGTCTATCTCTCATATGAAATAAATAGAAAAGGTAATACTGTAATTCATGTGAACATAGAATCACCGAGAGAATGCTTCAATCAAATCAATATCGCTCGTTGGGGTAGTGTGGCTATGTGAAACGAAAGTTATAAAAAATTATTGTTTCGCCTATACTCATTATTTTAAACCAATAAGATAGATTATATTTTTGTCGTTCGTTTTCTCGACAAACATACACATCAGTTTACCGACTCTGGACCATGTGACGTATAATTCACCTCAGTAAAAAGATGTTTTCCACATTATTTCCATCTGTTTCCATCCGCTATTTCTATCTCCTTCTTCCCCAACATCAACCTCTTCATCCTCTGTATGGCTAATCCCCGGTCTCTGTTCATCATTCCCTTTTCTTCCATCCATCTCCTCTTCCATCTATCTCTATGCCCGTATCGTCTTTTACTCGTCGTACCTATATAAAATGAAGAAATTAAAAATTAGGGAATTACTTCAAATTATGTGTTATCTGCTGGAAACTATCACAAAGTTACTGTTACATAAAATTAAATGAAATAACTACGCCTATAAACAACTTTATGTTCAGAATTCGTTTCTGTGGTGTTTTGATTTCCACTGCTAATATCATACCATAGCACCTGACCGGTACGCAAGGCAGAAGGTACCACTTCAATTTTCGACGCTCATTTATTTGGCACTTGAAGAATTTAAAGCGTGATCAGAGCTATAGATATGAAAACATCTGCTTCCTTTTGCCTCTCTTAATCGCTACGTATAGACATGTTTTTCATTTTGCACGCATCTTTGGCGAAGGGCCTTTTGATTTATGGAAGTTTCATCGGCCTCCTTGTATAATTATAATAGAAAATCGATACGTCATTCTTCATGTTGCTGTATTTGTGTAATTATTTAAAGTTTTCTGAAAATACACTGTTATCAAGTCAATTTTGAAGCTAGACCTACATAAATTGGTATAAGGATTCTTGGTTAGAATTTAAAACAAGACGACTTTCAGCTTTTTCTGAAAATCAGCCATTAACGGGGTAATATGGGGAATGAAATTTTTTTATTTTTTTTTTATTTTTTAATTTTTTTAAATGCTTCTATTAAGCCAGTTTTGAAGCCAGAACTACAAACGTTGGTATTAGGAGTCATGGTTACAATTCAAAAAGTTCGTGTGTATCTCCCTTCCCCCTCTTCGTCATTGCTACTTTTACTGTATCTCGTCTTACAACTCTAACTTAAAGCCATGTTTAGTGTTATGTTCAAAATCTTGTATCTCCGGAAGTTCTTGACCGAATGCCTTGAAATATTCTTACAACGTACTATTAGACTATTAGAATAGGGTGCATGGTTTACATACCTATTTAAAAAATATGTCATATGTGAATTTATATAAATTTTATAATATGGAAAAATTGTTACCAAACATCGCAAAAGTGATATATATATATATATATATATATATATATATATATATATATATATATATATATATATATATATATATATATATATATAATATCTAGAAACCTTCTTATGTTACAGTGCAACGTGGTGACAGATTTTGAGCTTAATCGGTGAAGAACTTTTTGACATTTTGAAACACACATAAACCAACACAGCATTTTTGTATACAGAGATTACTTCGTAATTGCGGAGATAAGGCAGGTTGGTAAAGCGATGAGGAATGGGAAGGGGGTGCAGAATTTTAATGTTGCCCAATGTGTCAGAGATCCTACGGCTATGCGTAGTGCCATACACAAGCCCAATCATTGGGGAAAGTTCTTTATAAAGCTGGAAAATAGTTTTGAAACCTTTTACTAATAAAAGATTCGTGGTCATCAGAAATGGAAAAAAACAGAGTACAATTAAAGTCACCTGATTTTGCAGATATTCTAGCGACAATATTTTTCCTCTATTGCACTACGTGTAAGCCATAATGTTGGTTCTAAACTTTCGCCAATACTCTTCGTCTCCTCATATGTTTATTTGCCTTTTCTGCTGCCCGTTTATTTCCTTTACTGTTTCCTTTTGGAATCTCGTCGACTATTAATGGTTTTCTCCCTCTGCATTATCTTCCTTTGTTGATGAAAAACCAGCGAACGATTCACAATTGCAATTTGTATTGTAACACTTAGGGTAAGCCTTACATTATAACGAGGAATGAGCTTCATTTTGAACATATTATTCGTTTGAACCTGTTTATAGTGAATATGTAGTAATTAACTTCTTATGTGACTTAATTAATTATCGTGATGCACAATGTATGTAGGTAACTTAACAGTGAACATTTTCTGTCATTTATTTATTATCTGTATTGTAATTGTTTATGTATATATTATTTTATTTGTACTTTGTATGTTTTCTATATGACTGATTACTTGTTATGTTTAAATTTGTCAATGTAAAATATTTCTCTGTGAACATTTATCGATACGGCTCCTCAGGTCAGAGACTTTATTGTATAGCAGCGCTCGCCTGTGGGAGAGCAGGCGAGCAGCAGTATCTGCCGCCCCGTGACGTAGATCAAACTTTCGTACGCGGTCCGCGGAGTGCTCAAACAATATAAGTAAAAAAGTTGAACAAAGTGAAAGTTATAATTTGTTATAAGTGCAACGATATGGAAGTTTATGTGAAACCAGTGAACATAAGTGAAGAAAGAATTGATCTTAATGAAACATTTATTCGTTCGTTCTGCTGAGGCAGAAATTCGTTACGTGTTCGGTAACCGTCCCAGACGTCCAAAACGCGGTAGCGTCATCGCGGACGCTAACGGTCGCGATTAATTACGCGATTCGCGAAGCATCAAGGCGAACTGCTAGCAAGCTGCCAAAGGAGGAGCCACCATCAAAAGGATTTATGTAAGAATTTATGTACCATTTATGTGACTGCAGAATATCACGTCGCTGGACTGATAAATAAGATAAGTTAAATGCTATTGGTTGTAATCTGCTGTGAATGCATATTTAAATTTTGTTTAAATACAAGAACATTAGAGAGTATTTTTGCTATCTTATTTGAACAACTAAATAACCACACCTGATTAGTATGACAATCCTCAATAATGCATGAATAATATTACTACGCAAATTAAACAATCAAGTGAGTGTCATTAATTATCAAAGACTGTGATAATAATTTTAGTTGAGACAATTTTGCTAAAATTGATGGTAGAGGATAACAGACAGTTGAATTAATGAATAATTTTTCTATTTCGTTTTGCACTGAGTTCAACAATAATAGCCACCGCCACATCTATCCTATAAAGAACCAAACTCGTACAATTTCCGTATGCATAGCATCAATTAAGACTCATTTACTTAAATTTCCTGTTTGCTTGAGTGAATTAATTTTTATTAGAAACTGACTATAGTGGTTGGACTGCACCCATTTGCCAATCACTTGATGTTAAAAATCCTACTATTCATAATTTTCTAAATTATCATTACCATTAGCGTACTAATTGAGTCGTACGCATTGCACAGACGGAGTAAGTTAATTTCTGCTATCTGTGTGTGCACAGTCTCTGTAGGAGATTTTGTAAGGAAAGGAAAGGTGAGTGATCTTTTGAAAAGTTTGTCAGATAGGGCCATAGTATTTGTTAATTACAGTAATTGTCTTGCTAAATATTTTCAAAATTTAACTACACCACTTGCATTAAACACGAGTTTTACGTAACCAACCACGAAATTAAGGTCAGGTTTGTTATGTTGCTCAAACATCACAACAGCCACCACAGTTAATAACACGTAAAACATTTTTTTTATATACCTCCACTCACACTTTTCTTTAATAAAATAAACACCTTTCACCCAAAATAAATTACCAACAAATATTTTCTTTCCTTACAGTATTGATAATCGGTTTCCGCCAGTTTGTGCCCTCCTTCAGAGAATTTATTGTTGCTTACATATAAGCAGTGAGCCTAATGATAATCTGGAGTTAGTACTGTGTTTTACGAAGTCGTGTTTCCCGACATCACACTGATGAACGTACATGCGTCTCTCTGTCTACACAGTTTTCAGTTACGTGCTTACATATAATTTAACGTTCTGAACTTTCTAAAGGCTCTTATAGTTTTTTCCTACAAACTTTGCCTATCTGTTCTGCAAATTTTAATACTGCTTACAAAGTAAATTAGGCATGAAAGAAACCGTATTGCTACAGTAAAAGAGAAGGAAAAGGTCTGAGTTATGTCAAACGTATGGCCGAATTATGTTTTTATTAAAAATTAGTTTTAATGTCCGTACTGCGCAACGGTTGTTAAAGAAGGACCTGGTTTATCATGGTTTTTAGGGTTACAGACCTAGCTCAGCAAAAACCGAATCGTTGTTGGATTGCTCTGTCAATATACTCAGTTCTCCAGCCAAGATGTCAAATTTAAGTAGAAGTCATTGTCGGTAGCAATGAATGTTTCTAAGGGTTTTCATACAAAAAGTGAAATTCATTTAAGTCCATATTCCTGAACGGTGTAAATTCAATGTTAGTTTGTGTTCATAAGCTTAAGACTGCGATGTGTAATAGTCTGTTTGGCGTAAATTTCTGAAAACACTGCTCTCGTTAAGATGAGAAATAGTAGTAATAATAAAATGTATTGGTTCTATGGTGTAGTACTGAACTGTTTATGTCTCACAGTAAGGATATGCTGAAATATTACTAAGATAGGTTGCAGTGTTGCGCTGGGGACAATGTAGTTAATTTGTATGCAGTGCTCCCTATTATCTAAAACTTGACGATTGCTGAAAGTCTGGTAATTCAATCAACAGAGCAGTTCTTGTCTGTTTAATTAAGACGTCATGGTGGTGTCAATGTGCGATAAAGTATAAAGTAAGTCTGGGTAATCGTTGAAGCAGTGGCGCCAGCTGATCGTCTGTATAGAACTTCCCATTAAATGTAGTATTTCCAGTTAATTGTCTTGACTGTGTTAGCAGCATCGGCCGCTCTTTCAGCAGTAATTACTTCGTAAAGCACGAAGTTGAAGTCGACCTTATGTAATAGAACTATATATTCAGAAGTCGGATTTGAGCTCTAAGTACAATTGTCTCTGTAAAAGAAGACGTCTTTTTCTATCTTAATATAATCCGCACCAAAAGTAAATAATTCCACATTTTAATCACAATATTGTACCAAACAATTATAAAATCATAGACGTTTCTGATGAGTTTGTCGCTCGCGTGTGCATACTATCTCTAGGGTTGGCACAGACTAGAAATATCTCTGGAGTGAGCATTCAGATGAGCAGAACAGATTTTGTGTCCTCAACATTAAGGTGGAAACGTCACGTAATATTGAGAAGAAACTAATAATCGCTGACTTTATCTTGGTTTATCTTCGCTTAAGACGGATGACTATGTGTAAATGGCCCTTTTAGCGACTCTTTCTCAACTTTCTTGTTGCTTCTGTGACAGATTTATTTAGATATTATTTCATGTTATGTGGTTGCTCTTGCGAAAAGGAGGTGAGGTACAAGCCAATCGTAATAGGAAATAAGTTTGTGTAAGAGTGGATTTGTCTCAATATCACGCGTTAATTCCAGCTTAGTGTTGAGAAGAAGCACAGACCACAACGCTCACTCCATACATTCTACTGTATGCACAAATTTAGTTGTTATGTCGAAAGATGCACTTCTTTCCTTTTCGTGACATTGCAAAGCAAATGGGATACAGATAGGAAGAAAAAATTTTTGTGTTGTTCGACCTGGGTTAAATTTTACTTGCAGTGGCAGCGATTTAGTTTGCTATCGTTGGAAACGAAATATTGGCTTTAGGAAGATCATTAATTTACTGATTGGAACAACATTAATTATTTATTTCATTATCAACACAAAGAACTATTCTCCTCACTGTATGTGACTGATTTTTGAAAAAGGATTCAACGGCCGTTGCCAATATCAATACACTACACTGCTGCCGTAAGGAAAATCGTAGCCCTTGTTTCAGTGTATTACACTTTAGTTATGAGAATAAAAAACTCAGCATCCCATTATTGGTTATTTTGTATATTTTTATTTTGTATACTATGTAACAGCGCATCTATAGGATCTTTGCTATACTACACTGCAATTTAAGCATAGAATACACCAGAAACTACAAATTATGATATCTTTTCTTCCCTTGATCCGATTTTGAATAAATGAAACTTATATGTTGTCCCAAGGTACTCCCAATTGACCTATGAATCTCCACGAAAGTTCGTATCGTATTCTTGGAGATATGCTCAAATGTTTGTAATTCTATGGGACTTAACTGTTTGCTTATAAGTCCCTAGGTTAAAAACTACTTAAACTAAGTTAACCTAAGGACAACACACATATATCCATGCCCGAGGGGGGGATTCGAACCCTTGACGCGGGAAGCGGCACTGTCTGTAACACGGCGCTCCACACCACTCGGCTACTTCCGCGCAGCGGAGATTTGCTCTACTACACCATACTTCAAGAATAGTATTCACATAAAACTTCAAATTACGATAGCTTTCCTTCCTCTGATCCGATTTTTATGAAATGAAGCCTATGTTACTCTCCAAACTATTCTCAATTTACCTGTGGACACCAATGAAATTTCGCGTAGTACTTTTGGAGATTATGCTCAACAAATAGACATACACGATGGCTTTTAAACAAGTGATGAAATTATGACATCTTTATTTTCTCTGATTCGATTTTAATTATTGAAGTCTTTATATAACCACTCGATGTGCTCAAGTTACGTGTGAAAACGCCATGAAAATTCGTCAAGTAGTTTTGGAGTTAAACGTGCTCAAAGAGACAGACAGACATGATGGTCGCAGATAAAAAATTTCAAATTACGATATTCTTTTTTTTCGTGATCAGATTTTTATGAAACAAAGTCTGAATGTTGTCCAGAGTTGCGCTCACGTTACATGTGAAAACCCCATGCAAATCCGTGAAGTATTTTAGTAGATAAGAAATTTTTAAAAGTTGAACTAACAGACAAGACAGTTTCTGAAACACTTGAAATTACATTATCTGGCTTTCTTATGTGATCTTATTTTCATAAAATTATGGCTATATGTTGACCCCAAACGTTTCTCGTGTATCCTATGAAAAACGCACGAAGATTCTTTCAGTAGATTTGAAGATTTAAGGGAACAGCGACAGGCCTACATTTACAGATTTATTATTAGTTTAGATTAGTGTCTCTACTAGGATTTCGCGAATAAATTATTTTGGTTTGGGTATAATAAATAACCGTGTAAAAAAGCTTCAAAGCATCTTATATAAGCGAGATTCCCCATAGAGAATACATAGCCAGTTACTGAACTCAAAATGAAAATCAGTATAAACAGAGCGCAAATATAGAATTGAAAGAAGTACCGTCTACAGCATGGATTGTGGTAGAAACACCAGTTCTGAATGGAAATATAACTCACACTTGTACGTCCTATTTTGGACTAATGGCTGCCCATTGTGGGATCCACACCGGGTGGAACTGACGGGCGATTTACAGAAAGTTCAGAAAAGGGCAGCTCGTTTTGTATAATGGCGGAGAGAGTATCATGGAAATGATGCACGAGTTTGGGTGGAAATAATTAAAAGAAAGGCGTTCTTCGTTGCGGTGCGATCTATTTGCGAAATTTTTCACCAAGTTTCTCTTCTGAATCCGAACATATTTTGTTATCACCCATCTACATAGGGAGACATTATCATCGTAATGTTTTATTATTACTCTCGTGTCAAAAACATACATATTTACACAGTTATTAAAATTGTTATTAATACAGTTATATAAATCATATTACATATGACCAAAACTTGGCCATGCGTTCTCCTATGCCTGATAAAAATCATCTTCCTTGCAAGTGGTTGAACACAGCCGAAATTGAAAAATATGTTTCATGGTCTGGTCTTCTCCACATTCGCACTTGATGGTATACTCATCAGCGTAGCCCCATCTTGCTAGATTAACTCTGGATCTACCCACTACAGATCTCAACCTACTCAAGGACTTCCATGTCAGCCATCCCTTGTCATGACCAGGTAGTAAAGTTTCAGGTACTCTTTTTCACCCATGTGATAAAGTGGGCTAGCTTTCCACAATTGTAATCTGGCTTTTTCATCAGTGGTTGAAAATTCTGTTGATATTCTCAAGAAACTCTTCTGGAACCCATGTATTTGCACATGCAGATCATGTCCATATAAAAAGGTTAGTTATTTCCTGCTGCACTTTCTTCCTGTCCTTGCTCGCTGTTTCGCTCTTCGAACAAGAGATGGTAGATTTTAAACATCCTGTTATAACTCGACACTCTGCATGTGTCACTAAGAGCTTGAGTTGAGTTATACCAAATGGGGCAGGCATACTCTGCAATAGAATAACACAATGCCATTGCAGATGTTCGGATGGATTCAGCTTGGCTACCACATTGTAAACCAACCAGTTTTCTAAGGCGAACATTTCTTGTGGAAACTTTCGGATTGGTGTTCCTGCAACACGTCTTGTATGTAAATGAATGTCAAGTATCACTCCTAGGTATTTAGTATTATCACAGTGTTACAGTTCCACCCCTGAACACACCACTTTCAACCCACAAGTGGTTTCCCTGTTCCTCAGATGCACTTACTTGTGTCTTGGAAGGATTTGGTTAAAGCTGGTTTGTAGTGTGTCAGATCTTCAAGGGCATTCGTTATGGTGTTCTATACTGATTCAAAATTTGTGCTCTGTGTGGCCAGAGCGAGATCATCAGCGTACAACAAACTGTTGGGGGCTATGAGTTGGTGATTGGTGTATATATATTGAACAGTATTGTAACTATCATTCTTCTTTGAGGTAGACCATTCTTCTGTAGTCTCCATCGACTACGCTGTCCTTGGACGTCAAGAAAGAACCTACGGTTCTTCAAAAGAGTGGCGAAGAACGTTGTTAGATCATAGTTCTTAGTCAGGTTGCAGACCTTAGTTAACAATTTGACGGTATCATACGCTGCTGATAAGTCAACAAATACCACTCCAGTCACCTTACAAGCTTCAAGCCTCCATATTCTACTAATTATGTAAGATCAGGAATTGTGCAGTACAGTTTTTACCAGGACGAAATCCAGCTTGCTGAGGTGTGAGCACAGGGTCAATTACAGGTAAAAGGCGATTTAAGATCAATCTTCCTAGCAGTTTTTAGAGGTGACAAAATAAAAGAAATCAGATCGAAAACAGAAAGATTTAGGCTTTCCTTTTTTCTTCGAGATTAGAGTACGTAACGGTAGAGAAATATCATAAAAGTGTATCGATGAACTCTCTGCCATGCACTTCAGTGTGACTTGCAGTGTAATGATGTAGAATTAGATGTAGCTACGGAACTGAATCCACTTCCTTTCTCTAGATATATCCGCAACTATCAGCTGCACAATATTCACCATCATGTATTTCTAAAAGTACCTTACAAATTGACTTTTCATCGGTGCTTGACAGAACATCTAGAAATATTACAAAAGTAAAACACTTTCAAATGTACTGCAAAAAATATTTATTTATTTACTCGGTCAATAACCGGTTTTTGGCATCCTTGATACTGACTGTTGGAGACACACATAAAATATACGACTTTCAAACATATTGACAGAAGATACAAATTTTGACACTGGAATGTATTACATTAAATGCTTATAGAAATAATTTTATTAACTAATAAATCGAAACGATGTTGTTTATCTCTTGTACGTTTAGGAAATTAAGAAACATAAATTTATTACTTTCAGAAACTTAAATAAAATATAAAATCAAGCACTGTAAAGATAGGAACCAATACAAAATACATAAGGTAGGAAAATAATTTCTTTACTGAATGCAAAGTATATGGAGAAAATTCAGAATATAGAAATACACACTCTAAAATTACGGAAAATGAAAATGACAGAAGTGCATTATTATCTTCTTTGCTTCTTATCGTCAAACTATTTGTATTTATTCTTTTATTTAGCTCTGTGTTAAATTTTATGAATGATCTTACAAGTATCTCTTCTCCTCGTCCACCTTTCTCCCTATCCTACTCAAAATTCAAGGTGTATTACTTGCATCCTGTAAAGGGAGTTCGGTATACTTCTTTACGACAATTTGCTGCCAAGGTTACTTAAGTACTGCTACCTTAGTTGTATAGCTTAGCCTATGTTCTGTTTCTTAAGGACGATGACTTTTCAATACTCCCAGTTAATCAGGTATATTGTATGAACTTCTGTAATCGATATTATTTAAATGCGCAGCCTTAGGCTAAAATATTTTAAATTGAAAGGATATTTCAAGTCACCTCAATAAATAGTTATTCAACAACATTTCTTCTGGACTTTATTAGTAAATATGAAAATCATTACTTATGATTACTTATGATCATAGCTTATAATCCAGTGTAATATTGAATCCTATTGAAGTTTCGTTTTTGGAGAACCACCGAATTATTGTTATAAAACAGAGTGAAAAAATGTCATAGGGGATATAATTCTTGATGATCCGCTGCATCTTTATTAAAATGTTATTTAAAAAAAAGAACGTCAGGTTTAGTGACCTAATCACATTATCAGGTTTTTACGTCATGAATAAAAAGAAACCGTGAAATAATACTATGTGAAAACCTTAGATATAAAAAGTAATTAATGATACAGAAACTTGATGAAATAGAAGAATTACACCACTTTAAATTGTGACACTGCCTGGTACTGACTTTTAAGTTATTATTCTGGGGGTACTAAAATAGTTGATATTATTGAAGTTTATTTACTGATTGTAGCATTCAAGCATTTTCTAATTAGCAGTGCTCAAAAGGAGATAAGTTAAGATGGCAATTTAGAGCTAGCGCTCCCAAGAAATAATTGTTAAGGCTACTCATGGAAGCAAACAAATAATTACTTTCTGTGTATTTTGCATTGTGACAGTCATGTCCAGGTTCTAGAATTTCGTAGTACCTACTTGACTTAGCACGTTTCATGTGTATTAAAGAGTGTCTTCTTACCAAGAAGATATGCAAGACTGTGGAATTTTTCTGGTTGCTATACAGTAGAATTTCTTTCATTCGACGTAAACGGGACCTGGATCAAAAGCAGTAAATCGACATCAAAAATAATACAGATGTAAAATATATGAATTCTTTTTAAAAACGTAGTGTTCAAACATGCATTTACGTTGGCAGCCTAAAGGTTTTGAAGTCTTTTAATTAAGTTATTTACTGCCCGGTATAATGGTGGAGTGCTTTTTTCGTTGAAGATAGTATGTACCTGTGCTTTTTGTTTTGTTTTATGACGCTCGGAATTATGTGATTCAGGAATCGAAATATCAACAATCCGCTGTATCGAGTTCAGTCTACTTATTGTCCAACTTACTTTTATTATTATTATTATTATTATTATTATTATTATGGGTATAAAAAATTACAACGAGAAAAAAAGAATCCCATTGGGAAGTTCTTTAATAAAAGTACCGTCGATTTGTCTAAATCAGTACGCCACCTATGTCATCTTCTACGGACTCCTGGTTAGGCTTACACATGCTGAAGAAGGCTGAATACAGGGGGTGGGGGGGGGGATCTTGCCGAACGTGTGATTTGTGGTATAACTTAAATTTACCAAATTTTAATTACGTACTAGCTGAAAACCCGGAGTTGCCCGGGTATTTATCTCTTTATTCCTGCCATTTTCAGGTATATATTCATTTGTATAAGGGCTGTATGTCTGTAAAATCTCTTGGAAATACAATTAGTAGTAAAGAAGAAATAGATAAAAACTTGGTGTGTGATGGGGTGGTTACCCATGAACGATATTGTTTATGTGCTCATATAGAAAGGACAACGTGTCGTACTGTGATACAATTTAGAAGGTACACTCAACTATATGTGTGTATACTGTCTGTAAAATTTCCTGCGGCTGTTATTTGTAGTGTACAAATAATAAATTTTAACGTCATACCGAATGCCGTAGTTTTAGTCCATGAACAGCGGAAAAGTAGTAAGCGAGAAACTTTTTTTCTTTCAGTTTTTTTTGTGGTTGTCAGCGAGAAAAAGTTTAATAAAGGTTTGAAATTATGTGCAAAGTTTGTTACAAGTCGCTAAGTACTGTCATTCTCATACAGTGTATTTCGAAAGTCTCGCCGCATTATATGGCATTTTTTGCGATTTCTATTGGTCATGACGTAATATCTTTTGAACCATGTGCCTCATGTGCCTCATGTGCCTCATGTGTGTACCAAATTTGGTTGAAATAGGTCCAATGGTTTAGGAGAAAATGAGCAGCATTGTCGAAAATGCAGCAGTTTTTCGCGCATCTCATTGTTTATGACGTCATATCTCGTGAACTACATATCGTATGTGATTCTTACACTTACGACGACCGTTCTCATGGATTTAAGCTTACGTGTAGAAAATTTCATAATGATTCGAACCAAACTGTAGATTTGTATGCAACACGTACAAACATACGGACACTCTGCTTTATATATTAGATTTTTCGGTTTCGGTGGAAACTAGAAGAGGAGCCGAATATTCGGCTAGGGTTTCGATAGGACTCTATAAAAAAAAAAAATAAATAAATAAATAAATAAAATAAAAAATTAAAAAAAAATTAAAAAAAAATAAAAAAAACCTTATTCTTTTCATTTTCCACTCCGAGGAGTGGAGCGGGCTGTTTGAGATCCGGCCCATAAAGAGTCGTGGTTCTATTCAGCCAATTATCAAACAAGCTGATAGTGCGGCAAAGAGGGAATCCCAATTGGGAATAAGTGGGAGGGGCTTACCACTTCTGGCATACGCCTTACAACCAAGGAAAACCTCCCGAAAAACCTTGGTCGGAACCGGGGGACTGGGACCAATTTATTTCTGGGAAGTTGCCCCAGACTACAAATGGATTATCGGGAGAGCACGAGTGCACTCACGACAATCAAGGATCGGACGCCCGAGTTCCTCTCGTAAACTCGTAGAGATCAGCTCGACCATCAGTGGTCAAGCATTCCCCTAAAGTAACCGCACTCGTGAGCGCGGTATCCTCTGCGTCCGGCGGACTCTATTTGCAACCACTGCGGGTAATATAGATCCGGTCTTCTGATTAAGAGAGGTAGCAGGGCCTTAGACTTGACAGGCGTTAGTTAGTCCCGCGACGTCAGCCTGTGGGTCAAGGGGCGAACCTTAGGTTAGGATAGGGTGATATTTGTAGGTGGGCAGCTGGCCGCTTACTTAAGCGCAGAGCCGTCAATAGGCGCAGACGTGACCCGCCAGATAGCCGCGTGAATAATCAGTGCGTTCGATCCCTGGCGTGCTGTGCGGGTGGCCGCTGTCAACGCGCCAGGGGCAGGCGCAGGCGCAGGCGCGCGCCTCAATAAGTGATGGCGCGTCATCCGGAAGAAACTGAACGCCCGCAATTGCCCGTGAATTATTGAGCTGACGGCAGTCGATGCCGGCGGCGGCAGCGGCGGTACACACGTAACCACACGTGTGTGGCGGGCTGTGGGAGACCGCCGGCTGCCACTCACTTCCACAACGGGTCTGCTTCATTTGAGACAAATCGAAAGCGAATGCGGGACAGGTTTAGAGGATGACATTTAACTGACAGGTAAAGAAGCTAAACGTTATCGCTAAAAGAAAAAAAATTTGAGTGTCACCGAAACGTAATTTGCTGCCGAAACTGAAACCGTAATATTATATTCGTCTCCCAGTTTCTGCCGAAACCGAAACTTACGTTAGTGAAAATTTCGTTGAATTTAAGTAATACAACAAATCGCGTAGTTTTCCTGCGTTTCGCAAGATCGCCTCCCTGTTCTAACCCTTTCTGACAAGGAAAGTACTTGCGCTCGAACAAACACATATACACCAAAATCGTATGAGAGATAATGTAAAGATACCTTATTGTACTAGTGATACTCCCTCATCTGCAAAACTCTGTAGTCGTCCGTTAGAGGCCTCTGCCTGTGCCTTGCCACATTGCACTTTGACCTCTCTATTCGCGCCGCGGTGGAGTAGCCGAGCGGTCTAAAGCACCTCGCTGCGGAGCGCGTGGTTGCTCGCCGTGGAGGTTCAAGTCCTTCCTGGGGCATGAGTGTGTGTGTTTGTCCGTAGGTTAGTTTACCTAGGTTTAAGTAGTTTGTAAGCTACGGACTGATGACCACGCAGTTTGGTCCGATAGATTTACAGACATTTGAACATTTTGTCTTTTCGCCAGTGTGCCTCCGAAGTTGCGTTTTCTGACATTTGAGTGGTGAAGCGTCAGATGGGGCGGCGATTGGTAATCAATCCTGCTAATGTATTGCGATTGGTTGAGATGAAGTTACGAAGAACCCTTCTCGTATCTGTTATGGTACAGAAAAATGAGCATAAGTTAGTTACTGTTGTAACACCAACACATAATGATGATAACAGAGATGATAATGACGAACAACTCATTGCAAGCGGCAGCGCTATGGTAAGTACGGGAACAGGCGATGGAAGCAGTGGCAGTGAATACCAACAGTCTTCCTAGAAGAAGGTTAAAGTTGCAACTATCATCACGGCTTTTGATGAAAATGCGCTAGAGAACAATACGATGATTATTACATAAGTTATAGTTCTCTATAGAACTTATACTCTATAGAATGCAGTCTGGATAATTCGAGTCTCGAAATTACGAGTTTCCCATATATCCGAGCGCCATAAAAGAAAATAAAAACCGCGGGTACGTACTATCTTCACCGAAAAAGACTTCACTTATATCCTGAAGGAAGTAGTTGAAAAACTTTAAAACCCTTAGACCGCCAATATAAATGTATACTAGTATTGCCTGTGGTCGAAAATCGACCAATTGTGTTTACAGTGGTCGCTGGGGGTAAAATTTTACGTATCATGTCGGCGGCATGTGTGTGTGTGTGTGTGTGTGTGTGTGTTGTCCTTAGTTTAGTCATCTGTCCGTATCTTACAAACTACTTAAACTTTGGCACTATGTGAACTGGTGTGTATAAAGCGTTCTCCATAAAAACACACATACTCGTTCCATCGCAGTTTGATCCGATAGATTTACAAACATTTGACGCAGTTTGCAGTGCAGTAAACTTCCACACTCATCACTTTCAACCATAAAGCAGGAACAGCATTATTTGTTTACTTCATGGTCTGTACGATACACTAATCGAATCATTCTATGTGCTTCATACACAAACAATATCTATTAGATGTAAACGAAGGCTTCCGCGGCCGTTGTCATTGTTTATAAAACTCTTCTGGGTGTTGGACCGCATCGTCAAAATATCAAATACTTCACCGACGTTTCGGCCACTATTGCAAGTGGCCATCTTCTGGGTGTTAGGTTTACTGAGTAAACATAACACCCAGAAGATGGCCACTTGCAATAGTGGCCGAAACGTTGGTGAAGTATTTGATATTTTGACGATGCGGTCCAACACCCAGAAGAGTTTTATAAACAATATCTATTAGAATTTGTAAAAAAAAATCTACAGTCCTCAGTTGCAACTGTAGCAGCGACTACATGCAGCCTTTAGTGAATGTGCCGCTGCTCCTATTTTAGGTTTGGTTACCTGTCCACAGCAGATATGTTATTTTGATTTTAATATCTGATTTCCTTTAAGATTTGACATGTAATTTTTAACTCTTTATTTTATATTGTCTTAAGAAGGTGTCCTTTGTGGCAATGAAACCTAAGTAACGTATTCAATTGTAACTTGCGACTGTTATATAGGGTGTTTCAATAAGTGTGTTGGCCTCTGTAACTTATAAAATATTAGGTGACGGGAAATTTTAGTGCGGTAGGTCAACACAAGAAATGTTACACTTTCTACGGAGCTATGAACATAGTTTATTGTATCATTTTCCAAAGAGTTACACCACAAAGATATATTTTTTTAAATGGAACAATAGTTTTATCTATCGTGTATTGGATTCATTTAAACCAGCTTCGTCCAAATCGATTGAAACTACATTCCTATCACTGTTAGTTTGGGAGCTACAGCCCTTCAAAGTTCCGGGGGGGGGGAGGGAGGCTGCAATAGCGTATCTGACTGGCCGAGTGGCTATCCTCTGGGGCACGGCCCACTGTCTCATGACCGCCAGCCAGTCAGCTACGCTGTCTTAGCCTCCGCCCCCTAAACATTGAAGGGTTGTAGCTCCCAAACGAACAGTGATATGAATGTAGTTTAATTTGATTTGGACGCAGCTGGTTTCAACGAATCCAATGCACGATAAAAAAAACTATTGTTCCATTTAAAAAAAATATATCTTTGTGCTGTAACTCTTTGGAAAATGATACAATAAACTATGTTTATAGCTCCGCAGAAAGTGTAAAATTTATTGTGTTGACCTGCCGCATTAAAATTTCCCGTCACCTATTATTTTATAAGTTACAGAGGCAAACACACTTAGTGAAACACCCTATATATATATAAAGTCCTCAGTTGCAACTGTAGCAGCGGTTACATGCAGCCTTCAGTGACTGCCGCTGTTCCTGTTTTACGTTTGGCTGTCAGTCCAGACCGAGCGAGATGGCGCAGTGGGAACACACTGGACACACTTTCGGAAGTACATTGGTTCAAATCCACCTCCGGCCATCCAGATTTAGGTTTTCCGTGATTTCCCTAAATCACTTCAGGCAAATGCCGGGATGGTTCCTTTGAAACGGCACGGTCGCTTTTCCTTCGACATCCTTACCCAAACCTTCAGAGCGTAATCTCCGTCTCTAATGACCACGCTGTCGACGGGAGCCTTAACTGCACGCTTCCTTCCAAGCTATGTGTCGACGGCAGATATGTTATTGTAATTTTAATATCTTATTTCTTTTATGATTTGACATGTAATTTTTAACTCTTAATTTCATATTGTGTTAAGAAGGTGTCCTTTGTGGCAGTGAAACCTGGGTAACATATTCAAACGTAAATTGCGACTGATGGAGATATATATTGACAACGTAGCTGACTGGCTGGTGGTCATGAGACAGTGGGCCGTGCCCCAGGGGATAGCCACTCGACCAGTCAGCTACGCTATCGCAGCCTCCGCCCCTGGAACTTTGAAGGGTTGTAGCTCCCAAACTAACAGTGATAGGAATGTAGTTTAAATTGATATGGACGTAGCTGGTTTCAACGAATCCAATGCACGATAGAAATAAAGGTATTGTTCCATTTAAAAAATTATATCTTTGTGGTGTAACTCTTTGGAAAATGATACAATAAACTATGTTCATAGCTTCGCAGAAAGTGTAACATTTCTTGTGTTGACCTACCGCATTAAAATTTCCAGTCACCTATTATTTTATAAGTTACAGAGGCAAACACACTTAGTGAAACACCCTATATATATATAAAGCCCTCAGTTGCAACTGTAGCAGCGACTACATTCAGCCTTCAGTGACTGTGCTGCTGTTCCTGTTTCACGTTTCGCTATCTGTCCAGACCGAGCGAGGCGTTGCAGTGGTAACACACTGGACTCGCATTCGGAAGTACTTCGGTTCAAATCTAACTCCGGCCATCCAGATTTAGGTTTTCAGTGATTTTCCTAAATCACTCCAGGCAAATGCCGGGATGGTTCCTTTGAAACGGCACGGTCGCTTTTTCTTCCACATCCTTATCCAAACTTTCAGAGCGTAGTCTCCGTCTCTAATGACAACGCTGTCGACGGGACGCTAAACTACAAGCTTCCTTCCAAGGTATCTGTGCACGGCAGATATGTTATTGTAATTTTAATATTTAATATTCACAGAATATATGACATCAACTGCGATTGGACAAAGCTGAAAATGTGTACCCAGCCGGGATTCGAACCCGGGTCTCCTGCTTTCTATGGAGTTGCGCTGACCCATACACCACTAGGGACACAGTGATCACCGCACCTGCAAGGACTACCTAAACACGCCTCCCGTCAGATACAAATTCCCAGCTTCACCCTGCCCACAGTACTCAAACTCGTAGTTATGAAACTAATTCCCGTAAGAGTAAGGGCTTCAAACTTGCCCATCCCTCCCCACTAACGATAGGATCATTGCCCGTCACCGGCATATATATATATATATATATATATATGGCGTCTGTTCCTTTCTTACGGGAATTAGTTTCAGAAGTGGAACAGACGCCACATATATATATATATATATATATATATATATGTAATAGGCCGGTGACGGGCAATGATCCTATCGTTAGAGGGGAGGGGTGGGCAAGTTTGAAGCCCTTACTAGCCCTTACTGTTACGGGAATTAGTTTCATAACTACGAGTTCGAGTACTGTGGGCAGGGTGAAGCTGGGAATTTGTATCTGACGGGAGGCGTGCTTGGGTAGTCCTCGCAGGTGCAGTGATCACTGTGTCCCTAGTGGTGTAGGGGTCAGTGCAACTGCATAGAAAGCAGGAGACCCGGGTTCGAATCCCGGCTGGGTACATATTTTCAGCATTTTCAGCTTTGTCCAATCGCAGTGGAATATTAAAGAATAACAACTGCAGGATCAGAAGTGACGTCTGTTCTTGGAACAGATGCCACACACACACACACACACACACACACACATTATATATATATATATATATATATATATATATATATATAGTTAAAAATTACATGTCAAATCATAAAAGAAGTAATATATTAAAGTATATATATCAAATCATAAAAGAAATAAGACATTAAAGTTATATATATATATATATATATATATATATATATATATATATATATATATAACTTTAATATCTTATTTCTTTTATGGTATGACATGTAATTTTTAACTATTTATTTCATGTTGTCTTAAGAAGGTGTCGTTTATGACACTAAAACCTAGGTAATATATATATATATATATATATATATATATATATATATATAGAGAGAGAGAGAGAGAGAGAGAGAGAGAGAGAGATAGAGAGAGAGGGGGGTCAAAGAGGCGGAGAAATAGGAGAACTGTGAAGAACGCACTGGACTTCCATACGCGGGGAGGCGTGGTAAGAGAAGCCTCCGCACGGATCGCCCTAAGAACGCGCATAGCCACGTCGGCCGACGTCGTCCGACGGACTGCCACCGACCAACCGACAAGCGGCGCGGCTCCGCCCCTCGGCCGCCTCCGCATAGCTCGCCTGCCTGCATGCTCCTCAATATCGCCGCTTGCCGAAGTATGTGCCGCTTCTCTTTTCCTCTCTCACCCCCCCACCCCAGCTCCCTCCGCCCCCGCACCCCCTCGGTTTATAATCCTCATTATAATTCTGTCTTCGTTAACTGTCTGCAGGCGGTGCTCATTTTTCATCCTGTCTTGCCGAGAAACTTCCATTATTTAGCGCAAAAATCTAATTTGAGAAAACCTACGTACTTCCTGTGTTCAGCTCAGACAGCACCCGACGTCTGTGCCGCATCGGAGCTACGCATTTTACGACCAACTTTATGAGTTCACCCTTTGACGTTAATTTCGTGACCCTGCCTTCCTGTTTGTTGTTTACACGCACGCACACAAACTCTCCCTTCCTCTCTCTCTCTCTCTCTCTCTCTCTCTCTCACACACACACACACACATACATACACATACACATACACAAACACAGACAATCAACGGGCTAACCTAAAAGTCATGCACACAAGCTTGTAAGACTGACAAACAATCCAAATCAAACAAGCTTACTGAGTAAGAAAGCCGATATTAAAAACCGTCGCCTCTAACATTCCAACTAGTACTCCAATATCTCATCAGCAGCAGCAACAAGAACTATATAATATTTCAGGAATAGGTGTCCGTCTTTCCCGCTCAGTGTGTCAGCCTACCTTACTTGATAGGTTTTCGGGTCACGTGTATTCTTCCGTGTGGTAAATATTGCTCAGCTCCTAGTATTAAGCAGCGCTCTGCTTTTATCCCATTTACCTATATGTTCACCTTTTGTATCGTCAATTCCTTTCAGTTATCACTATTGCGGTATCAACATTCGTGTAATCATTCTCGGCTAATAGAAATCTTTTCCATCAGTCACGGATTTTTCTTTTACTATAGCAGATCTTTATTTCGATCACTGTGTGACCATTAAAGTGTTCATAATACCACAGACGAAAATCTACATCTGCCACAATGAAATATGTGTGATTGATTGCTGTTTTTATGTGCAAACAGTCACTGAGCAGGAAGTAATCAGTATGGAATAAGTTTGAGAAAAATCTTACTTGGTTTATATATTATTTTCATTTTTAAAATACTTTATCTTGATCTTGACCTTCTAGATAACTTATTTCAATTCCAAAATAGATAAACCATTTTACCTCTTACTTGTGCGGTCATGTATGACAATATTACCTCACATTCTCGATTGATCTCAGTGCCATTATTTTCGCCTCATCAGTAGAAATATTGGTGTAGTAAACTCAAATTGTTTTCATCACTTCTCAGATAAATATCAAAATTCAAACTCAAACGTTTGTAAACCTAAGGGAGCAAACTACTGAGGCCATCGATTCCTAGACATACAAAGTTCTTGAAATAACTTATGTTAAGGGCAGCAAACACACCCACCCACCCACCCACCCACCCACCCACACACACACACACACACACACACACACACACACGTGTGTCCGAGGGAGGACTCGAATCTCCGACGGGAGAAGCCACGTAATCAGTGACATGGCGTCTGAGAGAGGGCAGACGTTCCCGCGTGCCAGGTAATCTTCGTCATGACATTTTCTTATTATATTTTATCTGACTAATATAATGTAACTGTGATAAAATCCATGCGTAAGTCTTTTTTCGTACGTTTCTATAAATTAATAATGTATCATTACTTTAGTCCCGTAAACATGCTAATAATTTATACAAGATAGACGTATTTCCAGTTGCGAACATAAACCAACATTAGATCTACGAATTAATGGCGACACACAAAAATTTGTGAAAGACCAGTGCTCCTGTCCGCACTTCGAGTTTTTCGCTAGTGGTCGCATTAACCAGTAGAAAATCCACGCACTTTTCCCGGACCGACTTAAATTTTCATTTGCAAGACATACCCATGAGTATGTAGGTTCGTCAGAGGGAGAGACTTCCTGCAGTTACATGTTATGTATGTACTTTATTCAAGATTACCGGTTTCGACAAAAGTTTACTGTCGCCTTTACATCTGGAAGTCTATATTTGAAAATAAAACACGTTACCATCCGATTCCAAAAAAAATGATGTATGGCGAGTTGCTGTATTCTTAAATATAGACTTGCAGGTTGAAAGACGACCGTCTGACGTCTTCCATATATTTTTTTGTATATTTCTGTAAAGTTATAATTTATTTAATGTCGCTAGATTACCATTTTGTTAAAACTTGTGCCCCACTCTTTTCAAGGCTTGAGGAATAGCATTTTTATTTCATGTGTTAAAATATTAGTTCATATTGCTTGGTTTTTCTTATTTTGTTATGGCCGGCCGCGGTGGCCGAGGGGACTGAAGCGCTCCAGTCACGGTCTGCACGGCCACTACAGTCGGGGGTTCTAATCCCCCCTCGGGATAGATATTTGTGCCGTCTTTAGGATAAGCTAGTTTGCAAGTTTAGGGACTGATGACCCGTAGATAAGTCACGTAAGCTAAATAAATATATATAAGAAGTAGAAGAATGAACCAACGCAGAAACACGTGTAGGAGCAGCCATAGCAGCTGGAAGTCAAGAAGAATTTGAACTCTCCTAGTTATAGCAGCAAGAGTAATTAATAAAGTAATAACCTTTATCTCAAAAGAATCAGAAATAAAAGAATAATAATAAATATAATTTCAACTACCAAAATTTAATATTCAAGAAATAGAAATTAAAATAGCAACATCACCAATACGATTAGATAAAGCAGTTAATATTCCAGCATTATAAGAGTTTACATTTTGATAATAAATAAGTAAACAATAAGAAACTAAACCTAATCCATCTTAACCTAATAAAATTCTAATTAAATTTGGACTAATAATTAAAAAAGCTATTGAACAAATAAATATTAAAACAATTATAAAAAACGATTAATATTTTTTTCATTATGTGTATAATAATTTCTATAATAAATAACTAAAGAAGAAATATATATAACAAAAGATATAAAAATTAAAGACATTCAATCAAAAATGAAAGTTATCACTACTATAGAACTATTTAAACTAAATAATTCCCACTCATTAAGTAATCTATAATCAATTATTAAATAGTAAATACCTAACATAAAAATAAAGTTCTAAACAAAAATAAAAAATAAAAACTTCATGAACAAATAGAAAATAAATACATGATTTAAGATGAAAAAGATCATATCATTAATTTCACAAAACAACATTTTAAATTAAAATACTTAAGTATTAAAAAAATATATTCACCCTTTAAATATCACAAATTAAGAGGAAACCAATGTAAAAATAAAAGATGATATTCACGAAAATAACCTAAAGAACAAGTATAAACACCAGATAATATAAACCATGTTGAGAATAAGAATATATATATATATATATAATGTATAAACAGCTCTAAAAAAAAGATAAAAAAATTAATAATAAAATATATAAGAAGATCAAGAAATAATTCTATTTAATAAACTAAATTCACCTAAAAGATTTAGAGATGGAGGAGCAGCTATATTTGAAGATCTTTAAAGAAATCACCAAATAGATATTCTAGTTATTAAATTAATTATACCCTTATTAATTAATAATCTTTGTCTACCTAAACGTTTATAAATAATATTTTATAAACAAAATAAACCAGAAGAACATAAACCATGACCAATCATTATATATATACTGTAATGTTAATAATCTATTATTATATTAATTAATGTGGCATAAGTACGGCTTCTCCAGTACGCCGCTGTCCCTAAAAGAATGTGTACTTGTTTTACTTTTAAGTGGATGTGTGAGAATCTATGGCTGTCTGAATGTGGGGAGTGATAGCTCGCTTTACATCGTTCTTTCTGGCTCAGTGTCGATAGCTGCTGATACTACAAGGGACTGCTGACCCCGTAAGTAAGTCCCATAAGCTCTACAAACACTTGCTGATACTACCAAAAAGGTTTCCACACTCTTTGGTTGCGAGATAGTTAGCGAGCCTTTCCTCCAGCGCGAGTGTACTCACTCTTCGTCCCCACCACCGCTGATCTTGGATTTTCCGGCTTCCGATGGCTTCCCACGGCTGGTGGCCGCTCGGTCTGGCCATTATATATTGGGCGTCTGGCGAGGTAAGGGTGGTTCTTCTCTTGCATGCACAAGATGGTAGCATTTCATTGACTAGCACGTTTAACTTAGATTCGTGAACTTGGAATCACTTTTCGACTATTTTCTCTGATCTTGTACAGAAATGTATTCTCGTTTTTCAATTCAGTGATTTCCAATAGATGTGGTGTGTGTGATTCTAGTTGCAGTTTGATAATGGCCTGGTATGTTAAAACCCTTTGTGATCATGTTGCGGCGTATGAACTCTGTGTAAATACTGTCTAGCTTTGTGGGGCCCAATTTCTAATAGGTGATATGTAAAAATCTTCTCATCTTTTCCTTCCGTGAGTGATATGTGTTCCACGTGATTGGTTTATATAACAAAGCCTCCCCCCCCCCTCAGTAGCGTTAAATCATGTTTAATTTAGGCTGGGCACCGTCCATATTAATACATGTAAGAGATGCATTTTTACTGTATTAACAAAACTGGTTCCCCATTTTCCTTGTTTTCTCTCTAAATAAAAAAGTTCAGCGTAATCCGTAAGTTGCCTATAAATTGAAGTTTTAGAGTACCTTCCCTCTTTTATTTAATATTGTTCTTCAGAAGCCCTGAGAATAAGCCCAGGTGCAATTTTTCGGAACCACGTGGTTCCGAGTTCCGATTTCTGTGGTTTGCAGCTATTCGACTGAATTTACGCCACTTGTCATATAAAACCAGTACCTAGATCGATTTCTAACAGATTGCAACTTAAGAATACACCGTGATTTTGTATAATGAATTCGATTTTCAACCACTTCACCTTCAGTGTAGTGCGTAGTGCGTGTTGCCGTTAGCGTGTTTGCTCGCGGTCCAATTCTGATGTAATTTAACTTATACTCACGCACCATCTCAAAACAGGCACGCCAGACTAGAGCTAGCTTCAAAGTGTTTTTGTATATTGTGTTTTGCGCTACTTCCGACTTTCTGAATTTCGCCTACGATAGCGGCGCCTGCTTCCGCCTCGTCTCAGCACGCTGATTTTGGTGAGTTTCGCTGTGGTATTCCGTGTGTGTCAGAGAAGGAGTGTTGTTTGGGAATCCTTCCCACCCCCTCCCCCCTCAGTAGCGTTAAATCATGTTTAATTTAGACTGGGCACCTTCCGCATTAATCCATGTACGAGATGCATTTTTATTGTATTAACAAAATTGGTTCCCCATTTTGCTTCTTTTCTACCTAAATAGACAAGTTCAGCATAATCCGTAAGTTGCCTATAAATTGAAGTTTTAGAGTACCTTTTCTCTTTTATTTAATATTGTTCTTCACAAGCCCTGAGAACAAGCTCAGGTGCAATTTTCTTATGTCTAAATTTCGTTGCGGCATAAATGTTTTCTTAGCCACCTTTGTAAGATAACTTTAATTGTGATGGCTTGGTTATTAATGTCTGTGTGTAATAACGTGTGAGCTGCTATGTATATTGACCACTGTAGTATTAACTTCCTGTTATAGAAGTAATTTGAAACGAGTCAGTTCTCAGTTTGGGCGAGCGAACAAGGTCTGGTCTTGTAGCAGGGAGTAACCGGTAGTTCACACGGACCTTATTTGCTAAGTTAAGTGATAAAACAAAACTCTTCTTTCGTATAATGATCGACTTTTACGCTTCATCCATGGCTTGCAAGATGTCATGTGAGGAAAAGGGCATCCTGAATTTCATACGAACGATGTTTCCTAAGCCCGTGCTGATTCATAGAAAAAAGCTTATCCCTCTCAAGGAAATTTACTGTATTCGAACTGGTAATATGCTCCAAAATTCTACAAGAAACTGATCTCAACCATATTGGCCTGTAATTATGTAGGTCAGTTATTTTACCTTTCTTATAAACGGGAGCCACCTGCGCTTTTTACAAATCACTATGAACTTTGCTCCGAATTTAAGATTCGCGACAAGGGAGGTCAAATACATTCAGTTTTTCACAAGCACCTTCTAATCAAATTGCTCGCTTATGGAATACCGCCACGGTTGTGGATTGGAGTCGTGAATTCCTGTCAGACAGGACACAAAACGTTGTAACTGACGGTTATTCATGGAGCAGAAATGATATCTGGCGTTCCTCAGAAAAGTTTAATAGGACCGTTACTTTTTTTTAAATATGTATAAACGATTTAGGACATCTTGAGTTGCTCTCTTAGATTGTTAGCAGATGATGCTGTCATTTATCGGTTAGTAAAGTCACCAGAAGATCAAAAGCAACTGTAAGATTATTTAGATAAAATATCTGAATGGTGCAATAATTTGCATTTGGCCCTTAATACTGACAAGTGTGAGGTCATGCATCTAGATACACGATAAATCAGTCAAATCTACCGGCCATCAAACTAAATATGTAGAGTAAGAATTACGAACAAATTAAAGTGGAAAGAACACATAGAAAATATTGTAAGGAAGGCTACATTTCATTGGCGTCCTCTTTTATTCCTTCTTCCACGTATCAAACGTAATAAGACTTTTTTCTGATATATTTATGCCAAATACTGTCCAAAATTGTTGTTTATAGGTTTAAATCATCAAATCAATTCGTTATTAATTCATTTATTTCAGTGTTCACTCAGCATTGCCAAAAGACAGTAGTCGGATAGGCTTGTAGTATCCTTTATGAACAAATTGTGCTTGGGTTGTCCAGACTGTCTTACCTGTGTTCGCTGGAAGGATCTGTCATTTCTTCCAGATGGGAAGCTACTCTCATACAGTTGTGGGACCTTTATAGAGAGTGTGGTAGATTTCCGCTAGGAGGTAATTCTTACTTTGGTGACAAGTCTATGTGCTCCTGCCGGCCGCAGTGGCCTAGCGGTCTGCGGCGCGCCAGTCACAGTCTGCACGACCGCTACGGTCGGGGGGTCGAATCCCCCTTCGAAGCCCCCGTCGGGCATGGATGTTTGTGTCGTCTTTAGTATAAGGTAGTTCATAAGTAGTTTGTAAGTTTAGGGACTGATGACCCCGCAGTTAAGTCTCTTTTCTTAACAAACATTTGAAATTTTATGTGCTCCTCCATCTGTTAAATCGACTTGTCTCTGGTGCTGCCCACAGTAGCAGAGTTCTAGCAAGTACATATTCCCGGTATCTGAGGCGAGATCACCTTCACAATACAGAGGATGTCAGTGGTCATTTACATTACTTTGTTCTCTCACTGTCTGCAGCAATGGCCCTCAGGACATAATGTGTGTCTATTACAAGAATCGAGTTTCTGCACTGGCGTAGGCTTCAAGGATCTCGAGATTATCTTTGAAATGTCGTCGACCGCTATAGCACCTGCTCAGCATAAGCAGAAGCGTTCCACTCAGCGGCCGATAAACAGGGCACATGTGCAGAAACTCTCAGGATGAGCGGGGTGCACCTCCCGCTCTCCCCACACTACTGCCCCCTGCAGCTTCTGCTGATCAGCTTCCTAAGTATTCCTTTGCGAGCACTGGCCTGTTTCACGTTGACGCATTGCTGTCTGTGCGTTAGAGCGAGGCTGTGACAGGTAAACTCCCTGGGTAAACTAGTGTTGGGCTTTATTTCAGCTGTTACCCTCGCCAAGTGATGTCCAACTTTCGCATGCAGTTCCCTATTTCTTAGTTGGGACGCACAACCTTGACTGTTATTGAGACTGGGCTTCAGGTGGTTGGCATCCTAGAACTTCGAGAGCTCATCCATTGTTACAAACAGCTTTAGTTCTACTTCTTTAAAGGGCTACCCCTAAGCAATTATAAACAACTACTGCTGTGACTTCAGCACTGATGAAGAGCATGGTACTTGCTGATGTTGACTGGTCATTTAGGTAGCTGCTGATGGAGCCAGTACGATGCCTTGGGGAAGACCGTTATTCTGCGTTTGCCATTTTCTCCTCTTATTCTGTAAGGAAACGTCAAAACTTCTGAGATGAAGGTAGGTGATTATAAGGGATGTTAGTTGGTATTCAATAGTGGTGTAAGTCTACTTAACTAATACAACCCAATGCGTTGTCCTAGATAGCGAGTTTTCATCAGAGACTAGGATATTGTCAGGGATGCTCCAGGGAAGTGTGATAGGATTTAATTTTCTGCTTACATAAATGATCCGACGGCATGAATGAGTTACAGTATGTGGCTGGTTGCTGATGATGCTGTTGTGTACAGGAGGGTTTCGGCATTGAATGAATGCAGTAGAATGCAATAAGACGGTATGACGTGTGAGCAGGAAGAGCAAGCCTGTGCGACCGTGTGACGTCAGGCGGGAGCTGTGTTCATAATATTGCCTGGCTAAATTGGGCTGTGAGTACGGAGCTGGAGGGCTCAGTTAGCAACAGTGCTCTTGACAAAAATAACATGGCGAATACAAGCAAAACGGAGCAGTCTGTTTCTTTTTGTGCAATGCGGTGTAGGTGCAAAGTGTTCGGTGTGTGACAGAGAACTACGAAGTAACAAAAGTAATTTACAGCGTCATTATTCCCTCTGCCATGCAAATGAGTATGAGAAATATGAAGGAATTAAAGGAACCTGCTGATGTGGAGGACTGACAGAGTAGCGAAGCGTCTGTTCATCTAAGCTACAGAATAGCCAAGAAAGTTTGACAATTTACTGAGGGTGAATTTGCGAAAGAAGTGATTGTGATGGCCGCTGAAAAAATGTGTCCACATCTGGTAGAAAACTTTGTTTCCGAAAACTGTTATGCGTCGTATTCAGGATCGCGCTGCAGATGTGCAAGAAGAAGTAGTTGTTATGACACGTAAGCTTATACTTTACTCTTTAGCTTTCGATGAGAGTTCTGATATATCGGACACTGCACAGTTAGGTATTTTCATTTCGGTCGTGGATGATAAGTTGAGCACAATAGAATAATTATTAGATTTGATCCCTCTCAAGGGCACCACCACCGAGTTGGACAGTTCAAATGTTCAAATGTTTGTTAAGCTTATGGGACTTAACTACGGGGTCATCAGTCCCTAAACTTACAAACTACTTATGAACGACTTACGAACTAGGACGGCACAAATATCCATGCCCGAGGGGGGATTCGAACCCCCGACCGTAGTGGCCGTGCTGACCGTGACTGGAGCGCCTCAGTCACCTCGGCCATCGCGGCCGGCTGGACAGTTCAAAGGCGTTGGAAAAGCTGCTCAAAATGTTAGCGTGAGTGGGAATAAGATTGTTTCTGTTGTAACTGATGGAGCTCCGTATAGAGTAAGAGTTAGTGTGGGATTAATAGCCTGTTTCTGATGCAAGTACTCACTGCTGTACACTGCATACTTCATCAAGAGCATATATGCGCAAAACAGATGAAAACTAGAAATGTTATGGATACGGTGGTACAAGTCACAAATTCCATCCGATGACGAGGCCCGAGACGTAGGCAGTTTCAAAGTTTACTTGAAGAATGTGGCACTCAGTATGGTGATCTTCGTTATTTTTGTAATATGCGCTGGTTGAGCAGGGATAAGGCGCTAGGTGGATTAGTTAAGAAATGAAGTAGCGTTATCCACGACCAGTCAAAAATCATCCTGTTCCTCAGATGCAAGATGAACGTAGATTTGAGAGTTAGCATTCCTTGCTAATTAAACAGGCCACTTAAACGAGTTAAATACCTCACTCCCAGGAAAAGGCCTCCTCATAGCAGATACGTACTACAGAATTAAAGCCTTGAAAATGCCACTGAATCTGTGGATGAACCAACTGCAGTTAGGAAACACTGAGCATTTTTCGAAGCTTTCTCAGGTACGTGCTTTTAGTCTCTCTGAAGCAAATTCTGGAAGCTCTTCGTCACAGTCTGCACGGCCGCTACGGTCGGGGGTTCGAATACCCCTCGGGCATGATGTTTGTGTCGTCATAAGTAGTTTAGGGACTGACGTCCCCGCAGTTAAGTCCCTTGAGCTTAACAAACATTTGAACATTTTTTTGAAGCTCTGAGTAACCAGATTGAGTCCACGTTTAAAAATTTGGAAATGCTGTCTATGCTTCAGCTCTTTGCAACACCGTTTACATTGGATGTTAACAATGTTTCTACTAAGTTTCAAATGGAACCGTGAAGTTTACAGTGTGAGGATTTATTGAAGCACTAGTAAAAACACAATGAAGGGTTGACCGAATTTTATAAGAATGTTCCTCAAAACAGATTTCCGAAGTTGTATGCCCTTGCTACAACGATATAGTGTATGTTCGGTGCTACGTATGTGTGTGAACAATTCTTTTCTATTATGAAATTAGCAAAGTCCCAACACCGAAACACCTTGTTATATCACAACCTAACACGTAGCCTTAGATTAAACAATATGTCAACATTGTATTCTAACATTGAAAATCTAACCAAAGAAAAACGAAATGTAAAATATTGGAAAATGTCTACTTAATTGTACTGTACAGCTCCGCTCTAAAATGTAGAGAAAATTGTATTACTTTCCATTCCCGTTACTTTATAACAGTGCTATCCTCGCATTAAATTATACCTACATTGTAATGTTCACATGCTATAGAGACGGTAAACAAACGTCTGTAATCTGTGTATATTATTTAATTGAAACTAAATGTTTTAAAACTAGGATATTGTGGACCCCACTGCATTCTTCACACCTGATCTGTTCCCTGACTTTCCTAAGTTGCTGTACTCCACACGCTGCATTCTATTTCTCCGCGCCAGCAGTACAGAGCACGCGACGTCACAGGGTCAAGTCTCCTTCCTTGTGACAGGCAGGGCGGTCTGGGATGACGTCACACCGGCGCTGCCTTTCCTCCCCTGATCTAGGCGTAACGCTGCACAGTGATATGAAATGGAACGACCATATAAGGCAGTCGTGCGGAAAGCGAAAGGTCGACTTCGTTGTATTGGCAGAATTTCGGAAGGCGAGATTCGTCTATAAAGGGAGACCCCATATAAAAGAGCTTGTACGACCCCTTCTTAAGTATTGCTCAATTGTCTGGTTTCCTCTCCAGATCTATTTAAGGGTTCAGAGGCGGACGGCTGGGTTTGTAACTGGTAGGTTCGATAAATGCGCGAGTGTTACCGAAATGGGTGTCGGTAGAAGAAAGGTGTATGTATGTAGATGTAGAGGTCATACACTTTCTCCAATAGTTGCTTATGATTCAGTGTCGTTTGCAGCTGTTATGTCAACAAAAATAAGTACAGTAATCTCAACCTGTATTATTTCAGTGGTGAGGAAATATAGGTTGCCATAACGAAACTTTCACTCTGCAGCGTAGTGTGCGCTGATATGAAACTTTCTGGCAGATTAAAATTGCGTGCCGGAACTGGGACTCGATCCTGGGACCCTTGCTTTTCATGGGCAAGCGCTCTACCGACTGAGTTATCCCCATCGACTAACGATTCCGCCCCACAACCTTACTTCCGCCAGTACCTCGCCTCCTACTTTCCAAACTTCACAGAAACTCTCCTGCGGAGACATGACTTAGCCACAGCCTAAGGGATGTTTTCCAGAATGAAACTTTCACTCTGCACATCCCTTAGGCTGTGGCTAAACCATGTCTCCACCACATCCTTTCTTCCAGGAGTGATAGTCTTGCATGGTTCGCAGGAGAGCTGTGAAGTTGGAAAAGTACGAGGCGAGGTTCTAACGGAAGTAAGGTTGTGAGGTGAGCTCGTGACTCATGTCGGGATAGCTCAGTCGGTAGAGCGCTTGCCCGCGAAAGGCAAAGGTCCAAGGTTCGAGCCCCCGTCTGACACACAATTTTAATCTGCCAGGAAGTTTCAAATATAGGTCGAATTAAAAGTTCTTTTTATCTAATGCAGTTGAGTTACATATATATAAATCTTTAATCAGTTATCCAAATCAGTACATGTATTTGTACAATTAGTTTTCTTATCGACAGTTTCGGTCTGATCCTCTGGATTTCAGACATTGTCCTCTTCCTGAAAGTCAACTTCCTGAGCGGTCTTTTCTTGGATTTAATTAGAAGGACCATTATACGACTTCTCTGAACAAAGAGTTTCATGGTATAGCGGCAATACGGCTTATTCCTTTTCATTTTTCGTTCTTCATGGCTGCTTATATAAGGATCACTACTAATTGGAACCCAGTCAGACGCATCTCTCTAACAAATCTTGCTGTTGGTATTTCAGGAAAAATTTCTTCGAGAAAATCTAAAATGGTTGTTCCTGGCATCTGATAGTTCAGATTAGACCATTAGTGTTTCTAACAACATGAGTCTCCCTTATCAATTTGTCTGACAGTATCAGTGAAGATTGTAAACATCGACTACTATCTCTCGTCTTCTTAGTTATATTACATCATCTTTGCAGTTTACGTTAAATGAAATATTTAGTTTTCTCTTTAAAAATACAGGTTATTGACTTAAAAAATCATTAACAATAAATAATTCTTACAGATTGCATATTTAGATGTGACGTAGCTTTTCATTGAAATGCACGTGACTGTTTAGAGGAAATTAAGAGAGAATATTATTATCTTTAATCACCCGTTTAGGAGATTACTAAACACAATCAACTCTATTTTATAAATTTCAATCTGTTTCTTTTGTCTTCCAAAAGGTCTGATAATTCTCTGAGTCTCTTCTTCCTCTCTTCTGTCTTTTTCTTGGGTGTTTTCTTAAACTTCTTTTCCATATTTTCTCCCTATATTTTTCCCTGTTTGTTATGTCCTAATTGTGAATTGACAAACTCTTGTTTCGTTATAATGGTTCATGAAAGCCTGACTGCTTTTTGTAGTTTTGCCATTCTTTCTTCATTGGATGGTGAGAGTGTTCGTGCTTTCTGTATAATCTCTCCCAGATACTTGAAACTTTCCACATGGGTTACCTCTCCGTAGTTTATCAGTGGATGCGTATTTGTCGATTTTATGTCCAGGTAAAGCATTTTTTAATATCATCATTTGGCTGTGGTTTTATGTCGTATCTCTAGAACTTCTTTTATGTCAATTGTTATGATGCGTAGATCGGCGGCAATGGGCAGACATTTTATGTTGATTGATCTGCCCTTGTGTCTCCCCATTTCTACCTCATTGACTCCTTTGTCGCCATTCCTGATTATTTTCTGTAAAGGTTGTATAGGATCGGTGACAATCTCCATGTCATACTCCTGTATTTTTAAGTAAAAAAACTTCCTTTGAGAATATTTTGGGAAATTTTGATCTTTAAAATAGCCCTCAGAATTGCACCAATCACGACTATATGTTAGGTCCAACAAGCTCCGACGCACGTTCTAAACAGCTCATCTTGTTTCTAGTGACTAATAGGTATCTCTCTGACTCGCTGAAAATTGAGTCATAAATCCATTAGCTGATCAGTTGCTATAAAATAAATTTCCTATAACCGCTGGGAAAACAATATTTTTTTGTTGTTGCAATTTTTGACAAGTATTTCGGTACACTCCACTCTTAGACGGCTGACTTCACATTCATTACCTTCCCATGACTTTTGGCGACAGTGTAAAACCTGTACTACTGATAATACCTTAATCCTTCAGAGTGTCGTTATTAGGATTAGTCTTCACCAGTGGCTCTCAACCTCTTTTATACCAGGAGCCACTTTCTTTGTTGTATTGACTGTACTGTTATAACATATACTATTAGTATAAAATTACATTTGGTTTCCAGTATTATGATATTATAGCTTTTATCTTGTGTTTAAATTCTGCAATACTAGGGCTAATACTGTTGTTCAAAACTACTAGCATACCATCATTTGCTTTCAATCAATTCCTGGATTTGTTTTAAAGCAGATAACCCTTCTTGAGCTAAATAGGAAAATCACAAGATAACGGCTGATGATTTTCGGTACGATTTGGCATTTTTACAATGTAGCTCCTAAAGACGATGGATTCAAATTTCATTTTTGAATTTATGAACGTCCTGGACTAACAAACAATGAATATATATCATATGATACCGATGTTATACACAGCTGTTATCACCAGTGATATTGTCACGTTATCGTGGTCACACCGTACGATTGAATAAAAAGTAATGAATAATTTATCTATATTTACAAAAATGTGTGTATGTGTATATTCTATACACTTTGCAATGGCTGGGGCAATTTTAATGAAACCTTCAGAAAACCTTCAGATTTGCCCAGCGTTTGGTCCTATGAATTTTGGTAGCGATCGAATTCACTTATTTATTAATGTATATGTAAAAGGTTACGTGTAGCACTTGGAACGACAGTAGCACCACTGGCAGATACACAGCCAATCGTTTGTGCCATGCCATTCTTTTGTTACTGCAGTGCTGCCGCTTGCAGCGCCAGCGTCGCTTTCGAGACTGTTGGTGTTAGAACGTGCACTGATACTGCCGCTACGGTTTGAACCTTTCTTCGCTAGAGGAGATACTGTCGTCCCAAGTCCAAAAAATGTTCAAATATTTATAGAGCTTATGGGACCTAACTGCGAGGTCATCAGTCCCTAAACCTACAAACCTACTTATGAACTAGCTAATACTAAGGACGGCAGAAAATTTCCAGGTGGGATTCGAAGCCCGACCGTAGTGGCCGTGCAGACCGTGACTGGTGCGCTGCAGTCTCCTCGGCCACCGCGGCTGGCTCGTCCCAAGCGACAGACGCAATTACATATACGTAAGACTATGGCTCGAACATACTGAGCACTGTATAAATAGCCGGCCGCAGTGGCCGAGGGGACTGAGGTGCTCCAGTCACGGTCTCCACGGCCACTACGGTCGGGGGTTCGAATCCCCCCTCGGGCATGGATATTTGTGCCGTCCTTAGTATAAGGTAGTTCATAAGTAGTTTGTAAGTTTAGGGACTGATAACCCCGTAGTTAAGTCCCATAAGCTTAACAAACATTTGTATTTGTAACTGTATAAATATGGTATTAATTGTGTTTTGTCATAATATGTGGACTATAGCATCAATAAAGTACATGTACTCATCGGTTATTATACATATAGAATATACTAACCGTGCGAAGCTGTGGCAGGTCAGTAGTAAAAGTGGTGTCCGTTTTTTCGGTGTCCTTAAATGATACCGACAAACTTCGTAGGATGGTAGAGGATGGCTTGAGGAACAAAATGAGGTAGGGAACCCGTGTCCGGAAACGTCACCCAACAATGCTACCGAACGTCAAAAATGTAGGTGCTGGTGCCTGCCGCTAGGCCACCCCTCGTTCTGTGCCCACACAGACCGCGGGCAGCTCTTTAATATGTGGTTTTTGATTTTTCGGTTCTGCGAGTGATTGCAACGATCGCTGACAGCTGTATGGGCAGGCCCTGTTTCCGATAAATGCAATGCCCTCTTGCCGTGATGGCTTATGATGACGTACTTGGGTTTCTCCCCATGGTTTATTGCCATTCAAAACCTCTAACACAATGTCCTATGTTGTACGCTATAGCTTAGTATAATGGATGTAACTGATAGAGAATGACAGTGGTACTATGTTGTGTGTTTTAGACTAACGTCGTCTTGTGTATGGCGGCAGGCAGGCAGCACCTATATTTTTCACGCCTGGTAGCACCGTTGGGTGACGTTTCTGGACATGGATTTCCTACCTCTTTGTTGCTAAGGTCATCCTCTACCACCCCACGAAGTTTATCGGTATCATATAGAAACACCCTGTATACAGGGTGTTACAAAAAGGTACGGCCAAATTTCCAGGAAACATTCCTCACACGCAAAGAAAGAAAATATGTTATGTGGACATGTGTCCGGAAACGCTTAATTTCCATGTTAGAGCTCATTTTAGTATTTCTCTTTAAATGTAAATTGAAATAATTCGTGCAGACAATTGTCAAAATACCCATTTGTTTCATTAGTATGTACTGTACTTCCTCGATTCACGTCATCAACACAGATTTTCTGTGAACGTTTGGGCAGGAATTGTTGGTGATGTACTGATTGGGCCTCATGTTCTTCCATCTACGTTATCATGATTTCATACGGGATGCTACCTGTGCTACTAGAACATGTGCCTTTACAAGTATGACACAACATGTGGTTCCTGCACGATGGAGCTCCTGCACATTTCAGTCGACGTGTTCGTACGCTTATCAACACAACAGATTCGGTGACCGATGGACCAATTCCATGGCCTCCACGCTCTCCTGACCTCAACCCTCTTGACTTCCATTTATGGGAGCATTTGAAAGCTCTTGTTACGCAACCCCGGTACCAAATGTAGAGACTCTTCGTGCCCGTATGTGGACGGCTGTGATACAATACGCCATTCTCCAGGGCTGCATCAGCGCATCAGGGATTCCATGCGACGGATGCATGTATCCTCGCTAACGGAGGACATTTTGAACATTTCCTGTAACAAAGTGTTTGAAGTCACGCTGGTACGCTCTGATGCTGTGTGTTTCCATTCCATGACTAATGTGGTTTGAAGAGAAGTAATAAAATGAGCTCTAACATGGAAATTAAGCGTTTCCGGACACATGTCCACATAACATATTTTCTTTCTTTGTGTGTGAGGAATGTTTCCTGAAAGTTTGGCAGTACGTTTTTGTAACACCATGTATATGATATGCCGATGACATGGAATGATCCTTTCTTCAGTGGCGAGGCACTCCTAGGCCCTTACTCTTACGGGAATCAGTTCACAAAACTGCGGGAAGAGTAAAGTTGAGAATTTTTATTGGACGCAGGGGTTGTGATCGCTGTGGTGCAGGGGTCAGCGGAACTGCCTAGAAAGCAGGAGATTCGGGTTCGAATCCCGGCTGGGTACACATTCGCATTTAATATCATACATGTCGCTGATCATATTCATGTTCTTACTGACCACCTGCGATCCGCGTACCACAACTTGGGAGCCCCCAGTCTACACAGTTGCGCCACAGAGGAGGATTACGGCGAATACATGGCAAGTAAGCACCCGCGTCGGTCATAGAGGCGAGAGAGATATGTGAGGTTCGCAGCCCGGCTCTCAGACGTCCCTCAGTAATATTTGCGCGCAGGGAATTGCACTGCCGGGAAATCAAGACCGTATTCAAGACCTCCCGCGCCAAGTGTTTCTTCCAGAGAGTGCAAGAGAAACTCTTAGGACGGAAGGAATGTCTCTGAAGGATCTCCACAGCTGCTTCCAAGACCCCCCCCCCTTCCTCGTCCTCCTACCCCCAGCCCCGTCAAGCGCACACAGACGCCGCCATTCGCAGCTACATTTTCGCCATTTTAAATTAGACGGCGGAAAAGACGGAGTGGGAGGAGGAAGAGAAGGGACAGGCGTAGGGTGGCAGGGGGGGGGGGCAGGGGGAAGGGTTTCGAGAAACAAGTAAGCGGGCCGGGAGAGTGGCCAAAGAAATGAGCGGCTCGCCTCTCTTGCGGAGGGTTGCGCGTCTTGCTGGATAAGGGGATGGGGGAAAGGGACGGGGTGGTAAACGTGTCTGTGGGAGGGGAGGGGGCGGCGGAGGGTGGAGGTCGGTTCCAAGTCGGCCCCCACCCCCACTACCCAATTACTCATTACAATGCGACGGGCTCGCAGCCAGCAGCCACGTGAATGCGACGCGCGCGCACACACAACAGGATCTCGTAATTATCGACTCGCCGGATGGTATCTGTTCCTACCTGCGCACGTGCCAAGACGCCGGGCTGCAGGGCCTCCTCGGGCTACCTGCACGTGACGCTCCGCTCCGGGCCGTCTCAGACCGCCGACCGACCGACTTAATCAAATATTGTAGCTCCGGTCGGGTATTACGGGCATTGTATTATTCAGCCACCCCCGCGGAACACAATGGGACGCGACTCGGACGAAGTGAACGCCGCTGTCCGTCATAGCTTCAGTAATTAGCACAATATCTTATTCATGGCGCCGAGGAGGAGGAGGAGTTTCTTGAGGAGCCGGGCGCAGTGTCCGGCCACAATGGACAGCACCGCGGCGTCTTCTCAGGTAGCCGCGGCGGTCTGCGGACGCCGGCCGCAAAGTACGCCGGGCCACAATGGGCCGCTTCGGACCGCTCTCTAACTGCGCACTCCAGCTATATTACTCCGCCGGTTTTCGGCGACGTATTTAAAAGAGAGAGCGGATCGCCGCCGCTCATTCCCGCGCATTCACCGGAGGAGATGATACACAAGCCAGATGTCCTCCCCCACTCTGTCTTTTCTCCTCTTTATACTTCTGTATGAATAATGAGAGCGAGTTGATGGCTGCGTCGGCAAGGCGTAGGTTACGAATTCGGCTTCAGTTCTTCGGCCGTACTTGTCGGCACTTAGCGCGACGTTCACTTGCGGGGCTTTTTAAACTGTGATAAAAAAGACCACGAGTGCACACTCAGAGAAGCTGAGACAGGATTGAATCGCGGGATAAAATTTTAGGGGGCCTGGAGAACCGGTAAGTGGCAAGTTCTTCGAGAATTAATTAACGGTCGCTGTTACTCAATCCTCACATAAACCTAAATGAAAAGAAGGGGTGTGGTGAATTGTGGGAAGAGCGGTGTGGGATGAAGAAGAAACAGGTAGGACGACTTGTGAGCTACTGTCGAGTGTGCAGGAGAGGTTGGCAATGAAGCACTCTCCGTTGAGGATTTACACAATCGCCAAACCAAAGGCAATGGATGTCAATTCACCCGCCGGACGGCGGAGTATTTTCACCAAAATCCGGGTCGAAAATCGTAAAAAAATTAATGTTTGCCAAACGATGATAGCAAATTTATTTGTTAGTAGCTGATCATCTGGAGGATTCATAACTCAATTTTCAGGAGGTCTGAGACATATTTGTTAGCCCACAGCAACACGATAAGTGCAATATCTGCTAGGGGGACGATATTTTTCAGTTCGTCTGTAATTTTCTTCAGTAGTTTCGGGGTCGGTGCTTCTTGGAGCTAATCTATAGTCGTGATGGTGCTACACTGAGGGCTCAATTAAAAGATAATAATATACCGACATTTCCTCTAAGTAAGTTTTTTTTATTTTACAAGTAAATAAATCAATAAAGTAAAGGAAACAGGATTGTGACAATCTATACAATCCTTACAGAAACTAATCAGGAATGGGGAGACAGGAGTCAATGGGTTCAAATTGGGAAGACACAAGACTGAACTTAAAATATTTTCGGAAACATTTTTGTTCCACATATGGGAAACAGCACTCTTATTGAAATTTATATATATAGAACAGTCTAGAGTGCAATTTTTTTCCGACTAGTTTCGGTCTTATTTAAACCATCTTCAGGAAATTAAGCGCCATTGATGTTGTCCACTGATGTTATCCACTGATAACAAACTACGGAGAGGTAATACAAGTAGAAAGTTTCGAGTATCTGCGAGAGATTATATAGAACACACCAACAAATTCAACACTCAATGATAGACTTCCTCACCGGCAATGGCCTTATCCGAGACATCTATGACGGTTTAAGTGCGGGCGACACCTGAGTGTGATTGTGGCGCTGAGGATGATGATTTTGTGTGGCATTATTCACCGTTCTGCCACGGCTAGGATTGTATATTATGGATTTTTGTGTTTTTTAATATAACTTTAAATTTTATTTTCCATATACATTTCTTACGTTCTACATCTACATCTACATAGAAACTCTGCAAATCACATTCAAGTGCCTGGAAGAGGGTTCATTAACCACTTTCATAACTTTTCTCTACCGTTCCATTCTCTAATAGCGCGCGGGAAGAAAGAACACCTAAATCGTTCCGTTTTAGATCTGATTTCTCTTATTTTATTGGGATGGTCATGTCTCCCTAAGTAGGTGGGTGCTAGCAAAATATTTTCACATTCAGAACTGAAAGTCGGTGATTGAAACTTCGCAAACAGATCACGCCGCAATGAATAACGGCTTCTCTTAATGATTTCCACCCGAATTCGTGCAACATTTCCGTGACGTTTTCCCCCCGTAACGTGATAGAACAAAACGAGCTGCCGTTCTCTAAACCTTCTCAATGTCTTCCGTCAGTCCCACCTGGCGAGGGTCCCACAAGGGGCAACAGTACTCCAGGAGAGGACGCACAAGTGTGATGTAGCCAGTCTCTTTGGTGGAGCTGGTGCATCTTCTAAGCGTTCTGCCAATGAAACATAAGCTTTGGTTCGCCTTCCCCACAATATTTTCTATGTTTTCTCTTCAGTCAAAGTTGTTCGTAATTGTAACTCCTAGGTATTTGGTAGAATCTACGACCTTAAGGTTTGACTGATTTATCGCGTAATTGAAGTTCAGCAGATTTCTTTTAGTGTTCATGTGTATTACTTCACACTTTTCTTTATTTAGTGTCAATTGCCAATTTTCGCACCATGCAGAAATTTTGTCTAAATCGCTTTGAAGTTGCTTTTGATCCTCTGTTGACTTCACTAACCGATAAACGACAGCATCATCCGCGAACAATCTAAGGGAGCTATTGAGATTGTCTCCTAAATCGTTTATAAACACGAGGAAGAGTAGGGGACCTACAACGCTTCCCTGTGGAACGCCAGATATCACTTCTGTTTTACTCGATGACTTACCGTCAATTACAACGAACTGTGTTCTTTCTGATAGGAAATCGTGAATCCAACCGCACAATTGGGGAGAAAATTCCATAAGCACGCAATTTCATAAGAAGTCGCTTGTGGGGTACAGTCTCAAAATCCTTCCTGAAATCCAAAAATATGGAATCGATTTGTGATCCCTTGTCGATGGCACTTAACACTTCATGTGAATAAAGGGCAAGCTGTGTTTCGCAAGAGCGACACTTTCTGAATCCGTGTTGACTACTGGTTAACAGGTCGTTCTCTTCGAGGTAGTACATAATATTCGAACAAAGTATATGTTCCAAAATTCTACTGCAAATCGACGTCAATGAGATAGGCCTGTAATTTTGGGGATCACTCCTATTGCCTTTCTTGAATATTGGAGTAACTTGGGCAACTTTCCAATCTTTGGGTACGGATCTTTCGCTGAGTGATCGGTTGTAAATTGTAGCTAAGTACGGAGCTATTGCATCAGCATACTCTGAAAGGAATCTTGTTGGTATACAATCTGGCCCGGAAGATTTGTTTTTGTTTAGTGACTTAAGTTGTTTTACTACTCCAGGAACATCTACTTCTAAGTTTAGCATGCTGGCAGCTGTTCTTGGATTGAATACTGGAGTATTCACTTCGTCTTCTTTGGTGAACGAATTTCGGAAAGCTGTGTTTAGTAATTCTGCCTTAGCAGTAGTGTCATCGGTAGTGAAGGTATTGTTTGTGTTTTGCCGCTAGTGTACTTCACATATGACCAGAATTTCTTTGGATTTTCTACAAGATTACGAGACAGGATTTCGTGGTGGTAACTACTATAGGCTTCTCGCAACGAAGTCCGCCCTAGATTGCGAGTTTCAGTAAAAGATTGCCAATCTTGTGGATACTGTGTCTTTTTAAATTTTTCATGCGTTTTTCTTTGTTTCTGCAACAGTGATCTGACCTGTTTTGTGTACCACGGGGAGTCAGCCCCCTCTTTTATTAATTTATTTGGTATAAATATCTCGATTGCTACTGATATTATGTCTTTGAAAGTAAGCCACAACTGATCTACACTCGCATTTTTAGTTTTGAAAGACTGGAGACTATCATTCAGGAAAGCGTAAAGCGAATTTTTATGTGCTTTAGTGAATAGATATATTTTTCGTTTATTTTTGGTGCATTTGGGCATTTCGACATTCAGTCTCGCTACTACAACTCGATGTTTGCTAATCCCTGTGTCTGTTTTGATGCTCTTTACTAGCTCAGGATTATTTGTTGCTAGGAGATCAAGGGTATTTTCGCAACCACTTACTATTCTAGTGGGTTCATGAACTAACTGTTCGAAGTAGTTTTCAGAAAAAGCATTCAGAACTAGTTCGGACTATGTTTTATATTTGCCACCGGTTTTGAATACGCAATTATGCCAAATTAGGGTAAATTAAAGTCGCCACCGGTTACAACAGTACGCTTTGGATACCTATTTGAAATGTGATTCAAGCTTTCTTTGAACATTTAGGCAACCGCATCGTCTGAGTCAGGGGGCCGATAAAAAGATCCAATTATTAATTTATTCCGGTTGTCAGGTATAACCTCTACCCACACCAACTCACAGGTAGTATCTGTTTCAATTTCGCTGCAGGATAAACCGTTAGTAACAGCAATAAACACGCCACCCCCTTTTTTATTTATTCTATCCTTTCTGGAGACCATGTGGCCCTTTGAAAAAATTTTGGCCGAACTTATCTCAGGCATCAGCCAGCTTTCAGAACCTATAACGATTTGTGCCTCAGTACTTTCTATCAGCGCTTGGAGCTCTGGAACTTTCCCAATACAGCTACGACAATTTACAACTGTTATACCAATTGTTTCTAGATCTGCTTTCTTCCTGTGTTGACCTGTCCCCTTTGAGACTGACACCCATTTTGTGTATTCCCGAGGCCCTCTTAGCTAAAAAGCAGCCCAGTCGACGCCACACAGCCCCTGCTATCCGTGTAGCCGCTTCCTGATTATAGTGGACTCCTGACCTATTTAGCGGAACCCGAAAACCCACCACCCTTTTACGCAAGTTGAGGAATCTCTAGTTATAATTTTATTGTATTTGTTTCATTTACATATTAAAAGTTTTATTCGGGTTTAGCTGTTCACTTTTTCTTTATATTATACATAAGGTCTGCATAACTAAATGTTCTGTTATTTGTTGTAATTACCTGCCTTGTGCAAGTCTTTAGGTGGCGCCACGACGGCGACTTGTGCGTGATTATGGTAACAACACAATACCCAGTTCTCGAGTGGAGAAAATCCTCGACCCGACCGGGAATTGAACCCGTGCCCCCTGCGTGTAAACCAACCACGCTGTCCACTGGACGCGGAGACAGACGGAGCCGAAGAGGGAACATCCGACCACTTAAGTAGAATTATGTATCTCAAAACTCTTTTCCATTCCATTCAACTGCTCTTCCAGGTCCTTGGTTGTCTCTGACAGAATTATAATGTCATCAGCAAAACGTAGTGTTTTTATTTCTTCGCCCTGAACTTTAATCCCTAATCCAAATTTTTCCTTCCTTCCCTAGCTTGCTAGATGTACAAGTTGAATAACACAGAAGAAAGGCTAAAACCCTGCCTAACTCCCTTCCCAACCTCGGCGTCCCTTTCATGCCCTTCGACTAATAACTGCGGTGTGGCTTTTCTAGAAGTTGTAAATAACCCTCCTTTTCTTGTATTTTACCCCTGCTGACTTTGCAGAATTTGAAAGAGTGTATTCCAATCAATATTGTCTAAAGCTTTCTCCAAATCTACAAAAGCTAGAAATGTAGGTTTTCCTTTCCGTAAATCGTAAAGTGAGTATTACATCCCGTGTTCCTGCGTTCCTCCTGAATCCAAAGTGATCTTTCCCGAGGTCTGCTTCTACCAGCTTTTCCATTCTTCTGTAAATAATTCGTGTTTTGATTTTGCAATCATGATTCATCAACGTGATGGTTGTGTAATTTTCACACCTGTCTGTGCTTGATTCCTATGGAATAGGGATTATTACATTTTTCTTAAACTCTGCGGGTATTTTTCCAGTCTCATACATCTTACACACCAGGTGAAATAGTTTTAGTCATGATTGACTCTCCCAAAGACCAGTAGCTCTGAGTTAATGTCATCTACTTCCGGGCCCCTGTTCATACCTACATCTTTCATCGCTCTTTCATATTCATCTCTCAGTATAGTATATTCTATTTCAGCTTCATCTACTTCCTCTTCCCTTCTTACAACGTTGTCTCTCAGTTAATTTCCTTTGTAGATCTCGTCTATGTACTCTTTCCATCTTTCAGCTTTTCCTTATTTGCTGAGAACTGGTTTTCCATTGAGTTCTTGATATTCGTAGAGCTGTTTTTCTTGTCCCCAAATGTCTCTTTTATTTTCCTGTAGACGGTATCTATTTTTTTCCCCTTGTTATACTTTCTCTTACAGACTTGCATTTGGCTTCTAGACACTCCTGCTTAGCCATTTTGCACTTTCTGTCAATCTCATTTCTTATTCGTCTGTACTCCATTTTGCCTGCTTCATTTACTGCATTTTTATATTTTCTCTTTTCATCAATTAAATTTAGTATTTCTTGTGAAATCCATGGCATTTTTGTAGGTCTTGCCTTTCTATCTATTAGGACATCGGTTGCCTTCAGTATTTCATCTCTCAATGCTACCCTTTCCTCTTCTACTGTTTTATTTTCCCCAGTTTCTGTCAATTGTTGCCTAAAGTTCCCTTTGAAAATCTCAATAACGTCACGTCCCTTCAATTTAACCAGGTCCCATCTTACTTTCCTACCTTTCTGCAAGTTTTTCGATGTTAGTCTGCAATTCATAAATAATACCGTATGGTCAGAGTCAATATCTGCCCCAGGAAATGTCTTACAGTTTAAAACCTGGTTCCGAAACCTAGGTCTCACCATTATAGAATCTATCTGGTACCTTCGAGTGTCTCCTGGCCTCTTCCACTTATACAGCCTTCTATCATGTTTCTTAAACTGTTTCTTATTATTACATTATGTTCTGTGCAAAATTCTACCAGGTGGCATCCTCTTCCATTTCTTTTCCCACTTGTACTACTGTGGTTGGTGTTGGCTTCGTATCTACACCACGAGGATGACGCGATATTTAACCGACAGGAAGAAGAGGCTGTGATTTGCAAATGATTATCTTTTCAGAGCATTCACAAAAGGTTGGTGCCGGTGGCGACACCTACAACGTGCTAACATGAGGAAAGTTTCCAACCGGTTTCTCATACACAAACAGCAGATGACCGGCGTTGCCTGGTGAAAAGTTATTGTGATACATCGTGTAAGGAGGAGAAATGCGTACCATCACATTTTCGACTTTGATAAAGGTCGGATTGTAGCCTATCGCGATTGCGGTTTATCGTATCGCGACATTACTCACCGCGCTGCTCGCGATCCAGCGACTGTAAGCAGAATGTGGAATCGGTGGGTTTAGGAGGGCAGTACGGAACGCCGTGCTGGATCCCAACGGCCTCGTATCACTTGCAGTCTAGATGACAGGCATCTTATCCGCATGGCTGTAACGGATCGTGCAGCCACGTCTCGATCCCTCAGTCAACACATGGGGACGTTTGCAAGACAACAACCATCTGCACAAACAGTTCGACGACGTTTGCAGCAGCATGGACTATCAGCTCGGAGACCATGGCTGCAGTTACCCTAGACGCTGCATCACAGAGAGGAGGGCCTGTGATGGTGTACGCAATGACGAACCTCGGTGCACGAATGGTAAAACGTTGTATTTTAGGATGAATCCAGGTTCTATTTACAGCATCATGATGGTCGCATCTGTGTTTGACGACATGACGGTGAACGCACATTTGAAGGAGGGTATTCGTCATCGCCATACCGGCGTATCACCCGGCGTGATGGTATGGGGTGCAATTGGTTACACGTCTCGGTCACCTCTTGTTCGCATCGACGACACTTTAAACAGTGGCCGTTACATTTCAGATGTTTTACGACCCGTGGCTCTACCCTTCATTTGATCCTTGCGAAACCCTACATTTCTGCAGAGTAATCCACGACCACATGTTGCAGGTCCTGGGACTTTCTGGATACGGAAAATGTTCGACGGCTGCCCTGGCCAGCACATTCTCCAGAACTCTCACCAAATGACAACGTCTGGTCAATGGAGGCCGAGCAACTAGCTCGTCACAGTACGCCAGTCACTACTCTTGATTGTGGTATCGTGTTGAAGCTGCATCACCATCTGTACCTGTACACGTTATCGAAGCTCTGTTTGACTCAATGCCCAGGCGTAGCAAGGTAGTCAGAGATGATAGTTGTGGTAATGATTTCTCAGGATGTATGCACTCCAATTGCGTGAAAGTGTGATCACATATCAGATCTAGTGTAATATATTTGTCCAATGAATTCGTGTTTATCATCTTCATTTCTTCTTGGTGTAGTAATTTTAATGGCCAGTAATGTATCTTGACTATGATAATGCGATCACTGTGCTGCTCATACTAGTTTACCCGCATTCCTATTTTATTATTCATTATTAGACCCCGCTTATTTTGTATTTATAACCCTGTATTTGCCTGACCAGAATTCCGATCTTCATCAGTTCACATAATATCTAACATCAACCTATCCATTTCCCTTTTTAATTTTCTAACCTCCCTACCAGATTAAGGAATCTAACATTCCACGCTCAGATCCGTAGAATGACAATATTGTCTTTCCTGATGACGACATCCACCTGTGTAGTCTCCGCCCGGTGGTCTCAATTGAGGGGGGGGAGGGAGGGGACTACTTTACCTCCGGAATATTTTGGAATATTTTACCCGAGAGGATGCCATCATTGCACGGCAAAGCTATGTTAGCTGATGTTGCAAGGTCAGAGTCAATCAGCCAGACTGTTGCCCCTGCAACTACTGAAAAGGCTGCTGCCCTCTTCAGGAACCAAACTTTTGTCTGGCCTCTCCACAGATACCCATCCGCTGTGGTTGCACCTACGGTATCACTATCTGTATCGTTGAGGCACGCAAGCCACCCCATCTCGGCAATGTCTGTGATTCATGGGGGTGGGAACAATATCTACAGAAATGCAATGCGTTAATACTTGCTCTACATAGAAACATTACTTTCTTTTTCATTAAACATGCTAAGACTATCTCTGCCATGAACCACACACATTGTCGAGGTTGCGTTCTTCAACGTTACAGATAGCCGTGCCATAGGTTTAACCACAGCGGAGGGGTATCTGTGGAGAGGCCACACAAACGTGTGGTTCCTGAAGAGGGGCAGCAGCCTTTTCCGTACTTGCAGGGGCAACAGTCTGCATGATTGACTGCTCTCACTTTTCTCGAGGACATTCAGCTCTACTGTAGGAATATCCTCTCAGGTAAAATATTTAGGAGGTAAAATAGTCTCCCCTTCAGATCTCCGGCCGGGAACTACTCTGGAAGGTGTCATTATAAGGAAAGACAACATTGGCATTCTACGGATCATAGCGTGGAGTTTGGATCGCTTAATCGGGTAGGAGGGGAAGGATTAGAAAATTTAGAAAGGGAAATGGATAAAACAAAGTGTTATATGAAAATCAATATTACGATCCTGGAAAATGCTAGCACCGTCAATAGAGCGCAGTTATTATGTATGAGAAGTATTGTGCCATCCTTATCACATTTTCGTGTGAGTTTTGTTTTTTACAGTTTCATGTACGAGCGATTGTGCTGCCTCCTCGTGGCAATAAAAGATGTAGCTAGCATATAGTGTCATTTTACTCATTTTAATTATCTGGAACACTAGATGTTTCTTAGGACGATGAAGTCTCTTAACTACGACCATAGGATTTCGAACTTTTCCTTTGCTATTCGAGGAATGGTGTCCCCGGTTTAGACATTGTACCGCACAGCTATTATTCCTCGTGATACTCTGGGTTACAAGAAATGCCATGGAATGAGCTCATGGTAGTTTGGTAACGAAATTCAACAATCGAAATACCTGCTACTGCAGGTATAAGAGCTCATTACTACCAGGCAAACTTCTCCCAACGTTCACTTTAACTGCAGCAGTGTATACTGATGTTTTGATCTTAGGTCTGTCCTTCGCAATATAACATCAACAGAAACCGATAATATTGCTGGATAATGTGTCATAGTTGCAACAGCTGTACCAGGCAATGTGTCATAAAGTTTCTTAGACAGTAGTTCCAGCATTTCCCCACCAAAGACGGAATTCGCATTTAATTATATCTCATGTTTATTGGCACACCTTGCTACATGATTTCTTTCACGATTCACCAAGTGAAAGAAGTTTCGTCTAGTACTTCATAACATTTGATTGTGGAGATTCCGTGTTGTGAAGTGCAAGTATGTTCGTGTTCTACAACTGCATAGTAACACAATACCATGACAGATATGTATATACCCAATTTTTAAGTACAATATTATGTTTTAGAGTATCATCACCCTGGTACAGATAACGTAAATATCAACTGAATTCCGAATTAGTTTTCGGTCACTGTGCATACTCGCTGGATCAAAACTCTCAACAAAACAACATCGCCCTACCTTTTTGGATTTTGAAGCTGTAGTAACGTCAAGATTTCCCACGAATCGTCATTAGGAGCTATCACAGTATCTACCGTCTGTGGTTTTAATTCTGATTTCCGATTTCATATATAGTTTTTCTTATTTTAGTTCCCTTGACCACTATTAGATGTCATCGCATTATAACCGCGTAGGTGCTCTAAAATATTTTACACCAAAGTATAAACAGTGTAGCAGAATGCCTGGCGGAGTCTTTGAAAATGTAATTTGTGTGCTTCTGAAAGTAAAAGACTGGATTTAGTGAGTCGTATGCATTGATCTCTTTAACATTAATAACTTCACCGAAATCCCACATCTACTGTTTCAAGAGTAATAAAAGCATTATGAACTGTGTGGAATGTTATTTATTAATTGCATCAGAGGGATTTTGGCATTGTTGACTGAAAATGAAATTATACAGTGATGTTACTGAACTGAGTAAACTTTCTTTCCTAAGATGTTAATACCTTGTTACCTAACTGCTCTCTAGTAAAATGTTACGAATCATAGACTGTAACATTTCAGGAAAAATTAAATATTCCACTGTTGTTTTTATGTGCGAGTGTCATTCTAAGGAAGGTATCGTGTAGTTACAAGAGTTTCGAGGCCAAATGGCCCTTTTTGGACTAATCTCAGACTTTTCACATCTCCAACCTGTAATACCGCAAGAATTTTTTGTATAAAATTAGGAAGTAATCAGAGTTCTATTTTAAACACAAGTACATGGATAAAAAAATACGTAAACGTTATTTTACTGTATGCGTTCTACAAGGGTGAAAGTCGCATCTCCCCACATTTTAATAGTCTCCCAGATTTTATTCCACACCTCCTTACAAAATTTTATTGGATCCATTACCAATACAGGGCGGGGACTGTGGCTAGTGATGACATGGTAAGTTAATGGGAACCTGGTTTCAGAATAAATTATTTATGTAAAAAAAATGGTTCCCTTAATCTGACAATTTACTAGCAAATTACACGATATTTGACCCTTGGTCTCACTCTACGATTTTTACAATACACACTACCTTCTAGTGCCAGGTTGACGATTCCTTGATATCTCGGAATGTGTCCTACTAACGTATCCCTTTTATTCGGGTATGCCACAAAGTCCTTTTCTCCCCGATTCCGTTGAGCACCTCTTCATTACGTACATGATATACCTCTGTAATCGTCATCATTCGTCTGTAGCAACACATTCCAAAAGTTTCTATCATCTTTTTGTCTAAACTTCTGATTGTCCTCTTATCATTCTCACACAATGATACATTCCAGATAAATGCTTTCAGAAATGACTTCCTAACATTTAAAGTTATATTGGATGTCAACAAATTTCGTTTCTTCAGAAACGCTTTTCTTCCCAAAGCCATTCTGCTTTTTATATATACTTTACTTCGGTCATCAGAAGTTAGTTTGCTGCCCAAATAACAAAACTTATATACTATTGTCTCATTACCTAATCTAATTCCTTCAGCACTGCCTTATTTTCTGACAGTACATTCCATTACACTTGCTTTACTCTTGTTTATGTTCATCTTATAACCTCTTTTCAAGACACTATCCATTCCGTTTAACTGCTCTTCCAGGTCCTTCGCTGTCTCTGACAGAATTACCAAGTCATCAACAAACCACAAACTTTTTATTTCTTCAATCCTGAACTTCAATCACTTCTCGAAATTTCTCCTTGCGTTCCTTCACAGCTTGCTCGATGATAAGAGTGAATAACATTGGGGAAACGCCACTCCCTTCTCAACCACAGCGACCCTTTCATGTCCTTCGACTCTAAGAATTTCTAACAATGTTTCATAAAATGTATATTAACACATCACCTTTTCAGCTTCCTCACGTTGATCACTCGCATGCCATTGTGATAATCCAAAGATGAAATATTGTTTAGGTAAACATTTTCATATATAAGCGACGGGTTCTTCAATATCGATGGAATTACAATGTATATGTTGTTAAAACAGTCTCTTCTATATTACAAAATAGTTGACACACACAAACACAACGTCTGACATGCTCAGACTGTACCAAGACTCCTAAGACATGTTGTAGACAAAATTATGGCTGAAAGAATCTCTTTCCATAACATGTTGTGAACTTAGAATTGACAGTAGAAAGACTAACTTATGAGTTATAACAAACTCTTCCGCGTGTGCGCCAATTCGCGCGTATTCTAGAACAAGGGAGGTGGAACATAATGTCTTAAAAAGCTCATCTCTTCAATATAAATGAATCTTTCATCAAGAAGATATACACAAAATTATGCCAATTATAGCGAAAGAATTTTTGCGTCAAGGCAAAACAGAAATTAAGATAGTAAGTAATTTACGACTAGAGCAGTACATATATTTGTTTATAATATTTATAATGGCTAAATGAAAGTAATTCCACAGTTTTAAGGTAAGCAGAGCATCGCAAACAAACCAGTACATTGCAAAAGACATCAGGAAATGTCCGTACCAAAATTTGTCATCAAACAATAATAATTGTACAGTGTCACAAATTACTATAATAAATTAACCAATTTAGTATATCAGAAGATCGAAATTATGAACCTAATATAATGAATGTGATCAAACAATGGTGTTATAGAATGCATCTGTTTTCAGAATATAAGTGTACCATTAAGCTTCGATAATAGACGGTATCGTACACTTCAACATAGTATTTTCGGGTACTAAAATCATTATAAACTACTGTCTGGTTTCTGTACAAGTTGAATATAACGCCTCACTCCCTATATTTTCCGTCTGTAACCTTCAGAATTTGATAGGGTAGGCCCCTGTATTCGAATCAACATTGTCAAAAGCTTTCTCCAGATCTATAAACGCTAAAAACGTACATCTACATACATACTCCGCAATCCACCGTAAGGTTCGTGGCGGAGGGTACACTGTACCACTACTAGGCATTTCCTTTCCTATTCCACTCCCAAACAGAACGAGGAAAAAAAGAATGTCTATATGCCTCCGTACGAGCCCTAATTTCTCTTATCTTGTCTTTGTGATCTTTACGCGAAATGTAAGTAGACGGCAGGAAGATCGTTCTACATTCAGCTTCAAATTCCGACCCTCTATATTTCCTCAACAGAATTTTCCTCCAGCGATCCTCATTTGAGTTACCGGAACATTTCCGTGACATTCGCGCATTGGTCGAACTACCAGTAACGAACCTAGCTGTCGCCTCTGAATTGCTTCTATGTCTTCCTTTAAACTGATCTACGGCGGGTCCCAAACAGTTGAGCAATTCTCAAGATGTGGTCGTATAAGCGTTTTATACGCGGTCTCATTAGCAGATGAAGTACATCTTCCCAAAATTCTCCCAATAAACCGAAGTCTTCTGTCCGGCTTACCCACAACTCTCCTTACATGTCCTTATAATGTTGCGCCTAGATATTTGAACGACGAGACTGTTTCGAGAATCTCACTACTAATGCTGTATTCGAACATCATGGGATTGTTTTTCCTGCTCATGTGTATCGCCTTACATTTTTCTACATTGAGATCTAGCTGCCATTTTTCGCACCAACTAGAAAATTTGTCTAAGTCACCCTGTATGCTATTACAGTCAATTAAAAACGACACTCTCCCATACACCACAACATCATCAGCAAACACTCACAAATTACAAGTTACTCTGTCCATCAGATCATTTAAATAGATAGAAAATAATAGCGGTCCTATCACGCTTCCCTGGGACACGCCTGACGATACACTCGTCTCTGACGAACACTCGCCGTCGAGAACAACGTATTGCGTTCTATTACTCAGGAAGTCTTCCAAACAGTCACAAATCTGTGAACCTATTCCATAAGGTCGTATCTTCGTTAGCAGTCTGCAGTGTGGCACCGCGTCAAACGCCTTTTTGAAGTCGAGAAAAACACAATCCTCCTGTTGCACTTCATTCATGGCTCGTCATGTAAGAAAAGGGCAAGCTGAGTATTGCATGATCTATGTTTCCTAAGCCCGTGCTGATTCGTAGAAATAAGCTTTTCGGTCTAAAGGAAATTTACGATATTCGAACTGAGAATATGCTCCAAAATTCTATAGGAAACTGATGTCAACGATATTGGCCTGTAATTACGTGGGTCAGTTCTCTTTCCTTTCTGATAAACGGGAGTTATCTGCGCTTTTTTCCAGTCACTAGGAACTTTTAGTTGAATGCAAGCTAGATAAATGCAAGCTAAGTATGGGGCCAATGCCGCAGAATACTCTGATTTTGGTCTAATACATAAATACTATAATACAAAGCTTTCAGAAGATGGGTTTGAGGTGCCCCCTTATCCCCTTCGTAGTACTGCCAGATTTCTAGACTAGCTGACGCTGGTCGGGGAAGACAAGGAATATGACACCTGTTGGCTGTGGGAAGACGTGCATTGATATGTGCTCAGCGTCCAAAGAGCAAACGCCACAGCCCGGCCTCGGCCCTTTTGGTGAAACAACCAGCCGACAAGTCTTTATGTCACACGATACCAGATTTGATAAAACGGCCGAGATCTCAACCTTTCAGGGGCCGCTCTGCACGAGAGGGACTTTTGGGGGTTTAGCGACTACTGTGTCGCGGTGTGGCATATCGCCTGAGCCCGAGGGGTGGCAGTGGGGTGAGGATAGTGATAAGGGGGTGGGTTGGGGGAGGGGGGGGGGGCAGGTCCGTGCCGGAGTGGCGCGTCGCGGGCGTCTCGGTAATCCCATCTGTCGCTCGGCCCGCCGGCTGCGAGGGGAGGAGGCAGGGCGGGGAAAAAGGGTTAAAACTTGGGGGAGGCCACCCCGCGTAAGGGGAGCGCGCCGGCTTATAGCGTCTTCTTAAATGGAAAAGATTATCCGAGGCGAGTGTCCGATCAATACCAGTAATGCCGGCAGCCCTTGGCCTCGCCGGCTCTGTTCGCGCGCTGTGTGTATGCGACGCGACGCGACGAGTCACACGGCGGACGTCTTTTACCGAGGCAGGGCCAGTGGCCCGTCTCCAGGGATACGTGTCGTGGGGGGCTCAGGAAACACCAACAACAAGTAGCTCGCAGAAGATATAGGAGAACAGCGCCGAGTAAAATCCGTGCACAAACACGGGTATAGCTGCGCGGTAATGGCCACATGGTTGAAGGCGCCAAAGCCAAAGATTGCGCGGCCGCTCCCGTAAGAGGAAAACAAAAAAGCCGGCAGGTCCATATAGGAAGGTGGAAGTACGTACCAGCAGCTATGTTAAGACTGAATGAAACTTTCACTCTGCAGCGGAGTGTGCGCTAATATGAAACTTCCTGGCAGATTAAAATTGTGTGCCGGAACCGGGACTCGAACCTGGGACCTTTGCCTTTCGCAGACAAGCGCACTACCGACTGTGCTATCCCGCGAAAGGCAAAGGTCCCAGGTTCGAGTCCCGGTTCCAGCACACAATTTTAATATGCCAGGAAGTTTCAGATCAGCGCACACTCCGCTGCAGAGTGAATGTGTCATTCTGGAAACATCCCTTAGGCTGTGGCTAAGCCATGTCTCACATGTCTCCGCCATATCCTTTCTTCCAGGAGTGCTAGTCTTGCAAGTTTCGTAGGAGAACTTCTGTGAAGTTTGGAAAGTAGGAGGCGAGGTACTGGCGGAAGTAAAGTTGCGATGCGGCATCGTGAGTCGTGTCTGGATAGCACAGTCGGTAGTGCGCTTGCCCGTGAAAGGCAAAGGTCCCAGGTTCGAGTCCGGTTCCGGCACACAATTTTAATCTGCCAAGAAGTTTCATATCAGCGCACACTCCGCTGCAGAGTGAAAGTTTCATTCTGGAAACATCCCTTAGACTGTGGCTAAGCCATGTCTCCACCATATCCTTTCTTCCAGGAGTGCCAGTCTTGCAAGTTTCGCAGGAGAACTTCTGTGAAGTTTGGAAAGTAGGAGGCGAGATACTGGCGGAAGTAAAGTTGCGATGCGGCATCGTGAGTCGTGTCTGGATAGCACAGTCGGTAGTGCGCTTGCCCGTGAAAGGCAAAGGTTCCCAGGTTCGAGTCCCGGTTACGGCACGCAATTTTAATCTGCCAGGAAGTTTTATGTTATGACTATTTATTCAATTATGCGTCTGGTTTCGGAGTTCAAACCATCTTCAGGCCTCCTTTATAGAACTGCCAGTATTGACATTGGTAACTGGTCAGTTGTTGGATTTCTGACATGAAATCACTAAGAAATTTACGGCTACAGGTGTTAACGGCTACCTCTTTTAAACGTGCTGGTACTGACAGTTGCACAACGGGAGCCTGAAGATGGTGCGATTATAACATCGAAACCGGTCACATAATTGAATAAACAGCTGCTGGTACTTTCTTCCACCTTCAAATTTATCAGCTGTAGTCCCAGACCATTGATTATAGAGAGAATCAAAAATAGGTCCAGTTAGGGTACCAATCAGGTTTCACAAAGAGTACCCTGCGACATGGGATCCTTTCTTAGCTCGCATTTATCGAGAATCTCTGATCCAGCGCAAAGTTCCAAACGTCTGGAAAAAAAAGCGCAGGTAAGAAAGATCAAAGAACGGACCCACAAGATTACATCATTCACAAAAAGTTTGCTGTAGAATTCTTGAACATAATCACAGTTCACACTAAATTTCCTTGAAACGAAAAAGTTTCTGCTTTAAGAAGATATAGGAAAACAGCGCCGAGTAAAATCCGCGCCCAAATACATGGGAGTGTAGCCCCTCCACGCTCGCACTAGCATGATGACCAACTCAATAGTCCTACTGTCATCTCTGCATGTGTTAATATGTCTAATGTGGGAGTCACAAGAGCGGGTACTGTGATGTGTGCCGTACGTGTGGGTAAGATTACCCATTAATACGGTCCATCAGGATGATAGAAGTGGTCGAAAGCTTTTGAAACAAGAGCGGTTTTAAGGGCAGAGGGAAAAATGTGCCAAGGCAAGTGCCAAGGGAAAAAAACCTCTGCGATAGTCAGGAGCGGGTAGTAAGAGCAGTAGCGGATTCTTGCTATCTGCGACATATCATGCAAGGGTGTGTTTATGTTAATGGGTATCGTGCAAGCTCGGTGTTTGCGTGTTTGTCATAAGTTTGTCAATCCGCTTTGATGAGCCGCCCCTCTGCAGCTGGCACTGGGGGTGTCTCCTGGTCCATCATCAGCGGCGGCTGGCTGCAACAATCAAGATTGACAGGCAAGTGGTCGATTTTTGAGATCGGCCTCTAAATTGTATTGGTTAGTGTGGGTTTTGTTTGTGTTTTATGTTTGTTCATGTTCCCTGCGATTGCCGGTTTGTCGGCGGTGATAGCTCATCTGGCGTTGCCAGTCAGTTTTGCTGCGATGCAGGGGTTCAATGAACAACGATTTTGTTTGCGTCTATAAGGCTTACCATAGGTGTTTATCTATTTCTGACAAAGAGTGTTTCTGGTCGGTTGTGCTTCCACCTATTGTTTTGGTCGTAGTTACCCAGATTAAGGATGAAGGGGTTGTTCGAGTGTCTAGCAATTTTGTACAGTCGTGCGGCGTGTTTTTTGAACACCTCCATGAGAGTGTCAAGGCGGTATTCACGGTGAAGATCCGCTGTGCGCGTGTAGCGTGGAGCTTATGATGCGTCGTACCTTGTACTGAATGAGCTGCAAGCGGCGCAGCCGTGTCGGTGCAGCGTAAACCCAGCACGGAGCACCGTACGTCATCAGAGGTCTTACAAGTGTCGTGTATGTGTTCCTCGACACCCGTCTATTTAGTTTGCTTTGCCTGTTGAGCATTGGATAGAGTTGTTTGAGCCTCGCGTTTGCCCGGTTGGTCATGTGTTGTATGTGGTCCCCCCCCCATGTGAGTTTCCGGTCCAGCCAGACACCTAGGTATTTGACTTTCTCGCAGAAACGTATTGGGCGTGTGTGTAATGTAACTGGTCTGCAGTGTTGGTGTTTGTGCAGGTGTTTCGGTCTTCTAGTGAACAATGCTGGTTCGCACTTGTTTACTTTTACACGCCATTTCTCCAGCCAAGGCCCCGCAGTATTGAGTGCAGTTTGTATAGCTGCGCGGTAATGGCCACATGGTCGAAGGCGCCAAAGCCAAAGATTGCACGGACGCTCCCGTAAGAGGAAAACGAAAAAGTCTCCAGGTCCAGATAGGAAGGTGGAAGTAAGTGCCAGCAGCTATGTTAAGACTATTTATTCAATTATGCGTCTGGTTTCGGAGTTCAAAGCATCTTCAGGCCCCCTTTATACAACTGCCAGTATTGACATTGGCAACTGATCAGTTGTTGGATTTCTGACATGAAATCACTAAGAAATTTAGGGCTACCGGTGTTAACGGCTACCTCTTTTAAACGTGCTAGTACTGACAGTTCCTCAACGGGTGCTGAAGATGGTAACTGGTCGCATAATTGAATAAATAATCTTAATACAGCTGCTGGTACTTCCTTCCACCTTCAATTTTATCAACTGTAGTCACAGACCATTGATTATAAGTTAAAATTATGTCGAGTTAGGGTACCAATCGGGTTTTACAAAGAGTACCCTGCCGCATGGGGTCCTTTCTTAGCTCGCATTTATCGAGAATCTCTGATCCAGCGCAATGTTTCAAACGTCTGGAAAAAGGCGCAGGTAAGAAAGATCAAAGAACGGATCCACAAGATTACGTCATTCACAAAAGTTTGCAGTAGAATTCTTCAACATATTCACAGTTCACTGTGAATTTCCTTGAAACGAAAAAACTTCTGTACATGCATTAGAACGGCTTTAAGAAGCAACGATCTTGCGAAACTCAGTTTGCTCTTTTTTCTCAGATCTTGCGAGCTTTGTATGAAGGGCAACAGGCGGACTGCATATTAATCGATTTTCTAAAAGCGTTTGTCAGGGTGTCTCATCGCTGACAGCTAACGAACAGACGACGATATGTAATAGGTAAACAAATATGTGACTTGAAAACTATTTAGGTAATAGAACCCAGTACGTTGTCCTCGATGGCGAGTGTTCATCAGAGAGTACGCTATCGTCAGGAGTGCCCCACAGAAGTGTGATAGGACAGCTATTTTTTTTTATAGATATAAATAATCTGACGGACAGAGTGACTTGCAATATGCGACTGTTTGCTGATGATGGTATGGTGTATAGGAAGGTGTTGTCAGTCAGTGACTGTAGTAGGTTGCAGGATGACTTGGAGCAAATTTCTGAGTAGTGTGAAGAATGGCAGCTAGCTTTAAATGTAGGGTAATGCAGATGAATAGGAGAATACAGCATCAGTAGTGTGCTGCTTCAAATAAATATCTAGGCGTATGTAGAAAAACAAAGTACTTTTCGCATCTTTATGAAAGTACTTAACTTCACAAAACTAAAAAAAAATTTAAAAGGACACTTCACAGACACACACACACTCACTCACACACACACACACACACACACACACACACACACATATATATATATATATATATATATATATATATATATATATATATATAATTTCATTAAAAGAGGCTTCTCAACAAGATTATTTAAAAGATCCAACCTGAAGTAATAATATTTCTTCACCCTTTTTGCTGACAGTTCTGAATATTAGCCAAGACTCTCCGAAATAAAATTTCTATTCGTTAACGATAATATTTCTATCAGTCCTAATCGATCCATTTACCAGTAGACAATATTTCCTTTATGTCAAATTAATATTATCTTTTCATTGAAATCATTTATGGAGATAGGGTTGACTTTATACTATATTTATCCCAAAAGAACATACGTATATGTATCTTTATTGCTCCCTTAATCTCATTGCATATTTATATTTTATCTATGGACCAAAGAAGCTAATCTATTTTGCACATATTTTCAAATTACGATAGTAGTTATAATACTAGCCGCGGTAGAGCGGCCGAGCGCAATGAGGCGCTATGCTGCGATGCCGTCGGGGATTCGAATCCTCCTCTCTGGCGTGGGTGTTTGTGCTATTTTTAGTATAAAGTAGTTCATTAGGAGTTTGTAAGTTTAGGTACTGATGACCCCGCAGCTAAGTCCCATAAGCTTCACAAATATTTGAACATAACTTACTACTTCTTCTTGTTAAGGAAAACTTTCTTTTAAACAGGATAATAAATAATTATTTTAATATTAAAATTAATCTTTAACCATCAGCTGATTTATTAAATCCTTAAAATCGACTAGTTTCGGTCCAGGACCATCATAGATGAAGTGGTATGAAAACAGCAGGAGTCAGTTTCACTAAAATTACAAACATAATACTAGATTATCCCAACAGTCATACAAACAGAATAATAAGGAGTGCACTGTGCACTGTACTAATTACTACAGTTTGTTTGACTCCTATGATAATCTAGTATTATGTTTGTTATTTTAGTGAAAGTGACTCCTGCTGTTTTCAGCCAGATTTATTTTATTTAACTCTGTTGACTAACCTGTTTTAATACCTCTTGGTCCTAAACCGAATCCAGTCTATTTTAAGGATTCAATAAAACAGCTTATGATTAAAAATGCATTTTATTAAATACATGACGGCTGTTAGCATTCACTTCACCAAAACTACGGATAAATAAATCAAATAAATTCCTTTTCATTTTTGTTACGCCTCCAGGCAAATTTCTGTTTTATTGATTTCTTTTATATACGCCACATACAGATCATAGCTTAAGAATGATTGTTAACTAACTGTCCACTCTGACTATCTTTTTGAGTAGATTCAGTAAATAAATAAATATAAATCTTACGGCACCACCACCATTATTTACATTTAATTGATATAAAAGCAGGATTGGAGCCTACTTCAGGTGTTGGCATCCAACAACTCTGATAAAGTAATTATAATTTTACCCACCGAACCCAAGTCACTCTAAACTGATAGATGATTACTTTCGAGTTCTCCAAATAGTTTTATTGGTTCCAAGCCATAAAGTTATTACCATTCTGTCCTTCACTGTCAAAATTTTCAGTTAAGTATCAGAAGGCAAGCTGGCCTTTTATGTTTTCTGTAACTCACGTAACACAATTCAATTTGTAAGCAAAGCTAGTCAAACCATACAAAAAAAAAAAAAAAAAAAAAAAAAAAAAAAAAAAAAAAAAAATAAATAAATAAATAAATAAATAAATAAATAAAAATTAAAAAAATCAAATCTCACGACCCACGCGTGTCTCAATTAACTCCCGCAGGATTCATAAAAAACGCACTAAGACCGCTCTGTTCAAATTGCCACATTAACTCCACTCGGAACTAACTACCAACTACACCCAAAACCAATACTCAGTAGATACGTTCAGTAAATGAATTACTTAATGCTGCCACACAGCCTTAACTTCAAATACCATTTTAAAACCAACTTTTTTTAGCCTCGCTGAACTCCACCGAACACCCAATTTCCGACGATCCTTCAATCTTTATTGTATTTCCTTTCCCCAAATTTAGCCTTGTCTACTTCAACGCCGACTCCTGGTCCCCCTAACTGTTGAGTATTATTTATTGCCCACTCAAGACACACTTCGCGACAGTAGAAAGACCAATCGACGACCGTACGCGTAGACAAGCCGTAATTTGAGAAACGTCTTTCGGTCTTCGGATGGGACGTGGAGATCACATGGCGCAGAAGCGAAACGAGCCAATAGAAAAATTTGTTCTGTTACACTGGCTATACCACAGGACACAATTCGAGCCCTATACGCATTGATGCCGTTAGCCGTGGATCAAGTTATCAGAGCCCATGGCGGATTCTGCGCCTACAAGGACACATGCTGAACCAATGCGTCGAAGTGTTAGTATTTTTTATAGAAGATACGTTGGTCACCTTGTAACACTTGGCTTAGACACATTATACAAGTTGCACATAACCATCTCAGCTAATCCTACTCCGTACAATTATCCTGCTGTCAATACCTGCACACATTAAGCCTTCCTAATATTATGTACCTAACTGGATGGAGTATGTTTAATTTTTAATATGCTACCTTCATTGACAACTGAGATTCTTAAAGCTTAAAATTTGAGTTGCTCAGTTCTTAGCATTAGATACTAGATAATTCAGTGCGTATGATGAAACATCCATTTTCCAAATTTTTTTAGTTGCTGATGTTTAGTACGGTGATTAAGTTTATTATGCATTGATGTTAACTAGTTTCAAAATTATTTTCTATGTAAATTAAAAGATGATAGTTCAAACGCATTTAAAAATGGTTGGAAAGGTCGTCGAAACTGTCAAATAAATATAAGAGTTAGCGGGACTCTGGCTTATGAGCTCATTTTTATACTAGTCTCCTAAAGGTAAAGCAGTCAACAATCCGAAGATTGGTTTGAACACCACAGTGCTTTACTAGACATGGTCCTGTTTGTGGGTGGTGTGCCGATGCCTTCCTCCGACCTTCGAGCTGACTTACCCAGCCAGTTATAGGGGGACCTACAGCTTAACGTGTGTTCCGAACCACGGTGCTACTCGGTATTTTTCACATGAGCAATACTGCCAGAGGTGAAAGAAGTGGAAAGTGACAGATAAAAATCCTAGGACCTGGTGTGGATCGAACCCGCGACCTTTGGATTTCTAGTCTGGCACTCTACCACTGTGCAACCGAGACACACTTTACTAGGAGTTCTGAATTCCACGTGCCATAAAATTACAAAAACCTCGTTACTGTTTGGTCCCCTAGTTCGCAGAATATAACCTGACAGAGTTTCAAGGGTAGTTCACTTCCGTGTTACGTTAGCCGAATTGGGCACCTCTGCGGGTTCAATATGTTGAAGGGGATGAATGCCCAAAAATAGTGTTTATTTAAGAAATAAATGTCTTAGAGATATTTTATAACTATTTAGCGACTGGTTTATTAAAGCCACTTTAATCAATCTTTGAATTGTTATATTGCAAGTTAAGTTTGAAAGTTCAATTTGGAATGTTAGATTTTTTATAAAAAACAATAGTCATTTGTATCATCAATATATCGTCTTCAGAAAGTGTTGGGGATAAAGAAAATAATGAAAAATTGATTTTATTACATATTTATAAGTAATAAACATGATACTATTTGCACCTCATGAATACTATTCGTCATAATGATATTTTTGTAACAGTGTCGGAGTAACAGACAAACCAACATCAAATTTACTAGCAATATGAGTTATCTTTCCACCCAGGCTTCCAATGATGTTATAATGCTGTCCTGTATTGTTTTAAAAAGCGTTTAGACAAACCAGAAGTTTTTTATTTTTATTTTACGGCACTTCATGTTGTTCACTATCGGATTCTTCCATCATTTTCGAACTCCGCAATTAAGATGAGGTCGAGGTAAGCCTCACTAATCTACGCACACAAATTCCGCAACTTTCCCTTGAGATAGACGCACAAATACCTGGGCCTTTCTGCCTAAAAGGTGCGATGAAGAAGTTTCAAACATCCTTTTACTCGAGAAAACTTCTACAGAAGACTCTTAAGTAAAACAAAATAATGACTTGGCGACGGCCAGACAATACATAGACACATCTGAAAGAGGATTTACATTCTATTGATAACGGATGCGGATGCCCAAACAATATTAGAATTTCTTAAATGGAAAACGAAAATTAAAAGTAACAGATCTATATGTATGTCTCGTAAATCAACTTTACTGCTTTATGCCCCTGAGTTAGAAGTGATGGGACAACATTGCTTGATCTAGTAAAAAATCTTGAATTTGTACTGAAATGGTTATTTGTTTTAATACGTGGGGGAAAATTCAGACATAGGGACTTGTATCAGTTTATAAAAAGGGAAGGGCTTTATTCTCGTTTTTCTTTAACTTATTTTACACATGAAAATGTGGGATCTATTAAGCGTTATCCTAGATGTTCCATCACTTACACTCTTCGCCGACTACCTATTTGAAAAATATAGTGACGACGAAATTTATCTTTCTCATTTCCCATTGCACAGATGATTTCTCTGATTTTGGAGAATTACAAACATATGCGAGAGATTTCATTCTTGTTTTAACTCACTCCAACGTTTATATTTCTGTGACTACAGTGAGAGCACGAACAGACTCCTACATTCGAAAAAATATTGTCAGGTCTAGTTCCTTACCGAAAACGGACGAGAGAACGCAACCATGAAGAAACCTGCAGTTGCAAAATGGCGAAATTGACTGTTGCATGTTGAAGTGTGTTTCTTATAAAATTCAATGTTTTCTTCAGCTTAAAAGTATTTTGCGAATAAACTTTTTAGTAACTAAAGCTCGTTATTATATACTTTCTTCCATCAACTTTCTCTCAGTTTACAAATTTAAGGTTTTCTACATTCATAAGTAATTGACCGTTTTTCGCATTTTGTATAAGATGTAATAAAAATTGCTACAGTTGTTGTACTTGTTTTACGTATCTTACTTTTCTCCAGGATAGTTGCGGATTTCCTGTACTGACGCCCAGGACCAAGTTGCGGAATTCGTGTGAGCTGATAGAGACCGATAACAAGGAGATCCCTAATGGTGTGGGCATGGATTATGTTGAGAATTAGCACGCCTGTTCTCGAAACTGTATGCGTGAATCGAGAAAGTTTAACCGCTGTCAGGTCTTAGGACCGCATGCGCCGTGTGTTGCTGGCGTAGACTTCGTATTGATGGACGAAAATGCTCAACCTCATTGACTACGAGTCATTGACGTTTCCTTGGGAATGGATGATACTGCACATATGATGTGGAATGCTAGCTCTCCCGATTTCGATCCCACAGAATATTTCTAGGTTGCACTATGAAGATCGTTTGAATGACGTAAGCATTCACCAAGAACCCTCGAAGCTCTGCAGTATTAATGCTATTGCCTCAACATGAAATTGATGGCATAATTCTCAACATGCCCCATCGTCGTCGGGTTTGTTCTGCTGCAATAGATGGTCACACTCCATACTGAGCTCTTTAATCAGTTGTTCGGATGTGTGTGCAAATCCGTCAACTTGGGGCACAGGAGGTGAACATTGTTGTGGAACGTTGTACATGTTGCAGTTGTTCCTGCTTTTTACTCTTTACTTCGGTATCACCAGTTTATACAAGTTTGTGTTTAAATAACACAACCTTGCAAGATTGTCGTTTGCTGCATTAATTTTTGGCACTAGTGTTCATTACAGATGTTTAACATGAAACTCGTCACTGTATCGTACAGTATTATAATCATTTTTTACTGAATTAACGGTCGTAAGACCCAGGGGGAGCTCAAACTGCCTGCGCATATCAGTGAACGTTTCGCCTTTCTGCGCATGACGTCACCGCAGAAGCATGCGGTGGCGCGCGGCTATATTCACGTATTGAGGCGAGTAGCAGAGTTGTGTTGTTCGTTTGATTCTGTGCTGTAATTTACGGTTTTCGACAGAATTTTTCTGTTAAAATGCCCGGCTGTGCTGCAACAGGGTGCCTGTCTTACAGCAGAAAGACAAAAGGAGCGAATGTCAGCTGCCATTCGTTTCTGAAATACATTCAGCTTCAGAAAGTGTGGATTACGGTCACAGGAAAAATCGCTTCAATGTTGCGACGTTCCACATTTGCGATGTTCCACATTTATTTAAGTTGAGGAATCACTTTGCAGACGAAGGGATCAGGCTTCCGAGTGGAAAATTTGTTGATAAATCCATTACTGAAAGACTGTTCGCATTAGCTACCAGTGAGATGAAATTATGTCCTAAATGGTCACAAATTTACTTCAGTGTCGAGGGCAGCGAACTTCGGAGGGTTTATTTAGCTATGTATCTTTTTTTTTTAAAATACAACCGCTAACGCCATTAGGTACTTAATACCCGAGGAAGCGGAAGCAGAAAACTTTTTTCAACTTGTAAATGATGCGTTTGACATCCTGAACGCCAGAAGAGTTAACAAGAATGCATTATCTGGTGGTTGTAGGATGCACAAGGATATAAGGTAAAGCAATCAACAATCCGAAGATTGGTTTGAACACCACAGCGTTTTACTAGGCATGGTCCTGTTTGGAGGTGGTATGCTGTTGCCTTCCTCCGACCTTCGGACTGACTTACCCAGCCAGTTATTTAACGTGGGTTCCGAACCACGGTGCTACTCGGTATTTTTCACATTAGCAACACTGCAAGAGGTGAAACAAGTGGAAAGCGACATATAAAACTCCTAGGACCTGCCGGGGATATACAGGAAAGAATTTTAAGGGACCTGTTCTCGTGTTTAGAAAAATATGCGTCTAGGCAGCAAAAATCGTTTGCTTCCGTTTCAGAAAGAAATAATGACCATGTTTCGTTCCTTACTTGGGCTGTTTACAGACCTGCAGTAACTGCAGATCAAGTTTCTTTTAACAGCACGACTAAACCAGAACGCATTGGAGATTCTTTTGTCACAGATAAGATGCATTGGTCATTTTCATTTGAATCCACTCAAATTGATGTGAAACATCTATTGCTGCTACTCTTGGGTCACAATGCAAACAATGTTCCTCTGTCAAATGAAACATGTGGAGGCAGATGACAGTGACGGATTTTTGACATCTCTTCAAAGGAATTTTCCCTGACATGAATCAGGCACTAGCATTGATCGACGGTGAAAGAGAACTGCAAAGTATTAACTTCCTTGTTCAAACTCTACCACAAGAATTTGCTGTCAAAGAAGAAACTGACTGCACTTTTGGTATCTGGCTGGCTACATCACATCGTGCATATCGTGCGGAGAATACGAACAGCAGTCTGGGAACACCTTCTAATGATAAGTCCTCCAAAAGATCCTGGACATCTTAGTTGAAGATCTGCCTTGCGGCGGGCTTACAGTGTGTCAATTTGAACTGATTTTCAATGAATTTAACGGCTTGGACACTATTTCTAAGGAAAGAATTATTAAAAACAATCTGTGTCTCTATCAAAGCTAAATATCCTGACTTTTCCCTGGGCATTATAAAACTTTATGTCAGAACTAGACTGTTCATTCATAATAGGTTTCTTACTACGAAACTAAAGCACAAAAGCGGAAATCAGTGTAGTGGCACTCTTCATCGGCTACAAACGTCTAACCAGGTAAATCAACTATTGAAAATCATTTTCTGATAACGTATAGCAGTTATAAGTAGTTAATTGTGTTTGCAAGTCGCTTGCTCGCTTGCTCGCTTGCCGCTGCGTCGCTTTGCTTCTACGTAGACGTCACAGTGCCAGCCAATCGCAGCAGTCCTCGCTTCGGGCTCAACCTTCCTTTTAATAACCTTGATAAGACCTACAGCAAACAAGAAAAAAACCGCAAATTAAAACAGGCAAAAACCTATAAAAAAGCACATTAAGAAAATTACAAAATAGCCCAATGCAAATCAAAAACCATGTAATGAAGAGAATTTTCAGCAGATGAGATAGCTACTGTCCGTCTCTAGTTTCATGTTCCTCTACTTCTATAATGTTTTTTGTTAATAAGTTCTTATATCGCGTGCTTGGGTGACCTGATGGGCGTTCTTCATCACGTTGAGAATGAAGAACTTGGCTAGGAAGAGATCCGCCCACAAGAAAGATGTGACCTAACCACTGGAGATTCTTCAGCCCTAATATTTGTTTGTTGTGTGGCTTTCCAAACAGCTTCTACGGATCACCGTTCTTTCTCCCTTCCAACTTGTTCTCCATTACTGCAGACAGCTCAAAAGATCTTACGAAATATCTTTCTTTCAAATGCACGTATTGTTGCTTCAGTTGTTCCTGATATTACTCAAGTTTTAAAACTATATAAACGTACTGGCAGAGTTTGTCCTGTGTACAGGTTAAAGAAATCTTCTGGAAAACCAGATGTGATTGGAATAAGAATGTTCAGACTAAAGAACATTAGCGTTTGATATGAACGGATTCACTTGTTTCGGCAGCTCACTTTTACTAGCCAGTATGAATTGTACAAGAAGTTGAAAACACGTAATTCCGTTATGTAGGTATTGTAAAGTAACTTTCGTCATGAACCAAACGCAATGTAATACTGACAGTGACCTTTTGTTCGAAGGCCAGGCTGAACAAATTTCATCAAAATCGGAATAAAACTGTAGATTTGAATGAAGTGCAAACAAAAGTTGGTAGATATATGTAATTTTTAGTAGAATAGAACATGGATGTGGGCTGGGAGAGCGCGCGAATGGCCACACGGTCTGAGGCGTCATATTACGGACTGCGCGGCGTGGCCGTCGGAGGTTCGACTCCTCCCTCGAGTGTTTGTGTCAATCTTAAAATGCGATTAATGATGGAAATTCTCCACTGGTCAGTATTTACCTTTGTGCTGTAGGCCTACCGACAATTGTGACTCAAATGAACCAAAAAAAAAAAAAAAAAAAGGATGAACAAGAACAAGCTTTCTGAACGCAGTTCCTTCCTCAGGTGGGAGAGAAGGAAAGATTGTTGTCCGTTCAATTCTAACTCAGAAAGCATAAAAGGGTAAATCCGATTGGCGGAACTGATGTTTAGGTTTCTTGTTTTTAATTTTCGTTTGTCATTTAAGAAAGATTAATATTGTTTGGGAATCCGAATATGAATTCCATTATAAATAGAATGAAAATCCGTTTCAGATGTGTTGATTTATTCAAATCAAATGTTTGTATAGTCTATGGGACTTAACTACGGGGTCATCAGTCCCTAAACTTACAAACTACTTATGAACTACTTACGAACTAGGACGGCACAAATATCCATGCCCGAGGGGGGATTCGAACCCCCGACCGTAGTGGCCGTGCAGACCGTGACTGGAGCGCCTTAGTCCCCTCGGCCACCGCGGCCGGCTGTTGATTTATTGGCTGGTGGTTTTGTCAACCAGTAAATTATTCATTTTTCCTTAAGAGTCTTGTGTCGTGGTGAAGGATATTTGAGCCGCAGTGGAGTAGTCGAGCGGTCTAAGGCGCCTCGTTGCGGAGCGCGCGGTTGCTCTCCGTCGGAGGTTCGAGTCCTCCCTGGGGCATGGGTGTGTGTGTGTTGTCCTTAGGTTAGTTTAACTTAGTTTAAGTAGTTTGGAAGGTAGGGACTGATGACCATGCAGTTTGGACCGCTAGATTTACGAACTTAAAAAAAAAGTATATTTTATACTTGCATCTATCCTTTGTCGCACCCTTCAGGCAGGTAGTGCTCGTCTGGCTGTAGGGAAAGTCGAGCAATTCATGTGCGGGGATTAGGGAGGCTTATTTCATCCTCATCTGAGTTGCGGAGTTCGTGCCCGCCCATTGTTACATCCGTGAGGACAGTAAGATTGGTGAAAGAGTCACTTGCTGCGCCGATAAGGAACTGAGCCATTTTCTTCATTAAAATAAAAGAGACGTTTGGAAAGAAAGAAGTAGCTGTATGTCATCAAGATCTTAAATGGAATACCACCAAGGGAATGTTTAAAGTTGGAAAACATATATATATATATATAGAGGCGGTCTACGAAGGAAAATAACTGATACAAAATATTGTAGGAAGGGAAGAGTGTGTAGATGAGATAGTACACTCAGAGAAGAAATCAATAGAGCACTGAAAGATCTAAGCATAAGCAGGGCCGCGGGATTAGACGACAGTGCCTCAGAGCTACTGACGTCTCTAAAAAAACTATTGCACCTTGTGTGTAAGATGTATGAGATTAGTGAAATACCCTCCGATAAATGTAATAATTCCAAAGATAGCAGGCGCAGACGTGTGCGAAAATTAATAAGTCATGGATTTAACACGAATTATTTTTAGGAGAATGAAAGATCGGGTAGTAGCTGACTTCGGAGAAGATGTTTGGTTTTAGGTCCAATGGAGGAACACGCAAGGCAGTACTCACCTTAGGACTTAGATGAAGTAGAGACAAACCTACATTCCCAGCTTTTGTAGATTTGGAGAAAGCTTTTGACAGTGGTGACTGGAATACACTCTTTCAAATTCTGAAGTCAGCAGGGGAAAATACTGAAAACGGGAGGTTATTTACAAATTGCACAAAAGAGAGAAAACAGTTCCTGGAGTCGAAGCTCATCAAAGGGAAGCGTTGGTTGTGAAGGGAGTGAGACAGGGTTGTAGCCTTCAAAACATTCAGATATCTCTAAATCTAAGGTACTTAACGTCTGTGGTTATTAGTCCCTAGGATTACCTTAACTAACAACACAAAGACACCCATGGCCGAGGGAGGACACGAACCTCCGACGGCGAGCAGCCGCGCTTTCCGCCTCAAGGCACTTTAGAACGTTTGGCCACTCCATCGCTGCTGTAGCCTTTCCCCAATGTTATTCAATCTGTACGTTCTGAAAGCTTTGAAGGAATTCAGGCAGAAATTTGGAGAAGGAATTAACGTTCAGGGTAAAGAAACAGAAGCATTGCATTTTGCTGATTCTTTCAAAGGACCTGCAGAGCAATTTAATAGAATGGGCTATGTCTGGAAAGGTGCTTATAAGATAAACATTAACAAGAGCAAAACAAGGGTAATGTAAGAAAATGAGGCGAAGCGGAAGGAATTAGTTTAAACAATGAAACAATACAGGTGGTATATGTGTTCTGTTACTTGAGCAGTAAAATAACATACAATGGTCGCAGTAAAGAGAATATATACTGCAGAGTGGCAATGGAACGAAAAGCGTTTTTTAAAAGAGAAATGTGTGCACATAGAAATTAATTGAAATGTAAGGATATATTTTCTGAAGACATTTGTGTGGACTGTTGCCTGGTACGGGAGTGAAACATTGACCATAAATATAAGATGCGTCTGAAAAGTTCGGTGAAAGGTCCCATAATTTACAAACTGTGCTGGCGAGGATGAGGTGCCCGCGCATACACATTAAAGGACATACCAACAAGCGCCCCCTAACATGCAAAGCACCGCATGGAGCGCAAAAAGGAGCAACCCCTTTAACATTAAGTTTCGTTCCAAATTAGGGAAAACGCCAACGGACACCCAAGAGATGTTACTGAAACTGTATGTTACTGAAGCACTGAGTAAACAGTGTTTGTTTTGAATCCTTTGAGATGGAAAGGAAAGTGTAGAGAATGAGTCTGCGATCAGCGTGTTCAACTTCCCTAGACGCAAGTTCACTGTGATACCACACCCTCCTTATTCTCCAAATTTGACACCGGCAGACGTATTTTTGTTTCTCTGTCTAAAATTAGCCCTGAATGGCTCACGTTTCTCAACGGTTGCAGAGATTCAATAACGCCTGACCTCAGTGCGTCGAGGGATTACACAAAAAGCGTTTGCTGACAGTATCCAACAGCTTTACAACCGGCCATTAAAAGTAATGTAACTCTTGTTTCCTTTATTTCCTGGGACCATTCGCCAACCTTTTTCGACGCACTCTGTAGTTCAGACTGGAAGAATCAATTCTTCAGTAATGTTTGTAAATCTGTGGGACCAAATTGCAGTGGTCATCAGACGCTAGACTTACAACTATTGAAACTGGGTTGGCTTGTTTGGTTGGGATAGAGGGACAAAACTGCTATGATTATCAGTCCCCCGGTGGGGAGGAGAAGGAGTGAGGCTAGGAAAGAGGGGAGGGCGAAAGGAAATGCAGTCCGGGAAGTAAAAAAGGAGGGAAGAGTACATTATCTCGGGGCCCCGTGATCGCGATGCACGTACTCACGAAAGGACCGTGAGCTTCCTGGGGGATACTGAATTAAAGTTATGCTAAGGACAACACATACACTCATGCCCTAAGGGGGCCTCGAACCTCCGACGCGGATCAGCTTTGCACTCCGCAGCAAGGAGCCTTGGATCGCTCGGCGACTCCTGCGCAGGCAGACAGGAAGAGGATAGAGGCTTCTGTGGTGCCGCAGACGAATCCTACAAATTACTTGGGTAGAACGCGTAACAAATGGGGAGGTACTGAAAATAAATTAAGAGAAAATAAATTTCTGTCATAACTTGACTAATAGAAAGGTTGGCTACACTCGTCCAGGAACAATGATTTAGCGTTGTGTGTCGTAAAAATCACAAAGAGAGACGAATACAGTAAGCACATTGAAATCGATATGGTTTGCCGATCTTATGAGGAGACTAGCTGAAAACCCGACGTTTCCTGGGTATTTATTTATTTATTTATTCAAACCTTGAGCTAGTACTTCTCCTATCCCTTTTCTCTCTGTCTATCTATGTTTTTTTTCTAATATGTTGTATTTAAAAAATAATATATGAGAAATAAGGATGCCTTGCATAATGTACAAAATTGCAAGTGCAGTATCCAAACAAAGAAAGATAGTAATCGAAATACAAATGATATTTAACATTAATACATTCATTTAATTCACAGCTTTATTATAAAAACAATATTTCTTGTAAATTGTCCACGATCTAACATAAATAATTTCTTTGGTGAGCCTACCCCTGAGAAAGTGACAGAAAGTTATCCGTTTGAGAAACACGGACATGTCGAATCCACTCCACAGTATTGAATAGATTGCCCTGTGATTTATTAATCATAACAGAAAATGCAAGTCTCACTGGAAACTGCAGTCTCTGGAATTTAAAAGCTAGATATGTGGAATATATGGGTATTCGTTGGATGTACATTGTTTCAGTCTCTATCTTTCCTTGAAGCTCTAGAGAAGTCTTACTTTCACCTGCAGCTGCGTGCGCTCCACAGTTCATAGTTGTGAATTTCCTTAAGCTGACTGGAATACAGGTACGTTTTAGAAGTAAATACGTAAAAGTATTAATACATGGAGCATGATGTGACAGTTTTTTACCCATCGCATTATATATGATCTCATATTTATTGAATTACATGTTCTACAACTGTATAATTTTGCAAATGTACATACATTTGTGTAAGTGCTATGTGTCGGTTAAATCAGTTGCGATCAGAGTTATTGTAAAGAACTAATATATTAAAACTTAATGCGTGATGAGGTGATTTTCCATTAACGTTAATGTTTGTATCTCACTGCGTACTGCGATACAATTTCGAAATTACATTCAGCTGTGTGGTTATATACTATTTGTACAATTTCATTCGACTACAATTTGTAGTGTAGAAATTACGAACTGTTACGTCATAGCGAATGCCGTAGATTCGCTCTGTGATCTGCGGAAAAATAGTAAGCGAGATACTTTTTCATTTCATTATTTTGATGTGGTTGTCAGTGGGGAAAAGTTTAATAAAGGTTGGAAATTATATTTAAAGTCTGCTGAAAGTCGCTAAGTACTGTCATTCTCATACAGTCTGTGAAGTAATTCTCGTCGCGTTATGTAGCTGTTCCCTGCAACTCCTATTGTTTATGACGTAATATCTCCTGAACCATGTGTCGTAAGTGGTTCTTAACGTTAAAGCAATTAGTACCTCACGGTAAGGAATATGTGTACCAAATTTTGTTGAAATCGGTATAGTGGCTTAGGAGGAAATGTGGAACATTGTCGTGTGATGCAGCAGTTTCTCGTACACCTCATTGTTTGTGACGTCATATCCCGTGATCAATGTGTTTTACATGATCCTTACGGCAACCGTCCTCATTGATTGAAGCTTAGTGGGAAAATTTTTATAAATATTGGAACAAAACTGTAGATCTGTAAGGAATACGTACACATAAACACGCGTACACTATGCTTTATGAAGGACGGTCCATCTGAAGTTTCGGATGAGATTATCTTTAAAACTATACATAGTTCGCAGTTTGGCCACGGTAGTGCCACAGCGAGTGAGTTATGCAATTGTGAAGAGTTCCCTAAAGAGCTCTGAAAACCATTCCACCTCCCTCCATCAAAAACTGTAACGGATGGGATACAACTCGTTAAAAAAAAAAAAAAAAAAAAAAAAAAAAAAAAAAAAAAAAAAAAAAAAAAAAAAAAAAAGGCAGGTTGATTTGGCGTTATGAAATAATTGGTGCACATTTTGTATAGGTATGATTCGTCCTTCTCGGATCATTCTAAATGAATCGGGGTTCTTCCTCAATTTTACTTTTTTCCTCGATTTCAGCGCCATCTGTCAATGGTTTAAAAAATGTTTCGGACAAAACTTGATTACTTTTTACGGAGAATCCGAATCTGCAATGAAAATGGGGGTTTCCAGTTAAGATTTAAAACTTGCCTCACCGCCACCCAAGAGAGCGGGAGCTCGAAGCCACGTATAGTATAGGGTAAGGTGGTACAAATTCGATATAGGTACAATTCCGATCAACATAATTTGTCAGTCTCGTAGTGTTGGTAGCACTTGACTTTGTGTGGCGTTGTAGTGTAGCAGGTTTCTACAGATCCTCCTGTCTTTTCCAAGAATTCACCACTTTCCGCTATGGAGATATAAATTGTTTTCTATTAAGAGGCACGTGCAACAACTTCGTCGAACGCGCTCTTACAAATTTTCTAGTTTCCACGCGGTTGCAAATTTTATGTTATTGCAATGTTTGGTACTACGAAGTATGCGTTCTTACACGAGAGAACAAGTGCTTTTTATGTGGAAGAAGCCAGTGACAAAAATTTTACCAGGAAGTGATCATAATTGTACCTAGTGTGGTACATTTTCGATCGATTTTTCACAGTTCTGTAACCTTTTTTTGTGTTTACACTAACCTTTCTAATGGTCTAATATTTGTGTTACATATTAGTTAAATATCCAAGAACAAGTGCCATAGTTAAAATTATTTCTTTTCTCAACATATTTCCAGTAACAACAACATTTCTCCGAAATGATCGAAATTGTACCACCTTACCCTACGTAATTTTATGTCCCCCTCTGTGCTTACGAAATTGTCTTAACCGCTATTTTTTCTCGACGTATAGTTTTCGAGATAATCTCATCGGAAACTTCAGATAGACCACCCTGTATACAAAGATGAAGGGGCTTGCTCCGAATAATGGCGGAGAGCTGCGTTAAAATGTTCAAATGTTTGTAAATCTATCGGGCCAACTGCGTGGTCATCAGTCCGTAGCTTACAGCTACTTAAACTAAGGTAAACTAACCTAAGGACAACACACACACACACACACACACACACACACACATAAGCACATGCCCCAGGGAGGACTCGAACCTCCGACGGCTAGCAACCGTGCGGTCCTCAGTGAGGCGCCTTAGACCGCTCGGCTATTGCACCGAGGTGGAGAGCTGCGTCTCCGGACCAATGATCACAATAACAACACCTCACCATTCTCTCTATAACCATGACGTACTAGCTTCCTTTCATGGCTCTCCTTAACCGACGTAGTGCATCTCAGGCCACCGCACAAAGCACACACACACACAACACTCGAGGGTATGCGTCCCGCGCGTGCATACACAACGGACGACACGTAAACGACGGCAAATGAGCGCGCATAAATTCCACTTCAATCTGTTTGTCGGCTCGCCGGCGACTACACAGCCCGGCGCAGGCGGCGATTGCAGGCGTCGTCGCTGCTAATTTATTAACAGGAGGCGCGGCGAATTTTTGAGCGTGCGGACTGCGGAGGCGCGCGCGCCGTGAATAGCTGAGCGCGCCGTGTATAATGGAGGCACGCCTCCCTACCTGCCCGCCTGTGTACTGTGCGGTGTGCGGCAGATTACGGTATCTGCCGGCCGAGAAGCCGCAGACGGCCCGCCGCGGCCATTGTCCGCGCGCCGGGGAGCGCATTGTCGCGCCAGAAGACCGCCAACGCCCGCGAGACGGACCACCGGAAGCTACTGTGTGCTGTGAGCGGCTGTGCTAGGCGCGTCTCAGTTCCTGACACTGTGTGTGTGTATGTGTGTGCGTTCCTCTGTCAACCCAATCTCTACAATGGTCTCCCTGTGGCAATGTAAACATCAGACACAGCGAATAGTTCCAAGATACAAACATATTCTAATTCCCATATTTCACTCGACAATTGCAAGTTGTGGCTGATTTTGCTGTAAAATTAGACCGCCGTAATATTACGTCGGGACTGCAGAAGAAAGAGCCGCCGCCGTAAGATTACGTCACTCAGTATTCCACCCTATTTTTCTGTAGCAGACTTGATTGAGTGTCCTTTAACGCCAATGTGTGTGTGTTTGTGTGTGTATGTGTAAGTTTCCCTTAACGATTGCAAGTTATGGATGATTTTGATGTAAAATCAGTATTACAGCGAGATCGCCGTAATATTACGTCGGGACTGCAGAAGATATGGCTGCCACTGTAATATTATGTCACACAGTATTACACCCTATTTCCCTGTATCAGACTTGATTGGATGTTCTTTAACGCCAATGTGTGTGTGTGTGTGTGTGTGTGAGTGTGTGTTCCTCTGTCAACACAATCTCTACAATGGTCTCCCTGTGGCAATGTAAAGATCAGACACAGTGCGTAGTTCGAAGATACAGACATATTCTAATTCCCTAGCTTCCCTCAATGATTGCAAGTTGTGGGTGATTTTGATTTAAAATTAGTACTTACAGCGAGGCTGCCGTAATATTACATCCGGACTGCAGAAGAAATGGCTGCCGCAGTAATAGTACGTCTCACAGTATTCCACCCTATTTTTCTGTATTAGACTTGATTGGATGTCCTTTAACGCCAGTGTATGTGTGTTTGTGTGTGTGTGTGTGTGTGTGTGTGTGTATGTCTCTGTGTGTGCCTTCCGCTGTCAACCCAATCTCTACAATGGTCTCACTGTGCCAATGTAAAGATCAGACACAGTTACTAGTTCCAAGGTACAGACATATTTCAATTCCCTAGTTTCCCTCGACGATTGCAAGTTGTGGCTGATTTTGATGTAAAATTAGCACTTACTGTGAGACCACCGTAATTTTACGTCGGGACTACAGAAGAAATGGCTGCCGCCGTGATATTACGTCGCACAGTATTCCACCCTATTTTTCTGTATCAGACTTGATTCGATGTTCTTTAACGCCAGTGTACATGTGTTTGTGTGTGTATGTGTGTGGGTGTGTATGTCTCTGGCCGAGGAGACTGAGGCGCTCCAGTCATGGTCTGCCCGGCCACTACGGTCGGGGGTTCGAATCCCCCCTCGGGCATGGATATTTATGCCGTCCTAGTTTGTAAGTAGTTCATAAGTAGTTTGTAAGTTTAGGGACTGATGACCCCGTAGTTAAGTCCCATAAACTATACAAACATTTTTCTTCCTGAGGCAATGTTAAAATCAGATACAGCGAGTAGTTCGAAGATACAGACGTATTCTAATTCCATTGCTTCCCTCGATGATTGCAAGTTGTGGCTGATTTTGATTTAAAATTAGTACTTACAGCGAGGCCGCTGTAATATTACGTCGGGACTGCAGAAGAAATGGCTGCCGCCGTAATATTACGTCTCACAGTATTCCAGACTATTTTTCAGTATCGGACTTGATTGGATGTACTTTAACGCCAGTGTATGTGTGTTTGTGTGTGTATGTGTGTGTGTGTCTGTGTGTGTGTGTGTGTGTGTGTGTGTGTGCGCTTGTTCCTCTGTCAACCCCATCTCTGCACTGGTCTCCCTGCTGCAAAGTAAAGTTCCAAGGTACAGAAATATCCTAATTTTTCTAGTTTTCCACTACGATTGCAAGTTGTGGCATTTTTTTTTTATATATGAAATTAGTACTTACAGCGCGGTCGCCGTAAAATTACGTCGGGTATTGAAATCAGACATTGCTACCACCGTGTTATGACGTCTCATGGTATTGCACCAAATTTTCCTGTTTCAGACTTGAATGAATGTCCTTTAGCGCCAATTTATAGTCATATGTCAACCAACCAGTTTAATTTTTTTTTTATTTCTTGTTAAAGAAAATCACTCACAAGTTGTAAAAGACAATATAGAGCCAAATGGTCTAGACAAGCGGAACGTCTCCATAACAACCAAATCAAAAATAAAATTTCAAAATTGACACGTCGGAATTTAAAAACTGTGGACTATTGGTACATACAGAGCCAGTGAGCTGTCTTACTTTCAGAGGTGTAGGTGTAGGTTCACAGTTTTTAAATTCTGACGTGTCAATTTTAATATTCTATTATTTATTTAATTGATAAGAAGACAATGCGCTTGTCTAGAGCAGTGGTTTTCAGCCTGTGTTTCGCGGAGGGAGGGTTTGGGGGTCGCAAAAATATTTTTAGTTGAAAGGGAGTTGCGTATTCGAAAAGGTTCATAAACACTGGTCTAGAGTATAACAAGTTGTAGGTGATTTACGTATTCGATACCTTCTGAAGAAGGCAGAATTAATTCTGCCGAAACCATGGTCAAGGTTTTTAAAGAAACGAAAAATTACTTCTACTAGTTGGCTGTGATTCGTCTACAAAAATGTCCAAATGTTTGTGAAGCTTATGGGACATCAGTCCCTAAACTTACAAAGTTCTTATGAACTACCTTATACTAAGGACAGCAAAAACCTCCATGCCCGAGGGGGGATTCAAACCCCCGACGGGGAACGGCCTCGTGCATCGCAACATAGCGCCTCAATGCGCTCGGCCGCTCTGCCGCGGCATTTGTGTACAAACTGATATTGTATCACCGTTGCTGCACTGCAGCTGTATTTAATATTTTGTCCTTTAATGTCCTTAATTGATCACTTTAGCGTTATATAGCAGCACCTTGAAAGATAAAGCAATACATCAACGTATGCTGCTCAGGTATATCTGTGTCTGAGTGTATTTCTCTCTCAGTCCTACGTCTTCAGTCGTCTCCTTCCTGTAGCGTAAATATCTGAAGCAGTACGCTGCATTAGATTCAGACATGTTCTAATTTCCCCAATTGTGTATTAAGATTGGAAAATTGTGACTATATATATAAAAGAAAAGTTAACACTTTCGGTGGTCACCGTAATATTACTTCGACGCGCATCATTTCAACTTATGTTTGCTTTTCTGACATTAGTTTACGGATTCAACTAAAGCCTACACGTTCTTTAATGATTTTATTTAATTTCCATAAATTTTATTTTTAGTTCTAGATTGCAGGAGCTAAGGTAAACCGATATAGCGTTGTACATTTTTTCTATGTTACTCTGATATCTATTTACCGCTGTTTTTGATAGTGTTAGCTTGTTAGTCTTTTCTGTAATCAAGATGGACGTTGGAAAGGGTCCAAAGCTTCCAGAATGATGAAAGAAACTGCAGATGATCATCATTCTTTTGGAATTCAATGGTGAAATATGAAATTCTGTAAATTAACCAGTCATGGTTAATTTATGCGCTTTCTAAATCATTACAGAGCAGCATTAGGGCGTTACTGAAAGCCTATGAGGAAAGGTAACTTATATTAGGTAGTAAATATGATACAGGTTTGCCTGTTGCTACGAAATTGATACGAATTTGGCATTGTGACGAATGGTTGTTCAGTTTGTAGGTGTGTATGATGTACAAAGAGTACAATTTTTATTTCTTATTTAAATAAATAATAATCAATATATTTTTCATAATTTTATTAATGAGTAGGTAATTCTCATCACTCTCTGAAAGCCACTTATTGTTGATACAAATGACTATAGCTTAACATCAAGTTTAAATTGCAACATTAAAAATTGTGCTTCCAAACTAAACTTACGGTATAACCATTGAATGTTTGATTAAAGTAACGAGAAAGAGCCTTCCACTGACGAGTCATTAGTTAAAAGCGTTAAAGCAGTTACCTCTGTAAGACATTTATCCTATTTCCTAAATTAACACTATTTCGAGGCTTCCACTCTCTATATCATATGGAATCCGCTTGGGTATCCGATTCGGCTAAAGTAGTAACAAAGTAAACTACCCTAGAGACTATGTCAGGTTACATTTTGCTAACAAGACGACCACAAAGCAAGCAGATACTTGTAATTACTTTCAGTTATGGCACGTGGTATTCGGAACTCAAACATCATTCTCCAGAAGCAGTCCGATGCAGCCCACAAACATTCCCAATAATAACGACTTTCAAGTTTTAACTTAACTCCAATTTAGATTTTTTTCCCATTCCTACATTATGTCGGTTACGGCGTGCGGCTGATTACAAGCAGTTTGTCAAATGAGACCAAGTACGTAAAAATGAGCTTCTAAGCCACTTGTGTCACAATGTTACAAGTTTTGAGAGTATTGAGTCTTCCCACCATTTTCAAATGCATTTCAAGTAACATGATATAATTCCCATTGAAAATAATAATTCTAAAACTATTATTATGTTGTAGTTCTTGGTAAGAACTGAGCCACACTAACTTCTATATTTTTCAATAACGGTAGCATATTAAAAATTCTCTGTTGTACTGTCGAGTCGCCTTTCAAACTCGCATGCGAGCTGAGCAGCTTGGAACTACTGCACCAGGTCAGTTAGGAGCGCTGTCGGTTACCTAATATTACGAGCGGTTCAGGTGCGCGGGTATTGACAGGATGATACATGTATGAAATAGGATCAGCTGAGAATATTATATGCACGTTGTATGAAGTGTCTCAGTTAATATTCACTGACAGTTCCGTCGGTTCTTGACAGAATATTTTATACATTATGAAAGAGCTTTCCACTTTTTTATATATATCTTAACCATTAACTACAAAATCCCTTAAATATTGTCTCTGTATTTCCATCTTGGTTAGACGGATGACGGGACGACGGCGATGTATTAATTTGCCAAATGAAAAACCTTGAGCCGTTATTTTTTGAACTTTAATTACATGTTTCGAGAATATATTATTCTCATCTTCAGACCATTTCACCCTATCACACTCAGATGTCGGCTCCATCTTGGTGTGAGAGGGTGTAATGGTCTGAAGATGAGAATAATGTATTTTCGAAACATGTAATTAAAATTCCAAAAATAACGGCTAGAGAGTTTCATTTGTCAACTAAAATATTGTCTTTTATATAAATATAAATAAATAAAACGCCTTATCATTTTTGACCGCCATCTTGAATCCATAATTTTACTTTTTTCATTTTGGAACTGAATCTTCATCAGCAACCTCGATAAGTGCCTAAAAATTATTTTATATGAATAAAATGACCATGTTGCACATAGAACCCGCAGTCTTGGATCCCCCATTTTTTTTCACCTTTTGAACTCATTCTTCATCATCAATCTACATAATTCCCCTAGATACTACTTTCATACGAATAAAATGACAGTGGGTTACATAGAGCACATCATCCAGGATACACACCTTTTTGGTGCAAATTCAACACCTCCTTATATTTTGACCAGCTGTTTGCGATTCTGACCCACCATGCGGCTCCAGAATAGCGCCATAGGGCTGGCAAACCTCTTACACTATGAGTGTTTCCGGCTGCCTACATCAACGGCGTATCCCAAACTACAAAGGTCAAAACACTACTAAAGAACAAATACATAATTGCTTTACCCACATCTAAATACGTATTCCTTCCATTCTATAATAATAAACCATATTCCTACTATTATTTCAACACAATAAACAAAATCTAGTCTATATTAATATTCTAGAACACACTAGTGTATGAATAAGTATATGCAATAGTTCGAATTTTATTCTTATACTTTTAACCGATTAAATACACACATATTAATTTAAAAGAAACTATGCAAACAATATAGACAGTATTTATTATTCACTTTTGAAGTTTAATATTGACAAAATTACTCGCTAAAGGATCGTTTGTATCATACACAGACAAAACAACTTACCTGTACAAAGAGTGTTATATATTCGAATGAGGGCGTTTGCAAACACATCAATGGTAAAAGCACATGTTGGATGCTGGTAAAGTGATGTTTACAGTACCGTGTAGAGTCCAATAGTGAAAATATGATGTGGCATTGCCATAAAAAAAAAAAAAAAAAAAAAAAAAAAAAAAAAAAAAAAAAAAAATAAACCACGAAAGAAATGGAAATTAATCATAAAAATCGGGCCATACAGCCGCAGTAAATAAATAACAAACTTCAAGTAATCTTACAAATACAGAACACGACCTAAACAACGTGTAATTCGAGCTATTAGAGTATGTTTCCGTCTTCCCACCACAAAGCCAGCACCCAACATGACACTTAAAATGATCCTGTAACATGCTCCATCTGAAGATGAACCTAAAAAGAGTTGGTAAGCCGGTTCATGGAATAAACAGAATTATTGCAAGTGACTGGTTGCATTTTTCTTATACATAGATTCGACTACGAATCATAGGAGATGATAGCCATTTTTGGGTACGCCAGGGATAACAACAGTCACGAAATTATATCTAACATGCACTGCTTCTTGCAGGAGCAGCTAGAATCAAACAGATAGCGCTCCAGGTCAACACTGCAGGAGGGATCACTACTTTTCCACTAGGTTGGCTGGAGCCGGCTATACCCAGACGCACAGCCGACACCAGCGTCACTTCGTATGCCAACTAACATAAAACACGCCTCCAGGCAAAGAGTATCCTCGCTTCGCCTCAGGACTCCCTTGATCTTATTCTCTGGATCTTCGCTTGGTTTCTCGTGACTCTCTGGCGCTGCTACCGTCTCCGCAATCTCTTTTGGTGAACATCAAATATTTCTTAGTGACTCGGGAAGAAGACGTTGAGGACTGCAACTTTTCGTGTGCCTTTCCACGATTCTACTTTTCCGCTATAGAACTATTGTTTTGTTGAGACCAGTAGGAACCTGGTTTCTCTTTTGTTTCCTTATGCCATCTCGTCAAAATATTATTCCATGACCTGAACTTGTAAGACCAACTTGTGTACAAAAATTTGTTCTTCAGTCACAAAAATGTCGATGCTGGCCAAAAAAAAAAAAAAAAAAAAAAAAAAAAAAAAAAAAAAAAAAAAAAAAAAAAAAAAAAAAAAAAAAATTACGTACATGCCAGGGCCTAGAAATTCCTGTGAGTTATATGGTGGGTAAATTACCTCACGCTGGCACGAATTTCATCACCCGTCTGTTCAATGTCGCAGTGGACGTCTTACAAGATGGAAGGGCAATACACCCCATCCGACCAACATCTAAATGTGTTCAAATGTTTGTAGAGCTTTTGGGACTTAACTACGGGCTCATCAGTCCCTAAACTTAGAAACCACTTAAAAACTAGCTAATATTAAGGATGCCACAATTATCCATGCCCGAGGGGGGTATTTGAACCCACGACCGTAGTTGCTGTGCAGACCATGACTGGCACGCCGCAGACCTCTCGGCCACCGCGGCCAGCCAACCAACATCTCAGCACTTATTTTGACACGTCTGTGACTGAAGTTGCAACCATGAGCCCCAGCTTTAAAACGAAGCATCTCAGACTCACCAACGTTGTGAATCAACTCCATAAGGCCTCATCTAGGGCATGAAAGGCGTCTACGACACCATCTTTTCCCTTGGGGCATTGATTATCATAAAACTTGCAGTCGAAAGCGACAATTCTGTGAGAAAAAGGAAGACATTTAATACTGTGGAATATGACTAATCATTACTTCTCTAAGACCATAGTGTCCCTCTAATACAACCCCTTGTGCCATCCCTGAATGGTTACCATAAAAGCGCTCCTGTACTTAGGCAGGAGGTCATTGACCATTGGTCGCCGGTACGACCCACAATCATGCCCACACTCTTTATATGTTACCTTTTCCAAATAAGTGATTCAAGTATATTTCTCTTTCTACGTCTTGCGAAATCCTTTCTTATGTTCAAACTGAAACAGAAAAATTTGTCTTTGGTATGTAACCTGAAAATAAACATTATGGGTTACTTTGTGACACAGTATAGGCAGAAACTACACAGAATTAGCTGTTTAGTCATACATTTGAGAACTAAGCCTGATTCAAATTATGTTGAAAACTACTAGAATAATGAAATGTTTCACTTTTGTGAAATTGTTCCTATAGAGGAAGAATAGCGTCAGTTCCATTTTTCACTGAAGCTACTCTATTTCTTAGATTTTAGTCAAAGCTAATAAGTGTTGTTTCTTTCATTCTTTCTTCTTTGAGAAAACGGTAATGATGTTGGGTTTTCAGTGTTAAATGCAGTTGTAGACTTGTCATTTATTTAAAACAAGCCAGTGATTCAATGTATTAAAGTCATTTGTGGAGCTCGTACAGTTCATTTTAAACATTTATTTATTCCAATAAGAAACAGGTATCATGCACGGCAATTACCGTTGTAACAACGTAACAGAGAAATAATTATTTAGATTCACTACTATTGCACAAAATCTAGCAACATCATTTACGCTGGGAATCGCGCGCATAATATCCTCTACTGCGCAACATGCAAGGTATGGTTGATGGGAAAAGGCGTGTTAAATGATGTATTGTGCTCGACAGTGGCATTTGGTAATGTCAACAAGGGAGTACCATTTCTCGATGATATTCCTGCATTTCCATGTCGAAGACGACTGATAGACCTTTAAATGATCCATTTACGTTTGAGGGTGTTTCCAAAGGCGGCAGATATATATTTAGAAGTTTGGTTACGTGATTTATGACACAGTTTTAATTCATAGGTGATAATAGTCCATTGAGAGGTGCGTCTATTGTTTTGCAAATTGGATACCCCCCGTCCCCCTTCCGTCACCATATCGGGTGCCTGAACCTTCCCCCTTTTCTCCCCTTCCCATCTCACCATTCCAGAGTTCTCCGCCAATGGCCTCACTAGGATTTTAATCCTAGTCCTCTTGATGCCAGAACCCCTACCACCGGAAGGAAATTGGTCTGGTCAATATTTATTGATTTCTTATGGCCCCCACTGCATGCATCCACAGCATTCGCCATCAACATCCATCTCGAACACTGGATGTGACTGGGCATGTGAACCAATTTGCAAACTCTGTCACTTTCTGAGGACAACGATCACTTGGAAGTATTAAAATGTGACCTTTTAAGTCATCGCAACCAAACGATAAGACCATTTACGTCACATTTTTCGATTCTTGCAAACTCAGTCATCACAGACTAGAACAGTGCTAGGTACCAGAGCGGGCTGCGGGCAATGTGGACGTATGTGTCGCCATGTGGGTAGAATGCACCGGCACCTCACATCCTCACATCTTGCTCTGTACAGGACTTAAGCCACCGACAACACGCGATCGACAGTTGATGCTGACGTTCAAAGTATTCTTAGCAGTGTCGTGAATATTCCAGTCCGACATTGCAATGATCACTGATAACGCAGTACCAATAACATATGCGTAGTACCTGAGGAACTACAGAATTAAAGAGCAGTCTTGTCTGTAAGGCTTTCTATAGTATTCATTAGGCTACGTAAATGAGTGAAATTTCATTTCTGACGCATTTCACAGAACGACTGTCTCCTACCACACGTTCGACTACTCGGCGTGAATTTATCGCTCTCATATATATGAGAAATCTTTAGACGTCCTTCTTAAATTTTTTTATTGTTTTCCATGCTTCTGTGTTCCTTTTGCCACCAATATAGGATTATAATTTTGACATGATTGTTCCCAAGCTTTGGTTTTTGCTTCTGCTACCTTTTTCCGGATTTTGGCTTGATGTGTATTAAGTTCTATTTTATCTTGAACATTTCTGGTGTTTAACCATTTCAAATACTTTTCTTTCTTTAATTTCACTTCTTTCTTGATTTCTCCATCCCAGTAGTATAATGAATGGGTGGTATGTTTTTCATCTATTTCTCCTAATGCTTCTTTGGCAGATTCATGTAGTTTGCTTATGATGTATTGATACTGATCTTCCGTATTATCAAACTCTGTTTCTATCAGTTTTTCGTCTAGTCTCTTCTGATATAAAAATACTGTGCTTTCATTCTCAAAACTTTTTTAATTATATTTAGTAATTTTTATTTCTGTTTTTAAATCTTCTGTAGTACGATTTTGATTTTATTCACTATTTTTTTCCTCTGAAGGGGAATAAAAATTTAGAATTTACTAAATAATGATCACTAAGAGTGACCCCGCTATATGCTCTTATATCATGTATTTTTATCCTTGTTTGCTGTTTAATTATAATATAATCTATTATTGATTTTTGATTCAGTGTATCTTTATGCCATGTATATTTATGAATATCTTTATGTTGATAAAAGCCATTTAGTATTTTTAATGAATTTTGTTCACAAATATCAATAAGTCTATTACCATTATCATTCACCACATTTTCTCCAAATGGTCCTATAATTTTATTTCCAATTTTACTTCCTGTTGTACTGTTGAAGTCCCCTGCATTGATAATCTCCCTTGTTTCTCCAATATCCTCTATGACTCAATTTAATCTATTATAAAAGTCATCTTTTTTACGAACTGGTTCATCTTCGCTTATTCCATATACTTCTATAAGAGTAATTTTAATCAGATTTTCATCTATAGGTTCCCAGTTTGTGACCATTCTGTTAAATTTGTTTTTCATCAATATCGATATCCCACGTTTTGCTCTTTGAGTTTTTGGTACCCCACTATAGAAATGTGTATATGGTCCTATTCTTTCAATGCCATGTCCTTATTTCTTTGTTTCTGGGAGTACAATATCCTGATTTCTAGCTTCCATTTCTTTAATCACTTCTCCTACTTTATTTTGTAACCCTTGTACATTCCATACACCAATTAAGACAGTCCGTTTTCGTAGCCTTCTTCGTCTTCTATTATATCCATCCTGCTGTAATCTTATAGGCTTTTTAACTGGTAAGGTTTTTTTCCAATGAATGGGGAGTTGGCCCATTGCGTTAACCCCCAACCTGGAGGGCCAGGTAATTTTTGATCGAGGTTTTCTTCCTTTAGCCTTTGGTAATCCAATACCTAACTACAAGGCAGTAGGTGCTAGTTTTGGTCCACCCCGGGTATTTTATTTCCCCGGTACCCAACATATCTGGTGAGCATTCCCCTATCCGCCACCTGGGGAGGTGCCCGTTGGGAGACTAGCAATTCCACACGGGCATTTTCTACTTTAACTTAAAAAAAATGTTTAAACGTTTGTAAAGCTTATGGGACTTAACTGCGGGGTCATCAGTTCATAAACGTATGAACTACCTATGAACGAGCTTATACTGAAGACGGCACAAACATCCATGCCCAAGGGTGGGATTCAAATGGCCTCGCTCATCGTAGCGTGGTGCTTCAATGCGCTCGGCCGCTCCCCGCGGCTATTTTAACTTTCTGGTTGTTAAATCTGCAGTGCAGTAAACATCGTTGAAGGACATCATAATAAAAGGTGCAGAATCGCTGCTGTAATTTAAAGATAAAACGCTACAGCTGTTTCAGCACTTTACCACTTACAAGCGCCTGCGTGTATATAAAAATTACATTAATTATATTCGCATCTTATAATGAGACTAATACGACTAAGTTATATATAAAACAATTTTGACTTACGTTTACGATGTTTAGACATTCGTAATTGACATCTAGTATTACTGTTATAATAATTGCTATGAATTATTCACGCTGAATAAAGCCGGTTACAAACACGTTTACAATCGCAAAATACTTGAATAATCCATAGTGCAACTAATATAAAAGTAATTCCAGGTGTTAATTACGAATTTCAAAACATCGTAAATACAAGATAAAAATATTTGTAATTTTCTATAAGCATTTTTATCTTATTATCATCATAAGAAGATGTGAAAGTGATTAGTCATTTACATATCTTATAAAATTGGCTGTATGTCTGAATGTATGTTCCACATCACCTTCTAAACTACCGTACAGATATCAAGCAAACTTTCTACACATGTTCCTTACTATCAGGCAATAATCACTGTCTGGATAAGAACCACCTACGAAACATACGTCAGGAGGTATGACGTCATACACATTGACATTCGTGAAAAACGGCCGCATCATATTTCACATCTGCCCGTAACCCAATGGACCGATTTCAACCACATTTGGTACAAATATTCTTTTAAGTCATCAATCATGTGATACGGGGGCAAAAACCACCTCTGATACATTGTTCATATGATATCACCTCATAAACAATGAGACCTGTCGCATCTTGCGGCGCGCGATAGCGTTCTTTTACCGTCAACTATTTGAGTATGAGAGCACTTAGCGACTTGCAATAAACTTTAAACTTAATTTAAAATCTTTTCTAAAGTTTTTTCTGGCTGATAACCCCAACAAAATGATGAAAGGAAAAATAGTTTATTGCTTACTACTTTTCCGATGTTCATGATGTATATCTACGTAATTGGGCATGATGTTACAAGCTTTTTACTTTTACATTGTAAATTGTATTCGCAAGACATTTCACAGACAGTACACATACATACCACTGAATTTTACTTCGATATTATACCAAAATTAGACGTATAGTTCATGAGATATGAAAACAACTTGGTTCACGAAAAACCGCATTATCTCGCATGAGGTTTCGATTTATTATGTCTTTACTAAGTAACACCATTCATGAAATATTTTGCAGATATTAGGCACATATAGCACTGAATGTACCTTCAAATTTGCTTCATAGTATGAAACATATTTCAGGAGGTATGACGACATAAAGAATGAAATTTACGAATAACTGCTACATCATACATTATTTTTCACACATCCTCCTAATATAATGTATCGATTTAAACTAAACATGGTACACATATAGCTCAATATGAGACAACAATCTGTGTGTGGTTAAAAACTATCTACGACACATAGTTCAGGAGATATGACGTCGAAAACAATTAGTCACAAAATACGAGGTACTTACAGAAAGTAAGTTCCGTTTGGTTATATAAAACAAACGTGTACAGATACATAAAAAATATTTATTGTACAAAAACCTACAACTGTTAAACTACTTTTCTACATAGCTGCCGAAATTTTGTAGGCACTTGTCATAGCGTGGCACAAGTATCAGTATGCCTTCTTCATAGAAGGCTACCGACTATGTGTTCAGCCATGTAGCAGCATGTTCTTTCAGGTCGTCATCGTTGAAATGTTGACAGGACAAATTTTAGGCGTAAGAAGAGGATTTCCGTCAAAAGGTGTGTTTGTTTCCACGATAGTGCCCGACCTCATGTAGCGAATGTGACCAAACAAACGGGAATTTCACAGCGACGTGTTTGATCATTATCCGTACAGCCCGGGCCTCGCTCCTAGTCACTTTCACCTCTTCTTACACCTAAAAATCTGTTCTTGGTGGCCAACATTTCAACGATGATGACGAGCTGAAAGAACATGCTATCACATGGCTGAATACACAGGCGGAAACCTTCTGTGAATAAGGCATACAGAAACTTGTGCCACTCTATGACAAGTGCCTACAAAATTTCGGTAGCTATGTGGAAAAGTAGTTTAACAGTTGTAGATTTTTGTACCATGAATATTTATTCTGTGTCTGTACACGTTTGTTTTATATAACCAAACGGAACTTACTTTCTGGACGTACCTCGTATTTCCCATTAGGCCACACGTGATTCAATAGACTTCATTCATCCACTATTTATTCATCCCAGACAGTTTCCTAATAGATAATCTGATTGAGGCAATCATCATACAAGGAGAGAGAGAGGATGAAACTGTGTACATCCCACGAATACTCGTTATTCCGATAGATCTACCTTTCAACTTCAAGAGATTGCAGTTTCCAGTGAGACCTGCTTTTTCTATTACGATTAACAAATCACAGGGACAATCTGATAAATACTACGGAGAGGATCTGATATCTCCATATTTCTCACATGGCTGCGGTGGAGTAACCGAGCGGTCTAAGGCACCTCGCTGCGGGGCGCGCGGTTGCTCGGTGTGGAGGTTCGAGTCCTCCCTGGGGCATGGGTGTGTGTGTGTCTGTGTGTCTTTAGGTTAGTTTACCTAGGTTTAAGTAGTTTGTAAGCTACGGACTGATGTCCACACAGTTTGGTGTGATAGATTTACAAACATTGTTTCTCACACGGACAATCCTATGTCGCCTGCTGAAGGGTGGGCTCACCAAAGAATTTATTTATACTAGATCCTGGACAAGTAACAAGTAAATTGCTTATAGTGAAGTTTTGAATTAAATTAATCCTATACGTCATTTGTATTTTATTACTATATTTTTTTGTGGAAACTGCAATATACATTATGCATCTTCGTTTTCCTCATTTGTCTTCGTTTGGATCATCTAAGAACCACGCACCAATTCCAATCCTTCCTTCTTTGTTGTTCTTTCGTTTTCCTCCAGTATTCTTTCATCTTTTCACTATGTATCCTTTTTCATTCCTCACATCATTTAGACCCTGTCTTCTTCTCCCTTCTGCCTTGGAATCCTTTCATTTTTAAAACATCCGTCCTGAAAAACTCTCTTTCTGTTGCATCTTTTACAATTACTTTGTTTCTTTCCCAATCTTGCACCAGGCGAATGAGTCACACGAAATTATTATTATTATTTTCTAACTTCTTGAAACCAGGGTATTGTTGACTTGTTGTCCCAAAGATATTTAAAAATCTGTTTAGTCAACCTGTTGCTGTTAATTCCTGTATAAATGTTCAAAAATAGCAGTGGCCTCTTTCGTGTGATTAGATTAGATTAGTTGGTTCATTCCATAGATCCGTCTTGAGGAGATCCTCGTGGATGTGGTACATGTCTTTTTGTTTACAAGTTGATAATGTAATAATACTAAAAAAGCTACATACATTTTTACAAGCTAATAATATAATAATACTAATAGTATGAGTACAGATAAATGCTTCATTTGGTTCTATTTTTGTATTTGTCCTTGGAGTAGGAAGAGTTGGCCAAGTAATGTTTACTGGATTTTTAAGTAATTACAGTTCAGTCCTATCAATTTTAAACATGATACTCAGCTTTTCAACATTACGATGTATGGGGGTTCTGCTTGCTGCAACATTATTCTCCTGGGGCGTCATGGTAGAAATAAATACTCGGTTTGTATAATTTTTCAATTCTTCTTTAATTTCCAATCAAACTGCTTCTCCACCAAAACATTACAAGTTCATTTCATAACATACACAATGCAACAGAACGTAGCTGATAGTACTTCCATTTTAGAACACAGAGTGACATAGATTCCAGAGCACTTCAGAACCGCCGAAACTCGAACTTCCCCAAATAAGGCGGTGAGGCAAATATATAACATTGACAATAATAATATTACATTATGTATTGATCATAACAATTGAATATACTAATTTACAATTAAGGAATACAACAGTAAAACATTTCATGTACACAAAAAGAATCACAATATAAAATAGAAACTATACATACAATAATTTTAGATGGCACATATCTTTTTTAAGTCTTAATCACAGTACTTCCGTTTCATAACAAAGAGTAATGTTAAATGTCAATTAATTTGTTAATGAGTAATCATACGTGTTCCTAACATATACTGAACTATCAAATATCTTCACAAATCTGAAAATATACTCAAAATCTCACGTCAGTCAATATATAAAATTACAATATAGGAACTCCGACTATTACATTAATTAACACAATTAGCTGGTCTACACAACTTGTTTAGGAACCTGACATATATACCATACTATTTATGTTCATGTTTCTTTGTTTTACAAAAGTTTTTACAATTCGTCTGTTTAGTTACTGAAATAATGTACAAAGACTAAACTATTGTTTGTAGAACTGTCTGGAAGCTTTATATGCTAATCTCTTAATTAATGAAATCTATCGCTTGTTAACCTAATCACAGTATCACCGAGACACTGTCCTACACTGATTCCTAGGCTGGTTATTTCATCACAGCCACTAGAAAGTCTTTTAGACTCCTCTTAAACTGATCTTTCTTTGTAGCTAAATATTTTATAGTTGGTGGTATATTATTGATTTATGTGTTTCTGATTAGTAGACACCTTTTTGAACTAAAGTGCTTTTAAGTCCTGGTGTAGATAATTTATGTTCCTAATATTGTAGGTATGAATTGAACTGTTTGTTAGGAAAAGGGATACATTATTTGTGACAAATATCATTAAGGAATAAGTATACTTAGAGGCACTACTTAATATACCCAGTTCCGTGACTTTACACCACAAATAACACTTCTTACACACCTTTGGACTCTGAAAACGTTTGTTTGACTTGAAGAGTTACCCCAAAATATTATACCATATAACATTATGGAATGAAAGTAAGCAATGTATGCAAGCTGTTTATATTTTTATGTCTCCTGTCTGATACCACTCGCATTGCAAATACAGATTTGTTAAGTTGTTTCTGCAGTTCTGTAGTGTGCTTCTCCCAACTGAATTTATTATCAAGCTGTAATCACAGGAATTTTATACTGTTAATTTCTTCTATCTGCTCTTCTTCATACTTTATGCATATACTTGATGGGAATCTATTACATGTTCTCAACTGCATGTAGTTAGTCTTTTCAAAGTTTAATGTCAATGATTTGGCTTTAAACCATTTATTAATATTAGCGAAAATATCATTAGCAGACCTTTCCAGAACTATGCTCGACATGGAATTTATTACAATACTTGTATCATCTGCAAACAAAACGAATTCTGCTTCTGGCATTGTAACTGCTGGGAGGTCATTGATGCACACAAGAAAAAGCAATGACCTTCAGATAGATCCATGTGGGACACCACATGTAATTTGTTCCTGCTGATGATGAGACTTAATTCACCAGTCCCTAGCACTGACACCCTTTGTTTCCTGTTATCAAGGTACGACTTGAATCATTTTGCAGCAATTCCCGTGAATACATAGAATTCTGATTTCTTAAAAGGATGTTGTGGTTCACACGATCAAATGTCTTTGATAAATCTCAGAAAATACCTGCTGCTTGTAATTTATTATCTAATGAATTAAGTACATTCTCACTGTAGGTGTAAATAGCTTTCTCAATGTCGGAACATTTCAAGGTTGCTAACTGTGTTCTAGACAATACGTCATTTGAAGCTAGGTGGTTGAGATGTTGCTTGTACATTACCTTTTCTAGAATTTTTGAGAATGCCGGTAAAGGTGAAATCGGTCTGTAGTTTGATGGTATCTCTTTATCCCGCTTCTTGGACAGAGGTTTAATATCCACATATTTTCAACCAATCAGGATATGTTCCAGCTATATTAAACTGGTTACACAAATAACATAAAATTGTGCTAAATTCACAAGAACACGGTTTAATTAACTTTGTTGATATTTTATCGTAACCATTAGAATCCTTTGTTTTTAAAGATTTTATTATAGAAGTGGTGAAATGAGTGACATATTCATTTTCCTGAAGTTATTTGTAAATGCTAGTTTCAAATGTTCAAGGGCATTATTTGCTGGCCCTGACAATCCCATACTATCAGTAACAGATATAAAGTACTTGTTAAATAGATTTGCCACACTATGTCCATCAGTTACTAATGTATCATCTACTTTTAATGCTATCTGCTCCTGTTCCTTTCTGTTTCTACCAGTCTCCTCCTGCACTATATCCCATATCGCTTTTATTTTGTTGTCTAATTTTGCTATCTTTTTCTCATACTGAATTTGTTACAGATGACTGAATTACTTTTTTAAATATTTTACAGAATTCCTTATATTTAGCTAAGCCATCATCATTGGAAGTATTCTTAGCTGAAGACACATTTTCCTTTTTGTCTTACTTGAAATCTTTATTCCATGTGTAATCCATGGTTTTATTATAGACTTCTGCTCAATTCGAATGAATTTTACAGGAAAACAGTTTTCAAACATTATACTGACATTATTAATGAATATGTTATATTTTTCATTCATGAGCACTATAAACAGTTTTCCAGTTCATGTTTTTGAGCAGTTTTCTAAAAATCTCAATTGACTACTGTCCTGTATGTAGATTTAGCAGTCATCATAACCTGCTTAGAATCTGTACATAAAAGAAGGACCTGCATATCATGATCTGTATTCTATGTTGCAATAAACTTCTTCTTTACTTCTTAATTTCCATACCTCTGTATTTTTTGGTGCTCCAAGTATATCTTTGTTTTACTGTTTCATAATTTGTAAGCTGTTTTCATGAATACATGAAGATGAAATCTTTTCAAAATTTTTACTTTCGTTTCTAATATAAGACTGGATAAATCGGCCAATACCTGGTATAGTAGCTGGTTCTTATATACACGCAAGCGCTTGAAAATGCCAAAGTGCTGAAACAGCTGTAGCGTTTTACATTAAAATTGGATCAGTGATTCTGGACCTTTTATTATAATTGTCTACTTTGTTTGTATTTGTTTTTATTTACTAACAAATTATTCTTCGTAAGAGATTCCATATATAGAACATGTTAATAACATCAAGACTAAACACTACCACAAATCTCATTCAGTTTACCATTTATTTGGCATAAGATATTACTTTTCTGAGATAATACGTTCCTTTCACCAATTTCGGAAGTGTTTCTCGGAAAAACAATTGCAAATAAGAACACCTGCAGTTTCATATTACATATACATACGAGGTACGCAAACAAAGTAAGATCCGTTTGGTTTTATAAAACAAACGTGTACAAATATCGAAAAAAATATTTATTAAAAATAATCTGAAAATGTTAAACCACTTTTCTAAACTCCGAAATTTTTTAGGCACTTGTCATAGCGTGGCACAAGTTTTTGTATCCCTTCTTCATAGAAGGTTGTCGGCTGTGTATTCAACCATGTGTTAACGTGTTCTTTCAGCTCGTCATCATCGTTGAAGTCTTGACCACCAAGGAAAGATTTTAAGAGCGAGGTCCGGGCTGTACGAAGGATGATGAAACACGTTCCAGTGAAATTCTCGTAAGAGTTGTTTGATCACATTCGTCGTGTGAGGTCGGGCATTATAGTTGAGGAAAAAAAAAACCTTTGACAGTAATTATTGGCGCTTGTTCTGGTTTGCTTGGCGCAGTTTCTTAATGGTCTCGCAGTAACCATATGAATTGACTGTTTGGCCTCGTGATAAGAAATCATTCAACAAGATGCCTTTTCTATCCCAAAAAATGGTGCACACGAGGTGTCGAGATTTGCTAGGGTTTAACATTCGTTGTGGATGAAGTGTGCCTCTATTCCATTGACTGCAGTTTGGTTTCAGGGGTGTCGTACGATACCCAAGTTTCAGTCCCCGTGACTGCCCAAGGAAGAAAATAATCGCCTTCTTCATTGTAGAATGTCAAAAATTGAAGTGCACTGCCCATTCGTTGTTGGTGTGTTGTTCAGTAAGACGTTTGGGTACCCAACGTGAGCAAAGTATTCGAAATTTCAGTTTTTCAGTAACCATTTCATGAATTAGTGATCGTGTATTCAACCATGTGGTAACATGTTCTTTCAGCTCGTCATCGCCGTTGAAGTGTTAACCACCAAGAACAGATATGCGGAACTTTCATAGCAAGGGCACTAAGTGTAAACTTACGGTTGTACTTAATCATCTCTTCAATTCTTTGAACCAGATCATCAGTAACCACAGACGGGCGTCCACTTCGTTCTTCATCGTGCACTTGATCACGTTCTTCATTGAACAGTCTGACCCATATTCTAACCACTGAAACACAATTCTTTCAACCAGTTCATCGGTAACCACATACGGCATCCACTTCGTTCTTCATCGTGCACTTGATCACGTTCTTCATTGAACAGTCTGACTCATATTCTAACCATTGAATCACTCATAGCATTTTGTCGGTAAATCTAGCAGATTTACATGAATTTCCTTTGCTTTAACTTTCTTTGTATTTAGAAAATGAATCACAGATCTGATGTCACACGCGGCGGCATTTACAATTATGGCTGACATTAACAAGAACTACAAAGCACATGTCGGCAGAAGCGATGTCTTCTTCTTGAGTCAAGATAACTGCCGCGCATACTTGGAATGCGATCGTAGCGCTGCCGTGGATAGAAGCAGAAGCGGAACTTACTTTGTGGACGATCTTCGTCCAAAAATAAAAACTTGTAACGTGTTTTGTTTCTCATCTCCTCGTTTGAATGAATTCTTCGTCCCGCGAACCATTTCTACAATTGGGAAACAATCAGTAGTCCGAGGGAGTCAAGAATGGAGAATGGGGGGGGGGGGGGGATGTGAAACGAGTTGGACACCAATGCCAATAATTTTGCGACCACAACTGTTGAGGTGTGTGATGCTGCATTGTTCTGATGGAAAGTGACTTACGTGTGGGCCAATCGTCGGTGTTTTTCTTGCAGCTCGGTTTTCAAACGGTCCAATAACGATGCTATAATATGCACCTTTAATAGTTTTACCGCCTGCCGCGGTGGCCGAGGTGACTGCGGCGCTCCAGTCACGGTCAGCACGGCCACTACGGTCGGGGGTTCGAATCCCCCCTCGGGCATGGATATTTGTGCCGTCCTAGTTCGTAAGTAGTTCATAAGTAGTTTGTAAGTTTAGGGACTGATGACCCCGTAGTTAAGTCCCATAAGCTTAACAAACATTTGAACATTTGAAGATTTGAGTAGTTTTACCCTATTTCAGGTAGTCGATGAGGATTATCCATTGCGAAACTGAAAAGACCGTCGCCACAATCTTTCCCGCCGAAAAAAGCGGTCTTCGCCTGTTTTGGTGCAGATTCTTCCTTGGTAACGTATTGTTTGGATTTTTCTAATTTTGTAGTAATGTATCCATGTTTCATCCATAGTGACGAAACGAAGCTTAGAGTCCAGCGGATTCTTCCTGAACAGCTGGAAACCTTCCTTACAACACTTCATAAGATTACGTTTTTGGTCAAGCGGCACCCATCTTGCAGATAGCTTTCTCATGTCCAAATGTTTATACAAAATATTATGTACCCGTTCATTCGAGGTGCCCACAACAGTAGCAATCTCACGCACCTTAACTCTTATGTCATCCATCAGAATATCATGGAATTTATCAATGATTTTTGCAGTCGTAACGTCCACAGGGCGTCCAGAACGTTCATTATCACTTGTGCTCATATGGTCATTCCGAAAATTTTGAAACCATTTATAAATTGTTCTAATCGAAGGTGCAGACACCATATTGTTTATGAAGCTACTCTTTGGCTTTCTCAGGCGTTTTGTCTTTCATTAAGTGAAATTTAATCACCACACGAAATTAATTTTGTCCATTCTTTGACAATCACTCGATCTCCTTGATTCACAGGAATTCCAATGACAAAGAAATAGACCAATACCATAAAAGGGGGGTCAATTTGGGACACTTTTTGATTATTTTCCATGTAAACCAGATGAAAATGATTCAATATCAGATATATTTACTACCATGTGTAGCTATACTCTTTCGTTATATAACAACAAACAAGCAAAAATTAAATACTAATTATAACCTAATTACAGTTAAAAGTAACTGTCACAATGTCTTCCCACAATGTGGGGTGACTTTGTGACAGTCTCGTTCTTCTACTAAAACAAATAGGGAAATAATACAGTCACATTGTAACCCCATAAAACTCCATTGTAACATCAGGAACATGGAAAATAATCATAAAAATGAATTTAAAATGCTAGGTAATGCAGCAAAGATCGAAACTGGTAATTGGAAATCCATATGCAGACATGGAAACCGCATGTACTGCAAATCCCATTTCCTCATTCTCTGTAAAAACTCGTTGACCACCTGGTTTTCTCACTGGTACTGGTGTTGGAACTGGAGCATTTCAGGCCTCTTTTGTTTTTAGCAACAGAGTGTTCTTATGAATTTTGTACCTGAGAAGAACAAATTAATATTATGCTTTGTAACAACATCTTTTCATAGTAATTCCATTTATGAATATGTTACTGACCTACAGGAAGCTTCTCTCAGTGATAGGCGTTTCTCCAAAACTTGTTTGACAGCTTCTGCCAGAGTTTCCTCAGTATAATTGCGGTAAGAACGACTTCCAGTCCTCACATATGTCCTCGGCATGCTGGACTGTTAATATACTTGACTGAACTGGCAATGAATTGGAAAACAATTAAATTTAAAATGAAAAATTTGGAGTGACTTTGTCACCCATCAACCCTCGAAATGTTGGTTATGTCTGTATAACTTTACACCAAAAGAACATATTTAAGTTCTTTAAAGATTAAATGGGTGCTAACAAACATGGTTATTAATATAATTACCTGTAGAAACACAAGCACGTGAGTTGAACATTGTGCAATACAAAGTTTGCAGATTTTCTCCTGGGAAGAAAAAAAAAACACGTTTTAACTAAACCACTGTAGCAGCGACGACAGTTCGCGTAGAAGTGTAAGTGATGACCAACAGACAGCAGCACTTGTTAGGCATGTGACAGAATCGCTCATAGCCCTGTGGCAAGCGCAGAAATGGCGCAATATTTAAACTCCTCAGAAACGTTCACATGTCATAATGTCACCCCAGCAGTCATTCCCACTTATGGTATAGCTGAAACTTGGTGTACGTTCTTTCCGAAGATGCTACTAACTAAACAGGACCTAAAAACACGCCAGTGGTGCCATCTCTCGCACTTGACACGGACTTTTAAAACGACCCTCGTATATGGGTTGAGATAATTTTACCATAAAGGTTGAGCATCCTACTACAAAAAAAGATTGGAAATCAATGGTTTATAAAATAATACCTGCGCGGAGCAAGAGGGTCGGCAATTACAAGTGATAGTCCGTCAGCTGCTTGGAGCGGTATTTTATGAACGCTGGGCAGGCCGCGAAACGATGCCGCGAGGTGGCGGGTAGGCGAAGCGAGGAGAGAGAGAGAGGGAGAGAGAGAGAGAGTATAGGAAGGGAGGGGGAGGGAGAGAGAGGGCGGTGGAGGCGGTGTTTTGCGGCTGGAGAGAGGCGAGGCCCGCTGCAAAGAGCCAATTAAACGCCGTTAAGCGCAGTGGCGTGGAACCAGGTGTATCATGTGTGCATTGTGCGCCGCCGCCGGCCACCACCACGCACCGCGGCCATTAGCCTGCTGGTGGCGGCCGCTGCAATCTATGCATCGATAAGCAGCCGCCTTTGTCCGCGCCGCCACAAGAAGGCGGCCGCATTTTTCAGGGGGTGCGCCGGCCGGGAAGAAGACACCTGCCACCCGCCTCGCGCGCTTTCTCCACCACCGCGGCGCTCCTGCGACGACAGAGGTGGACGCCTCGTGTCAACCAGAGACTCAGCTTCTGAAAGACAAATAGAGACACTTGCATTTAAAACTTACCCTAAAACAGTCTCGACATTTTGAACACAGTTTATTTTTCCGTCACAGTTGCAGTATTTTGAAGTTAGTGACTAGTTGCTGGCCGCGGTGGCCGAGGGGACTGAGGCACTATTGTCACGGTCTGCACGGCCACTACGGTCGGTGGTTCGAATCACCCCTCGGGCATAGGTATTTGTGCCGTCCTTAGAAGTAGTTAGTTCATAAGTAGTTTGTAAGTTTAGGGACTGATGACCCCGTAGTTAAGTCCGATAAGCTATACAAACATTTGAACATTTGAGTGACTAATTTCGGACTTAATCGTCCATTTTCAAACCGTTGGCCTACAAAACGAGAGTCACAAGCATTAATAACATTGTCCATATTAAAAATCATAAAACCAGCAGTTGGTATTGATGCTAGCAAAGTCGCATTTGCAGGTTTACCTTTTTCTAACCGTAATAATACAATGCATGTTACAAATGGCTGATAAAATCTTGTGCATATCCTCTGTTAATACATGTCACTAATTACATTAAAATTTAATATCGGTTAAAACAGGTGATGCACCCACAGCCCTCTAGCGTGTAATGTACATGTTAACGTCGTTTGGGTAATACCTCCTGGCTCCGTTAGAGGCCACCACCTGTAGTGTGCCTTACAATAGCGTCGGCACCATCATAGACAATTAAAAATGAGGTACATTGGCGTCATTACATAAAATCATGATGGTGGTTTGCAAAAGCAACCAGCGTCATAACATGGATATTAACAGGAGAAGTAAAATATTAAAACTGTAATACAGTGGAAGCGCCACATACCGACGCTCCCATCATCGTCGCTCCTCTCGCAAGGAGCGGATCGCTTGTATGCCATCCTTCCTTGCCTTCTACCTAGAAATGAGGCACGTGTACCAAAGGGTCTTCAACACCATGACCGAAATGTATGTTCAACTGATGATGTGTACACCATTTGTAACTTACCATAGTGATGTTGGTTCATCTGAAGTATATTTCTTAACATGCCTGGGCAAGTAAGATTTGATAATGACTCTTTTAAGAGTGGAAACTAGTCATAAAAAATCAATAAGCGGTCTATGGCAATAAAAATCTTATAAAGGTATTCTTGAGTATTATATACTATTTATTGAAATATTCGATCACTTACTATTTTAAATAAATATTTGAAAATAATGATGAACTGACATTTCTGAGATTTTTTTCATCTTTTCACACATTGGCATTCTCCTCGGGAACGGTATAGTCTAGAAAGCTACGGTTTCTTTTATGTTGTAAAAAACTGTCCGATTGAAATGTAAATTTATTTGTGTCTGACAACACCAATCTACTAACCGTGTATTACTTTCTGTGATTCCTGTAATAGTTTTCATCATCACTAAACCAGTGTTAAAAAAATAGGAAACATAAGAAACAGATATTACAAAACAAATATAAATGCAATAAAAAGACTGGTTAGCTTCGAAGGACGTGATAATGTAGTTGTAAATAGCGACAGTCCTACTCCTCCGAATGCTTCCAAGAAAAAGAATCGAGGAGGGGAAACTAGACACATTCGAAAAATGTTAAAATGGTTGTAAATATTTGGAACCACACTGCTGCGGTCATCAGTCCCTAGACTTAAACAATACTAAACTAAACTCAGGACGACACGCACACACACACACACACACACACACACACACACACACACACACACATACATACACACACACACACACACCTATGCCCGAGGGAGGACTCGAACCTCCGACAGAGAGCAGACGTGCTCTCGCAGCAAAGTGCACGCCCAATAAATAAGATTTTAATATTATTTCGTCCACACCTTGTATATGCCGACGCGTCTGGAAGATGCGACAATGGCATCTCTTAACGGGACAATAGTTGCCGGCCGCGGTGGCCGAGGGATCTGAGGCGCTCCAGTCACGGTCTGCACGGCCACTACGGTCGGGGGTTCGAATCCTCCCTCGGGCATGGATATTTGTACGTCCTTAGTATTAGTTAGTTCATAAGTACTTTGTAAGTTTAGGGACTGATGACCCCGTAGTTAAGTTCCATAAGCTATACAAACATTTGAACATTTGACAATAGCATTAGTGGAAATGGAAGGAAAGTGCAGTAATTTACGTCCTATTGAAGGCGTTACATCACTCTACGAACCGTCACGTCCAACAGCCTGACCTAATAGGCATTTACGATACAGCCGGGTAAATGTTATCGCTCCACTGCAGCTTCTTTCGAGAATACTAAACGAAGCTAGTTTCGAACGACATGCAGTAATTGTCCTGCTACCATGGGCATCAGCGCTAATTTTTAATAACGTTTCACTCTTTACTGCAGGCGATGTTTCATTGTGCAATGGAAGTACTTGCAGCTGCAAAAGGCTTTACTTGCCCAAAATATCAAATTTCCTTCTTTTGTGTTGTAGACTACTGTAAATGTAGGATAAAGAACAATGCATATTTGATCGGTGGATATTTTTTGATATGTACAAATTTAAGCAATACACAATTTGTTACGTCTTTTATAATGTTCAGTATTCTTTTATACATACCACCCTCATGAACCACATGGCTCACCGATACAGATAAGCGAACAGTGTATGCTACAATAGCAGAGGGGTGTCTGTGGAGAGCCCAGACAGGCGTATGGTTCCTGAAGAGGGGCAGCAGCCATTTCAGTAGTTACAGGGGTGTCTGTGTGAATAACTTGAACTGGCCTTGTAGCATCAGCTGACATGGCTTTCCTATGCAGCCACTGCAAACGGCTGAAAGCAAGGGAAAACTACAGTCGTTACTTTTTCCGAGGACATGCAGTTCTACTGTACGAATAAAGGACGATGACATATTTTTGGGTAATATACTCCAGAGGTGAAAGTCCCCTTTTCGAATCTCTAGGCGGGGACTATAAAAAAGGCATTCTTTGGATCAGAGCGTGGAGTGTTCCTCTCCCTTAATCGGTAGGTAAGTTAGAGAATTTGAAACGAGAAATGGATATGTTGAAGTGAGGTATGGTAGGGATTTGTGAAGTTTGGTGGCAGGATGAAAATAATTTCTGGCGAGGGAAGTACAGGGTTATAAAAATAAAATCCCTTGGGGGGAAACGCAGGAACAGGTTAATGATGAGTAACAAAATAGGAATGCGAATATGTTACTATGGACAGCATAGTGAACGCATTATCATAGTAAAGATAGACATCAAGCTAACACCGACCACAGTAGTTTAAGTTAATATGCCAACTATCTCTGCCGATGAGCCGCGGTGGAGTAGCCGAGCGGTCTAAGGCGAATCGCTGCTGAGCGCGCGGTTGCTCGCCGTCGGATGCATGATTTCTCCCTGGGGCATGGGTGTATGTGTGTTGTCTTTAGGTTAGTTTTCCTTAGTTTAAGTAGTTTGTAAGCTACGGACTGATGACCACGCAGTTTGGTCCGATAGATTTACAAATATTTGTCTGCCGATGATGAGGAGATTGATTAAAAAAAAAAGTAAATAAATAAATTAAAGGTGACATAAAAGAAATTTTTCAGACAATGGAGACAAAAATACTGTAATGGTACACTGGAACTTGGTAGCAGGAAAAGGAAGAGAAGTAGAAAGACGAGGAGTGTTTTTTAAATAATTAAAGTTTTGAATAAAAAAAAGACATGGTTAAGATATCTCAATAATTTTATTTTTACCTGAAAGCCTGTACCTTAATCTACTTTTCTACATAATTTCCGTCAATATTGAGGCACTGGTCATAAAGTTGTACCAGTTTTTGAATACCTTTCTCATACAAGTCGACTTTTTAACCACTGCATCACAACTGTTTTGACTTCGTCGGTCAAAATGCTATAAAAACACTACTAGAAACATTAGGAAAGTCATCCCGCAAGTAGGAAATCGTCTGTTTTCTCTCACCTTATTGTCCACTTCCTACACCAAACTTTCATAAACGACATTTGTGCGGCGATCTTCAAATGCTCTCCCCCAATTTTTCTACCATTCCATCACTCATAATGTTTTCTCCGTAAACTGCACAGATCTTACGATGAATATCGATCGCTTTTATGCATTTAGCACTAAGATATCTTATAACAGCCCGCACTTCACAGTCGGTTGGGTTCACGATTATGGGAGGCATCTTAAACACTCAATACACAACGTAAACAAAGAAGAATCAAACTGTAATGGCGTCAGTGCGTAGACAACAGTTTAGGTACCCAATCCACATAAAATTATTGAGATATCTCAGCACGACTTTTTTAAATTTCAAAATGGTCTGGAGAAATGAAGTGAAAGAGGAGTTCGCCTAGTAGAATTCTGCACAGAGCACAATTCAATAATTATGGAAAAAGGTTGGACTCGTGGAACAGATCAGGAGATACCGGAATGTACCAAATGGACTTTATGATAAGGCATAGATTTCTAAACCAGGTTTTAAACTGTAAGACATATACACTGGCAGATATAAGCTCTGACGATAACCTCTTGATTATGAACTGTGGGTTAAAACATTAGATGTAAAAGATAGAACAGTAAGGAAATGGTACCTGGATAAATTGAAGCTTGTCGAAATTTTCAAAGGGAGCATTAGGCAAGGACTGACGAAAACGTAAGAAAGTAATACAGCAGTGAAGAATGGCTAGTTTTGAGAGTTAAGTAGTGAAGACAGCAGTGGTCATAAAGGTAGAATCACGATGCCAAATAGATACGATATTTGCTCATGGCATTACAGTGTGGGATGCTATTGGGTAACAATCACAAATCTCAGTTGCAACGCGTCTAGGGTACTGTAACCATTTTGATTTACGTGAATGACATCGTAAGTTGGTCCTGTATGTCTTGTGCGAATGTAGTGTGATACCGCTTCCCTGTCTGCAGCGAACCAATATGCGGGTATCATTTGGAAACAAATAAAACCTGGATTAACCCCAAAACACTATATGATGTTCTTCCACTCCACAATGACGTCGATTCAAACACCATTGTTGTCTTGTAGGTTTTTACACATCAATCGCAGATAGACGGATAAGTGGATGACCCGCACGCAACGCATACTGTAATGTACGACAAAGGACTGAAACCGCTGATGGTATACGATGTGTATCACGCTTCCACTACTGCGTCAGAGTGTAAGAGGACACAGTTCTGTCCTGCATGGCCTTTCGTGGTCTGGATGGTGCGACCTGACCCATCTTCTGGTTTTAGGCCTTCCGGGAACGCTTCCGCACACTCCCGTTGCTCTTTGGAAACACTTTCGTCGCACAAGAGCAGCGATTATCCGGATTGATGCATCACATCACACCATGCCAATAAAGCAACTCATTCAAATTCACTGATTTGGTGGTAGGTTGGCCATACGTTACCGAGGCATCAGCACTTTTGCATTCTACAGCGAAGATTAGAACCGCAGGCACATTTACCACTAGGTGTTGTTGTTCCACGATCTCCATGTTCACCTAGAACCCTTGAGCCGACATGTTTCAAATGCTGATAATTCCTGCAGAACATATTAATGTACATGTTTTATGTCAATTTATCTTAGCGCCACTGCATAAGGTATGGATGTTCTACCAAATGGTGACATATGAAAATTGGTACCGGGCAGTAACTCGAACCCGGGTTTTTGGATTTTCGCGAGCGGTCGCCTTAATCGATAGGCTACCCCAACACGACTCCAGGACCGACCCAACCTTCCATATGCCACACTAACGGCTCATGTGAGTCAACTACATTCGTCACTTAGCACTCGCAGCTTAAGCTGTATTCCCGCACCAGGGAGAATGAAAGCAACGAGGCATTAACCTAAGCCGTTATCGTCATTGCCTCGCTTAGGCAGCTGTCAACTACTCACAAGAGCAGTCAGTGTGGCATATGCAAGTTTTGGTCGGTCCTGGAGTCGTGTTCGGGTAACCTAGTGGTTAAGGTGATCGCTCGCGGAAAGCGGGAAACCCGGGTTCGAGTGCCGGCACAGCACAAATTTTCATATGTCACCATTTGGTAGAACATCCATACCTTATACAGTAACGCTAAGAGAAATTCGCTATGGCGAAAAAAATATTGATATAAATTAAGATATCATCACTGCAATTCGTCACCATACAGTAATTAAACAGATGCCTAACAAGATAACAGTGTAGGTTAATGCCTCGTTGTCTATATTCTCCCTTGAGCGGGAATACAGATTAAGCTGCGAGTGCTAAGGGATGAATGTAGTTTACTCACATGACTAATCAGTGTGACGTATGAAGTTTGGATCGGTCGTGTTCGGGTAGCCTAGTGGTTAAGGCGACCGCTCGTGAAATGCGGGAAACCCGGGTTCGAGTTCCGGCAGGACACAAATTTTCATATGTCATCATTTGGTAGAACATGCATACTTTGTACAAATGACCAAATGACGCTAAGAAAAATATTGATATAAAATATATTATCACTGTAATTCGTCACAATACAGTAATTGCGGCCTCCCACGTCGGAGGTTCGAATCCTCCCTTGGGCATAGATGTTTATCTTGTCTTTAGTATAAGGTAGTTCATAAGTAGTTCGTAAGTTTAGGGACTGATGACCCCGTAGTTGAGTCCCATAAGCTTTGCAAATATTTGAACATTTTTGAATAAACAGTAATTGAATAATGTACATGTCATGTGATTGTAAAATTCTTAAATAATCTTTCAAGGTGTTCTGTTTCTTTCTGAACCTAATTATAGATCGGCAACTTTAATGCTTAAAGAGCCATTGTGGTTTAGTGATGGTGTGGGGCTTAGTAAACAATCACGTGGCCATTGCGATCGACGCCGCAGCTCCGGATGTTGCCACACTCAGTTTACGACGCCGTTTCTCACGTTTCCCACGCCAACAATCTCTCTGCCATCTATAAAATAGGATGTATAAATACTGCTATCCACACTTAAGTATCAACACCAAACGTTTGACTGACCTAAATAGCAACAAGGTAATAGTGCCCTAACGTGACCATTCGTCATGATTATAGATAAGAATGTTACTCACAGAAAGAGTAGGAGCACATCTGCGTTCTTCCTATGAAATGTTAACTTCGTGATGTGGTGTTATTGGTAAGCAATGAAATTTCTGTCATTAACGCTACTGTCCGTAAATAGTGCATGAGTCACACTTCAGACACCTAAGCAGCCAACAGCGGCTTCACGTTTTATTTCGTTTTATTCGATATTGCGATTGTAACATAAACAATTTGAACCGCATTGCCAGTTATATAATCACTGTTCCCAACTCTGTACCGCGAAAATACTTACCGTAGCAATGTTACAGGCCTGTACATACAAGGAATTGTGCAGAATATTTGTACTGAAACGAAAGTGACTACTCTCATACATTGAGTCACAAGCTGATTATTTTCGGACTGGTAAGTTGAAAGTTGGTTTTTTTTTTTTTTTTTTTTTTTTTTTTTTTTTTTTTTTTTTTTTTTTTTTTTAAAAAAGAAAAGAGAAAAATGTCGGTGTAGAACGAGTAGGGAACAATGGAAAAGTAGAGAAAGGAAAACGAAAGTCAACAGTGAGAATAAAAGACGAGTTATTGTGGAATTTGGTTTAGAGTTTCCTGAGTACGAATCACAAAGTATAAGAATAAAACGGTTTTTTACTTCCACGCACACAAATTTGTCCAAGTAAATATAATTGGTTTGAACCTTCTTAATTAATATTCCCGATTAAATTTAATAAATTCTCTGTAAGTTCATTAATTAAGATAGTATACATCAGCTCTGAATGTGTGTTTGAACGGTACATTTTTTTCCTTGGCATATCTTACAACGTGTGTTGTGCCTGTAGATCTTCGAAAGCTGCAGAAAACCTATCGCAAGTAATCCATGCAGCGTTTTAAGAAAAGCCAAACGAGATTTCTTATTTTTTATTCATTGTTTTACTGTTGGTCTCATACGATATCAAAGAGGTAAGATAAGACTCTTGAAACATTATGAAGATTTTGATAATCAGATCTTTAAGGAAATATATTTCCCGTGTCATAGTTTACTTAAATCAAAGGATCTGCTTGTAAATAACATTAATTGAGTGCGCAGATAGTTTGCTATTTTTATGATTTGGTTTCCGTGTTGCACTTGTTTATCTCCTGTATAGCCTACGTGCCTTAATTCAAAGATTTCTTAATGGTTTCTATTCTATCCTTTGAGATACTATGCAGTAATATAAAACCCTTGTTGACGAACAATCACAGTACTATCTCTCATTATTCTTGTCCTACTCTCAAATGTTATGTCTTACAGTCTCACCTCTGTAAGATCTTCGGCAAGAATGGTGGCAGTAGAAATTAGTCCTGTCAAGTGACAACATTGGTCATTCCTGTCCTTCAGTAGATGGAATCTATACATTTGTTTAGATTTCTCTATATGAGCTCAAATATCTGTGCTACTCTTCTTACAGTCACTACAATCCCCTATTTCTTGAGACACTTGTTCTTAACTTTTTACTTCTACCAAAGCTCTGTCTTTTACTAGACTTGCTGTGAGCTTTAGCCTGTATTTTCTATTACCAATTAAAACACAGACCGCAGTAATATTTTATGTAAAACTCACCACACCACCAAGCAATAAGCTAATCATAACTCTGTGTTTGCAGAAATCACGAACTTGCACAATGCAAAAGAAAAGAAAAAATGAACAAAGTTAACAATATTCATTTCGTTTTAAAGACTCAGATATTTACAAGTGCTAAATTTCACATTTTCTATCCATCAGCTGCTTCAAGGTCAATAGGCTGGACGTGCGATCAAAAAGTTATTGCAATTTAAGCGCGGACCACTATATAGCAATTACACAACACCTAATCAAAAATGCACGTAACATATATTGATCGTTAACAACTGGACGAATTAAGTGAAGTACACGTGAGTGTCTGAAAGTTGAAGCACGTAATTACTCCCTGATTCAATAGTATATCGAAAAGCCTTATTGCAGCTGAACCTACTGTGACAGGACTACACAATTTAGCGATCAACAGTTGTTGGTAAAGTACAAACCCGTAATTGTCGTCACAATTCACTTTCAGTTTCTGTCATTTTTCATGCATCTATTAGGAATACATAACTGTTGGATCGCACATGTAGCAATTTGACGAAGGGTGATTGCATTCTCGAAGATAAGGTCAGTTCGAATTCCTTTACTAGGTCATATGGCGTGCACTGAAGTTAAGTCAGTTGGCCTACGTCTGCTTTCATCTGACAGTCACCGCCGTTGGTATAAAATAACGCGAACGCTGGTATGAGCTGTAACAAAACGCTTTATTTGGACTGTAACTGTATGTAGAACTTTACAAAATGTCAACTTTACCCTACTCCTTATGGTATATGGTGCATTCTTTACTTCATTTTGAACAGAATTATAGATTTCAGGTCTGTCACCAGGTGTTTGTGAACAACATGCATCATTGTTAATATGTTTTATTAAGATTACCTGTCATAGTCGGGTCTGGGGTCGATCCAATCATTTTATAGTTTTCAAAATGACAAGCCAAAATCGCACACTAACAGTTTATTAAATGACGACCGGTTTCGGTGCACTATAAATATAGTGACTAAGTGCAATTTTGCACTTGTTATTATATACCCAATTTTTTTAACAAGATGACCAGATTGTAACGAATATGTGACAAGATGATGGTGACACAGTGCACCGAAACCGGTCGTCATTTAATAAATTGTTAGTGTGCGATCTTGGCTTGTCATTTTGAAAACGATAATATGTTTTACATTATTCTTAAGTAAATAAACCTATCTAATTGGACAAGTGCGTTATAATTTTACAATAAATTCCAAAGCATATGATTTTTGTTTTACTTTTTATTTAAATCATTTTTACAGAGAATCATGTCCAAATCCACTTTCATAAACTAAACCAATATGTGTTCTTCCACTTTTAAACAGGTGCTCGTAATTTCGCTGGTTGAGCGATAATAGGAGCAGGGAACATATCAAGGAAAATATACTTTTAACACTTAAATTTTCCGAAATAGTTCTGAGTAGCAGTAATAACAATTTGACCTATAGAAACCAAAGGAAAACACTTCTTACAGTGATCGCTACGACAATAGTGGCTCTAAGTGATCTCGCCATCATACACAATTACTAATTGGTAACAATTTCAGATAATAACTAAAAATTCCGAACAGAATATTAAGCATCTCTGTTCTTTATGTATGATATGGAGGAGGGCAGTCCAAAAGATAATTCTTACCCAGCCACTACCGAGAAACATAAAAAGTAACATTACCAGATATAGTGAAAAAAATAATATATTTTAACACACTTTAAAAAAAATTCAACTAGCCGTGGTGGAGTGTCCGATCGCTCTAAGGCGCCTTGCTCCCTGGGGCATGTGTACGTGTGTGTGTGTGTGTGTGTGTGTGAGTGTGTGTGAGTGTTTATTTTTCAATTTGATACGTGTTTTAATGTGGGAAAAGGAATTTATTCCAACATGGAAAATGAGATACTGAAAAAGTTATGAAAGTATATCGATTGTGTAATAAAAAAAGTAATCGATGATGAATTCTCGTTCTACTCGACCCCAAAGAATCTTGTTGTTAACGTTAAGCAAACTATACAATGGATTTTGGTAGCGCGTCAGGTAAAACACTGATAAATGATAAATTTGGATTACTTTCAGACCACTTACAAGTGAAATATATTTGTTAGGTCGAATTTGGGAAACCAAAGTTTTATTTAAGTATTTGACAAGCCTATTTTGTCCGTTATTGCACTTTCTGAACACGAAAATATGATTGTGTAAAAGACGAAGGAAGGTGGCTCATGATCCAAAAATAATTCAATTTATTACCTGTTGGATACTCAGCTCTGTCATAATAACAAAGTACAGTTCTCCAAAGTTCTTTGTTGAAATTGTCAAACTATGTAGATTATCGTCCTAATTTCGATCCGTTTCCTAAAACATCGAAAAACGTATTCACCCAGAGATATTGCCGATGTTACTAATTTGCTAATTAGTTGGAAATACCACACGCTTTCGCTGTAAGTTTAAGAACTTGCATAAAATTTATGTTATTCCTAGATGTTTCTTTGTTGCATGGAGCACTAAAAAATTACTTCAGAGAATTCATTACGATTCTTTTAGATTCTATGCGAAGAACTGCCTTTTCGGCCTTTATGCAAACCAACATTAAAAGTACTACAAGAATGGCATTGCTAATGTCTTTCGTTCTCTGTCAAAAACACATCAACCCACCTGTCTAAGACACAAAGAAACCAAACGCATACAAGCGATATAGCACGGAAAAACTGAATATTCGACTGGCTCTTACCTACCGCACTATAGTGCAAATAAATAAATAAAAAATTAAAAAAATAAAAATAAAAAATAAAAAAGGTAGTGATAAAACCAGCGATCAGCACTTGTAAACTACAACCTTGATCTTATTACTGTACCGAGCACTAAGGTAATATTCATTTAGTTTCAAGGTTGATTTCACAAACCAGGAGGATGATAAATATGGAAATAATTATGACAGTATGTATTTGGGGACTTCAAAGTCGTGCACACGACTAAAGACTACCATGAGCAGGTTGTCGCGCCAGGTAGTGGAACCGAAGGCTCTCTAACAAGTCTACAGTACCAGCTGGTAGAAGCCACTAGCCATCCGTCTCCCCAGAGTCTGCGGCTTAGGTTTGAGCCTCCAGTAGACCGCAACATGTACGAGTATATATGTACTACTACGCTGTTGTAGGTACTGCGACTGCACCGGAACGCTAATTCATAAAAATAATACTTTCGGTTACCAAAATTATTGAAGTTGTTGTATCACGATGGACGAGCAACATAAGGAATTGCAATAGTTTCATTAAAACTGTCTCAAATGAAGACCCCGATGGCTAGAGAGTGAAGTCGTTCGTAAACACGCGGAAATAGCTGACGATAAAATTCAGGGCCAGAAAATAGTTTCTGATATGAAGAGGAAAGTCAGTGAGAGATTATCAAAACTTATGTATATAATCAACTAAAGGTACAACACGACATAACCAGAAAATATGTCGAAAGTTTTAGTGAATCCACTTATAAGGCTAGGAGGAAATTATTCAAGAGGTTGCTGTTGTTCTGAACAGAGCGCGTGTGGAAACTAGAGATGGAGTCGATTTGTTACTACATAATGTTGATGACAATAACATTGGAACATTCTGTGAAGTTGAAAACCTTAAAGTACTTATCCATTGTCATGCTGCATACGTTTATGGGACTTTTAATATAGCAAAAAAATTTGTGAGCTACTTACGATCGATGGACTTGTTAATGAAGTTTATATTTCACTGTATTTGCAGCAGTTGTTAATAGACGTGAAAAGGTAGATTTGAAATTATCTGTGTCAGCCATAATTTCATACTCTCAAGAAAGTATGTGGAAGCTGGATGTAAAGTGAAGACTGATATAAGAAATCTAAGGTAACTTCAATAGAACAGAGAGCTAGTGGCAAAAGATACAAACATTGGGACTTTCTAATGATTTATATTCCAGAAATGAAACTAGGATGTTTCTCTTTTACATATTGCGTTTTTCATTGCTAGATCATTATGCCACTGTTTTGTTGAGGACTCAGTGTCAGCGATGTCTGTGTGGGTAAAACGAAAGAAACCTCCTACGACTACTTGTTGGATAGAAAAAAATACTCTCTTACCGCAATCCATGTGGGCTGAACTAATTTGCAATGAACATGGAATCACCAATGCGTGCGAAAATTTACACAGCAGGTGCAATAGTCTGTTCTACTAGTAAAACTCACATATATAAAGACCTTTAGTTACTAAAACAAATTCAATTCGACACCAGAATTACAATCAATTATGAAGAGGAAAAATCATGAAAGGCAAAACCTTTTGTCTGGATTTAAAATTCAGGAAGCAACAGATGAGAATCATCAATGGTTGAAAAGTACCGAAATAATTTGTCACAAAATATGAAAAATCAAAATCAAAATTGCTTAATGTTGATATTCTTCTTGGGTTTCCAGCCGTATCGTCGGCAGTGTTGACACAATATTTCTGCGGACCACCCAAACGCCATCTTCAGGCGAGAGTGTCGTCGGAAACTGAGTCTTGCCGTAATCGGCGGCCCTATATACGCCACGAAGTACTAACAGCGCGTGCGCCAGCGAGTCGTCTTACCGCAAGCAGTCGGTGCAACGCCTCAGTGGAGAAAACTGGCAGGAACGGTATATCGCTGTACATGCGCTAGTTGGTACAAGTGGAGAAAAGAGTGCGTTGTTCTTAACATTAGACAAAACCGGATTCCACATGTTGCTTAAAGGAAAAGCATAGTCTCGATTTATAAAACCGTCCGCCAACCTAGTCTCAATGGATTCCTTTAAAACACATCGCCAGATAGTCTAAAACGATATTTTGATGGTAAACTTTTTGAAGATCCTCTCTAGTTTTGAAGACACACTTCCGGCGTATGGAAGGAAAGCAGTCAATCTGCGGTTCTGGTTCTGATGATACTCCAATCTGCATAGCTCGACGGATCTGTATCTCTGTGAAACCATTCTCCTTAGACACAAGTTTCAGATCTTCTAGTTCCGCAACCGAGATGGCATAAGTTCTTCTAACGAACGTTCTCGAGAAACCTGTGCGTTGGTTCGGTTTCCGTTTGTGAAAGTTTTCTGTATACATTATGTCCCATGTCCCATGGTACACTAAGACATCCCAAAATGGAATCTTTCCATTCCACTCCACTTCCATCGTCATCTGATGCTGGAGTGAAGGCAATTGAAATAATCCCGTAACAGATTGAGGACATCAGATCCGTATGGGCACACCATGAACGTGTCATCGGCGAATCTCCAGAAGCAGGTCGGTATCTTCAAACTACTCCATAAATAGATTGCCGACTATGGGGGGATAATGGATTCCCCATAGCCACTCCCTCATTTTGTTCAATATCATCATCATCAGAAGCCAGTTCTATCACTTAGTGATGTAGCCTCTTTGAGTCGTCGTGTAACAAAAGATCCCGGTAGGTGCGGTGGTACTGTCAATATGAGTATGGTAAAGGTAGTAAATAAACACCATTTGCATTTGTAAAAAAAAAAAAAAAAGAAGTTCTGAGTCTCAGTTCGTTGATACGTGTTAACTAGAAGTTTCTGTTATCTAACAACACTAATTGTCAATTTGGCCGTGAAAATTATCAACTTCAATCCGAAGTTCCCGCACCACCAGCAGGATTAAAAAAAAATTAAGTATGTTTAACCCTTTCCGGCCAAGTGGTTTCAGCCAGAAACCACATTTTTACTTTGCCCGCTTTTCCGGCTCAGTGGTTCCTTCTTGAAACCGCCACTCCTCATTGATTGCTGGTGGCCTCTAGCGTCAGAGCCAGCTTCTTGTTGCAATAGGGAAGTGATTGTTGTCGGCTAAAAGACTAAATTTGTGTAGCACTGCGCAGAGTAAAAGTGCTTTAGACGCAGACTTCATTAATGAAATTAGTTTGTGACATCAGTACAGCACATAATTGCAGTTTCAGATAATCCATTATTCTTATACTCCATTTAATGATATTTTTGGGAGATGTCTATATTCATAACTATAATGTAAAGTTAATTTCTTTACAAAAATGTGGGTGGTTGCAGAATGAAAGCACTGGGACGTAACGATCTTCAAACGGTAAATATATAGGTTGCTTTCTCTTTTATTCTTTGTAGCGTGTCAGTATAGGTAACACAGCGCCGTCAAGAGTAAAGCAGAGATTCAGGGCATCTGACCTAAACAAAAATATGCAAATGGAGGTACGTACTTGCTCAAAATTCAAGTGATACTGAGTCGGCTGCTTCAGATATTGTAAGTGAATCATACGAAACTGATGATGAAATTCGACTTCTTTCATCTGAATAGACCGTAGTTGAATTTTAAGAGAAAGTGAATGAAGTTGTTTACTGAAAGTGATTGTTCACGTTAGTAGCGGCAACAATGACAATGAGTTATGTTGTGACAATACAGAACAAAAAGAACATATTCAATGGATGCAACAGATACTGTCAAAAGAAACAACTCAGTTTTCATAGGAGTATAATTCAAATGACCCCTTCTGAGAAATCGAGCCCCACCGGAAACTGTCGTAGAATATTTTATTGTGAAACACAAATTGTATTGTTATCACACTACATTATTGCTTTTATAGACAATAAAAGTGGATTTTGAAAGAAATTACTATGATTTTCTTCCTGTGTTTATTCATTGGCCTCAAAGGGTTAATTAAATACAATAAGAGGTCCTTGTAGGAGCGCGGCAGGAGAACTAATTTTAACTGTTACTGTAAGTTCACCTACAAGATTAATCACAGGCACCGTAAATTGCTTTAGATCTTTTTAAACTCACACAGCGAGGTTAACTGCCTGCTAGACCCGAAGTTTCGTATTAATAGTTAACGTACTTTATCTTGCCACAACTGAAGGCAAGTCAATGGCAAATTCAATGATCCATTCAATTGTTTTCTTGACTGAATGAAATACTTTCAGTAAATCAGATTCATCTCCTTACAATAATAATACACACACCAAATAGAACTTCATAATAAGTTCAAAATGTCTTTCAACATACCATATCCATATTCACTGTCGTCTGATATAATACGTCAACTAAAGGCAATGCTCGAAAGAAACGTTAACTCAGAACGACAGACAACAATGAAGAAACAACATTTTGCTTTAATATTTGCAAACGATCGACGCAGCCGGATTCGAAGCCTCGTAGCCGTCGGTTAAATGTCGATAGTGACCTGATACAGCAATGTTAGTAGCGGCGGCGACGACGCTGCCCTTGTTCATTGCGACACCTTCATCGTGCACGGAACAGAAAGCAAACAAATAAAAACCTTTTATAAGTATCACATCATGAAGTTACAACATTTATACACAAATAAATATATACAATTTCATAGTATTTACGTACAACAACTAAACTTTCATTTGTATCCTGCAAAACAAGGCTGATGCCTAGATGGGTTCGTCAATGTTTGTCCCACTACATAGGCTCTTCCATTTCTTTCGATATTTAGTTGTCAACTGAGTCCTGCTGTCTTCCTTATGTTTCTGTCGCTTTGTTCAAAATACTGGCCATAAAAAAATAAAAAAAATAAAAATAAAAAAAACGTAGACGTCAGCACATGACTGTATAGCTTAGTCGTTTCTACGTCCGATTTTTCACCAATTAACTGTTACTATTTTTTGAGGAGTAAGACGCCTCGTTTCCTTATTGTACGACCTGGTGACATCTAAACTAATCGGTACAAATCAGGATTGATTCCACTATAGCTCTTGTGCTCAACGACTGGTTTTCGACTTGAAAATTGTCAGCAATTAGTGTCATATATTTATATTCACCAGATCTAGATTTCCATCACTGTGTGATCATTCAGTGCTTAAGACAAAACATATAAAACGTTTCGACCTCCATGTTTTAACTGTTTGTCGTAGGCATTGATAATGGTCACACAGTGATCGAAATCTCGTGAATAAGCAAAATATTTACCACTTATTACTGACAATTGTCTACTAATTGGTACAAATATTACTAGTCCATATTTCTTTCCACTCCAAATCGCAGAGTAAGTAGGGTTCTATTTCCGTTCAAATGTTTGTATAGCTTAAGGGACTTAACTGCGGGGTCATCAGTCCCTAAACTTACAAACTACTTATGAGCTACCTTATATTACAGACGACACAAACATCCATGCTCGAGAGGGGATTCGAACCCTCGACGGCAGACAGCCGCTCGCACCGCAACACGGCGCTCCAGTACGCGCGGCTAATCTATTTCCGTATTACGAGAAAACAAATTCTTACATCTTCTGCTACAACTACAGGGTGATTCTAAAGCCACTATATATTTTGTACGTAAACAAATTTTATTTACCAATATGCAATGACACTGCAATGTTACAATAGAAAATGATTTCAGTACATTTCAGTGTGACCATCTTTCATGTCTAGGCAAGCCTCCAAGCGCTCCACTGTAAACCGAAATACCTACCCAAGCATATCTGATGTAATATCAGCAGCTGCGGCTCTAATAAGCTGTGTTAAGTGTTCAGTGCTGCGGATCTTCACCTGGTGTATCTTAGACTTGATAAACCCCATGCAAAAAGGTGAAAGAGTGTCAAGTCAGGACAGCGGGGTGCCCACATCCGTGGAGAGGCACGACCAATCATTCTGCCGGGAAATGCTTGATTCAGATAACCCCGAATAATGAGGGCAAAATGGGGTGGTGCACCATCCCGTTGAAAAACAGTACCCATACGAACAACAAAGTGTGCTACAGGAGTGGCAACGGGACGCAGCAAAAGTGAATGTGTGGTTAGGGATAACGAGGTCAACAGTGTACGGGCCCAACTTCGCAGAACAAACCGTTACTGGAACCACATACCTAGATATGTTGGAACAGTTTTTGGAGCCTCAGTTGATATTTGATGGGATTATGGATACTGTTTTTCAACAGGATGGTGCACCATCCGTTGTTCGGAATTATCTGAATCTAGCATTTCCCGGCAGGTGGATGGATTGGTCATGCCTCTCCACGGATGTGGGCAGCCCGCTCTCCTGACGTGACACCCGTAGACTTTTTGGCATTTAGGTTTATCAAGTTTTTGACGTATCCTCTTACCTTAATTCTTTCGTTCTTATTTGTACTTTACAGTTTAACTTTTTTTTCTCTTTCCACTGGGTGGGCCTACCCAAGCGCTGTTCAACTGACAGCAACGGTTTCCATACAGAGTATGAAATGTGCTTGGTAATTTCGCGTAGGCTTTATCCTGAGCACAATTATTTCGGTCTATGTTCACATGAACATACCGGCTTGATTAAACTTGACAAAGGAAAATGGCGCGCAACGGATAACGCATTTTGTTTGTTTGTTTAGAATTAACGGAACCAGTACACATCCACCTCAAGAAAGGGTACGTCTAGTTTTAAACCCCCAGGTTAAGTTCGAACAAATACCAATTTCAATCCTCATAATGATTGTGAGATCCCTTTGTTTCCCGTCCAAAATGGGGAGAAACTGAGGGTTAAATCAGTTATTCTGACACAAAATTTAATCATAAAGGGTTTATTTTTTTAGACAATTTGCTATAAATATTGCTCAACTGGCCTCCTACTGCTTTTAACTACTCTGTACACTATTCAATGTCACACATGGTGGGTGAGGAGGGGGGTAGGAAATCTGCACACAAACGGACATAAAATATGCAAATCACTCACTGCATGATTAGCGCAAAGCTCTATACATTTACTAGTCAAACTAATCCTGCTGGTCGAACAGTAAGTGGGCTTGTGGACGCAATATACAGAACAAAATTTACGATTTCTTTAAATTTACCTAAAGACATTTTATTAAATCAAATTCCACTTCCTCACTTATGACTTTAATTCTCTTGTGCGTTTCTTGCCACATTCTGGAGAATTTTGCGCAGCAAGCAGCACCAGCGTCCGTACATTTCGATGGTCTCCTTCCAACCCCCTAAAGATGGCTTCCCTTACCTCAACCGTCCGCCAATTCGAACCACGCCAAGAAGACGCGCCCTGATTGATGGAGGCAGGTGCAGCCAACTAGCCACCTTCCTTTTACTCGTTCGCGAATCCACCTCCTACCATCGACCAGCAGCAAAGCCTGCTAAACTCTTTGCAATACTAGCTGCCTACACAAAAAAAGCGAAAAACTCACAAACTACCGCCACCATCATGCTAAAGTACCCCTACTGGTTCAACTATGCTCAACCACTCCTTCGCTCACGCTGTGATGGGAAACATGGGAGTGTGACATGAATAATAAGAAAAGTGAGAAAAACATGAGCAAGGTAGGAGAAATTGGCAAAATCGATTAGGTGAACTAATGAGGCGGTATGACAGTAACGTCTCACGTTTTGGTGTATTTCTGTTGTTCGAGCCTAAGTACTTTCCTTGTTAGTATCTGCTTTCAAGGAGGAACTAGTTTCCTTCCAAGACAGTGGGAGACTAGGGTAATGTTTCCAAAGACGACCCGTAAACGTCAGGGAGCTCTAGGTCCTTTATATCTGACTTATGTCCGAGGTATCAGAGAATAGACACCATACGTGTAATACAGAAGTAGTGTTGCTAAGGTCGCTGCGACTGCTCAGGACGCTGTTTCAAAATATTCAAATGTTTGTATAGTCTATGGGACTTAACTACGGGGTCATCAGTCCCTAAACTTACAAACTACTTACGAACTAGGACGGCACAAATGCCCATGCCCGAGGGGGGATTCGAACCCCCGACCGTAGTGGCCGTGCATACCGTGACTGGAGCGCCTTAGTCCCCTCGGCTACCGCGGCCGGCGAAGCTATTTCTCCGGAATCTTTTGGCAGTGCAGGTGTGTATATGGTGGGGATGAGGCTGTCGAGGTACAGCCGAGGGGCCTAAGTGCGCCAGTGGGGCACGTGCGGGGCGACGCCCGCTCGGCAACACGTGACCCACTTCTGGCAGCGGATGCTATTCAGGCGTCAACGCCCGCCGGCACCGTTGCTCTCAGGTGACGTCACGAGTGGAGCTGCGAAGACAGACAAGAAGAGCACACGGGGCTCCGCGAGGCGAGGCGTACAACTGCCGCATCATTTCCGTAGGCGGAAAAACCGACCGACCGCCCGACTTTTAGGTCTGCTTGACGCGGAAGCTGCTGTTGCACTCAATTCTCTCTTTTTTTTTTTTTGTCGAGCAGTGCTCTCCTCGGACGGACGTGACGCGTCCCGTACTATCCTTGAAGAATTTGGATGCTTCAGTGACTAAAACCTGCTGAACTACTCAAAACAGTTACGAAATTCTTTCTGTCCCTTGTTAAGTGCTGTCAGGAAGTTTCGCCCTTCAACACCGGTAGGGAAAAAGGATAGTGTTGAAGTTCAACGTCCCTAGACGCTGACTGTGAAGTTTCGAGTAAAAGACGTGTAAGCCGCCAGGAGGCAGTTCAATTAACATGAGGTATTTCAGTATCAGCAAAAATGTTTTACATGTAATTTTTACTAGTAACACGCTGATCACTGATGTTGAAACGTCCCTGTGGGTCAGGCAGTAACGTCTTTGGCTCAGAAAATAAATCGAATAGTCATATCTGTAAGCAGGTTGGCACTACATGCCAAAGATATGCAGCAGCTCATTAATTTCGTTCTATCGGGGAGGTTATTGTTTGAACTGAGTCGAGACGATTATATTCATTTGAGTTGTAAGGTTTTCTTGTCCGCAAGGACGGCTGAAAAGAATACTCTATCAATAATTTTCACAGAATATATGACATCAACTGCGAAACGGCAAAGCTGAAAATGCGTACCCAGCCGGGATTCGAATCCCGACTGCGTACACATTTTCCCCATTGCCCAGTCGCAGTTGATGTAATATATTCTGTGAATATGAAAGAATAACAACTGCAGGACCAGAAGTGACGTCTGATCTTTCGAAACAGACGCCACATGTATATATGTACCAATAATGAAAAACAAACGTAGGCGTATACAAGATATTTCGGGAGGGGATTTCAATGAATGACTACTGTAATAACGTGTAATGTTATTAGGTTCGCAGACGAGAGTAGTACTGTACATACTTTATTATTTTTCATTGGAAATTACTGACGTCATCATCGTATACAAACAAAATTAGAAAACTTCTTAGGAATATACGTATTCTCCAAAACAGGAACAAGGAAAATCATAACATGATGTTCAAATGTTCAAATGTTTGTAAATCTATCGGACCAAACTGCGTGGTCATCAGTCCGTAGTTTACAAACTACTTAAACCTAGGTTAACTAACCTAAGGACAACACACAAACACACCCATGCCCCAGGGAGGACTCGAACGTCCACGGCGAGCAACCGCGCGCTCCGCAGCGAGACGCTTTAGAATGCTCAGCTACTCCACCGCGGCAATCATAGCATGAAGATCGGCAAATATGGATCAGAACACGGATGGCAATCGGAGTGCAGAACGTGAAGCTTTCAATAGCTTCTGAAGCATTATCAGAGAAACTCTTAAATGATCAAATGTTTGCAGAGCTTATGGGACTTAACAGCGGTTCATCGGTCCCTAAACTTACAACCATGCCCGAGGGGGGGGGGGGGGGAATTAGAACCCCAGACAGGGAACGGCCTCGCGTATCGTAGCAAGGCGCCTCAATGCCGCTCAGCCGCGTCGAGAAAGACGCTCCCTTACTAAAATGTTTGTAGTACGTGAACGCTGTCAATGGCAAAAAAATAAAAAAATAAAAAAAAATTAAAAAAAAAAAAACAAAATAAATAAATAAATAAATAAAATTGCAGTTACTCTTTGACTAGACGGAAACTTTGATTCGTTTACATAGGAACATAATGAAATATTGATGACTCACGTTGTAATTACTAATGATAGTGTTGAAAACCACCTCAAATCTCTAAAGTATAATGAAGATCCAGGACCCGACAGTTTCTACACAAAAATTCTGTCTGATTTAGTCCCCCCCCTCCCCTCTTTATCGTGATTTACCCTGCGTACATGAAGCCAGGAATTGTTCGTAGTGATTGGAAAACGTTAAACAAGCAAGTCACACTCATCTATAAGGAACAGGCATACTCGTAGTGCAAGATGACACCTGGGAAATACTAAGTAAAGTGCTCCTTATTTCAGTAGTAATCAGCATAACTATTAATACACTGGAGTCGAGACGGTCAATTCCTCTATGCACAACTGTTTGCAGTGGGCAACAGATTCATGATTTTTATCCAGGTTTGCACCTCTTCAGTCAGAACATATCAACGGCCACGAATGTCTTCAGGGCTCCAAAAGCTAGGGGAATCGCATGGCGAGAAATGTGTAACGGCTCCCCAGCATTGGGAAAATATTGATATATTGATGTGCTAAAGAAAGGTGCTACTTTTTGTTAGCTTTGTCAGTATTTTGGGAGGGTTTGAACCCCAGAAACCACCGACCCCCTTCCCCCCACCCGGCTACGCCCATGAAAACAAATCAGTTGAAAAGTTTGTAAAAGTTGTGGACAATTATGTAAATCTTTTTTATTGTCACTTTTAGATAACATTGTGAATAACTACTTTTGCTAAGGGACCGTTGTTGTGTAGAAGTTGATGTGACAACTTTTATTTAATGAAGCATTCGAACTAACCTTATTTTATTTCACTTAGAAGTTAGTAATAGCTCTCACTTGTTATGTAACTAACTCGTTTCATTCTTGTTCGTGTGGAGGGATAAATTAGTGTTCATTGTAATAATTATCTTATGTAGGACAATGCAAGTATGATCAATGTTACGTGTATATAATATAAAAGGAAGTGGTTGATCAATCTTAGTTGCCTAGTAAGAGTCACGTATCCGTCAGTGCAGTTAAAATTTTATCAGAAATAGATTAATCAGAAGTTCTCAAAATTTTATGTGAAACAAGAACAGTACCATGTTAGATTAACAGTATTGAGAAATTCATTGAATCAGTCTTTATATTTTTATTTAACTCAGATGTGTGATTTCAGATTTAAGTTGAGATATTTATAGCAACAGAAAGGAGTACTTTTGCAGAACCCTTATTGTTGATTATTCGAATAACAGAAAGTTCAGTGTCATTTAAAGTGGAATGAGTTACAGTGTGTGCTTCAGGGGCAGATAGCATTCTTTGGCAACATTGTTTAAGAAAAGCTCCTATAGTATTGCGGTTTCACTTAATATAACGATTCCGCTGGCGACCCACATAACATGCGTCTGTGACCTCCGAAAGAAATTAACTGTAGCTCTCATTATTTACGAGTTAAAAGCTCCGATATGAAACTTTAACTAGAAAAGAAATATGTTTTCCGTCGATCCACATTCGGTGTAATTCTTGACAACAGTTTAGACATCCATTAACACTCTGATTAACTTAAACTCAATTAAATCGAATGAATAGTTGCATAGACGGATAAACACTACGATTCATAATTGTAAAAGCAACTACGGTCTTCATAGCTACACAAACGAAGAATCAATTAAATACAGTGATACTGATAGTTTAAATTTTATATAAATTGTCAGGACATGTCTTGCATATATTTCAGTGTCATAAAAGGACATAAAGGTAACATTATTAGACATCAATAGACGCACAGGGAAGCTAAATATGTTCAAATGTTTGTAGAGCTTATGGGACTTAACTACGGGGTCATCAGTCCCTAAACTTACAAACTACTTATGAACTAGCTTATACTAAAGTCGGCGGCACAAACATCCATGCCCGAGGGGGGATTCGAACCCCCGACGGGGAACGGCCTCGCGCATCGTAGCATTCAATGCGCTCGGCCGCTCCGCCGCGGCCAGGGAACATATATCATCCCAAGATGCCATCTGCTTGATCTAATTGATGCCAGAATCATCGCAAGCATTATCGCATTACATAAAAAAGGAGACAAACAAAATGTCAACAATTACAGAGGCGTATCATTTCTTCCAGTGCCATACAAAATATTAGCAAAAATTCTGCTGAAAAGAGTTGATGAAACTTTAGATGGAAAACTGAGAGAATATCAGAGTGGATTTCGAAAGTTTTGATTTATGGGAGAACTATCTCAGCCATTTGAATTAAAAACTGGTGTTTGGCAGGGAGATGGATTACTATCTTTACTGTTGAACTCTGTTGTAGAAAGAATTGTAAGGATATGAAATTTGCAACTACAAAATCAGCATATTCAACCAATAATCCTGGGAAGAAGAAAAATGGAATCAAGTTAAACTGCGTGGTCTTTGCACCCGATTTTACAATCCTTTGAGAAAATCTGACTGAAGCAGCAACTCAAGTAAACCTTCTGAAAAACATAGAACTGGGCTCACAATTTCAACTGAAAAACCTAAATTCATGACAAACATAAAACATTCACCAAAATACATAGAAACACAACTAGGTAAAATACAGCGAGTTGTTCAATTTAAATGTCTTGCAGAAGTTATACAGGAAAACTGATTAGAAAAGTTTGCAATAGGTGTACCATTCAGTAAAATGGAAAGAGCATATATCTTGACAAAAAATATCTACAATGAAAAATGCATATCCAGAAAAACTAAACTAAAACACTAGACCTCTGTAGTAAGACCGGAGTGTTTCTATGAACTACTAGTTGTAAACCCGGCGTCGCCCGGGTGTTTGTTTATCCTACACTCTCGTAGTCCACATCCCCTTCCCCCTCTCTCTCTGCATCCACTTCTTTCTCTCCCATCTCTCTGTTCGTTTCCACCTTTCCCTCTATCGGCAAAGTTTTCTGCAAGATACCCTCTGTCACGAACCAAACAAACATGTATGTACCCAGTGATCTTCCTCTTGGTTTGAAGGTCATGTGTGAAAACCTTCATAAATATTGGACCAAACTATGCATTTTTTAAATTCCGTTAAGTACCCTCCACCACCCGCCGAACGAATTTTTATACAGACAGTGATATTCCTCCTGTTTTTAAGGTAGAGTGTGTATAATTTCATCAATATCGATACAAAACCATAGATTTCTATGCAATAGAAATGCAGGGTCACGTTGAAAAATTTGCTTTGTTCTTCTCAAATATTCCAGTTTTATTTCATACTACCCTTGTTCTGAGAATAACAAAAACAACAAAAACGGTCCTGTGAAATCGGTCGAGCCGTTCTCAAGTTATGGCGGGACCAAGGTATTTAGGGATCCAGTTTTATGTTGCAAAGTACCCTCCCCCATGCATCGTAACTTAGGCAGACGGTGATGTTCGTCTTGTTTTGAAGGTCAAGCGTGCGAAATTTCTTGAAAATCATAATGAAAGGTAGATTTCGTGAGTCTGTAGGAGAAGTATGCTCCGCCATGCACCTATCACAAAACACTTTCTTAGCTGACACTTTCTACCTATAAACCACATTCCTGCCAAATTTCAGCTTCATAGGTGAAGTTGTTTTCGAGATTTCGTGTTTAGTCAGTGAGTGATTAAGTGAGTGACCTTTCGCGTTTATATAGACAGAGATTGAGAAAACAGATTGCTTAATTTTGGATGCAAGATAATTAAGGTACGCTTGCAGACAAAAGTAAAGATTAACATGCAAATCTGTAATGCTAACTTCATTTAATACAAGTTCATGCCTGATGCGACAGTTTTACGGCATCTACAGCGAAGCTGTTGTGAATGGAAAACTTCTTTTTGTTTCATAATTTTGCTTATGTGTTTGTGGGAGGGTGGGTGGGTGGTTGGGTTCGATGGGTGGTTGAGTGGGCCGCGGGGTGGGGGGGTTCAGTTTACCAATCGCTTCATAAACGTCTGAAATGACATGCAAATTTTGTTGCAGGTTCTTAACTACTCCCATTTTCCAATAATTGACGCATAAATGTGGGTATTCTCACGAGGTGGCCTCTCATTATTTATGACGTCATATCTCCTGAGCTATGTGTCATGCTCTTTTGTTTTTGGGCCTGGAACCTTTGTGGATGTATGGTGAACAGTTCACCAAAGTTTCATTACAATCGAATGAATAGTTCATGAATACATAGAGGACATACAGAAAAACATTCAGTCTGAACAGAATAGAGGTTATTGAAAGACGGATCGTTAGGTAAATAATGGTTGCGATACAAACTGCAGATAGTTGCAAAATGAGAAGCAAGAAGGAGATTTATGAAAATATAGAGAAAATATCAGAGATCATGACAAAGCGAAGATTAATATTCTTTGGACATCTCTTCCGAATGAATGAAAACACACTGGATAAACAAATTTTACTTCATTTCTGGAAAAAGAAAGCAACAATTGCCTGACTCACAGAAGTAAGAAAAGGTGTAGAAAGAAACAACATCAAAGTATCAGAAAAAGCAGACAGAAATACTTTTAAGAATAAGATACTAAATTTAGAAGTCTTTCAAGACAGAAGTAAGAAAACAGGAACAACAGGGACAGCGGAAAGGAATAGACACATGGGGAGAAGATGAAGAAGTACTGAATGAACAGGGGAGGGGGGGGGGAGAAAGGAGAGGAACTGAAGCAAACGTCGCATTGTCTTTATGCTACCTGGCTGAAAAACACCGATGAAGGACATCCAGTGATCAGCTTTGTAACTGGTCACTTGTAGGGGATCCCCCTACCCCCCTTTCTCCCTCCCCCCTCCCCAATCGCACCAGTGTCGTTGACCTCCGCAACAGAACGCGAATTGGTATCGTTAATGTTAGCCCGAAATGAGTAACTCGACATGCGTTATTCAACACTGAAATCGATATATAGCTTATCTTTTCGAAGAGGAGTGACGAGTGATTTATCGTGCGATGGGTATCGGGAGTGATTTGTGGGCGCGTTAAGTACTAACGCAAGCTCCTCACGCATGTCCTCTGTCCCAGGAGGCGAGACTCGCGCGCCAGCTGCCGGCGGTGGCAGGTGTGGCGGAAGCTGCCGGCGAGTTCTCGACCTGCGATATCGACTATCGACGGGCGGGTATCGCAATTGTAGGTGGGCAGGCCGGTAATGTCTTCATTGCGGGGCCGACGCCTGTCCGGCAGCGCCGCCTGTGGTGGTCTTCGCGCGCCGTGGCAGGTACCTATTAGACGGCGCGCCGCCAGTCGGCACAGGAGAAGGCGGCGAGCTGAGTCAAGCCAGCCCGTGGGCACACGCAATTAAACGCGCAGGCACTTGCCGCGTGTGAGAAACTGCTTGCTTTATTACCGCGGACGCCTCCGCGCGTGTATATGTGTGTGTGTGTGTGGGAGAGAGGGTATTATTTTGTGTTTTTTGTCTGCGCACTGCTGTATGCATATGTGTGTGTATGTGTGTGTGTGTGTGTGTGTGTGTGTGTGTATTTGTGGAGAGAGGAAGGGCTACTGCGCACACGTGGAGGAGAAACAGTTCACAGCTTCCGGCTCTTCTCGTAATGTGTGAGAAAACTGAGCTCCGCATTGTTCGTGCCGAGAGTTCGAGGTGGAAGTTACGTTGTGTTTTATGAGGTAGTCGTGGTTATTCGGCTACGAATGAGAGCAGTTGTTGACCGCGTAAACTTCCACACTACGGCTTCGTAGCGTCAGACGTGCTCCGTTTTTCTTTTTGCAAGACTTGACGTTAAGTTCGGTGTGGGAATGATGGTTACACCAGGAAATGTGGTTATGAGCGCAGTAATAATTAATTGCCGACACTTATGGTCCATCTGGTAGTAGTAGATGCTTTTTTACTTTTATTATTATTTGTAGTACAAGCTATCGGGAAACATTCGACAAGTTTGACACTTCCTACCTTTTTCTAAACGTTTGTCCCTTACCATTGTTTTGCATGCTGTAGTCTCTTTCTACAATACCGGAAGAGGGCACGCAGTACGAACTCTGTCAGGCGTGTGAAATCTGATTGGCCAAAGAATAATGCTTCCTAGCCAGTTCTCCGCCGCTAAACATTGAAAAACAATAGACTGTTTGCTGTTTACGACTTTCCTGCCGGTATATGCCTAAAGTATGACGACAAGAAGATAGAACAAGTTGACTTTCTCAAATTCTTAGGATCACCGCTTGATAATAAATTTAAAATTCCGCAGAACTGCTGAAGCGCCTAATCATGTCCGTGTTTGCTATGCAAATGTTGTCAGACAGGCAGATAGCCGGCCGCGGTGGCCGAGTGGACTAAGGCGCTCCAATCACGGTCTGCATGGCCACTACGAGTCGGGGGTTCGAATCACCCCTCGGGCATGGATATTTCTGCCGTCCTAGTTCGTAAGTAGTTCATAAGTAGTTTGTAAGTTTAGTAGTTAAGTCCCATAGACTATACAAACATTTGAACATTTTTTTTGAACAGGGAGATAGACAAGTAAAAAAGCCAGCGTATATGCGTGCATCACATTCTATAATGTCATACCGGGATTGTTTTCTGGGGTGATTCAACACTCCATGCTGAAGTTTTCAGAGTCCAAAAACGTGCGATACGAATCATTTGTAGTGTCAACTCAAGAACATCCTGCAGAGGGCAATTTAACGATCTGGGGCCTCTAATGAAACATCTGTAATGAATATCTTTTACTTTCTGAAACAAGAAGCTTATTCAATGGGATCAATAGTGAAAAAAGAATAACTTTCATAAATAATTCAAGGATTTAAGGATGGATAGAGGGTTTTGGGCGCTCGACATCTAGGTCTTCAGCGCCTGGTCAAATTGAAGTCGGTAACAAGCAAGAATTGTAACAATAAAGAAACTGACAAAACAAAGAAGAGCCACCACCAAATAACACGTGCAGCTGAAGTAAAATACAGAAGAAGAACATTAGTGATGACAGTGGGAGATGTACCCCACTGGAAGAGTTCGAGAAAGAGGTAAATATTCCTACTTTGGCACAGAAAGGTGTCCACTATTCAGCAACACACATTTTCAATAACATACCATCAGTCGTAGAAATTTTAACTCAAAATAAATTTCAATTCGAAAAGGTTCTATGAGATTTTTGGGTTGCCAACTCATACTCCATCGATGAATTTCTTAGCAGAAGTGATTGATGTATGTTATTGTACATAATATTCACAAATGTGAAACCGATCGAGGTGGCACAATGGGCACGCACTGGACTTGCATTCGGAAGTATAGTGGTTCAATTCCACCTCCGGCCATCGAGATTTAGGTTTTCCGTGAGGCAAATGCCGTGATGGTTCCTTTCAAAGGGCACGGCAGATTTCCTTCATTATCCTTATCCAAAACTCCGAGCATTAGCTCAGTCTCTAATGACCAAGCTGTCGACGGGATGTTAAATCCTAAGTTTCGTTCCTCCTCCTACAAATGTGAATATTGTGTTCCGCCTGACGTCAGTATCAATCATGTGCAGTAATTTGATCTTTGTCAATAAGTGTTGTTAAAAAAAAAATTCAAGATTTAGTATGTGGTAATAAGTTTTATGTCATATATTATTCAAATGGGAAAACGCCAAGATACGTATTTATTTAATGACGATCGCTTTCGGAGGACTTTTCCACCATCATCTGGGCATATTACATTTTATACATACCGTATATTATTTTACCTTTATATATATTTAAAAATATGTATATCTTATGTATCAATTTTATCATTAAATCATGTATATTTACATCAGGGTTAACCTATACATTCCGTCGTATCTGCAATCCAGAAATTATGTCCTTTCTATAACCGAGACCCTAGCAATCATATGGAACTTAATACAGCCAAGACATTCATATTAAAACCTAGACATTAGTTTCAATCTAGACAGTGGGTCATTCCAACACCTATTTATAGATAACTAAATGCGACATACACATTGGCTAACATCACACGTAGGCCTCGGATGGTGCCTATCAAGGTCAATCTATACATTTTGTTTCATTTGCAACCTAGACATTAAGTCAGATTCGTAACATACTTTGGCAATTCGAAATAAATAAATCCTGTATCACAACAAGAATATCTTTATTATGAATTTACACGCCCACTCAGTGAAGACTCAATCTTTGATGTTATTGATGGACGCAAATAGTAGCTTATCTTACAGGCAGGCTTCACATTTGTTACTTTTGAGGATTATCAACGTAGGCTGTGTGTCGTCTCCCATCCATTGCCCCTCTCTCGTCTCTGTTTAAAGCCACCAGAACTGCAACTTGTACTGGTTTTCACCATTCATCTTATTCCATTACACACTTTCAGCGAATATATAATTAGAAACTCTACTGTAGCTTAAGGTATACGACATGTATTCCTGCGAAATAATAGTTTTCTGTACATTAGAAGGAAAAAAAATGTATTACGTAATCTTAATTTCCCGCATCTATGCATCTATAGAATAAGGGTCTAATGTCAGGCTAGAATTATGTGACAAGTTGTCTTCTGCAATAACTGATAATATTGTAATATTTTATTTGTTCATGCTTTTTGTAAGTTTTATTATGAAACTGAAATTTGTTCCCTAGTATCCACTCCTTAACGTAATATTATGTAATAAAATTACTTGTATGTAATTAGCTTCCAAAGCAGATTTCTGGTATGGTGCTGCCACAATGCGCCAATATCTATACAACAAGCCTCTAAGCTGTCAGTATCTTACAAGCTGTTTAGTTTTAATTTATGTATTTTTACATGAAGACTAAGCGCTATGTTGCACTAATTACTTTACCTCCATTTTTAAAATAAGGTGAAGCTAGTGCCCTTTGATCATATATAAATGTCATTTATTTTGTAGTTACGTTATTTATTCCATGTCTTTTATTATTTTGACAGATGACCTTCTTATAAAATGTAATATGACCAGATGATGATGGCACAAACCTCGGAAACCAATCGTCATTAAATAAATACGTATTTCGAGATCTTGGGCGTTTTCATTTTTGAAGAATAGTTAACTATCAGATCGCCTCCAAAATCTGCAGTGTCAGGTAATGTCAAGTTCCATGTCATTTAAAATGTAAATATTCTTAAGACTTCGTTCTTTTCTGGCTGATTCCACATCCTCACAATGGTAATTACATTTGGGATCTGTGGAAAGTACATTAACATCTCTGATGTCATTTTGTAAGTGTTTATTGTTTCCTGGCATGTTTTATATTGAAGAAGACCTCCTCAATTTGAATAAATTGGTGAGAAAATTATATCAAATCTAATGTAATGTGATCTCTACCATGGACCATGGTAACGCGTGGAGGCATGAATGCTTATTCGGGTTGACTGGGCACTTGCGGTTTTGCCATCCACACGGCATTCACCTGGTTCCCAAGTTCACCTTTGGTGGTTGGCACTGGGTCTCAGCACTGCACCCGTCTTTACTGCATATCCCACACATTTCCGACTGGCGACAAATCTGAAGATCTGGTGGGCCAGCGGAAAAGGCTGACATCCTGTGACAACAATGTTTGCAACCCTAAGGGACCAAACTTCTCACGTCCTCGGTCCCTAGACTTATAAATTACTTAACGTAACCAGACTCGAACATAAGTCACGAAACTCCCAGTGAATTTCTGCAACTTCGCGACTGCAGCGATGCCCAGCGGCTGGATCGTATAATTATGCAGCGTAAAGATCGAAAAATGAATGTAAATGAAATCTCTCATTTACAAAGGATGCTCAGAAGTAACAGAATAATATTATGAATAACAAGTGTTCGTCTACAGTTATTAGTTGTACTTTTAGGCACACAAGTAAACTTTAACAATTCAAATGTTTGTATAGCTCATGGGACTTAACTACCGGGTCATCAGTCCCTAAACTTACGAACTACTTATGAACTAACTAATCCTAACGACCGCACAAATATCCATGCTCCAGGGGGATTCGAACCCTCGGCCGTAGTGGCCGTGCAGACCGTGACTGGAGTGCCTCAGTCCTTTCGGCCACCGCGGCCGGTTTTAAACAATTAATTCATGTCCAAACTTCTGCTCTCAATCAGAATCGCAAATACTGGACTACTATTTCAAAAAAAAAAAAAAAAAAAAAAAAAAAAAAAAAAAAAAAAAAAAAAAAAAAAAAAAAAAAAAAAAAAGGAAACGACAAGTCTGTATACTAACATATTTTGGCGGTTACCTACTAGTTTGGTAAAGTGAATACGTAGCTACAAATAAAATTGTTCAGACATAACTATTAATGTTAGCACGTCACTTTATTGAAGTTATTCAGTTTGATACCTGCCAAGTAGCTAAAACAATTATGATAGGTACAAGAAAGGCACAGAAACAGGGACGAGGTGAAAAGGTTGTTTATGCAGCGATTTCGAATCTAGTCCCATACAATGTAAAAATGATGTTTACTTTTGAAATTATTACAATGTCCTAAATCCGCTAAAACGAAACTCGTGCAACATGTCAGTACGCACCGAGCACGCGAACATAATCAGAATCAGTTCCTTTTATATACTTCAGCACATCAAGTAGCAATTTATTTCTGCTTTCAAAATATTTTGGACGATATGAATATGACTCGGGTATGAATTACATTACACTGACAATTCTATATTATAGACTGCCATTACCAGAAGCAGTGATATTACTTTAATGATGTTTTCATATTTGTATTAGAAATTTCACAACAGTGTTCAGTGACTAGGAAATAAGAAAGTAACAGCATTAAAACGGCAATTTCTCAGTTTGTATCATGTCATTCCCTACAGGGTTTCGCGGCTGTCTGTGGTAGACTGTGACGTAACTTTATGCTAAGGACAACACAGACACACCCATGGTCGAGGGAGGACTCGCAACTCCGACGGGAGCGGCCACACAATCGCGCGGCCATTCCCGAGCGGAAGCAAGCTTTCATGCAGCGATATATGGTCTTTCTAAGACAGGCCTCTGAGGGCCCACAGACAAAGGGTCCCACACCCTTTATGTCGCCAGTGACGTGGTTTCCTACACGACTGCCGTCTAGCATGTTTCTTCCATTAGTTCGACGACGTGCACGAAATACTTGACGTAATATAGGGTGCGGCAGCGTTCATGGTAGGATATTAAAAACACACCATCAGCAGTAGCTTTATTTCATTTATTACCTCTTATGCCAATTAATAGTTAAAGGTATGCCATTTACTAATACGTAAGTCGTTCTCTATTGCATGGATTGCCGGCCGCGGTGGCCGAGGGGATTGAGGTGATCCAATCACGGTCTGCACGGCCACTACGGTCGGGGGTTCGAATCCCCCCTCGGGCATGGATATTTGTGTCGTCTCTAGTGTAAGGTAGTTCATAAGTAGTTTGTAAGTTTAGGGACTGATGACCCCGTAGTTAAGTCCCATAAGCTATACAAACATTATTCATTATTATTGCATGGATTACGTTTTCTATATGACTGGTGTCAAATGATGCCCCCCTCTGCACAACACTTTCATCTAGGCGGCGTCGGAAGCTTTCCATAACTCGCCGTAATGTATTCCCTGGGACATTGCCTACGGCAGTTCTGATACGATTCTTAAACGTGTTCGAAACACGTGACATTTCTTGCTTTAGGTAGCCCCAAAAGGGAAAAGAAACCCACTGCCATGTTTTACGGCGCACTTTAGATTTGCCTGTAGTTTTACTATTTTTTGAAAACATTTCGCAGAAAAATAATAAAAAAAAAAAAAAATATTGACGATAGTAATACGACTCTACTATTGCGGTAATATCTATGCATCCAACATGTAATATTCTTTCAACCGTATTTTAACAAAGAGCCAGAAATTATTTGATACTTCAGTTTAGCTTTGACAAACACACTTTTTTTTTTTTTTTTTTTTTTTAAGTTTTACTTCTTTAAACTATTATTTTAATATCTCTCCCACATTTTCATTATCTTTTTCCGTCAAAATATCATCACCTATCTTGCTATGGTAATTTACTCTAAGTATATTTTCTTTGCCTGTACTGGTTACGAATGACTATAGCCTGGAAGCAACATAGCGTACATTTGGCGTTCGGAAATCCGTCGCGTGATATCCCTCGCCCGAAACCTTGCTCGAAACTCTCTTTTGCATACGCCACTTTCTTTGTGTACTTGATGATTTTCTTATTATAACTCCAGCGTGTTAATTTCAAAGCAATGACACACTGAAAATTGTCAGAAACACCTCGTTCTTAGGATAATGAATTATAATCTAATGTCTAAAAAAGCCATGTTTGCAGGTAACAGCTGCCATCGATTGGACGAGAATTGCGGATTACTCTCGCAGCTGTTCGGCGTAGCTTAATGTGCGGCGAATTACTGTGTGATGCACGAACATGTTAGACGGTGGTTCGAAACTTGCCGGACTTGGTGGCTCAGCGCGCTCGGTCAGAGGGTTGTCGAAGTGGTAGCTCAGCATGCTCGGTCAGAGGGCTCCACCAGTTCTAATTGTTAAAGCTTGTTCTGGGCTATTTCTAACTTGTTAATATTTCTTTTAGCAGATTTAACAAGTGCTTCACTACCATAATGTTAAAATTGGTCTGATGTAGGTTCTATCAGTATTGCTGAACACTGTTCTTGAACTTCCCCATTTACTTCCTGCTAATCTTTTCAGTGTGCTGAGTCTGGGTTTTGCTTTATCAGCAGTTTTATTGATGTGGTTCTACCAGTTTAATTTTTTATCCATATATATTCCAAAGTATTTAGGGTTTTCATTCTACTGTATAACTTCCCATCCAATTTTCAGAGTTAATTTTGGTTGAGAGTGATGGAAGGGATTTAAAAATAGGTAGAAGGACTGCGCCCCATTGAACACTTTTGCCAGTAAAACAATTTATTGAATAACAACTTTAATCTTAAAGTTTGACTATCAAGAAAACAACACATACTCTCATAATCCTTTCCTTTAAGGAAGGAATACAATATGTAATGTATGATTAATAAATAAACAGGAAATAGCTTAATTTTTACACAATAGTCAGATATCCCTAACCAAGGAACTTCGCTTAACAATGATCAAACACTTGCAGTAAATGAATGGAATAAAAATTGAGCAGAAATAAAACTGACCAAAAGCAAGGCCTAACTTTCAGTAGTGGGCCTAGAATGTTACAGCGGATACAATACTCTAACCAAGGGGATGCAATAAACAGCTAGCCAATATTAACGTAATCTTTAACACATTTAAAGTAAGCGAAACTGCTGACAAATAATTAAGCATAAACATATAACCAGCTTAACAATATTTGGCCTAACCTGATAAGTCAAAGCTTGCAAGCTTCCGAAATAGCAAAATACAAATGGTCCAAAGATCACACCCGACTATTCACGATTGACAAGCGCCCCCCCCCCCCCACGACCAAAAAATAAATAAATAAATAAAAAATAAATAAATAAAAATAATATTTTTTAAGGTGACTGCCACAGAACCACAGTAGGCAGAGACCGACCGAAATAAAGCAGGTAGATAAAATAAACTTCAAGCAGAAGCCAAAGCAACAAACCACTCAAACGGGCAAAGCACAGGCCCGGTCCACCGGGCCCAACGCCAGTCAATCAGGTACAAGAAATAAGGCATACAACTGCAAAACATAAATCATAAATAAAGGGGAAATTAATCATACATGCTAAGACAACCAACCTTTAAAATATACAATATATATAATATACCAATATGCATAAGATTTGACACGCAAGCATACGCAAAAGGGAAACCAGGCACATACCTAGGCATAGGGTACAACAACCATTACTGCTTGCCCTTAACACTCACAATTAAAAAAAAATTACAATCCATTGGTAAGATTAATGACGTCCATACGAGTGCGTCGCTTTAACAGAATCGCATTGAAATTGACCACCCCAGAAAGCGACATACAAATTGATCAGTGCTCATATCTAAACAACATATCTGGTTACACTGAAAGGCTTACACGAAACGTCTCTATAATTTAAGAATAAACAACTGCCTGCAACAGAAAGTACATTTGGTTACATAATAGCAAGTTCTATTACCTCAATTGCCTCAAATTAGAAAATCCAAAAGCATGCACACATAAAGCCGACATGCAAGGCTGCTTCAATATATATATATATATATGATAAGTGGCGGAGTGACTTGGCCGAAATATATATATATATATATATATATATATATATATATATATATATTTCGGCCAAGTCACTCCGCCACTTATCAGTTATTGACGCCAATTCCACATATAAATCTTCACTGAACTCAAACGTACTTTACCAATCACCGGTGGAATAGACACAAGCACTAGTGAGTAATTCACGTAGACTTGCATTCCATCACCATGGGTCACCGCCTGGCAGTCAACACACACGAGGCGCGAGCCGCGACCGACAGCGACCCCTAGTAACTGCTACGGAAACTTATAAAACCAAAACCAAAACGAAAAGGAAAACCGCCAATTTAAATAGGGAAGCCCAAAGATAATACCTACGTGAGATGTAATCGAAAGTCGAAGACAGGCGACGGCAAGTCGCCACGAACCGAACGGTTCAAGTGACATAGCGAAACATATTTGGTGGAAGGTTTTTTTAGCGTTTATTTCTAGAAGGTTTCCTACACGACCGCTCTTCAAGTCGATTTATCACTTGGCTCATTTTCACTGATAGCAGCATAGAACCTCTTATGAGGTCATGCCCCACCGGTTCATCTTTCTAAAGTTTTGTAAAGCCTTACTGTTCCTTATTTTTATAAACGATTTAGGAGACAATCTGAGTAGCTCTCCTAGACTGTCATTGATACTGTTATTTATCGGTTAGTAAAGTCACCAGAAGAACAAAACGAACTGCAAAATGATTTAGACAAGATATTTGCATGGTGCAAAAAGTTCAAAAATGTTCAAATGTTTTTTAAGCTTATGGGATTTAACTACGGGGTCATCAGTCCCTAAACTTACAAACTACTTATGAACTACTTACAAACTAGGACGGCACAAATATCCATGCCCGAGGGGGGATTCGAACCCCCGACCGTAGTGGGTGGTAATTGACTCTTAATAATAACGAGTGTGAGGTTATTCATATGACCACTAAAAGAAATACGTTAAATTTCAGTTACACAATAAATCAGTCAACCTACAGGCCGTCATTTTACTAAATACCTAGGAGTTACAATTACGAACAACTTAAATTGGAAAGAACATATAGGTCAAATGTTTGTAAAGCTTACGGGACTTAACTGCGCTGTCATCAATCCGTAAAGTTACAAACTACTTATGTACTAGCTTATACTAAAGACGGCACATACATTCATGCCCGAAGGGCGATTCGAACCCCCGAGGGGGAACGACCGCTCGCATCGTAGCACAGCGCTCAATACGCTCGGTCGCTCCACCGCGGCAACACATAGAAAGTGAGTGTAATAGGGAAGGCGAACCAAAGACCACGGTTCATTGGCAGAACACTTAGAAGATGAAACATTTGTACTAAATAAACTGCCTACACTAATGTTATGTGACCTACTTTGAAGTACTGCTGCGCATTGTGGGATCCACACTAGATGGGACAGACTGACAATTTAGAGAAAATACAGAGGACGGCTCGTTGTGTACTATCGCGATGTAGGAGAGAGTGTCACGAAAATAATGCACGAATTGGGGTGGATATCATTAAAAGAAAGGCGTTATTTGTTACGGCGAGATCTAGGTGCGAAATTTCTTTCAGGAAATTCCTCTTCAGAATGCGAATATATATTGTTAACAACCACTTACATAGGTAAACATGATCATCGTAATAAAATAAGAGAAATAAGATCGAAAACAGAAAGATTTAGGTGTTCATTTTTCCCTCGAGCTATTAGAGAATGAAACTACAGAGAAATATCATGAAGGTGGTTCAACGAACCCTCTCACATCAATGTGACTTGTAGAGTATCCATGTAGATATAGAACTATCAGCATTGGTTTCTTATATTATTCTTATATACACTCCTGGCCATTAAAATTGCTACACCACGAAGATGACGTGCTACAGACGGAAAATTAATCGACAGGAAGAAGATACTGTGATATGCAAATGATTAGCTTTTCAGAGCATTCACACAATGTTGCGCCGGTGGCGGCACCTACAACGTGCTGACATGAGGAAAGTTTCCAACCGATTTCTCATACACAAACAGCAGTTGACTGGCTTTGTCTGGTGAAACGATGTTGTGATGACTTTGTACGATAACCACCATCTGCGCGAACAGTTCGACGACGTTTGCAACAGCATGGACTATCAGTTCGGAGACCATGGCTGCGGTTACCCTTGACGCTGCATGACAAACATGAGAGCCTGCGATGGTGTACGCAACGACGAACCTGGGTGCACGAATGGCAAAAAGTCATGTGTTCGGATGAATCCAGGTTCTGTTTAAAGCGTCATGATAGTCGCATCCGTGTTTGGCGACATCGCGGTGAACGCACTTTGGAGACGTGTATTCGTCATCGCCATACAGGCGTATAACCTAGCATGATGGTTTGGGTCGCCAGTGATTACACGTCTCGGTCACCTCTTGTTTGCATCGACGGCACTTTGAACAGTGGCCGTTACATTTCAGATGTTTTACAACCCTTCATTCGATCCCTGCGAAACCGTACATTTCAGCAGGATAATGCACGACCGCATGTTGCAGGTCCTGTACGGCCTTCCTGGATACGGTAAATGTTCGACTGCTGCCTGGCCAGCACATTCTCCAATTCTCTCATCAAGTGAAAACGTCTGGTCAAACGTGGCTGAGCAACTGGCTCGTCACAATACGCCAGTCACTACTCTTGATGAACTGTGGTATCGCGTTGAAGCTGCGTGGGCATCTGTACCTGTACACCCCATCCAAGCTCTGTTTGACTCAATGCCCAGGCGTATCAAGGCCGTTATAACGGCCAGAGATGGTTGTTCTGGGTACTGATTTCTCAGGATCTAAGCACCCAAACAGCGTGAAAATGTAATCACATGTCAGTTCTAGTATATTTTCTTCTTGGTGCAGCAATTTTAATGGCCAGTAGTGTATAAACTTTAACGGTAATTAATTTTTCAATAGATGAGACTAACAGTCAAGATCGCAAAAGGTTTTAACAATTTATTATATAAGGTGACCGGTTAAGATCCCTTCTGAGATTATCCTCAGAGCTAGCAGTCTTGCTGTTGATGTCGACGCGATGAGCGAGCAGTTGCCGGACGCCCATAGCCTCGACATCAACAGCAAGACTGCTAGCTCTGAGGATGATCTCAGGAGAGATCGAAACCGGTCACCTTATCTAATAAACTGTTGAAACGTTTTGAGAAACTTGACTGTTATTCTCATCTTTTAAAACATTTACCATACGCCGTTTTTCAACAGGAAACTGTTTTCCAAACTTGTTAATGAATCAGGTTACTTTTCATGGTTAGCGCTCCACGACTGTGATGTTCCAATACTCTGAAAAATTTTAGCTATCAGTAATTTTTTTTTAAGCAAATCATTATTTCGGGCAGTAGCTGGCCATTATCAATGCATGTATTTAACTGAATTTTCCCTTGTATTTGTACCAATGACAGTCTCATCACTAGAACGTCATGACGACAGCACGAATGCGGGGCTGGGATGTAGTAGGATGTAGTCGGACCAATGCGAGCCGCTGGTATCGACCCCCGACCCCCATAAATGACGGCGCGGGGCCCTTCCAGAGCGGGCATGGCGGAAATATGAAGCCATTCCACAGACTCACGGCGCGGCGGCTCGTTACGTTTAAATCAGCGGCGGCGGCTGCGGCTGCGGCGGCCCGTGTGGCCAGCACGGCACGGCGCGGCACGCAGGTGCGCGCGAAACAAAGGCCGCATGACTGGCCGCTGCCCGCTGCCCGCTGCCAGCCAGGCACCGCCCCGCCCACCGCGGCCGCGACGTGCTGGTGCTGGGCTGGACCAGAGGCATCCGCAGCGCTCGACCGACCGCCTCGAGCGCAGCTGCGGGCGACCGCGCTACGCCAGTCACCCACACGGCGGCCCACTGTGCGCGCGCTACCACTTCTTCCTCCTTCTTCACTTCATAAATTGGCAATATAAAACACCTCATTCATCCAACATCGCTTAAAATTTGAATTGTGCCATCGAATAACGCTATATGGCACATTTTGACATTTCATAGAATCGCGTGGAATAATGATGTAAGCGGCAGTCTGCATCGCCTGCTGTAAAAGTTTACCTGTTTACCGTCCGAGGGCAGCACTAAACAGCGAGGAGACCCTCGAAGTTTTCGCACCTACGCTGGAACAATGCTGTATGTTACAATAATGGCCGAGTGTAGCGAGGTGACGCTTACCGAAAGCGGTTTGAAACACGCTAATAACACACGGAAAAGAAAAATTAACATCGCTAATTGGCAGGATATTAAGAGGAGAAGGCTTCGTGATGTTGGAATGGAATATAAATCACGAAAAAGAAAGGTAGTTTTTGGGACACAACCTCCAACACAGGTGAGTGGAATGATACTGTATGGGTTCCGTGAAGATCAAATAAAAAAAATTACCATTGTCTTCTGGTCTTCGGTTGCTTTACAACAGGGCACTGACACTTCAGAAGGAGAAGAAACAGGATCTGTTGGACATGAAAAAATATATGGATACAAAATACCGAGATTTTTACGAAAACCTACAGTGTGAAAGCTGAGTTTGGGTACCGGATTTGTGTCTCAACTTAAACAGACTCATGTACTACTACTTTTTTAAGACCAATGTAATCAGTTTACAATAAATATTTTTTGTATCTTGTAATAATTTTCTTACTTGCACTTTTTGGATTCTAGACAACTTCACCATTAGAGCAGAGTACAGAGTGATATGGAATAAAGCTGTATATCCAGTGCTATACAGAGTTTATCCATTTTAAAACTTACTAATTTAAAAAAAAACTATGCTTAGTGAAATTTTGGAAAGCACAACCAAGTATTTTTAAGAGTCTGTATGCACAAATAATACGTATCTACTGGTACATTATAATTTTCCATCAATTCTCCGGAATTAACAGTTTTTTTGTTTTTTTTTCGATTTCCCATAAACTGCAAAATGTGCCATCAGCGTTATTCGATGTGACGATTCATTTATTTTCGCCCCTTAGTAGCTCTCTTAGATTGTTTGCAGATGACGCCGTCATTTACCGTCTAGTGAAATCATCTGAAGATCAAAACCAACTGCAGAACGATCTGAATAAGATATCAGTATGGTGTAAAAATTGGCAATTGACTCTAAATAATGAGAAGTGTGAAGGCGTCCACATGAGTACGAAAAGAAATCCGTTAAACTTGGTTTACAAGATAAATCAATCAAATGTGAAGGCCGTAAACGCCACAAAAAACCTAGGAATTACTATTACTTCAGATTGAAATTGAAAACAACACGTAGATAATATCGTGGGAAAGGCGAACCAGAGACTGCGTTTTATTGGTGGAACCCTTAAAAGATGCAACAGAACTACTAAAGAAACTGCATACACTACGCTTGTCCATCCATTTTTGGAGTATTGCAGCCCAGTGTGGGATACTTATCAGGTGGGTTTGACGGAGGACATCGACAGAGTCCAAAGAAGTGCAGCTCGTTTCGTATTGTCGCCATACAGGGGAGACAGCGTTACGGAAATGATACACGATCTGGAATGGGAATCATTACAACAACGGCACTTATCGCTGCGGCGTGGGCTACTTGCGAAATTCCAATCGCCAACATCCTTCTCCGAATGCGAAAATATATTGTTGACTCCCACTTACGTAGGTAGAAATGATCATCACAATAAAATACGAGAAATCAGAGCTCTAACAGAGTGATTCAGGTGTTCTTTCTCATCGCGCGCTATTCGAGAATGGAATCGGAGATAAATAGTATAATTGTGGTTCGATGAACCCTCTGCCAGGCACATGAATGTGATTTGCAGAATAACCCATGTAGATGTAGATGTAACCGGTTTCGGTGAGCTCAGTCACCGTCTTCAGAAAGTCCAGTACAGTCACTGCAAAACGTTATACAATGTCTGCAAACTGCAAAGTTATTGTGGCATACAAATAAAATGACCGGAATGAAACTTTCTCTCTTCAGGGAGTGTGCGCCGATATGACACTTCCTGGCAGATTAAAATTGTGTACCGAGACCGGGCCTCGAATCTGGGACTTTTGCCTTTCGCGGGCAAGCGCATTACCGACTGCGCTCTCCCGACACGACTCACGATGCCGTCTCACAACTTTACTTCCGCCAGTACCTCGCCTCCTACTTTCCAAACTTCACAGAAGCTCTCCTGCGAACCATGCAAGACCAGCACTCCTGGAAGAAAGGATATGGTGGAGACATGGCTTACCCACAGCCATGCAAGACTACCACTCCTCGAAGAAAGGATATGTTGGAGACATGGCTTAGCCACAGCCTAAGGGCTGGTTCGCAGGAGAGCTTCTGTGAAGTTTGGATAGTAGGAGGCGAGGTACTGGCGGAAGTAAAGTTGTGAGGCAGCATCGTAACTCGTGTCGGGATAGCACAGTCGGTAGTGCGCTTGCCCGCGAAAGGCAAAGGTCCCAGGTTCGAGTCCCGGTTCTGGCACACAATTTTAATCCGCCAGGAAGTTTCAAATAAAATGACAGTTAACAAAACATGTGCATTACCTTAGCGTGATATGTAAAAATAGAAACATGACCTTCTAACACACGTAAACATCTAGTTTTTCATCACAGGGTGATTCGTCATAATGAATAACAAATGGTCTTGGTCCAAGCAAACAGGAGACCGAACAGGAAAACATTGCACAACAGAGTTGCTACAGGTTGCCACTAGGTGGCAGCGTTGTCAAAACGAAACAATATGGATGCAAATTCAACTTAAAAGAAACGTACTGTGAAGTTGCGAAATCCTGTTTGTAGAAGAGATAAAGTTTCTCCTATTATGAGAAGACTACTAAGTTACTGTCCAAGTAGCCTAATGTCTACATAGAGTAGACATACATAACTATAAATATAGATAAAGTAATATGTACACAGATCCAAATACAGGAAAAGTCCTACAGTGGAGTTGTGAAATAACTTTTTTTCCCTTTTTTATAATATGTAATATATAAAAGTTAAGATAATAATTCTCATATTATGAGAAAAGAAGTCAGTTGTAGCATGAATAGCTTAATGTCTACATAGAGCAGAAGGACAAAAGTTGTATATACAGATTAAAAGCGAAGATCATTAATAATAAAAATGATATACAACTGCAGTTAAAGTATGCGGTTCTATGTCCCAAGTCATTTGAAGATTTTATAACTTTTCCCTTCAGTTAAATAAGTGACACAAAGTCTACATTAACAGTAAAGAGTGAACTATATACAGATTATATATTCCTGTGAAGAGTAAAAATATTTATATAAAACAATTGAGTAAAAATGTTAACATAGATGATAACAATATATAAAATAAGAGAGTAAAAACTTTAACATTGATGACTACAGGCCGCGGTGGAGCAGCCGAGCGGTCTAAGGCGTCTCGCTGCGGAGCGCGCGGTTGCTAGCCGTGGAGGTTCGAGTCCTCCCTGGGGCATGGGTGTGTGTGTTTGTCCTTAGGTTAGATTACTTAGGCTTAAGTAGTTTGTAAGCTACGGACTGATGACCTGGTCCGATAGATTTACAAACAATTGAATTGAATTGATGACTACAGCATGAGATTAAGGCTTTGAGGTGTAAAGTACCACTCATGTTACAAGTAAAATAAGCAATAATGATTTTTTAGCGGGGTAGCAAAATGTAAGTAATGAAAGAACAAAGGGGGGAATTACACACCGTAAAAAACTGAGAGGCTAATCCTATACATATTATAAATGCGAAAGTGTCTATGTTTGTTACCGCATCACGCTAAAACTACAGCACTGATTTAGATGAAATTTCATATAGAGATTTCTTATGTCTTGGTTTAGGACATAGGCTACTTTTCAAAATATTTATTACAAGTTATTAATTTAAAATATATCCATAGGAATACGTAACGGTTGTAAGAAGGTTCTAATACTACAACAGAGGTGCTACCTCGTGTATTTCATATTTAGCCGTGAGTGTTAACGCGTCATGTTATAAACTTCCGTTATTATGGGCAATGGTTCGTGTCCTGCTGTAGTGGAATTTTTTTTTCTTTGTTATTCTTATCTTTTTTACTTTCGATTATACAAAAAGATTCTGGGATACTGCCAAAACGGCTTAAATGACATATAATTACATACACAAGAAATCTGAATGTTGACGTTTATGCCGCATTCATTTTCATTTGTTGTAACAAATGAAGGAAGTATGTATATAAATTGAAGACTTTAATTAAAATATGCTCTAAGTACCATGGCAAGAAAAAACATTGACGTTTTGTGTAGAATGGGATCTAGATACCAAACCCTATTTTGTATACAAAGCGCGAACTGCCACGTATAAATAGCGTACGTAAACTGCAACTAAAGTAGTAGTAAATGCACTCAACAGATGGCAGGCGGTACGCTGCAGTTAACATATGAAACGTTGTGTGTTACGGCCAACTACAACGAAAGTAGTAGCAAATGTACTCAGCAGATGGCACGCAGTATAACACTCAAGAAAATATTTATCACGACGTATAATGTGTATTCAATTGTGATATTATCCAGGTTCTTAAATATTGTTTTCTCCTTGGTTTTCGATGACGTGTATTGGGCTGTTATCTTCAACTTTAGATGTTCGAACATTGTGATGTTATCGTAATTCTTTTAGATTGTGTTCTCTTTGGATTTCAATGAATAGTTTCTTTGTTGATTTCGATTATTCATAGCATTCGAACGTTTGCTTTTATTGCATTGACGTGACTTTGCTGGTTCAATTTCACTGATTCAATCTTTCTCTGGTGATTTCGTTGGTTTGTAAGACTTCGTTGGTTTGTTTCCCTGTTATATTTATTGTTTCTTTCATTCGTTTAGTTCGTATTTATAGGATCAGGATAGTTTCTTTATTCGTTACATTTGTTGTTTCTTTTGTTGGTTCGCTTTGCATTTGTAGGGTCTCAACAGTTCTTTTCTCCGTTAGATTTCTGTTTTATTTCGTTACTTTTCTCCGTTAGGTTTGTTGTTTATTTCGTTACTTTTCTCCGTTAGGTTTGCTGTTTATTTTGTTTCTTTACTTGGCATTTGTTTGTTGTTACTGTATTGTTGTTGTTGTAGTTACTTACTTGATTTTGTTGTTTGATCGGATATTTTACGACACCAGTTCCTCACTTTAGGTATTACTATTTAAGTTTCTAATGCCTAGCAAACGCAAGTCAAATCTATCTCGGAGCTCTAAACGCGCTCGAGCTATGAAGGTAGCTAGACTGCAACAATCGCCTACAGATGCTGAAGAGCGGAAAATTAGGTAGGCGGAGTGGCAGGCAGTAGTTGGAGCGGCTGAAACCGCTGCGCAAGCTGAAGATCGGCGTCAGCAGAACGCTGAACGCAGTGCATCTCTGCGTGTTTCTGAGACAGCCGAAGCAGCGGACGCACGCCGACATGCTGCTGCACAACGACAAGTTCAACGTCGGATGAATACCTGGGGTTTCTTAAAAAATTGTGCTTTCAAGTATGATCCAACTTTGGATTACAGTAACCACACGCTCATCAAAATTGGCCGTATGAACAAGGCATGCACTTTTTGTGGGGCACTTAAATGGAAGGAGGAAACGGCGGGAATGTGTTGCTCTGGAGGCAAGGTATCCGTACCTACTTTAGAAGAGCCGGCGGATCCTTTAAATCAATTATTTTCTGGAGATACCGACGAGTCACAGCAGTTCCTAAATCGTATAAGAAAATATAATGCATGTTTTCACATGACATCCTTTGGGGCAGATAGAATTCTAGCTATGCCTGGGTTTTCACCGACCTTCACGGTGCAGGGTCAAGTGCACCATAAAATCGGGTCCCTTATACCTCCGTCCAATGGTGAAGCTAAATTTTTGCAAATTTACTTTATAGGGGACGACGAGAGAGAGACTGACAGACGGTGTCAAATTATTCATGGAGTTGAACGCGTGACTGTACAGAAAATTCAGAAAGTTCTGCATGATCACAACGTATTGGTGCACGAGTTTAAAACAGCTCTGGAGAACATGCCCGACGATAGCTGCAAGCTGGTGATTCATGCAGATCGTGTGCCAAGCGGGCAGCACGCACGGCGCTACAACGCACCGACCGTGGCCGAGGTCGCGGCTGTGGTCACAGGTGCTGCCCATACTGCCCCCAGGGACATTGTCCTGTGTAAGCAAGACGACTCTGTCACCAGGATTGCGGACACGCACCGCTACTATGATGCTCTACAGTGTCCCATTATGTTTTGGAAAGGGCAAGAAGGATATCACTTCGGCATTCCTCAAATGAATCCTGCGACTGGGCAACCGAAACCAAACAAAAAAGTTACGTGTAAGGATTTCTATGCATTTCACCTCATGGTCCGCGAACACGACTTCAACTTGCCGTTACGTTGCAAGGCACTTTTGTCGCAATTTTTGGTAGACATGTACGTGAAGATGGAAAGTGAGCGTCTAAGGTTCATAGCGCTAAACCAAAGAAAGCTGCGTGCAGATAATTACGTCCATCTCCAAGACGCAATTGCGAACGATGCCAATGTAAATCCGAGCGACTTAGGTCAGATGGTCATTCTCCCGTCATCATTTGTCAATAGTCCGAGGTATCTTCACGAATACACTCAGGACGCGTTCTCCTATGTCCGGAACTATGGTCGGCCGGACTTATTTTTCACCTTTACGTGCAACCCTGCCTGGGCCGAAATCAGGGAAGAACTGATGGTCGGGCAGAAACCGACAGATCGCCATGATATTGTAGCGCGCCTTTTTAAGATTAAAGTACAAAAGTTGGTTGCCCTCCTTACTAAAGGCAAGTTTTTGGGGAAGTACAGTGCTTCATGTATTCCATTGAGTGGCAAAAGCGCGGCTTGCCGCATGTGCACTTGCTGCTATGGTTAAAACAGAAATTGCGTCCGAACCAAATCGATGCACTGATATCAGCAGAGCTACCTGACCCCAATGTGGACAAGCAGCTATATGACACGGTCACAAGAAGCCTACTCCACGGTCCTTGCGGAATGCTGAACCCTATGTCTCCATGCATGAAGGACAGAAAATACAGCAAAAAGTATCCTCGACCACTGTTAAAAGAGACCCAAACGAGCGAAAATGGATATTCATTGTACAGACGTAGAGCGCCCGAGGATGGGGGACATACACTCACAATGAAACTGAGAGGTATGGCACAAGAAGTCGTACTGGACAACAGCTGGATCGTTCCATACTCACCGCTCCTTTGCAAAATATTTAATGCTCACATTAATGTGGAGTACTGTAACTCGGTTAAGGCAGTTAAATACATTTGCAAATACATAACCAAAGGCAGTGACCAAGCGATATTTATTGTGCAACAGCAGGGCTATGCTAATATTGATCCAAGAGACGAAGTGCAGATGTTTAGAGCCGGTCGATATGTCAGCAGCAACGAAGCTGCATGGCGGATATTGGGCTTGCCGCTTCACTAGAGGCATCCGACAGTGACACACCTTCCCAATGGCGAGCGCGTGTGCTTTACAGAGTCCAATTTGCGCGATCGAATAGCGACATCGCCCACTACCACCCTCACCGCATTTTTCCGTCTGTGCCAGACGACGAATTTGCCAGAATGTTGCTGTGCACCGATGTGCCAAAATATTACACATGGAACACGTCACATAAGGAATGGAAACGACGAGTGCAGGGCACCCCGGTCGAAGGATGGCCAAATGTGAAGGCGTCAGATGCTCTGGGCAGAATTTACACAGTGCATGTAACACATTTTGAGTGTTATTGCGTACGTTTGCTTCTGACCCGTGTCCGTGGCCCCATCAGTTTTCAGGCCCTGAAAACAGTCGACGGACAAGTAAAAGCCACGTTCCAGGAAGCATGTGAGGCGATGGGACTTTTGGAAGATGATGGCCATTGGGACGCTACAATAGAGGACGCTGTATTGCGCCGGTCATCAGCGAAGTTGAGGGAGCTCTTTTCTATAATGCTGAGCACCTGTGGACTCTCGAACCCTATGGCACTTTGGAATAAATATAAAAGAGCGTTTTCTGAAGACATCGAGCATCAGTACCAAGGGACAGCACAGGCCAGCGATGAAATATATTTTAACGAATCTCTTAAGCTTATTGAGGATAAAGTTTTCTCGATGGTGGGGAAAAGGCCGTCTGATTTCAACATGCCCACCCCACAACGATCAGGAGAGTTGTCCACTGATTTGCTCAGGGAATTCAGTTACGACGTGACAGACTTGGAGGCCCAAGTTGCCCAAACTGAGCCCCTGCTATTACCAGAGCAAAGGCATGTTTTCAATACAATTTTGAGAGACGTGGAGAACGGAAAAGGTGGTCTCCTTTTCTTGGACGCACCTGGGGGCACTGGCAAGACATTCCTGTTGAATTTGCTGCTGGCCCAGTTGCGCAAGGACAGGAATGTCGCGCTAGCTGTTGCGTCCTCTGGTATAGCCGCGACCTTGCTCAGTGGAGGAAGAACTGCCCACTCGGTATTCAAGTTTCCTTTGAACCTTGTGAGTGAGAAACGCCCACTTGCAATATAAGCAAAACCAGTGGTCGCGCCGCTCTGTTGCAGCAGTGCAAATTAATTGTGTGGGATGAATGCTCGATGTCACACAAGCGTGCGATGGAGGCGCTCAACCGAAGCTTGCAAGACATCCGTGGTAACGGAATGTTGATGGGTGGAGTCGTTGTCTTGCTCGCAGGCGACTTCCGACAGACGCTGCCGGTCATAGAGCGAGGCACTGCGGTAGACGAGATCAATGTGTGCCTCAAATCCTCGCCTCTGTGGGCACACGTAGAAAGATTACAGCTGAAAACTAATATGAGAGTCCAACTCTACAACGATCAAGAATCTGGGCTCTTTGCTCAATACCTCCTCGACATCGGTGAGGGCCGCATCGCAGCGGACGCGGAAGGCCTAATAAAATTTGAAAACCACTTCTGCACTGTTGTAAGATCGGAACATAACCTAATTAATGAGGTTTTTCCATGTTTACATGACAACTTGAGCAATGAGGAATGGTTATGTGAAAGAGTTATCTTGGCACCTAAGAATGAATCGGTGAGAAACATCAATAACAAAATTATTGCTCAAGTACCTGGTGAGGTGACTACTTACATGTCAATCGATACAGTGATGACAACAGATGACGCAACTTCATACCCTGTAGAGTTCCTAAACTCATTAGAGCTGTCAGGGGTGCCATCCCACAAGTTGGAGCTGAAGGTGGGTGTGCCTGTTTTATTGATGCGTAACTTGGATGCACCACGATTATGCAATGGCACCAGGTTACGCATCACGGACCTGAGAAGGCATATCGTGCAGGCGACCATCATCACCGGTGGAGCCAAGGGAGAGACTCTATTAATACCACGAATTCCCATCATCCTAACAAACTTGCCATTCCAGTTTAAACGGTTACAGTTCCCATTGAAAGTGGCCTTCTCGATTACTATCAACAAGAGACAAGGACAAACATTAAAAGTGGCAGGTATTCATCTGGCCACTCCATGTTTCTCGCACGGACAGCTCTACGTAGGCTGCTCCCGTGTATCGAGTCCTAGAAATCTCTATGTATACTCGGAGAACAAGAAGTCTCGAAACGTCGTTTACAGGGACGTATTGCGATAGATTTTTGGCTCTCCATCCGTTCCAAGACAATTATATATTTCGTGCTAACAATGTCGCAGTCATGTAGTTATTTATACCCTTTCTTGGCACCGCGGGGAGCAGCTAGTAATGACAATAAAATGGAATTAACAATCAGAGAAGTAATGTGTGTAACCCATTCTTAATGTTAGGAAGAGTCATTTACTAAATATTGAACTAAGATAGCATGTGTGTATGACATGGAAACAGGTGAGAAAACTGATACCAACACAAAGGATAGAACAGAAATGAAGGAATATAAAAAAAACTAACATCTTGACAAAGAGGCCAGCTTTGACACTATTGGATGAGGTAAGGTCTCATTTGCCAAGTAACTAAGAGCTGGATATATAGTTAGTAGTTTAACATAAGATGTTATCAAAAGCAGTGAAGACGTTTCTCTGGTTACACTCTAATTGATCATTTAAAATTTTAACTGGTGCGTTCTTGTTATATATATATATATATATATATATATATATATATATATATGTAAAATTTTCATATTATGCTCAATGCCCTTAATTGAGTGTTTGTTATTTTTAGATGAGTTCCGCGAGCTGTTTTATTATTAGCATATGTATGCTCTCGGAACCTAGTTTTAAAAGTTCTCCCAGTCTGTCCTGTATAGATATGATTAATGCGGTGTGTAACCGTAACTTGGGGGTATTAGAAGTTTTAAAGCCTATTTTAATGTTAGATTTTTTTAAATTGTGTTCTATTTCGTTTGATATTTTACCTTTATAAGTCATAGCAGCATATTGAGTTTTATTGCCTTTTAACTATAAATTGGGAATATTTCCCTGTTCCTGCTTCACAACTGTCTCCAGATAGATTAATTCTCTCCACAGTGGATGGTTTGGGACGCAGCTGATTCGATATATATATATATATATATATATATATATATATATATATATATATATATATATATATATATATATATATAATGGATGAAAATACTAGCAGCTGTATTCAAAGTCTTTATTAAATTCTGTGCGACCGGTTTCGATGTTACATTACGGCATCTTCAAGCTTCCGTTGTGCGATTATTGTTAAAAGCACTTTTGGATTGGGTAGCCATTAAAACCAGTAGCCGTAAATTTCTTGCTTTGTTCATGCCACATTCTCAACAACAGCCTGAAGCGGGAGCCTGAAGATGGTGTAATGTAACACCGAAACCGGTCGCAAAGAATGTAATAAAGATTTTGAATACAGCTGCTGGTATTTTCTTTCATGCATAGTCTCCAGATATGTCTCGCTAGGTAATCCGATATTGCTCTGGGAAATGTGTTGCTTTGAATTCTTTGTGCACAATGTGACCAAAAGTATACGGACACGTGGCTGAAAATTACTGATAAGTTCGTGACGCCCTCCATCTGTAATCAGTATGGTGTTGGCCCACCAGTACCCTTGATGACAGCTTCCACTCTCGCAGGCATACCTTCAGTCAGGCGCTGGAAGGTGACTTGGGGAATTGCAGTCCATTCGTCACGGAGGAGAGGTACCGATGTAGATCTGTGATGCCTGACACAGAACTCTGTGCAGGCCATTCCATTACAGGGATGTTATTGTTGTGTTACCACTCAGATACAGACCGTGATGTATGGACAGGTGCTCGATCGTGTTGAAAGAAGCAATTATCCTCTAATTGATCTTTAACAGTGAGGACCAATAAGGGGCTTTGATAGTGCCACGCAAATCAACATGAAAAACTCAATCATACCACCGCCTCCGAATCTGCCGCGGTGGAGTGGCCGAGTGTTGTCCGGCCCTCGTAGCTCAGACGGCAGTGTCGCTGACAACGACGCAGGGGGCCGGGGTTCAATTCCCGGCAGGGGGACTGGGTATTGCGTGTTGTCCTCATCATCATTTGCCACACGCCGTGGCTCAGCGCGCCCCGTCAGAGGGCTCGACGCCCTGTGGAACAAAAAAAAAAAAAAAAAAAAAAAAAAAAAAAAAAAAAAAAAAAAAAAAAAAAAAGAGTCAAGAACACATAGAACAACGAACAAACACGATCAGCGACCGCGAGGAACAGAACAACTCATACAAGGAAAAATAAATAAATAAATAAAAGGCGACTAGAGCGGAACGTGCCGCTGCTCCCTGTCGGAGGTTCCATTCCTCCCTCCGGCATGAGTGTATTTGTTGTCGTTAGCATAAGTTTAAGAAGCTTCTAAGATTAGGGACTGATAATCGGAGTAGTTAAGTCCCATAGATTTACAAATATTTGAACATCTTTATTTGCCTCCGAATTTCACTGTTAGCACTACAAACACTGGCAAATTACCTTCAGCGGGCGTTCTTCGTACCCACACCCTGCTATCGGATCGCTACATTGTGTACCGCGATTCGTCACTCCACACAACAGTTTTCCAATGTTAAATCGTCCAACATTAAAGGTCGTTTCACACCGGCGTAGCGTATCTCGCAGACGTATTTCGTAAAGTAATCAAACGGAGCATTCCAGACCGACGTAGCTGGCGTCGCGTCCAGCCGGGATACATACGGTAATACGCGTGTCTCCAGCTACGCCTGCACACGTAGCGTCGCTGGGTATCTCGGCTGGCGCATGCGCACTACACAGCACTACAAACCACGTGCTGTATGCTGAAAAGCTCTATTATTGCGTGTTTGTGAGTTCATTGCCCAAAATGTCTCATTGACCAAGAGCGAAAGTATCCAGTGCTGTGGGACTATTCTAAAATGGAATACGTTTCTATTTTGAAATTAAGGGCAAGGAACTTTTTTACCTTAGACAAATAGCTAACCGTTCTTCAGGAGGTATTGATTATCTGTAATTTGTATCCTAGTTTTTAATGTCACTGCTGATGAGTTATAAAATTTCATTGAACTGTTCTTCATTAAGCCTGAAATAAATGTTAAACTTTTCATCCTCAAACTGTAAATCTTGCATCAGGTTGTGGTATTCGCCATACGCTGTTTTTCTAATATTTATCGGATGAACCCAATTGGATTTGACACTGAATAAAACAACAACAACAGTTCATCATCACTATCGCAACTTGGACTACAGTCCATCCACGGCACACTGAAGTTGACATCTGACTCACACCACTGCACATTGAACGGCATTTCTGGTACTATACACGAACAGTATCGAAGTTAGCACACCATCTCAAACGAGTAAATACGAAGTTGGGATAAAAAAACGTAGCTCTTAATTCGTAGCTTTCGGTTTGAAGGGTACATATCTCTAGCTAGAATACGTGCTACGTACTGCGACGTCTTCCGAAGACGGTGTGAAATGACCTTTACTCTCCTTACACTAAACGAGGCGTAGTTTAGCACTGACCTGCCTGGTGTGGGGCTTATGGATAGTCGCTCAACCAAGAAATCCGATTTCTCATCTACCGCGTACCATAGTACTTGAAGTAGATCCTGAAGCTGTTTGGAATTCCTGTGCGATGGTCTGGATAGATATCTGCCTATTAAATTGTACGACCCTTTTCTCTGTTAGTGAACAGACGAGGTCGGCCTGTACGCTATCGTGCTGTATGTGTCCCTTTACGTTTTCGCTTCACCTGTTGCTTTTGTTGTGGTCTTCAGTCAACAGAGTGGTTTGATGCAGCTCTCCACGCTACCCTGTCCTGTGCAAGTCTCTTCATCTGAGAATACGTTCGGCGACCTACATCCTTTTGAATCTGCTTCCTATATTCGTCCCTCGGTCTCCCTCAACGATTTTTACCCCACACTTCTAATGCTAAGTTGACAATTCCTCGATGTCTCAGAATGTGTCCAACCAATCTATCCCTTCTCTTAGTCAGTATATAGCAGAAACTCCTTTTCTCCCCGATTCGGTTAAGCACCTCCTCATTAGTTACGTGATTACCCATCTAATTTTCATCATTCGTCTGTAGCACCACATTTCAAAAGCTTTTGTCATCTTCTTATCTGAACTCGTTATCATTCACGTTTCACTTCCATACAATGCTACACTCCAGACAAATGCTTTCAGAAAGGACTTCCTAACATTTAAACTAATATTGGATCATAACAAGTTTCGCTTCTTTAGAAACGCTTCCTTCTCATAGCCATTCTGCATTTTACACCTTCTTTATTTCGGCCATCAGAAGTTATCTTGCTACCCAAATAACAAAATTCATCTACTACTTTTATTGTCTCATTACCTAATCTAATTCCTTCAGCATCGCCTGATTTGCTGACATTCCATTCCATTACCTTCGTTTTACTCTTGTTAATTTTCATCTTATATCTTCCTTTCAAGACACTGTCCATCCCATTCAATTACTCTTCCAGATATTTTGCGTTCTCTGACAAAATTACTATGTCATAGGCAAACCGCAATGTTTTTATTTCTTCTCCCTGCACTTTAATGCCCTCTCCAAATTTCTCCTTCCATTGCTTCATTGCCTGTTCAATGTACAGATTCAACAACATTGGGGAAACGCTACAACCCTGTCTTACTCCCTTCCCAACCTCTGAGTCCCTTTCTTGCTCTTCGACTCTAATAACCGCTGTCTGGTTTTTGTATAGGTTGAATATAACTCTTCGCTCCCTATATTTTACCTCTGATACCTTCAGAATTGGGAAGAGTGTATTCCAGTCGACATTGTCAAAAGCTTTCTCCAAATCGACAAACGCTAAAAACTTAGGCTTTACTATCAGAAACAGTAGACTTAGGGGTGTTTAGGAGCGTGGAAACGTCGTTTACAGACTTCTGATGCAAGTGACATAGGACCACCACGTTCGAAGTCCGTGAGTTCTGCAAAGCGCCCCATTCTGCTCTTTGGCGATTTCTAATGAATTCTGAGGTCTATGATATGGAGTACCTGGCAGTAGGTGGTAGCACAAAGCAGCCAATATGAAAAACATGTGTGTTTTGGGGTGTCTAGATACCTTTGATGATATACTGTAAAGGATCGTTCCACTTATGTTGGTTATTTACTAGCTTATTAAACTTTCTGGCACAATAAAAAAGTCTGCTGGATAGAGACACGAAACCGGGACACTCAGAAGGCCAAAATTTGAACGATTTCAAATACGCTCAGTTAGCTGTAGGGAACAGGAGTGCATCTCCGCTGCATGGCGCCTCTTCAGACAGCGTCTTGTCTATAGGGTACACAATGGTGGTGCTTTGACAGTTATGACACTATGTTGTGAAATAAAACGAATTCACCTTAGTCACTGAAACAATGATTTATTGCCGCACGATGCATTTCGAGTCCTGAGGGGCTCATCTTCAGGTGCCTCTTTGATTATTTACGTACTTTTAAAGACCTGGACCTGTCAAGACCAAATATTGGTGGTAAAAACGTGGCAAATTTTAAATACAGATAGAAAAAACTTGTTTTACTTGCACAATTAGAAATGTTGTTATATAAAGAAAAAAAATATACTGAAAACTTGTTAAATGAGTAAACAGAATTCAGCAACCACTCTGTTTTTAGCAAATTCGAAAGTTACATTATAGACCAGTTGCCAAACTACAAGCATAATTTGTATTTATACAAACCTCTTATGAAGTAATACCACTTTACAAATATATATTATCGGAAGAATAACGTAACAAATCTGCTATCTTTTTAAAAACAGAACATTTTGATGCAGGCTATATGAAATTTAATACATTTATAAGTATAGAAAATCTTTGTAATATAGAAGTGGAACATCTTCATAGCTGTACGTCGTTCAGTTGTTATGATTTCATTGTGTTCTGCAAGATGGGAATTGTCTATGAAGATGTTTGTTTATACCTGCAAGTGTGCTACAGGACAGACGAAGCATATGTCTCTTGCTGCACCAGACTTTACTGTTAGTCAGTTTAATCTCTTTAATTATAATTTTGTGAAATTGCAGCCACACAAGTTGCTTTAAAATACTTGCAATTTTTTTAAAATCTAGATTTCAACCACACTACGGAGGTCATCATCAGAAATGTAAAACTGCCACAAGAGACTCTTACAGGAGTGAGGAATCAACATGTTGTATAAAGGATTAAAGAACAATATGCTAATTATTGGCTAGCAGTCTGAACAAATAACATTTTTTTAACATAATGGCAAGCCACTATAGGGCTGCTGATGTGCCAGGAGATCAAGGCGGCATCAGTCACAGTCTGATTATGTTAAAAATATTTATTTGTTCAGACTGCTAGCCAATAACTAGCACATTGTTTTTTAATCCTTTATACCACATGAGCATTCCTCACTCCTTTAAAAGTCTCATGTGCTAATTTTACACTTCTGATTATGTCCTCCGTAGTGTGGTCGAAATCTGGATAAAAAATTGTAACTATTTTAAAGCAACTTGTCACAATTATTTCACATTCAGTTGCTGCATATAAGGTCATGTTCAAAATTGTCTCTTTAATTATGTGAAGCTATATTTGCCATATTGCTACCATCAACATTTTGTCTTGACAGGGCAAGGTCTCAAAGAGGAACCTGAAGATGTGCCCTCAGGGCTCTAAATGCATCGTACATTAATAAATCTTGATTTCAGTGACTGAAGGCGAGTTCGTTTCATATTACAGAAGTAAAATAGTCTTTGAATAATCACTGAACAATGAACAAAATTGAGTCACTACTTTTTGTTTTTAAACTTTTTTAAGAATTACTACAATTTTGAAATGAAGCGAATAGAGTACACAAAGAATTAAATTTCATTAGTTAAATCGCTGTTACAGGTGATAAAAAATGAATTACAATTAAGAGTTTCCTTTAAAAAATTTGAATACTTTCAAATGCATTTTAATGGCGCTAAAGTAACTTCCGTAGTAACAAAATTTACATAGAACTTTATACAACATCGGTCTAATTTGTATATTTCAAATAAAACCTCCTGAATAATAAAAATTGAAAACCAGATATATATCTTCCACCAATATGAAGGGCAATTGTTTCCACCAACAATCTTTTTCAAACAGATCTGTAAGGATATATACTTCAGGTACATTGGTGAAAATTTTTTAATTTTTTTCTCATCTTAAAGCGTACCAAGCAAATCAGATCATTTAATTAAAAGTGAGTGCTTCATGCACTGTTATTTGCATATTTATATAGTCTCCACAGGAATTTTTTCTGCACATATAAAATAAATTTTAAAACCATTAAAGAACGTATATATATATATATATATATATATATATATATATATATATATATATATATATAGGGACCAGCAACAAATTTTGGAAATAATTTCAGACGTTTATGGAGCGTTTTCCAACAGACCACTCCCACAAAATTATTAAACGAAAAGAAGTCTACCGCTCACAACAGTTTCGCTGTAGATGCCGCAAAACTCTCGCATAATGCATGACTGTATCAAATAAAGTTAGCATTGCAGATTTGCATGTTACTGTTCGTTTTTATCTGCAAGTCTCCCTTAATTCTCTTGCATCCAAAATTAAACAATTCATGTCTATATAAAAGAGAAAGTATACTTACTGACTCACTGACTAAACAGGAAATTTCAAAAATTACTTCACTTGTGAAGCTGAAATTTGGCAGGAATGTAGTTTACAGGTAGAAAACGTAAGCTAAGAAAGTATTTTGTGATAGGTGCATGCCGGTGCATACTTCGCCTACAGAATCACGAAACCTACAGTTTCATTCCGATCTTTACGAAATTTCGCACGCTTGACCTTGAAAACAAGAGGAAGGTTACCGTCTACCTTAAGTTTCATATGGTGTTTGGGAGACGGTACTTTGCAACATAAAAATGGTTCACCAAATATCTTGATCGTGCCATAACTTGAGAACGAGTCGACCGACTTCGCAGATCGTTTAATTATTATTATTATTATTTTGTTTTTTACGTTATTCTCAGAACAAGGGTTGTATGAAATAAAACTGGAATATTTGAGAAGAAGGAAGTGCGATTTTCAATGTAACCCTGCGTTTCTATTGCATAGAAATCTATAGTTTTGTTCCAACATTGATGAAATTTTGCACAATCTACCTTAAAAACAATAGGAATGTCACTCTCTGTATAAAATTTTTCGGTGCATGGTGGAGGGTACTTAACATGCGGAATTTTGTAAAATGCATATTTTGCTCCAATCTATATGAATTTTTACACTCTTGACTTATAAACCAAGAGGAAGATCACTGGCTACGTAAATGTTTGTGTGGTGCATGACAGAGGGTACCTTCCAGAAAACTTTGCCGATAGAGGTAAAGGTGGTTGAGAAAGAAGTGGATGCAGAGAGAGAGGGGGGGGATGGGTTGTAGACTACGGGAGAGTAGGATAAATATGCTCTCGGGTAACTCCGGGTTTACAGCTAGTAATAAATAACGAGTCTAGGACTGAACCTGAATCACCCAAGTTATAAGAGAGTCCGCTAACATTTGCGACCTTTTGTAAAGTCAGTTGACACCTCAAAATAAAATATAAATCAAACGTATGTAGTAAATCACAACCTCATCATTGTAAGTGGTAAGAAAATGCGAATGTGGTGCCAAAAAATATTACATATGACTTTTCAAAATAGGATATACTCAAATAATTAACTACGAATTTCCTTAAGTATGGAATGATGTTGACAGATGTTTTTTATTAACACACGTATGCGATAAATGACAGGAAACAGCCTCATTTGCAAATATTAATTTCCTCTGTTACTTGATGATTTCTTTCGTGGATAATTATCAGAGCAATCAGCAAGCAATTCAGTAACATACTTCAGGAATAGTGACATGGATACGCTTTGTAATAAGACACAAATTACGCAGAAATCTGTACAGAATTGAACTTCATGGACATACACGTCAATATTGTAATTTATTTTTTTGTCTAAACTTTATGGATGGAGTAATATTGAGCTCAGGCTCGAAACAAGTCATCAAGCTACAAAACAAATTAGTCGTATTCACGGAATGTATGATACCAACTGAGAATGAAAATGTGTACCCAGCCGGGACTCGAACTCACGTCTCCTGCTTTATAGGCAGTTGCGCTGGCCCCTACATCACTGGGGACACAGCGATCACCACACCTGCACGGAATTACTCAAATACGCCTCCCGTCAGACACAAATTCTCAACTTCACCCTTCAGGTAGCGTGATCGCTATTTCCCCAGTGATGTAGAGCTCAGTGAAACTGTCTGGAGATACGGGTTCGAGTCCCGGGTGGGTACACATTTCCAACTTTACCCATTCGCAGTTAGTTTCATACATTCCGTGAATACGAATATGTTCTAAAGAACAGAGGCCACACACACACACACACACATATATATATATATATATATATATATATATATATATATATATATATATATATATATATATTGGTGTTTGCAAATGTCCCGATCTTGTGCAATATATTGCTGAATTTAGCAACTATTTTGTAGACCTCTAATGTTGCCTGATATAAACTGGTGAAACATGCCCCTTATCAACAATTAACGTAATTGAAATAGCAAGTAAGGAACAATGGCTGCAGTAATAATACCTTGCCAGTGGCACTTCTAAGCATCTAGGCAGGAATCACCTTTTAGAGTTGCAGCTGGAAGCGCCGGTATCATTGTGATTTGTTGTATGTCGTTGAGCTTGGTTGAAGTTGTCTTATAGTACAGCCTGTCACATTTAGCGTCGTTATGTTTACAGTGACAAGAACATTCACGTTTTTTATGCACGGTCCTTCATTCTAAATAAATTTACGACCTTGTCGTTAATGCTGATTACAAGACATCGTAGCTGTAGGGAAATGGATTTCAATGTTCACATAAATTATATAATGTAAAATGCAATAAACAAAAGAACCCCTCATCATGAGTAGAAGTTAACATAGTGTCTTGTTCGTGTGTGCACGTGTATATACGAACGAATCTTGCGTCACTGCATCGCTTTACAAGGTACAGGTGACAGCTTAATTAACGCGGCGTTTAATGTCCTTCTCGTGAAATATATCCAATTAGTACGAAACGTGTCAATGGCGGTTTCTGTGTAAATCATCCTATAAAGAGATAAATAAGCGTGATGGCTATCTTTACAACAGAAATAAAATCTTGAAGTACAGATTACAGAAGCACAAATGGGCTTTAGTTCTTCCGTTGCACAAAAACTACCCGGATAACTACGACCAAGAAATGGTAGACTGAGTTCGAGCCTTACGTCAGGCTACCGCAATTTGCAGGGCAATACGATGTGTTCCTTAAATATTTCGGCAAAATGTCGACAGTGAGACTTTTATATGGCTTTTATTTGTTTGTTGCACCGTCGCCTCGTATCTGTTAATACGGCGAGACGAGACTGAGAAAGATGGCGCAGTAGACAGACGGTGCAAGAACAAAATACCTGGAATTAAATTGTCCTCTGAACAGTGGTCCTCCAGACAACAAAGAAAAATCTCCGGTCAGGATCTTAAACAAGACAACAAAATATACATCATGCATTGTATATGAGACATAAAGTAATGTACAATACCTGTAAAAGTTTGTGGCAAATATTTAAGTAGTTTGAGCAGTGAGAGCACCTGAGGCTCGCAGCTCCTGCGCCACTCCACACATTCTTGGAGAAAATCCCTGAAGATGGCCCAACATTCAGTTGAAACCAGTTCGTAATAAATAATCAATATTGCGCGCCGAGAGGACTGAGGCGCTCCAGTCACGGTCTGAATGACCACTACGGTCGGGGGTTCGAATCCCGCCCTCTGGCATGGATATTTGTGCCATCTTTAGGATTAGCTAGTTCATAAGTAGTTTGTATGTTTAGGGACTGAGGATCCCGTAGTTAAGTCCCATACACTCTACAAACATTTGGAGCTCCCTCGGACTCTCGTTCTGGGGCCTAAAATCTCGAATTATACGTTTTATTTAGGGTTTATTTATTTATTTATATATTTATTTCGTATTGCTTTAAATACAGCATCAGATTACATCTGGTAACATTACCGATTAATTCAAGTTGATCTGACTTCATTCTTGAAGTTGCAGCTATCTTGCAGCTATAACTACAGTAAACATGCAGTCATAAAATCCCGTGCCACTATCACTACACAGAAGTTTTTTACTGTAGGGTTGCTATTTGGTAGGCGTGCGTGGACAGATTGTAACAGAAAGTACCTTTAGTAACGCATGAGATATTTACTGAAAATAAATAAATACCCAATCTGGTGTTGTAAAGGTACAATGATGACTGATTAAGATCATGCTTCAAAGCTAAACTTCCAAGTTCTGATCGTTGTCCACAATTCTTAAACTTGTAAATACAGAGATAAAGCTTGACGCAGTATTCTGCGGAGAGTGGCACTTTGTTCTAAACCGTAGAAGTCTACCTGCTCGATCGTAGCACTGCTAACAAGAAGGACACACTTGAATACGAAAGTGCAGTAACGTACTGCTGGAATAAAACATACCCGAGCAATGCTGCAAACTTAGGATGGAAACAGATGTACGATTATGAAACGCAGATTCTGAGTTGAGCTAACCAACGACCAAACCAGCTGGAGAGTCAAAGAAAATATTTTGGTTCTCAAAGCGTTCTCTGTGCTAATACACTACTGGCCATTAAAATTTCTACACGACATTCATTGGACAAATATACTAGGACATGTGATTACATTATAATGCAATTTGGGTGCATAGATCATGAAAACACAGTACCTATAGCAACCAGCTCTGCCCGTAATAACGGCCTTGATATGCCTGGGCCTTGAGTCAAACAGAGCTTGGATAGCGTGTACAGGTACAGATGCCCATGAAGCTTCAACACGATACCACAGTTCATCAATAGTAGTGACTAGCGTATTGTGACGAGCCAGTTACTCTGCCACCATTGACCAGACGTATTCAATTGGTGAGAGATCTGGAGAATGTGCTGGTAGGACAGAAGTCCAACATTTTCCGTACCCAGAAAGGTCCGTACAGGACCTGAAACATGCGGTCGTGCATTATCCTGCTGAAATGTAGGGTTTCGCAGGGATCGAATGAAGAGTAGAGCTACGGGTCGTAACACATCTGAAATGTAACGGCCTCTTTCTAAAGTGCCGTCGACGAGGTGACAGAGGCGTGTAACCAATGGCACCCCATACCATCACGCCAGGTGTTACACCAGTATGGCGATGAGTAATACACGCTTCCAATGTGTGTTCACCGCGATGTCGCCAAACACGGATGAGACCATCATGATGCTGTAAACAGAACCTGGATTCATCCGAAAACATTAAGTTTTGCCATTCGTGCAGCCAGGTTCGTCGTTGCGTACACCATCGCAGACGCTCGTGTCTCTGATGCAGCTTCAAGGGTAACAGCAGCCGTGGTCTCCGAGCTGATAGTCCATGCTGCTGCAAACGTCGTCGAAATGTTCGTGCAGACGGTTGTTGTCTTGCAGACGTCCGCATCTGTTGACTCAGGGATCGAGACGTGGCTGCACAATCCGTTACAGCCATGCGGATAAGATGCCTGTCATCTCGACTTCTAGCGATACGAGGCAGTTGGGATCCAGCACGGCGTTCCGCATTGCCCTCCTGAATCCACCGATTCCATATTCTGCTTACAGTCATTGGATCGCGACCAACGCAAGCAGCAATGTAGCGATTCGAGAAACCGCGGTCGCGATAGGCTACAATCCGACCTTTATCAAAGTCGGAAACGTGATGGTACGCATTTGTCCTCCTTACGCGAGGCATCACAACAACATTTCACCAGGCAACGCCGGACAACTGCTGTTTATGTATGAGAAATCGGTTGGAATCTTTCCTCATGGCAGCATGTTGTGGGTGTTGCCACAGCCGCCAAAAGATAATTATTAGCATATCACAACATCTTCTCCCTGTAGGTTAAATTTCGCGTCAGTAGCATGTCATCTGCATGGTGTAGCAATTTTAATGGCCAGGAGTGTAAGAAGACATAAGTCTAGAGGGAACCATTCAAATTCTTTGATAATCGCTTTGATCCTACAGTCGAGCCGAAATAGGTTGATGCCTGGTGCTTGCGCCAATCAGCTTTGAGCAACGGCTGCGGCAGCAGACGATAGGAGTAAGTCAAACTCGAGCTTTGCTCTGTGCATGCGCGCGTTCGGCTGCGCTCTGCACTTTTGTCAGTTCTGTCAGACAGTACGCTATACAGTACGCTATACGCTATACTGTCAGGCAGCGAACGAACTACTCGGCAACCTGACCTCTTCTATAGATGTCCCCAGGCAGATGATAGCACTCAGGTCGGAGAGAGGCTGAAATTCTTAAACTATTGGAACTCATAAAACTGAAGTCCTTGGGATGCCAGCTGATTTATGTAATGAGCACAGAAAACCAGCAAACCGCATAATAATTTACACTTGCCACATATTGTTTTAACTGAAAGGTCAATATATTGCTATTTTGCATTGTTCTAAAATAATTAAACTATTATATCCGCCTACGTATACGACATGTTACCCCTCCGAGTGCATGTTCTGAGCTGAAGTGTGACGGCTCGAAGCAAGACTGCCTTCGCTTCACAATTTGGCGCGCAAACATGGCTGCCGTGCATCGTCCGTCTTAAATTAATTGTTTTATTTATCAATTCTGAAATAGTTAAAATGTGTTTTCCAGTAAGGGCATAGCTTGGCACTGAGTGATCTTCTAACTTGAATTTTACACGGCATAAATAATTAGTATATTAAGTGTTAAAAATATGATTCCATGACCGCCGTTACTACAGCCAATCGGCGTCCAGTGCCTGCCGCTCGGGGTTTACCTAAAATTCTGGGAAACTTGCCAAAGCTCTTTCCCATGAGAAACCGACCTATTGTACGAACTGTGAGGTTCTCACCAGCTTTTACTATCTGTCGCGTACTGCTTCTTACCGGCTGTATTGAAGTAACATTCAGATATTAATATGATCGCCTTACGTCAGAAATATTACAATTTGTAGTGTACAGTGTGCAAAAGATTAATTGCATAGATGTCTGACAATCCATTATTTATGATTATTATACGTTCTACTAATTGTAATACGCATCTGAAAGAGTACAAAAAAATTCTGGAGAAACTTCTGTTGTTAGCGTAAATAGTAGTAGCAACTCATCTGACTCCCTTAGATGGGTACTTGTTCTGCCTGTACTGGAAGAAAAAAATAAAGAGCTTCTCCGAGAACATTACTGGTGAGTAGTTTTATTTGTTTATTCAATTTTTTCTTCAAATCCAACTAGAGCGTTTGTTGCAGTTCGCTTCAGCAGGGCAGATTAGCGTTTGGCATTGCTTACCCACCACGGTCTCGATTCGAATGCAGTGTACGTACTTCTATTTATATTTTGAAAAGGTATCAGGCCTCTAACTCCGGACTGCCTCTTTTTTAATGAATGTATTTTGACACTCTTTACTTCGGATTTATAGCTCTTGCGTTTTTCCGACTGGTATGCAAAACACTGATTTTGTCTTGTTAGCCAAACATAGTTCAGCATATTTGCGCTATTAAGATCAAATGTTTTTAAATCTACTGAAAGACTTACAAACAACTTTCACTTACACTAAAGACAACACACACACATGCCCGAGGGAGAACTCGAACCTTCGGTGGGAGCGACCACCCAGTCTGTAGCATGACGCCTTAGACCAAGCGACCACTATCGCTGTGAAGTTAACTTGTTAACAAGGTATGAAGATGGCCTAAAAGTCATACGTATTATTTTGGATTATTACCCTAGATTTCCACTGAATGGTATTGTACAACGATTTTTACAACAACCGATAGTGGTATCGTTGACATCTGTGACCAAATGGTTCTATGTGAACCTTTTTCTTTTTTTAATGAAATAACATGTTACTTTGTGTGTGAAAATGTAATTTTTTTGGCTCATAAAGCAGAGGAGGAAGCATGTGGCATAACCAACTGTAAGTAATAAACAAGAAAGCTGATGCATGACGTCCCTACACACCAAAATTACGTTATCTCACAGAAAGAAACGTGGTAACTTATTTAGAAATTCACATTGCATTATACGACCATCAGTCCCTAGAACTTACTACTTAAACTAATTATTAATTCATGTAGCAGGGCAGTCTAGATTGCAGTTTTATCTTATTTTTATTTATTTATTTTTCTGGTAATCTGTTTCGGTCACTTACTTGACCATCATCAGACCACAACTGTATGATACAAAATATATTATTAGAGGGATAAATTAGAATAACACCCATATTGTTGGCCACCGGTTGTTTTCAGCTGGAACTGCCTAAAGGTTTAATATTGGCTGCTTTAGAAGCAGGTGCAGTCTTCCTTTAAGTTAAATGTTGGCCAATCGTGTAGTTATACAATAATGGATTTCAATATGTAACAATCAAATCATTACGTAGAATGGTTTATCAGGTAGAAAAATGTACAAGTATTTAAAAGTACATAATATATGGTCATATAAAAGATATATGTAGCATATGGAAAAATAACGAACATAACAGTGGCCAATATTACGGGTATATTTTATTCTTATATTAAATACTCACTTTAGAAATACCTTATCCCTCTAATAATATATTACGTATCATTACAGTTGAGGTCTGATGATGGTCATGTAAGTGATCGAAACCGATTAGCGGGAAAATAAAAGAAATTGCGATCTAGATTGCCTTGCTCCATGAATTAATAATTGCTAGTAACATCGCTGTTATCCATAATGTACTCAAAAATAATTATTGAAATTGGAAGAACCAGCTTTGGCCCCATTTAAATCTTTATTTTTTATATACATTACAGATTGAATTCGGTCAGTGTCTGACCATCCTCAGACCATGAATCCAAGCCCTGTGGGCCCACAAAAACTTCCACTTTGCATATTTACATCAAGTAGGCAGTGCATTCGTAGAAAGTCAAACATAAAAAACCAAAAACTTAAATGCGGCCAAAGGTGGTTCTTTCAATTTTAATGATTTTAATGTGGTCGCTCTGCAACAGATTCCGGATGGAGTCGCCCACAAAAATTATTACTCATACTTACTTACACTAAAGACAACGCAGGCACACACACACACACACACACACACACACACACACACTCACACTCCCGAAGGAGGACTCGAACCTTAGGCCGGAGCGACCGCATAGTCCGTAGCATGATGCCTTAGACCACGCGACCACTCCCGCTGTGTAATTAACATGTTTCAGTATCCTTTATCGAGCTGATGATGACTACTAGCTCAGTTGAAACCGGTTACTGTGGTAAAAAGTGAAGCTATCTTGGCAAAACACTGTAAATCCAAACTAAGAATTAAGGCCTTTACGTACCTGTGTTAGTATAAATAAACTCACTGACGATGACGCAAGAGCAGGTGAAACATGTTTCCGTAACAAGGAAGAAACAGTGTTTTGTATATCATCCGGACGTGATCCCCAGTGTTTTTCATATGACCTAGACCTGATCCCCAGTGTTTTGACATTGTTTAGAATTTGATTCACAATGGTCAGGTCCTTCGCGGTCCTCACATATCGTTGTACATATTTAGTGCCTTCTCCCTCACAAAGAAGCCCGCGGTGGTCCCCGCCAGTGGCGGACTAAGAGGGAGGGGGGAGTCTGTTCGCCCCGGACCGCTCGTCTTGGGGGACTCCACTTACCTCCAAAACGCGTAGTTTCTTTAAAACTATTATATATATATATATATATATATATATATATATATATATATATATATATATATATATATATATATATATATATTATTTGGAGCTCCCTCGCCGGCCGCGATGGCAGAGGAGACTGCGGCGCGCCAGTCACGGTCCGCACGGCCACTACGGTCGGGGGTTCGAATCCCCCCTCGGGCATGGATATTTGTGCCGTCTTTAGGATTAGCTAGTTCATAAGTAGTTTGTAAGTTTTAGGGACTGATGACCCCGTAGTTAAGTCCCATACACTCTACAAACATTTGGAGCTCCCTCGGACTCTCGTTCTGGGGCCAAAATCTTGAATGATAGTTTTATTTAGGGTTTATTTATTTATTTATTTCGTTTTGCTTTAAATACAGCATCAGATTACATCTGCTACAAATATAAGGTAAAATATATTATGTACACTACATAAAGCTTAAAGATAAAATACTGATAATAACAAATGTATACAATATTAAGCCACAGAATAATTTAATAAGTGATATAATCCCGTAAAGTGACCATGTAGTTGGCATCACTGTACTGCTTAGGGATGGATGAAAGTCCTGGAATGTGCCTTGGACTTTCCTGAAAGGGCATTCAGTGTCTGTTGTGTCCAAACTCACGTTCAGGTCTATTAACCACGCCCCATTTATGCCTCTCACGTACAAAGGTAGAAATGATCATCAGAGTGAAATACGAGATATCAGAGCTTGAACGAAGAAATTAAGGTGTTCTTTCTTGCCGCGCGCTATTCGAGAATGGAGTGGGAAGTAAATAGTACAAAGGTGGTCCGATGAACCCTTGAAACGTAGGTACGCAATAATAATAACGTTGAGTGTCTGTAAAATCATATCCTTGGCTCCGCGAGGACAATATTTGGTGTGCGCTGTCCCGCGTTTGAGCTTACGGAGTTTGGTTGCCGGCCTCTGTCAGATGAGCAAGAGTAGTGTGGTGCAATCAGCCTTGGAATGTAGTCGCAAATTGCAGCATGAGCCTGAATCTTGTTATGTGTGATAATGTTGTGAAATATTTGAATATGAAAGTGTTCTGAGCTTATGAAGAATAAAGGTAAGGGGAGTAATCTTTCCATTACTAGATACTTCGCGTAATTGTAGTCTATTTGTAACAGACATTCAACATGAAGGTTTTAATTTTCGTCTTTTATGTCTATTCTTTAAAATAACTAAAAGTATAGTACAGGAATTTAGTACGTTTTTAGTGTTAAAAAATAAAAATAAATAAAAGAAAAATAAAGCTGACGGATGAAGTGTGACGTAAACTCTTTCGATTTTTTGATTTACATTGTATAAAGTACTAGCTGGTTTCTCTTTTCTTGAAACTGACAGTAGAAGTAAATGGGTTCTGAAAAGATTTGTGTAAGATATTCCCAAGTTGTAATCACCATTTTTGTGCAATATTGCTTAAGTTCGTGTCCTGCCTTTATGATAGAAAATGTAAAGTGCTTGATTTTAATCTTCAACCTCAGGTCTGTTTCGTGTTCGTCATTCATCCCGAAATCCAATTAATTATTTATTTTAAATATTACAGAGATGAACAAAATTAGTACTTCTGTAGTTAGTGAATTCGCATTACTCTCTTGCGAATTGTGTAGTTGGTTTTTGGCCTTGCATCTGCACTATTTTTGGCAGTAATTCTGAAGGCAGTTGCACATGTTTCCTTGCGCACAGGTAGGCCATAAATCAGTGTAAACCCTTGAGTGAGATAGTCACTTCTGCCTCTAGCTGATGTCCTATTGTTTAAACAATTACATTCTTTTATGAAACAGATTATTTTCTACCGGAGATCAAATGGCTCGTTCTATCAGTAAAGTCACATGGTCAGAATTACATATTTGGTTTTTGTTCAAAGTCATGCTTAACTAATTAGATAAACTATACAGCCAGATTCTGAGTTTGAGTCAGTTTAAGTGCAAAATCATTTACAGCTACCCGTGCACATACAACTACACACGACACAATTGTTTGACAAGTCACTAAAGTATAGTAAAGCAATTTTTATTGACAGCCTGCGCGTACAATACTAAACATTACAATTGTAATTACCGTACCAATCATTATAGATTTATTTTGATCAATAACGATAATTACAATATTTTTATTTGGTAACAACTTTCTCCCTTTGCCAGGCACTTAAATGTGATTTCCTGTGTATCCCACGTAGATGCTTCCAGCTTCCAGCTTTTTATTTTTTATTTTTCAAGTTAAAACTATGCATCAAGTGATTCAAATATACAGCGATATCCTTGAACAGTTGGAACAGTTTGAGTATCTAAAAACAAACGCATAGAAAATATTCAGAGGTAGAGCATGACCTCGAACAGCTATAAGAACCGGAACAAAAAGGGGCAATGAACAGAGGAAATGCTTACTTTCAGTACGCAAACGAAAAATAAATCCTGCAAAGAAAGTTCTGCAAATTTAAATCAAACACTATGGCTATACCACGCATTTCATAGGAGAAGACCCACAATCCTATCACAGGAGACAAGGAAACTAACAGTAAAAAACATCTCCCATGACGGGTATGAAATTTTAAGAAAACGGGAATCGTTAAAAAACAAAAGTCAGGTAAAGAACTAACGTCTCCACCAATGAGACAATGGAGGAAGCAAGTCCTCTGCAAGGGGGTGAGGGGACGGCGTAAAATAAAACGAAACAGAAGAATATGGATTTGAGATAGAATGTCGTAAAAGGTCCGTTGATTACCATGAATCAAGGGAACTGTAAGGAAGTTGGCGAACACGTCACGGTAATTTCGGGTCCGCTGGAACTGGAGGTGTTAGTCCCAAAGGTAAGTTGAAAATGGAACAGCGGCGCTAATCTCGAGTCGGATGATTGCTTACACCGTGTGACCCAGCAGCAGCAGCACTGTGGCGTTATGCTTAATCCATGGGAAGTTATCGACGTCGAAGCCAAGACCAGCTGACCGGGATGGCTGCCGCCGTTGTCCTGTTGATCAGCGCCATCATGCTACGACAGAGGTGCCACACCTGTGATACATGGCGACACAGGAAGCGGTGCTCTGGGGCGTCAGGTGCGCCAACAGTTCGCACCCGGTTGACTGAGTGATGTCCATTATAGCCTTGGTATATCTGATAAAATAAAGAAAATAATTGAAATGATCTGTTTTTGGAACATGATGAAGATTAGATGTAAGGAGGATTATAATTTCATTATTGTACGTGTTGCGTAGTGATGATCCATGTTTGTCCTTAAATTCAGCAAGAGTGAAATGCAGGAATTTGAATAGCCCCCTTCAAAGCCTAGAATGTAAGGATGGTTTTGTACAGACTAATAAGAAATTAATTGACAAAATTGAAAGGTATTGTCTAATTTATGTTTGCCTTATGTGAGATTGAATTTCAGTTAGATAAAGTCATTATACTTGAAACTTAACTTACTTCAGACTTGCTCATTCACCTATCATAAATAAATAAATAAAATAAAATAAAAAAATAAAATAGATATATAAATAAAATAATAATAATAATAATAAAATAAAACTAAAAATAAAATAGATAAATAAATAAATAAAATAGTAATAATAATAAAAAGCGATTAATTTATTTTTTTCTTTGAAGACAACCAAAATGGACTATACTTGTGTGGTAGTTAGTGAATTCGCATGGCACTTCCGCGAATTCCGTAGTTAATACTAGTTTAAAGTAATTTGGAGAGCAGGTGCACAAGCAACATATCCTGGCGTACAGGTACGCTATAGAAAAGGGCAGTGTTAACAGTTGACACAATTATTTCAGGAATCATTGTCGTACCTTCATATTCTTGTCAATCAGTCAATTCTGAACGTATCTTTTATCACGTTGTCCGAGTCATGTCTAACATTTATTATCAGCGGTCAAGATGTATATTTGGGGAACACAGTTACAGGATCTGAATATGCTTTATTATGTTTTTTATTTGCTTTCCAAACTATTCTTTAAGAAACTTCTTAAGTCAGATTAACAAGTTGTAGTTGAAGTGCAGAATTACTCTGAGACCTAGACACACACAACAATCATATTACACAGCGCACCTGAAAATTTGTTTGACAAATTACCAAAGCCGAGTCAGACAACATATTATTAATAAGCTGCAACTGCAACACTTTTCATTTGATAATTAATTTTGTTAACAAGTTTCAATATTATTCAACAAATTCCTACAACAACGGCAAAGCTTTTAAACAGGAAGCTTTCACTTAGCAAATCCTATACTTTCTATTATCAACTTTGACTCAGTAGAAGAGCAATTATTATTATTATTATCATTACTATCATTCATGACTTTGCATTAGCAACTTTCTGCCCGAATCTTGTGGGGCGTTGTGTCCCATCTTTGATTAGATTTTTTTTTTTTTTTTTTTTTTTTTTTTTTTTTTTTTTTTGTGGTACGTCAGTTTCCAAGTGGACGGAGAATCTCGTTTTATCAGTTTCACAAAATATATGACATCAAATGCGACTGAGCGAAGCTGAAAATGTGTACGCAAGCCAGGATTCGAACCTCAGTCTACTGCATTCTAGGCAGTAGCGCTGACCCCTACAGCACTGGGGACACAGTGATGATCGCACTTGCAAAGACTACCTAAGTACGCCTCCAGTCAGATACAAATTCCCAGTTTCGCCCCGCCCACAGTATTCAAACTCGTAGTTATGAAACTAATTCCCGTAAGAGTAAGGGCCACAAACTTGCCCACCCCTCCCCACTAACGAAAGGATCATTGCCCGTCACCGGCATATTATACATATATGTGGAGGGTGGGGGCATCTGTTTCGAAAGAACAGACGTCACTTCTGATCCTGCGGTTGTTATTCTTTCATATATTCACAGAATATATGACATCAACTGCGAATGGACAATGCTGAAAATGTGTACTCAGCCGGGATTCCAACCCGGGTGTCCTGCTTTCTAGGCAGTTATGCTGAAAGAAGGAAGGTTTAACGTCCCGTCGACAAAGTGGTCATTAGAGACGGAGCTGACGCTCGCGTTTTTTTTTTTTTTTTTTTTTTTTTTTTTTTGGTGGGGGGGGGGTGGATGGGTAAGGAAATCGACCGTGTCCTTTGTAAGGAACCATCCCGGCATTTGCCTGGAGCGATTTAGGGAAATCTAAATCTGGATGGCCGGAGGTGGATTTGAACCACCATCCTCCCGAATGCGAGTCCAGTGTCTTACCAATGAGCCAACTCGCTCGATGTGTGCTGAAAGAATAACAGCTTTAGGATCAGAAGTGACGTCTGTTCTTTCGGAACAGACACCACATATATATAAATCTCAATTTCCTTTGCCGGCGGCCCGGGCCTCTGAGAGCCCCATCTGCCACTGTTCCCCACCTGTACTCCCTCCCGAGGGATGCATTCTAGGATTGAAATCTATTGTCAAATATCGGTAACTGGAGTAGTTCGTTCTGGAATGCTTTCATGTTATAATCCAAGGGTAACAAGAGGAGTTTACAATTTGCACAGTAGTTCCGAGTATGTAGGCAGTCGGCGGTAACTCGTGGCGACAAGAAGTACAGAGGCGCGGCGGCACGAGGAGCCAGTGAGCTATGTCCGTGCGAACGCCCGCGACTCGGCTGTGCGGACCCGGAGCTGCCCGAGCATGACGCACGCCCCGGCTCTGCGCAGCGTTGCGCGTATGGAAATGCGGGCAGCGCGGAGCGGGCAATCAGGCGCGCCGTGGGAAGCAAGCGGGCGCTACACTCTGCCGGTCGCCGACTCCGACCCCGGCAGCGCGGCCGGGCCTGCCGGCACTGTGCAGCAGGTGCCGCGGGCGGGAGGACGGACGGCAGTGGAGGAATTAAGTGCTATCAAATGCTGAGCACTGTCTGGCTAAAAATTACGGAGTCTAGTCACTGTTTTGCCACTATCACTTCTCTATTTACCACATTAAACGGGTTTGATTGAATCCAAGTATTGCTTCAGTGCAGCCGGTTATGACCAGTAGGTGACAGTTGGTAAAAGCTGGTGAGAACCACGACAGGTGGTGCAATAGGTCGGGTTCTCATGGGAAACAGCACTGGCAAATCTCCCCGAATTCTAGGGAAGTCCCCGAGCGGCAGGCACTGGACGCCGATTGGCTGTAGCACTGGCGGTCACGCGCCAGAACGTAATCATATTTTTATTTATTCTTAATAAACTAATAATTTATTCAATGTTAAACTCAATTTAGAAATAGCTTAGCTATGCCATGAGTAGGTAAAACATATTAACAATTGCTAATTCAATAAACAAAACAATTAATTTAAGACGACGATGCACGGCAACCATGTTTGCGCGCCAAATTGTGGAGCGAAGGCAGCCTTGCATCGAGCTGCCACAGTTCAGTTCAGTACACGCACTCGGAGTAACATGTGAGTCCAGAACACGCACTCGGAGGAGTAACATGCATACATAGGCGGTCATAAAACATAGTTTAATCATCTTAGATGAAGGGAAATGACTTTATATTCATTTTTCAGTTAAGACAATGTGAGTCAAATGGATGTTATTATGCAGTTTTCTGCAGTCTTTAAATAAACCAGATGGTATCCCGTGTACCTCAGTTTTAGTCCGTGATTAGATCAGTTCCTGCCAATAGTTTAGCAATTTCAGCCTCATTCAAGAACTCCGACCTGCATGCTATCATCTACGTGGGGACATCTATAGAAGACGTCAGGTTGTTGAACGTTTAGAGTTTCTACTCTTCACACAGTTCAGTGGGGATAACTACAACCCTCGCGTACACTCTCATTGCGGTACAAACGCAAACTGTTGTGCGTCATCCATGGCAACATGGAGGAGGAAAGTAAATGATACACAACGGTTTAGAACCACACCTGTAGTCATTTTACCGTTGTAATCTACATCAACATCTACATGGAATACTCTGCACATCACATTTAAATGTCTGGCAGAGGGTTTATCGATACACCTTTATACTATTCATCTACCATTCCATTCTCTAACAGTGCGCGGAAAGAAAGAACTCCTGAATCTCTCCGTTCGAGCTCTCATTTCTCGTATTTTATTCTGATGATCATTTCTACCTATGTAAGTGGAGTCAACAATATATTTTTGCATTCGGAGGAGAATGTTGGCAATTTTAGTTCTGTAAGTAACCCATGACGCAGCGATAAACGCCGTTGTGGTAATGATTCCCATCCTAGATCCTGTATCATTTCCGTAACGCTGTTTCCACTGTACCGTGAGATTAGAAAAAGCTGCCCTTTTTGGGACTCTTTCGATATCCTCCGTCAAACCCACCTGATACGGATCCCACACTGGACAGCAATACTCCAAATGATGACGGACTGTATGCAGTTTCTTTTGTAGTTCTGTTGCATCTTTTAATGGTTCTGCCAATCAAACGCAGTCTCTGGTTCGCCTTTCCCACGACATTATCTATGTGTTCTTTCCTGTTTAAGACCGAAGTAATAGTAATTCCTAGATATTTAGTGGAATTTACGACCGTCACTTTCGATTGATTTATCTTGTAGACAAAGTCTAACGGATTTCTTTTCGTACTCATGTGGACGACTTCACACTTTATTTACATTCAATTGCCAATTTTTACACCATAGTGATAATTAGATCTTTATTAACAGATCTATAAAGGGAAAGGAGGGCAAGCAATGTACCTGCCTCTTTAGTATCCATGAACATTTATCTTATTTTATTTCATTTTATTTATTTATTATTTTTTGTTTCGTTTTGGCAAATGTTGAGTGAAGTACCATCGTCAGCGACGATCAAGACTTGAGGGAGAAGGCGCGTGGGAGTAGCCGATTGGTCTGGAGCGCCACGTTGCGCATCGCGTTGGAGGTTCGAATCGTCCCTCGGGCATGCATGTTTGTGTTGCCTTTAGTATAAGTGAGCTCATAAGTAATTTGTAAGTTTAGGGACTGACGACCCCGCAGTTAAGTCCCATAAGCTTCACACACATTTGAACATTTTTCAGGGTGAAGGCTTGGAAATATGGGACTAACCACTCCAATGTTGCAGAACATCTGAAAGAATATAACCACAAACCCATCACAATAGGAAAAGACATGAAGTTAATTAGAATAAATAAAGAAAAAACATCTCCTAACATTACAAGAAAATTATCACAGTTGCTACTAAATGACCAAATAAACCTGACCAATCAATCACTGTTCTCACTGATTGACCATATGATAGACACAAATCCCAACACATAATCACAAATCCACCCCCCGCCCCCCAACCACACACACACTAAAAAAAAGTTACACACACACACACACACACACAACATACACACACGCGCACACACACACACACACACACACACACACACACACACACACACATGCAAAGGTACCTTCAACACACTTTCAATGAAACAATTGAATTTCAAATTAAATGTTGAAATGTTTGTATAGCTTATGGGACTTAACTACGTGGTTATCAGTCCCTAAACCTACAAACTACTTACGAACTAGCTAACACTAAGGACGGCACAAATATCCATGCCCGAGAGGGGATTCGAACCCCCGACCGTAGTGGCCGTGCAGACCGTGACAGACGCGCCGCAGTCTCCTCGGCCACCGCGGCCGGCGAATTTCAAATTAGCTGAGAAGTTTGCCAACACTACAAAACAAACTATTGTGGATACAGTATGGCAGCAGATGACAGTGGAACCAGAAAAATGGAAAGTTTTTTAGAAAACAGTAGAACCTTTCGACCTGATTGCCGGAAAGAGACTGTGGTGGAGTAGCAAGCGCAGTAAGTACACCATTTTATAGCAAACAACGAACTGTTTTAAATCAGAAACGAAATGTTTTGTACAGATGTAAGAAACCTAACCATTATGTGTAAACAGAAACATGTAAATATTTTCAGGACATCCACTGATGATGTCTTGTGACAAAGGCGAAACACGTATGGGTGACTTATAAAATAAAACCCTTCATTTGCAGTAGCAAAAGGCGTTCCTTTAAAAATATTACAGTGAAATACATATACAAATGGCCACTGCAAGCAACGTATAAATCATAATACGTATTACTACCGACGCGAGTTCTCCTGGCACGTTATTGTGAAGCCTCATCGTTTACAGTATACATACATGTGATACAGTATGTGTAAACTCTTGGAATACGTAAGCAGCTACTCAAATGTTAGGCTAAGCGCGACGCACACTAATATTATTGCGTGAACACAAATTTTAAATCCCGATTTTCAATACTAACTGAAAAACCGGCGTCGCCGAGATAATTATTTCTTCCAATCCTAGGGAGCGTCCATTAATTACCTGAGGTGTTTGGATCGACCCGAAGGACGGAAGGGATTTCGGCTAATTTCACGTAGTTTTTTCCACAAGAAACCGGGCAAAACTGCGAGATAATTGGGTTAAGTAAAATATGCACCAGGAAACAATATACTATCTTGACCACACTTAAAACTTTAATAATGCCTCACGCATTTCGACATTCCGTCAATTTAGAAAACAAAAGTTTGTTAAAAAAATTCCCCCCTTAAACCAATTTCTGTCACAGACATGCGTCATATATAAAACAGATGTTTAAAATTCACGCGCAGAGCCTTTTTTTTTTAAATTTTTTTTTTTGCACGGTAGAAATTTATTTGTCACAGTTACACGTTTCGATAATTTTGAGACTTCATCAGACTACTGAGATTGTTTTCACCCCATTACATTTTCTCTGCCGGCCGCAGTGGCCGAGGGGACTGAGGCGCTCCAGTCACGGTATGCACGGCCACTACGGTCGGGGGTTCGAATCCCCCCTCGGGCATGGATATTTGTGCCGTCCTAGTTCGTAAGTAGTTCATAAGTAGTTTGTAAGTTTAGGGACTGATGAGCCCGTAGTTAAGTCCCATAAGCTATACAAACATTTCATTTTACATTTTCTCTAGATGACTCACAATGGCGAAACGGGTAATTGTTATAAACACATCTGTGCAACCGACACAAGTTTTCTTCTAGAAATCTGCATAAATAATCAAGCAACGAGACAGTGCATGGCAAAATGCTACCAGGTGTTAGGCATTTCTTATCCTAAATACAACTATCGAGAAACCACCCTTCTATATATATATATATATATATATATATATATATATATATATATATATATATATATATATATATATATCAGTGTATTTCAACCTTTGCGTCTCCTTAGCAAGTCAAAATATTCCGGCGACACCCTTTGAGGAATAAATATTCTTGAGTACCCTACCCCCGTCATTATTGCATACCCCCACCCCCTTCGCAAAAATCTATTTTTGAGTCTCAAAGGCAACGAACTTAATTTTCTTTCCAATTATATATTTCTGACGACATTACAGCGTTCAAGTTATTGAAATATATCGCAATTTGCGATCAGTTATGGCTTCACTGTATTAGGTTTAGATGAAATACCAAAGTGCGGCGAATAAAAAATTTGTGGCCGGCCGAGATTCGAACCTGGGATCTCCGGCTTACTAGGCAGACGCGTTGACCACTCCGCCACTGTGGACACAGTGACCAACCCGACTGCAGAGAACTCCTCCCTGCACGTCCCCCGCCACACAGAAATCTCCATTCACCACGCTGTCTCTTTCCTATAGGCTGTGGTTATAGGAAAGAGACAACGTGGCGAATTTCCTTTCTGTTGGTGCAACATCCTTCAGAGGACTTTTGTATTTTTCAAAATTGAAAATTGAAAGAATTATGCTCATTTTCAATTGATTACTGAGAGAAATGTAAACTTTGCACAACGAGTGTTTCCCATTACAGGCAAGAGTCAGTAGCGAATTATGCTCATTAAGGAAGGTCCCACTGTATAGACACTTTGTGAGGAAGTAGATTCGTTTCCTAATTTTTTAGATTTAACTATTGCATCTTGTTCATTTACCTATCGATTAGTTCCTGAGAATTTTTCAGGCTTTGGAGCTTGCATATCATTAACACGCTTTATTTACTTTAAAACAGTCTACGTTATATATGTATTACATACTTTTAATATAAAATAAATTTCACTTAGACCTATGTTTCTGTATGACGCAACCCTCATGTATTCAGATGAACACTGGTCGGGTTGTTTTAAGGTGTAACTACCGTATTCCCTCCTATGACGGAGACCCCCCAAACAAGTCTTTCGACCTCCTGGGGGTCGCGACACGCAGGATGAAAAACACTGGTCTAGATATAGGACTATGTACGGGTGTCAGGCACAACTGAGGCTAAGCAAATATAGCATGAATATTTGGAAAAATATAAAGCGGGCTTTAAAAGAAAACCAATAAAAGTTGTTCATCTTGACGAGGGACATCGATCAACTTAGAGCTCGACCTCCAGCAGGACCCGCATTTTTATTTTGTGTATTACAGCACCATCTACCGATAAACGAAAAAACTATTTCGTGGAACAGTTCCATGATTTCACGGAGAATTCAAATATGCAAAAAAAAAAAAAACAAAAAAAAAAAAAAAAAAAAAAAAAAAAAAAAAATTGCGGTTCCAATTTTCAGTTTCAAAGTCACCCCAACCTCTGTGAAGCCCCCGGGGGTGTTTTTTAACTTTACTTTATTTTTAATCTATCGGACTCAACTGCTTGGTTGTAAGTCCGTAGCTTACAAACTACTTCAACGAAGGTAAACTGACCTAACTAACTAATGTCAATCAGAAAAATTAAACTTAAATAATTTATATGGAAGATATAAATAAAAAAGGAAAGACATATGATATGACATATGATAAACAGCTATATGACGTCTACTCAGGGTATATATATATATATATATATATATATATATATATATATATATATATATATATATATATAGTCACTCACTCACTCACTCTCTGACTAAACACGAAATCTCGAAAACTATTTCTCCTATGAAGCTGAAATTTGACAGGAATGTAGTTTTTAGGTAGAAGACGTCAGGTAAGAAAGAATTTTGCGATAGGTCCTATAGTTCAGGAGATATGATGTCATAAACAATGAAAAATTCCCCGTCTTGCGGCAAGTGATAGTGTGACTTTATCAGTCCACTATTTGAGAAGGAGAGCACTGTGCGACATGATACAAAATTTAAACATAATTTCAAACCTTAAGGAACTTTTTTTCGCTGAGAACCGAAGAAAAATGATGAAAGGAAAAAAGTTTGTCACTTACTTTTTCGGTGTTCATGCAGTAAAATTACGGCATATGGTATGACGAAAGTATTTAAGTAAGAGAAGGGTTTATAAAATTACTTGTAATTATCGCAACAAACTGTACATAAACTCTACATAAAGCCTATAGGAAATTGTTTGACTGTACTATCATGTGCAAAAATGTTTTTCTAACAATTCATTACATTCTATTACCCTCGTTTTACTCTTGTTAATGTTCATATTATATCTTCAAAATCAAATGTTTGTAAATCTAAGGGACTTAACTAAGTTGGTCATTAGTCTCTTAACTTAGTACTACTTACACTAACTTCAAGTATCTTATTCTACGGACAACACAAGCACCAATGCCTGAGGGAGGACTCGAATCGCCAACGGTGAACGGACGCGCGCATAGCAGCTGGGCGCCATAGTGCGCACAGCTATTTTGCTGCGGCTTTATATATACCTTTCAAGGCACTGTCCATTCTATTTAATTGCTCGTCCAGGTCCTTTGCTGATTCTGACAGAATTATTATGTCATCAGCAAACCGTAACGTTTTTATTCCCTCTTCCTGGACTTAATTCCCTCTCCAAATTTCTCTTTCCATTTCCTCACAGCTTGATAAATGTACCGATTGAACAAAATTGGGGAAAGGATACAACCCTAAGTTACTCCCTTACCAACCATTGCGACCCTTTCATGCCCTTTGACCCTAATAATTGTAGACTGGATTTGTACGAGTTGAATATAATTCTTCACTCCCTATATCTTACTCCTGCTCTCTTCAGAATTTGAAATAGTGTCTTCCAGTCAATATGGTCTAAAGCTTTCTCTAGATCCACAAACGCTACAAATGTAGGTTTTCCTTTCCTTAACATATCCTCTAAGATAAGTCGCAATGTGAGTATTGCCTCGCGTGCTCCTATATTTCATTCTAAATCCATTGTGATCTTCCCCAAGATCGGATTCCACCAGCTTTCCCATTCGTCTGTAAATAATTCGTGTTAGTATTTTGCAACAATGACTTATTGAATTGATAGTTTTATAATTATCACATTTGTCTGCACTTGCTTTCTTTGGAAACGCCATATTCTTCTTGAAATCTGAGAATATTTCTCCTGGCTCATATATCTAGCATACAAGGTGGGAAAAGTTTTTCATGACTGGCTCTGCTAACGATAATAGCAGTTCAGTCGGAACAGCATCTACTCCAGGAGCCTTGTTTTTACTCAAATCTTTTAGTGCTCTGTCAAATTATACTCGCAGGTCAGTAACTTCTACCTCATCTACCTTTAATTCGTCTTCCAATTCTATAATACTGCGTTTAAGTTTATTTCCTTTTGACAGACCCTCTTAAGTATTCCTTTCAGCTTCCACTTCTTTGCTTAGTACTGTTTTTCCATATGAATTCTTGATATTCATACGGCTGCTTTTCTTGTCTTGAAATTGTGGTGTCGCACAAGTACAAAGTGCGCGCCACCTACTTTCGCCGCGCGCCGCCATGCACGCACGGCGCGGCGTTCTCACGACGACAGCCACGAGCGCCCTCTGCGACAACTCCGCTCGTGGCCACCACTGAAGGACATCGTTCACTTCGCACTGGGGACTGAGTTAGCAACCAGTTAGGACCTTCGTAATCCGATAGGCACCAGTGAAGACTTTGCTATCGTACAGGCACTAGGCAGGCCTCTAACAACTATGTATCAACATTCTGCAGTACTATGTAAAAGTTAAGTATTGTTACATTCTGTGCAATATATATATATCTTTCTAATTTACCCGAGTGTTTATAGTTTCTGGCTGCTCCCCTCCGTACCTGCACCAGCGTGCTGTCTTTGTTCCTGTGTCGGTCTCGTTCCACTCGGGCACCGACACCTACGACGAGGCTGGGACACAAAAGCGGCGACGAAGTTGGGACACAAAAGAAATGTCTCTTATTTTCCTGTAGCCGGTATCTATCCTTCCCCTAGTTATACATTCATCTACGGTCTTTCATTTCTCCTCAAGCCACTCCTGCTTAGCCAGTCTGCACTTCCTGTCAACATCATTTTTCAGACGTCTGTACTCCCTTTTGCCTGCTTCACTTGATGCATATTTATATTTTCTTCTTTCATCAATATTAAGTTCAGTATCTCCTGTGTTATCCAACGATTTCTACTAGGCCTTGAACTTATGCCTATATGATCCTCTGAGGCTTTCGCTACTCTATCTCTCAGAGCTACCCATTCTTCTTCTACTATATTACTTTCCCCCGTTTCGGACACTCCTTGCCTAATGCTCCCTGTAAAACTTTCAACCACCTCTGGTTCCTTCAGACTGTCCAGATTTCATCTCGTGAATTTTATACCTTTTTGTAGTCTCTTAAGTTTTAATCCACATTTCATAACAAATAAGGTATGATCAGAGCCTATATCTGCCACCGGATAAGTCTTACAGTATAAAACGTGGTTTCTAAACTTTTGCCTTACCATTATAAATTTTATAAATTCAATTTTCTACCTCACAGTATCTCCTGGTCTCTTCGACATATATAACCTTCATTCATGATTATTTGCTCTTTCAATTTCTCACACCCGCGACACATCACCCGCGACACTTCGTTCATGTGGTGAGGGGTTTGTATTAACGGTTGTTCAACTAACGAAATAATAAAAACCTCGCTGAACAACAGCACTCTATTGAAACTTCAATATTAACTGCGTATCACCAAAAATTTCTCTGCACCTTGACTGAAAAATACTTGCAGACATTTTAAAGCATGGAATGATATATCGAACTATCTTGTTTTGATTCTGGAATCAAACCCATAACCTACAGTCATTACTAACCAAACAAAGCACTCGTGTTTTATCGATACTCGGTCATGACAACGATCGTCATAGCTGACTACGCAAAAAAGATGTGTGAAAAATCGAAGATTTCACAAGTATCAGTTCGCAAAACTGAACTTGAATTGGACGATAAAAAAGTAAGGTCAGAGGTTAGTATTCGAATTTTTCCCCCATCAGCGACATGTAACTGGGTTACACCTGACCGGGAATCAAACCCCGACCCTATCGACGTCTTCTCGGTGTACGAATCCGTGTTAAATCTCAAAATTTAATGTTAACTAAACAGGAGAAGGATGCGTACGTGTATGACTAGAAACAACGGCACATATCATTGTTATTGGTACTGCATGGAGGGACATTAAAATCATTGTTCACTATTAGTCCAGTGAGCCCTACCTAACACTTCACGGAAATTCATGAAATTCTTGTCCTGGAACAGGATTCGAGACCACATACGTGCCCAGAGGAGGCTGCAGTCTCAGACAAAGCAACGATAAGATCCAGCTATTCGGTTTCTAGAGGATCGAATAGCGCAAAAGCCGAGATCCTGATTAGAATACCAGTCGAATTTTTTCAACGTCCCAGGTTCAAATATAATAATAGGCATGTGGCCTTACGACGACCACTGTTTTATAAGAATAAATAAAGATTTGTTATGTAAGGAAACCATTCAGGCGGCAATACTTGACTACGCACCAAACTCAACCTTGCGGTCATGACCGCATAACGTACAGGCGTCTCTTTCGACACCGCCCTAGCTTCCTTCTATACCGTTATCCTTTAGGCAATGGTCACAGTGGATCCAATATCGGTTGTTTTTACTGACTACCGGCATCGGCGATTGTTTCAAATCAGTACTCCACTATGGGGACGGTCACAGTGTAGGCGATCTCATCGCCCGAACCTAGAGACTTCGCACGACAGTCAGTGAAATTCAGATCAGTTGGCTTTCCTCGGTCATATCGTCCGAAGTGAGATACGTTTAGTGAAAGACAGAAAGAGATTGTGGCACGCAGAAGACGATAAATATCGCAATCTTGATATAGTTCGGAATCGACGGTCTGATATTAAAGTTTATTGGAAACCGCAAGTTGGTTAAATCATTTGTATTAGTAATAGGTGTAAATTATAACCTGAAAATATGTGTTCAATTCGGAATTGTGGCGCATCTTAATGAAAGCTGTAGGTCCCCTTTCCCCAGTTGGATAACTGGGTAGGCTAGGAACATGCAAGTCGCCGAAGTAGCGTCCAATTGAAAGACTTCCACCAGGCCGACGAAATTATTATTATTATTGTCGTTGTTCTCTTACGTTGTTTTGTTTTGTGTTAATCTGGTATTAGCTGTCTGCAAATTATTCTTACTCGTTCTGGCGTTCTTTAACAAGGTGGTGTTTCTGTTCTATGATGTGGCCTACAAATGTGGCCTACGTATGATTCCACTTTTCAGTGGTTTCCGTGTTCAAAATTATCATATTCATAACTTCACACTTGTGTCACAAATATATTGAATGACAGTCAATGAACATCAATGTAACTTCATTTCGTTCATCATAATTGTATTTTTCTGGATAGCCTATAATTGTGTTATTCATGGAATTAAATTCTGAAAGACTGCATCTTTTATGTATTTTTATGCTTAACTGAACACATTTTGAGAATTTTTCTCCCTTTTAGTGCATTTGTTTACATAAATACATCGTGACATATCCATGTGTGATTTTATGCAGCTCTTATACAGATGTAGCTTTTTGAAGTTACTAGAATGACGGAAATCGTACATAACAAATATTGGCAAGGCTTTTACATACTTATAGTGCTTCAGGGTGTTTACAACACGCGATCACGCAGGCAGAATCATACGCATGTGTGTTCAATCAACAGAAAGTGCGCAATGTAGACGTGAGTACCATGTATTCCCTCTTTTTGCAGCAATGCAAGCTGTAATTCTCCGACGGAGACGATCGTAGAGGTGCCGAATGTGATCTCGTGGAATCGCCTGCCATACAGTTTCCACCTGGTGCCTAATTTCGGCCACATTTTGTGCCGCTCATGGTGAACGCTCAATATGACGTTCCATGCGGTTCCAAATGCTCAATAGAGAGACAGATCTGGGGATCGTGCTGGCCAGAGCAGTTGACGTACACCTTGAAGAGGACGTAGGGAGATCCGTGATACAAATGGACGTGCATTGTCGTAGTGGAAAAGCATGCCGCTTGTGGTGCATGAGTAACAGCAAGACGGGTTGAATGATTATTTCAGTGTACCGTGCACTGTTCAGTGTTCTCTAGACGATCACTACAGGAGAACAGCCAGTTTAGGATATGGCTCACCATATAAAGATGTGCGATCATGTTTGCCGTTAGGGTGTCCTCCGCTCACGCCCCAACATCGTTCACCCTCCTCCAGTGGTGTCACGGTAGGCGCTTATGAAGGGACGAATGACACGCATCGTTTTCAGTGATGGGAGTCGCTACTGCCTCAGTGCCTATGATGGTCGTACGCGTGTTCGGTGTCATGCAGGGACTCGAGAAAATCTGATGTGTATGTGACAGAGGCAAACGGGGCGACACCTATACTAGCCGTTCCCCTCTGGTGACTGTCGAAGGAAAAATGAACAGTGCACGGTAAATTGAAACTATCATTCAATCCGTCTTGCCACCGTTCACGTACCAACAAGGTGATATGCTTTTCCAACATGAAACTGGTCCACACTTGCCCCGTACAACCGAACGCGCTCTTCTAGGTCTACGTCAACTACCCCGCCCATCATAATCGCCAGATATATCCACCATTGAGCACAAGAACGAAGTCTTTGGTGACGGCACGCTTGTATAAAACTTTCTCGCTCTTGTTGCGTTAAGTAGTGACGAAACTTCAAGCTTTGACGATTACGTCCATCGCCTTCGTCGGGAGCAACTGACTGCTTGCCTAGTGCTACGGTGGTCGTAAATAGCAAGTACATGGCTTGTGATTGATCAGTTCCTTATTGGCTGGTCGCTACATAATGCCGTTGCAGATGGTGTCTATGTCTCCCCGTAGTATCTAGATGTTATACGGAATGTCTCTGCCGCTTCTCTGTATCGAACGCTCGTTGCCATGCACCGCTAAGATTGTACCCATTATCACAGTTAAAACCTCGCACATTCCGTACAATAAAATAGGAAGAACCTTGGGGATGCAAGGTATCAAATCGATCTTCCGACCTCATAGGAAAATTAAGCAGATGCCGTGCCCTGTAAAGGACAGTCTAGGCCTCAGGATTACTGTGATTTGCAATATAACATGCGAGTGTGGAAGCAACTACATAGGTCAGTCCATCCGTATTGTTGGCGACCGTTGTACAGCATACTAGGGAATAATAGAAATCGAGAACTGGAGAAAAAGGCAGACGCTGAGCACAGTCTCACAAACAAACATAAAATCCTATTCGATGAAACAACAATTTTGTCCTAGGCCTGCACGTACTAAGATTCTGTAATCAAACAGGCTGTAGAAATATAAATGTCAGAGGGCAGCTTTAACCGGGACAGTGGGTTCAAAGTTACCGGTGCATGGAAACGAGCACTCAGAGAAGTGGCAGAGACATTCCGTACAGCGTGAACAAATAAATAAATAAATAAAATAAAAATAAATAAATAGAGATTAATCTTATGAGACTACTTAACTGCGGGGTCATCGGACTCTGAACTTACAAGCTACCTAATGCTAAAGACAACACAAACAGCCATGCCCGAGGGAGGATTCGAACCCCCAACGAGGGTTCGGCCTCGCGCATCGTGGCATAGCGCCTCAATGCACTCGGCCACTTCACAGCGGCACTTCGAGTGCGGTGCCGCCACCAGCGCAGACGTAGACACCGTCTGCGACGGCATTACGTAGGCGCCAGCTAATCAGAAGCTGACGAAACACTACCCATCTACTTGCTATTCAAGACGACCGCAGCACTAGATAACCAAACAGTTGCTAGTGACGAAGGCGATGGAGGTTTCATCGAGTTTCATCAAGATTTCACGCGGCAAGAAGTACGAGAAAGTTTTATACACCATTGAGCATGTTTGCGACCGGATGAAACGTCATGCTGCGCGGTCTGCATGAGCGGCACGAAATCTGGCCCAACTGAGGCACCAGGTGAATACTGTGACGTACTTTTCCAACACGACAGTGCACGTCCACACATATTCCGTACAACCCAGTGCGCTCTTCTGGGTGTACGTCATATACCCTGCCCAACATTATCCCCAGATGTGTATCTAATTGAGCATATTTGGGACCTCACGAAACGTTATGTTGTGCGACCTGCATGGGTGGCACGAAATCCAGCCCAACTGAGATACCGGAAAACTACATTCGACACCTCTACATTCGTCTCGCTGCGAGAATTACAGCTTGTATTACTGCAAAGCAGAATAAATAGAATCGACATTTCTCACGTTCTGGTGGCTGCAATCATGTGCGTATAGCTCTGTCATTGTGATTGTGTGTTGTATACATCCTACAAATGTGTCAATAAACTTTTCCTCTGCTGGGTCGACGAACTTATGATGTCCTATTTTGCGTATTCCATGAGGTGACTGCTCTACAATTCACATTTTAGTGCCGCGTGACAGACGGTTCATCGAACAGGTTGCATAATATTTGTCTACCATTCCATTCTCTAATAGCGCGCGGGAAAGAGTGATTTATCTGAGACAATCACGTCTCCCTATGTTCAAGGTGTTCAGGGAAGGAGTCCACGAGTAGATCATTGACGGTTCGTCCTATGTGTTCACTGTTCAGTGAACCCCCGGATAAAAGCTCGTCGTGAAAAAAGTACATAAATAAATTAAATAAAAAGTGTTTTTATACTATCATTCTACGTTTAGTTATTTTATCACACCATTTTGTACCCACATTCAAAGTATTTTTATCGCATGAGAAACGTTTTACGTCGCGGAGACAGTACGTATACGAGTCGTAGCGCGGCAGCATAATATAGGCGACAGTGGCCGCAGTGTTGCAATACTCATGGCGGCTGAGGTTCAAATTCTCTTCTGAACCTCCTGGAGGTGCTGCCACGGCAGGAAAGGGCGAGGGAAAACGCCGCTTTTAACACTGGCGTTGGAGCTGGTAAGACGCCAGCTCTTGGCTAGTCGAACTCTAGCGGTTACACACGAATGGTCCCGAAGCAAGACAATGCGCATCTCGCTTTGGGCATGCGAAAATTCTCCATGAAGGCAACATCCGCCCTTCATATTTGTTTTTTGGGGCATTGAAGATTCGTCAAAAACGTCATATTTGGCAAAATATCTTGTAACTATAAATTAAAGACGCATCAACTGTAAAAGCCTTCAGACCTGGTCGTGATTAATAATGATTTCACTACTCACCACCTAGCAAGAATAGCCCTGTAGTTAGTGCATCGCGGTGCGCCGTTGAAGGTAGTGGGTTCTATACCGTCTTCAAGCAATTCTTTTTACTCAGTCTTCTTTTCAAGAAATACGCGAACAACAGTATCTTTTGTATTGTTACTTGCCCCCCATATCTTCGTTGTAACAAATATTTAACTCTCTTTTGGAGAGGCTGCTGCTTATACTGTCACGTGACAGTAGGTAGCTTGTCTCTTCATTATAAAAGATTCATTTCGTTGCAGTCACTTGATTGTGTGATCAATTACTTACTGTGTTTTAGTGTTCATTTGCACGTTGGTATGTTCTTGGTGTTTATTAACAAAGAAAATGAATAATGTTCATTATCTTTTAGAAAGAAATTTCTCAGCTTTCAGCTTGGACAAAACTGTGAAATAAAGAAACTTAGTGGGCCGACGTATCAGATCGGTTGAAGTTAGCGCAAAGAAAATGCTCAAATGTTTGTTAAGCTTAAGGGACTGAACTGCGGGGACATCAGTACCTTAACTTACAGACTACTTATGAACTACCTTATACTAAAGACGACACAAACGTCCATGCCCGAGGGGGGTATTCAAACCTCCGACCGTGCCGACAGTGAACACTGTGACTGACGTGCCGCAGTTCGCTCGGCCACTGCGTCTTCAAAAAGGCGTTCGACTACAGACCGCTAAAGAAGACACGAGGTTATGGAATAGGTTCACAGATTTGTGACTGGGTGGAAGACTTCCTAAGTAATAGAAGGCAGTACGTTGTTCTCGACGGCGAGTGTTCGTCAGAGGCGAGTGTATCGTCAGGGGTGCCCCAGGGGAGTGTGATAGGACCGCTATTATTTTCTACCTATATAAATGATCTGATGGATCTGCTGTTTGCTAATGATGCTGTGGCGTATGGGAGGGAGTCGTCTTTAACTGAATGTAATAGCATACTGGATGACTTAGACAAAATTTCTAGTTGGTGCGAAGAATGGCAGCTAGCTCTCAATGTAGAAAAATGTAAGGTGATGCGCATGAGTAGGAAAAACAATCCCATGATGTTCGTATACAGCATTAGTAGTGATGAGAATCTTGATGCTGTCCTTCAAATATCTAGGCGTAACATTGCAGACCGATATGAAATGTAATGACAGTTGTAAGGCGGACAGCCGACTTCGGTTTATTCGGAGAATTTTGGGAAGATGTACTTCACCTGTAAAGGAGACCGCGTATAAAACTCTTGTACGACCACGTCTTGAGTATTGCTCAAGTGTTTGGGACCCGCAGCAGATCGGTTTAAAGGAAGATATAGAACCACTTCAGAGGCGAGCAGCTAGGTTTGTTACCGGTAGGTTCGACCAATGCGCGAGTGTCACGGAAGTGATCCGGGAACTCAATTGGGGATCGCTGGAGGAAAGACGATGTTCTTTTCGTGAATTTCTGTTGAGTAAATTTAGAGGGCCGCAATTTGAAGCTGAGTGTAGTACGATCTTGCTGCCGCCTACTTAAAAAATGATCAAATGTTTGTTTAACTTATGGGACTTAACTACAGGGTCATCAGTCCCTAAGCTTACAAACTACTTATGAACTAGCTACGATTAAAGACGTCACAAATATCCATGCTCGAGGGGGGATTCGAAGGCCCGACCGTAGTAGCCGTGCTGTCCGTGACTGGAGCGCCTCAGTCACCTCGGCCACCGCAGCCGGCCCACCTACTTATATTTCGCGTAATGATCACAAAGACAAGATAGAAATTAGGTTCAAATGTTTGTATAGCTTATGGGACTTAACTACGGGGTCATCAGTCCCTAAACTTACAAACTACCTATGTACTAGCTAATCCTAAGGACGGTACAAATATCCATGCCCGTGGGGGAATTCGAACCCCCGACCGTAGTGGCCTAGCAGACCGTGACTGGCGCGCCTCAGTCCCCTCGGCTACCGCGGCCGGCAAGAGAAATTAGGCCTCGCACGGAGCCATATAGGCACTCTTTTTTTTCCTCGTTCTATTTGGGAGTGGAATAGGAAAGGAAATGATTAGTACAGTGTACCCTCCGCCACGCACCTTACGGTGGATTGCGGAGTATGTATGAAGATGTAGATGAACAAGCCGAGGTGAGACATTCTGCAAATCGTTTAACGAAAGGGGCAGGGGCTAACAGGGGCACTTTCCCCAGGCGCCACTCGCAGAGATGCGCCAATTTCTCTCTTTGGAAGCCAAGTGTGTGTGGGTGTGTGGGGGGGGGAGGGGGATGAAACATCGATTAGTCGACCAGGGAAGAGGGGGGGTGGCGCCACTATCAAGATGCGGGACTCAAAGAAGTTCAAAATGTTCAACTGTTTGTAAATCTATCGAATCAAACTGCGTGGTCATCAGCCCGTAGCTTACAAACTACTTAAACTAAGGTAAACTAACCTACGAACGACACATACACCCATGCACCAGGGAGGACTCGAACCTCCATGGCGAGCAACCGCGCGCTCCGCAGCGAGACGATTTAGACCGCCCGGCTACTCCACCGCGGCTCTCAAAGATGTGAACCCCCAGGCAGGCTGCGGTCGCCGAGCAGTCTGCGGCGCGGCAGTCACCTTCTGCACGGCCACTACGGTCGGGGGTTCGAATACCCCCATGGGGCATGAATATTTGTGCCGTCCTTAGTATTACCTAGTTCATAAGTTTAGGGACTGATGACCCCGTAGTTAAGTCCCATAAGCTCTACAAACATTTGATGTTACTTGTCTTTACTCTGATGGCTGAGGTGAAGTAAACCTCCTCCTGGCTTCCGCTGAAGGCTCAATGCTGACGGAAGAGCAGTGTGCCGTCGTAGCCTTGTTGACGTGAGCCGGCGTGCTCTGGTCAGCGGCGTACGGCTACCTGCGTGGCAGTCTCCCACCAGCGAACGTAACATTTCCAGACGATTTTAGTAGGATTAATTATAACTTACGGCATATCACGAAATTCTTTCTTCAGGTCAGTTACTTAACTGGAGACGTTCTTTCCGATCCGATCCTCTCCATAAAAATGCTGATTCGTCGTTGGCCGCTCCATCATTGCTTCATCTGTGCAATCTTTCTCGGCAGAAACTAAATGGAAGATTTTTAGCTGCGACGTTAGGTCCTATTTTTCCGATGGATGTAGCGTCCTCTCGATTCCGAGTGGTTCACAACGTCATCAGCGCTCCACTTTTATGTCATCTGAAGCGCCACTGATGTAGCTGCAGCTGTAGTTCGTGATTACTGGCCAACGGACAGAAAAGTTGAAGCAGACAATGATCTAAACCTGAATAGCGCACAAGTGGCTGAGAGCTTTGCAAAAATATTTGGACGAGTGGGTACAGCTCCTGGCCGACTAATGCATCGTCCGGCCGTCGGTGGCCGGCGCGCTGTGCAGAGACGCAGCCACTGTGCGAGGCGAGGCGACCCCCGCAAATTCAATTCTGCAAATCTTTTAACGAAAATGTATCTAAAGGGGCAGGGGCAAACCGGGGCACTTTCCCTAGGCGCCACTCGCGGAGGTGCGCCAATTTGTCTCTTTGGAAGCCAAGTGTGTGTGTTTGGCGGGGTGGGGGGGGGGGGAGGGAGACATCGATTAGTCAAAAAGTTCAAATGTTTGTAGAGTCTATGGGACTTAACTACGGGGTCATCAGTCCCTAAACTTACAAACTACTTACAACTAAGGACGGCACAAATATCCATGCCGGAGGGGGGATTCGAACCCTCGACCGTAGTGGCCGTGCAGACCGTGACTGGAGCGCCTCAGTCTCCTCGGCCACCGCGGCCTGCATCGATTAGTCGATCGGGAAGGGGGGTGGCGCCAAACCCCCAGTCATCTGAAGCACCAGCCGCCACTGATGTAGATGTAGCTGTAGTTCGTGATTACTGGCCCACGGATAGCTAAGTTGAAGTAGACAATGGTCAAAATCCGAATAGCGCACAAGTGGCTGAGATCTGTGCAAAAATATTTGGACGAGTGGGTAGAGCCCCTGGCCGACTAATGAGGCATCGTCCGGCGGTCGGTGGCCGCGCGCTGTACGGAGGCTGAGCCACTGTGCGCGGCGAGGCGACCCCCGCGGACGCAGCCGGCGCCAGGCGCGCCCGGGCGCGGCCGTTTTTGCCGGCGCAGCGCGCGCGAGGAACCTTATTATCTGAGCAAAAATATCCCGTGAGCTTCTCCATTCGTCCCTTGGATTAATTAGCTAATTCTTCCAGCGGCAATGTAGCAGACGGGAGGAAGGCTTCGGCAGCGGGGAAAACGTGGGGTGGGTTTGGGGGGTGGGGGGTGGGGTGGGGAGGAAAGGGTGGGAGGGGGGGACGAATAAGGAAGGGGGAGGGGGTGAGAGTGGCGGCGGAGGGTGAAAGTGAAGAGGTAGAAGGAAGACTGCTGCCAGCGAGCGGAGCGGAGGGGCGAGGAGGGAAGCACAGAAGCCAGGCCGGGCGCGAGAGAGACGGACAGCCAGACAGACGCGGAGAGGCGAAATAAATAAAGAAGACAAAGCGTCTTGGGGAGAGCGCCTCCCGGGAGGGGTGGGGGGTAGGCAGTCGCGGCGGGCGCACGCGAGTAAAGAGCGGAATTAAACCGATGTGTCTTGGTCCCCGGCGCGGGTCCACCGCCTCCCCCTCGCGACGGCTGATGAAGACGCCGCCCGTCTGCGCACACCTCCTGCGCCCGCCGGTAGCGATCGGCCGCCTAGGTGCGCCAGATTAGCCGCGTCGCACCCCGCGAGCGCGCCCAGAAGCCCCTGGGAGCGGCGGAGCCCGAGGAGCAGAACCGACTGCTTCCTCCGAGAGGTGCCTTTCTTCCGCAATCTCCCCCCCCCCCCCCCACCGCCTGCCGCGTGTGAGCGCCGATTGTCAAGTGAACACAATGATGGGATTTTAAAGGCTCAAACAGTTTCCTCGCTTCAAATTACTCGGTTTTTTTTTTTTTTTTTTTTTTCCTTCTTCTTTCTTCGCTTTCTGTGTCTCCATAGATGTGCACGGAGTGGATGGGCGCCGGCTTTTCCGCATATCGCCTCCCCAGGGCGGCGGCAGTAAGTGATTGGCGGACCTCTAAGATTAGCAGACTGCCTAGGCGCGCCACCGTCTTTGCCGCACTCCCGCTCTTCCCTATTACTCACCAGAGGGCCCCCATCCCAGTAAGATGGAGAGTCTTTCTCTCACACTCTGGTGAACACCGTCAATGCACCTTCTCCAGCGTACACTCTAAGACGCACCGGGAAAGAATATCAGACCGGGACGAAAATCGGAAGATATGATGCACATGTGCCAACAGCCAAAATACGATTTCAGAATAAAATACATTAATGAAATACTGTGCGAGTTAATAATTATTAGCAGTCTGCCTTTATGTTCAAATTTTGAAATGTTTGCAAACCCTTGGAACCAAACTGTTGAGGTCATCGGTCGCCAAACTTACGCTAAGGATAATACACACAGCCAAGGCAGGGCTCGAACCTTCGACGGGGAGTGGCCGCGGAATCCTTAGCAATAGCCTCTATGCATTCAGCTTGGCATTGATTGATACTGTCTTTGATAATACGCTATAGCGACAGAGTCAGAGTTGGCTCAGGAATCAATGGCGTCGAGTATGCCACCAGTCAAGGCGGTATAACACATCAGCGAGCTAAAAGCAGTGTTGCTACCTTATTATTATTATTATTATTATTATTTTGCGCTGTGCTCACGGATGCTTGCCGTCGGAGGTTCGAGTCCTCCCTGGGGCATGGATGTCTGTGTTGTCCTTAGATTAGTTTACGTTAGTTTCCGTAGTTTGTAAGCTACGGACTGAATTACAAATCTTTGAACATTTGAACATTTTTTTTTTAAATATTTATTGTCCGGAAAATGTGATGTCAGTGCTATTTCCCTTTACTTATGTGGATGAACTACCACTTAAAGTACGATGAATACCGACAATGGACCCATTCCTGCACGCAGACTTGTGTGTTTCTAATTTCTCTCGCTTTACTTCTTTGTCATTCACGGTAGGAAGTTCGGGCCTGCCTCACACAATCGTGGATGGACTGTGGTAATATGTATTTAGTTCCATGTTTTTAACTGTCGGCAAACTTCCAGTGCACTTACAATGGCGGCAAGTACGACTTGTTGGACAAGGTATTGATATCCTTGTTTTGACGTGTTGTGAAGCTATCATTCCTGACAGCCAGGTGATTTTATATGATACTGTGATGTTATTTTGTCATTCTTTTGAAAGGCATGTTACTGTAAGATGGTGCAGAAAAATTTGTTGTGAAGGGCCAAAACAGACAATTGTTTGGATACGAAATTTTTGAAATTTTCTTTTTTTGTGATGAATCACTGTGTGTATTTTGTATCTTAAACATACCTCTCTATATTAATGTCACATCACCTACAACCTTATATATATTCAAGAGAAAGTGCTTCTGCAACTGAGCGAGTCAGTAACTGTTTGGTTCATATACAATAATATGTTCAGCTGCTGAGGCCATCGATCCCTAGACGTAATAACAGTACACTTGTACCCGTGCCCGAGGGAGGACTCGAGCCTTGACGGGAGCGGCCGTGCAATCCATAGCAATGGCCTTTATGCGTGCAATATTTAGCTTGGCGCTGACACTGTCTGAAAATGCGCTAGTGCCACACAGACTTGGTTCAGGGATCATGGTGTAGTATGCCACTGGTCACCGTGTATAAAACATCAGTGTGCTGCAAGCAGTGTTGCTATTTTTTTTCCCTTTACTTTACTCTAAAACAAGCGCCAATGCTATTTCTCTTTTCTCTGATGGCTGAAGTGAAGTAAACCTCCTCCTGGCTTCCGCTGACGGAATAGCAGTGTACCGACCGTAGCCTTGTTACGTGATCGGCGTGCTCTGGTCAGCGGCGTACGGCCATCTGCATGGCAGCCTCCCACCAGCGAACGTAACATTTCCAGACGATATTAGCAGGATTAAATATAACTTACGGCATATCACGAAATTCTTTCTTGAGATAAGTTACTTAACTGGAGACGTTCTTTTCCATCCGATCCTGCCAATAAAAATGCTGATTCGTCGTTGGGCGCTCCATCATTGCTTCGTCTATGCAATCTTTCTTGCCAGAAACGAAATGTAAGATGTTTAGGTCCCTCGTTAGTTCCTATTTTTCCGATGGGAGTGGCGTCCGAGTGGTGCACAACGTCATTTCTATCAACGCTCAACTTTTATGTACTTTTTAGACTCGATGGACCGTTAAAGTAGTTGCCATTAAACAGACAGATTATATCATAGGTTAATTATTAAATCGATTGAAAATTAAATTAAATTAAGTAAAATTAAATTAAAAAATTGGTTAAATGAAACACCTGTCATATTGTGCTAAACCTTTAATCTGACATTGTACATATTAATCAGTTCTGTCAAATAGCCTCTTGAAGGAAGCTTAAGCTTTAATGTCGTTTCGACAGCGTGGTCATTAGATGGGGCGGGAAATCGGCCGTGCCTTTTCAATGGAACCATCCCAGCAATTGCCTGGAGTGATTTAGGGAAATCACTAAATCAGCATGGTCGGAGGTGGATTTGAACCAGTGTGCTTCCGAATGCGAGTCCAGTGTGTTACCACTGCCCTACTTCACTCGGTACCTTTTAAAACTTCACTTTTCATAATTTTTCAAATTTTCATCCATAAAGTCTCACAAAGACGTATATTTTCATATTCTAAAATATTTAACTCTATTTGTTACAATAATTACAATGGCAACTGAACATTTCATTAAAGTTTTCGGAAGCCAAAGAGACTAAATGCTGCAGACAACGTTCATGGTTCAGATTGCAGTCCAGACTTCACTAGTCAATACATATTCTGCGTAAATTTGTATGTATTTAAGTGGAAAGGACATACTTGCGTCTTTTCGGGGTTTGCTTTTAGGCAGTTCTCTCTATAATATTTAGACATGTCTTGAAGTGATTTCTCAATATCATTAGTGCATGTATTATATAGAACTGGGGCCAGCATGCTTCTCAGCGCAAGACTAATCTTTTGATCTCTCCATCTGTTCCTTTTCCAACGCAGTGACACATAAAACCTTCTATTCACGAGCATGGATTCTACCACTCTTACTAGGTTGTAATCGCCCAACACATTATACGTTTTTCAGAAATCTTTGCTGTGATTAATAGTATGCGACTGTCAGGTCAAATAGAGCTAGCCCCGTTACGTCCATTCTTTCAAAGCCTTGTTCGATAAATGCAGTTACATTGAGGACCTGGCTGTAGCAAGATTTACCTGGACGAAAGCCTGTTGGAATCTACGATATTTTGTATTCGTTGCAGAACCATTCTTTCGTAAATCTTGAAGATATCGCACAGTTTGGAGATTGGACGATAACTGCATGGCAGGTCGGGATCTTTCCCTGGCTTCAATAATGCCAGCACTTGGGCTTAGCGCCACATTTTAGGGATCTGGTAAGAGCAAACACACGTACTGAGAAAACTTAGAAGCCAGTTTTTTGTGATTTGTCCCAGATGTTTCATTTGTTCTGTGCATATGTCTTCTATCCCTAGAGACTTCCCATTTTCATGCTATTTTTGGCCATTTTTAGTTCACTTATTTTGTAGTATGCACCGAGTAACTTAGATTCAATTTCGACATTTCTTACTAGTTTGGAGCGACTACACATTTTTTTTTTTTTTTTTTTTTTTTTCAGGCTTTCCTTTGAGCAGGAGTTGGTTACATTGCCATTGCATTAGTAGTTGAAATTAATCAAACCGACTGTTACCTACGAAGACTCTTGAAGACGTTATAACGAACCTCAAGAAAACAATCGATGGCTTACCCATAAATTGGCTTGACATTGGATGGATTCCATTGGGGAGGTCACTACCTTATACTCTGCAGTACTAGACGACTTTTTGAGACGATTTTCCATTTTTTAGGATTAAAGAAAATTGCACCAGGAAGACAATCTGAATTTGGGAATTAAAGCAGGATGTTCTGTACTCAAGTATTCGTCCCATCAGTAAGGATGCATATTCCTCCTTCGAAAAAACTTACGGGTATGCTGCCAGGCACCAAAATCGACGATGGCCGATTTTTTCGGCCGGAGACCACTCTGCCATTTTCAAGGCGAAACTGCAGTAAGGAAGCAATGTGCAACGATCTTTGAAACCTCGGTTTTCAATGAGTAAACAGGAAAGACGACACACACCAAGCAAGCAAGCAGACAGCGCCGACACGACCAAAGATGAAACCGGTCAGAATATCGATAATAAACATCAGTTCTCGACAGATGAGGTCGGATTAGTTTTGATAAGTGAGAGAGCAGGATCCCAAGCGGAATTTAAGCAGAAGCCTCCATTTCTATTCATAAGGTTGTCACCTAGGTTTATTTTTATCGCCCCCATGGTAACACAGTCCCAGTAGTTGGAAGTGCATGCCAGAATTTCCGTTTTGTTGTATTCCATAGGGTGACCTGTGTCAAGAGAGTGTTCGGCCACAGCAGATTTGTTTGGCTGTTGTAAACGTGTGTGACGTTTATGCTCAATATAACGGTCTTCAACAGTCCTAATAGTTTGAACAACATATGGCATGCCACAGCTATATGGGATACGGTAGGCACCCGCCTTGCCCAAACCGAGATCATCCTTAACGGATACCAACAGTGCCTTAATTTTAGAAGGTGGACGAAACACATATTTTACGCAAAATGTTTCTACGCAAAATGCGACCAATCTTACTGAAAGAGCTGGCAACGTATTGCAGAAAAGCCACTGACGTGGGTGCCGACTCAGTGTTATCATCACTAGCCCGTTGTACATGTGGTCGATGGCGCAACGCTCTTTTAATCTGCTCATCACCATAGCCATTCTGTCGAAAAGTTACCTCCAGATGAGACAGCTCAGTGGGCAAACTCCTGTGAACCATGTCTACCACAAAAAGCTAGTGACCACTCGTGGGGAACAGAAAAGTGACTGTGATTTAATTTATTGTAATGATTAGTAACAAATTCATGGAAAAATTGAAATTTCAAGTTGTTCTCTGTTACAGTGATTAACTGTGTTGTGTTTTCAACAAATTTGTATGTCAGAATATATTGTAATTTTCATAGCATTATTGTAGTTAATAAAAATTGATTAATTACTAAAGCTATAATTTCAAGATGCTCTTAACTTTGAACTCAGTTTTTGTTCCACTGGAGTTAGTCGGTTTGGCTTCTGAGTGGCAGTTATGACGTGCAACAGCTGGGGAAGAAGGTCCGTGATCGTGGATAGTCGTTTAATGATACAGATAATACAGATATTCGTGAATTCGTATGTTGTGGTAGCTCTCATAAACGACAGTGTACGTGCTGCAGTCACGTTGCTGAAGTTTATCGGCTGAAAGAACATGTCACCACGTGGTTGAATACACAGGCGGCAACATTCTATGAAAAAAGGCACACAAAACCTTGTACCATGCTATGACAATTGCCTACAAAATTCCGGAAGCTATGTAGAAAAGTAGTTTAACAGTTGTAGATTTTTGTACAATCAATATCTTTTCTGTATCTGTAAGCGTTCGTTCTATATAACCAAACGGAACTTACTTTCTGGACGCGCTTCGTATTAAAAATTGATTGATTCAAAAGTGTTCAAATGTTTGTATAGTCTATGGGACTTAACTACGGGGTCATCAGTCCCTAAACTTACAAACTACTTATGAACTACTTACGAACTAGAACGGCACAAATATCCATGCCCGAGGGAGGATTCGAACCCCCGACCGTAGTGTCCGTGCAGACCGTGACTGGAGCGCCTTAGTCTCCTCGGCCAAATTGATTAATTACTAAAGCTATAATTTCAGGATGCTCTTAACTTTGAACTCAGTTTTTGTTCCATTGGAGTTAGAAGGTTTGGCTTCTCAGTAGCAGTTATGGGGTGCAACAGCTGGGGAAGAGTGTCCGAGACCGTGGATAGTCGTTTAATAATACAGATATTGGTGAATTCGTATGTTGTGGTAGCAGTGTACGTGCTGCTGTCACGGTGCTGAAGTCTATCGGCTGTTATAAACAGCGCACGACCCGAGCGCACATTTCACGCTGTTTATTCCCGAGAGCGGCAGCGGCAGCGGCGGAGCGTAAGAGAAGGGGTCCGTCGTTTTTGCGAGCGTGCTATTAGCGGCGGAACACGTGTGACGTCCGCCGCCTTTGTTTTACCTCCAGCGCGACCTGTGAGGCACGTTAATGGAACCCCTATGGATAGCGTAATAAGCTATCGCGAACCAAATTACGCCTACAATGGCCTGCAGATGGCGGACGTTATTCATCAAGATCTCAGGGATTTCCACAGCACCTTTCACGAAGTAGCCGCTCGCGTGCGGTGAATTATTTCACTGACATGATGTGACACTTAAGGAGCCACTCTGTTGGCTGCATTTGCGCGTAATAGCGGCCAGCCCCTACGTGCACTTGATAATTACTCGCTGTCAGGAGCCGCCGTGGCAGCGTGGGAAGTCTGTGCATCCCGGGCCACGCCGCTAATACACTGCGGCCCGTCGCTACCCTGTATTAATGAACTGCGTTTTGTTGCCAACAGATTGAGTAAAGAGTACAAAAATGTATATTATAACCTTTGTAACTACATTATACAATGCTGGTGGGTGTTAGGGCTAGGTCAAACACAAATAAACAGTATTATTTATTCCAAAGTTCGTTGGCCTGGTGTAGCAACTGTGAATCAATATTTGAATTGAAAAGCAGTCTCTGTTGCGAATTATAATATTTATTACTTTTAACGCGTTACGCGCTTTTGGCACATCATCAGAACACTGTAACAGGGAAAGTATACAAAATATGTCAGTTTCACGCCTCTGACCTATCCACTACAATAACAGGAAACAATGAATTTGGGCCGTTAACATACCTCACAAACAGCTCGATGGCATTCAAATCAAATGTTCAAATGTTTGTAGAGTCTATGGGACTTAACTACGGGGTCATCAGTCCCTAAACTTACAAAATACTTATGAACTACTTACGAACTAGGACGGCACAAATATCCATGCCCGAGGGAGGATTCGAACCCCCGACCGCAGTGGCCGTGCAGACCGTGACTGGAGCGCCTCAGTCCTCTCGGCCACCGCGGCCGGCTGGATAGCATTAGTTGGTATTAAAAAACACGATGATCACTATTTTTGAATATAGAAAATCCGAGGATACAATCAAAAGCATCGTCAAGTGTTAAAAGAGGTGGGACAAAAATTTCCAAAAATGGAAGTAAGAGAATTAAAAACAATCGTGTAAGGATAGTGGTAAGCAGAGCGAGTGTGGAGATGCATAACTTACTACGTCAGCAGCGTAGTGTTGGATAGGTCCGCGTTCACGGAATGAATATCGATACAAAGAAAAAAAAGAAATGTTCAAATGTTTGTTAAGCTTATGGGACTTAACTACGGGGTCATCAGTCCCTAAACATACAAACTACTTATGAACTACTTACGAACTAGGACGGCACAAATGTCCATGCCCGAGGGGGGATTCGAACCCCCGACCGTAGTGGCCGTGCAGACCGCGACTGGAGCGCCTCAGTCCCCTCGGCCACCGCGGCCGGCAATATCGATACAACTCAACGCTGCTGATGTGGTAAGTTATGCATCTCCTCACTCGCTCTGCTTACCACTGTCCATTAGCGATTGTTTTTAATTCTTTAACATCCATTTTTGAAAATTTTTGTCCCACCTCTTTTAACACTTGACGATACTTTTGATTATATCCGCGGATTTTATCTAGTCGAAAATGCTGATCATCGTGTTTTTTAATTTCAAATAATGCCATCCACCTGTTTTGAGGTATGTTCTCGCCCCCAATTCATTGTTTCCTGTTATTGTAATGGGTTGGTCCGCGGATGAAACGCACTAAAAGTAATAACTATTTTAATTCGCGACAGAAACTGCTTTTCACAGTTGTACACCAGATTATTTATTTAATAAAGCAAAGCAAATCTTTCGACCTTTAAACAGTTATCAGAAATCTCAGTTGAATACTGCATCAACTGATTCAGCAAAATTCTTAAACGAATCACATGTAGTAAAATGTAAAACAGAATAGAAATATACCAAAGCCCAGAGCTGTTTAACAGCTGCCTCGTGAAATCCTTAAGAATCTCCACATTAAATAAACTTAGGTTTTGCATTTATAATCAGAGTGGTAGTAATATTCTTTTTCTTCTAAGATCTGTTTGTCCCAATAGTAAAGAAACCAATATCTTAAAAGAATTGAAATACATACTAGTAGCAACGTATTTTAACCACCGCTTCATCAAATCAATAGAAATCTGTACATTAGATATATTTATCACAAAAATCATTTCATTAGATGCATTAGACCAAAGATGTTTTGTGACATAAAAGTTTTCTGGGTATGGTACCGCGTCATGATGTAAGGCTATTACTTAAATAACCAACGTTTCGGCCAACGTTACAGGGGCCTTCATCTGGGTAACTACGTAATTATATCAAAGATGTTTTGTTTTACAGCGCATCAAAATTCAATTGGATAAGATTATTAAATACTCTCTATAATCGAAAGTCCAACAAGAACAGTTTGTAAATTTAGCAAATTACAAATACAGCTTTCAATTACGCCCCTCGTAGAGACAGGATCAGCCCTAGGTAACGTCCGCTAATCCGTCTGCCAACCGTTCCCGCCCACAGGGAGCAGTATTTGCAGTAATGGAGGCTGACAGAGCGAAATTCTCCCCACGGGCGAATTAGCAGATGGGGCAGGCACAAAAAGCCACTCTACAACAAACTAACACTAATCTTAGAATCTAATAACGATGCATCGTGTTACACCAAAATTAAATAAAGTGATTTCACAACAGGTAACTGCCCTCTTTCAACCTAGTTTTCTTCCTAAGGTAATAGAAATGAATATCTTCATCAACAACAACATCAACCCGAAAAAAGACGCGTAATATCTTTCTGCAGTACGATCTCCAAGGAAAACATAATTTATTATTTTCAATTTTCTATTATCACCCACTCAGACGACCAAAAAGGCTAGGTTGAACGCTAATCGTTTCGAAGTTGCTTGGCCGGAGCAATAACTGTGACAACAGTTCATACTTAATCTTAATAGGCAAAACAACTGTAACTTATCCAGAATGAAAACAACGGAGGCAAATCTGACTAACAGCGCATGCTGACAACATACATGGTATGCTTAATCTGCAAAGTCCGAGCCGGCCGCGGTGGCCGAGAGGACTGAGGCGCTCCAGTTACGGTCTGCACGGCCACTACGGTCGGGGGTTCGAATCCCCCCTCGGGCATGGATATTTGTGCTGTCCTTAGTATTAGCTAGTTAATAAGTAGTTTGTAAGTTTAGAGAGTGATGACCCCCGTAGTTAAGTCCCATAAGCTATACAAACATTTGAACTTTTTTTTTTTTTTTTTTTTTGCGAAGTCCGAATTTTACCAAGTACCTTTTAAAGTGCAAACCACCTTACTTCCCTCATAGTTCTGGTAATTTGCTTTTAAAAGCATATACAGAGCACGGAAGTTCCACATACGCCTCTGACACTGTTTTCCATAAATTCTGTCACATGCATTAGGTTAATACCTAGACCTCGACTGACGGCCCACTGCAACCACATCAACAACCTTCGACAAACACAGCGAAATTGCAAGAACAATCCACCTTTCAGGTCACAGCCTGAGGAAATACTCATTTATAGTGTGACATTATAAAACATCACAATTTCGACATCGCAGTAACACCAGAGCACACCATAATATTCCACATAGCCGAAAGGTACTCCAGGTTTCCACAATATCGTCATGGGACGGCTTCCAGATGTACTACCGTGCCTCTCGTCCTTCCAGGTTTGCTCCAAGCCAACAACTTCATCACAAGGCCCCCCTCTCCTCCCCAACCCCCCGGCCAAAGATAGCGCAACCATCATCAATCGAGAGCTCGAAACGTGCAAGCATGGTTCATACGCTGTGTGATCAAAAGTATCCGGACATCCCAAAGACATATGTTTTTCATATTAGGTGCGTTGTGCTGCCACTTACTCCAGGTACTCCATATCATCGACCTCAGTAGTCATTGGATATCGTGAGAGAGCAGAACGGGGGTCAAGTGAATCGGCGTCACTTCCTTCAGGTCTGTAAACGAGATTTCCAAATAATTTCAAAAATTTTAATCAAATTAATTAATATTCTGCTAACGTTCACCGGCCATTTGCCATACCCTCATCCTGACATCGGGTCTCCACATTGTGTATCGTGATTCGGCACTCCACACACCGTTTTTACACTGTTCAATCGTTCAATGTTTGCTCTCCTTACACCAAGCCAGGCATAGTTTGGCATTGATCTGCGTGATGTGTGGCTTATGGGCAGCCGCTTGATCATGAAATCCAAGTATTTTCACCTGCCGCCTTACTGTCATAGTACCTAGAGTGAATGCAGTTTGGAATTACAGTATGAACTAGGGAGTTCACCTGTCTTTGATTTGATAGTGAAGTGGCAATGTGAAGGAACACGTATAACCCGAAAGCGTACAGGCCAACCTCGTCTGTTGACTGACAGAGAACGCTGACGGTTGAAAAGGGTCGTAAAGTATAATATGCTGGCATCTATCCAGACCATCATACTGGAATTCCAAACTGCATTCACTCTAGGTACTATGACAGTAAGGCGGCAGGTGAAAATACTTGGATTTCATGATCTAGCGGCTGCCCATAAGCCAAACATCACGCAGATCAATGCCAAACTATGCCTGGCTTGGTGTAAGGAGAGCAAACATTGAACGATTGAACAGTGTAAAAACGGTGTGTGGAGTGCCGAATCACGATACACAATGTGGGGATCCGATGGTAGGATGCGGGTATGGCAAATGGCCGGTGAACGTTACTAGAATATTAATTAATTTGACATATTTAAATTTTTGAAATTATTTTTAAATTTTAGATAGGTCTTTACTTAATCTGGATGGCAGTTATTAAGCTTGAAAATATCAGTTCAAGTATTAGAAAAAAATAATTACTGGACATATGTCAAGTGGGCCAATTTACCTCTAATTCGGGGTAAGTTGGCCTAAAGGCTGGGGCACGTCGACCCATGTAGTCGTTTGGTAAGGTGAACTTTAGGAAATCAAAATAAAACCAATAGTAATAAAGAAACATACTTAAATGTACATAGTATCAAGCTGAATATTGAGTTAAATGTTCAACACTGAGGACTATTACAACAGGACAGGTTAAACTTATTAAGATTTATAGCGTCTTAATAAAAACCAGTCAGCTTTAATCACTGTCCAGTTCCAAAGGATCAGCACAATTTTAACACTCATAAAGTAGTCCACGGATTTGATTTTTCACGCATCTCTGATGAGCCCAACTCTTACAGTTTGTGCACTGAATTCCTTGTTCTCCAGTTGACTGTTTCAAAAAGACACTGTGACTCTTCTTAATCGCCATCATTATGACCACCTTGCCTTGGTTTTTCTGCTTTGTATGCCTCCTGCAGTTGAATGGTTAATTTAACTCTACTATTCCTCGCACTTTCTTTTTGGAAAAGGGCTGTTCTAGCCTGTGATCATGTTTTGAAAATAAGGAAATGTACGAGATCCTGACTTCTCAGACTGTTATGATTAAAATAAAATTTACTGGTTGGCGTTTATTACACGCCTTTTTTCTCGTGAATGTGACGATATTTTGACCTCTGAAACGTATCAAAATATGTTTAACTTTGACAATTATGTTAATAATTTAATAAATGAGAAGAATTAGAAGCATTATTATCATTAAAAGTAACAAACTTTCCATCGAGTTTAAAGAAGTACAGCTCCTATAGGACGTGACAGGTTGTCTCGGCTGGCCATCGTGCCCCGTACTCTCTGGGCCAACCTGCCCCATCGCCATCTTCACAACAAATTCTCTTCTTTAGAAAATTCACTAAAGCAATTAAGTCTGTACGCCATATAGCAGTAATCGTTAAACTACGACCTTTTATTATACTACTCACGCCGTTGCGCCTGAAGCAAGCAAAAGTTAAATAACACACATTAAACGACCAGTAGAATTTTACTGAAACAAGCACAAAAACAATTAAGGACTACAGCTTGTCCAAAACTTCGCAGCCTGCGATATTGGCCCAGTGTAAGGAGAGGGACAGTGCTACCTACTTTCTGATTGACTCCTTAGACGATCTGGCGTCTACTGTAAGAACTAATTCGACTGGGCCATCCTGCTCCTATGGCCAAAGTGCCCCGTTCTCCTCTAAGTAGTGCCAACAGTAAAATTCGGATGCGGTGGCGTGTTATGGTGTAGTCGTGTTTTTCAAGTAGGGGGCGCTATCATAGCACAGGCCTACATTGTTTTACGCGCGTTCTTGCTTCCCACTGCTGAAGAGCAATTCGGTGATGGCGACTACATCTTTCAATACGATCGAATCGATCATCTGATCATAATGCACGGCCTCTGGCAGAGTGGTTAGACGACAGTAACATCGCTGTAATTGAATGGCCTGCACAGAGACTTCATTTGAATCCTATAGAACTCGGTTGCACAGTGGTGGAGTGTCAGACTAAAAATCCAAAGGTCGCGGGTTCGATCCCAGCCAGCGTCTAGGATTTTTATCTGACACTTTCCACTTCTTTCACCTCTGGCAGTGTTACTGACGTGAAAAATACCGAATAGCACCGTGGTTCAGAACCCACTTTAAACTGTAGGTCCCCCTGTAACTGGCTGGGTAAGTCAGTTCGAACGTCGGAGGAAGGCAACGGCATACCACCTTCAAATAGGACGATGCCTAGTAAATCACTGTGGTGTTCAAACTAATCTTTGGATTGTTGACAGCTTTACCTTTTAGAACACCTTTGGGATGTTCTGGAACGCTGACTTCATACCAGGCCCCACCGACCTACATCGATATCACTCCTCAATGCAGCACTCCGTTAAGAATGGGCTGCTATTCATCATGAAACCTTCCCGTATCTTATCGAACATGTGCGTCCGAGAGTAGAAGCTCTCATCAGGGCTAAGGGTGGTCCATCACCATATTGATTTCCAGAATTAGCCACGGAGGGCTCCAGGAACTTGTAACTCATTTTCAGCCAGGTGTCCGGTTACTTCTGACCAGTGTATAATCTGCCTGTAGGTCTCCTTTACAATAACCCTGTCCCCAAATGGACATTGTCTAAGAAAGAGCACTTGACCTCAACATCTACTAACCACTCACGTACAGCAATGTTTTCACCGGTTCAGGTAATGTGACAATGTAGTCAGCGGAATATTTCATGCTTATTTCGTTGAATGCCTGCAGAACTTCCAACTCACCTGTCTAGCTTTAGTACCTGGCATTATCCTCCTAAGTCTTGGAAATTTTTTTGTTAACAAAATCATTGAAAAGAAATTTAGTGCTTTATGACGTTCACAAATATCAATGAAAAAATAAATAAAAAATTCTTTGATACAAAAGCTGGGGTGAAATTTCAGACAATGGGACTCAATGAAAACACAAATTGAAGGTAAACATTTTATTAATGTGTTTAAAATACAGATAAGGAACATAACGCATTAATAAAACTGATTTAATCTGTGTAATATTGAAGATAATGTTTCCGGTTTGAAGTTAGGCAGAGAAACATCTTACATTCACAGCATGAAACATCAGTTTTGATTCTGCACCCTTGTAATCTGCACCTTTTAAATTTGTTGTGATGCAACTTAGGCATCGCTTTTTTTTTTTTTTTTTTTTTTTTTTTTTTTTTTTTTTTTTTTTTTTTTTTTTTTTTGCTGAGAATTGAAGATGAAGTTTAACTTCAGTACCGACGTATTAAAATCATCATCGGAAATATCATCCACCTCAGATTCATGCAATATTTCTAGGATTTCATCAAAATATTTTTCTGAAACGTAAATGTAGTGTACCTCTTTAAATCAATCTTTAAATACTATGTAAAAGTTACCCAAAAGCAAAATTATTGTATAAGTCAGCATATAACTGCCGTGAGCAAATTTCGTGTTAGTAGTTATTGAAACGCAATGTCCTAAAAGTGGCACCACCCATTTCACATCTGTCTACCGTCTAAACACAAAACCGTACAAACTGTCTTCTTATGGCAAAATATTCTTCATAGTTTAATTGATGAAAAGCATAATTACTTTTAAAAATAACTAAATATTTATATTAGTAAATTTATCATTTACCTGGATCCAAGAAACGCGAATTCCGTTTTCCGCGCACCGCCATTTTCATATTATTACTGTGGAGGGAAGAACGCTGCAGATCCAACTAACAACCATCAACTGAATGCTGCTGACATCTTCAGGCACAATTGTAAACGTCGTGCACCAGTGGCGCTCGCCGTGGTGGCCCTGGTTATTATGCCACGTTTGGTGACAAATTTCACCCCGCAGGACTTACGAGGTTATGCGGGTGTGTACCCTACCTGCCGACAAAGGTGATTCGCCCAGAACTAGAGGTCTAATATTATCCCATTTTGGCATACGTGCAAACCACTGATGTGCGAGTAAATGATCATATTTGCATGACTCTTTAATCCATAGAACGCCCATTAGAGTAATGATGTCATATCCCTGTTGTAGCTAAGTTGGCACCAGTCAGTTTTGGTGAATCAGACATGTAAAAGTGTACATAAAGTGCTAGTTAGACTATCCAACAAGAGGCTCCATCGTTGGACTGCGTGAAACGCGTGGTCCTATCATGCAGTTGCCAGGTATATGGACCACGGCCCCATGTTGGAATCAAAACGTACATGAGGGCACCAAGTTATGTCGTCCAGGTTTAGATCTAGCAAGAAACACCTGCGACATTAAACCCTTACAATGTGCGTCGTTCATTGGCACGTCTGCGAAATGGTTATATATTTTTAACAATGCAAATGAAATTGTTTTGGCCCTAAAGCACTCTCCATGCACTTTACAGAAGTATGTAGATTGTTTAACGTAGCTGCACTACCAAATTAGAAGGAAAGGAGCAAAACAAATCTACTGATTTGGAAAAGAAGGTTCCTTTTAAATATTTAGTATCACAAAAAAATATAGGAAGACATTACGAGACACAGCCGAAACTATTGTAAAGAACAGTGAGACAGGTTTTGGTGAGACATAAAAAAATGAGGAAAGAACACCGTGGCAGCAGTATATGTAACTCACAGGAACAAAACCGATTCAGATTAGCACTTACATGAATGTGAACACTCTTAATTAAATAGAAAAAGGAAAAAGCAAGTTTCATATGCAAATCATTTTAACTGACTGAATGAGGAAAGAGAGACTAAACATTCATTTTCCGAGCCCTAGTTACAGTAGTAGTGACACCTGAACATGCCAGTCTGAATGGCTGTTGTAGTAGTATCGGATTGTAGCATCGCCAGTTTTTGGTTACGTAGAATTATGGCCGTCATCGAAGTTACGATTTAAATTTGCCATAGGGTGAAATGACAATACCAAAAGCCCTGCTCAAATGAATTTATATTACCGAAGGACGACGGCGTGCAAAAATACATAAATAAATTGAAGTTAACTATAACTACTTTGTTTTGCGGTACCAGAGTTAGTCTCATAGCTTAGCAGCATAGTGAGATAAGCTCTCCTTGTTTTTCGATCTAAAACACTATGTAGTTCACTTGCTCGATGAAATTAGAATATACAGGGTGAATCACCTAACACGTGCACCGTAAATATCGCGGAAACGGAAAGTGCGATTGATGCGCGGTTTTCACCGAATTGATTGGTAGTAAGGGGCTCGTATTTTTAGCCCAAACACAGATTGTAATATTACTTATAAAGTGTACTTTTTATGCAAACATACAATTTTCCAAATGGAACTATGGTTCTTTCCATCGCGCACTGTAATTTTTAACACCAGCTGTGTACAAAGAATTTTGAATGACATTTTTATCACGTTTAGTTTGGCAGCTACAACTGTTCAAAAATTTGGGGGTCGTAAGCTGCGATAGCGTAGCTGACTCGCCAAGTAGCTAGTCCCTTGGGCACGGCCAACTGTCTCATGACCACCAGCCAGTCAGCAACGCTATCGTTGCCTCTACGCCCAAAATCTTGAATGGTTGTAGCTGCCAAAGTAAACGTGATAAAAATTTCACACAAAATTATTTGTACAAAACTAGTATCAAAAATTCCAGTGCATGATAGAAACAAACATTTTTTTCATGTCAAAAATTGTATGTTTACATAAAAATTACACTTTCTAGGTCTTTTTACAATCTGTTTATTGGCTAACAATACGAGTCCTGGACTACCAATCCATTCTGTGAAAACCGCACATCCATCACACTTTCCGTTTCCGCAATATTTTCTGTGCAAGTGTTTGGTGACTCACCCTGTATTTGATCTATGATCACACAAGTGTGCCGCGTGGGAGTAGCCGACCGGTCTGGAGCGCCACGTTACGTATCGCGCGGCTCCCGCGTCGGAATTGCGAATCCTTCCTTGGGCATGGATTTTTGTGTTGTCTTTAGTATAAGTTAGTTCATAAGTAGTTTGTAAGGTTAGGGGCTGATGACCCCGCAATTAAGTCCCTTAAGCTTAACAAACATTTGAACATTTCAAACAAGTGTTGGTCTCACAGCAATGGCGTGAAATTCGGCTTAACATAGTGTCCGTCAGATAAACAGACACGATAGCAGTCTGCAATCGAATGTCTAGAAAACGTATGTTTTCTAAGCTCTGTGTGTGCTCTAGAGAGAGTTTATATTTTTCAGGTTTTTTGAGTCGACCAATGGCAGACACGAAAGTAATTGTGAGCAGTGGCGGTAACATGACCCCACCCCTTCTAACGGCGCAGACGTCACTTTGATGAGGCTAACTGACTCTACTCGCCAGAGTGGTGAGGGTCCTTCACTTAAAGCGTCCCAAAGGACTGGAAGTGCCGCGTCGTGCTACCTGCGATCACTGTCAGACGATTCTGTGAAACCAGCCCTCGGCACCTCATCCTTCCTGGAGCAGGCCATACTGCCGGCTTTCGCCGAGATGTCTTTGATACGTTCCTCCTCCCAAACCGTCGCCTCCTCGGTGCAAACACTAGGGTGGGCATCCGGCCGCAGTGGCCGTGGCAAAGCTTGTTGAACAAGTTTGCAGAGAAGCGATGGACAGAAGATAATTTTCCTTATCACCTGCTCCAAGGTAAAATTAATGACACTGGTAAGTGATAAGTACAGCATGTTAAATTAGTGACAGTACTAGCAATTACCACCATCACTGCAGGAAATAAATTTAACAACATGAAAGACTGCACATTTAAGGCCTGTGACACTCTTAATTCATGAAATTACGCTTAAATAGTGCCAATCGTCTTAAGGTCAGGCTGTCTTGGTATGAAGTTATATTTATAATTCACATGAGAGTATCCAGTAATTTCTTTCATGCTGATCTTCTTCCTTACTTCCTCCTGAGGGAGGACTGTCGTATTGTGTACAAACGCAAGTGGGATCATGACCTCGGTACCAGCCATCTGCTAACATGACGCGATGCCATGGCCGAGCGCTCTAAGGCGCCTTGCTGCGGAGCACGCAGATGTTCCTCACCGTAGATTCGAGTCCGCCCTCTGGAATAGGTGTATGTGTTGTTTTTAGATTAGTTTAAGTAGTCTGTAAACACCGGGACTGATAACCACGGTAGTTAAGTCCCATATGTTTCAAACATTTGAATTTTGTGCTAACATGTACTGGGGGCTTTACCATATCCCTTCACAGTGCCTCAGTAACTCCCATATTCCGAATTGAGGTACTACCGTGCGTTATGTCGGTTGCCATTGACATCAGTTTGGAGTGGTGCCTTGCTCGGGAGACATGCAGAGAGGACAAATGACGTCCATCATGTTCAGTGTTGAGACCTATAATGACTGCTGTGTTCGGGTTTGGCAGTGTCAATGGAGGAGGGTACATTCTGATGACGGGAGGGTAGGGGCAGACACGAATGTGGGGCGCCATTGGTTACACGTTCAAATCATCTCCAGTAAAGCCTTAGCTAACATAGTGTGCACACAGATATGCCAAAAATATCTGCTGTCGGCAAGTCCTACCCCTGGTGGCACCGCACCCTGAGAAAGTCCACGCCTACAACATTGACTGCCTACAACAGGTAGAGCTCCGGACCTCTCCATTATTGCAAACGCCTGTGGTGACACTGGAGGGGGTCTCCGTCTCTGTTGCAAGTGGCGGGATATGGGGAGAATCCAAAGGCTGTTTCATACCACTCCGAAGCGCATAAAGACACGCGTTATTGACCTGGCGCCAACGTTCCAACTGTACCTGCCTACGTACTTTTCTGCTTCATCCCCTATTGTAATCAGTTCGATAAAGTCAAATGGTCTGTCGTCATGTGCAGTTCCATTCACTTCCAACCACTCCTCCTGGAGGCGTCACTTTTTGTTGCTGTCAAGAAGTGTACTTACTCTCTGACAATGTATTCCCACGTCTATCAGTCCAACTCCCCTTCACTCTGTCGATATGTGTTTCCTTCTATCCATCTCTCAGTTCCTATATCCTCTGCATTTATCAAAAATGTTCAAATGTTTGTAAATCTATCGGACTAAACTGCGTGGTCATCAGTCTGTAACTTACAACCTACTTAAACCTAGGTAAACTAACCTCAGGACACCCATGCCCCAGGGAGGACTCGAACCTCCACGGCGAGCAACCGCGCGCTCTACAGCGGGACGCTTTAGACCGCTCGGCTACTCCACCGCGGCTGCATTTATCTGTCAATTTGTTAGTGAAACGGTGTCGAACTTTATTGCAGGGTACCGCACACATTGCAACATACCGTGTTTTGCGAAGTACGAGGTTTGTAACATGAACATTGGGAACAATTTTTTTATTCACAACCGATACAAAATCGTTATATGTTTCTCCCTGTTACTGTCCTTCAAAGGAGCCACTATCGTTGCGTAGAACCCTGTGTTAGCGATGTGGAAGTCGTAGTATACCGTTAGCAGAGCCTGTTCTATTTATGGTGCGAATGGAGCGATCTACTGCCTGTCGAAACTCTGGAACATTTCTGATGCGAATGCCAAAAGTGGTTCCTTCATCTTCGGAATCAAATCAAAGTCACAAGGACTTAAGTCCGGGGACTATGGTGGATGGTACAGTGCTTACCAATCCCATCGACCGAACAGAGCAGCCACAGCTTGCGCTCTATGCGCCCGTGCATTGTCGTCAAAACGGGTGGGTTGTGCAGAAAGTGCTGCCGCTTCTTTCGCAAAGCTGGTCTCAGATGATGGTCCAAAAACGAACAGTAATACTGTGCACTAAAGGCCTGCAGTGGAGGAACGTAATGCGTTAGGATAACACCATCACAGTCGTACACGAGAATTACTATAACTTTAACCATATTGCGGCTCTGACGCACTTTCCACTTCCTCGGCGACCCATAATGAAACCATTTGTTGCATTGGCTCGTACGATGTGGCCCATGTGCCTTACGTCGTAAGATAGCCTGTCCTTCGCGCTCATCGCGTTTCAGTGCGTCTGAGCAGCGTCGTAACGCATCCATTTCTGCTTTTCCGTCAATTCATGCGGAACTCATCGTCATGCAATTTTACGCATGCCGAGAACACGGTGTAGCCTCCGCAGTCTGTAATGCAGGTAAAAGGTAAAGCAGCCAACAATCCAAAGATTGGTTTGAACAACACAAGGCCTTACTGGACATGGTCCTGTTTGGTGGTAATATGCCGTTGCCTTCCTCCGAACTTCGAACTGACTTACTCAGCCAGTTATAAGGGACCTATAGTTGATCGTGGCTGCCGAACCGCGATGCAGGTATCCATCCGATAATACAGAGGGCGAATACAGTCTCGGGAGACGATATTCCCCGCCTGCTCGACCTGTTCACGTTGTTCTGCGTGAGTTGCGGGATGATGAATCACTACTGTCAATTTTCTTCCGCTCATGTCGCACGCGTTTATTGACTGTAGAAAACACCGGAGATCATCCTGGTCAGGTAAGTTGCTGCACGTCTTGCAGGGCATTTGAGTTTCATGATGACGATGGCGGATGTTCGTGCTACGTGGGCATCCAGAACGTCGTCTTTGGCTGTAAGAACGTTCAAGTGACAATTGAAATCAGCGTGGTTTCGCGATTGTCACAGCTGAGACAACTTGTCTGGCAGTTCCCAAAAAACCATCCTGAAAGGCCGCATTTTGACCTGTGTAAAACTCCCTCAGTTTGCTGAATACTTCACCGTAGCATGGCTCCTATTCGTTCAAACGTTGATATTACACTGAGCCTTATGGCTGTAAAGATTACCTTTTAAAGGGCACACACATGGCCCTCAGACAGCCTAGACACTACGCTACAGGTTGGGAGACGACGTTGAAACCGTTATCCCTTTATGTATAATACCTAAGGTGGCATTAGCCTTCGTCAGATCACCATCGATGTCGTCTTCCCATGAGTACAAACGATTTTTCGGTAGTTCGTTTCCTGTAGATTTTGTTCCTGCTTTTACATATATTTTACATTTTTCGCTTAGTTTACGACAATTTTCATTTTCATTCACGTCTTTCAAATATTTGTTTTGCCTTTCTCTTATTTGTCGTCCAACAAATATACAAACGCGGAACTACTGTGTGTGTCGTCGGTAGTTTGTCGTCTGGCATTCTCGAGCTGCTCTGCGCCTATGTTTTCATTAGGTAACCACTATTTAAATTTGTCCCATATTTACGAGGGTGCGTCAGTAAATAAGTCGCAAACTGAGGTAGACACGTCAGTACTGCGTTTACAAGTCTGAAAATTGCTTTACTTTTCAGTTGACTTCACCTGTAAATCGTAACACTCGTCCCATCGTTCGAGAAGGCTTTAAAAGCCTGGAACTTGGAATTTTTGTGGCAGCGTTTTCATTCTGTAAGTGACACTCTTGAGCTGTAACTTTATTTGGTTCCTTAAACTGCTGTATCCCACAAGACGGAGGTGTCGTAGTGGTAGAGAAACGCCCCTACACAGCGCGCAGTACTGGCGAGTCTACCTCAGTTTACGGGTTATTCACTGGCTCACTCTCGTATATTCTAAGGTTGTCTGTCTCTGTCTATCTTAGCATTGCTGCATGTCACGGAAGATCAGAATTATCTTCCTGACTACAGTTCCAAAAGGAATATAGAAGTGTATTGATAGTTATCAATAAAATTTGTTCAAATGTTCAAATGTTTGTATAGCTTATGGGGCTTAACTACTGGGTCATCAGTCCCTAAACTTACATACTACTTATGAACTAGCTAAGGACGGCACAAATATCCATGCCCGAGGGGGGGGGGGGATTCGAACCCGCGACCGTAGTGGCCGTGCTGACCGTTACTGACTCGCCGCAGTCCCCTCGGCCACCGCGGCCGGCGTAAAATTTGTAATGATTATGTATTTATAATGGCTCTTGATGATTAATGCATCAGTCACGGTTCCCTTCATTCAGTTTATATATAGTACTTGAAAAATGTGTATCGTGTTGCTGTAGAGTATTTTCAAGTGGCACGAGGAGTTACGGAAAGGGGGGGAGGGTCAACGTAGTTAATATATGAGCGCCAACATATGGCATGGTAAAGCTTGTCAAGCAACTCATGTAAAGCTTCAACGTCGTCCAAAGTGATGGTATAGCACTGATCCTTTTCAATCTCATTGTCATGCTTCCTGCCGTTGCAGATGATGTCCTTATATTAAAAAAGTAATTGCAAAGAATAAGCTGAGTTATACAGTCTGCGGTCAGTAAGTTTGGACTTCTTTCTTGATGAGGCGGGTGGCAGCAAGTACAGGAGGACACACACAGCCTCTGGTGATTGGGAGACGGAAAGACAAGAGCGTCACGAAGTACGATGATTCGGTATTTGCAGAAACGCGATCGTGTGAGACCGAAATTAATTTCAGGATACAGGCAGAAAATAGTTGTTATCGATGCCTTTGTCAGTTACTCGTGGCTCGCAAGCTGTCAACAGCGGTTCAACTTAGTCTGTACAAGACGCTCATCCAACCATTAATGCTATACGGATATGAAAGATGGAGCACTCTACAGCGGGTAAAAGAAAATAAAAAGATTTAGGTAGGGGTGGGTTTAACTTTGACTTGATATAGGGAATATGAGAGCTAGCTGTCGTTTCTCTCCCTACTTTCACCACAGGTGGACATCCCTACCTATTCTCTTCTTAATTTTATCTGAACCTCCTCCACATTACTATGGGCACCGTGAACCCGTTCTTGCTTGTAACAAGAAAACGGAACACGTGTGGGGCCTAGTTGCTGCTACCGCTCTGAGTAACACGCATCAGTTCCAAGAGTTATTGCAGCACCCTGTCATCTTCTTCAGTAATTGCCCCAGCGCAGAAAACAGCACGCAGGTCATTGGTTCTTGCCCTTGAGGCTGAAATTATGTTAGATAGCTAGGAACTGTTTTTCTGTTAAGTGATGAACTAAAGATGATGGGATGCCAGCTAATTCATTGGTCATAACCGCAGAAAAGTAGAAAACTGCACATAATTAACTGCATTGTTCCTTGTCTCCTCATTAACGTTCATAAATAATGAATAAAACAGTAATCTTCTGTGACCATACAATATTTTCTAATTGAAGCATTACGTGTTAACACAGGTAAAAAAAAACTCTGGGTAGGGAACCAAAAATGTTCAAATGTTTGTAGAGCTTATGGGACTTAACTATGGGGTCATCAGTCCCTAAACTTAAAAATTACTTAAGTACTAGCTTATACTAAAGACGACACAAACATCCATGCCCGAGGGCGGATTCGAACCCCCGACCGCAACGGCCGTGCAGACCGTGTCTTGAACGCCGCAGACCGCTCGGCCATGGAAATGTTGCACGAATTCGGGTGGAAATCATGAAAAGAAAGACGTTATTCATTGCGGCGTGATCTGTTTGCGAAGTTTCAATCACCGACTTTTACTTATGAATGTGGAAATATTTTGCTAACACCCACCTATTTAGGGAGACATGACCATCCCAATAAAATAAGAGAAATCAGATCGAAAACGGAACGATTTAGATGTTCTTTCTTCCCGCGCGCTATTAGAGAATGGAACGGTAGAGAAAAGTTATGAAAGTGGTTAATGAACCCTCTGCCAGGCACTTAAATGTGATTTGCAGAGTATCTATGTAGATGTAGATGTAGATGTAGATGTGTTATACAATTAGTTTATTAAACATAAATGAAAATATGTGTTGGAGGGTGTCCAACGTATAAATCAGCCATTCAGCGTGAGGTACAGCCAGCTCGTGTATCTTTTCTGCATTCCTTCCTAAGGGAACCGAACCTACTGGTAGCACCTGTTATGCTTCTCACGCTACCTGTACCATCTGTCGCCTACTGGTTGTAACCTGCGATTCTCAAATCTGAATATGATGACTCTAAGCCAGATGTATTACAACTCGGAAACGAGACTATAAAAGAGCTACTGGTACTTGAAAGTCCTGTGAAAAACAGACTGTCATGTGCAAGACGCAGTAACTGGTGAATGGGGGTTCACCACTACGAAGATCAACTGTATGAGCAGCCAAACAAAGTATAAATGTTCCTTAGTAATTGTGTGATATAGCCTGGACACTATAGTGGTACAAAAATACCTCATATATGACATTTTCTTCATACACTCAGTATGACGTAACAGATACAGGGGAAAGTTGATTGTTTCCACGTGAAAGGCGGGTATTGTTAGGCTGTTGGGTTCCCCAGCCTGCTGGCTAACAGCTTGGACCTAGTGAACGGAATACAGGTAGTTAGGATTTTCCTAATCTGCTCGGAAGCTGGAAACGGCGATCTTGGCTAAGCGAGGGCGGTTTTCCCAGATTACAACAGAAATAAAGATAACCACACACATTATTCTAGAACTCCATAATTATATGAATGGATTCAGGAGACGTTTGAGAATCAAACGCCGTAATTACAATTTCAATATTCCTTACAGATAAAACGCCGACAAATTTCAGTACTATAATAATAATATTTGACTTATATTTACAATAATTGATACGTAGTGTTTATCAGTAACACTTTAAGAAGCAAGTGAGCAGCATTGCACCACGCTACCTATCTTAAAAGACGTACCACGTGATTTCCGTATTCTTTAAATAAACTTTATTTTACTCTCTTGTTCTGCTTTTCGTTGAGGTAGTAATATTCTTGTGTCAGGACATAGATTCCACCACAGAAACATAAAACATGAACCCAGCAAAGTGCATTATATTTATATATGTATTTTATTTTATGTAATATTATTCTTAATAACGTTCGTTTTATGCTGTAGACTGCCACTTAAATATTTCATGCCCGACTAAAAATAGTAGATATGCACCAGATAATTTATGTATAAACAATTATATGTATTTGTCGACAAAAACTGAATATATTTGCATAAAAATCCATGATAAATGAAATATTAATTGTGTAACTATATTTCGACGGCGGCAGTATATTTGAAAAGTGAGACGCTACGCTTAATAGCTATATGAGCAAAGAGTATTGTTGATATATTTGTTTGTTAAATGTAAACATTATTTGTAGGAAGGTGGTCAAAGCATTTAATTCTGTGATATTCAAATGTATAATATTTTGGAAGGGAAATTGTATTTTAAAGATGAGCCGTTAGGATGCGCAGATGGATACAATTTTGGGAGTAAGTAGAGCACACTTTCGAAAACTTGGGAAGGGACTCGTAACTTGGACGTGGTGGTGAAAGGTTGTGACGCTGGGCGGTCTGAAGCCAAGTTACGAACGTATGGTTTGAAGAGATAGACATGTGTGAACTTAGAAAATTTACGGGACTGTGATTGAAGAACTTAGTCTCTGGTGAAAAGTGGTAAACTATGCACGGTAGTAGGGCTGTGCAACTGTGATATTTCAGCCATCGTGTATTCGTGTGATGAAAAACTGTGTTTTATAACAAATACTGTAATCGCGGATTAATGTGGAACTGCAACGTTCGATGGACTTCACTAATTTACGAGTGATAACTTGGAACTTTTACTCTCGAGTGCGCGTGATACTTATTGCGCCTCTCATGAACAATAGTTGGGGAAATATTCAGTTATTTACCGATATATAAAAAAAGACCATCTCCGCATTTTCATGTAGAAAATGAGTAATAAACTTCATTTATAAAGAATTACTTCGTGAATGAACCACTTCTTTATCTTAGAATCCATTTTGTTGGTTATTCAGAGGTTTAATTTATGTTTGTTAAAATATATTTTCACGTCATCATATTCAGATTGAAAGACTGGCTAAGCTACAGACTAATTATTGATCTTTTTTAAACAGATTGGGTAGGTGTTTAGGGCATAAAATATGGCATGCATAACTCAACCCTATAAACCGAGACAACGAGGCATACACCTTTTACTAGCCTGAGTTATGCATTGCCCAATTCTTATTGGTGAGTACCGATATGCACGTCACATCAGTTTGGCAGGTATCAAAGTATTCCAAAGTCGATTTCAGTTCGTTAATGAGGTGAGCAAACATTTCTTTTCATCTTATAAAAAATATTAACTCTATACAGATTGGTTGCAAATAGGTTTAATTTATAATTTTATTGCCGGTTTTGTGCGCTGCCCATCATCAGATACACTAAACACAATCATGAAAACGACAGAATAGCTGCATAAAAAGGTAGGTGACATTAAAGGTCAACATACAGCACAGTACACAAGAATAATAACATGAAGAGTGCAAACCTTCGGCATACAAGAAAGAAAAGTGAAAACAGTAAAAATAATTACGTGATTGCGCACGTCAATGTGCTCATGACAAAGTAAACATGGGTGCCACCAGATGGCGTGTTATGCATGGTGATTAATACAATTTTATTAAAAAGGAATAAATTAAAATTCCCGAATGACAATGGGATTCTTTTTTAAAACCAGATTGACATATACAATATAACTGCCATAAAATAAAAACACTAAAAGTGACAATCAAATTTACAAGTAGCCACGAGAAGGCGTGCTGTATATGGAGCTTAATACAACATTAATAAAAGCAGTAAATTAAAAAGCCTCAACTGACAAAGGGATTTATTTTTAACGGAGTGATATATACAGCAGAAAGGTATGATAAAGGATGTTTCTACTGGAAGTAGTAACCATGTATTTTACAAATGTACTCAAAATATTTTTGTTTCATGTGTTAACATGTGTAGGGTGAGCGACGCAGCACTAAGCGGACAGTGTTCCTGCCGACGCAGCCAGAGATCTAAAATTCGGTGGCCGCACAACGGCAGAAGACGGTCAGCGATATATATTAAGGAAATGCCAGTGCATGCTGTGCCGCGACTCTCCTCTGATTGAAATGCAAATATGTAATTGTTATAAAAACGAAATAGATTTTGTAAGCTGTCTTTTTGAGAACTTTGCATAAGTCCTCGAGCTGTTAAAATTGTTTTGATTAACTTGTATGTAATGAATCAAAGCATGCACGTTTTTTCCTATGGTGATGTCAAAGTGTACTTGTGAAGAATTCGTGATTATCAGATGGATATTAATTTCTTTGTCTTGAAGAAAAGTGATGTATTCTTAATTGCGAGTGACGAATTTTGACTCTTGCTTGTCGGAGTTAGATTTGTTACTTCTCTCCATAGGATATGCAGACATGAAAAATCAAGTTTAGGAATGAGATAAAGTCGATCATTTCGTTGCGGAGCATCAACACGTTTGTGCGAATTTCCGTTTTGCCTAAACATTTGAATTTCGCCAAGAGTGGCCAGTGTTTAAAGTTTAAAGGAGGGTATTAGACAGTCTTGATATAAAAGGGATCGTATTATATGGCCTATTATGAAGTTTTCAAGAGTAGTGGATGAAAGTGTAAGTCGAAGCAGTGGTGAACTACGATATAAAAACTATTACTGGTTTTATTAAACGGGATTAAATAGTAATAGGAAGGTTCAAAAGATTAAATGATATTGTTACGGGATATACTCATATGGCTACTCAGAGACATAATAGTTTGTTTAATGACGGCGGCTGATAGAAATGTGGTTGGCGCCATTGTAACATGTCTTACAACTGAACCAGCAACGATGGCCAGTAAGTACCCTGGAATTCACACCTCAAGGCATAAGATAAATACGGAGGCAAAGTAAGAATGGAACGACGTAGTCCACGAAAATCTTAGCGATATTGCCATTTCGATGGACAACGGGAGCCATGAAACAGTGAACAGAGATCGATGAAAAAAATATAAAAAAGCACCTTTTAGTTGCGCACGATTCCCTAGGCCTGATCCAGTAAAACAAGGTTTTATACCTGCAATCATACCTTTAATCTGTTTCCAATTTTCTTCCCATATATAAATGCTGAAAATGCCTCAAAATGCCAAAACGGGTAGTTTCTATAATCATTTGCAATCTAAGCTGTCTCATAAAGGCAAAAAATCTAGATTCTAAAATGTGATAACTAAATCTTGCTGTTGTTGTTATTGTGGTCTTGAGTCCGGAGACTGATATGGTGAAGCTCTCCACCCTATTCTAATCTGAATAAGCATTTTAATTTTCTCATAAGAAAGGCAACCCACTTTCATTGGAATCTGCTTACTGTATTCGTCTGTTAGTCTCCCTCAGAGATTTTACCCCACACACTTCCCTTCCTTGAAGTCTAAGACTACGTACTACTAATTGATCCCTTCTGTTAGTCAAGATATGACAGAAATTCTTATTCCCCATAGTTCTGCCCAGTACCCCCTCATGATCTAACCACCTAATCTTCACCATTCTTTTGTAGCACCACATTTCAAAAACCTCTATCCTCTCCCTGTCTGAACTATTTATCGCCCATGTTTCACTCCAGTAGTACGAAACAATCCACACAAATGCCTCCAGATAAGACTTCCTACACTTAATTAATTTTCGAAGTAAGCAAGTTTTTCTTTCTTTTTTTTTTTTTTTTTTTTTCTTTTTTTTTTTTTTTTTTTTTTTTTTTTTTTTCTAAAACGCATTCCTTCCCATTTCCATACTGCATTTTATAGCCTCAGTACTGCTACCGTCATATATAATTTTACTGCCTAAGTTACAAAACTCATCTACCAATTTCATTGCTCCGAAGGGTAATCTGATTCCTTGAGCAGGCCGCGGTAGCCAAGCAGTCTGCTGCGTGCCAGTCACGGTCTGCACGGCCACTACGGTCGGGGGTTCGAATCGCCCCTAGGGGATGGATATTTGTGCCGTCCTTAGTATTAGCTAGTTCATAAGTAGTATGTAAGTTTAGGGCCTGATGACCCCGTACTTAAGCTCTACAAACATTTGAATTCCTTCAGCATCGCCTGATTTTCTTAGACTTTTGCCCTTGTCAATGTTCATCTTATACGCTCCTTTCAACTCACTGTCCATTCGGTTAAATTGCTCTTTCAGATCCTTTGCTGTCTCTAACATAAGTATAATATCGTCAGCAAAACGCAACGTTTTCATTCCTTCACCATGAATTGTTCTCCAAATTAATCCTTGCCTTCCTTTACAGTTTGCTCAATTTACAAATTGAATAACATTGAAGAATGGCTACAAACCGGTCTTACTCCGTTCCCAACCAAAGATTTCCTTTCATGCCATTCGACTCTTATAATTGCTGTCTGCGTTTTGTACAAATTGTAAATAATCTTCCGTTCCCTATATTTTACCCATCCTAACTTCAGAATTTACGATATCTAGAAATGTAGGTTTGCCTTCCGTTCATTTATATGCTAAGATAAGTCGTAAAGTGATTATTACCACCTGTGTTCCTAAATTTCTCCTACATCCAAAGTGATCTCCACGTTCTACCAAATTTTCCATTCTTCTGTAAATAATTATTGTTAAAATATTGTAACCAAGACTTATTAAATTGATGGTTATCTAACCTAACTTTCACACCTGTCTCTGTCTGCTTACTTTGGAATGGAGATTATTAAATCTTTCTTATTTCCACTGTTTCATACATCCTACACATCTGGTGAATTAATTTTATCATGGCTGGCTCTCCCAGAGACTTCAGTAGCTCTGACGGAACGTCGTCTACTTCAAGGGCCATGTTTCAATGTTTAGAGTGCTCTGTCAAATTCGTCTCTCTGTATAATATCTCTTTATTTTATCTGCGTCTACTTCCTCTTCCCTTCCTGAAATATTGTCTACAACTTCACTTGCTTTGTGGGGTCACTATATATATTCTTTCTACCTTTCAGGTATCCCTACTTTGCTCGGAACTGGTTTTCCATCTGAGTTCTTGATATTCATACAGCTGCTTTTCTTGTCTCCAAATACCTCTTTTATTTTCCTGTAGGCGGTATCTATCTTACTCTTAGTTATCATTCTTCTACACACTTGTATTTGACGTCTAGCCACTCCTGTTTAGCCACTTTTGCACTTCTTATCAATCTTATTTCTTAGTCGTCTGTTACATTTACTGCGTTTTATATCTTCTTATTTCATCAATTAAATTTAGTATTTCATGTGCTATCCAAGGATTTTTTGGAGGTCTTTCCTTTTTTCCCATTTGGTATTCTGCTACTTTCACTATTTCATCTCTCAAAGCTACTCATTCATCTTCTACTGTATTATTTCCTATTGTTTCTGTCAATTGTTGCTTAAAGCTCTCTCGGAAGAACTTCTAGGTTCCTTCAGTTTATCCAGGCCCTATCTTAATTTCTTACGTTTCTGCAGTTTATTCAGTTTCAGTCTACCGTTCATTGTCACAGTTTATATCGACCCCTGGATATGTTTTACAACTTAAAACCCAGTTATGAAGTCTATGTCTTACGATTATAAAATCTATTTTGTACTTTCCTGTGTCTCATAGTTTCTTCCACGTATACAACCGTAATTCATCATAATTAAACAAAGTGTTTAATTATTATGAAAGACCACACTTACGTTCCACGGCGGTAAATGGCCGTGTGCTGTAAGGCGCCTTGCCACGGAGCGTGCGGTTGCTCTGCGTCAGAGGTGTGAGTCCTCCCTCGGGCATGGGTGTGTATGTGTGTTGTCCTTAGTTTATTTGAAGTAGTTTTTGTGCCTATGTACGGATAACCGCAGTAGTTAAGTCCCATATATTTACAACATTTGACTTTGAAATTACATTCCGTGTAAAATTCTAGCAGGCAACTTCCTCTTTCATTCCTTATTCGTAGTCATTATTCACCTACTATCTTTCCTTCCCTTCTTCCTACTACCGAATTTGAATCCGGCATCATAATTAAGTTTTTCTCTGCATTAACTGTCTGCATAATTTCCTTTACCTCTCCATACATTTCTTCATCAGCAGAGCTAGTTGGCATATAAACTTGTACTACTGTCGTCGGTGTTGGCTTAGTATTTATCTCGACTACGATAACGCGATCACAGTGCTGCTTATATTACTTTACCCGCATTCCTATTTGCTTACACATTATTTGAGGAACTCGTGAAATACCCCCCAACTGATTTTGTATTTATAATCCTGTACTCCCTTGAGCAGAAATCCTGTTCCTCTTTTCACCTAACTTTGCTAATCCCCTCTATATCTAACTTCTACCTATCGATGTCTTTTTAAATTTTCTAACCTTCCTCCCCAATTAAGAGATCTAACATTCTACCCTTCGATCCGTAGAATGCCGTGTTGTCTTTCCTGTTGACATCCCCCTAAGTAGTCCCCTCCCGGAGATGCGAATGGGGGACTACTTTACCTCTGAAATATTTTACACGAGAGGATGTCATCATTATATATTCATACAGTAGAGCTGCATGTCCTCGGGAAAAGTAACAGCTGTAGTTTCCCCTTGCTTTCAACCGTTCTCAGTGACTGTATGGCGAAGTCACATTAGCTGGCGTTAGAAGGTTATCTCAGTCAATCATCCAGACCGACGCTGATGTTATTGCTGAAATGACTGCTGCCCCTCTTCAGAAATCACACATTTATCTGGCCTCTTCACAGGCACCCCACTGATGTGGTTGCACCTATGTTACTGCTGGGTGTGTCGTTGAGACGTGCAAGGCACCGCACCTCAGCAATGTCTGTAGTTCTAACGTTGTGATAATAACGTAATATAATTGTTATTATAGAGGATCATTTGATTACTAAATGTATAAAATTTAGGTATTATGTCAAGTCATAACTGGGCTCATGAAGAAGGCGACATTTCCTGAGTCTGTGAGAACCAGTCATGAAAAAATTATTCAGACTTTTGCTTAAGATGTATGAGGCATGCGACTCTCATACTTCACGAAAAATGTAATAATTCTAATTGCAATTAAATATGACAGCAATCAGTCGAAAATATTTTCATGTATTCTTGTTAAATACTTTTATATTTTGTAATCTACATTTGAAGCAATGACTGAAATCTAGATTCTCCAAATATACTTCCTATATATGAAAATAATTGCGACTAATTACTGTCATCTTGTAAACAGTTGCACATGCATTGGTCATCGTCTGCGAAAGCCTGTCGTTAGGAGTGTTCGGTACGCTGTGTGAAATTACAGAGCTATCAGTTCGTGATTGCCAAACATTTAATTATCAACAGATGAATGAAAAAAGAACGGGCCACGGGGGAGATGAGTGTGGATTTATGAGAAATAAAGGAACGTGTGAAGCAATACTGAGATTTAATTACGTAGGCTTCCGCGGCCAGAGTCAGATGACATAAAAGTTTTCTGGGTATGGTACCGCGTCATGATGTACGGCTGTTACTTAAATAACCAATGTTTCGGCCAACGTTACAGTGGCCTTCATCTGGGTAACCAGATGAAGGCCACTGTAACGTTGGCCGAAACGTTGGTTATTTAAGTAATAGCCTTACATCATGACGCGGTACCATACCCAGAAAACTTTTATGTCAATACTGAGATTATGTCTTACCTTAACAAGACAGTTTAAGGAAAGGCAAATCTGCATTTCTAGCTTTTGTATATTTGGAGAAAGCTTTCGAGTGTGTCGACTTTTCAAATTCTGAAGTCAGCAGGGATAATAAAATGTAAACGTATGTTATTTTCGACCTGTACGGAAACCCGGCAGCCGTTGTAAGAGTAGAACGCAGTGATTGGTAGGAAACAAGGCAGTTTGTATCCTTTCCCCAATGTTATTCAATCCGTACTCTGAGCAAGATGTGAAGGAAAGCAAGGAGAAATTTGGAGAAGGAAAAAAGTTCAGTTGGAAGAAATTCTGTCTTCGTTTTCTTAGTGTTGTCAGTTTTTGAGATATTTCTTCTTCTGTTCCTCCTGTGGTTGATTAAACAACACTTCTGAGTGTCTACACCTGCTTTAAAAATATTTTCATTTGTTATTTACAGTACCTGATCGAATATGGTTTACATGCAACGAGCGCAAAGTGTGAAAGCAGCAGTGACAGCCAGAGTTTTTTCACTTGTATATGTCTGTTCTTTGCAACAAATCTGTACTTATTTCAGCGTGGCAACAACGAAAGTCTTTAATGATGCGTTATTACGGTGTGCGTTTTTTGTGACAGCTGACCGAGGCTCATTTTTAATGCAATATTCTGTTCCCACTCTATTAAATTTACTCGTTGGCACCAAGATCTCTGCAGCTAAACCGCTGCTTTTCCAACAATCACGTAGTAGTGTACAGCTGTAGTACAGCTTTGCCTAGGATTATACAGAGTTTTTGTGAGGGCAAGTAATATTAAATTTCAAGTGAAAGTACTATTAGATTAAAATGATGGCATTGCTCGAAAACTGTGGATTTGTTTATTGTATCCGGCTAATGTTCAAATGTTTGTAAATTTATCGGACTCAACTGCGGAATTATTAGTCTGTAGCTTAAAAAACTACTTAAAGGTAAACTAACCTAAGGACAAGACAAAGACCCATGCCCAGGGGGACTCGAAGCCCCACGGCAACACGATGCCCGAATGATCAAGGCTAATCCGCCGCGGCTGTCCGGCTAATGCTTGCCAACAGTAGCTTGGTCCTATGTTTGAACAACGCAATGTGTATAGCCGCTTTGCTGTTTGTCCGATCAGTCAGTATCTATGGTCGAAATTATTTTATGAATTTTGTTATCTTTGGATCTAAAATATTACACTTTCGGATTAGCCGTTATGTAATCGTAATATTTCGATAAAATTTTCTAAATTTTAAATGACCACACAGAATTTAAGCACAAAATTTATTTAGTAAATGTTATCAAATATTAGAATTACATAACGGATAATTCAAAGGTGCAATATTTTAAATCCATAGATAACCAAATTCAGAAAATATTCCCACATAACATCTGAGTAATCAGAAACACATTATCGCATAACAAACGATTATATTTAATTCCCATCACAACATCTATGTAAACATAATGTATCTTGACCATCTGAGATTAGTAGTGCGTCTTACTAAAATAATAAAACGTAAACATCAAATTGAATAAATATTTTCGGGTAGGCAGATGCTATATGAAATTTCTGTCCACATTATGTAAGTTGTCTCACAGACATCCATTTCACACTCATAAAACGTGTATACAAAATAACGAACATAGGTTCTTTACAGGCATCACTCGACAATGGCAAAAGCCTAAATGGCCGTTGTGATATAGTAAAACATTTGCAGTGTATTGGTTAGTTCTTATTTATTAGTTTAACTCTTTAATGAATTAATTTTTATTTGAAGCTATAAAAATTACTTAGATTAATGTATAGTGCGTATATACTGAGAAAAATATTGAATGAAAAATTCCTTACAATTATTACGCGCTACTAGCAACGAAAATTTCATAGCTGGTAAGGTTGTATAGTGCTTCCATGATGTACCTGATGCAGTAAATGTCACTATTGTGCCTCTCATCTTTCCAAAAAATAACTCATAATGTAATACTAGTATGTGATTGACTATTTTTACATGGCAAAGGAGGAATAGTAAAGTAAACAAACGCACTTGTTAGGGGTAACTCAATGCAGTTAACTGTCGAAATAAGTCAATGGCACTCTGCAATTTGTAATGTCTAGGGCGAGCTACTAGCATATGTAACACTAAACAAGCAGCTACAAATGAATTTGTGGTAAAATTTTGATCAGTTTGAGAGATAATGGAACAAAAATAAGTTGTTTGAGAGCCTAGTTATTGATTGTAACACAGCAACTCAGTGACTGACATAGACTTGTTTTCTCCAATTTTATTGTGTAAATACTGTTTATTTTAGATAACGTTGCAATATTGTAAATACGATACCAAATGTTATATCTGTGTAGTAGACATGCTGGCCTAGTCAGGGATTATAGTATTGTAAGATCAGTAGTATCTTTGACTGTGAGTTGGATCGCTGGAGAGCTGAGGCGAAAAGTTGTTGGAGACTGGCAGTGGTAGCGAGTGGTTGTTGCAAGGAGTTCTTGTGGTATCGGCACAATACAACAGGATATTGTTAATCAGGCACGATTTAATGGTTGTGGGTACAGTACATATTTGATGAAGTGGATACGTGCATGAAGAAGAGTAGTGGGCCTAAATTTGTTATAAATAATTCGTCGTCAAGAAGAGCCTGTTGTGCCAATTTATTATGTGCCAATAATGTCTGACCACGTCGCACGCCGCCTCACTAAAGTAAGATCAAGCGAATCAGTCACCTATTAGCATGTACGGCTAGCCAGCGTAGTAGAACTGTTATTACCAATAGTGAACCAGAATTCGAGAAAATCTGTGTTAACTAGTTTTTCATCGAGGCTTATACCAGGCAGGGTCCTATCCATATCATTGTTATTCCAAGACTTAATGATGAAAGTAAAGAGTACTAATGATAAAAGGTGATAATTTCAGTGACAAATGTGGTCAGTTAATTTGGTGTTATATAAATCAGAAGTCATGGTATTATTAATTAAAACTAAATGTTATTGAAATATTATGTGTGTCACTTCATAGTTATTCAATTCCACAGTTTGCTAAAAGACAGAGTAATTCATATTGTTTATAGAGATCAAATTAATGACAGTATTAATTAAAATTTTGCTGTCACTGAATATCATAAATGATAAGTGTTAACGAAATATTGTTGAGAGTATGGAGTTCGTATAGTTAACAAATTTCAAGTATCAGTACTTATTTGAATTGGATAGCAAGCCTTATTAAAAAATCTTAAACAAGTACAGTTTTCACAGTTAAAATTAACAAGTCATTACAATTAGTTGCTCACTATTAGTATTACGTATTCTATTCAAGTGACTGTGTGTAAGACGATAAGTATTACGGTGAATCATAAGTTTGACAACATGTTAAAACCATTATGTTGCTAATACTTGTATGATCGCTGCGCTGATTGGCAATTGCTTTATCATATTCCAGCTTCGGTAGTGTCTTTTTGCTTTGTGCTTGGCTTAACCTAACGTAATGTAACTGCTGTGTCCGTCCTCCTATTAAGTCAAACCCCATTAATTAATATAAATAATTAAATGATTTTTTCCAAATTTTGTTCGCTCATTCAGTGAGAGTGGTGACCGTAAATTGTATTCTTCCACTAAACTCGTAATTTTCCCCCGTTTGTTTACGTTTTAACAGCAATAATAATTTACAAAATATTTTTCATATTCATTAACATATTTCCGCACATAAACGCAGTGACATCGATCAAGTTATAACCTCCACTACATTTATCGGCATTTATTTATTTAACGATTGCCTTTCCATCAGGTCAGCAATTAGACGCATTATTAATTGTCCGGTAATAGGGGGTGGGAGGTTATATTATGACCACAGTAGTTTGATTCCACATAATTACTAACACTTGAACGTCGCGGTCGAGTAGCCGAGCGGTCTAAGGCACCTCGCTGCGGAGCGCGTGGTAACTCGCTGTCGGAGGTTCACGTCCTCCCTGGGTCATGGACGTGTGTGTGTTGTCCTTAGGTTAGTTTACCATAGTTTTAGTAGTTTGTAAGTTATGGACTGATGACCACGCAGCTTGGTGCGATAGATACACAAACCTTTGCACATTTTGAACTAACACTTGAACATTTGATTTTAGTGCAGTAGGAGGCGTGTACCACAGACGTCCCAGGTCTGCAGCGTCTGCAGCGAGGCTGATCCGTTAGCCACGAGCCACCGGAAGGCGGCGCATGGCAAAAAACCCACGCGGTTCTGTTCCTCCCCGCTTCTACAAATTGTCGCCTAGCGACGCGGGGACAGGCCTTTCTGAGCGACCGTCACGACGTCACACAGCAACACGACCCGTCACACCCAGCTGAGCGCCCCCTCCCCCTCCAGCCCCCATTTCGGTCAATGACTTCGGATAATTCAATTACCCCCCAGTGCAGCCGCAATGTTCAGTGGACCGCGATGTCGTCGTCGCTGAATAGCAGGTTGACACGCCAAGCAGAGAAAAAAATATTAAAGAAAAGTAACCGAAACGGACCCAGACCAAATCACAGAACGAAATGGCGTCCTTTCCCAAGGAAGTGTCTCGCTCCGTGACAACACTCCTCCAGGACCCTTTATAATGGACCTTTCATCATTTCGTTACGAATTATTTGTCCGGTATCCCACAAACTATTTCGGAAGAATGTTCACTTTCAGTCCTTCACTTTGTGAAAGTCATAGGGAATCCTAGAGGCCGAGTTATCACGCTGTTCTGTTGTACTAAAAATTAATGGAACGCCCTGTCAGAAGGTAATAGCAGTTTAGAGAGGGGGACTGTAATACCACATCGTGACCATAGCATTAGAATCACGGCATTCCGACATTTTTCATCGTTACGTAATTTTAATATTTTGTTAAGAGGCAGAATTTTCTCATTTTTCTAAATTTTTAGAAAATTCAAATTATAGGTGCTCAGCTCTCTATGTAACGAGCTCTCAGTGCTTATCTAAAATATTATACGCGGTTAAATTCCAAGACAGGAAAAAAACCGAAAACGTATTTAAGCTTTAATATAAACTTTCATATCGTTTCATACGCGAAAGCGAACATTATCTTTGGACTTTGATCGGGATAGGCTATGACAGAAGAATTAGAAACTTCTGCCTCCCGTAATAAACTGATGAACATTCCAGAGAGATTAATACAATCAAACTTTGACGAAAATGATAACGAATAGTGAACTTATAAAGTGTGTACTGTGAAAGTGTAGTGAATGTAACTATTCATTTCAGAATAGAGAATCTATGAAGCTTAAAAAAAAAACTTAACCATTATTCGAGTATTTAGTTCCCTAATATTGTCCCAGCATATTCTAAAAGTGAAGGAATATATCTAACAGTAGTGGTCAGGAGAAACTTATGGTGAAATTTTCTAAAGAATAATTCTATAAAGGAAAAGGATCTAGCAAAAACATTATCTTTGTGACGGGCGTCAAATTATCTGAACTACCGGGTATCAATTATTCAAATTTTTATTCTTTGGTTTATTAAATATCAGCCCCTGAGAAACCGATTTTCATGCTCAAACATTAGAATAGGTCTTTACATATAATGAAATCCAGAACCAATATTTACAGTGAAAAATTCAACAAAGATATAAATTTTAATAACTGGTAAGAAGTACCAGGGCTACCAACTGAATTTTCATACTGAGGTGATAAATAGAATTTTGAACATATACATCCAATACAACGATGGAAATTAAGACTTAATGTACAGCTTAAAAGTCGCAAGTTACAACCCTAATACAAAACGAAGTCAACACAACTGTCGCCCCAGTCACAAACCAAACCATGTCGCCGCCCAGCCACAGGATCAATCAACTCAATGTTTATCCACTAACATCAATACAAATATATATATATATATATGTATGCCACCCCAAATCTATCTGAAACAACAATAGATGTTCAAAAAAGGTTGTCACAAGCGTGAGCGTTCGGCAGGGGCTTAGGAAACTAAGTACTGTGCCAAATTTTGAAACGTAAACAAATACTGTTTTCAACAGAATCTTGTATATTTTTATCGGATATCCCCTATTACTTCGTATGCAATCAACAGCATGAAATATCACAAAAATAATGGCGTGGGTTGGATCGCAGTACGTAAATTACATCCCGAGAAACTTCGAAGCGAAATTAAAGCTTGAAATAAATGAAGTGAACAACTAAAACGCGTCCTGAGACTCAAAAGTGAACCTGACGCTGCCTATGTGAGCGACCGACACAATGGCAAGGTGTGCACAATCCACAAAAAATAAATAAGTAACACTTCCAACACAACGTTACTTTATTCAAATTCTAGATATATGTTTATTCTAGCGAAATAACAACTAGAGCTACAGTTAGAGAAAATATGTTTGGTTTCACTTTGCTAAAATACATTTTCTAGTGCCCTATTGCCCACACAATCTGTATTGTGCATTAGATCCAGCATAAAAAATACATACGCTTTCAAAACGCTATAAAAATAATATTACCGGTCAGAATGACGTCAATTTGCAACGGAATGTTGTCGGAGAAGGGGAAATCGTGTGGCAGAAGAAAAATAAAAAGTGTTAAAACTGATCAATAGATCAGTCAGAATATATAAATGGAAACACCTGTCATGTTCACGACCCATTGACGTTGGTGTAAACACGACGGGTACATGATTTCTCATCATTTCGCGTGTGATACGTTGGTCATGACTGTCTCAGTACAGGATCGAGCTCGACTTGAAAAGGTACTTCATAAGAATGATGAATGTGCCGAAGTCGCTCTGCAGACGTTCCGGAGAATGTAGGGTTTGAAAAAAGGCTTTGGTCCGATGACTGCCGTGGGTTTGGAGAAAATGATTCGGAAATTCGAAAACATGGATGAATTTGGTGTGCAACCTGGTGAAGGGATGACACTAATTGATTCGACGTAAGTTGAAGAAGGGGCCATGAAGGACGACTGGAGAGATATGGATGTTTGTGCAGTCTTTAGTATAAGCTAGTTCATAAGTAGTTTGTAAGTTTAGGGACTGATGACCCCGTAGTTAAGTCCCATAAGCTCTAAAAACATTTGAACATTTTGAACATTGGACAAACCCATGAGCAAGGTCCGTAGAATCCTGCGATTAGATTAGATTAATACTTGTTCCATAGATCATGAATACGACCCTTTGTAATGATGTAGAACACGTCAGGTTAATGAAGGGTGTACAAGGCGTTACATTACCTATTTTTTATTTTTTATTTTTTTAGATTTATTAATTTATATCTAAAACGTCATCCAATGAGTAGAAGAAGCTGTCATTCAGAAGGTCTTTTAATTTATTTTTAAATGCTAGTTGTCTACCTTTCAGGCTTCTGATGCTGCTTGGTAGGTGACCAAAGACTTTTGTGGCAGCATAATTTATCCCTTTCTGTGCCAAACTCTCATATAGCCCTACATAGTGAAGATCATCCTTTCTCCTGGTGTTATAGCTCTGCACACTGCTATTACATTGTATTATTAACAACAAATTTCCTAAGTGAATATAGACACTGTGAAGTTACTGTGAGGATACCTAAATCTGTAAATAGATGTCTGCAGGATGATCATAGGTGAGCTCCAGTAATTATTCTGATTACACGCCTTTGTGCAATGAATACTATTTTACTCAATGATGAATTACCCCAGAATATGACGCCATACGAAAGCAGTGTATGAAAACAGGCATAGTAAGCTAATTTACTGAGATTCTTATCGCCAAAATATGCAATAACACTGACAAGATACGTAGGTGAATTCAAACATTTCAGCAGACCGTCTATGTGTTGCTTCCAGTTTAATCTCTCATCAATACACACACCTAAAAATTGTGAAAATTCTACCTTAGTTACAGAATTCTGTTCAAAGTCTATATTTATTACTGAAGTTGTGCCATTTACTATGCAGAACTGTATTTTATCAAAATTTAATGAGAGTGTGTTTGCAGAGAACCACTTAATAATTTACGATAACGTCACTTAGTTCTTGTTTTTTGGATGTGATTACTATATTTGTATCATCAGCAAAAAGAACTAACTATGCATCTTCATCAATGTAGAATGGCAAGTCATTTATGTATATCAAGAACAGTAAAGCCCCTAATACCGAACCCTGTGGCATCCCATCCTTGATAGTCCCTCAGTTTGAGGAATCGGCTGATGTTTTGAGATTACATAAACCACTTATTTTATTTTCTTTATTCTTCCAGTTAAGTATGAATTAAAGCATTTGTGGACTGCCCCAGTCAAACCATAATGATTAAACGTATCTAGTAGAATTCCATGATTTACACAATCAAAGGCCTTAGAAAGATAAAAAAAAAATACCAATGGGTGATGTCCAGTTATTCAGAGCATTTAATATTTGATCGGTGAAGGCATATATAGCATTTTCTGTTGAAAAGCCTTTCTGAAAACCAAACTGACATTTGGTTAGTGCTTTGTTTTTACAAATATGGAAGGCTACTCTTGAATACATTATTTTCTCAAAAATTTTCGATAAAGCTGTCAGAAGAAAGATTGGGTGGCAGTTGTTAACATATTATGATGTAAGCAATGGTTTGACAATGGCATACTTCAGTCTTTATCCTTCTTTGTAACCATTCTAAGATACCCATGTGCACCAGTTGCTCCTTAATCTCCTGTCAGCAAAAGAGACTTTCGCTTTAGAGTTTCTTGCTTGTATGGACGTGGACGAAGAATAGCCATGGAAGATTTTTTGGATAGACGAAGCCCACTTCCATCTGCCAGGATATGTCAACACACAGAATTGTCGAATATGGGCAACAGAAAATCCACACGCTAATCAAACTGTACTGCTTCATCCTGCGAAGGTGAATGTGTGGTGCGGGTTTACGACATCATTTACTGTAAAGCCATAATTTTTCAGAGAGACAGGTGCTACCAGTCTTATTACCGGTATCGTCACTGCTAAGCGCAATGAGTATCTTTTGCGCAATCACGTCATTCCAGCTCTCAAATAGTGTGGATGCCTGAATGGGATCATTTTTTATACAAAACGGTGCATCTCCGAACCTTGCAAATCCAGTTAAGCAGCTGCTGTAGCGCCATTTCGGAATGCAACGATTATCAGCCGGCATTTCCCCATAGCCTTGCCGTCCCGAAGTCCTGATCTTCATTAGTGCGACTTCTTGGTGTGGGGCTGTCTAAGACATGTTGTGTTAGTTGCACTGAAGAGATGCATTGCGCAACTCATTCTGAACGTGATCGCGGAAACACTTCGATCAGTTGTGGAACCTCGCTGCTTCTCTTTTTCAACTTGTTGCAGAGAACGGTGGGCAGCAGCATATTGAACATGTATTGCACTAGTCAAAAGGGAATTAAAATCCGAATTGGTTTTGATTTATGCTTTCTTTTTGGCCTCAGGACAGTTAAAAGACGGTGTGATTGATTCTTTTCATGCAGTTTTTGTCCCATCCGATGTGAATTGACCTTGTCGTAGTGCATCAGCTTAAAGTAACAGTATCACACCTGTGCATCTATACACACTGAATGGTTCTCTTTGTTTAATGTGCAACTTACACCTCAGGCATTGCTGTATGATTCATTTGGCATATGTAGTCGACGACTGTTGAATTATGATGAGATAGTGTCCTCTATCGATCAATTTTCACAATATTTATTTTTCTTCTGCCATACGTTTTCCAAATCTCCGATAATATTCCGTTGAAATTTGACGTCATGCAGACCAGTGGTGTTATTTTTACAGCATTTTGAAAGGATAGCTTTATTTATTTTTTTTCCATGGTAGGACGGGCGATCTTCTCATTTTAAAGTATTAGAATTCCAAGATCGCAATTATTTATTTTTCGACTAAATTGTAAAAAGGTGCTCTGACTATCGACATTACACGTAATTGAGAATGCATTTTAAATATTGTAACTGTTTTTATGTTTGACATACCATTTGCAAAAGTTAAAATATTTATGATTGACGTACCATTATAATGTCATGCGCCTTCACGAAATGGAAAGCATAGGGCACAAGTGACCAGATGATGGTACCCTAAGAGTACTGAAACAGGTCGTTAAAAAATTAACTGCGATCTTGGCATTTTAATATATGAAGGAACGAAAACCCTTTAATTTTGAAAACAGGTAAAATATCTTAGAGCCGTTTGCAATATTAAAACAAATGTCGAAACGTTTTATGATGAAATCCTTAACAAACAATTTTCAAAATTCAAATGTTTGTATATCTATCGGAACAAACTGCGTGGTCATCAGTCCGTAGCTTACAAACCACTTAAATTAAGGTAAACTAACCTAAGGACAACACACACGCACCCATGCCCCAGGGAGGACTTGAACCTCCGACGGCGAGCAACCGTGCGCTCCGGAGAGAGGCGCCTTAGACCGCTCGGCTACTCCACCGCGGCTAACATACCATTATTCAACACTCAAATGTTCAAATGTTTGTATAGTCTATGGGACTTAACTACTGGGTTATCAGTCCCTAAACTTACAAACTACTTATGAACTACTTACAAACTAGGACGGCACAAATATCCATGCCCGAGGGGGGATTCGAACCCCCGACCGCAGTGGCCGTGCAGACCGTGACTGGAGCGCCTTAGTCTCCTCGGCCACCGCGGCCGGCTATTCAACACTCAGAACTGGAAATCAGAAAGATGAATCACATAAATTGTTTTAAGGAAACGAACACTTAAGGTTAACTATTTGACGACATGTGCAATCATACACGACCAGTTCAGCAGCACCAGACACACTAGAGATCTACGTAACGCAACATGACACCAATTCAACAAGATGTCTGGCTGTATACCGCCAGCCTGTTAACAAATATTAACTTCCTTACATTATATGTGAAACATTTTCTTCTTAGTAAGTCCGGACACTGGCTTTCACTTCCTTCCGTACTTTCGCTGAAATACACATAATTTAGACAAAATGCACAGTGTATCGCACATAACAAATTAGAATACAACGCCACATGCTACATGGCAGAATCCATTCCAAGTTCAAGTATAGCTTATGGGACTTAACTATGGGGTCAGCAGTCCCTAAACTTACAAACTACTTATGAACTAGTTAAAAGAGCTAAAAAAGACGGCATAATCATTCAGGCCCGAGGGGGGATTATAACCCCCGATTCTCAGCTTTATTTTAGGATGCGGCAAAGATACCTGATGGAACGGCAGAGAAAGCTAATAAAACAGTATCAGTGTTTACAGGTTTATTCAGTTGTTACAAGATTTCATGGTGTAGGCGCTTTCTCTTTAGGAGGTAGACCAGCAGGTTACGACGCCTTGGGTCGCATCAGCGTGCCATCTCGCTGGGTCTTCTATGGGCCGAATGCCGTTAGCAGTTCGGACGACCGGTACCCGCGCCCTTGCGCCTGGGAGTCGAAGAAGAGACCATCAGAGAAGGTGTTCTGAATCCCACCTTCGGTCTATGCAACTGCTTGTGGGTTCATACTTGGACCTCTGGAGTCTGATACTTTGGTGCCAGATGATCTCTTGATACGGCTAGCATGACCAGAGTGCTAGCGCGTCTACAGTATCATTGGCCTTTACGGAACCAGCGTATGAATTTTGAGCTGGCCTCAGGCAGCAACCATACTCAGCGTTGTATCTCAGTTCACCGTCTTTCCTGGATGATATCAGTTCGAAATGTAGTAGTTCCCAGACTCCAAGCTGCGACTAGTGGCTACTAGCCTGTACTGCTTTATATGAGATAAAAATTGGTTCGACCACTACTCTCTTGAGCGTCACCGATGACCAAGTGACCACAACTTCCAAAAGCGGGAGTACATATACAGAAATCGGCTGAAGCTATGACGTGTAGATCGATTCGTAAGGACCGAATGTGTACCACTTGTGAGTGCAGCGTTCACTCAATTCCCCTCTTATCCCATGACGTATCACCTGGCTGTTAACTGTTGTGAAATAGGGGTTGTTATGAGATGTGTATATACGACACAACCGAACCTGCTTCCTCCTCGCTTGGCTGGCGATTGCGTGCGCGGTCTATGATTTTAAGAAGCCACTATTTTGCGCTGAACAATAAGGATGTACCGGTAAAAATACAAACTGGGACAACAGACAACTTAAACATACGTAATATATCCAAAGTAATCTATTCTGAACTTTGTATCCGCTGTCTCAGTATTCTACTGTAATAAATCTGCTCCATACATCACCGTAAAATCTTCTTGCATGTTGAAAATCTCCATAGTCAAAAATTCCGGAAAAACAGCTTCCTTTTCTGGACCGGATTGCTTCCACGCATATTGCTTCAAAACTCACATCTTACTGGTTCTATCTCTCGCTACATTGTTACTTTTATTGTCCATTGCTGGTGTCGCAGCCTAAGCATACAGTACAGTATCTCTGACAATGTGTCTGACTAATACCAGTAGCCAAAGTAGTTCCAAAAGATATTAGAAAACACTAAAGATCTCTTTCATTGCGAAAGCATTTGAAATAAAATAACGTAAAGGATAGCAAAATTGAATTAAACGTCTATGTAAGTGTTATTATTACAGTTAGTAACCAAAAAGTGTACTGTATATGAATTGATAACATTTTTTACTTCAGGCATGTCATATGGAAAATCTCTTGGAAAATTGGGACAGAAGAGAAGTGTTTGAAATTCGCTGTAGAAAAGTATTCAAGATTGGTGGACTCATCAGATAACGGAGGCGCACCTTAGGATCAGTTAAGACAGATATGAAAAACACAGACAAGAAGAACGGTACATGAGTAATATTCACGGTACCAGAAGGAGATTTAGGGGGAGGCAAGACTGGACTACACCCATCAAGCACCTGACGATGTACTTTGTAACGCTACTCTGAAATAAAGAAACTGGGGCAGAAAAATGATCAAACAAAAGTATCAGATCAATGGTCGTTATACTTTCAGTAAAATAAAAAAAATCCTGTTTTTCTTTTGTTGTTTAACCCAAGGTAACAATCATTCTCATGAATTTTATGTTGTTGTGTTCGTAATTTTCAGGACAAGGTTGGATAAAAGAAAAAAAAATGGGAATAGTTTCTTCGGATAATTGGAAAATCCGCGTTCTTGTAGTTGTTCTATGAGCTCAGTACAATAAATTAGGATTTAAACGGTAGATATTAATGATTCTTTTCGTCCTATAAAATGTTCAGATAAATAAAATTGTGATAATTGCAAATGAACGTCGTAAAAGAGGACAAACTGCAAAAATTATAAGTTTAAAATGAAATCTAGAGCATAACGAACGATAAATATGACATATTTAATTTCTTTTTACGGAAGTTTTGTACCCCACTAAACACCGTTGTACATGGTGGAGGATAACTTACAACGGACATAGATACAAATTGACCGGTCATCATGAAAGTTGGCAATTATTATTTTGTAACTTCTCATAGCTATGGCAACAGAGTAGATGTATTGACAGAAGGAGATGAAGAGATGAAGCAGGGGAGCAGTTGAAAGAAACTGACCAACGGGACAGGTGATTAACCAAGGAGAGGAGAGGGCATTGACGAGGCGGTGTTGGATTGGTGAAATGAAGAGAATGAGGAGAAGGCTAGAGAAAGGGGTAGGAGGAAGAAGACGATTGAGGAGGGCAGGTAAACAGAGGGAGTGGAAAGTAGGAAATGAAGTAATGGGAAGTTAGAACAAATACACAATGTAGAAAATGTTACTTTCTGCTAAACCTACTGAACAAAGTACAGGAGGTGGCAGGAGGCGGATGACTGAGAGAAGAATGAAACAAATAAGTAACTGCATGGAAAGACCATAAGATATCTTTCAGCACCAAGCGCTACAATGAACGCATGTTCCGCGTGGGAGTAACCGCATGGTCTAAAGACTCATTCTACGGACTGGGCGGCCGCTCCCGCGGGAAGATGCAATTCTCCCTAGCGCGTGAGTGTGTTTGTTGTCATTAGTAAGTCTAGGGATTGTGACCATAGCAGTATGATGCAATAGGTTTACAAATGTTTGAACATTTTGGTGGACGCATTAAAAATACCAACAAGTGGTTGTCTAATTAATTAATTACGATTTATTTAGTTCAATAAATTCGCAATGAAACTGCTTTGTTTGAATTGGCACAGGTTCTATGAAAGGTTTCGTTCGGTTATTCCCCTCTCGACGAACTGGCTGAGAGATTACAACACTGTAGATATAGACGAGTTATCGAATATGGCACACATTACTTTTTCCTCTTTTTCATTTAATTTCTCTTCTTATTTATTTCTCATTTTTACAAGTGAATTAAGCCAACAGTTATCAGATTGGGAAGAAACTACATGAGGTGTTCCACAAGGATCCATTTAGTGCCATTCCTTTTTCTTGTGTACAATAATGATCTCTCATCAGTTACACTGCCACAAGCAAGGTTCGTTTTGTTTGCAGATGATACAAGTATTGCAGTAAATAATATGTAGAGCTTAGTTTTAGAAAGGTCTGCTATGATATTTTCATTAACATTAACAAACGGCTTTCAGCCAATTAATTTACATTCACCTTTGAAAAGACTCACTACATGAAGTTCAGAACATGTAAGAGATTCCCATCCAGTATATGCATAAAGTATGAAGAAGAGAAGATACAAGAGGTTAACAATATAAATTCATAGGATTACAGCTTGATGATAAATTCAGTTAGGAAGAGCACACCACAGAACTGCAAAAACGACTTAACAAATCTGTATTTGCAATACGAGTGGTATCAGACATATGAGACATAAAAATAAAAAAGCTTGCATACTTTGCTTACTTTCATTCCATAATGTCATATGGTAGAATATTTTGGGGTAACTCTTCAAGTCAATCACAATTTTTCCGAGTCCAAAAGCGTGTAATGCGTATTATTTGTGGTGTAAATTCACGGAAATCCTACAGAAGCCTCTTAAAAGAACTGGGTATGTTAATACCGCCTCTCAGTATATTTATTCCTTAATGAAATTTGTCATAAATAATACATCCCTTTTCCCAATAAACAGCTCAGTTCAAACCTACACTACAAGGAACAAGGATTTAAAAGCACTTTCTTTAGTTCAAAAAGGGGTCCACTACTAGGAACACAGTTTTTCAATAATGTACCAACAACCATTAAAAAATTTAGCTACAAATAAAGATAAGTTTAAGAGACTTTCTGGTGGCCAACTCCTTATACTTCACTGACGAATTCTTAAATAGAACCAAATGATGCATGTATTTGTATTCAGACTATTATTATATTACTAGCTGAAAACGCGGCGTTGCCCGGGTATTTATTTATTTATTCTTACATTTCCTTATTTGTATGCTTATCCTCATAGAGTAAGAGCTGAAGACATTGTAGCACGCATAGACCAAAGATATGGTCTGTGGCATCACGTTTCGCTGTATGTAACCTCCTTGCTATAGAGTCTCAAACGTCATTGCTGGCCTTCAGTCCGACGACAATTTGACGACTTTCAACCGCCATATCCCCCCCCCCCTTATAGCTGTCGGCATGGAACTACTATGGTGTACTACGGGAGACTTCGGACAACAATTACACACAGATTATTCGTTTGCGTTGTGTAGTTTTCGCTGCAGAGCGAAATATTAACACACACACGCAGAATTTTATATACACGGATAACTTTCCATCCCAATATACTCCACCCTTTTATCACTATCAATCCTCAAGCAACAATGCAACCAACAATACCATTTTCAAAGAGTAAATACAATTTTCAAAGAGTAATTATTGTTCCACATTTCGCGTTATATTCTTCAAATTACTAAATATCTATCAGATCGCTATAAAATCGTGACTAAAACCTTCCTCTGATATATATTAGTAACTGTACAAATATTTAAGTCTCTGCGTCTTGTCGTTCGGACTTGATAAGCGTACACGGAACAGACATTCACATTTATATATATATATATTCGATCGCCATAAAACCGTGCCTAAAGCCTTCCCCGGGTACACATTAGTAACTACAAATTTTTAGCGTTTTATGTCTTGTGGTTCAGACGTAATAAACGTACACCGAACAGACATTCACATTTATAGATATAAATCAGTTTGTAAAAAGTGTATTAGTAATATAATAAGATTGTAAAAAATACATGTTCCACATACACGAGAATCAGCTCAACACGAGTCTGTGGAACGAGCCAACTAATCTAATCAAAACAATCTTATTGACCAACTAGTAAAATGTTAACAACTTCAGTTGCACTTCTTCCTTTGTTGTTGTTTCCTATTTTTGAAGGATTCCTTTCTTTTCTCCCCATGAGCTCTCTTCCTTTCTTCTGTCCACGCTATGCCTGACTTTTTTTTCTGCTGTTTTGAAAGTCTTCCAAATTTAGTATTTTGTTTTTAAAACGGATTCTTTCTGCTATTTCTGATTCATAATTGTGGTTTCGTTCTAGATTTTTCCTTACTTCTGTAATACATGCTATTGTCGATTTCTACTTCCAGAAATATAGGAGTACTTCTTTTGGTAGTCAATTTCCATTCATTCAGTAGAGGTGTCCGAAAAAAGTTAATCTTCGTTTGGCCGGTACTTCAGATATTTTCTCTGTATTTTTGTAGATCTCCACATTACTTCATATTTTCCAAACATCTACGGTGTTGTTGCACCCATTATTTTACTAATAATCTTTCTTTCCAGTAGCTCTACATCTACATGGGATACTCTGCAAATCACATTTAAGTGCCTGGCAGAGGGGTTATGGAAACACCGTTATGCTATTTATCTCCCATTCCATTCTCGAATAGCGCGCGGGAAGAAACAACACCTGAATCTCTCCGTTCCAGCACTGATTTCTCGTATTTTATTTTGATAATCATTTCCAGCTATGTAAGTGGCAGTCAACAATATATTTTCGCATTCGTCGGAGAATGTTGGCGATTGGATTTTCGTAAGTAGCCCACGCCGCAGCGATAAGCACCGTTTTTGTAACGATTCCCATCCCAGATCCTGTATCATTTCCGTAACGCTGTCTCCCCTGTATCGTGACAATACGAAAGGAGCTGCTCTTCTTCGAACTCTTTCGATCGCCTTCGTCAAATCCACCTGATAAGGATCCCACACTGAGCAGCAATACTCCAAAAACGGACGGACAAGCGTAGTGTATGCAGTTTCTTTTGTAGTTCTGTTGCATCTTTTAAGGGCTCTGCCAATAAAAGGCAGTCCCTGGTTCGCCTTTCTCACGACATCCTCTATGTGTTCTTTGCAATTTAAGTCTGTAGTAATAGTAATTCCTAGGTATTGTGTGGAGTTTAAGGCCTTCACTTTTGATTGATTTATGTTGTAAACAAAATTTAACGGATTTCTTTTCGTACTCATGTGGATCACTTCACACTTCTCATTATTTAGAGTCAATTGCCAATTTTTACACCTTAGTTTATTCAGATCGTTCTGCAGTTGGATTTGATCTTCAGATGATTTTACTAGACGGTAAATGACGGCGTCATCTGCAAACAACCGAAGAGAACTACTTAGATTTTTCCCTAAATCGTTTATGTAAATAAGGAATAGCAGAGGACCAATAACACTACCCTGTAGAATATCCGATATCACCTCTGTTTTAGCTGATGCCTTACCATCGATTATTACGAACTGTGTCCTCTCTGACGGGAAATGCCCTATCCAGTCGCAAATTTTGGGCGATATACCATAAACACGCAATTTTATTAAAGGCCTTTTGTAAGGTACGGTCTCAAAATCCTTCTGGAAATCAAGAAATGCCGAATCACACTTCGTGTTATCAAAGATTTAGTTGTATTTCGCATGAATGCTATTTTCTAAATCCGTGCTGCCCTTGGGCCAATAGATCATTCTGTTCGAGATAATTCATAATATTTGAATATAGGATATGTTCCAAAACACTGCTGGAAATTGACGTCAATGAAATAAGCCTGTAGTTTAATGGGTTACTCCTACTGCCTTTCTTCAGTATAGGTATGATCCGTGCAACTTTCCAATCTTATAGAGAGCGGTTGCGTATAGCTGTTACGTAAGAATGAATCGCTTCAGCATAATCAGATAGAAATCGAATGGGGATACAGTCCTAGGTTATCCATCTTACAGGTGATCGTTAGGCATCCAGATCCATACACACATTCTGGTCGTACCACTGTGGCGTAGGGTTTTAGTTTTGTTTATATATATATATATATATATATATATATATATATATATATATATATATATATTTCTTGTTGTAAATAGTTTTAGTGAACCATATGCTCTTTCCATTTCGTTAATTCTTACATCTATTGCAGATGTTTTAGTCCATTCTGTTGCATAGTATCTCTAAAATATTTAAATTTATTTAATAGATCTATTTTACCTATTTGTCTTTCTATGAATTTTGGCGCATTTTTTTATTGTCATGAATTTTGTTTCTTCAGCTGAAATTTAGAGACCAGTTCTGTTCGCTATTTTTCTTATTTTATTATTATCAATTTTTACAGGCGCACTTCTCACTTTTTTGCGATAATACACGATAATTCTGCCCGTACGAAGGCGGGAAGGGACCCTAGTGGTCAAATAAAAATTTAGTTTCGCACACATCCGCTTCATGAAAGAACCGCAGTGCTGTTTGAGCCAGTCAGTTCCCCGGCAGCTGCGGCGCCTCAGCAGGTACGGATGCAGGCTGCCAGCCACGGCGGCTGGGCGCCTGGACTCCCTCGGCAGGGCCCACTTTTTCCGGTCGTTTCGCTGCACCTCTGTGGGACACCAAATCCGAGAAATCAGCCGACGTGGCCGTCTTTGTTGCGGCCGTGAGAGCGACGGTTTAACGTTTAGTTGCCACAATGGCCAACCTCAGATCCAGTGAATTATGGACTCTTCTCGGCGCCGTGACTGGCACTACGGGGGAAGCTACTCGTTAGTGACGCTGTCCAGGCGTACAGCTTCCTTAATCAACTTGAAAGCCGTACCAAGGCCTAACTTAGAAGTGAAAGACAAATATATTTTTTCGTGACGTGAATCGAGGGTGCACGCTAGCGGTCCCAAATTTGTTACGATACCCATTCACCGGTACACTAAGCAGCCAGAACGTTATGAGCACCTACCTAGTATCGATGTGAGCCCACCTAGACGATTGGCAGTCTCATAGGACACCTGGATACAGACGGCCATGCGCATCAGCTTCTGCTGTAGCAGCAGCTTCCGCCGCCATTTTTGTTCCAAGCGGCGATAGCGTAAGCTTATCAAACACAGAGTTCTTTCCTGTAATTGCTTTGAAATATAGCTTGCTTCTAATCAAGAGGTAAATAAAGATTGGATTAAAAATTTATCTGGTCATAATAAATTATTTTAATACAGACTGAAAAATATATTTGAAGTTGCCTATCTGAATGTGTATTAGGAGCAATTTTTTCATATTGGACAACTCAGTTTTATTGGATGCCGGATGCACTTCCACAGCTTCGCGGTAACTCTACCTTTTCGAAAGTGATATGATAGGAATAGAATAAAATCCCAGGTCTGTACTTTTTAAGCAATATTTTTCAAATTCATATAAACCTAGTTGACCTATGCGAACAATTCGCACTCTATCCTGATCACTCACAGTAATGGGAAAAAGGCAGATGCAAATACATGTGTATAAAAGATAATACTAATATTTCACGCACTGTAAAGTAGCGGTATATTAAAAGTTAAATAAATTATTATAAGTTATAATAGTAAGGGGTACTTAACTGTGAAGATGAAAGTTGAGGTAATTCAGCTCATTCGCGCAGTACACAAAGCTTGCTTGAACAAATTGAACTATTCCAAAAGCTGGTTTGCATCGACTTGTGAAGCAGATACCTCGTGATAAACTACGCTTGCATAAAGAATTTATAAAAACTGCCGTGCTAAATTAAATTATATGTATTATTTTTTGTCGTTACATCGATGTGTATAACTAAGTTTGTATCAAAGATGGTCTTTGGCTTGCATAAGAATCTGAACAACTGCAAGAGCTGTCGTTCTACATTGCTCTTATATCAGCCGCGCAAACTAAGTTGAAACTCGGCGCGGTGGCAGATGGGAGCACCGTAAGTACTTGTACCATTTACGATCTTTGTCCGGGTTAGATTGTACAAACAGTACAATTTTTTTAAAATAATGTTTTTTTGTGTGCAGTTAATAATTTTAAACTATCCGTGTATTTTTCGTCGTTAGTGGAGAACGTAACCTTGAAAATGAACTTCAATCATTAATTTTGGATAAGTAATACTGGAGATATGGCGTACCCACAAAAACATCGATGAGAAATATATGATGCTTTTTCAATGGACAAGCTATGAAAGTACATTACCGTGATGATGATTTCGTGAGGCATTCATGGTCATGTTCAGCCTGCCTGGTGCAAGTCGTTTGAGCTGCCGAGCCCCAGCATGGTAACTCAGCACGTCATTCACTAGGCTACGGAGGCGGAGATTAGCGTGATAACCTACGATCCAATAAGAGGTTTATAAATAAGAAAGGAATGCATCACTGAAAATGATTGGCATTAGTGTCAAATTCAGTCGTTTTCAACCATCGGCTCTTTTTTTCTCTTCTAAGTGAAACTAAAAATTAGACTTGATGTTTAAAAAAGAGTTTCAGTTCAGACTTATGACTTATGACTGTAATTATAGTCATTAAAAACCGATTGCCTCCAATAGGTGAATAAAAAGGGTCCAATTTGGAGGTAAGACACTTTGCCAGTAAACTACAACGTAGCTATGAGGAAGGCTACAGAAGATCGTGCATTTCAACATCCCAGTAGTTTCAAACTTGGTTTACAACTACGAGCCTTATGTGCTATTGTAATTACTAAAAACTATGCACCTCAAAAGTAATTAATATTGCTTTAGTCTATATGTTGATACTGCTTCTAATTACCAATCAGCCGGCCGCGGTGGCCGAGGAGACCGAGGCGCTCCAGTCACGGTCTGCACGGCCACTACGGTCGGGGGTTCGAATCCCCCCTCGGGCATGGATATTTGTGCCGTCCTAGTTCGTAAGTAGTTCATAAGTAGTTTGTAAGTTTAGGGACTGATGACCCCGTAGTTAAGACCCATAAGCTTAACAAACATTTTTTTAATTACCAATCGTTAAAAGCTGGTAACAAAACGTTGTTATTTCAGATTCTTCGCTAAGGGGAAAAAATGACCTGAAACCTGCGGTTTACAGTGCGTAATCACAAATGATTTATTCCGTTTCGCATAGTTTTGAAGTCCTCATTAGCGTCTATTTCTCACGATGGAAATACTTTACGGCTCTTAGGGTCCACGGAGAAACAAAATCATTTTCTGAACAATTCGAAGCTGTATAGCTACCATTTCGAAAGCATGTTGATTACCCTATGTTGTCGTCTCGCGTCGACGGGGAGGAATAAAAATGGCAGACGCACCCGTGTATATCCAAATGCCCTAAGTTTCACCTGACAAGGAATGACTGCTAGGCAGACACAAGCACGGTGCATGGAATACAAGTGACTACCTAACATGGAGAGTGCAAAAAGTTGACATAAGTAGTTCACATAATTTACAAAAAAAATGATTCCTCAAACTGGGGAAAAATAAAAAATTATGTGCCACAAGGCTCGGTCTTGGGCCCTTTGTTGTTCTTAATTTATATTAATGACTTGGCATTCTTTGTTCATGAAGATGCAGAGCTGGTTCTTTTTTTCTGATGATACAAATATAGTTACAACACCCGACAGACAAGAACTGACTGAAGAAATTGTAAACGACGTCTTTCAGAAAATCATTAAGTAGTTCTCAGCCAATGGACTATCACAAAATTTTGATAAAACACCGTATATACAGTTCCATACAGTAAATGTATTGACACCATTAAAATATAGACTTTGATCAGAAATCTGTAGCAAATGTAGAATATTCAAAAATTTTAGGTGTGTGCATTGATGAGGGGTTGAACTGAAAATAAATAAATAAACACATTGAAGATTTGCTGAAACGTTTGACTTCAGCAACTTATGCTATTAGGGTAACTGCAAATTTTGGTAATATACATCTCAGTAAATTAGCTTACTATTTTCATTCTCTGCTTTCGTATGACATCATTTTCTGGGGTAATTCATCACTGAGTAAAAAAGTATTCATTGCACAGAAGCGTGTAATCAGAATAATTGCTGGAGCTAATCTAAACTCATCCTGCAGACAATTATTTGAAGAGCTAGGGATCTTCACAGTAGCTTCATAGTATGTATATTCACTTACGAAATTTGTTATTACCAGTCCCACCGAATTCAAAAGCAACACTAGGAGAAATAATGATCTTCAACAATTTAAGGCTAAATCTATCTTTGGCACAGAAAGGGGTGAATTATACTGCCACAAAATCCTTTGATCACTTACCAAAGAGCATCAAAAGCCTGACAGATAGCCAATTAGCATTTAAAAATAATTTAAAAGGTATTCTGAATGGCAACTCCTTCTACACTATAGAAAAAAGATTATATATAAATTAGTATATATACCTGTGTCGTCTGTTGCGAGAGAACAGACGTCACTTCTGATCCTGCAGTTGCTATTACTTAATATTCATAGAGTATATGACATCAACTGCGATTGGGCAAAGCTGAAAATGTGTACCCAGCCGGGATTCGAATCCGGGTCTCCTGCTTTCTAGGCAGTTGCGCTGACCCCTACACCACTGGGGACACAGTGATCACCGCACCTGCAAGGACTACCTAAGCACGCCTCCCGTCAGATACAAATTCACAGCTTCGCCCTGCCCACAGTACTCAAACTCGTAGTTTAACTAATTCCCGTAAGAGTAAGGGCTTCAAACTTTGCCCACCCCTCCCCACTAACGATAGGATCATTGCCCATCACCGGCATATTATATATATATATATATATACATTTGGCGTCTGTTGCGAGAGAACAGACGTCACTTCTGATCCTGCAGTTGCTATTATTCAATATTCATATTATAAATTAGTAAATCTGAAAAAAAAAATTGTGTCATTTAATATTTAACTCAAAGTAAGAATTTGTAAAGACACCTTTCATTAAACTGACACATTCCACATCATTACGAAGCGTCTTATTCATGATCTCTGGGACAAGTATTAATCTAATGTAATCTATTCTGTGCCACCCGTGTTTAGAACGCGACCTATCTGCAGTTGACCGAGGCCAGACGGTGATGACCCGGATGTTCGGCAGTAGCATTCCGAAACTTCGTGACTTCTAGAGTTTTCTAGGTGCGCAATGCTAAGTGTCTTAAAAAATGCCTGAACCACGGTGAAACCACGTCCCAATTTTTGATGGATTGAGCGGTCATGCCTCATTACAGATGTAGGACACCGTAGGCTAGTCGAATAGGTAAAACAGGACAAGCGGCTAACTGTGCTTCAACTAACGTCAGACTCTAATGATGGGCTGAGTACAGGTGTGACTGAACACACATTGTACCGACCAGCCCTAACAACTGCCTTCTTTAGCGAATGACCTATGCAAGTGCTAATGTTTAGAATATGTTACCTATCAGTCGCAATTATTTTCATGTACGAGTGTTGGAACATAAATTGTGAAACACTGCTATGGAGACACTATGGAACGGAATATACTATTGTCGCTGATAGCACACATTGCTGACATACCTACTTCACTTCCGAGCAAATGGACTCGCCCGTTCCACGTCACCGGCGTGCGCACAATGGAGGGAAACACAGTCATTTGTGAGCGAGCGGTCTAACGTAACGGTGTCACTATGTTTTCGAAACAGGAAAGCCGGCTGCGGTGGCCGAGGGGACTGACGCGCTCCAGTCACGGTCTGCACGGCCACTACGGTCGGGGGTTCGAATCCCCTCTCGGGCATGGATATTTGTGCTGTCCGTAGTGTTAGCTAGTTCATAAGTAGTTTGTAAGATTAGGGACTGATGACCCCGTAGTTAAGTCCCATAATTTCTACAAACATTTGAACATTTTGAAACAGGAAAAACGGAGACCGTTAACGCACAGTTTGGTCCCCCTATCCCATACAACCAAACAATCAACTGTCAATGTCGAGAACTACTGTTCGTTTTTGGATCATCCCCTGCAGCCAGCTTCGAGAAAGAAGCAGAAACACTTTCTGCGCAAACACACCCATCATTTTGCTCGACAATGCGCGGTCACTAACGGCGCAAGTTGTGGTTGCTCTGTTCGGTCGGTGTGACTGAAAAGTACTGAACCATCAACCATACTCCCCGTACGTACCACTTCATGGTATGCGTTTCAGAACTGTTCCACAGATTCGACAGGCAGTACAGCGCTCCATTCGCACCATCAACAAAACAGACTCTGCAAACGGTACACTACTCCGTCCGGCGACAGGTTCTACAAAACGCTGGTGAATACTTTGAAGAACAGTAAGAGCTGAAAACATGTAACGCATTTGTATCGTTTGTGAATAAATAGTTGCCACTTTTTAACTTCCAACCCTGGTATTTCGTCAGAACTAGATTTCAGTCACTTTGTGCCAATAATTATGTTTTAAAATTTATATTTTTGGATATATTTTTCTTCGTTGGGAGAAACAGCTCGCCGCGGTGGAGTAGCAGTGCGGTCTAAACCGTCTCGCTGCGGAGCGCGCGGTTGCTCGCCGTGGAGGTGCGTGTCCTCCCTGGGGCATGTGTGTGTGTGTGTGTGTGTGTGTGTGTGTGTGTGTGTGTGTGTGTTGTCCTTAGGTTAGTATACCTACGTTTAAGTAGTTTGAAAGCTACGGACTGATGACCACGCAGTTTGGTCCGATAGATTTACAAACAAACAAACAGAAACAGCTCTCTTATGATAATTTAATATATAAAAAACAGTCTGGAGTGCAATATTGGTTATTTATTACCAACCGGTTTCAACGCAATGTTGGGCTACGTTCTTCAAGGTTTTCTCTCCAAGGTGCGCCGCTCCACACTACCTTGGAGAAAAACCCTGAAGATGGCCTAAGATTGGATGGAAATCTGTTGGTAATAAAAAACCAATATTGCGCTCTAGGCTGTGTGTTATATATTAAGCTTAAAACATAGATTACAGCACCTAAAAGTACTGAATCTCCGACGATAAGAACAAATGAAAATATTTTGGACTGATTGCTGTCATGTTGCTGAGTACCAACATGGAATAAAACTTGAAGAATGTACTAAAGTTAACATCACGACTGAAATAGGCATGTGAATATCGTCATTGGTTGACGGCAAAGTGGCAGAGCGTGTCTCTGAAGTATCTCGTTACTTTAAACATTACGTCTGTGTGATGGTAGGAATGTGTCGTCTTGGAAGGGAACAACTCCCTGGCACGAGTACTGCGCGATGAACACAAGCTGGTCAGGTCAATTATGTAGTGATGACTATTCAGGTTGGCATTTATGGGTCACGTGGAGCATGTGCATAGCACCACATCGTCCGAGAACTATCGTACACGTGTTACTGACCACGCAAGGCGATCATGTTTCCCAACAGCAGTGGCGTTTCTCAACAAGGCAATGCGCCATGTCACAAGGCCGGGTGTAGCGAATAGGCAGAATGAGCCTTTATTATGTTATTTATATGATTCTGGAATTTCATAATAATCTCTTGAAGCAGTTATTAACATTAAGTATATTGTGCTTACGGAGTGGAAAGTCTATATAAATGTATTGTAAGGTAGATACCTGAGACAGATTCAGTGGAAAATCCGCAGGAATTGCAGTCCGACAGCTAAGCTCACCAAACACTCTTTCCGCCAATACTTAACTATTGCTGATCAGCGTGGGGCGTGTGATCCGCACCGGGTGGGTATGATGAGAAGATCCAGAGGGAAAAGCACACTTCCTAAGTGAGGAGGTGAGAATCCAAGAGGTACAAGTGACATTATCGAGGAAAAAAATGAGTTAAGTGCAGAAATGTGTTCCTAACATATGTAAGATTATGGAGGCCAAGAGGTACAAGTACATCTCTGTCTGGTGCTACAATCTGCCGGCAGAAAATTTAACTACTTGCAGACTTATCTATATTGTTTGGAGGCCTAGGAGAATTAAGTGTAGTGCCAATAATTGCAGCTAGTGCCAGTAGATTAATACTTGTTCCTAGGTCATATGTACGACATTTCGTAATGATGTGGAACGTGTCCGTTTAGTAAATGTAGTCTATACATGTCAATCAATATTTTAACGATTTTTATTTACATTTTTTTTAAAGTTTTATCTAAAATTCGTCTACATTGTAGAAGGAGTTGCCATTCAGAAATTCCTTTTAATTCTTTTTAAATACTGGTTGGCTATCTGACAGATTTTTGATGCTACTTGGTAAGTGACCGAAGACTTTTGTAGTAGCATAATATACTCCTTTCAGTGACAGCGTTAGAGTTAAACTTGAATAGTGAATATCACCCTTTCTCCTAGTGTTGTAACTAGACACACTGCTATTATTTTCGAATTGGGTCAGATTGTTATAACAAATTTAATGAGTGAATATATATATATATATATATATATATATATTGTGAAGCTACAGTGAAGATCCCTAGATCCCTAAGTAAATGTCTGCAGGATGATCTTGGGTGGGCTCTGCAGTTATTCTGATTACAAGCTTTTGTGCAATGAATACATTTTTACTCAACGTTGAATTGCCCCTGAATGCAATGAATGAAAATAGGCATAGTACGGTAATTTACTGAGATGTATATAACGAAATTTTACAATGACCCTGATAGCATACGTAGCTGAACTCAAACGTTTCACGAGTTCTTCAATATGTTCCTTCCAATTCAATCTCTCGTCAATGCAAACACCTAAAAATTTTGAATATTCTAACTTAGCTACACATTTATGTTCAAGGTCTAAATTAGTTAATGGTGTCATGCCATTTATTGTATGAAACCGTATATACTGGGTTTTATCAAACTTTAATGAGAGTCAATTTGTAGAGAACCACTTAATAACTTTCTGAAAGATATCATTTACAATTTCATCAGTTAATTCCTGTTTGTCAGGTTTGATAGCTATACTTGTATCATCAGAAAAAAGAGCTAGCTTAACATCTTCGTGAATGTAGAATGGCAAGTCATTAATATATATTAAGAACAGCAAAGACCAAAGACCGAAGCTTGTAGGACCCCATTTTTGATAACTCCTCACGAATTAATTGTTTCATCTATATCATGTGAACTGCTTATTTCAACTTTCTGCACTCTTCCAATTAAGTATGACTTAAACCATTTGTGCACTATCCCCCTCATACCAAAATACTTCAGCTTATCTAGAAGAATCCCTTGATTTACACAACCAAAGGCCTTTGAGAGATCACAAAAAATCAGAACTGGTGTTGTCCGGTTATTCAAAGCATTTAATATTTCATTATTGAAGGTATTTTCAGTTGAAAAGGTTTTTTGAAAACCAAACTGACATTTTGTTAGATCTTTATTCTTACTGATGTGTGAAACAACTAGAGAATTCATAACTTTTTTCAATAATTTGCATAAAGCTGTCAGAAGGGAGATAGGGCGGTAGTTGTTGACATCAGATGTATCCCCTTTTTATGCTAAGGTTTAACGATAGCATATTTCAATCTATCTAGGAAAATACCCTGCTTTAAAGAGCTATTACAAATATGATTAAGAATCCTACTTATCTCTTGAGAACAAGCTTTTAATACCCTGTTGGAAATGCCATCAATTCCATGTGCTCTTTTACTCTTTAGAGAGTTTATTATTTTCCTAATTTCTGAAGGAGAGGTGGGTGAAATTTCAATTGTATAAAATTGTTTGGGTATGGCCTCTTCCATTAACTGGCTTGCCCCTCCTAATGAACATTTAGATCCTATTTTCTCTACAACAAAAGTAATCAATAAAAATGTTTCAAATTCTCACTTTTTGTTAACAAGGTTTTCATCTGTTTCGATGGTAATACTCTCTTCCTCTGCTCTTGGTTGCCCCGTCTCCCTTTTAATAATATTCCAAAATGTTTTAATTTTATTATCAGAGGAATGAATCTCAGACATGATGCACATGCTTCTTGATTCTTTTATAACTTTTCTTAATGTAGCACTGTAGTTTTTATAACATTTTATTGCTTCTGGGTTATTACTCTTTCTTGCGGATAGATATAGTTCCATTATTCGGTTACAAAATATTTTTATTCCTTTTTAAGCCATGGTTTTTTCATGGTTTCTTACAATTATATTTAACTAATTTCTTGGGGAAACAATCAAATACCCTTACAAATGTATCATGAAATAAGTTATATTTTAAATTAACATAATTTTCCTTATAAACCTCAGCCCAGTCTAACTGCTGTAGACTTTCTTTGAAATTTCTAGTAGTTAAGTCATTAATCGAGCGCACAACTGTGGAGGACTGTTTCAATTACTGTACGGAGCTATGTCATATACTGTTACTAGCTGTGCACCATGATCGAAAAGACCAATCTCAACGGGACAAGCATTTAGGTTGTTAAACTTAACTTGGTCTATAAAAAAGTTATATATGAATGTACTGCTGTTCTTTACTACCCGAGTAGGAAAAACAATAACGGATGTCAGATTGAATGAGCCAAGTAAGACTTCCAGGTCTTTATTCCTATTATACTATTTCAGTGAAATCACCACTAATAATAATTTGCTTCTCCCTGACAGATAGTACAACAAGGCATCCATGTTTTCCAGAAATAACTGGAAGTTTCCTGAAGGAGACCTATATACTGTTACAATTATAAGATAATCAACATGGAGTTTAAGCTGGCAGGTACATGCTTCAATATGTTGTTCTACACAAAACTTTACTGTTTCTAAATTTTTTCACTGTTATAGCTTTTGACATATATGGCAACCCTTCCTCTTACCTTATTATCTATACTTACATTAAAAGCTATTTTATATCCACTGACATCCACATTTTGGATACCAGTGACAATGTGATGCTCAGACAGGCATAGTACATCTATTACATTATCAGTTCCTATATCGTCTAAACAAACCAAAAGCTCATCTATTTTATTCCTTAGTCCCCCAGTATTCTGGTGGAAAATGCTAATATTATTTTTTACTTTTGTGACAAACATTTGATTTTTAGCATCTGAGTGCCTGAGCGTCTCACTAAACACTGATCTTAGCCTAAAAAAGAAGTAATTCCATGAACTGCAGTGTCCCGCCCCTTAAGGATTTTTCTATCAACCCAGCCAGTTTCCCCTTCCCTTTCCTAGTGAAATCCCACCTATCAATAGCATCAACAGGAACCAAACCTATGTCTGACAGAGTAGCAGCCCTAAGTAGTTGTTCGATCTCCATATTGACCCTCCTGACTGAGCGGTTCAGTTGGGGTCGATCATACCGCATAAAAGCAGGAAACAGTCCAACATTTGTCTGGGCTGTTGCAGAATCTATTTTAACCAGATCACACTCAATACTCTATCCCTGATCCCTGTCAGTGCTGTTTCCCACCCCAACCACTATCACAACATGATCCTGTTTTGTGAAACCCTTACACAAGGAAACTATATCCTCTACCACCTGGTTAAGACCAGCACTAGCTTGAAAAAGTTTGTGACCAGGTACCTGTCACCTAGTTTTTTCTGCAAAATCTGACCCACACCTCTTCCATGGCTACTTCCTAACAACAGAACTTTCCTCCTACTATCTACTGTGTTTGAAACCGTTGGCTTCTTTGTGAAAGTCTGCTGTTTCTTAACTACTTCTACTTCTAAAGGAGCCTCTTCCTCACTTGTGGTAGCAAGGCAAATCTGTTGGTTGTGCCAATTGTAAAGCTGTCAGAAACTATACCCTCTCTGTGGCCCTTGTTCCCTGCTACCACTTCCCACCTCTGCTCACTCTTCTCCCCCCTTAACCTCATAAGTTCCTCCCTAGCACTATCCAGTTCAGCCTGAAGGGCCTTCCTGTTCAACTATTTTTCTGTCCCTTGAACACACTTTCCAAACAAAGGAAAAGACTCGTTTTCTTCCCCCTTTCCCACAACACTACATCCCCCCCCCAATGAAACCACATGTCACAACAGCTGCATTGAAACCCAGCACGAACAAACCTACTGCAGCTCAAACACATTGCATTCATGATAATTACGAGGTTTACCTATGTGATATCGACTAGATGTATTAACTACAGATACAAAGGGTTACTAGATTTGTTTAGCCACTAAAATATGTGTAAGCTTTTAGTAAATGCACTTAAAAGTGCCGTATAACGCTAAATTTGCACACTCGCGAATTTGGCCAATGAATATACACAAAACAACTTTTCGCGATTATTGAGAAATGCGCGAAAAAAAGAAAAAACCTTTGATGGTGAGCTTGAACAGCACACTAATAAACGTATTCAGTTAGGTGACTATGTTAAATCCACTTAAAATTACGGAGAAACGCTAAATATGCTCACTCGGAATTTAGGCCTAACAAGGCCGTACGTAAACAAACCGAACTGGATCAATACATGAAAAAAGAAAAACCTTTAATGGTAAGTTTTAAGAGCAGTCAAATAAATATTTTTAGCTACTTAATAGTGTTAAACTACGTTTTATTTCTACCTAAATTACGTATCTTTTCCGATTACACGGACGCCGCACGTCTGGAGTAGTGCAGGGCTGTCAACGCGGCTGAAGTTATGAAGTGTGTTCGTTGTTTCAGTGATTGTAAATGATAAAACAAACTTCATTTACTATCTTTCTTCAATAAATGCGAATTTAAATATTATTTTATTACAAATTGGACATGAAATACGTCAGTGAACAATATGACACCTCCAGAAGAGGACGTATTTGCTGACACCTCAGAATTTTTCCAAAGTACAGTAGCCACTATTCATGCGAGAAAGCAGCTAATAAGTATCTGGCAGGAAACGTAAACCTCAAGAGAATGTATCAGCTTTATGAGGAGTTTTGTGAAGGACGGAAAGAGATACAATAAGGGAAAATTTTACCGCCATATTTTAATACGTGCATTAATATTAGCTTCCTCATGTTTATATACAAACATATGTGCTACATGTAACAAGCTGAAAAATACCATTGATCATGGATCGCTTGGTGAAAAAAAATGCTGTTATTGAAACGGAACTCCATCTACGGAAAGCAGATAATGCTCGGAAACAAGTAGTGGATTCAAAACATCTGATCGCTGAAGATGCTTGACACATTGCTATATGTTTTGACTTGCAAAAAATGCAGGAAGTCCATCCACAAGAGGAAAACGAGAAGAGGCGCAGATAAGTACTAGCATTTGTCAACAGCATCTGCAGCCGACCATCGAGGACAGACTATCCTAGAGAGCGATAGCTCAGAAGATGAAAACGACAATATTTTTGACAGCGATTCAGATTAAGAATACAATAATAGAAGAAGTTATTTAGAGTTAGAATTGATTCTATTACTGTCCTGTGATTTATTTTTCAAAACAACAGAGAAATATTACGAATTTACAAATTTTTCTATAATTTAAAAAGAAACTATTGTTTCTAGATTTATTTTGAACATTCATTATTATTGTATTTAATGTGAATTATATATTATGAATCAGAATAAAATATTTGAAAAATCTTTTAATATTTCTTTGAGATAATACCTATATTGAACTCTCACTTGGAAGCCAAGGAGTACACGTGACACAAATTATCAATGACCATTGTCAACTGACTATATTTTTGCAGCAGTAATATAAAACATATTATTATAACGATAAATATAAAACAATATCTTAGAATAATATGCATTCGATTTGTCTACACTATTGGCCATTAAAATTGCTACACCAAGAAGAAATGGAGATGATAAATGGATATTCATTGGACAAATATATTATACTAGAACTGACATGTGATTATATTTTCACGCAATTTGAGTTCTTAGATACCGAGAAATCAGTACCCAGAACAACCACCTCTGCCCGTAATAACGGCCTTGATACGCCTGGACATTGAGTCAAACAAAGCTTGGATGGCGTGTACGTGTACAGGTACAGATACCCATGCAGCTTCAACACGATACCACAGTTCATCAAGAGTAGTCACTGGCGTATTGTGACGAGCCTGTTGCTCGGCCACCAATGACCAGACGTTTTCAATTGGTGAGATTTCTGGAGAATATGCTGGCCAGGGCAGCAGTCGAACATTTTCCGTATCCAGAAAGACATGTACAGGACCTGCAACATGCGGTCGTGCATTATCCTGCCGAAATGTAGGGTTCCGCAGGGATCGAATGAAGGGTATTGCCACGGGTCGCAACACATCTGAAATGTAACGACCCCTGTTCAAAGCGCCATCGATGCGAACAAGAGGTGACCGAGACGTGTAACCAATGGCAACCAATACCGTCACGCCGGGTGATAAGCTAGTATGGCGATACGAATACACGCTTCCAATGTGCGTTCATCGCGATGTCGCCAAACACGGATGCGAACTATGATGATGCTGTAAATGGAACCTAGATTCATCCAAAAACTGACGTTTTGTCATTCGTGCACCCAGGTTCGTCGTTGCGTACACCATCGCAGGAGCTCCTGTCTGTGATGCAGCGTCAAGGGTAACCACAACCATGGTCTCCGAGTTGCTGCTGCAAACGTCGTCGAACTGTTTGTGCAGATGTTTGTTGTCTTGCAAACGTCTCCATCTGTTGAAACAGGGATCGAGACGTGGCTGTAAGATCCGTTACAGCCTTACGGAAAAGATGCCTGTCATCCCGACTGCTATTGACGATTCCATATTCCGCTAACAGTCATTGGATCGTGACCAACGCGAGAAGCAATGTCGCGGTACGATTAACCGCAATCGCGATAGGCTACCATCCGACCTTTATCAAAGTCGGAAACGTGACGGTACGCATTTCTCCTCCTTACACGATGCATCACAACAATGTTTCACCAGGAAACGCCTGTCAACTGCTGATTGTGTATGAGAAATCGGTTGGAAACTTTCCTAGTGTCAGCACGATGCAAGTGTCGCCACCGGCGCCAACCTTGTGTGAATGCTCTGAGAAGCTTTTCATTTGCATATCACAGCATCTTCTTACTGTCAGTTAAATTTCGCGTCTGCAGCACACCATCTTCGGGGTGTAGCAATTTTAATGTCCAGGAGTGTTTATTTATGTACAGTACTGGAATTAACTATTCAGCATTAACTTTCAACTTGATTACCTCAAAACTCACTTTTTATCACTTTTACCTCTTGGCCTCCCACCTCCTCAAATGTTTATTTACCAATAGCGAAAGCGTCACGGAGCCTACACGAAGGCTTACCGACAGTCATTTTTCCCGCCAATGATAAGCGACTGGAAGGGTAAAAAGGAAGAAGTGACGTTTGAAGTACAATATGCAACCTCCATCGTACACTGTGAGGAGTCTTGCGGGGAGTGGATGCAGATATACGTGTACACCTACGTCTACATCTACGTCAGACGATTTCTCCCACATTTCACTTATTAATAGCCGATACATGACCAAGGTTGTCAAAGTATGTTATAGGGTTGTGTCACGAAAGACGGCTTAATCAAATCCAGGATACCGCACAGTTTTACATGATTTTCTAACTAACGCAAATGCGTAATACGGCACAACACTGTGAAACCTGACTCAGTGGTCTATACTGGCCCCGATTCGCGATCTCCTTTTTTTTATTAACAACAACAGCAATTGGCTTCAAAGATAAACGCTTCTTTAACAAAAAATATTTGCCCTAATTTAACATTTTATGCTGATTTAGATTGGGGAAAACAAATGAAAGAGGAAATCGTCTTGTAGAATTTTGCATGAAACATAATTTAATCATGACAAACATTTGGTTTAAGAATCATGAAAGACCTTGTAAGAAGTCCCTGTCTGCAATCCCTATAATAGGTCCAGTACTGCGTCTGTACTGCAAGACACAGGTCTATTAAGAGAACGCGAGGGATAGTGCGGTGCTCTTTATTATAAAACAAAAACTACTTATCTTGTATTAGATGCTCGTCTCAGATGGCCGGTCTGCGTTGTAGTTGAAGTCCGTCGTACCAGGGCTTCTGCGGAGATGCATCCTAAGAAATGAAATGTTGGTCGAGGTTGAATGACGAACTCACTTACTTAAATAATGCAAATGTTTTATTTGCTTGTTACTCATTTTGCATGTTACACAACCTTTTACGGACAACAAGATAAGCACATCTTCTCGTGAACACAGCCCCAACAAATCTAACACAAAATGTCCTCCAAACATTTGAAAGGATACTGCATAAACATATAAACAAGTATTTTGTAAATTTTATACACACGTTAAACCAAAATAAAAAATAGGTTATAAATTTTGTCTGAGTCTGGTCTTCTCAAAAATAATACATTTTGATAATGTGGTTGTACACATTTACGGTAATTTTATTTAAATTGGGCATATACGTAACAAGTATAAACATGACTTCATAAATTTACATATTTACTCAAATTATGGGTTCTATTTATGATTATTACGTAGGTAAGTCAATAGTTTGTAATTAGCTTTTTGGTGATTTGTTATTTAGACTTGTAATTTTAATTTATTTCAATTTGTGATTTAATGTTTTATAAATACGGATTTGTATAAAGTAGTAGTAGTTTCGTTAATTTCGACGATAGTTTCTTAGTAGCAAATGAATTGATCAAATAAGTGTAGGATTAATAATAAGTATATAATTTAGGATCCAGTGATAATAAAAATATGGTCTGCCCTAATTTATTTAGAAAAAGGTAAATATGTAATAAATAGTTATAACATGTAGTATTGTTGTTTTTGTAAGTTTATGGGAACAGCATATTCCATAACCTTGTGTAATGCATTTTTAGTGTTTGTAGTTATTATTTACGAAAGCATCAAAGTTGAATATTACGTAAAGGAGAAGATGGTGAGAGTTTCAGGGATTGGGGGGGGGGGGGGGTGGACAGGAGATAGACGAAAAACTGGAATTAATATATACGCTAGACAAACACTTTTTAGGACAGACTTTATCATCCCAGGCTACGCCGGGCAGTGCAGGTACGTCAGTTTACAATAAATTTATAACAAATCATTTTCTGAGATAACCTCTTTTTACTAAGATTTCTTTCATGACGCAAAGCCCCTACAATACAGAGTAGGCTACCAATATTACATATTTGTCTCTGCTTGTGTGTTTGCAGGAGTTCATTCCTTTCATTTCGAACAGGGCCACCGCAAACCGTCGGCGAGTATCGCTAAATGCCATTCCTACAGGCAAATCAGTACAGCGGTTGCTCGGTCCGAGAACCTAATCGTATCCGTTCAACACCGCCCTTGAGAGCAACTCCCAGCCCATATTTCTTGACTGCGACAAAATTATTAAGACCCGTTCTGAGCACACGACCCCATAATTATCAGCGGCAATTAGGAATACCGGGTGCCGATGGCGCGATAGCTTCAAATTACAATGACACGAAATGCCATATATCACTGTCAACCCGGCTACCATTAGGTGGATTCAGAAACAGATAGCGCATAATTTTCTGTTAACCTTCGATCGTAATCTGACAAGAGGAGCAACGGCAATTAAAAGATCCCGTCCGTTAATGCGGCAGGCCGAGGGTAGAAGTGTGGCTCGGGGGCATGCGGTACCCAGTAGCGGGTAGCGGGTAGCGGGTAGCGGGTAGCGGCAGGTAGGCGGGCGTAGCTTTTTGCCAGGAGGCGGCGAGACTAACGTGGCGGACACGAGGCGGACGCGTACGCCTCCAGACGTGACTTCCGCAGAGGACGCCCGCAGACGCTCCCACGCGCCGCAGCCAGATTTTCGGCGAATTAGAAACTGAGATACAAGAATGTATAAATACGGGAAAAATAGATACCGCCGACAGGAAAATAAGACGTCTACATCTACATCTGCATGGGATACTCTGCAAATCACATTTCAGTGCCTGGCAGAGCGTTCATCGAGCCACCGTTATACTATTCAGCTACCATTCCATTCTAGAATAGCGCACCTGCATCACAATCAAAAACGATGTGCGAAAGAGTAATCTGTTTGAGATCCGACGTTAGCATACAGTGTAACTTTTTGTTGTATGACTTAAGTTTTCTCTAGAGGATGTGCAAGCTTCAATTATAAAGGAAGCAGCAGAAATCACTAATGGACAACAATAAGTTCTTACCGTTATAGCGAAGTTACCTGCAACAGCGAAATCTAACAGTTTCGTGTAAATCCTACATAAGCACTGTATTTTAAAGCTTCCTTAATACCAAATCACTTTTTCTGACTGTCTATTTTCGTCTCTTCAAATTAAAAAGTGTTCAGATGTTTATAAGGCTTATGGCACTTAAATGCTAGGTCATCAGCCCCTAAAATTACAAACTACTTATGAGCTACCTTATACTGAAGACGACAGAAATATCCATGCACGAGGGGGGATTCGAACCCCCGACGGTGAACGGCCTCGCGCATCGTAGCATAACGCCTCAATGCGCTTGGCCGCTCCGCCGCAGCTTTCGCCTCTTCGACGTCTTTATAACCATTTCGACTGTATTTTACCCCGAACAGACAAAGAAAGTGGTATAGGCATTTGTGTGCGAACACAGATATGTACCCACTCACAGCACAGCGCTTCGGTCAACGTAGTGTCATTCTACATCTACATCTACTTGGGATACTCTGCAAATCACATTTAAGTGCCTGGCAGAGGGTTTATCGATCCACCATTATACTATTTATCTCCCATTCCATTCTCGAATAGCGCGCGGGAAGAAAGAACACCTAAATCTCTCCGTTCGAGCTCTGATTTCTCGTATTTTATTCTGATGATCATTTCTACCTATGTAAGTCGGAGTCAGCGGTACATTTTCGCAGTCGGAGGAGAATGTTGGCGATTGGTGTTTCGTAAGTAGCCCACGCCGCAGCGATAAGCGCCGTTGTTGTAATGATTCCCATCCCAGATCCTGTATCATTTCCGTAACGCTGTCTCCCCTGTATCGTGACAATATGAAACGAGTTGCCTTCTTTGGACTCTTTCCATGTCCTCCGTCAAACCTACCTGATAAGGATCCCACACTGGGCAGCAATACTCGAAAAATGGACGGACAAGCGTAGTGTATGCAATTTCATTTCTAGTTCTGTTGCATGTTGTGAGGTCTCTGGTTCGCCTTTCCCACGACATTATCTACGTGTTCTTTCCAATTTAAGTCTGAGGTAATAGTAATTCCTACGTATTTTGTGGAGTTTACGGCCTTCACTTTTGATATATGTTTCTTGTAAACAAAGTTTAACGGTTTTCTTTTCGTACTCATGTGGACGACTTCACACTTCTCATTATTTAGAGTCAATTGCCAATTTTTGCACCATACTGATATCTTATACAGATCGTTCTGTAGTTGGTTTTGTTCTTCAGATGATTTTACTAGACGGTAAATGACGGCGTCATCTGCAAACAACCTAAGAGAGCTACTTAGATTTTCCCCTAAATCGTTTATGTAAATAAGAAACAGCAGAGGACCAATACCACTACCCCGTGGAACGCCCGATACATTTGGAGATAAGAAAAACAGCACTATCAATATCAAGAACTCAGATGCAAAACCAGTTTTCAGCGAGAGTAGGCTGAAAGGTGGAAAGAGTAGGCTATACAGGGTGAATCTAAATTCGCGGCCGGCCGCGGTGGCCGAGGGGACTGAGGCGCTTCAGCCACGGTCCGCACGGCCACTACGGTCGGGGGTTCGAATCCCCCCTCGGGCATGGATATTTGTGCCGTCCTAGTTCGTAAGTAGTTCATAAGTAGTTTGTAAGTTTAGGGACTGATGACCCCGTAGTTAAGTCCCATAAGCTTTACAAACATTTGAACTAAATTCGCGCACTCGGGCTTCGCAGCGCGATTCGTCACATGTTAGCAATGAAGAAAAAAATGTCTGTCATAAAATTCCGTCTTGCGCATATTTCCGCCAGTAAACAGACGTCGAAGATTGAGATGGATGTGTGCCCCATACGTCAGCGTGTTTTAGAATTACACTGCCCCATTCTAAATATCACCTATACGCTGATGACCTTCAATTATTTATGAGTGTAAGCCCTAAAACCCTAAGCGCAGCCATCCAGCATGTAAATGGGGATTTACTTTCTCTATCAAGATGGACACATAGCATTGGCTTGGAACTGAATCCATCAAAAACGCAGGCAATCTTAGTGACTCACAAAAGACTTGTTACTCCACAGCTCAGAGAATCTCTTCCACATTTAATACTTAACGACGCACAAAAACGCTTTTCTCATTCAGCAAAGAACCTGGGTGTAATATTCGATCAGCACTTGGGCTGGACAGAGCACACAACCAAGTCTGTAAGAAGGTCTATGCGTCACCTCATTCACTGCAGAAATACAAAAAAGCATTTCCTTTGCAGCTGAAAAAGAAGCTTGTTGAGATACTAATACTTCCCATCCTAGATTATGATGAAGCTATTCTGCAAGGACTGTCACACGAAAATTCACATAGGCTGGAGTTGGCGTTAAATTCTTGTGTCCGATACATTTGTAACCTACGCTTCTTCGACCATATCAGCTCCGCATACAAGCAGCTATCTTGGCTATGTGCAGATAAGCGTCAAACCTACCTTACATTATGTTTGCTGCATCGCTTCCTCGATCATTGTAAACCTTCTTACTTATCCTCAACTTTCATACTATTATCTGAACCTCACAGAAGAAACACAAGCTCTCACTAAAATAAAACTCTCTCTGTACCATAACATAACACCGCAATCTTCTCTAAATCATTTTCAGCATAAGGAACACGTCTTTGGAACAATCTCCCTCAAAAGTTAAGAGAGATCAAATCAATTCCATACTTCAAAAGACAGCTAAGGGTCCACCTTCTGTCACAACAACCATCTTTTCTCCGCTTACCAGTCTGTAGGTCACCGTTGTCATTTTCTCCTCTCCCCACAAATGTTTCCCTGTCCTTTCTTTAGCATAGATATTTACTCATATTTATCTCCACTTCCTAACAACTACAGCACTGTTTCATTTTTCTATCTTCTCCTCTTTCATTAATCTTTTTTTCTGTTTATATCAAACTTAGTTAAACTGTGTTAAACCAATCAATCTCCATATAAAATATATAAAAAATACATAAGTTAAAACATTACAGCTTACAAAATACTCAATATTTATTAAATTGTTAGTGTGCGATCTTGGCTTGTCATTTTGAAAACTATAAAACATAAGTTATTTAAAAAATGGAGGTTACACAGAACGTGGCAGTATTGCACTTAGTCAAAATATAAAATACACAAGTTACATTATCAACTGCTTGTAAATTAAATAATCATATTGCTATATTGGCGTTTTAATTTTGAAGATAATTTATTTTGAAAAATTTTGTCGTATTTGGGGCCGATGTATTCAATTAATTTATTAAGAACAACAGCCAGTATCGCTTATAATGTTTATTTCGATTACCGGTTTCGTAAGAATAAACTGCAACCTTCGAAATCTTTCATTTCATTCATCACATCACAAATAAACACTTTTAAAACACATTTTAATCGGTAACCGAAATAAAAATTATAAGCGATCTTGGCTGTTACCCTTAATAAATTTAGAAAAGTTAAAGAATAACTCCTAAACGGAACATACCCAAAATTGCTTATTTTTTAATCTCAAGATGATGACTCATTTCACTGAAAGCGGCAGGAAAAAAAAGACTGCAAGGAAGCGATTTTTGCTACATTCCGTTTCGGAGTTGTTGTTTAAGACGATTAGATCGCCTGCTCCCGGAAAAGTCAGGTAATGGTAATTTTGAAATGGAATGAATTGAATGAAAACATTGGTAGACAATACACAAATATGTGTCTGAAACATATTATGTAAGTACGTCTCTTCGACTTGCTGTTCTTGACTATACGTAACATGCCAAATTTAGTACAGAATACTATAGAACAAGGGTCGAAAAATGCACTGGTGTGAGCGCAGGCGCCCGTGAGCGCTCACGCTGCTTGTCTCTGAGCAGTTGCCAGCGACAAGTTCCCTACACCTGCCTGTTAACAATACTCGGTTGCTGGCAGGAGCGCGCGAATACGGACCGGTTCACCTCGCGTTTTAGCATAGTATTCTCGATGTCAAAGTGGCTTGGCGTCCACGGTAGGACATAAGTACTGGGAAGGAAAAAAACATTGAAATATTTTACAAAAACGTCCCTCGAAAAGTGTTCCAGCAGCCGTTTAGCTACTCGAGTGTACTGCCAACCTATGGAATATTATTTTGCGACGTTGCTGTACTCATTATATCTTCAGACAATGTAAATATTTTCTCTTCATTTGTGCCATTGACATTGTGCTTCTGTTTCATAGAATTGTTATAAAGTGAAATTACTTATTCATTCCATAGCACCTTTGTATAACAAAAGATTTTTCCTTTGGGCAGTAACTGCTCAAATACGATGAAAATTTATACTTAACAGTAAACATCCATGGCATTGTTATACTGTAGTCATTTTTCCATTGCAAAGAATACTTTTAACATCACTACTAAGTCGCGTGTCAGATGACGATCGTGTATCATCGGCAGGCTTCGGCGCTGTACGGGAGTAAGAGATTGAGAGTCGCTCTCAAATCGTGCCCGCAAAGTCTAACATAAACATAAACGACACTGCCACTGATTTTTAATAAAGTCAAGAAATTTCCGGCTTGGTAGGCGATACGAAGTGTTTATTTAAAAAAAAAAAAGAAAAAAAAGAAAAAAAAAAAAATACGTATCAATTTCGTTCCCATGATGGAACATTATCAGTGCTGTAAACTCAAATTTCTTGAATCAGGCATTAAGCATCATAAAAATATATACGCCAAGAATGTTACATGTGTATAACGAAATTACATACCAGAATGGAAGTCATGATGACTCATGTTCTCCGCATAAAACATTTTTAACAGTCAGGTCCATAGATGTTACAAGTTTAAAATGAGGTGGCTGGTTACACTCACCTACGCAGCCAAACTTGCAGGCAATTGGTGCCAGTCTTCCTCTTTATTTGACATGTGTCTTTCATTGTAACATTTTTGTTGAATGTTTTCTGCCGAGTACATGAATCATCATGGCATGCATGTAATTTCGTTTTACAAATGTAACATTCTTATGCGTATATATTTCTCATGTTCTTTGAATGTCTGACTCAAGAAACTTGATTTTACAGCACTGATGATGTTCCATCATGGGAACGAAATCGATACGTATTTTTTTTTTAAATAAATACTTCATACCGCCCACAAAATTTAAAATTTCTTGATTTTACTAAAGCATTAAGACCGACAGTCACTTCTCCATTATGGAATCACATTACCTCTGATTTTCGTTATACACCACGACAGTAGCGCTCCAAGCGGCTGACAAGGTATATTTCTGAATACGATGTCGGATGAGTTTGAATAGTATCGTTTAAATTGATTTTAAGATACGTCTTACAACAGGGTACGTAAGTAATGTCATAAGAATCGCTAACTAAACAATAACTCCATAATTGACTTTATTAGGTTTCCTAAAACACACTGAAAACCAAGAAACGGTACATTGTAGGATGCTATATTTGTGATTTTCTTGAAACCTGCGACCTTCAATGAAGCATTACAGCCGGCCGCGGTGGCCGACGTGAGTGAGGCGCTCCAGTCACGGTCAGCACGCCCACTACGGTCGGGGGTTCGAATCCCCCCTCGGGCATGGATGTTTGTGCCGTCCTAGTTCGTAAGTAGTTCATAAGTAGTTTGTAAGTTTAGGGACTGATGACCCCGTAGTTAAGACCCATAAGCTTAACAAAAATTTGAACATTTGAATTTTGAATCATTACATTTACTATCAGGAACAAATAAATGGCTAACAAACAAAGACACCGATTTTCTACTCAGAAATGTCAAGATCTCTTCACTACAATTCCAGTCAGATCGGTAAATAGTGTAGAACGTTAGAGACTAACATGGAATTAATGCCTCCATTATTTACTGTACCAGATCAGCTACCACAGATGTAGCTGCAGGAAAATCCACATAGACTTGACAATAAAATATCGAAATCAAAATAATAATAATACATAAATAAAATTAAATAAATTAATTAAAACAAGGTTTTCAGCCAAGTTCGCTTTCTTCTTTTAATTATATGACAGGTTTCGGCGTGCTAGACGCCATATTCAGACCTAATACATCGATTTTTTTTTATACAATATGAGCTGCATTATATATAGCAAAAAATCTTATCATCTACAATTACATAATTACATACCTGTCGTAATTTTTTACATCACTGCTATAACAACAATTTCTAATATAGCACATTGGTATACATCCATATTAATGTGTCACGCAAATAAAATTTACACGTCAATAATAAAGTGTCCTTAACACTGTGCTGTGTACACCGTTCGTGGTCCCCAAATGCAGTCCTATTATGTTTACTGGTGTGTTCTTTAAATGTAGTAAAAAATGAGCTCCCAGTTTGTCTAATATAAAAGTTATCACAATCCCCACATTGCAATTTGTATACCCGTTTCCTTTTAAATCTGTCAGCTTGATTACCAATTTTGTGTCGCAATCTATTTTTAAAGTATTTGTTACATTACTAGCTTTAAAGAACACACACAGTGGACATTCAAAATAGTCTTAAGGTTTTGCATAAGGTACCCAAGGGCAAAAAGTTAAACATCTTGGAAAATATACAAATAATTAGTCACAAGAAAAAGTATCACAACCTTATCCTTAATGATCAAACAGAATTCCAAGATCATAATTGTTACAGTATCTTTGAAAAGGTGATATGAAGACACTGCATAATTTGATATTTTATACTAAGAAAAATAACACCAATGTAGCCACCGTATTTTTTTATTTTTGACTCTACTAATCATCATAACAGCTGAACATTTTACCTAATCTTCAGACTCATGTAATTCTTATACTTTTAACATTGATATACCCTTATTAATTGACTGCCCAGGTTTAATCCACCAGCATGTTAGTAAGCCTGTACATAACCAGTCTTTGCAAACTAGGCTGGTTACCTGATTAACACAAACCTACACATTAGTATACCTTGTGGCAGATATAATCTTCTTTATAAGGCAATTTAATGATTATGGTAATACTGTCAACCATTATGTATACATTAAATAAAATGTATAACATCACAATAACAAATGGATTGTGCTATGTAGTATTCATCATAAAGTACTGGACACAGCAGGCCCACTTTCACTTCTCGTAAGATGTTTGGTAATATAACCTTGAAGTCTTAGATAGCTGAGGATACCCCAACATTTTTGTAATGTAACATGATGTCTGTAAAATGGTTCTTATACCTTTGATATATAAATACGCTTTCTATTTTATATATATATATATATATATATATATATATATATATATATATATATATATATATATATATATATAATGCCTTATGTATTATAATTTTAGTGTTTATACTGTGTAAGGTACATAAGCAGTTACTATGATACTATACCTTATATAGAATACATCTAGGACAATAAGCTAAGCTCTTGTTGCCATTGTCTGCCACACAAAGGTAGAATGTGGATAGCACATTCTATACATTTGCTTCCTTTGCACATGGCAACTATTTTCTAAGGCATATTAACTTTTATGCAATCTGGATTTATTCACAGCTTTATTAAAAAAGTTATTATTATTATATATCAATTTTAAATTTCCTTCTTGTCCATCTGATATGATATTGACTTCTACATTTTGATATTTGACAAAGCACCCCTACACTCTGGTGCATAACATTGTACTTTTACAAAATATTTATGTGTGACATGCAATGTATATGAAATGATATTTTATGTAATCATATAATTTATGTATATATCAAATTTAATGTAAAAAAACCACACAATTTCCTCAAAGGCAAAGACCATAGGTAATAGATAATCTATTGTACATGTAACATCTTTGTATATGATTTACCGCCTAATAGTCAATATTGTGCTTCACGTAAGTCAGTACTGAGCTTGATTCTGAAGTGCCTCTAACGTAAACCTTGAGAAGGGTGGATTCTGTCATTTTATTATTGACATGTAAATTTTATTTGTGTGACACACCAATATGAATGTATACCAATGTGCTGTATTAGAAATTGTTGTTATAGCAGTGATGTAAAAAATTACGACAGGTAGACAGATAAGATTTTTTTGCTATATATAATGAAGCTCATATTGTATTAAAAAAACTCGATGTATTAGGTCTGAAGATGGCGTCTAGCACGCCGAAACCGGTCATATAATTAAAAGAAGAAAGCGATCTTGGTTGAAAAACTTTTACTCAATAATTCTAGATCGCCCCAACAATGTGTTCCTGAATTAATTAATATTTATGTTTTCTTGTGTTTTTAAACTATTACTTTAAGTGTAATAAGGTGTAGATATACACATATTCATATATTTTGCCTCGTGAATAATTTGTTTATATCACCGAATCAGTGAAATTCTTCTGCACTTACATATATTTCACGATTAATTATGTCTTTCGATATTTTACTAATGCTTGGATCGCAAAAATTGTTGTTGTTGTGGTCTTCAGTCCGGAGAATGATTTGATGCAGCTCTCCTCCCTACTCTATGCTGAGCAAGACTCTTCATCTCTTTATAAGACCAGCAACCTACATCAATTAGATTCTGCTTACTGTATTTATCTCTTGGTCTCCCTCTGCGTTTCTAACCCCACACACTTTCTTCAGACGCTACATTCACGATTACTTGATGTCTAGGAATGTATCCTACCTATCGATATCTTCTTTTAGTCAAGGCATTCCAGAAATTCCTTTTCTCCCCAATTCTGTTCAGCACCTCTTCATTAGTTACGCGATCCACCCACCTAATCTTGAGCATTCTTCTGTAGCACCACATTTCAAAAGCGACTATCCTCTTCCTGTCTGAACTATTGATCGTCCATGTTTCACTCCCATACAAGGCAACACTCCACAGAAATGTCTTTAAAAAGGACTTCCTTACGCTTAAATTAATATTTGATTTTAACAAATTTCTCTTTTTCAAAAACGCTTTTATTCCCATTGCCATTCTGCATTTTATATCCTCTGTACTGCGACCGTCCTGTGTTATTTTACTGCTCAAGTAATAAAACTTATCTACCACGTATTTTGTCTGTTACCTAGTCAAATTAATTCAGCATCGCCTGATTTTCTTAGACTGCACTGCATTATCCTTGTTTTCCTACTGTTAATGTTCATTTGTCTCTGACAGAATTGCAAAACGCAATGTTTTTATTTCTTCAGCCTGATCTTTAATTTCTTCTCCAAATTTCTCCTTGCTTTCGTTTATAGCTTTCTCAATGTACAAACTGAATAACATTGGAGAAACGCTACAATCCTGTCTTATTACCTTACCAACCTCCACATCCCTTTCATTCCCTGCATCCCTGACAGCTGCCGTCTGGTTGCCGTCAAGTTGTAAATAACTCTCCGTTTCCTATATTTTACTCCTGTTGATTTCAGAATTTGAAAGAGTTTCTTCCAATCAACATTATCAAAAGCTTTTTCCAAATCTACAAAAGCTAGAAATGTAGGTTTGCCTTTCCTTTATCTTCCAAGATAAGCCGTAAAGTGAGTACTGCCTCCTACGTTTCTCCTGGATCCAAACTGAACATTCCCGAGGTCATCTTCTACCAGCTTTTCCATCCTTCTGTAAATAATTCGTGTTAAAATTTTGCAACCAGACTTATTAAACTGATGGTTCCCTAATTTTTACACCTGTCTGCATCTGCTTTCTTTGAAATGGGGATTATAGAAACTATAGTCTGGTGTCCTCTCATCGGCAAACGTGCCTCCAGTAGCTTACACTGCCCCCCCAGGTCACAGAACCTATGTTTTGTGGATGACGCAATAATATTTTAGGGGTGTACATCATTGAAGGCAACTAAAAGACTGTATCACCGTACGGCACTGAGTACAGGAGATCTGATGAGATTAACGCTTCGAACACTTCTTTATGATTACATCTGCCCGCCATAAGAATTAAGTAACAGGTGTGACGTTTAGTATTTATTTATATTTTCCAGTTATTTCGGAACCTTAGTGTCGTCATCTTACCCTCCCTTCTCCTAGTCTTATAAACATTAAGATTAAAAAAATATAATGGAGCACGAGTTTCCCTATATTAATCCAGTGTTTTGCAGTCAGCACCTATTACTTTCAATAAGCTCAGAGACCAATTTAAAACAATCTCTAAATTTGAAATAAAAGCCGTCTTAATTGCATGACAGTTTAACCCAGATAACACTGCCGAGGACGGCAGCTTAATTTTTTATTCTTGTCAATAAGAATTCGTGCACACTGCCATATTTTATTTCTTTGAATATCCTGCTCCCATTTCAGATCAATTTTGGCTTGTATTGTCGATTGCAAATTGGTTGGGTACAGCTGTAGATTTCAGGTTTCTACATAAGATATTTAAGACTTTCTCATAGTTAGGTTTAGATTTCTTGGATTTTCTTCAATTTTTGAGACATTTATATGAATATATTTCATCTTAAAAATTGTTTTAAATGTAATGATTCTTGAGATTAAAATTATATAAAATTCATTTAGACGTCATTCCAAAAAGAAGGGCTGTACTGCAAAACTAATAGTGTGATTGTGAAAAAAAATCACTTATAACGATCTTGTGCAATCATATGAAGGTAAATAAATGCTTTCGAGATAAAAACTGAACCAAAAATAATTCCGCGATATCTGGGTTTGCTACTCAATTTTTTTTTTCTAGATTACGAGCTTAAAGCCAATCACTTCGCACGTTAACCTGTTTGTAAGCCAGTCAAAGGTCTGCAGGGGTTCTGAACATGGGAATTCAATTCTTTACGAAACTAATAATTTCAGTAGTTCTAAGAGATTGTTATTTCAATACATAATATGATGTGGCTGTGCTTCACATGTTTTCACGACAGTGGGCATACGACCACTTCCACAAGTGCATTGTGGTAAAAAAAAAAAAAAAAAAAAAAAAAAAAAAAAAAAAAAAAAAAAAAAAAAAAAAAAAAAAACGTTTCGAATTTTTACAATATATATAACCAATTAATGAAAATCGACTTCTTTTACTCGTTACACTGTGATCCCAGTTGTGACGGTTCTTACTTTTTCCACATATTGACGGATATTCCTATATTCCTACAGCAAAATTAAATGATAATTCGTATGAATATCTTTCAACATTAAAACTCAGATTTTCCTTGTCATTACGGCTGTTATAGAGTGCCAGTTTTGTTTCTTCGGAGTGATGCAGGTATCGAGAAGGAGTTCCATGCCCCGGTTCATTACATCCTTCCCACATCTTCCAGAGCTACTCAAGCGTTTAATGGCTTGTTCCTCGCAATGACGGTAACAAACATGCCAAAGATTTCTGCCGATTACATCTCCCTCGCACTCGCCATGTAAGTTCCTATATCTTACATCTCTAGACGATAAATTCAGGCTCGGAAAATTTAGCATCCACACAATGCCTCGGAGAGTGTAAGATGCATGTTGTTGTTGTGTAGTCTTCAGTCCGAAGACCGGTTTGATACATCTCTTAGCACCACGCTATCCTGTGTAAGCCTCTTCGCTCCTGAATAACTACTGCAACCTCCTCAATCTCTTCGTCTTCCACAACAGTTATGATGATGTCTTCTGGTATTGGTGATCCATTGTTGTATGAAAATGTGTCTATCTCCCCTGTTTTAGTCGTGTTACGCCGCAATTTGCTTTTCTCCAAATTCAGCAACTTCTCATTGGTTACACAATTTACCCATACACTCTCAGAATTCTTCTGTAGCACCACATTTCAGAAGATTCTCTCCTCTCGTCTGAACCTTTTATCGTCCATGTCTCACTTCCTTGCAAAAGTTACATTCTTCACGTATAGCCTAACGAAAGGCTCAATAACATTTAAATTTAAATTCGTTGTCAACAAGTTTCTCTTCTTAAGAAATGTCTTTCTTGTCATCCATACAACTTCGTCCGTTATGTTATTTTGTTACACAAGCAACAAAACTCAAAACTATTTTACTGTCTCGTTTCCTAATCTAAATCCCTTAGCAGTGCCGTATGTCATTCGTCTACGTTCGGTTTCCTTCATTTTCCTTTTGTTTTCATTTATCTTATATTTACCTCTTCATACACTGTTCGGTTGGTTTAACTGCTATTCAAATCAATGCCTCATTTCTTTCAACTACGTTCAGTTACATTATTTTCCTTTTTGTTTACATTTATCTCATATCTACCTCTTCCGTAGTGGTCGTGCAGACCGTGACTGGAGCGCCTCAGTCCCCTCGGCCAGCGCGGCCAGCTAGGCCGTTCTGTTTCAGGTGTTAAGAAAGAATGTGTTCCAAATCCTGATGCAGACCGACTTCAATGATATAGGTCAGCAGATACGCGTTTTTCCCTGTTTGAATGCTGGAGTGTCCGGTGCAATTTATTTGCTTTCTTACATCGCAGCCTAATTACTGTACCTCATTCGGTGCGCGATGTCCTGCCAGTAGCAGGTATCGAGAACAGACCCCTCCCCTCCATCTCCCCGCCGAGACCTCCGTATTTCCCGAGTTTTCGGCTCCAGAGTAAGGCGGCCGTTACTTCGCGGGGAGACGTCTTGTCTGCGGCAGCTCAGGCCGGCACCTGGGACAGAGGAGGACGGCGACGACACTATTAAAAGACGGGCGCGATGCGAGGGGGATGACAGGCGCGTCCAAACGAACAACACTCGTCAGCGCAGCCGTAGCGAGTAATTATGGCCCACCAGTGGCGCTAGCCGCCCGCGCCTGCGGCTGAAGGCCCGCCCTGCGTCAGCGCTGACGTTAACGAGCGTTACGTGAGCGCCGCCCGCACCAAGCCTCACCTCGGCGTCTGCTTGCCCGCGCCAGCGCGGCGGCCGGGCGTGCCGGCACGACACGTGTGGCGCACTCCGATATCGCTCCCTTATCAGCGAGAACACACAAACGTTGAAAATTCCTGGCAGATTAAAATTGTGTGCCGGAACCGGGACTCGAACCTCGGTCCTTTGCTTTCGCGGGCAAGCGCTCTAGCGACCGAGCTATCCCGACAAGACTCACGATGCAGCCTCACAACTTCCCAGGTTCGATTCCCGGTTCCGGCACACAATTTTAATCTGCCAGGAAGTTTCATATCAGCGCACACTCCGCTGCAGAGTGAAAGTTTCATTCTGGAAACATCCCTTAGGCTGTGGCTTCCTGGCAGATTAAAATTGTGTGCCGGAACCGGGACTCGAACCTCGGTCCTTTGCTTTCGCGGGCATGCGCTCTAGCGGCCGAGCTATCCCGACAAGACTCACGATGCAGCCTCACAACTTCCCAGGTTCGATTCCCGGTTCCGGCACATAATTTTAATCTGCCAGGAAGTTTCATATCAGCGCACACTCCGCTGCAGAGTGAAAGTTTCATTCTGGAAACATCCCTTAGGCTGTGGCTTCCTGGCAGATTAAAATTGTGTGCCGGAACCGGGACTCGAACCTCGGTCCTTTGCTTTCGCGGGCATGCGCTCTAGCGACCGAGCTATCCCGACAAGACTCACGATGCAGCCTCACAACTTCCCAGGTTCGATTCCCGGTTCCGGCACATAATTTTAATCTGCCAGGAAGTTTCATATCAGCGCACACTCCGCTGCAGAGTGAAAGTTTCATTCTGGAAACATCCCTTAGGCTGTGGCTTCCTGGCAGATTAAAATTGTGTGCCGGAACCGGGACTCGAACCTCGGTCCTTTGCTTTCGCGAGCAAGCGCTCTAGCGACCGAGCTATCCCGACAAAACTCACGATGCAGCCTCACAACTTCCCAGGTTCGTTTCCTGGTTCCGGCACACAATTTTAATCTGCCAGGAAGTTTCATATCAGCGCACACTCCGCTGCAGAGTGAAAGTTTCATTCTGGAAACATCCCTTAGACTGTGGCTAGGCCATGTCTCCACCATATACTTTCTTCCAGGACTGCTAGACTTGCAAGGTTCGCAGGAGAGTTTCTGTGAAGTTTGGAATATAGGAAGCGAGGTACTGGCGGAAGTAAAGTTGTGAGGCGGCATCATGAGTCGAGTCGAGATAGCTAAGACGGTAGAGTAGAAAGGCAAATGTCCCAGGTTCGAGTCCCGGTTCTGGCACACAATCTGCCAGGAAGTTTCATATCTGCGCACACTCTGCTGCAGCGTGAAGTTTTATTCTGGAAACATCCCTTAGGCTGTGACTAAGCCATGTCTCCACCATATACTTTCTTCCAGGACTACTAGACTTGCAAGGTTCCCAGTAAAGTTTCTGTGAAGTTTGGAATGTAGGGGGCGAGGTACTGGCGGAAGTAAAGTTGTGACGCGGCATCGTGAGTCGTGTCGAGATAGCTCAGTCGGTAGAGTGCTTGCCCGCGAAAGGCAAAGGTCGCACTTTCGAATCCCGGTTCGGGCACACAATTTTAATCTGTCAGGAAGTTTCATATCAGCGCACACTCCGCTGCAGAGTGAAAGTTTAATTCTGCACACATACGGTATTTGCATCTACATCCACATCTTGCGAGCTACATTACGGTATGAGGCGGATGGTACTTCGTTCTATTTCCGTCGCGTATGGTTCGAGAGAAAAACAATTACCTGTACGCCTCCGTGTGCGTCCTAACATCTCTGACCTTATCTGTACAGCCGTCCTCATACGGGACGTTTAGTCCCTACGTGGCGCAGAACAGACGTGGCCTGTGTAGCTATTGCACGATCTGAAACGACCTGCTACATCCCACAGAAGGTGCTGCTCATCGTGATTTGCCACCGCAGCGCTCTCCAGCAACCGTTGTGGAGTGTACAAAGAAGGATGTGTGTAAAATTACACGGTATCTGTGTTAGCGATTGTAGAAACAAAAGAAAACAAATTGAAACAGCAGCTTTCTTATGCTTGCACGTGGCACGGAATACTCTTCCAGAAATATATATATATATATATATATATATATATATATATATATATATATATATAATTTTTCCGAGGTATGTTTATCTGTCAACAGTTGCGAATGATAAAAAAAATATGTAAGACCAAAAATCACTTTCCGCCAAAAATCATTTAAAAAACTGTCGAAGATGAAATAGATCATCTGCACCAGCTCCACTTGTCTTGCTCTCTTATATTCCCATTTTCCACGTTGTACATAATCTTGCTTATTGACCCGCTCGGTTAGTCGTGTGGTCTAACGCACCGCTTTCCAAGACTTGGAGGCGTAACGGCCTTGGTTCGAATCCGCTCGGCGGATTAATGAAACGCGGTCGGAGTGCCGGCCAGCCTGGATGTGGTTTTTAGGCGGTTTTCCACATCCCCCTAGGTGAATACCGGGCTGGTCCCCAAGTCCCGCCTCAGTTACACGGTTCGCAAACATTTCGTAACACTTTACACTTTCGCACACCTATAACACTACACGCAAACATTTGGGGTACGCGTTTCCTCCTGGGGGTATGGGGTGGCGGCAGGAAGGGCATCCTGCCACCTTGTAAATATTAACCTATGCCAAATCCGCGTTAAAACAGTGCCTTCTACTCTGCATGTGCGGGAAAAGGGCCGAAGAGATAGATAGACATAATCTTGCTTATTTAGATGCTTACCTTGGCATTCTTTCGGAGGTAATACGTTCTGTCTGATAAAAATAATACTTGTACGTACAAGCGGGACAACGCCTCTGATCGACAATATTCTTTGTGATAATTTTTGCTTTTAGTATTGCACGTAGACACTGTTCCTCTTTCACTGCATCTACTTCCATAACCACAAGCTAGCCATGTTCTCTTTGCACTGTGAAACTGAACTATTCCAACACTTTACTGAACTGCAACGGAATTCAAACAACGTGGGGAAAACCGAGTGACGTAGGGCACTGTCTTGAAATTTGTTGGTTCCTGTGACCCAGCAGGAAAAACTCACCAAATTCTCTTATGGACCGAGTTTGTTGTTGTTTCTAATAAATAACGTCGAATAGCGGATGGTGTAATTGTATTACATTAATAAATAAGTTACATAAACCGTAATTAAACCAAATCGTTATAAATATCTCCGATAGTGTAGATGCAAACCTGTTATTTACATCTCTTTTCCTTCAAGGTCGTGATGCTCACCATCATGCTAATACAGCTTTAAAAAATAATAACGAATATCGGATATTACACTTAAATTAGCAAGAAAGAACCGGAAACGTCAAGGAAACAAAGGATAAAATAAAAATATTGTGGTAGTAGACTGACGCGAACTAACTCAGTTGCCAGAGTTATGTCACTATCTACAATCCCAACTCCTGTTTGTTCGACTCCTCCATGGGGATCCCCAAGGGCTCTGTCCTATCTCCCCTCCTATGCCTCATCTATTCCACTGATATACCCCAACCCCAGCTTCCCAGCCATCTCCTTCAATGCACTGATGATCCCACACTCCTTGCCCCCTTCCTCGCCCACTTCCAGAACCTTCTCCAATCTCATCTGAACGAATTCTTCTCCCGGTGCAACCAATGGCTCCTTTCCATGTCACTTAAAACAAATGTGTAATATGTATATAATTTATTTATCATTTTGTTTGTTTGCATAATGGTCTGCTTTGACCAAAAAACTGGTTTTTCCTTTTACGCAAATAGACACACTCACTCATACACCACACAAAACACACACACACTTGTTTCTTACAGAAAATTAAATAGTACTAAAAATAACCATTCTAATTTAGGAATAAGAACTGACAAATAAACTATTTATCTACATACTAAAATATTTGATGTTGCTTAATTCCAAGGAATAAAAGACCCATTGATGATGCCACAATCGTAGTGAAACATGTTTTGGTAAAAGAAAAACCCAGTCTTTTGCTGAAGAAAACCATTATCTATATATATAAAAATGTGAAATATTTCTTAGTCAAATATATACCAAAAGAGCTTATGATGCCTGGTATATTGGGTATGGAGTAGGTTTTTCCAGCTGCTATATTATGACCGCACTATCGTCAATGAGAGTATATCACAATATTAATCGTAACCTGTAAATGGGTAGCATTACACAGTTTCAGATATCGTAGTATCGTAGTACTCTTCTAATCATACATGAATGAGCCATAAGTACTTGTTTTTGTCTCCTGTAGCTAACACACACACACACACACACACACACACATATATATATATATATATATATATATATATATGTGTGTGTGTGTGTGTGTGTGTGTGTGTGCGCGTGTGTGTGTGTGTGTGTGATACAGTCAACATGACAGTCCTGTGGTGCGCTAGGTGCACTGTAGCATATCTGTGGCACCGTGGTATGGTAACATGTAAATCTCTCGTCCTTGCAAGAGACAGTTGAGTGCATACACTGGAAGCAGATGTATGTTCGTTGCTGTGATGATGAGTTGTCTGCACCAGTCAGACCATGACATCTCAGAATTTCAGCATTGGGCAAACAAAGTAATGCCAGAAGTTTGGCATAACCATTGCCGAAATGAGACAACAGTTGTATGGTAACAACACATGAGTCACAGTATTATGATTAGGTGGTACCAAATTTTTGTGTAAGGACAGAGCAGTTTGCAAGATGGTGTTCATATTGCTTATCCACGAACAGTTTCAATGGAATGCAAGATCCAGAAAGTTGCGAAGTTGGTGTACGCCAACCGCTTCCAATCAGTAGTTGCTCTCACAGTAATAGTAGGGGTCAGACATGATACTTGCAACTAATTTCTACCAGATGACCTCAACGTGTCTCATGCTACCAAGCAAAGTGTGCTACGAATCCTGTTGCAAGAGAAACTTGATGACAGTTTGTGGTGGCCTCACCAGTTGCGCAGACAATTCGATGTTTCTCAACCACACAATAACTGGAGACGATACATTTAGGATCCACCACTGAAATGACAATCCGCCATCTGGAATGCCGCAGTATGTGCAACATGCAGAGTCATGTGGGTGCCTATCCTTCAGGTGTCAAGTCTCAGTAGTTATTGACTGTACAACGTATGGAGAGAGAATTAACTCATGCTCTAGGAGCACACATATGGAAATTGACGAACTGAAATTACTGGATAAATACGGCTTTATTTCTAAGCATTCATGACAGGATGGTTATCGTCATTAAGGTACAAAGATGACAATAATGTGATGTAGAAACTGGTCGTGCATATAGAGTGAAACAAAAATACTGCTGTAAGAACATAGGTCATTATTGTTAAAATAGAAATTCTTGTGAGCTATTTGCCGCGTTATGATGATATATTTGTCCAACGTTTCGGATCCGTTGCGGGAGCTTTCTTCAGGGAATACTGACTTCTTTCATTATGTGTTTGTCTCATACAGCCAGCAGAAAGGGGAGGGGTAACTTTATTGGTGCTTGCATTGGTGTTCCAGATAGGTGGAAACACAGGAAGAAGATGTTATATTGGTGTTTTGCATTGGTGGTTCTGATAGGTGGAAAATAGAAAGGTGTACGCTTGTTTGTATATGTATGTAATCAGGCAACAACTGTTCTCTTCATTTTACTCTCCATTGTAGTGTTTAAATTCAACAAATTTTATCACCTTTGTATGATTTCAACGACTTGTCAAACTTGTAAATAAATTCGGGTGAAGAGCAGCAATGAAGTTGCTGCCAGCCTGCCATCTCTGGTGGCTTTAAAATACCAATTAAAAAATAAAATTCTGCTGACTGTATAAGACAAACACAGCAGGAAACAAGTCAGTATTTCCTGAAGAAGGCTCCTGCAACGGATCCGAAACGTTGGAGAAATATATCATCATGATTCCATGAAATGCATTTTAAAAAACGATCGGCTGTTTATTAAAAACCTTATGTATCAACCAGTTTCGGTCAATAGACCATCTTCATGGATAAACTATACAAAAAATACAAAATAAACGTAATTAATATGCACAAACGACATAACATAACATACTTGGACATAACGTTCGTATTCGTAAACATGGCTAGTAGTGTAATGTTTGTGTAGTGTTTTCTAGCAACAACAAAATTTTAAAAAATCAGATGGGGCGTTGTATAACAGGTGACAAGGCCAATTCACACTGTCCGTCACGTCAATTCGCGTAGCCCAATACCTCGCGGCAAAAGTGAGGTTGAGTTACAATCCGTGATGTAAAAAAGTCATTATATACTATCGGAATTGAAGAAGTAATACCCCTAAATCTTAATACGGCCGAAGCAGATTTTAGAATGTATGGTTTTGGTAACGTGGTGTGCTAAGTTATGGAAAATGAAACAACTTTCAAAACATTGACATCTGTTTGCAAGCGAATCTATGTACATATAAATACATCAGCCAATTTTTGTAAGGAAATAAATAGAGCCTATTTATTTTATCAGCGATGTTTCCCCCCTTACATTGTTAATAACGTCATAAACCATTTAGATTATCCTCTTTGTCAGTGCTCACATTTTCCATTTAAAACGTTATTTAATGAAACTTGCTTTATCAACTTAACAATCTTATTCGTATACACTGTTTGAGTCAGTCTTTTTGTTACTCTATTGCAAACTGTGAAGGATGAAGAGCGACAAAATAATTGGCAGTGAACGGCCTGGCTGTTCTGCCGACGGCATAAAAAAGGAAAATCCTCCTGGTACCGTAACAAATTTTATTTATATCGCTCTGACACCCACGGTTTCATCCAAGGGCGTTTCCTTTTCTTTTTTCCCTCCTTCTCTTCTAAATGCAGACACAACGCAACTGTAGTATAAACAATAGCTGAGCATTACACCGCCATTTTGAAGCAAATTTGACAAAATATTGGATGACAGTGTAATACCCCCTTTTGCGTTTTACCCAATTTCTTTGTCATAAAATATGACCAATATTTCATCCAATTTTTTCGTCCAATTCTTTGTCCAATAATTTGATAGTGTAATACCGGCCTAAGTATGGTTTCGTGCGGTTTGGAGCTTTCGTTGTCAAAGGTGAGCGCCTCTGGTGGACAGGTGGAGAACCCGCCAGGTCACCCGCCTGCGTGGGCGACGCCGGCCCGGCCCGTCCCGGCCGCCGTATTAAAAAGCACTTAGCGGTGCAAACAGAGCGGCAGCGGCGGCGAGCGCCCACACATTCGCACCTGCGCAGCGCGGCGCCATAATTACTCACCTGTTATTCCCGCAGAGTAGAGATTCTTTTTTGCTCGCCACAGGGGGCCGTGAAGACACAGCGGGTTAAAGGGCTGATCCCCGCGGCTTAATGACCGTCATTAGGCCAGGCGACGCCCTGCCGCCCTGCGCGCTACTTAGCTGTCCCGGCCGGAGTGTGTGACCGGATTACTCTGCGAGTGCTCGAGTTCTCACCTGGCCCTTCCTCCCCCAGCCGTGGGGGCGGAGGCTCTTCCACTGAATAAACACCGCGCTCTCTGCACTCACTTGCACCGCTGCCTCTCCTCTATGACGGTAATATAGTGTACGAGCTCTACCGGCAGAAGTTGTATAGTCAGAGGTCGTCCGTGCATTAGTCCACATGTTAACCCTCACACCTCACACTTTCGTCCTAGGGACACCAGTGAATTTTTCAAATGTTCAAATGTTTGTACAGCTTATGGGACTTAACTAAGGGGTCATCAGTCCCTAAGCTTACAAACTACTTATGAACTAGCTAAGACTAAGGACGGCAGAAATATCCATGCCCGAGGGGGGATTCGAACCTCCGACCGTAGTGGCCGTGCAGACCGTGACTGAAGCGCCTCAGTCCCCTCGGCCACCGCGGCCGGCAGTGAATTTTTAATTCAGCAGTACGAAGAGTAGGGTGTCTATAATTGAGGCGCTCGGGCGTAAAACGAGGTAACTGACATTCTAGTGGTATGTCATTTCCTCACATATATCGTTTTAGGTATGCAGATGTGCCTAATTACCAGGACAAAACAAGCTGTATTCAGTGAAGTTCTTTGAAACTAACTCATGTATTTATATCAGCATGCATGATACAACATCGTTTGTGGCGTTCATTAATTTTTTGGCCAAAATAACTGTTACCCTGTTTTACTCCTCAGCCCGTCATATGTGGGAAAATGGAATACCGCTAGAATGTCAGTTACCATACTTTACGCCCGAGCACCTCGATATTTTTAAACACCAGTGTATATCAAGTTGGTAACAGTGCCTAAAAGTCTACACTTGTTTGGTTTCAAATATAACATTGTTGTTGTAGTGTCCTATTGTAAAGAGTGTTGCACATGCATGGTGTCTAGAGAACCCCAAAGTGAGGTGCAAGAGGTAAGTAATTTGATGGTTGTGATTTAACATATCACCAGCGGCAGAATGCCAATCCAGCGTCAAGTTCGATCAACACCCTGGGGTAGATTCTTCCTATGGTGTGCCCCTAGGTAGCGTCGCTTTCGGAACAAAACGGCCGGTGGGCGAGAAATAGCTGAGACCACAGAGATGGGTTTGACACACTGTACAGGGGCTCACTTTGTAAATATTGTCTATTCTCGTATAAACCACTTACACTGTCTCGCAGAGGGTAAAAAACCATCCATTCCGTAATATATATTTTAGCCTACAGCAGCCAGATAATGCAATGTTCTCAACCCAACGAAGATTTAGAAGTCTCTCACAGTCGCATGCCTGGACACTTTATAAAATCGATAATGTGAATACCGATAAGTGTCCTGACACCAGAACTCGTGATTTGACAAATAAATGTTGCTAGCTTAATCCCGCGGCTCCGCTCGCGTGTTGGTTGATTGTAATAGATAAGCTATCTTTCAGCACTGTGCTATGAGAGTGGTTTTAAATATGAGATGGCATTCAATAATAATCATTGTAGATTGATCACTAGATGTAATACGCGAAACGTCAAATTGATTTTTTTAAAGATCTGTATTAAAAGAAATTTCTTTTTTACTGCTAGAATAAATAAATATTTATTCTTATATTTCCTTATTCGTAAGCTTATCCTTAAAGAGAAAGAGCTGAAGACATTTTAGTTAAGCATAGACCAAAGATATGGTCTGTGGCATAACGTTTAGCTGTATGTAACCTACTTGCTATAAAGTCGCAAACGTCATTGTTGGCCTTCAGTCCGAATTTTTTAATAGTTTGACGACTCTCAACCACCATATCTTCCACCACCTTATAGCTATCGGCATGGAACTGCTATGGTGTACAACGGGTGACTTCGAACAACAAATATACACAGACCATTCGTTTGCGTTCTGTAGTTTTCGCTGCAGAGCGAAACATTAACACACACACACACACACACACACACACACACACATACGTAGAATCTTTATACACCTATGACTTTCCATCCCAATATACTCCACCCTTTTATCATTATCAACCCCCAAGCAACATTGCAACCAATAAAACGATTTTCAAAGAGTAAATATAATTTTCAAAGAGTAATTATTGTTCCGTAATTCTTCGAATTACTATATATCTATCAGATCGTTATAAAACTGTGCCTAAAACCATCCTCAGGTATAAATTAGTAACTGTACAAATATTTAAGTCTCTGCGTCTTGTTTTTCGGACGTGATAAACGTACATCCAACAGACAGTTACATTTATAGATATAGATGATATATTTTACTCGACTATTCGATGTCAACCACGTTAAGCAATCAATTCCATTTGTCCTGTCACTGTCCACAATCACACTGTTGTTCCCTGTATAGTCTCCTTTCATCCTATAGTCATGAGTACATACTAGGTACTCGCACATTTCCACTTTGTTAAAAATACCTGTGAAATCTTGTGCGATGTCCAAATCTAGAAGATAGAAGTCATCTACACGACGTTCACTTGGAGGGAATTTTGGCAAGTCCTCAAGCAATCCCCATCCCCATTTCGACAGCCGGCCCCCATCCCTACTTGTGCTGGAATTCAAATTTTCACCTCTAGATATCACCACCCCTGCACTTTCCTTTTGATCTGCTTCAAAATAATGGTTACGTTGTATAAGAATATTTAACAAGCATTTGTTTTCAAAAGCTGAACCCCAAAGTTCTGTACAGACATACCCAAAGATGGCAGTGTACGCACAGGAGGATGTGAAGTACTATAACTGTTGCACTGATAAGTCTTCTGTGGTAGCTGGAACCGTCAACATGGGTCACCTCCGATACTGGAAAGGGAGACAAAACCGACGGATGAACGCTTTGGATAATGGCCTTTACTGGAAAACCTGGACAATCTTGTCACACATATCTGTAATATAAATTACACTGAAAATGCTATGCTCCTCAGCTAGAAAAATTTAATTGTGCCTACTCCCAGTATGGAGCCTTTTCGTGACAATATTATTGTAGTTAAAATCTGCGATCAATTGGACTGTAAGGATCAGATATAAAAGAGGAGATCTCTAATGCCAAAAAAGTGTTAATAATTTGAGTCCTACCTTCGTGGAAGATTCGATAAGTTCGTCACTATGAGACATAGTGTTAAGGCAAGTTGACATTTCTCCTACAGTATGACAAGATAACTGGAGAAAATCGGCAAGGAAACACTGAACAACATATCAGGGAGTTGTAAAATCCTACGGCTATACCTCTTAAAATGGAATTAGCAGTTGTTAAACTATATGTGTTAATGGAAGAGCTCCATTTTGCACTGCAACAGCTCCGTGTAAATGACTTCTATCTGCTGCATTAGGATATGACGAAAAATTCTGCAGGGATTTTTAACAAAGGGAAGATACCTAGTACCCAACCACGCCCTTCATATCAGACTGTACAAGGAATAGCAACAAAGGTAAGACAGGTCAGATTGTTTACCGTAGCTGAAGTTGAATTAAAATGTAACAAATATATAAGTCAAATTACTAGTAATAGTACTAGTAATAGTGTCAAGAAAGATATTAGTAATCATATAAATTGTCCAAACCGGCGGTTGTGAAACGCTTTTACTTTTTCACCAGCCAAAGAACATGGCATTACCACGCTGGTTGCAACACTACACAACAACTAAATTGCTCGTGTTACATACCATCTGTAAGACATATCATTTTGATGTAGGGTCTGTTTTTTTTTCTGACCGAAAGAGGAGGCACCACACCTGCTTCGCAGCCATATTGCAGCGACCGCTGGCCCGAAGCGGGAGACGCGGGTTCGATTCCGCCCTGGCTCACATTTTCACTTCTCGCCATTGTTTAATTTCAATACCCGAATGCAGCTACTGTCAATCCTTTCCTTCCGAATCATTCTTCCTTCCCCTTCGCCATCAATAATTTGCATATAAAGGACGGTTAACTTATTTCAAGAGACAGTTTTTACAAAGTGCACCGCTAACGAAGGCCTGAGAGAACAGTTTCTGTGTCATGTTTAATTACGGTTTCCAATTTTTTTGGTGGTATTAATAATACCCGAAAACTGAATGGTGTGTCCTGACAGTAAGGACAGAGGATAGATTATGAATTAAGTTCTCTCTACTGTTAGTTTCAATTATCTGCTGGTAAATTACGTGGTAATTCGTGATAGTGACTCCAGTACCGACAATTTAATTATTACACAGAGGAATTATATTAAAAACGGTTTCAAATATTTCTCGCGGGCCAAGAGGCTTTTCTCTACAATACGGTCATATGTGAATATCGCCGAATTGGGACTCGAACCCACAAGCAACGTTCATTTCACATTCAAAGTATTACTCATTGAAGAGCAGTTAATGTTCAGTGTGCATAGTAAAGCGGCTGGAAGTGGAGGTGATCGACATCAAGAAAAGAAAACTTGATTATGTGGTGAAGACATCAGCTTTAAAGGAAAAATACCTGTTGCAACTGCAGAACCTTCGATTAACATCTGTTGCAGTTTTCCACTATTCATGTTCATTAAAGCCGATGTTTGAATCCATCAGATATTCCTTTGCCATGAATGCGTTCTTTGCCAAAGCTAATCTGCTTTTGTGTCCGTTTTTGCTTCTTCCCACGCGGTTACTTACTATTTAACTCCTTAAATTCATCTACCTTTTGACAGTCAGCTGTGATGTTTAGTTCCTCGCTATTTTCATTTTTTTTTTCTAGTTTTGACATTTTCCGGTTTACTCTCGGGCCATATTCTGTACTCATTTCACTATTCATTCATTTCAACATATCTTGTAAATTCTTCTTACCTTTCACCGAGGATATCAGTGTCCTCAGTGAATTAATTTACAGTTGTCCTTTCAATCTGATTTTTATAGCACATTCGATCCTTTTTCTTGTGTCCGCCATCTTGTTCGATGCATATAGTTAACATAAGTGGCGACACACTGAAGCAGTCTAGTAGTATTATTTCTGGTACCTCAGTCCTTTTAACCGAAGGCAGTGTCCCCATCATATGTGATCAATTTAAAATTAATTTTACTCTGTGAAATGTATGGGGGGGGGGGGTTCGAATCCCCCCTCGGGCATGGATATTTGTGCCGTCCTTAGTTGTAAGTAGTTCATAAGTAGTTTGTAAGTTTAGGGACTGATAACCCCGTAGTTAAGTCCCATAGACTCTACAAACATTTGAACATATGTATGGGGATGGACGCATTGTTTTCCCATGTCAGTAGTGTTTGAAAAGTGATATTGCAACAAACAAGATTTTTATTTATTCTACTTTTCAGTGTTTCAACGGAAGATTTTATCAGTGTGAATGTAATTTTCTTTTCATTGAGACTGAACTATTTAACAACTAGATTTGAAACTTAATTTTATTGCTGTTGATCGTCATTTTGAAATGCCTTACGGCTTTATGGCTTTCGTCAAATGTGCATTGCTAAGGAGGGTTATACGTGGGAATAGTAACTAAACCTTCTATCTATATTCGCATATTTTTTCTGATGCAAACCTGACATTACACATTACACTTCTGGCATATTAAGAATCTAGTTATTTTTGCAAACAAAAGCAAACAAATATGTAAGTACCTTGTGCTTTTTATACGACTGCTGGATCTAGTTATTTTTGCAACCAAATGCGAACAAATAAATGGATACAAATACCTTGTGCTTGTGTGAACCAGAGCGGTTATTTCTGTAACAATACATTACAATTGTGTTGCATTTACCTACATAAAATTTTTAAGGTACAAGTGAAAGAACATTTGTAGAGAAAATGAATTTTACAAATTCCTTAAATTTATTGCCTACCTTCAATGTAAACTCAGTCTACATAAGGTGTTGCAATACTTCCCCACATTCCTGGATATCTGTGATTAGGTACCATATAATTATTGCATGATAATTAGTCTCAGTAAGTTGTAAACAGGTTCTTCTGTGTTTATTTCCCTATTCCGAAAATTTGGACTTCTAGAAATCAGGTACTTAATAGTTCTGAAAGCTTTCTGGGAGCATCGTTTTACTCATAAAGAAGTATAGATTAGAATTCTGAAGAAAAGACCTTTATGCACAATTTGAACACGATTAAATTTGGTAATGATGGTAAGTGTGGGAGTGTGAGAAAGGGCGGGAGGGGTTAGAGAATGTAGAGGAAGAGTTTTGACTAAAGCAATCTGGCACAAAATGGTGAATGCTATGTTGCAGTCGCTCTGCAGAGATATGGACAAGGGTGCTGAAAGTTTTGTGAAAGTACAACTCGGAAAGTTACGGGAATATATGACGTCAGCCAGGCGATGCCCTAAATGATATTACACCAAATGAAAATTTTGCAGTTCACACAATAATCCAGAGGCCCAACGTCTACCAGGAAACCGCCTACCTCTTGCCACCTACCCCTCTGCCAACCTCCATTCAATTAGACCCTAAGATAAGGTAACTTTTACAGAATGCTGCGCTGGAACGGCCATTCGGTTTGGAGTGTCACCTTAAGGATCACGTCGCCGTTCGCATCAGAGGTTCGAGTCCATCCACGGGCTCAGCTGTGTGTGTTGTCCATAGTATAAGTTATTTTAAGTAATTCTTAAGTCTGTTTGTTAAGCTTATGGGACTGAACTACGGGGTCATCAGTCCCTAAACTTAAAAACTACTTATGCACTACTTACGAACTAGGACGGTACAAATATCCATGCCCGAGGGGGGATTCGAACCCCCGACCGTAGTGGCCGTGCAGACCGTGACTGGAGCGCCTCAGTCCCCTCTGCCACCGCGGCCGGCGGGACCGATGACCACAGCAGTTTGGTCCCTTACGTTTACAAACATTTGAAAATTTTTGACTAGTGTAAACTGTTCAGTGAATTAGTCTTCGGACTGTGGACTAAAACAAATACCCAGATTTTCCAGTTGCTCTGCTAAAATTGTTCCCACCACAGCTTTTTTGTAATTACATTGTTGCGAAAAATCAAAACACCCAGATAGAAAGGTGGGGGAATAAAAATAAGAGTTATGGAAGGAGAGGAAAGAACTGTGGCGCGCTTCACCAAACTGAAAGAGTGTCAGGAATAAATGTGTCGTGAGAAGGAAGGGGGTGGGATCACGGCAGGGTGTGGTTAATGAAAGGTGTGGAACTGAATAGAGATTATTATGGAAGGGAGGGGAGAGGTCAAGGACTTGGAGTGTTTACATGGCCTACCAAAAGCGGAATTGGGAAATCGGTTTTACGAAATCCGGTGTTGAGAGCCCATTTAAACGGGGTTGGTATACCCGAGACCCATCAAAATCTGTTATCTACACTTCTGATGGACCCTTTGTCAGATTACCACAGACGGGTATGTGGCGCCCTAATACGCATGTGGTGTTGACATGACGCCTCTTACACAAATGCCTCACGGCACGAGCTCCTTGCATCAACAACACGGTCAGTATTTCTGTGCACACGAGGCCCGCAGTTACCTGCCTATTATTGTCTGGCGTCTGGAGCAAAAGCTGTTCATCACGGGCTATGAAATATCGCTAATGGCTTTCCAGGCGGGCACCGGGCGGAGCGCAGCAGCGCGCGGCAGACGCGGGCGTTCCTGGGGCGTTACGTAACGGCGATGGCGCGCGAGATGCGGCGGTCGTGCCCCACACATTGTGCGCGCCCGGGGAATCCCCAGCCCGCCCTGGCCAGCTGGCCGGCGGGATCTCCGGCCATCGCTGATGTCATGGCCCCGCATCGCATCGCTCCTATCTGCGCGCATCGTTCGCCGCCACCCGTCATCCCACCAGCTCGTGACCGCACGAGATGCCGAGCCAGAAATATTCGCCCTTGTATCAGAGCGTAGCCACTCAGTCGTGGCCGACAGCGTTTGCTGCTGCGCTAACGCCGGCGAGAAGAGCACTTCGAGCGTAATGTGACACATTTGTTACCTTAGGAAGCGAGTGGTCAACGTGCAACAGAGATTTCGTTTTCATCTTCTGTAGACGACATACATTTTTCTTCTAACCGCCGTCTTACAGACCGTGAGAGTCCTAGATTGTAATGTTCAAATGTTTGTAGAACTTATGGGACTTAACTACGGGGTCATCAGTCCCTAAGCTTACAAACTACTTATGAACTAGCTAATACTAAGGACGGCACAAATATCCATGCCCGAGGAGGGGGATTCGAACCCCCGACCGTAGTGGCCGTGCAGATCGTGACTGGAGAGCCTCAGTCCCCGCAGCCACTACGGCCGGCAGAGCCCTAGAAGGGACTGACAGGACGCTGTGACATCCTCCACCGGGAGGCGTCGAGAGATACTGCATGGACCGGGACAGGGCCAGTCTACATTTAAGTCAACATAAATACTCCGCTAATCTCATTTAACTGGATGGCGTTTTTTTTTTTTCCTTTTTTATTTTCCTTTATTGTATTTTAATGCCCCGCGGGGCAGGCTGGCAGCAGCCTCGTACGGTGGTCTTCAGCCCAGGGTACAGATGTATTTGACAACAGGAATGGTAGGTTAAAGCAGGAGATAAAAATGTTGGTTTTAACGATAAAAAGGAGATAAAAAATGTTGAATTTAACAATAAAAGAGAAAATAGGCGAACTAAATACAACGAAATTAAGGTTTTAAAACACACATAGTCAGTTAAAAACCTGCCACGGTGGCTAAAAACCATAGATTTTGCACAGTGAATGACGGCGCTAACAGAGACAATTAAAAAAACATGGCAACACAGTGTTATGCCTTAGCGGCGGTTGCTGACGTATTAAAAACACACGTACACTCAAATCACGAAGTCACTGCACACGTAACATCACTTAAATACAATTGAAACACTGAGCAGGCCCCGCAGTGGAGAGGGAGGGGGAAGGAAAGTACGTTGGGTAGGAAAGGAGGGGAGTGGGCGGAGTGGGGAAGGGATGAGATGGGATGGAAAGACTCCGAGGGAGTGGGTGGGGATGGGGATCCAAGCGGAGGAAGGGAAAAGGACGTGTGGTGGGGGAAGTGGCACTAATTTACAAGGAAGGCTGAAGTTGATAGGAAGGGTATAGGACAGGACGGAGAGCGTCATCTGGGAGAGGAAGCTGATGGAATTTACCATCGGATAGGATGTGGAGAGTATAGAGTATAGTGGTGGAGAGAGGGAGGAACATGCTGGTAAAGGCGTGGCAGAGGCCCGGGATTCAGGAGGATGGGAGAGACCAGTGGGTGACGAGATTCTATTTTGCGGGAGGTGTATAGGAAGCGGAGATGTTCAAGGAATTTTAGAAGGTGGGGGAAAGGGTTAAGATCATATAGGATCCGCGTGGGTGAAGGGAGGCGGATACGGTAAGCGAGGTCGAGGGCATGGCGTTCTAGGGATTTATAGTAAGAGGGCGGGCGGGGCATTCATCGAATCGCTTTATTATACTCTCTGATAGCGCGCGGGGAATAGGAACACCTGAATCTACCCGTTTTCGATTTCTTTTATTTCATTACAATGATCACGCCTCCTTATGTAGGTTCCTATACAGGGTCATCCATTGAAGTAAGCATCGAACGAAAAAACTACAAAGAACAAAACTTTTCTAGCATGAAGGGGAAAAACAGATGGCGCTACGTTTGACCCACTAGATGGCGCTGCCATAGGTCAAACGGATATCAACTGCATTTTTATAAATAGGATCTCCCATTTTTATTACATATTCGTCTAGTACGTAAATAAATATAAATGTTTGATTTGGAACACTTTTTTCGCTTTGTGATAGATGGCGCTGTAATTATTCACAAATATATTGCTCATAATTTTCAAAAATGTTCAAAAGTTTATTGGGCTTATGAGACTTAACTACGGGGTCATCAGTGCCTATACTTACAAACTATTTATGAACTAACTTATATTAAAGACAGCACAAACATCCCCCGATGGGGAACGTACTCGCATATCGTAGCATAGCGCCTCAATGTCCTCGGCCGCTCCGCCGCGGCTCTCACATTTTTGACGAACACTGGGTAAGAGGCAGGTTTTTTAAATTACGACTCACAAAGTAGGTACGTTTGAACTTTATTTCGGTTGTTCCAATGTGATACATGTACTTTTGTGAAATTATCATACTTTATGAGAATGTATGCTGTTGCTGCGTGGTTACCTGTAATTACCTCCTGACTTCAGTAAATGCTCAAAATGATGTCCTTCAACTTCAACGAATTTGGCAGTACGCGAAACGAAATTCCTCTCAACAGCCATTAGTTCCGCTTCAGTAATGTTCTCACAGGCTTTGACAGTGAGCTGAACCATGTCTTCACGCGTTGTCGGTGAATCACGATAACAAATATCCTTCAATTTTCCACACAGAAAGAAATCCGGCGATGTAAGATCCCGTGAACGTGCAGGCCATGGTATGGTATTGAGTGAAAATGTAATTACATGTCCTAGTATAATATATTTGTCCAATGAATACCCATTTATCATCTGCATTTCTTTTGGGTGTAACTATTTTAATGGTCAGTAGTGTATTTTACGTCAAAAATTAATGTGTGTGTTTGTGTGTGGGTGGGCGGGGGATGGGGGGGAGGGGGGGCGGTACTGCAGGCGGTGTGGTTCTATAGCAAATTAAATACGGTATATGTTATAAAATCGTGCTACAAACCGATGTCAATAATAAAGGCCTATAATTTTGTGGATTACTCCTATTACCTTCCGTGAATACTGGAGTGACATATGAAACGTCCCAGGTTTTGTGTACTTAATTTTCGCTGAGGGAGCGGTGGTATATGATAGCTGGTTATGGAGCTATTGATTCAGCATACTCCAAAGGAACCTGATTGGTATAAAGTCTGGACCGAAAGACTAGCATTTTTAAGTGAATTAAGTTGCTTTAATACTCCATAGATATCTACTTCTATATTACGAATGCTGGCGGTTGTTCTTGATTAGAATTTTGAATTATTTCTTCGTCTTCTGTGGTGAAGGAATTTCGGAAAGCTATGGCTACGAATTTTGCTTTTTCAGAGTTGTTATCCGTAGAGTCACAAATACCACTGGGTAGTGTAGGTATTGATTGTGATCTGTCACTAGTATACTTTACATACGTTCAAAATTTCTTCTGGTTTTTTACCAAGTTACGTGACAGGGTTGCGTTGTAGAAACCATTTAAACTTCTCGTATTGACGTTCGAGTTGAATTTCATCACCATCATCATCATCATTAGAGACTGATTATGCCTTTCAGCGTTCACTCTGGAGCATAGTACCTATAAAATACCTCCATGATCCCCTATTCAATGGTAACATTGATGCCTCGTCTGATGTTATGCGTTTTACTTCAAAATCATCCTGCACCGAATCTAAGTGTTTTCTTCTAGGTCTACCTCGACTTCTCTTACCATGCCGTCCTCATTAGTCTCTTAGGTAACCTTGCTTCTCCCATGCGTGTAACAGACCCCACTATCTCAGTCTGTTCGCTCTAACTGCTTCATCTATGGTGTTCATTCCCAGTTTTTCTTTGATTTCCTCATTATGGACACCCTCCTGCCATTGTTCCCATCTATTAGTACCTGCAATCATTCTTGCTACATTCATATCTGTAACCTGTACCTTATGAATAAGGTAACCTGTATCCACCCAACTTTCACTCCCGTACAACAAAGTTGGTCGAAAGATAGAACGGTGCACTGATAAGTCTTGGTACTGACTTCCTTCTTGCAGAAGAGAGTAGATCTTAGCTGAGCACTCACTACATTAGCTTTTCTGCACCTCGATTCCAGTTCTTTCGCTATGTTGCCATACTCTGAGAAAATACATCCCAGGTACTTGAAACTATCTATCTGTTCTAACTTTGTTCCTCCTATTTGGCACTCAATCTATTTGAATCTCTTTCCCATAGACATTACTTTCGTTTTGGAGATGCTGATCTTCGTATCACATAATCCTTGCACCTCTGATCGAGCTCTGAAATATTGGTATGCAACCTTTCAATAGAATCGGCCATAACCACTAAGTCATCCGCATATGCGAGACTGCTTATTTTGTTTTCACCTATTTTAATCCCGCCCTTGCCAGTCTACTGTTTTCACCATATGAACTACGAATAGTATGAACAACAGTGGTGACAGGTTACAGCCTTTACACCTGAAATTCCCTTGAACCATGAACTTAATTTGCCGTCTACTCTAACTGCTGCCTACGTAAAGCCCTTTTATTGCCTGCAGAAGTTTGCCGAATTTCAAGTTTAAGTAAAAGATCCCACACTCGCGGCCGCTGGGTCGGCATTCACTACTTTTCAGTCAAGAAGCGAAATAAGTCTACATCGATTTTTCATTAAATATCCATTCGTTGGTAGGTAGGAGTGTTTGAGTAGCTCTTTGACTGTCGCGTTATTGCTGCTGTGCGCAGCTAAGTAGCACGTACGTGATCGCGAGAAGTCGTGGTCGGAAATGGTCTCTGAGAAGGAGCATTAAGTGTAGGTTACAAAAATGCGGAGCGAGAATTATGGGTACTTTTATTTGATTCCTTTTTCTGATCAAATGATTTTGAATTTTTTGGTGACATGATTCAGACTGAATGGTCTTAATGCTGACAAGATAAGAAATCTTATCGCTTCATAGAACTTCTAAGACCGTCAAGCACAGGTCACTTAATAATTTGCCTTGTGCCCTCCACACAAAACGTACCTAAATGATGACACAGAGGGTTTGCTTTTTTTTAAAAGTTATGTTATTATTATTATTATTATTATTATTATTTTAACTGTAAGTGAAGGAACATGTCTTGATTGAATATTTGCGGTGTGATTTTAAATCGAATTTAGGAAGAAGTTATTTGTGTTCTGTACAAACTTTGATGTCACTAAAATGAAGTTCATGTCTGAATGTCAAACCCACCCAGACTAGGGTACATAATTTACTACTATACCAAATTTTTATGATTAATTGAAACTCCACTTTTTTGAAAATACTAGTGTTAGCAGCCTCACATTTCCCAGTATTGATTTCAACTTTGTAATTTTCTCTCTGAACAATGTCGCCGCTTTGCGGTTATATAACGGCTTAATTATTCTAACGGCTTCAGCTAGTTAAATGTCAAAGACCATGTCGCGGTGGACACACCGGTTGAAGCCGGAACACCGAAGTCAAGCACCGTTGGGAGTGGCCAGTATTTGGATGGGTAAGCGTCCGGCTACGCCCCGCGCAGTTATTAGGGGGAGCGGGGCAGGAGGGGTGGTGGTGCAAAATTCCTGATCACCAGTCTTTGCACATGTGATCTGAGTTAAGCTCGGCCGCCCTCTGGTTTTAAAGTTGTACTATGCACTGCAGAGGCCTTTTTAATTAAGTTTCATGTATTTGACTTTTAAATGCTTTATGCGGTATACTTGAGTCCTAAGGATTCTAAATCTGCACTGATGATGTTCAATCAAATGAACGATATGCGTATCTGGCATTTTGCTACTGCCTACGGGCTGGCGTCGATGATTACATACAGAGTGAATCACCTAACACTTGCATCGCAAATATTGCGGAAACGAAAGTGCAATTGATGTGTTATTTTCACAGAATGGGTTGGTAGTCAAGGACTCGTATTGTCAGCCAATAAACAGATTGTAAAAATAGAAAGTGTATTTTTTATGCAAACATACAGTTTTTTAAATGGAACAATGGTTATTTCTATCATGCACTATAATTTTTGACACCAGCTGCGTACAAAGAATTTTGAATGACATTTTTATCACGTTTAGTTTGGCAGCTATAACAATTCTTAGTTTTGGGGGCGGAGCCAACGACAGCGTAGCTGACTGGCTGGTGGTCATGAGACAGTGGGCCGTCTCGCAGGGGCTAGCCACTCGGCCAGTCAGATACGTATCGCAGCCTCCGCCCCGAAACTTTGAACGGTTGTAGTTGCCAAAGTAAACGTGATAAAATGTCATTCAAATTTCTTTGTACACAGCTGGTGTCAAAAATTCCAGTTCGTGATAGAAACAACCCTTGTTCTATTAAAATAAACTGTATGTTTGCATACTAATTCACTTTCTAAGCAATATTACAATCTGTTTGTTGGCTAAAAACACGAGCCCCTGACTACCAATCCATTTTGTGAAAACCGCACATCAATCGCACTTTCCGTTTCCGCAATATTTGCATGCAAGTGTACTCACCCTGTATATATTGATATTATTGTAATTCTGTGGAACGAAACTACTGTGATCATCAGTCCCTAGACTTATGAACTACTTAAGTTAAACTAAGGACAACAGACACACACACACACACACACACACACACACACACATTTACACATACACTTATACTCGAGGAAGGACTCGAATGTCCGACGCGGGAGGCCGCGCAATCTATAACGTGGCGCTCCAGACCACACGGCTGGCTGCGCGTGACTGTCGATGTTCCAAGAGCGTATGTTTCACAAAGAGTATATATCTTGCTTCCATCTAACCTCCCTGCAAACTCACGAAAAGAACATGAGGATCAAATTAGAGATATTAGGGACCACATCGTGTCTTATCCCCACTAATTATACGAGACTGGATCAGGAAACTAAGGAAGCGACAGTTGTGCACATCGTCAGCCACGGTGCGGTGGTCTGCGAAGTGTAGATGTAGATCTACCGAAGGATGACGTTTAAAGTTGGCAACCTGTAATAAAACTGGAACTATGACGTAAAGAGGTGGCTGAACACTAGGCGATAATCATATATTTTTAATTGTATATGCTTTCCACTTTCAAGCGAGATGGAAATCTAAATTATTCGTTGAGAAAATATGAGGGTGAGTTGGAAAATAAGTTCCTCCTGTCGACTATGGTCAGAGTTGCGTATGAAAGGAAAAAATAGAATGAGACATTAAACAAAACTCTAGTTTCTACAGGTAATCATATAACGTTTTTAGAAAATGCCTTTCCGAGGCTGTTACCTGAAATGGTCCTTCATGATACGTCCATAGGTGACATTGAGCCAATAATTAAATCACTAAAGACTAAGGAGTCTTGTGGATATGATGGGGTATCTAGCAGAATTCTAAAGTACTGTTCTCCATATGTTAGCTCAGTACCAAGCCATATTTGTAATTTTTCCTTTCAGAATGGTCAGTTTCCTAACAGATTAAAGTACTCAGTAGTGAAACCACTTTATAAAAAAGGAGAAAGGGATCATGTAGACAACTATAGACCTATTTCTATGCCATCGGTTTTTTCTAAAGTTATTTAAAAGGCTGTATATTCAAGATTATTGATCATTTCAGTTCGCATAATTTATTGTCAAACGTACAGTTTGGTTTTACAAGTGGTTTAACGACTGAAAACGCTATATTTTCGTTTCTCTGTGAGGCACTTGATGGGTTAAATAAGAGGCTATGGACATTAGGCGTCTTCTTTGATTTAACAAAAGCGTTTGATTGTGTTGATCACAAATCATTGTTGCAGAATTTGGAACATTATGGAATACGGGGAGTAGCCCACAACTGGTTCACTTCTTACTTTAATAATAGACAACAGAAGGTAATTCTCCGCAGTGTAGAAAATGGCTACGACGTGCAATCCCAATGGGGCACAATTAAGTATGGGGTGTTTTGGGACCATTGCTGTTTCTTATTTATATAAATGATACGCCTTCGAGCATAACAGGTGACTGTAAAATATGTTTGTTTGCTGAAGATACCAGCTTGGTAGTGAAAGTTGTTGCTCGTAATGTTGACACAGTATCAAATAATGCAGTTCAAGAGATACGTTCATGGCTTGTAGAAAACAAGTTGATGTTAAATCACAGTAAAACTCAGTTTTTACAATTCCTAACACATAATTTGACGAAAGCTGACATTCGGATTACACATAATTGGTATGTGATAAGTGACACTGAACAGTTCAAATTTCTAGGTGTTCATATAGACAGTAAGCTGTCATGGAAAACCCATGTTCAGGATCTTGTTCCATAACTAAATTTTGCTACATTTACCATTAGAACAATATCTGAGATAAGTGATTTTTCAACACGAAAAGTGGTCTATTACGCTTACTTTCAGTCACTTATGACGTACGGCATTGTTTCTTGGGGTAACTCGCCTGATGCAAAAAGGACATTTCTGGCTTAAAAACGGGCGGTTCGAGCAATATCTGATGTAAGTTCGCGAACGTCATGTCGACCCCTTTTCAGTAGTCTGGGAATTTTCTCTGGCTTCACAATACGTTTTTTTTTTTCTTCAATGTCGTTTGTTGTTAATAATATCAGCTTATTCCCACGAGTTAGTAGCTTTCACTCGGTGAATACTAGACAGAAGTCGAATCTACATTAGCATCACACCATCTTAACACTTGTGCAGAAAGGGGTACAGCATTCTGCGGCATCCATTTTCAATAAGCTGCCACAAGAACTAAAGAATCTTAGCACTAATCCACACGCTTTCAAATCTAAATTGAAGAGTTACGAGGAACTTCTAGGAAAGTTAAACAATTAAGCTGATTCATTTTTTCTTTATTGTTTCTTTTCACTTTGTCTGAAGATTGTCGTGTGCAAAGGACTACTTACAAATTTTCTATTACCATTCTTGTGTAACAATTAATGTATTGACTTGTTCCATGACCATGCAGTCTCACTCTTCAATTGGGTCCTATGGAACAGAAAAAAAACAATAAATAAATAAAGTTAAGACAAATCTTTATTTTTTACATAATGTCCAAGTACATTGAGACATTTTTCACACTGCTTTATAAGCCGTCAGGAAAAAGAAGGGCGTTGCGCACGGAATAAGCGTTGAACGGCTTGTTCAGTATTACTTCCAAAGCGCCTTCTTCAAAGCTAGAAACAGATGTAAGTCACTTGGTGCGAAATCAAGACTGAATGGCGGATGGTGTAGACACCTCAACCAAGAGTTGCTATATGGTTTTGCGTTGCCAGTAGCAGAACGCCAGATCTGAGAAGGTCAGGCCGCTTTTTCTGAATCACCTCTTTCGATTTCGACAGAGTGGCACAGTACCGCACAGCATTGAAGGTTGTATCCTCCAAAAAGCCCAGTAACAAAACTCCTTGGGCGTCCCAGGAAACGGTGAGTAGCACTTCGTCTGAAGACGGAGTGCTTTTGAACAGGTGATAACTGATGTTTCCAATTCGTGGTGGCGGCCTTCGATTCGGGCGTGTAATAGTGGCTCCACGTTTCATCCCCCGTCACAATCCGAAACGGAAAGTCATTGCATTATTCATGTTCAAGCTCCACCCAATGGTGTACCGGTGTCTTGCACGTGCGCGTGCAACTGCAGTATCGTATTTCGTCCTTAGTCGTTCAACGCTTTTTCCGTATGCAACGCTCTGATCTTTTCCTGGGCAGCTTTTTGAAGCTTATAAAGCGGTTTGATTAATGTCTCAATGTACTTGGAAATTATGTAGAAAAATAAAGATATGTCTTATCTTTTCTGTCTCAGTCTATTTTTTTTTTTTTTTTTTCCTTTCATACAAAACACTGACCACAGTCGACAGAGGAAACTTATATTCCAACTTTCCCTCGTGTATGCCCAGATCGCTTGCTGAACATTTTATTTTGAAACATCCTGGCAGATTAAAATTGTGTTCTGCAAGCGGGACTCGAACCTGGGACCTTTGCGGGCAAACGCTGTACCACTGAGCTATCCCCACACGACACACATCCCTTCCTCACAACTTCACTTCTGGCGGTACCTCGCTTCCTACTTTCCAAACTTCACACAAGTTCTCCTGCGAAACTTGGAGAACTAGCATTTTATTTTATTTTAGACTAGTTGAGTACCAGGCGCCGCCCCATTATTTATTTACCTTTACTCTCGTTAGTCCATGTCCTCTTTTTCTCTCTGTCTTCTGTCCCTCCTCTCCCCCCTCTCTCTCTCTCTCTCCGACACACACACACACACACACACACACACACACACACACACACACACACACTTTCTACACTTTCTCTTTGTCCACCTCTTCCTCTCCCCTATATCGGCTTGTCTGTCTGGGCCCCTCCCTCTGTTCATCTCCTTTCTCCGGTTACCATGTCCCCTTTCTCTTTCTCCTCCTCTCCCCTCTTGTCCGTCTCCTCCTTCACCTACTCCTCTACCTCCTGTATATGCAAACGTACATATCTGAGCCAAGATTCATGGTGACTGGTCAAACTGTGTCAAAGTCGCAAAGTACCCTGCGCTCATGCTAAATTCACTGGCTTGTAGATTATAAAAATTTCCTTTAACATACATTCATGTCTGACTTTCATGGCGACCAGTCAAACAATTTGGTTGTTTGTTGTGACGTACCCACTCCCCCCCCCCCCCCCCGGCATGCACCTACAGAGGCTTACGAAAGTTAGCCCATGTACTAATTCGCGGTATAAGCTATCCTAATTGCACATTCCATTCAATTCCGTCCGGCCTTTTCTACGTGAGGAGGAACATATGTTAACCCAGCGGTTCCCAGACGGTGGTACGTGTACCACTGGTGGTACCCACACAAGTAAACAAAACAATTACTGATATGGGTATAATTATACTGTTTCTTTTACTCTAATTATAGATTTAAGTGAGTGAGAAAATTGACTGATAACATTACCATTAACGTATAATGTAGCTGAGCGGTCTGAGGCGTCTCGCTGCGGAGCTCGCGGTTGCTCGCCGTCGGAGGTTCGAGTCCTCCCTGAGGCAAGCGTGTGTGTGTTTGTCTTTAGGTTAGCTTAATTTAAGTAGTTTGTAAGCTACGGACTGATGACCACGCAGTTTGGTCCGATAGGTCTACAGTTTATTTGAACATTTTTTGAATGTTAAAGAAAAATGTTTGATTCGGACTGTACGCAGAACACGGGAACATCGGATTGTAACACCCTCTGCCTACCTCCCTCATTGGTCGTCGCTGCCTTTGCCGGGAATGATTCGTGACGTTTCATCATAGTGGTATTTCAGTCAAGTCTTGTCGGTGGTTATTCAGGAGTTTCCGTACCGCTTCTACAACTGCTGCCAACTTACGCGGAGTACCAATGTGTGGTGTGGCGTCTCAGTGGTCATTGGGACTGATGACGCCGCAGTTAAGTCCCATGAGCTTAACAAGCATTTGAACATTTCAGTAATCATGTTTCTCAGAGACAAAAACAAAGAAATGAAGACTTTCTTCATTTATGAGCAGTTATTATAAAGGATAACATATTTATCCTGTATATTATACAGGCTTCACAACGACGAGGTACAAAAGCTTCGATTTCTTAGCAAATAAAAAAAGTTTATGTTTTAAAAGAAATATAACTCTTTTTAGATCACGAGCACTGTACAATAACAACTCCGCCTTCACCACTCTTACATCATTTTTGGAGGACTATGAACTAGCTCGCATGGAAGGTTTAGTATGAGACGTTACTAACCATTTACAAGTCCTTCAAAAAGTTTACTTTCCGAAGATTACACAAAATATGACTATATAAGAAATCCATTTCAGGGAATGTACGGCCGCGACGAAACGGCCGTGCGCACTGAGGCGCCGTTCTGCGGTACGCGAGGCCGTTCGCCGTCGGGGATTCGAATCCTCCCTTGGATATGGGTGTTTGTATTGTCCTTATATTAGTTTAACTTAGTTTAAGTTGTTTGTAAACTAGGGACTAATAATCAAGCAGTTAAGTCCCATAGATTTACAAACATTTGAACATTGAAGAAAAAGTCACATGTGAATCAATCACGAAAGACACTTTCCTTGACATGACTAGCGACAGTTCAGTGGAAGATTTATTCTTAGATGGGAACAAAGAATGATATGTTTCAATCAAGCATTCCGATGTTAGGTGTTGTTTGTTACGACTTATAACTATGTTATTGGGTTTTCTGAGTTACAGTATATTAAAAATAAATACAGATAATGAAGATCTGAGCTCAATCGAGCCAGACTTTGAAGCTCTGATTAAAGATAAACGACGACATGATTCTACTTGATTCTTTGTGGCCTCTAATTAACTACGTTCAGTTTATTACGATCTTGCAGAACGCGTTTCATTTCAGATTAAAAATTATACAATACTAGTATCAGAACCGATATAATTTAATTTCATATTACTTGCTGCAAATAAGTATCACGTGGATACATAAATGCTTCTACAAAATCTTATTAGTTGTGTCACACTTTTGCTACAGATAGTAATGGATCGGCTCAACGCAAAATCATACCGGTATACATGTTGTCAGCACTGAGCAAGATTGTAAAATCCTCAGCACTGTGGCATTCGTCATTTGTCGTTCAACCTTCTACATTGCCCCCCCCCCCCTTCCGGTCCACCACCTCAGGGTTAGTTAAAAGTAAACAAGTTGTAGTGGTACGCTGAAATATCTAAAAATTATAAAGGGGTGCCCAGTGGAATAAAAGTCTGGGAACCCCAGTGTTAACCCACTGTAAGGTACCCTCCTCCGGGCACCGTGTGGTGCCTTCCTAAACGTAGCTCATGCGTTAATTAAGGAAATTCAGGGTATAAGATACACGCATTCCAAATTTCATACAAATCCGTCCAGTTGTTTCAGCGTTCTTCACCACTAAGATTGTAGAACCGGTCATCTAATATATAAAAATTAATGTTTATTTGTCTTTTTGTTCGCATTTTATGCACAAAAACTACTAAATAAAACAAGGGAACAAAATAGAAAAAGAAATGCGGTGGAAGAGTACGGAATCTAGATCTGTGATAAAGGACTTAGCCTGTACATTGTAGGGGAGACAGAGGCACGTTGGCCATAGGGGTAGAATCACCCAGTCGAATTAGTTCGTACAGCAGACTATAGATCGGCTTAGGAATCAATCAGGAAGTAGGTAGCACTGTCCCTCTCCTTACACTGGGCCAATTTCGCAAGCGGCGATGTTTTGGACAGGCTATAGTCCTTAATTGTTTTTGTTCGCGTTTCAGTAAAGTTCTACTCCTCATATAATGTGTGTCATATAATGTGAGTTAGTTAACGATTGCTTGCTTTAGGCGCAAAGGGGCGAGTAGTATAAAAAAAAGGTCTTAGTTTAAGCATTATTTCTATATGGCGTACTGACGTAATTGCTTGAGTGAGTTTTGTAAAGAACAGAATTTATTGTAAAGATGGCGATGGTGCAGGTTGGCCCAGAGAGGAAGGGACACGATGGCCAGCCGAGACGACCTGTCACGTCCTATAGGAGCTGTACTTCTTTAAACTCGATGAAATTTTTGTTTCTTTTAATGATGACAACATTTATAATTCTTCGAGTTTATTAAATTATTAACATGATTGTCTAAGTTAAATATATTTTGATACGTTTCAGAGGTCAAAAGATCGTCATGTTCTCGAATTAAAATGCGTTGAATAAACGCCAACCAGTAAATTTTATTTGATTCTTAAACAGTACTGAGAAGTCAGAATATCGCTGATTTCCTTGTTATCAAAACATTAGTTACAGCTCTGGTTTAAACCTTTGTTTCAATTTGTAGTATCATGAAAAATGATCCGAAATTAGAAAAGAATAAAAGGGGAAGGACTTTCGGATTCGAAGATGATCGCACTGGATGTACTGTGCTTAGTACAGACAGCCCTCGTGTCAGTTTGCACAGATATTTGAAACTCAGGAAACATAAATTGAATGTCAACCCTTCCCTTTGGACCAAAGTATTGGAGAGAAATACTGAAGAAAAAAAATTAGATGACAGGCTAGAAAGGCCCTTTTTCAGAAAAAGAAGTGAGAAGAATAGTAGAATAAATTTAACCACATCAAATGCAGGAGGCATAAAACGCAAAACAATAAATAAAAATAAAATAAAAATAAAAAATGGCAGCATGGTGATAATGATGGGGAAGAGTCACTGTCTTTTTGAAACATACAACTGGAGAACAAGGAATTGAGTGCAAAAATGAAATCCTTGGACTATTTTAAGTGTGTTAAAACTGTGATGATTCTTTGGAGCTGGACATTGATTAAAGTTGACTGGTTTGTATTAAGTCACTATAAATCCTAATAATTTTAATCTGTCCTGTTGTCATAGTCCTCAATGTTAAGCATTTATCTCAATATTAAAGTTGGTATTATGTACAGAAAAGTATATTTGTTGATAACTGATAGTTTTATTTTGATTTCCTAGTTATACTTAGCAAAAGACTACATGGGTCAACGTGCCCCAGCTCTGGGCCACCTTACCCCGAGGTAGGGGCAAATTGACCCACTTGACATATGTCCATAATTAATTTTTCTAATACTTTAACTGATATAATATCAACCTTATAACTGTCATCCAGATTCAGTAAATACCTATCTAAAATTTAACAATAATCTCATTAATTTAAATAAGCCAAATAAATGTGTATTAAAAGAATAAAAAAATATGGCCAACTTGCCCCGGTCTCTCCTATTTTGTATGATGATTCCATAATGGAGTGTGTCTCCAACAACCTCAACATTATAATAACAAATTTTTAGCGTGGTGGTTTGAAATAAAATATTTATTTAAAAATATCGTTTATTTCCTGCACTGACTGAACATTATCAGTGCAATTTCGAGTACTGACGACTCACGTTAATCGCATAGTACATTTCTGCGGCAAAAATCCAGACTAATATTGTAAATAAATAAGGCCTGTGCAGTGCATGTTACATGAGTTGAAACTTGTAACATGCACTGTATAGGCCTTTTTATTTATATTTTGATGGACTTTGCCTGGAGAAATGTTTTCATATGGTGTCCTCACGACTCGAAACTGCACTGATGATGTTTAATCATACAAAGATATCGATAAGCAATATTTGTAAATAAATATTTTATATCAAACCACCAAGTTGAAAATTTGATATTATTGCTATTATTATACATTATTTGTTTGGATGGACTCTGGTTCTCTTGATAAACCGCTGTATAAATAATGAAACTTTTTTTTACTAATCTACTCTCATTAACGTACCCAACGAATATTGTATATTGTCGTGATTTTTCTGGGCTATTAAATTTACTGTCTCTCCCAGTATACCAACCAAAACACTGCCGACGTTTGCTAGACAGCTAGGAAATATTTTAAATGTCTGTTACTGAGTAACGGAAAGAAATTAGATTCGAATATCAAAATGTTAATCTTGTTTTAGAGACAAATTCATTTCATCAAGATCAGTGTTCAGTGTGTGTAGATTTAAAAATGTTGAATTCTCATTGGGCCAGGAAAGTACATAAGAATACACTAAACACCCATGTTTTCTTTGTTTGCGGGACAGTCGAACGGTAAATGAATATTGGAGCATGAAACTGAGGCAGCCGAGAACGTGCCTGACTAGGAAAGTGTAACATCGTTATGTACTGTTGGTCTGTTGGGAAAATTTCTTTCTTCCGCCACTACATATTAAACTTCGGCTAATTGAATGATTTGTTAAAGCTTTGGGTAGGAATGGCGATTGCTTCAAATATATTTGCCAATCATTTCCTGGCCGCAGAATAGACAAGTTGAAAGGAAGAATTTTTGATACGCCACAAACACATAGGTTAAGGTTGGGGCAAACTGACACGTTAAGCGGATTTTTTAAAATAACTATTAAAAATATCTAATTCCAAACGATTATTTTATATCACTAAGAAGCTTATACCTTATACATGTTTAATTAATTTTTAAAATTTTATTTTCAGCCAAGGATAATTGATAGAAATGGATGGTGCGCCAACGTCCGTTTGCCCCCAACTATAGGGGCCAACTGACACTCCATATAGGGCAAACGGACACTTTACTTTTTAATCACTGTCATCATTGTTACAATTATGGCAAACAAAGTAAGGATCATTTCCATTTGGAACACACACTACATGAAACCAGAAAGAGCAGACGAGACACAGCACCCAATTTTCACCATGTTTGTATAGTTTTTTACACACATTGCACATATCATTATTAGGGTTACATTTGTTATTGTTCGCTGCCTTCGTGTTTGCCGCCCTAGCCTTTTTCTCTTCTAAATCAGAAATGAAACTAAGAGATGTCAGAATGGACGATGTTCCCATCTTGCGTTTGTTTTCGGCAGATCGTGAAGCCGATGTTATACTACTGAGGTCCTGGAGTCTTCTCTCATTCACAGCATGTTTGATGCCCCTTGCTGTTGGCTGCAGTTGCAGTTCCGACACTCGATTAGGCCTATTTCCTGGTACAGTTGTCATCTGCACGTCTGCTGCTTGATTCTCAGGATGTCCTACTGGACTGTTAGTGGAGTCTTCATGCACAGTTGCGGGAGCAAACACGTGCTCAGGCAAGCGATTGGGGTCGAAGGGATGAATCTCACAAGCACAGAGGCCATTTACAGCGTTCCTGACTGTAGCTGCACGGTTCTATGCTTCAGCAAAAGCAGCTGCAAATGCCACTTTATTAATTCCTTTCCCTGGATTTCTTCTGACGTACAACCGGCAGGCTTCATTGTAATATGTCTTTAGTGGAGCAAAGAAAGAGACATCAAGGGGCTGTAGCATGTGAGTACTGCGTGGAGGCAAACACAATAGATGTACACTGTTGGCTACGGCCTTCTATTGTGTTTCTTTTACGATTACGGACCATTTTGTAAATAAGAATAGTATTCAGTCACAACTACTGAGATTTACTAAAAATTAACTTATTATTCAGTTAAAGATTTTGTTTTATTAAGAAAAAACTAATGTCTCCGAACAAGTGTCCGTCTGACCCACCTAAACAATATTTGAGTTAGTGTCGTAAAGATACAAACGGATGGCACCACCAAGGCATATCGTCATACTGGGACGTGGAGGGAAGTAGAAGACCACCACCGGACATGAAAGAACCTTCATTGAAATATCAACAACCCATATTTCCCGAACAATATTTTGAACAAAGTCATTGCCTGCACAGCATATATTGCTTATCTGCGTTAGTTTACAAGCCAGAAGGACGGTTTGAATAGGTTATTTGAAACAATACTTATCACAATCACTCGTATACACTACACAGCAACAATCTGAGTCACAATATCGATGTTGCCAATTTCAACGAGGTAAACGCACCATATTTGCTTACGTTCAGTCGGTTTGCCCACATTTCAGTTAGCCCCAACTTTACCCTATTCTTATAAATAGCGATTAATTCGCAATAGATATTATTCATGTTGAATTGGAAGCTTAGACAAACTTGGTGTCAGCTATCAAAAAGTTTTCGGGGAACTAGTAAGCTGAAGAATATTCCGAAATATTAGATACAATGCTCCAGCATTTCCAAAAACTAGTAGTTAATGTTAATGTTACATTACATTTTTTGCACAGTTACTTAGAAAAATTTTCTGACAGGTGATAACTGCAAAGAAAGGACAAGTTTTCCAGCAGGACATCTATATCATCCAGGAAATATAAGAAGGCCACTGGGATCGCCCTATTATGGCAGACTACTGCTGGGATTTGCGGAAAGACTGTTCAGTCCAAAACTACTGGAGAAATATGATTTTGCTGTAATGATTAATTGTATTATTGTCTGTATCATTTATTGCACTGTGGTTGTTTGAAATCATTTAAAAACATTAAAATATATTTTCTTCTTTCTTCTAAGGAATTTTTTACATAAATGGAGTGCATTTATCTAAAAAAGTACAGTCATTTCAACAAAAATATTATTATTTTCCTATTCATCGGACCAAACTTTCCAGAAATTGATTAATGAATGTCATACCGAAGAATCAGTGTGACCCTGTGTATTGAGTTCTAAACCTGGCTCATTAACATCGCTTTTGCGATAAGACAAAATAATCGGTAAATCAAGTATTGTTCGCTGCAAAATAGTTAAATGGAGACTCTTTATTAAAAAGTGAAATATTTTACGGATATAATTAATATAATCCCTTTGCGAATTAATTCCATCTTCTTTCGCAAGTTCAAAGCCAGTGGCATCAAGTAACTGTCTCATGAAAAATGCAATTGTTAAACTGACATCGACATTGTGAATGAACCACGCGCTTCATCACCATCATAGTTGGAGTCACTAACCGTCCAAATGACACATATACGAATCTACATAATATTTTGTAAGAACTACATTTTTTTATATATTGCACCAAAGGTGCTTTTATTTTAAATGCTGACAAGTTTCGGGCTTTGCCCATTTTCTTAAGCCACATTTATATATAGTTTTATTTGGATACTGCAGTATCGAAATAAAAATATATATAAATGTGGCTTAAGAAAATGGGCAAAGCCCGAAACTAGTCATCATTTAAAATAAAAGCAGCTTTGGTGCATATATAAAAATGTCTTTCCTACAACATTTAAGAGCTGCAAAACGCGTATCAAATTTTTTTGATTTACATAATATTTAATACTGTAGTGGGATGTAGTAGCTTTGGGTATCTTAAAAGCAGAAATAATTTAACTTCCGACGGCAACACTAGTCACATCTCATGTCTTCATTTGACAACTTTGCAACGGAGGTCGAACTAGAAAAATTACACGGTTTTACTTGAAGATGGCCGAGATTTGAGACAACCTACCGCTCGGAATCGACAAGAAAAAGATTCGTGGCAAAAATAGCAGCAATGAACCCATCAGTTGTCTAGAAAGTTGATTCCTACACATTTCGCAGTAGGACACCACACTTCGCATTGTGTTGAGGAACAGGATGGCGTTCTTGATGTTATTTGACGGTGTTGACGTCCGTAGCGGTTGAGTCTTTCTCTACAGACGTCATGGGATTGGTTCGCAATTAAACATCATCTGAGCTAATTAGAAATAGAGTAAATCAACCATTCAAAAGCGATGACAGTTGGACGTGATCCAAAGCATTAAAGGTTTGCTACGCATTTGCAGCCCTCCTCTTTCACCCATCCTTGTTGTTATTAAAGGGGATGCAACATCGACACGCACGTGAATAATATGGTCAAACGTCAGTCTAAGACATCCAGTTTGACAATACCCTTAGTCGCTCCAGCGCAACCATGTGGATTACTTAGGAACTCAGCGTGTAGAGAGTAAACTTTCGATGAAACACTAGACGCCTGCGGGCAGGCAAGCCCTTGGTACAACTGCCTGCATCACAGTAGCATCAGAAAGGGGCAGAGAGTTAGTACGTCTCCGTTTAAAAGCACAAATTACACATGAATTCCTCACTTAACATCACACATACTTTTTTGTTTTGAAATTTGCATGTAGGCCTATATATATTTTCCCCTTTCATTCGTAGCCAGAACACATCAATCTAATCTAAAGACTTAACAGTACTGAAACAAGGGAGCGTAAATAATAATTGAATAAAGAGAAACAGATATCGTATGGAGTAATATTCATATAACATATGATGCGTGAGTATTAATGGTGAATGTTTAATATATGATTGGCCAAAAGGGTAAAACCTGCAGTGACGGAATTCCGGATAACTGTGGCTCTAGTTCCGTAATCCTTGACAAGCTGAGTAGCAAAGGTATAGGAAAAGAATTTATCTCATGGAAATGTGTACCGTCTTTTTTACTAATCGAAATGCGTTTGTTTTTATCATGACCGTTTCACTTCTTTCACGTCGGAAGCATCCGTAGTGATGATTTCTGGCGTTGCCGTTCTGTGAACGTCGACTTGTTGGAGTTGTTTTTAAGCGCACCACACAGCCGATTTTTTTAAGACTAAATACATATAAAAAGTTCGGAAATGCCTATGGGAGATTTCATTATCTGAAATACCTGCCGCGTCGGAATAGCCGAGTAGTCTGGAGCACCATGTTACGGATCGCGCAGCCTCCCGCGCCGGAGGTTCAAATCGTCCCTGAGGCATGATGTGTGTGTTGTCCTTAGGTTAGTTTAGCTTAGTTTAAGTAGGTTATAAGTAGAGGGACTGATGACCATTGTAGTTTGCTCCCATATAATTACAAAGATTTGAACTTTATTTTTAAAATTATCATAGAAAGATTTGCCAAACACTCTATCAATAAGTAATGTGAAACAAATAATTTCTACGTCATATGTACGTATGGGAAAACGTTTTGCCTCTACCGACATCAAAACTTGAGGACGCTCCTGACCAGAAACCACACGCGTTGAGTTCCAACGTCAACGAACACCACTTGGCTTTCTTCCAAAATAAAAGCAGCGAAACACTCCTGACAAAAGTAACGCACTTTATCTCCTCACTGGACTCGTATTCGGAAGGGCGGTGGTTCAAATCCACCCCCAGCCATCCAGATTTAGGTTTTCCGTGATTTCCCTAAATCACTCCAGGCAAATGCTGGGATGGTTCCTTTCAAAGGGCACAGCCGATTTCCTTCTCCGTCCTTAGCCAAAACTCCGAGAGTTAGCTCCGTCTCTAATGACCAAGCTGTCGATGGGACGTGAAACCCTAAGATTCCTTTTCTTGCACTTTATCTGGTTGGTAAGATTGTATACAGCTCTGTGAAATTTATTGGCACAAAAGATAACAAACAAAACAGATAAAACGACGAGAATAAATTTTACGTTAATGAAGATATAGTGAAGCACAGAAATATATGAAAAGTCGTCAAGAATTCAAAGAAAAGAAACAGCTTAGACACTGCCGCACTTTAATCCGAAAAGTATGGGTAACCCGAAGGCAACACGAGCAAAGTAAAATAGTTGAGGACGGAACAAATCAGACACAGGTCAATACGTTTATACAGATGACTCTGATGATGATAAAGAAATATTGTCTTTCTTCCACTTGTGACTTATGTTCGGTGTTATTATTGCGTGGTGACGGTATATCACCCCAAATTTGCGATTGGATACGGGATTTCCTGACAGAGAGGACACAGTTCGTAGTAATCGATGGTACGGCATCGATTAAAACAGATGTGATATCGGGCGTTCCACAAGGTAGTGTTATTGGTCCTCTGCTGGTCCTTATTTACATAAACGATTTAGTGGAAAATCTAAGTAGCTCTCTTAGGTTCTTTTCAGATGACGCCGTCATTTACCGTCTAGTAAAATCATCTGAAGATCAAAACCAACTGCAGAACGATCTGAATAAGATATCAGTATGGTGTAAAAATTGGCAATTGACTCTAAATAATGAGAATTGTGAAGTCGTCCACACGCGTACGAAAAGAAATCCGGTTAAACTTTGATTACAAGATAAATCAATCAAATGTTAAGGCCCTAAACTCCACAAAATACCTAGGAATTACTATTACTTCAGACTTAAACGGAAAAGAACACGTAGATAATGGCGTGGGAAAGGCGAACAAAGACTATGTTTTATTGGTGGAACCCTTAAAAGATGAAACACAACTACGAAAGAAACTTCATACACTATGCTTGTCCGTCCATTTTTGAGTATTGCTGCCCAGTGTGGGATCCTTATCAGGTGTGTTTGACGGAAGACATTGAATGAGTCCAAAGAAGAGCAGCTCGTTTCCTATTGTCACGATACAGGGGAGACAGCGTTACGGAAATGATACAGGATCTGGGATGGGAATCATTACAATAACGGCGATTATCGCTGCGGCGTGGGCTAGTTACGAAACTCCAATCGCCAACATTCTCTTCCGAATGGGAAAATATATTCTTGACTTCCACTTACATAGGTAGAAAAGATCATCAGCATAAAATACGAGAAATCAGAGCTAGAACGGAGAGATTCAGGCGTTTCTTCTTCCCGCTCGCTATACGAGAATGGAATGGGAGATAACGGTGGTTCAATGAACCGTCTGCAAGGCACTTAAAGGCACTTAAATATGATTGGCAGAGTATCCCATGTAGATGTAGAAGTGCCGTACTGTGAGTGATTACATATCTGTGTTCGCATAAAAATGCCTTTACCACTTTCTTTGGCTGTCTGGAGTAAAATACAGTCGAAACGGTTATAAAGACGTCGAAGAGACGAAAGCTACGGCAGAGCGCATTGAGGCGCTATCCTACGATGCGCGAGGCCGTTCCCCGTCGGGGGATCAAATCCCCCCTCGTGCATAGATGTTTCTGTCATCTTCGGTATAAGGTAGTTCATAAGTAGTTCGTAATTTTAGGGACTGATGACCCAGCATTTATGTGCCATAATCCTTAAAAACATCTGAACACTTTTGAATTTGAAGAGACGAAAATAGACAGTCAGAAAAACTGATTTGGTATTAAGGAAGCTTTAAAATACAATGCATACGTAGGATTTACACGAAACCATTAGATTTTGCTGTTGCAGGCAACTTCGCTATAACGGTAAGAACTTATTGTTGTCCATTACTGATTTCTGCTGGTTCCTTTGTTTCAAGCTTGCACATCCTCTAGAGAAAACTTAAGTCATACAACATAAAGAAAGTTACACTGTACGCTAACGTCGGATCTAAAACAGATTACTCTTTTGCACATCGTTTTTGATTGGGATGCAGGTGCGATGTTTCACAATAGCCGGTGCAGGTACTCTCGAGAGGCACATTCCACGTGGGTGAAAGGTGTGACCGGTCCAGTCGTGACTGCACAAATGGAATACTTGATGGCGATAAAGTCCGGCGCGCTCACTCACGCACGCACACACACACAGTGGGGCAGGTGAGCGGCTTTGAGGCGCGCCGCCGGCGGCTACTCGATCGCGGACGATAATTAGACATTAACAGCGGGAGCTCATCTGGCCGATAAATCATGGCCGGCTGATTAGCATCTGGCCGTACACACAGCGCCACGGCGGCGCCCAGAGCAAACACAAATAGGCTGCTGGACGCGCGCGCTCATTTATAACTCGCCTGCGCATGCGCATGCGCGGCCCTGCCTTGTCTTACGTGCGCTTGCAAATGCTCCGCGCAGACAATCTGCGGTGGACGACGACGGCTGATACCAAAGACCTATATACACAACATAGACAGCGCCACAGCGACTTCAAAAAGGCGTTCGACGCGGTGCCACACTGCTTACTGCTAACGAAGATACGAGCTTATGGAATAGGTTCACAGATTTGTGACTGGCTGGAAGACTTCCTAAGAAATAGAACGCAGTACGTTGTTCTCGACGGCGAGTGTTCATCATAGACGAGTGTATCGTCAGGCGTGGCCCAGGGGAGTGTGATAGGACCGCTACTATTTTCTATCTATATAAATGATCTGATGGACAGAGTAAGTTGTAATTTGCGGCTGTTTGCTGATGATGCTGTGGTGTTTGGGAGGGTGTCGTCTGTAACTGACTGTAATAGCATACAGGATGACTTAGACAAAATTTCTAGTTGGTGCGAAGATTGGCAGCTAGCTCTCCATGTAGAAAAATGTGATGCGCATGAGTAGAAAAAACAATCCCATAATGTTCGAATACAGCAGTAGTAGTGAGCTTCTTGATGCTGTCGCGTCGTTCAAATATCGTGGCGTAACATTGCAGAGCGATATGAAATGGAACGAGCATGTAAGGACAGTTGTGAGTAAGGCGGACAGCCGACTTCGGTTTATTGGGAGAATTTTGGGAAGATGTACTTCTCCTGTAAAGGAGACCGCGTATAAAACGCTTGTACGACCACGTCTTGAGTATTGCTCAAGTGTTTGGGAACCGCAGCAGATCAGTTTAAAGGAAGACATAGAGGCGGTTCAGAGGCGAGCAGCTAGATTTGTTACCGGTAGGTTCGACCAATGCGCGAGTGTCACGGAAATGCTCCGGCAAATCAATTGGGGATCGCTGGAGGAAAGACGACGTTCTTTTCGTGAATTTCTGTTAAGTAAATTTAGAGGGCCGGAATTTGAAGCTGAGTGTAGTACGATCATGCTGCCACCTACTTACATTTCGCGTAAAGATCACAAAGACAAGATAAGAGAAATTAGGGCTCGTACGGAGGCATATAGGCATTATATTTTTCCTCGTTCAATTTGGGAGTGGAATAGGAAAGGAAATGCCTAGTAGTGCTACAGTGTACCCTCCGCCACGCACCTTACGGTGAATTGCGGAGTATGTATGTAGATGTAGATAGTTGAAGACAATTGGAAATGTTGCCGCCATCTTTGAGAACGTCAGTGTCACGCCAGGTGATAATGGGCGTCTGCTAACAACTAAATCATAGGTTTTTATATTAATTATTGCCAGTCTCTGTTTTTCCATAATTTCTGGGGGACGCATTTCGGAAAGTAATTCCCACTACGAATAGCATTTCTCGTTTACTACTGCATCCTAAGTTTAATGTTTACAATCGTCGAACTGCTGCATTATTTGATATTACTATAATGTCAGTAATCGTTTGTATTTTCCGACATATCTTCCCTATAAATACAGGCGAATTTCTTTAAAATCTTTAATTACCTTTATTCTGCCTGAGGTTCAAATGATGTTTTATGCTTTGAAGTACATTATGTATTTATCGAGCACTCCACAATTTGTCGTTTTCTCGGTACTCTCCTTACAGCTTTTGGTTTGTGCCGGCCGCGGTGGCCGAGGGGACTGAGGCGCTCCAGTCACAGTCTGCACGGCCACTACGGTCGGGGGTTCGAATCCCCCTTCGGGCATGGATATTTGTGCCGTCCTTAGGATAAGCTAGTTGATAAGTAGTTTGTAAGTTTAGGGACTGATGACCCCGTAGTTAAGTCTCATAGGCTATACAAACATTTAAACATTTGGTTTCTGTAGGTGCTCAGGAAACGAAAATATTGTTGGAATGCATTTGCAAGTAGCCGCTTTCGATCGGTGGTAACATACTTGAACGTTTCTTCAAAATGACAAGAGCATATGTGACTATACTTTGTAGGCTGTCACTTATCATGCCTCATACTAATTACTCATTGGGTTAGCGACTCCTTGTTTTTCAAAGGAAATCTGTGTAAAGAATAGTTCCATTACAGTTCATATACCTAGGCTACTTACCTATGGTTAATATGCTTTTGTACACTATATAAACAACTGTCATTACGTTAAAATACACCCGTCCTCTGCATAACTTTTTGATGGTCGTGAAGTAAACATAATTTTGAAGCTTGGTAAATGCGAAAGTTAAGTATAATGAATGTTTATAGACAAATAAACGCTGATACACAACGATCTATATAATTACATCTCTCTTTCTTTATGTATGATAGTCGATCAGTTTTATCATCGCGGTTGCTGCAGTTGTACGCCGAACATACACTGGGCCTGAGTTGCCACTAATAATAGCGCTAACACGTTACTTTAGATTACAAACAGAAGCGTTCTGCTCACTCTGCTGCTTCAAACTGACGTTCTCAAATAAGGCAGCCCAATGTTGCTTAGTGCTGCCAACCAGAGTGCTGTAACTTGCCTATAGCCTCTCTATGTTGTTTATATACCTCTTTAGCTGATACCGCACGTAAAAGAGAGCAAAAAACTCGTCCCAGAGAAACATACACTTGTCGTGTCGGGGAATACGAAAGAGGGAGGCAGAGGTTTCAGGTAAATCTGCAGTTTCCTAGCGGTGGGAACATTTGTACAAGACAATTATTGCCCTGTGAAGATAGTGGACTGGATTAAATAAATTGCAATTTTCGATCTGTTATGGCTTCACTGTACTAGGTTTAGATGGAATACCAAAGGGCGGCGAATGAAAATTTGTGCCCGGAAAGAGACAGCGTGACGAATTGAGATTTGTGTGTTGCGGGAGACGTTTGGGCGAAGAGTCCTCCGAAGTCGGCGTGGTTACTGTGTCCTCGCGTCTGTCTAGAAAGCAGGAGATACCGGGTTCGAATCCCGGCTGGGCAAAAATTTACATTCGCTGCCTTTTGGTATTCCATCCAAACCTAGTAAAGTGAAGTCATAACTGATAGCAAATTGCGATTTATTTCATTCATTGAATGCTGTAACGTCGTCAAAAAATATATAAATGAAATGGATAGCGCCTTTCTCTCTCACGTGGCACCTGCTAGAGATGCTAATGTTCGCGACTAGAAACGTACTCCTCGCAGGAAAGACAGAGGTTCTGAACAACACTGTTATTGCAGAAAGACTAACTACTGCATTAAAAAAGTATTCACAATTAGAAGTAGTGGAAGAGGCTGTGGTGTTACAAAAGAAGCCACAGAATGTGTTGTGGCGAGAGAAACTACAAGACGTAACACTTAGTGATGTACTGACAAACATTATTACAGTGTGAGAAATACACTTCATGCTTAACTGAAAAGCAGCTGTCTTCTGAATCGGCACCATATTCTTAACGATTCGCTTTGCTGAAATAATGTAGTTACAACTTCGGCATTTACCCACCTTTCGGAGTGAGTACGGAGGTCATGCAGTGAAGAGTTTGTATGTTTACCATCTTCAGTTTCCTCGTTAGTTTGTGGAACGATTTAAGAGATTGTAGAATAGGAGTTATGTAATGTCTCTGTCTCCCCCCCCCCCCTCTCTCTCTCTCTCTCTCTCTCTCTCTCTCTCTCTCTCTACCTTAAAATATGCTATAAAATGTGATAAGGAAAAAGTGTCAGCAAGACTATCTTACTGAAGCACTAAAACGAGAGAAGATCCTAATTTTCTGATACATCTTCAGTTTTAGCTGGCCCAGTCTCTAGATAATAAAGTGACGTGGAAAAACCTTCTGAAATCGAAAGCAATCATAGCCTAAATTCATAACAAGAGTTAGTTACCGGTACAGCATGCTGCAGATAGATATATAACATCTTTTCTCGGAGAAATTGGAACTTTTGGCAACCAAACATTTTGAATGAAAAGTTTTCGGGTTTGCAACCGCTTCAAGTGCTAACAACAACACGAATTTTCGGCCAACCACTTCGCAAGAGTGATCAAACCTGTTTTGCGTACCACGGCGGGTCAGGTCTTTGCTTTGTTAATTTGTTTGGTATAAATCTGTCAATGGTTGTCCATACTATTTCTTTGAATGTAAGCCACATCTGATCTACACTAACAGTGTTAGTTTCAAAAGTCTTGAGAATATCACTCAAGAAAGCGCTTATCGAATTTTTGTCTGCTTTATTCAAAATGTTTGTTAAGCTCAAGGGACTTAAATACGGGGTCATCAGTCCCTAAACTTACAGACTACTTATGAACTACCTACAACTAAGGACGGCACAAATATCCATGCCCGAGGGGGGATTCGAACCCCCGACCGTAGTCGTATATATATATATATATTTATATATATATATATATATATATATATAATTTTTGGTAGATTTGGGAAATATGATATTCATTTTCGCTACGACAAAAGGAGAAAATATAAAATAATGAGTTTCTTGTCGAAACGCAAAATGATAAAAAAGAATAGTCAACGTGTTAAAATTTACGTCACGAAAATGGGTCGTCATATCAGATTAAAAGATAAAACATGATTGGTCACTATCTACATAAAGTTTTATGTGGGTTGTGGAAAAACTACCTTGCAAAACACCCTGACTCTTTTTCATCACCACGAAAGTTGTCGTATATGGATTTTCCTAGATGAGGGGAGGGGGGGAGGAGATAAATCAAAGATAAATCACGTAGCGGGAGGGATGAAGGAGAGTGGATGAAATTAATCGAGAGAGAGAGAGGTGAAGATAGGAAATGAGGAGATGGATGGAGAGAGACAGAGGAAGGGACTGGTTTTCGTCAAGAATTTAAATATTAACCCTGTACTGCAGCATACTTACAGAATGCTAGTTCTTCTCATGGGTATGAAAATGATCATTACGCCAAGGGCTACCCACAACACACTACCCCATTATCACAGTGATTAGAAGAACCCGACGGATCGCAATTTCGTAAGGGTGTTCTCGAATATTAACACCTGCACGAAAGACAGGGTTGTAGCCTTTCCCCAATGTTGTTTAATCCGTACATTGAACAGGCAGTGAAGGAATGGAAGGAGAAATTTGGAGAGGGCATTAAAGTGCAGGGAGAAGAAATAAAATCATTGCGGTTTGCCGATGACAGTAATTCTGTCAGAGACCGCAAAAGATCTGGAAGAGCAACTGAATGGGATGGACAGTGTATTGAAAGGAAGGTATAAGATGAACATTAACAAGAGTAAAACTAAGGTATTGGAATGCAATGTCAGAAAATCAGGCTATGCTGAAGGAATTAGATTAGGTAATAAAAGTAGTAGATGAATTTTGTTATTTGGGTAGCAAGATAACTTCTGATGGCCGAAGTAAAGAACATATAAAATGCAGAATAGCTATGGGAGGAAAAGCGTTTCTATAGAAGCGAAACTTGTTAACATCCAATATTAATTTAAATGTTAGGAAGTCCTTTCTGAAAGCATTTGTCTGGCTGGAGTGTAGCATTGTATGGGAGCTAAACGTGGAATTCAGATAAAAAGATGATAGAAACGTGGAATTCACTTAAAAAGATGATAGAAGCTTTTGAAATGTGGTGCTACAGACGAATGATGAAAATTAGATAGGTAGATCACGTAACTAATGAGGAGGTGCTTAACAGAATAGGGGAGAAAAAGAGTTTCTGGCATATACTGACTAAGAGAAGGGGTAGTTTGGACACTTTATGAGACATCAAGGAATTGTCGACTTAGCATTAGAAGGAAGCATGTGGGGTAAAACTCGTAGAGGGAGACCGAGGAACGAATTTAGTAAGCAGATCCAAAAGGATGTAGGTTGCCGAACGTATTCTCAGATGAAGAGACTTGCACAGGACAGGGTAGCGTGGAGAGCTGCATCAAACCAGTATGCGGACTGAAGATAACAACAACAACAACAACACGAATGATACCGAGGTGATTTTTCAAGGCGGAAATTTTTCTTCACAAGTCATCCTCGATGGAATAAAAGTTCTTTATTTCCGGTTGTGAATGGGTATTCGAAGAACAAGATATCACCAGCTCCTTTGGTGTCAGCTTGAATCTTTGAAAGTGATAATTGAAACTTGGTGGCTGCTACCGTCGCTTAGGCGGTGAGGCTCTGTGGGCTGGCGGCGCGAGTGCATTGCATTTCGGGTTGTCTCCCCCACCCCCTCCCCCGCAGTTTGAGGTGCACAGTTAATTTGTTGCGGGCAGGAGGCGGCCGTCTGCACGGCAGCCGGCAAGTTGGCAGTACTGCTGCGAGGGTAGAGGGTAGGTACTAGACAGGTGTCTGCGCCAGGAAGCCTCCCACCCCCGCCGAGCTACCCACTTAATGGTGGCAGCGCGAGGCATTATCAAGTTCATATACACTTGACGCTGGCTCAATAGGAACGGCGCGCCCGCTATGCGTTTAGCGGTCATGAATATTAAAGTAGCGACAAGTTTGAAATAGCAAAGCTGGAAACTAGGCTAAACTCAACTCAAACGCCGCGTCTAAGAATACCGTCTTCCCCCTCCCCTCACCCCCTCCTTCCACGCAGCTGCAAACCCTTCCTCTCTCTCTCTCTCTCTCTCTCTCTCTCTCTCTCTCTCTCTCTTGCCAACACTCCGGTGGCGTCTTCCTCCACGCGGCAAACAGAATACCTCTGACTGGTTTCTCAGAGCCCAGAGGCAACAGGGCATTAGCCCTGTGAATATCACCGTCTTACCTGAGATGCTTGGGATGGATTGAAGATTAGACTCACAGTGTGGGGCATTTAGAACCATGTTTAACACTTTGACTGTCGGCCATGTAAACCATTCCATCCCTTAGAGTGCCGGACTTTCTGCTTGCAGGAGTAACCCCAGCTGCACTTAGTTTCTTTATCTTCAGTCTGGCGTAAAGAATTGTCTGATCTCTGAAATAAATCCAGAACTGAACACAGAGCATCTAAATCACATACAACTCCGATGCCAAGGGCCCCACTAAAGACTTCTCTACATCGCAAACAGTCTGTAGAGTCAATACGATATATTGCTGTCTCGCCCCTCTGTCATAGTCACCTCTCAGTACTTTCGGGGAGAATAATTTGCGTGAAGCCATGTCCGTTGATTTACCTAGTGAGTAAGCGGACACCACTTTCTACCTGCCCCGTTTCATACAATGAATGCGACCAGTCGGACGATTTAGAAACTAAATAAAAGATCTATAGGCTGGTATAGACACTAGGTTTACCAAGTAAAGTATTTAAGGTAGATCTAGCGCGTCAATAAACTTGATTCTGTTTTTAAAAGCACGAAAACAAATATCACGTCAAATGACGTGATTGGCATTCTACAGAAATTTCCGTATCCCGTAAATTGACGTGATTGGCACTCGGAGTGTTAATCTATATACACATGATGTCGCACTTAAACTTTTCATCACAAACGCCTCGGTAACGACAACAGATAAAGAAAACCTACTTTCACAGGCTTGAAAGTAAGTACTATGGACATTATGAGACGTAAATAAATATTATTTTCAACATAAACTTATGTTTCCTTAATTGAAAACCCTATATTACACTGTTCAAAGCAATAAGGGGATCAGGTGAGATATCATAACATAGATATGGTAAAGTGTTTTATTGAGATATTGGTTACAACAGTAAATTTGTATGTGGTACAGTACGATATTTTGCTATCTCAACTGTTTACTTCGGGTTTGCAGCTGAATAGCACTCAGTCTCCTGTCGCGAGAGATAACGGTCACCCCTTGCTTATTTTGCCCGTGGACGACCTCTTCCTTGCCTTCTTTTAACATTTCTTGCTTATGAAATCGCGTCCAGGTCTTGGAAGTTACACTTTGGGGCACTCCAATAGCCATGTGTCTGTCCCACTTCCAACCTTTCTATGGCTCTTCATGCCATAGCGTCGTGTAAGTCATGTTGTTGCATTGCTCTACCTGCTCACTATACAACCTGAACGCAACTTTCTCTTATTAACAATCTTATGTCGTAATGTTGTCCCCACTCCGTAGAACCGACGGAAATACGTCGAACCATTTCAGATAATTCTGCCGATAATAATGCTTCAGAACCTAAATATCTCAACTGATCCCCTAATTGTTCTCACCAGTATATTGTTATGCAATCAATAGCAGGAAGATTCACAAAAAGATGGAGTTGATTGTATTCCAATAAGCCGTACACCTCCCGAGAAATTATGAAACGAATTTAGCGCTTGAATTATATGATTATATTGATGGATGAAAATATCAGCAGCTGTATTTAAAATCTTTATTAAAATTTTTGCGACCGGTTACAATATTAATAATGTTAATCACCAAACGCATTATGAAATTATGTATTTGCTAAGTGAGCAGAAAGCAAGTCACAATAAAATGAAATAATCTTCGACAGTAAATATTTTATAAGGTCGCTATGTACATTTTTTTCCTTTTTTATGCATATAAGCAATCGTGAAGAAAAATCATTGGTAATAAGGGAATATGCAAAGTATTTTCTGTCATCGAGGTGATACAAATACAAATATATATTATTGTTAAAAGACCCATTATATGCAACATTCAGGAAAAGTAACAACAACGAAAAGCCATCTACACAGTCTATTAGTGAATAATGTGTACGGAACCCAAGCTTCTTGGTATGGGTCATATATGTCTGTGAAGGATTGTAAGCAAGTGAGGACTGAAAGACATGATGACTCCGGTGGCTTATGTGTCCTTGTCAACTTAGAGGGGAAAGAAACAATTAAGTTATACGATTTTGTTATTGTATATTGATATGCTGAAGTATCATTAAATCAATATGGAGGACTGCCTTGTTAATGAGGCTAAGGCAGTATAAAGTTAAAAAAAAATTTCAACATAGGCCACTGAAAATGGAAAGGGGTGAGTAGAGGGAGAGGAACTGTAACGTCCATATGATAGGGGAGTGACATCTAATGTGTCGAGTAGTTACATTATATCAAAGTCAGGTATCATCAAGCATGAGAACATATGCGTAAATATAAGTAATAAAAACGGTGAGTGGGGAGTGGGTGGATGGGGTTAAAAAGGGGGACATTATCGTGGATACACATTATACATGATGGGGGAGGAACCATCAATGTGAAACCTAAATGTTATATGAAACTTAATTAATTAAAGATAGAGAAAAAAAAAAGAAAGGACAATATACAGTATGACAGAAGTAACCATAATCTTAGGTGGCAAAAGTGTAGGGGGGGTAGGGTGTAAATGTGTAACATAGAACCAACCGTTGAGACATATTGTGTCTGTGGTGAAGGGGTTGTCATATCGTAAAGATGTGAACCCCAAAATCTGTTGAAGATATACTGTATTAATAAAAGTGACTAGAAATGGGAGAAATGGGGGGGGGTGTAATGTTGCATACCGCTAGGATAGAGAAGGGTTAATCTGAAATCTAGAAATGCTTACTCACATGAAACTAAGGTAACATAAAGTAGAAAACTATATGTAGCATCTAGGGAACCAAGATTAGGGAGGGGAAACAGGGGTGTCTTTATTGGGGGAGGGGGGAGGGAATCTGTTAAGTGGATAATCGTTGTATGTCCACATGATAGAGTTCGGGTTATCTAATGTAAAGATAGCCTTATTACATAAAATTAATGTAACATTAAAAGTAAGCATGGGTGAATAAAAGATGGGAGGGGGCGAGGGGGGAGGGGAAGAACAGCATGAAGTAGCTCTAAAGTTCAATGATCTTTATGGAAAGCCATTATAAAAATCTCATACTCAAAAATATAATATCAAAATCACAATCTTAAGTAGTAAAGTGTAGATAAGCTAATGAGATAGAATCAAAATGGAAGTATGACAGAATACCGTCATCATGTGTCAACATTAAAAAGGTTATAAATCATCAACTATATAAGGATATATGAGTAGTATACTGAAAACCTGTAAAGGAAAAAGGATGATTGGCGCAGGAACACTGTGTTACATATATGTAAAACAAATATGGCAACTAACAATATGGTAGTCAGTGATTAGCTTCTCACAGTTGCTATGTGATTAACGGGGCTGAACTGGGACTGGCGTTCTTGGAGGTATGCGCTTATGCGCAGTTGCAAAATATTCTCAGACCAGGAGCACAAAGAGGCGATGCAGACAATACAGAACGACGAAGAAAGAGACATGGGCAAATGTCATATGGTGGGATACCACGCAAGGGGTCCGGGTTCGTTTCCCTGCCATGTCGGGAATTTTCTCAACTCGGGGACGGGTTTTTGTGTTGTCCTCCTCCTCCTCCTCCTCCTCCTCCTCCTCCTCATCATCATCATCGACGTTCAAGTCGCCCCAGCGTTGTCACCTAAAGACTTGCACCAGACAGGCAGAACACGATCCCAACTGGTGTCTCGTCTCAAAGAGTGCCAAACGGAATTATTATCACAAAAAATGTTAATTTGTGAATAAATCAGTATGTTTGACATAATAATGGTTGCAACGTTCTTATTCGTATAGATCCTAAACCCACATCAAATAATTGTAGAATTATAAACAAGCAAATTATAAACATGGCCTGTCTCAGAACCTATTCCAAAAAGAAGAAACCAGTTGTTACAGATATATATGAAAGTTTAATCAATCAGTTGTTGATGTTGTTGTTGTTGTGATCTTCAGTCCGAAGACTGGTTTGATGCAGCTCTCCAAGCTACCCTGTCCTGTGCAAGCATCTTCATCTGAGAATACGTACGGCAACTTAGATCCTTTTGAATCTGCTTAGCCGGCCGCGGTGGCCGAGTGGACTGAGGCGCTTCAGTCACGGTCTACACGTCCACTACGGTCGGGGGTTCGAATCCCCCTTCGGGCATAGATATTTGTGCCGTCCTTAGTTGTAGCTAGTTCATAAGTAGTTTGTAAGTTTAGGGACTGATGACCCCGTAGTTAAGTCCCCTAGACTCTACAAACATTTGAACATTTTTGAATCTGCTTACTGTATTCGTCCCTCGGTCTCCCTCTAAGATTTTTACCCCACACACTCCCTTTTTATGCTAAGTTGATGTCTCAGAATGTGTCCCACTAACCTATTCCTTCTCTTAGTCAGGATCTGCCAGAAACTCTTTTTTTCTCCCCAATTCTGTTGAGCACCTCATTAGTTACGTGATATATCCATCTAATCATCATTCGTCTGTAGCACCACATTTCGAAAGCTACTATCATCTTTTTAAAAAAAAAAATTATTTCTTTATTTTATTTTATTATTATTATTTTTTTTTTTTAAACTCCTTATCATCCACGTTTCACTCGCTCGCATGCAATGCTACACTCCAGACAAATGCTTTCAGAAAGGACTTTCTAACATTTAAACTAATATTGGATGTCAACAAATTTCGCTTCTTCAGAAACGCTTTTCTTCCCATAGCCATTCTGCATTTTATATCTCGTTTACTTCGGCCACCAGAAGTTATCTTGCTACCTAAATAACAAAACTCATCTACTACTTTTATCCTCTCATTACCTAATCTAATTCCTTCAGCATCGCGTGATAATAAATTTGTGATTACTGTTCCTCCTCAAAATGATATTTGTCCTCATGGTAAAACATATCCTATAAATGCTATTACTATAAATATGATGATTCTATATATATATATATATATATATATATATACGATCCTATTAATTTTTGTACTTTTTAGTGTAATTTTTATTTTATTTTCTATGTACGTTTACTTTCTTAAGGTTTTGTTTAATTTATTTTTATTCTACGTGTATTATTTATATTCTAAGAGTTGTTTTGTTATTGTTAGTTGTTGTACATTGTAAGGGAATTTATAGTTATCGAAACCACGAATTACTAATCTCATATGAGCAACAGAAGAATAAGCAATTGAAGACTTCCAATCACCCTGACGCAAACAAACAAATCTAATAATAACATCACCAAATAATCTTAAAGACAAAAAAAAAAATTAAAATTAAAATTAAGAAAAAAAATCTTAAACCCAATCAGGAAATGACGCATATTTCTCGAAAAATACCACAACTACCCAACTTAACAAAATACCTGTCAAAATCAATCTACCAGAAATAGGACACTACATTCCATTATTTTTGCTTTACTCTTGTTAAGGTTCATCTTATACCTTCCTTTCAAAACACTGTCCATTCCGTTTAATTACTTTTTCAGTTCTTTTGCTGTCTCCAACAGAATTACTATGTCCTCAGCAATCGATCATGCACAGTATTATTTACACTCAGTGAATCACTTTAAATCAACATCTAATCTTAATAATTGTCTCTAAGTTCTAAAATTAGCGTCACAGCCCGACCAACAGCATGTTTATAGATGTAAATTAATTCGTGTAAATAGAACCGTCGGACGACGTGCAAATGTGCAGCAGTACCTACCATATTAAAACCTGTAAACAACTGTACAGTGAAATCGCTGTCAGAAGCATTTCATACACTCTACAGTATAGAAACGCACACAGTAGCCACTCACACACGTACAAAGCTCGCCATGTTTGGTAAAAACATGGCGTCCTGGGTTCTCAGCCAATGAGGAGCGGTATCACTCAGGGCCACTGTGCAGGCTCTCTAGCCCGCACTTGCTCGTCGGGAGGGCGGGCCACGTGTGATGGCGCTGAGCCGCGGTCTGACCCAGAGACGGCGCGGCGGACAGAACCCTCAGCGACAAACGGCGCCGATGAAGGGCGCCGTAACGACCCGATGGCCTCGTTAGCTTGCTTGTGTTTCTTCCTCGCAAATACCGCGAGCGCCGGCGGATCGCCGCTTCTTGCCGACACCGCGCGATTGCAGCCCTAATGTTCGGCGCGCTGTCGCCGAGTTACCGACGGATTCTTGTTCCAGGGCCACCTGCTAGCAAGAGGCACACAGAAAAGGAGAATTATTCATACAAAATCGTCACTCAGTTTATGTTCCTTAGGGTATTCAGCGTCGTACAGGTTATCGGCGTCCTTTATTACATGTGGTGTTGTAACCTAACCGACCTACGCTACCGATAATCGCGAGTGATTAAACTTTAAAATGATCCGTGTGCCTCATGAAAGTTACTCGGATTAAGCTATCGGAGGTGAAACCGATAACGTAGTGGAGGTTACATACACAAATGATACTTTACTATTCACTTCCCAATGACACCCGGGACAAAACTGTAATTGAATAAACAATTTTGACTACGTGAGATAATATGGTCGCCAACTCGTTGTACGAGCAACAAATTATGGAAATTAATGAAAATTTGGTTCAGTAGCAAATTAATTACTGACTGATTAATTTGGAAACAACACAGCCTGCAGGTTAAGTGAGCGCAGCAACGACACCAGGAAACATAAAACAATGTAGAACCAGCAAATCAAACTTTCTCATGCTAGAGCATCAACCAATAAAATTACTGTAGTGAACTGGAAATTTGTAGTAATAAAAGTTAGCATGCACAACTTCTACATAACGAAACAGACCATCACCATATTGCTTGCAGTGAGGTTTGATTGTACTTCGACTATCAACACTAATGCAAACTGTCGTAATTGTGTTACTATCTATTTTGACTGGTTGAATGTTTATGGAAAATTATTGACTGCAACATTAAGCAATTTACTCTTTCTGTAAAAGATTAACGTAATTACTGTACCTAATAACTAATCTCCTAACCTTGACTATTGTCCATTAAACTAACTTCACAGTAGCATATCAAATTGTATCTAATAATTACTCTGTTAAAACCGCACTTTTTGGTTCTTTGGCTGAACTCTGCAACGTAACTTTTTAACTCTCATAAACTGAATATTCAGATCACAATTAACAAGTACTGTTTTTTATCATTCAATTATTATTCAGTGCACTCATTACTATTAACTGCGCACTGTTGTTAATTTGTTTATGTCAACTTTATACTATTGCAAAATATTTTATACTGATTTAATTACTTTAAAGTTTATTTCAGCCAGTCAATATGGTTCATGTTGAGCCTAGGACAATTAAAGATAACGGATAAGGAACCTGGTTGGTAGTGACTTGGGTTAATAATTTCTTTAACGCTGGTTCGCTATTGACATTCAGCAAAACTAAACGTTGGCTTAGCTATACAGTTCTAAGGACGGTAAGTTGTGCAGATCTTACTTTTGCAGCGACGGTGCGGCGTAGCTGGCGATTGTTGCTGGAACTTAATAATTGCTGGCAAAATGGTATCTTCTTGGCGACGGAACATTATTTGCATTGGGCATGCATACAGCGTTCCTCTTGACATATTCCTCTTGATGCATTGACGCTGTGCCAATTATTTGCCAATGACCACTTGCTCTGATTGCTGCTCGTACCAACACCTAATAAGGCGCCACGCTACTGCGGTCTTCTGCTGCTGTCTGACTTTGTTACATTCACTTCGAGAGCTCAACAACAACTTCTTCTCTCGCGCTACACAACTCTACGCTCAGCGATAATACGGCTCTACACAAAGATATTGCTAACTTTCCCTCGCTAAGCCAATGTGTCTACTACGATACATTACATCATTTCCTTCTATGCAATATGTAATCATTTTGACAATTTACGTCACATAAATTATTTGCATAAATAACAAATCGATTTACATGCAATAAACAAATGATACACCTCTTCCATATTATAGATGTAACTGTGTTTACACACGCAATTAGTGGCGTCGGTCACTATGTTGTTGCGTTACAGTATTACACTGAAGGGCTAAAGTAACTGATACTGCAAGTGTATTCCAACACTACGAGGGTGGTTTTATAAGTCTGGTAAATTTGTAAGAAAGAGCGGGAAATTTTCGGAACCTGCACTGTTGTTGGTAAGCCACGGCTATTACAGCAAGTTTCGAACGGCAGCTGTTATTAGTTGATTGTTGCCTGCCTGCTGAAGTGGTAACTGCGTTGTTAGTTCCTTAGGATGGAGAAGAATGAATTTCGTGCGATCATTAAACATTTTCATTTGACGGGTTGGACAGCTGTACAGATCAAATCCGAGTTGGATGAGGTACATGTGTGTTCTGCACCAACTATGAAGGCCGTTTACTTTTGGATCAATGAGTTTAAACGTGATCAGAGAAGCAAGGGATATAGAGGACGCTCCGGTCGGCCCGTTGAAATCATCATACAGGAAACCATCGATAAGGAGCACAATATGGTAATGTAAAATCTAAGATTAAAAGTTCGCGAGATAGATGACACTGTAGGCATCTCAACTGAGCAAGTGCATTACATCCTCCGTGAAAAACGGGCCATGAAGAATCTCCGTGCGAGATGAGTGCCGCGCCTGCTCACTTTGAACAAAAAACGGAAACTATAGAACATTTTCGCTCAGAATCTCACACAACTTTTTGTGCAGATTCATAACTGTGAATAAGACTTGGATCCACCATTACCCTCTAGTAATCTAACAACAGTCCAACCATGGAGGAAGAGTGGGTAGAATGAAGGAAAGATGGCTAAGACCGTTTTGTCAAAAATGTTCAAATGTTTGTATAGTCTATGGGACTTAACTACGGGGTCATCAGTCCCTAAACTTACAAACTACTTATGAACTAACTGAGACTAAGGACGGCACAAATATCCATGCCCGAGGGGGGATTCGAACCGCCGACCGTAGTCGCCGTGCAGGCCGTGACTGGAGCGCCTCAGTCCCTTCGGCCACCGCGGCCGGCTTTTTCACAGTCCTCCCACCTTATATGTAATACGAACGTTATTTACGTTTCATTACGATATTAAGCCTTACGCCTCGCCTTGGCTAGTGTAACGGGCTTCTTCTGTATGATATTGATTTTATATTGATTTTTATTTTTGGTGGCCAATTTTGGACTTGGCTCTTTTCTTTGGTTTAAATTGGTATTAGTTTTAGATTGGTTTGACTTATGCTTGCATTTAGTTATGGAAATTCATCATCAATGAATTGACTCTCAATTATACTTGAATTTGCTGTATGAAATTTAGTTTGGTATGACTGGTGCTCATTTCGTAATAAAATAATGTTTTATTTAATCTGCGTCGTTATTATTGTTTCTGAGCCTACGTGTTAACTAAAAGAAAAAGAAACTATTTATTTTTTCTATTTATTTTATTTTTTATTTTTTTTTAATGACCGTACACAAAATTCTCTCTCTCAGGGACTTCTAATTTGATAAAATACTAGTATTTGAAATATATTTTTAAAAATCCCTGTAGTTCATTTATGTCGAAACCAGTTACAAAAAGATTTTTTATCATTAATTGTCCTTTGGTAGGACACACTCATTTTAGCGATCTATTAGAAGTCAGAGATATTGATATAAGAGTACTAGTTACGATAACGGATCTAAATACTTAAATAATCGTTTAAGACACTTCTTAAATTTTACTGATTCTACATTCTCAAACTGACACAATTACAAGAAATATATTTAAACATATCGGAGACTAGACAGACAGACAGAGAGTGTAACCCGATTGTGGGTACGTATTCAGACAAAAGATTACGGAAATATAAGGTGTTTTGACCATCTTACTCTAAGGACATTACTATTCTGAATTACATAGATGGTACTTGATTTCGTTAAAATTTTGAAGAACACTGACTTTCTGCCTCGTAAAATCTACAGTTTCATTCCAACCTCCATGAAGTTTTGCCAACTTTGCCTCCAAAACCAGGAGGAGGCCAAATTCCACATAAAATTTCTGCCGGTAGTTCCAAGCGTTGACACCTATCTACAGTTTTATTCTGATTTCGAAGAATGTTTTCATACTTGAAAACAAGAGGAAGGTCACTGTTTACACAATGTTTCGTACGGTGCATGGCAGAAGATATATCTGAAGACGAACTTTGATACAATTTTACCACTTACTATGACAGTTGGTACGCAACCTTTTCACCGAATGGTGAAACTTCCTGGCGGGATTGGAATATGGGACCTTCGCTCCACCGACTGAGCTATCCCAGCACGCTTCACGGTCCGTCCTCACAACTTTACTTTTGGCAGTACCTCACCTTCTACTTTCCAAACTTCACAAAAGTTCACCTGCAAAGTTTTCAGGAATACCACTCCTGGAAGAAAGGATATGGTGGAGACATGGCTTAGCCACAGCTAAAGAGATGTTTCCAGAATGAAACTTACAGGGACTGATGACCTATCTGTTTAGTTCCCTCAAAACCAACAAAAACAACAACATGAAACTTACACTCTGCAACGGAATAGCTCATTAGGTAGAGGGTTTGACCGCGAACAACGGAGGTCTCAGGTTCGAATCCCGGTTCCGGCGTATAATTTTATTCTGCCAGGAAGTTACATATCAACGCACACTCCGCTGCAATGTGAAAGTTTCATTCTGGGACAGAATGTTAGTTGGCAGAGGGTATCGTGAAACGAAGTTGACCTTGTTTAAATGGTTAGCACGAAATATCATAGCTGTATACTTTTTTCATAGATATGAGGAAGAGGAACAGGGAGAGGACAGAGAAAGAAATGGACATACCGAGAGGAAGAAAGGAACTGTGTATGGAACAAATGAGTATTCGGGCAAGGCCGGGTTTTCACCTAGTTTTATCTTCATCTACATAAATGAAGTGCATGGCAGAGGGTTCATATAACCGATCTTATGATGTTTCTCTGCAGTTCCATTCTCCAATAACTCGCAGGAAAAAAGGAACGCTTAAAACTTACCGATCCGATTTCACTTATTTTATTCTGATGATCATGCCTCCCAATGTAAGTGGGTGCTAGAAAAGTATGTTCGCATTCGGAGCAGAAAGTTGCTGAAATAAATTTCGCAAATAGATCCCGCTGCAACGAATAAAGCCTTTCTTTTAATTTTATCCACCCTAACTGGTGGATCATTTCCGTGGCATTTTCTCCCTATACCATGATAATACAAAACGACCTGCCCTTTTCTGAACTCTCTCTAAATCGTCTGTCAGTCCCGTTTGGTGGGGATCCCACAATACACTGCAATACTCCAAAATAGGACGCACAAGTGTAGTGTAGACAGTTTTTTCGTAGAAATATTGCATCTTATAAGTGTTACGGCAGTGAAGCGTAGACTTTGGCTCGTCTTTCCTACAATATTTGCACAAAAGATTCTGACAAAAAAGTGGGAAACCAGTTTTCTAGTTTTCTCAGTTCTTATTCATCCTTGATCATCATACATTTTGGCATGTGAAAATCGCGCTTTGATATTACAGAACTTGCTAAATCCTTTCATCCAGTCTCTATCTTCGAATATTTCATGTACAGCAGCCTCTCCTTCTCCCTGAGGTTGGATTGAAGGGGTAAGGGTGGGGGGGGGGGAGGGTGCCGAGGGCCGTAGTTTCAGGCCTACAGGTGGATGAGTAGTCACTCTTTCTATGCATTTGAATGATCCAGCAGGTAATTCGTGATATATCTGATGATATGCACGGCATTAATTCTCATTAAGTTCTTCGACAAAAATATATATTAGGCCTACATGAAAGGAGAGGTCATAAATTTATTCCTAGCCCCGAATCTCCACATCGGTTAGCCTAGCACTCTCTCTCTCTCTCTCTATACCCCACTGGAACTTCCTCCTGTCTGTCTCGTTAACTTTCACTGCCTCTATCCCTTTCTCTAGACCTTCTTTAACGCTGTCTTCTTTTTTGCCACTTTCACTGCGTCTGCCATTGTCTTTGCCCTATTCTTTTTCTCTTTCATTTCCTCTGTCATTTCTTTATTTCTCTCTCTCTCTCTCTCTCTCTCTCTCTCTTCAGTAACCACTGTCCCGTTTTTAAAACGACATTTTCATAGATACAGGAAGGAGAAGAAGACGGAGTTGAACCCAGAGATGAAATTGACAGAAAGGGGAAAAAGGTTTCTCGGACTTGTAACCCTTAGAAACTTTCAACACGTACTGCTTGGACTGCTAAAAGTTCTATTAATTGGTAAACGTTCTATTACTTCAATTAGTTCAGCATGGAAACTTTTCGGTCTCTTAATTAAGAATATTTAATAATGACTGTGGAATGTTTAAAATATTACATGAAGCTCTTTGATGTCTTCAAATTTTCGTGATTTGAATTATCGGTTGTTTTATTCAAGATGGAATGCATTTCAAAAATGTTTGTTAAGCTTATGGGACTTAACTACGGGGTCATCAGTCCCTAAACTTACAAACTACTTATGAACTACTTACGAACTAGGACGGCACAAATATCCATGCCCAAGGGGGGATTCGAACCCCCGACCGTAGTGGCCGTGCTGACCGTGACTGGAGCGCCTCAGTCACCTCGGCCACCGCGGCCGGCTGCAATATTTAAGAACATTCAATTATGTATGACTCACAGTACTTACAAAGTATCAGACAGAAAAATTTAATTTGGCCTGTTGCTTTCAAGCTGTTGCGGTCATTGTTGTTAATCTGCCATTTTTTCCTCTTGAGAATATTTTCCTTTATTTATATTGAAGATCATTGATGAGATTATGATCATGAGATATTTCCTATATGTTCTTATTCAGAAAGAAATATTTTTTTTTTTTTACTATCGATTTTCTATGGCTAACAGAGAATCATTCAAAACTCCCTTCAATAACATCGTTCGTCGTATTATTCTTTCCCTTGAGTTATAGCGTACACCTAGTTAAAAAATAAGAGAGACTCATATGAAAACAAATAAGGAAGTCGTCTGTAGAATCGGCGAAGGCAGAAACAATGCGGAAAAAAATGATGAGATAAAGAGACTGGATGACATGACATTTGTTAAAACATGTGGTTTTAGAGGGAGATAAGGGAAATAGTGAAAGCTACAGGCGAAGAAAGATATTGCATACATCTAGCAGATGAGGGCAAAGTATGCAAGACCTAACATATTTGTAGCAATTGGCGTGATCTTACACACACAATGAAAACGTCATGCTACCGGGAGGTATTTGGTTTTTTTTCCTGTTTTCCTTTTTTTTTTCTTTTTTTGAATAATAATACTTGCAGTTGAAGGTTCGGCATCCCCTTCGAGCATGGGTGCGTATGTTGTCCTCGCCATAAGCTGGTTTAAGTAATTTCTAAACCTGATAACTGCAACAGCCAAACCCCTGAGATTTACATAACTTTGAATGTATTATTCAATTCATAATGAAAGTTACACAAGGAAGTCAGAAATTTGTACATTAAATGAATTTCAATCAGGTATACGCTGCTCCCCCCCCCCCCCCCCCGCCTCCCCAAGAAAGACTGCGATCCCTCAGGGGGTCGCGACCCACAGGTTGAGAAACAATGATCTAAAGAACGCCTGCCCTTGAAACTATATCAAGTATTAATATGGGTTTTCATGCATGGATTGACACCTGGTAAGTCAATACAACTCGTGCTATTTATTGATCTGTGAATTTAATCGTTTCATACACTCCATACGGACATTTTGAAATCGTGAGCGAATTGTAATTCTACAGTTTCCTGTAGCTTTTTCCCTTTCCCTTGAGCTTAACAAACATTTGGACATTTTATCCTATAGTTCTGCCAATAATGGGCGTGGTTAAAACATCTGCTGAAGAATCAGCAACTATTTTTTCATAGAGCAGCTTAGCGAAATATGCCTCAACTCCTGCAAGATTACAGGCACTGTATACTCACTACCGTTGTCAATAGCATAATACACATAGAGTTTTCTAATTACCTAAATACTTATTGATGAAACAGTGCGTATGGAGTGTATCAAATGATTATATTTAGAGATCATTAGCTGACGTGCTACTGAATCGCCAGATGTCGATCCGTGGTGAAACACCCATATTAGTACGTGGTGTAGCCGCTACGGGCGACAATGGAGACGCTGATTCTGGCATCCATTCCATCACAGCTGGCGAATATTGTCTTTGGAAACACTATACGACGCCCGCCCGACCTGTCCAAGTATTTCAGCAAAATTTGTGGACTGACGAGTGGCACATGCTCGATTCGAGAGGTCGTGCTGGGCAGGGAAGTTGCTGTGCGTCTTGCCGAGCAGGTTGAGTTTCTCGCGCAGTGTGTGGGCGACTACTATAGTTTCGGAATAGTAAATCATCTATCTGTTGCAAAAATGGGAAAAGGACAGGTTTTACAACATTTTACGAGTACCAAGTGCTGGTCAGCGTTCCCTCCGTAAACACTATGAACGTCAATTGGAACTTATCGTGCCTCATTAAGCACTCAACAAGTCTACGTCGTACGAGCAAACGATCATCACTAGCGTGCAGGCAGAGCCTTCTTTCATCGTTGAAGACCACTGCCCGCTAGTCCAAGTGATGGCACCAGTCGATGCTGGTAAGACGGATAATTTTTAAAATGTTTGTAGATCTATCGGACCAAACTGCGTTGTCATCAGTCCGTAGCTTTCAAACTACTTAAATCTAGGTAAACTAACCCCTCCACGACGGATAATTAATTTACTGACTGGACAAGGGTAAATACAAGAACATATAAACCGTAGAACAAGAACAGCATTAATTATTTATTTCATGGTCAACACGAATAATTTTTCCGTCTCATTCTGTGAGATTGAGTTGTCGTTGCCAACATCGGCACAATAATCCGTGGAGTCCGTAAGAGAAATTTTAACGGCAAATATAGATTTCCTTCTTCTTCTTCTTCTTCTTCTTTTTCTTATTTTCTTCTATCTAACATGCGTGGGTTGGAACTTGCATAGTGGCAACACTGCTGTGGAAGACGGAGCAGAAGTGTGTGTGCCCGTTTCCTGCTGCCTGTCATGGTTGTCAAGAGATACTGGGCTTATCAGCCGCTTGATTTTGCTTCGGTAACAGTCACTGTTTGCAAAATTAGTTGAAAAAGTAACCGAAAACAAGTGCAGTTACTTGAAAAAGTAAGTCCTTAATTACAATTACAAATTACTTTTTGAAATAGTAATTCGTAAAATTACAATTACCAAATATTTAGTTACTTTCAGTTTGAAATAATTACTGTCACGTTAAAAAAATGAAAATTGACATTTTAAGTTAATAATTTGTCCAGTTTGCTGCTATAAATATTTATTTATAATGTGCGACAGCTGTTTCGGCTTTTATAGCTTTTGTCAAGTTCCTGGCAATAACATTGGTGAGAATATTGGAATACATTTCATAAATTTCGTATAAAATTTGATACAAATTTTTTACTTACGTCTAGTTGGGCCTGAAATCCATATTGCATCAGTAATATTCTGTCATCTAACTGACACAGGTTTTACATAAAATACCAAAAGGTCTCACTTTGAACATTCTTGAAGAATTTGAAGTCTATATTCACATGACCTAGAACTTACATTAAACGAACAAACAGACTTCAAACATAAATACTACCTTAATAAATTTTATTGTCATAAAAAATGATAACGGCTGATTGGAAACATAAACATTAACAACCACAGGTTTATTTATTTGGCCTTCATAATAACCAAAGATAACACACAATAAAATTGCGATCCATGATAATAACATCATCGTTGCTTATTTGCATATAGCTTCTATGTAAACATAGAGCATCTTAGAAGTTAACTGTCAAAATACGTGACTGTCAAAAGTACGTAATTTATCAAAATGAAAATAAAAATAAAATTACCACCTTATACGTTTGGCAGTTAGATGACAGAATTCTACTGATGCAATATGGACGTCAGGCCCATCAAGACGTAAGTAAAAAAAAAAAAAAAAAAAAAAAAAAATTAATAATCTATAATCAACTTTTATACGAAATTTACGAGATGTATTAAAATATTTTCAGCAATATTATTTCCAGGTACTTGACAATGGCTATAAAAGCCGAAACAGCTGTTGTACATTATAAATAAATATTTATAGCAGCAAACTGGACGAATTATTACCTTTAAATGTCCTTCTCCGTCATATTTATTGCTGCGGGCCCGAAAGAAAATAAAAATGAAAAACGCTAAAACAGAATAAATTGATTAACATACAATACAATCCAGAAGCCCGAAAACACATTCAGGTCCACTTCACTTCCGTCTTACCCAATCGCTTCGGACATCTATTCACACACACCAATTCTGCAGAGCTCAATGGAAAATTAAAGCCACACACTCTGCACCTCGACGTTTAGTGGTCTGAATGACAGATAATCATTCTGCCAAATGTCACTGAGACGGGAAGTTAGTGAGGATCAATGTACATGAAAAAAGACACCAAACAGTTAACAGATCTATATTTGTAAAAAAAAAAAAAAAAAAAAAAAAAAAAAAAAAGGGAGGACGATGCAAGAATGAATAAAAGGCTACGGGCATATTATGTATATATTTATAGATTTAGAGTATTGGCTTTGCAAAAAAGCTGCATAACAAACTATTTGTCTCTAAGCTTAGCCCTCTTGGATGTAAAAATATCTTTGAACACACTAAAGAGACGCTCAACAGATCACTTAATGAATCCCTATACTTAACTGCAAAAATAAGATTTTTAATTAAGTATATTTGACATCATTTGAACTGTTGTTGAGGTATGAATCCGTCTCATCCAACACCATTTAATTCAAAATAATTCCCTAAGTATTGAAATAGAAACATCCTAAACCTAGTTTCGCTGCTGCTACTTTTCTGACCATGCTACACGCGCACAGTACTCCAAAGACAGAAAAATAGATAAACAAACAACAGACAATTCTCCTATTCGCTCAAAGCACGCAGTGTTAAGAAAGAACCTTCAACTACAGAAGCTATTGTAACGAAAACGAATCATGATTGCGTCAAAGAATGCCGAAATCACGTATCTTTCACTGACTGCGAAGTATGTACAAAAGAGGAAGACTTGTTACGAACTAACGATTCCCGTGCAGTAACGACTTCTGTTTTATTCGAATAGGTAAATACATCGAATCAATTTGTTTCCTCTCTGCACCAGGTTGCACCCCAAATGAACCCATCTTTTCGAATTTCCGAATCATTTTCTCCAGACCCGACGTGTTTATACCAACTTCAATGCGTCGTGCATATGACAGGTGTTTTTCACTTACATATTCTCACACACACAGCACCATTGATCAGTTTTCGCACAACTTATTTTTCTTCTTCTATTCGTTTTCCGCCTTCTCACATAATATTCCGTTACAATTTGACGTCATTCTGACCAGTGGTGTTACTTTTAAAGCGTTTTCAAAGATTGACTTTAATTATAATCGTCCTGCATCTCCTAAACCTTCTTCTCTTGATCGGTCTGACCTGTTCGATCACTACGCCTCTTTGTCCTCTTAGCTGCTGCTCAGATATTTATTTATCCTCATTTTCAGTTAGCCTCGCTCCTGTCTATGTCTACCTATCTCTGCCTCCTCCTCCACCATGTACTCCCTCTTCCTCTTCCTTCCCCTTCCTCCTCCTCTTTCTCCCTCTGTCTATCTCCCTGCCTCAACCTCCTCTGTATATGGAAGTTGTCTGTATCTGCAAAATTTAATGGTCATCGGTCAAATGGTTTCAAAGTCTGAAGTACTGCTGACTGACTGACATATCATGTGCTATGATCCATACGACCAGGTTTGCAAAATCAAAATTTCAAAAAAATATCAAATGTTTGCAAATCTATGGGTCTACTTTTGGTCATCAGTCCCTGGATTTACAAACTAGTTAAACTAAGTTTAACCTAAGTACAACACACACATCCATGCCCGAGGGAAGATTCGAACCTTCGACGCGGGAGGCCTCGCGATACGTAACGTGACGCTCCAGACCACTAGGGGAATTATTTTTATCAAGATCGGATTAAAACTATAGTGTCGAAGTTTATTGCAAAGTACTCTCTGCCACGCGCATTACGAATTATTATTTTGACAATACCGGTCCTGTTGGTATTAGGTTCACTGCGCAAAATGTTGTCGCAGTCGGTTGAACGATATGATAGGACGTGAAACACAAATATATTCCGACGTGGCCATGCCCATACACAATTAGCAGTTCGGTTTTTCCCCTGTAAACCGCCCTTCTATTAAAGCGAACAAAAAGCTATTCAAATCGGTCAAGACATCTCTGAGTTCTATGGAGACTTTCTTTCTCTTTGGCCATGTTCCTGCACGTGCAGGGATGGCCGGATGCCCTTCCTGCCGCCATCCCATGCCCCCCGGGAAGATATATGTATTTCAAATGTCTGCGTATGGTGTTATAGCTGTGAAAATATGAAGTGTTACGAAATGTTTGCGAATCGTGTAATTGAAGCGGGATTTGGGGACCAGCCCGGTATTCACCTGGGGGGATGTGGAAAACCGCCTAAAAACCACATCCAGGGTGGCCGGTACGCCTCCCCGTTTTGGAAAGCGGCTAACCGAGCGGGTGAGTTCGTTCAAGACTATCGCACCCCAATTGAATTTTTATGTTTACTGTATTATGTGAACGGCTTGACGTACGAACTGAAAAAATGTTAGTGATAGCTGTCTTTGGTAAATTTTTCCTACTGTGGAACAGTTACTTCCGTACATCAAGTTTCGATTTCCATGTATGAACTTCCAGGCTTCGTCGTGTGGTTCTGTCATTCTGAGGAGAGTTCCGCTCATCACGCAGGAAGCGGGAGCCTTTCCCCGAAAGTTGGGCCATTCTAAAGTTGGTCTTATTCGGAGCGGGCGTTCCACCTGTGAGTCCGTCCGGTTCGCACGCGTCCGCCCACAAGAAACATCCGGTCCGCCGTAGCAGCCACCGGCCGCACGGGGCAGGAAATGGCCAATTATTGCCCGTCGTTTACCGATTTATAGATTCGAGTCCGTAATAAGACATTACGAATCCACAAGAAAAGCGCTGTCCTTGTTTATTGCTCGCTGTCATGGAAGGCCCGCCTCCGAGGCGGTAAATAAGTTGCTACCGGAACCGCAGCCAGCGGCCAATGTTTACCGGCAGAGCACATGGGGGCGTTTATCATCATTTCACGTAAATGGGCCACCCGTGTTCCCAAATATAAATCAGCTAGGACTCTGCGCTTCGTTTCCGTCGCAGAGATCTTCGACGTACCCTTCCGGCCCCACGAAAGGTAAATATAGCCTCGAACGAGCTGATCAGTCGCAACACTCCCCGTATGGTGCTGTAACAGTTCGTAATTTTCTGTGTGATTACCTGTTACAGGGCCCTAAGCCAATACATTTCGAATACCCGAGTTAATATAATGGCTGTGAGTCATGCGAGCAAACAAGACATCAGATAGGAAAGACAGACAATAACTGACAAACATATACGAGACTCTCTGTAAATAAAAACAATATTGCGCGAAACATGTAAACATACATTGCCGCAAAAGAATTAGTAAAAATAAAAAGTCGATTTCGATCCGATGAAGAAAAAAAAAATAGGCGCATGGGGGACAGAAAATGTACTGCTACTGTTATCAATGTCGCGCGCCGACAGTTGGCGAAGTAACAAACACAGGTGGACAGAAGTATTCACATACACAGTTTTTGTAGTAGATTCTGCCTCTATAGTGAAGGTGACGAACTGTCGATTTTGTTATGTCCATTATTCACGCCATGTGCCCCAAATGTCTGTGTTTACACAAATTTATTTAAATCCAAATCACTGGTTAAAAGCCAGAGAGCGAAACGCTCGTAGGTGTTGTAGATGACCCAGACAGAAGTGTAGCCGCGCGGGAGTAGCCGAGCGTACTGAAGCGCTACGTTGCGAATCGCGCGGCCTCCTGCGTCGGAGGTTCGAATCCTCCCTCGGGCATGGATGTTTGTGTTGTCTTTAGTATAAGTTAGTTTATAAGTAGTTTGTAAGTTTACGGACTTATGACCCAGCAGTTAAGTCCCATAAGCTTAACAAGCATTTGAACAAGCAGAAGTGTCCCGGGGGTACAATGCACACTCATCGCCACAGTTCCAAGCTGAATGTTGTTGAGTGAAGACAGCAGCAAGTTCAGTGTACCGAACAAGCAAATACACCAGTGACAACAACATGGGTAGAAAAGGGAAGGAAACAACTCCTGAAGAGAAGAGTACACTGGTAACGTTGCATGAAGAGGGTAAATCATATGTCGAAATAGTAAAATAAATTTAAAAAAATAACGTTGATTAAATGGGCATCTTGTTCGAAGACCATGTCACGTTTCAAAAAGACGAGAGGCATTTTGTAAGGATTATTAAGAAAACACATAAAATAAGTTCATCAGAGATTGCTGCACAAGTGTACTAGCTTTATGGGAAACAAGTTCACCCAAAGACTATACGAGAGTGTTTAATCCAGACGGCTACGAAGCTCGAGTTTCAAGAAAGGCAAGGAAAATAGAAAGAAAAGGTTGCAATTTGTAAATCAGTTTGTGACCGAGGACTCGGAGATCTGACGAAAGCAATGTTCAACATTTTTCATCACGATGGACGTGTATTAGGGTGGAGAAGACTAAATACCGTGTTGGAACCTGGTATGTGGCCTGTAATGTAAAATATGGTGGTGGCGGTATCATGGTCTGGGGGTACATCGCTGCTTCAGGAGTGGTGAACCTGGTATTTATTGATGCAACTATGGATCAGTATGTGTATCTTTATGCTGAAAAATTAGGTTTGAATACTGACTACCATTTCCAGCAGGAACTTCTGTGGATTCTGTATAATACCCCCCCACACCCTACAAACACCAACTCAGTCCACAGACATTAGTGGGAGGAGATAGAAAGAAGAATCGGGAAACATCGTATTTCCCGTAAAACACAACTGAAGGAAGTTATTTTCAAGAATTGGAGAAGATTAACGCAGCAGTAACAAGAAAGCTAGTACAATCATTGCAGGACAGGCTGGAGGCTGTTATTAGAAGGGAGGGAATGAATGCACGCTATTACATGTATGCAGTTTAATCAAAGAGTGCAACATATGAGACTGTGTGAATGCGTATGACCGTCAATTATCACAGTACAGCTAACACTTACATGTATTTTCGGAAACGTATTAATGATTATTCATGTTTCAGTGTGGTTAAACGGATATACATGGAGAATAGTTTGGCAAATTCTCAATTTGTCAATGTGATCCGTATTCAAAGTATTATACTTTCAAAACTTTATAAAAATGAAAATGCTTTTTGTTGGAATATAAAACTAATCATGATGTTTTCGGATGATTACACTACCTTTCGGCAAATGTTTACCGAATTGATCAACATGATTTGAGAATGGCTTAGAGATGAGCCGAAACCAGTAATCATAATAAATAAAGATTGCGAACAAGACTTTCAATTTATAATTTGATCAGCTGAAAAATAGTTATAGATCGGCTACCAGACGTCAAAAATAGTTCTCTTGTTATTTAACATTGACACACAAGGCCGGTCGCGGTGGCCGAGGAGACTGAGGCGCTCCAGTCACGGTCTGCACGGCCACTACGGTCGGGGGTTCGAATCCCACCTCGGGCATGGATATTTGTCCGTCCTTAGTCTTAGTTAGTTCGTAAGTTTTTAAGTTTAGGGACTGATGACCCCGTAGTTAAGTCCCATAGACTTTACAAACATTTTTGACACACAATAACATCATACAAACGACTCCATATCGAGCCAAGTGCAGAGCTACCAAACTAATGAAATTAAAAATAACGCAGGAAGCAGCTTTATACAACAACAAAAGAATGTTCAAATGTTTGTTAAGCTTGTGGGACTTAACTGCGGGAGTCATCAGTTCCTAAAATGACAAACTATTTATAAACTAACTTATAGTAAAGACAGCACAAACATCCATGCCCAAGGAAGGATTCGAACCCCCGACGGGGAACAACCTCGGACAATGCAGCATAGCGTCTCAATGCGATCGGCCAATCCGTCGCAGTCATCTTCATACAACTGTGTGCAGTTGCATATACAGGGCGTTTCTAAATGATACCGTCAAACTTCATGGGGTGGTAGAGGATGGCTTGAGGAAAAGAATGAGCTAGAGAACACGTTTCCGAAAACGCCACCCAACGGCGCTACCGAGCGTCAAAATTACAGTTGCTGGCGCCTGCCGCTGGGCCACCCCTCGGGCGGCGAACGCGTCGTTCTATGTACACACAGACCGCGGGCGAGTTACTGCAACAATCGCCGGTGCAGAATGCGCAGCTAGCAGCTGTGTGGGCAGACCCTGTTTCCTATGAATGCAATGGATTACTGCCGTGATGGCTGGTGGTGACGTACTTGTGCTTCTTCCTATGGTTTATTGCCTCTCAAAACCTCCAACACAATGTCCGATGTTGCACGCTATAGCATAGCATGATGGATGTAACAGACAGAGAATGACAGCAGTCCTATCCTGTATTTTGTACACTTGCGTCATCAAGTGCTGCGCTAGCACCTATAATTTTGACGTTTCTGGATATAGGTTCGCTACCTCATTTTGTTCCTCAAACCATCCTCTACCACCCCACAAAATATGTCGACATCGCTTAGAAACACTCTGCATATTCTATGTTAACATGCAATTTTCTAGTTTATGTTAATCCACAGGGTTTCTTTTCTAGCACTGAGAAATCGATATGCAATAGCTCAAAGCAATAAAGATTTCAAGCGACCAAAGCTGCTTCCTGCGTTATTTATAAGGCAATAACATCGTTGCATCATTTCATTAACTCTCCTTCGGTAGTATCGCCACCAAAGAACACCTGCAAGAAGAGCGCTTACGCGCCTGGCACATCGTTTGGTGGCGCTACGAGCGGGCCGTACTGCGCCGGCGTGTACTAGCTACTAGCTTCGTCGCCGCGCGACCGAGGAACCAGTGGCTTCGGCGCCTCGGGACCCCGCCTTCTGACGCACGGCGAGCGCGCCCTCTGGACATGTAGCATTTAAGGGCGTCGCCACAAGAAGCGCAGGGAGAGTGTGTATGGATCGCCTAGGAGAAGCTAAAGGAGCTTCTGGTAGTTGACGTCCAGACGTAAATTGTTGTAGCCGTGTCTCTGTATAATAAAAGCTCATGGTTTCTTTTTTGCTTCTCATCTATCCTATGTTCCTAGTCGGCCACTTCGACAGACGACGCAACACCTTCATTCACAGTAGCCGAGGCAGGCGACCCACTCAAGGCGCCTGCAGAGTACATTGGTGGTTTCTGTTTCGCTCTGCGGTAGCCGGCATCGAATAACAGCCGACATAGGCGGCAATACGTAGTGGATGGCGGCGTGACGTCAGCCGGTGTTTCCTGCAGTGTAGCTGTAAGGGCGGCAGGCAGGGGGCCTGGCAGTGCGAGTCAAGTGCATTGACCTCCAGGTACCAGGAGAGCCTTGGCGTCACGCCGTCTGCTGGTTGGCGGCGACTGAGGTCCGAAGTATGGCGTCCGCCAGCAGAGTCTTGCAGTCCGTACGATCCGCAATGGCTGTGGTCCTGAGTTCATTTCGCTCCAGTAGTGTCATGGACAGGGTGCGAAATTTGGGACACCAGCTCGCCATTGGCGACCGAAAATTAGCAGTTGGCGATCTGGGCTTAAAGTGGTGTTTTTAATTTTATTATTATTATTATTATTCAAACACTAGAGCTGGGTTCAGAATTTCAAAAGCCCGAAGAGGTAAGCGGTAATTTTACTAATAATGCAGGCCTAGATTTCATTTCCAGGTAGTTGTAGCAGTATTTTTTTATTTTTTATCATCCTTCCTCAGTATTTGTCTAAATAACACATACTAAATGCCAGATTTGTTTTGACATCCCGGCTATCGTACCTTCTCCATATACTTTAGGTTTGTTAGGGCAGCTGTAAGCGGGTTCAGGGGCATGTGCATAGCTGAAATTGTGCATAAGCTGCGTCTTCCAAGCTTCCAGGTACGCGAATGCTTAGAGCAGTTAGACTTGGAGTGGGATCAGACCCACGTGATCCGTATTTTTACTTGAGGCGGGTTCTTAAAAGTCTTGAAAGTTGTTGCAATTCCCGGTTTGGTCTATTTCATATTTATGTTTATTGGTCAATTGTAAGGTAAGTATTTTATTTAACGCTACAAAACACCTTTACACGTCGTCAGCTGATTCATCCGCGAGAATTCAACCGGAAAAGGAGCGAAATAAGTATTAGAACGGCAAGCGCCAAATACTGAATACTAAAAGCAACGTACAGGACTTTCCTGAATACAGATTGGATAATTTGCTTGTGATATCTGTGAATGGGCCTGTCTCCTCTGTACGAGTTAGTCCCAAAGGTGCAATTGATAAGTGGTACTTCTTTGCAAAAAAGACAAAGCTACACAAAAATCAATTCCTAGACTGCTAGTCTATGGTACTGGTATATATTTTTCTGTTAAACAATTTGATATGGTATTATGTGTGGAGATATTGTTCGAATAGTTGCAGGGGTGAGGAAGGGGAATTATTTCATATTCAAAGTTGTTGGACTGGTTGGTGGCTTCAGAACTGAAATTTCGCGCCCTGGTCCTGGGGTCTAGGCAGACCGTGGCAGGTTGCTGGAGTGATCAACACAGGGCGTGCCTTCTACACCGCAACTCTGACCAATGACGATGGCGACGTGTGGCATAGACGGTGCACTACCGTTCAGCTGTGACTGACCCATGATGATATCGACGTAATAGCGCCCACCCGTAACTTATCAATGACGATTTAATTGGCAGTCGTTAAACAGGCCAATCCACTATTCTATCCAGAGCTTTCCACTGCTTAGTAGGTCGTCCAGAGCCTTCCATCTCTTGTAAACAGGGCTCCTCCGTGGCAAAGGCGGGGGGGGGGGGGGGGGGGGGAGAGTGGCGATGTCAAGCCAGAATTTCGTGTTGTGTAGCAAACTGGCTTAGATCCCAAGCTCCGGTCAGCGTCTAATGACAATGCCTTGGCTGCCTCTATGACACAAGAACTGAACTACTCCCTTACAGCTAAACTATATTCCTGGTACACCACTTTTATTTCCCTCAAAAATTGTCGTCAACTACTATATCATACTTGAATTTATGTTTTGAAAATATGCGATTGCTCTACTCAACATGTCAAGACGTCTTCAACTAAAATGGCCACTTTGGTATTCCTTATCTACATGTTAGACTAATTACAAATGCGTCTCTAAATTTTCTACTTGACTGTGCGACTCGGGCGACTCGTCAACCCACAACTATTGCAGAACTACGTAAACAGGTCGAGTAGTCATGGAATAGAGTATCAGTATACCCCTATATGTGTGATGTAGTGCAGTGTTCTTCACAGTGGAGTGGCAGAGCGCTCTAAGGCGCCTAGCTGCGGAGCGCACCCCTGCTCACCATCGGAGGTTCGAGTTCTCCCTCTTGCATGGGTATATTTGTTGTCCATATCGTAAGTTATTTGTAAATCTAGAGACTTATGACCAGGGTGGTTAAATACCATAGATATAAAATCAGTTGAATATTTTTTTGTTCCTCAACGTTCCAAGTAAAAATATAAATATTCTGACGTGTACAGCGGCGCCCCCTCCTCCTGCCGCCGACAAAGTGTGTTATCTCCAAGGAAACAAATGTAACCTTCTTTACTTTGCTTAAACCTTCTTTTAAATTTTTCTCTGTGTATTTTTCGGACAGAAAAATGTATTTCGCTTAACGTGTGTTCCATATTACAGGCGAGACTAGCGAATTATGCCCTTTGAAAAAGATTCCACTGTATAGACAGTTTGTGAAGAAGTAGATTTTTCTGGAATATTTGAGAATGATGTATCACGATCTGTTATGTAACAGTTGGTTCCTGGAAACAGACTGTGCTCATTCATCATTAGACCAGGGATCTTTAAGTTAAAAACTATTATTTCCTTGAGTTCCTAGTTGCAAATTCATTTGCGCTTTGGAGTTTAATGACTAATTTCATAGCACATAAAATAACCTATTTCGACCTTAACGCCTGTTTTTGCCTAATTCAGGTCATATTTTCAAAGGGCTTTCTTGAAAAAAATCAAAAGTAGGAACACTGAATTCGATTTTTTTAAATCATTAGTGTTATACACTGTAAAGTATTGCGGAGTCTTGAATATGACTTCCTGTAATGAAACTACAACACATTCAAAACCTGATTGTTGGCAATTTAGACCCACATGCACCATCCAGAGCTTATCTGATTTGTTCAAAGAAAAGGCCAAAGACTAACGAAAAAATAACAGCACACTTCCTCAACACTGAGTTGAAAATGCTACATTCATGTGAAAATAAAGCTTTGAAAAATGCAACACAATTACTGGAAGACCCCTCACTTCTGTGGGACTTTGCTTACATTAGAGCAAACTGCTCATTTATGTTGACAGTCATTTCCGAATTAGAAGGCTCAGGTAGACCAATCTAGGACAATATTACTTTTTCTGGAGGAAGTAAAAGGAATAATAATGTTCAGGTGAAGTGGGAGGAAAAATATGGGAAAAATTGCAGCAGGTTTCCAGAACAACACCGGTGTGAAGGGCCTTCAAGGAAAATCCAATTCCACTGAATGCAGCGTGTCTAAAATGTGCCGAAAGTGTAGTAAGGCACATCCGTTGATGTACAACGTTGATCCTCAGCATATCGCCGCTTATCTCTGTAAGACATGCAAAAGGATTCAGTCATTAAATGTGAAGCTAGGTACGGTCTGAATGTTTGAAACCATTGGTTTATTAAGGGTTTTTAAAATTGCATAGGACTTTTTACACGTATTTAAACATGTGGCTGCTGATCTGCATTGTATTTTTATCTTCGATAACTGTAAAGCTATCGTGTCAGGTTGATCATTGTTTTATTGTAAGCGAATAAAACTTTGCTGTCTACGTATTTTACATTATTTTTATTTCGCTTGAAGAATTCGTCTCAGTGCCTATTTTACATTGTATTTGGCCTAAATGAGGCAATGAAAGTGCCTATTTTAGGAGCGTAAACTACTGTTTTACGACCTAAAACTCCACGGTCTATTCGTGATTGACTTTATTTTGTAAAACAAACTTTGATCAGTTCAGCATTGGTGGAGTGGTCATTCATCACTAACACACCGTATTGTAAAACAACCTTTGAACATTTCAGTTCAGCCATGGTGGAGTGGTCGAGAGCTCTAAGGCGCCTTTTTGCCACCAAGCGGTTTCTTGCAGTCGAAGGTTAGGCACCTCCTGCGGGATTGGTGCGTGTGTTGTTTTGACACCATCTGTGTACAAAGAATTTTGAACGACATTATTATCACGTTTAGTTTGGCAGCTACAAGCTTTCAAAATTTTTGGGGCGGAGGCGTAGCTGAATGGCTGGTGGTCATGAGACAGTGGGCCGTGCCCCAGGGACTAGCCACTCGGCTAGTCAGTTACGCTATCGCAGCCTCCGACCCAGAAAATCTGAACGGTTGTAGCTCCCAAACTAAATGTGATAAAAATGTCGTTCAAAATTGTTTGTATACAGATGGTGTCAAAAATTTCTGTTGTAGCGCCAATATCTTGGGCTACCTGTCTACTGAAGGATGGCAGATGCAAATGACAGTCGAGCCCTGTGACAAAGGGAGAGGCCATTATAAACTTAATCCCGTGATTTTGACAGCAGATTCGGCCCTTAGGTGAAATTACGAATAGAATGATATCGATCGCTGGCTGATCGGCCCAGTACTTTACAAATAGTATAAATTAGTTGCCAATTTAATCGCATAAAGTGAATTTTCCCCGACAAGTAAGAACCTCCACAGGCTTGGATGACACCTTGACTCTCTACTGGCGGAGGATTTATAATTTTATTAAGTGTAATTAATACGAAAATGAAGCAATATGGCGTACTCTTGAAAGGCCCGTTTGGCTGTTAGTTTAAATTCGTTTCTTCGTCTCCGACGGCGGAGGGACACACGCCTTCGCGCCGTTTGGCTGAATACCCGCTATTCCAAGTGTCCCAACCACCCAGGGCGCCGACCCTGCCCGCACTAGCCGGTGGAAGGGCGCAGAAGGCGCGTTGTCAGGTTGGCTGCGGAGCCCCACTTCTTCTCGGCGGAGCGACAGAGTGTCCTGGAGTGACGGACATAAAAATTCGCCAATCAGTGGGCGAAAGTGTACGGGACGTTCGTAGTGTTACCGATAGGACTGAAGCCGTTGCCCGTGCCTGGGCTGTTCCGTTAACTCCCAGATATACGTAATGTTTCTCAGTGCACTCTCTCTTTGCTAGGGGTAGGGCTGTTTCAGTTTGAATGGTTTTACTGAATTGACTTTCATAGTGTCTTGGTCCTGCAGCGAGACTTATTATTATTATTCCTATATTTGTATTTCATGTGTAACAGGCTACTTCACATTCCTCTTGCTTAAAGAGACAATACAGACAATTATACCAGGTAAACCTGTTTGCTTACTTGGTCTGTAACTCCTCCACTGCTGTCATATTACTGTCACTAGCACTGAAACCCTACTATTATATTCAAGTGTATGCCTCAACTTGGCATTCTAATTGATGGGGCACATGCATCTATTTGTTCACTATATTTTGTGTAACATGTGTCTTGGTAAATAATTTTTGTAAAAAAAAAAAATTAAAGAGAGAGAGAGAGAGAGAGAGAGAGAGAGAGAGAAAGAGAGAGACAGAAAATGAAAAAAGTCCGTACCTACTCTTATCCACATCTTGATGCCACCACACCCCGCACACCCACAAAAAAAAATTTCTAATCTTCCTGCTCTTCCCTACTTCCCTCTCTTAATCAAATGACAGGTAGTGCAATATCTGAGTATAAGCATGTGTTATGACGCATTGGCATATTGTCTGCGTATGTATATTATATTGTCAGTTGGTTCTATTTATTTTTTGCACGCCCAGTCCTAGTAATATATTTTAATAAGTTATCTGATATTTTCTTAACACATCTTGTAGCCATGTTTTTCGTAGATTCTATGTCAAACTGACAGTGCAGAGGGCGCAAGATGGTGTTACATAAATTCATTCAAATAATTTTTAAGTTTAACCCTGCGATCTGGCGGCTATTTAACCTAATTTACCTATTACGGTGTTCCCTCCTTCTCACGACAGTTTGGCATGAGGTTCTAGTCGACACACCTTGACTAGACATCCACAATGATGGTTTATATTTTTGTTAGTCATATTCAATAAGTTATATTTTAATTACCATCGTATTTTAAAAAAATGTTGTAAGTATATTTTCATATAATGTGTTTGTGCTCCATACGAATTTTATGATTAACAACCGTAAACATTCGAAATGTAATTTACTTTTTGCTACAGATCTGATGATGATGTATCTAAACGCGTAATCTATATAAATGTGAATGTCTGTTCGGTGTACGTTTATCACGGCTGAACCACAAGACATAAAGAGCTAAGAATTTGTACAGTTTCTAATGTCTACCCGGGAAAGGCTTTAGGCACGGTTTTATGGCGATCGGATAGCTATTTATCTATATATATTAATGTGAATGTCTGTTCGGTGTACGCTTAACACGTCCGAACGACAAGACGCAGACACTTAAATATTTGTGCAGTTAGTAATTTATACCTAAGGAAGGTTTTAGGCACGGTTTTATAGCGATCTGATAGATATTTTGTAATTTGAAGAATATAACGCGAAATGCGCAACAGTAATTACTCTTTGAAAATTATATTTACTCTTTGAAAATGGTTTTATTGGTTGCAATGTTGCTTGAGGGTTGATAATGATAAAAGGGTGGAGGGATGGAAAGTTATTGGTGTATATAAAATTCTACGCGCGCGCGCGCGCGTGTGTGTGTGTGTGTGTGTGTGTGTGTGTGTGTGTGTGTGTTAATATTTCGCTCTGCAGTGAAAACTACAGAACGCAAACGAATGGTTTGTGTGTAATTGTCTGAAGTCTCCCGTTGTACACCATAGCAGTTCCATGCCAATAGCTATAAGGTGGTGGAAGATTTGGTGGTTGAAAGTCGTCAAATTAAAAAAAAAAAAAATTCAGACTGAAGGCCAGCGATGACGTTTGCGACTCTATAGCAAGGAGGTTACATACAGCGAAACGTGATGCCACAGACCATATATTTGGGCAATGCGTCCTAGAATGTCTTCAGCAATTTCTCTATAAGGATAAGCATACGAATAAGGAAATATGAGAATAAATAAAGCAGTAAAAAAGAAATTTCTTTTAATACATATATTTAAAAGAAAAGGTAGTGTATTTCATTCCATCCTTCAAAACTAGTCTCATAGCACACTACTGAAAGATAGGTTATCATAATCAACCAAGACGCTAGCGGAGCCGCGGATTTAAGCTAGTTACAAAATAAAAATAGTGCGACTAAGACATTCCATTTTTTATTTTATTTATTTATTTATTCATTTTATTTTATTTTATTTATTTATTTATTTATTTTGCCTGCTAGAAGAGACGGAGTTCGATGCCAGCCACGGTCAGGTAGCAGCAGAAGTGCAGGTGAGGTGTTGATTGCCAGTTCTCCAGGGGGAGCAAGTAGCAAGCAGCCTTTTCCATAGGATCTAACGTTCCCACCAGACAACCAAGAGCTACACAGTGCATGATAGTAACAACCATTATTCCAAAGGTACTAAACATAAGGAGAGGCATTGAATTAAAATTACTAACTTACTAGTTAGGTGCTTTAGATCACTCAGCTAACACGGCATTGTAGCCAAAACAACTACACGGACTGTCTTAAAGCACGTCTCCCTCCACACCAAATACTTTAATTCTGCCTCATGTTCCCAGTAAATTGCGTATCAAATTGATACGAGAGGCAGAATTTAAGTATGTGGTGTGGAGGGAGACGTGAATTAAGACAGTCTGTGTAGTTGTTTTGGCTACAGTGCCGTGTTAGCTGAGTGATCTAAGGCACGTAAATAGGAGGTCTCGGGTTCGAATCCCGGCCACGACACAAATTTTAATTCAGTGCCTCTCCTCTGGTATAATAGCTTTGATATAACGAGACAATGTTATTTCAAGGAATTGTATTATTTGTTGATAACCATTATTACATTTTAAAAAACTGTATGTTTTTATTAATACTACACTTTCTAAGTAATATTAGAATTTGTTAGTTTGCTAAAAATACGAGCCCCTGACTACCAATCAATTCTGTGAAAACCGCACATCACACTTTCCGTTTCCGCAATATTTGGGGTGCCGGCCGCGGTGGCCGAGGGGATTGAGGCGCTCCAGTCACGATCCGCACGGCCACTACGGTCGGGGGTTCGAATCCCCCCTCGGGCATGGATATTTGTGCCGTCTTTAGTTGTAAGTAGTTCATAAGTAGTTTGTAAGTTTAGGGACTGATGACCCCGTAGTTAAGTCCCATAGACTCTACAAACATTTGAACATTTTTTGAATATTTGCGGTGCAAGTGTTAGGTGATTCTCCCTGCATAGGCAGCCTGTGGGAGCGCGGTGGGTCGCCCAGTTCTCTAGAGTGGAGCCCCGGCTGGCGAGGTAAATGTGGCCGGTAATCGGGGCCTCGCCTGGGACCACCTGGCCACGAGTAGCGGCAGACGGATAGGCAGGCGCTAGACGGCGCGGCGCGAGTGAATCCGGCTATCGGCGCGCATCTGCGCATGTTGCACGTGGGCCGCGGCCGGCGCGGCGCGGCAGATCGTGTGCGCGTGATAGCATCACAGATGCTGGCCGCTCGCGCTCGGCCCTGGGCGTTTCCCACGCGCCGCGGCCGCGGGCGCGGGCGGCAGACACGGTCGTGCGGGCCCGCAGGTGGACCGTGAACGCCAGCGCTAATTTGCTCTGCCGCGCCGAGCCGGGGGAGGGGGGGGGCGGAGGCCGGCCGTTTTTCTGCTCTTCTTACGCCGACGTCGAGGGCACGCCGAGATCCTAGAGTCCGCTGCAGGCGGCCCCTCACCGCGTGTGCCTGCCGTAGGAAGAGCCTCGGAGAGCGAAAATAGGTTTGCTAGTCAAGAGGAAGAGTGGATACCGCCTACAGTGATGTTAAATGGTCAAATGTTTGTATAGTTTATGGGACTTAACTACGGTGTCATCAGTCCCTAAACTTACAAACTACTTATGAACTACTTACGAACTAGGACGGCACAAATATCCATGCCCGAGGGCGGATTCGAACCCCCGACCGTAGTGGCCGTGCAGACCGTGACTGGAGCGCCTCAGTCCCCTCGGCCACCGCGGCCGGCTCAGTGATGTTAGCCGGCCGCGGAGGCCGAGGGGACTAAGACGCTCCAGTCACGGTCTGCACGGCCACTACGGTCGAGGGTTCGAATCCCCCCTCGCGCATGGATATTTGTGCCGTCCTAGTTCGTAAGTAGTTCATAAGTACTTTGTAAGTTTAGGGACTCATGACCCCGTAGTTAAGTCCCTTAGACTATACAAACATTTGAACATTTTTTTGTCTGTGATGTTAGGGAAGACTGATGCAGCGCCGCCACACGGGTAATAGCTCCACCCCAGTTGATACGATAGGTAGTTAGCGGTACGATCACGTTTGTCTGTCTTGAACTAGGGTTACCATACGTCCTCTTTTTCCCGTACACGTCCTCTTTCTGAATGTGTCGGTCCAGAATTTATAAAATTTTACAAAATGTCCTCTTTTCCTAGAAAGAAAATTTATTTTTGTGTCATTGGCGACAACGGGTTTGTTGTGTTTTGCAGTTACAAACTGTCGCAACTATCACGCGCGTACACAGAGCGAAATTGCCGTTCACAATTTCGCTCTCCGCAGTTCCAAACGATTACGAACTTTTTTGAGAAGGAACCTAGTTGTCTATTCTGTATTCATTACCTTCTGCATTATGTTCTTTGGTGTTGATTTTGATACACTTTGCGGTTTAGGTTAAAGCTGTATTGTGTGTTCAAGATCGTAAATAGCTATTTGCTTCAAAATAAATGTTTGTTCGAATGTTTACAAACCTATCGGACCAAGCTGCGTGGTCATCAGTCTGTAGCTTACAAACTGCTTAAGCTAAGGTAAACTAAACTAAGGACAACACACACTCCCATGCACCAGGGAGGACTCGAACCTCCGACGGCGACCAACCACGCGCTCCGCAGCGAGGCGCCTTAGACCGCCCGGCTACTCCACCACGGCTCAAAATAAATTACTAACTTAAATACACATACAAAATGTCGAAAACAAAGTCAGTGTTAAATGATGTGCTCTTGGAGAAATACAAATTATTCAAGAGGGGAATATACAAACATGAAGCAGAATGGGGGGGAAAGCGTCACGGAAATGTTGCACGAATTGGGGTGGAAATCATTAAAAGAAAGACGTTATTCATTGCGGCGTGATCTGTTTGCGAAGTTTCAATCACCGACTTTTAGTTCTGAATGTGAAAATATTTTGCTAGCACCCACCTACTTAGGGAGACATGACCATCCCAATAAAATAAGAGAAATCAGATCGAAAACGGAACGATTTAGGTGTTCTTTCTTCCCGCGCGCTATTAGAGAATGGAACGGTAGAGAAAAGTTATGAAGGTGGTTAATGAACCCTCTGCCAGGCACTTAAATGTGATTTGCAGAGTATCGATGTAGATGTAGATGTAGAATGTTTGATTTGTACATATCCGTTGGAAACAAATGTTCAAATGTTTGTAAAGCTAGGTCATCCTAGGTCATCCTAGCAGCGCCTTTAACAAGCTTACCATTTCTTACACGCTTCATTGCCTCTTTCAATGATTCCTTGCTGCATTTAGGTCATCCTGTTTTCTTAACCGCAATCAACATTTTGGATTCAGACTTATACATGCACACAGTCTTACACAATAAATTCATTGAAACGTAATTAAAACATCAGTACAGCCACAAGGTTTAAGAGCAATCAACTCATATTCATTAATACAAAAGTATGACCTGCATGACACTTATTTAAACCGCAGGAAAAATTGTTACACAAACAGCATCCACTTCCGAGCCTCTGTTGTCGACAAAACAAAATGACCAAGCGGTTGTATTTCAACAGTCATTCCTGCACAGCTCGCTAAGGAAGTTATACCATACTGCATGTAGCACCAGTTATTTAGTTATCGGAGAAGTGCAAAATTTGTCATCTTAGACTCCCCGTCAACTTACCCGACCTTCCACTACCTATGTTCTAATAATCTTTCAATAAATACTTTTTCTTGATTTTAGAATTATGACATTATTACCCCAGGGGCATGGCGTAATTACCCCGGTACCAAGAGTAATGCCGCCACTGTGCATACTTTTATTAAATCTTCTTTTTTTTTTAAGTACAGTACCGAAACAGGTGTGCGACTGATAAAATATGTAATAAAGTAGTATTAGTTAATGAAGGTTTAATATTATTTTGTGAGAAAAAACAATTAAGGAGGCAAAAAAATCTGATTGCTTGAAGATGACGCCATTTCCCCAGTCTCCCGTACCACAGGGATTCAGACTGGATCCCACCTGCTTTTGAATCCAGGATGTGCAACGACCTAGCCAGAGGCGAAGTCTGGTGAGACCAGACGCTTCCCATCATCTTAATCAGAAGGAACTCACGACTCAGCTTACAGCACGTTGATCCTGTACGCCATCGTCATATTTATCTGTTCCTCTAGGTCCAGCTATTTGACCAAAGACTATAAACTACACTGCAAGACTTTCCAAAAATCATTGTTGTTAGGCTGGCATCCATTACTTCAAGGAAACAGCATTAGGGTGCAGTACATGTATTGTTCAAGGTGTGTTTAAGTTAGAATACGCCCAGCAAGACTTTCAAAATATTATACCAGGGAAATGAAACAAAGTAATTTGAAAATTTCATCGATAAGTAATTTAATCATAACAAAAATATGATTTAAGAATCACGAAAGAAGGTTGTATACGTGGAAGAGACCATGAGATACCGGAAGGTACCAGATAGACTTTATAATGGCAAGACAGATTTCGGAACCAGACTTCAAACTGTAAGACACACCCGGAGGCAGATATAGACTGACCATATTGGTCATGAATCGTAGGCTGAAACAGAAAAAACTGCAGAAAGGTACGAAAATAATTAGAAGGGACCTGGATAATTTAAGTAACCTGAAGTTCTTGAGAATTTCAAAGAGATTTTTAGGCAAAAATTAACAGAAACTGGAGGAAATAAACAGTGAAAGAGGAATGGTTAGCATTGAAAGATGAAATAGTTAAGGCAGCAGAGGACAAATTAGGTAGAAACGCAAGACCTACAAAAAATTCTTGGATATCAATTTAATTGATGAGAGGAGAAAATATAAAAATCCAGTAAATGAAACAAGCAAAATGACATTGACAGGAAGTGCAAACTAGCTAAGCAGGTCTGGATAGAAGCCACATGAAGTATGTAGAAGAATAGGCAGTAGATGAAGATGAAATAGGAGATACTTAAGTAACAGATGAATTAGAGCACTGAAAGACCTAAGTCAGAACAACGGCCCTGGAGTAAATGACATTTCCTCAGAGCTACTGAAGTCTCTGGGAGATTCAACCATGACAAAACTATTTCACCTGGAGAGTTCGATGTATGAGAGAGGGGAAATACCCCCAAACTTGAAAATAATAGAACCATCAGTTTAATAAGTCATGGTTGGAGAGTACTAAAGACAATTATTTACAGAAGAATGGAAAAGCTGGTACAAACCGAACTTACGTTTATTTGAAAAACTTAAATACGTAGTATATTTGTTCCACACTATTATTAATTTGCTTGTTATTAGCGGCGCGAGACAATACTCACTTTATGGCTAATCTTAGAAGATAGATTAAGGAAAGGTGAACCTACATTTCTAGCTGTTCTAGATTTGGAGAAAGCTTGTAACAACGTTGACTGGAATACACTCTTTCAGATCCTGAAGCAAGCAGGAGTAAATGTAGGGAGCGGAAGATTATTTACAATCTCGTACAGAAACCAAACAGCAGTTATCACAGTTGAAGGGTATAAAAAGGATGCAGTAGTCATGAAATTATTAAATTTGTACATTGATCAGGGTATAAAGGAAAGAAAGGAGAAATTTGGAGAAGAAATTAAAGTTCAGGGTGAATAAATAAAAACAATATGTTTCACCGATGATATTGTAATTCTGTCACAGACAGCAAAGGATCTGGAAGAGAATTTGAACGGAATGGACGGTGTGTTGAAAAGAGTGTACAAGACGAACATTGACAAGAGCAAAACAAGGGTAATGGCGTGCAGTCTAAGAAAATCAGGCGATGCTGAAGGAATTAGATTAGGTAACGAAACAATAAACGTGGTAGATGAGTATTGTTACTTGGGCAGTAACACAACATATGATGGACGCAGTACAGAGGAAATAATATGCAGAATGGGAATGGGAAGAAAAGCGTTTTTGAGAAAGGGAAATTTCTTTACATTGGCTATTAATTTAAATGTAAGGAAGTCCTTTATGAAGGCATTTGTGTGGAAAGTTGCCTTGTACGGGAGTGAAACATGGACGATCAACAGTGCGGACAGGAAGAGGATAGAGACTTTTGAAATATTTTGCTACAGAAGATTGCTGAAGATTAGGTGCGGGGATCGTGTAGCTAACGAGGAGGTACTGAATAGAGTTGGGAACAATAGGAATTTCCGGAATACCTTGACTAAAAGAAGAGATCGATTGGTAGGACACATTCCTAGACATTAGAAATCGTGAATTTAGCGTTGTAGGGAAGTGCATGAGTTAAAAATCGCAGAGGGAGACTACGGTAAGCAGATTCAAATGTATGTTGGTTGCCGTTTTTATGAGGAGATGACGAGACTTGTTCAGGATAAAATAGAGCAGAGACGTGGATCAAACCAGTACCCGGACTGTAGAACACAACAAAAACCAAGAACATATTTGATATCACTAGTTTGTTTAGCAGTATGACTACTGATTAAAATACAAACATACTTTGTGTTCAAAAATGTTTGTATAGTCTATGGGACTTAACTACGGGGTCATCAGTCCCTAAACTTACAAACTACTTATGAACTACTTACGAACTAGGACGGCACAAATATCCATGCCCGAGGGGGGATTCGAACCCCCGACCGTAGCGACCGTGCAGACCGTGACTGAAGCGCCTCAGTCTCCTCGGCCACCGCGGCCGGCATACTTTGTGGCTTTCTGCATTAATCTAAAGTGATTCCAGTACAATTCAATTGCAGTTTCAAAACAAGTATTACAACCAGTCTGACGGTCTACCTATGGGTTCTCCACTTAGTCCGTTGCTATTTGAGATCAAATACAAATGTCTGTAAAACTAAGGGACTTAATTACGTTAGTCTTCAGCAGCTAGGCTTACAAACTACTTTCACTTAAAGTAACTTATGCTAAGGACACCACAAAAACCTATGCCCGAGATGGGAATCGAACATCCAACGGCGAGAACTGCGCGCTCCGCAGCAAGGCGTCTTAGAACGCTCCACCATTCCACCGAGCTATTTCGGATCATGCATAATTTTGAGATGATTTTCATAAAGAAACAACCAATGAGTTAAAAATTAGAAACTGGTTCAGGTATGTGGATAATGTGTTAATGGACAGGTAGCACTAAATAACTGGCTACATTATTACACCATTTAAATTTCAAACACAAGAAAATTAAGTTCACAGTGGAACTAGGAGGATCTTCTATAAATTTATTGGATCTTATTATTGATATTAACACAAAAAGGCATTTAATACTTACAGGAAATCCATAATAAAAGAAACAGTTATCCCTGGTAGCTCACTGCACCCATATAGCCATAAACATGCAGCTTTCAATTCAATGGTGCATCGCCTCATAGTAGTTCCATTACCTAATTCTGCATTTCTAACAGAACTACAAACCAGAAGTAATATAGCATCCAATTATGGCTTTAGTTCTGTCCTGATTGACAGCATACTACATAACAGGGAAATCATATAAAATATACCACGTTTGATTTCTGGCCAACAAACCAAGTCAGTAGTTAATAAAACAGGTGTTTTCTCCAATATTTAGGAAAAATTTCAGTTTAACTAGCTGAAAAGTTAAAATATCGAAATTATACACCAACATTTTATAACACAAACAGCATATCAAAATATTTCTTCAATAGCAAAGAAAAAATTCAACCACTACCCAGAGTGGTGTGTATAAGATCACATGCTGACATTGTGGAAATATGGAGTTTGGTCAGTCTGGCAGGGCTGTCGCTATTAAATTATTAGAACATGAGAGAAGATGGCGGTTAAAAAGACAGCCTAATTTTCGCCGAACATCCGCTCACAGAAAACCATACTTACGATGTAGACTGTGAAATCTTACATTCTCTCAAGAAAATCAAAACGATGGCACTATTAGAAATACCGGAAATAAATAAATGTATGGTACAGGACGCCAGTTAAAACAGTCAAATTCAGTTTCCTTTTTCTCGCTCTACTAAAGTATGTTTTAGTTAGCAATTTTACGATTTTCAGTCATCTTTGAACCTTTTCAAATAAACATAATAATTTTATAATGTAGTAAATGTAATTCAGTGCCATTAAAATGTAACATTTTTCTGTGAACATGTTAATTTGTATCTTCTGTGTTAATAACATCTTTGTAAGTCGCACATGTGTCAGTGTAAGTGAGCGACATTCAGTTGTTACCTAATGGTGGACTAAACAACCAAAAGCCAGAAGTGTTGCGGGAAGAACGTTAAATTTATTCCAATAAATATAATGATAAATTGAATTTTTAATCATATATTATTTATTATTATTCCTGTGAGTAACGGATATTTTGGATAATTCCCCCTATGATTGCAAATACTGCTCCTATAGAAAGTACATAGTGGAAGTGTGCTACGTCAGGAATTTTCCATTTTGATATTTTTACACCTGTCTTATGTGAACACATTGCAGTTCCAATCCTGATTACGGTTGTGCTATTCAACTCGCACTATTTGCTATTGCAACAAAAAAGGCATCACTCCATAAATCTGTATAGTATTTTCAGAAATTTATTGCTGAATCATAATGGAATTTGCGGGATATACAAACTTATTTGAATCGTGGGATGTCGTTAACTTACTGTTTTCCTTGAATCTATTTTAAACTGAATTATTGCTTTGCTATTGAGAAAATGTTTCTTTCTTATTTTTACGATGAAGGGTTGGTAAGTCGCGCTTGGACTTGAGTTCTTGAACTGATAAATAAGAGCACTGTCCCGCCACGTTTCTATACAGTAAGTAAAGCGAACTAGTTTAAATAGGTATTTTTGGAAAGGGGGAAATATCACACACAGCTCAGACCAGTTCTACTACACTCTCTAGTCTCACAGTAGAGATAAATTTGACGGATCCCATGTCCGCTGGCTATACACTGTTTTTAATGTACACCTTTCCATTGTATTGTGCATCCTCGTGACGCTCTTAATATTAATCACCCTTCCTCTCATTGCAAACTTTCGATACTAAGTCTATCAAATGATGAAATGAGCTTATTATTTAATGGATGCAGTCACAATAGGAACAATGTTTCTACTATACAGAATGAAATTACATGCCAGTGCTATTATCAAATAATTCCTCCCCTATATCCCCTCCCCTATATCAGTTACTCATATTTTGGGATCCCCCAGAATAATAAATGAACCAAGATACTCGTTTGTTTGCCCTAATCAAAGCGTAGAAAATCAGAAACATATCCCTTTTTCAAAGTCTGTTTCTGTCAGTTTTACCTTCTTTTTATACACTGAAAGAAGAAAATAGTACACTTCCAAAGAGGTCGTCGTTTTTTATGTGATGAAGCAAAATGAAACATGGGGGATAGGACGAAATTGAGGAGCAAATCTCCATGGCCATGGTACGAGTCAGTACATCAAATTCTAACAAAGATAAAATTCAACGTGTAGCATTCCTGTTCACACGAAATAGTAAACATAACTAAAAACATTCAACAACGTAACACAGAAATTACCTTAATTTTTTTCCAGGATCTCCTCGACAGAATAGAAAGAGTGTGGCATGAGGGGAAACCGTTCATTTCGTACTCGAAACTGCGTGGATTACTGCTAAGAATTTTTAATTATATCCATAATGGACGTGAGGTCGTGGTTGTATACTTATTTATTTTGTCAAGTAGGCTTAACCACAGAGACCGTGTAAAAACACTAAATTATGACGCGTTTCAAGGGTCAAGCCTTCATCATCAGATAAACTACAAGAATCTTAAAACCTGTCTCAGGTTTTAAGATTCTTGTAAAGTTTATCTGATGATGAGGGCTTGACCCTCGAAATGCGTCATAATTTACTGTTTTACACGGTCTCTGTGGTTGAGCCTACTTGACAAAATAAATAAGAATTTTTAATTCTTGTGGAACCTTTCTTGAAAATGGATTCAGTAGAATAATGCAGGCCTTTCTGCAAAATGATCCAGTAGGTGTGTTGCAAATGCAGATTCGAATTCTGCCTGGTGTTAAATGAATACAAAATGCTAACAAATGGGGATATTATTAACAACAAACGATATTGGAGAAAATGTGTATTGAGATGACAAAGTCAGAATTCCAGGCTACCGGGGTGGACAAAGGGTTCGTGAACTTACACCACATATTGTTACAAGCGCCATATTCTGAGCGATAAATACCCATTAAGAATGAGAGGAGTTACTCCCAAAAAACAAAAAAATAAAATAATAATAATAATAATAAAATAAAAAATTAAAAAAAAGGGTGAAAATAAGTGAAGTAGAATATTTTTCGTGTTAAACTGTTGATGGTGGTGGTCTTCAGTCCGCTGACTGGTTTGATGCAGCTCCCCATGCTACTCTGTCACGTGCAAGACTCTTCATCTGAGAATAAGAATGACAACCTATAACGTTTTGAATATGCTTACTGTTTTCGTCCCTCGGTCTCTCTCTACGATTTTTAACCTACACACTTCCTTCTAACGTTAAGTTGACGATTCCTTGATATCTCAGAACGTGTCCTACTAACTTATCCCTTCTCTTAGGGTATTACAGTAACTCCTTTTCTCCAAAATTTCGTTGAACGCCTCGTCATTAGTTATGTGATCTACCTATCTAAACTTTATCATTCATCTGTAGCACCACATTTCAAAACCTTCTATCATATTTTAGTCTGAACTCCTTATCGTCTACGTTTTACTCCCAATTTCATTCTTTAGAAACGCTTTTCTTCCCATAACCATTCTGTATTTTCTTAATTTTAAAACTTTACTTCTGGCACCAGAAGTTATATTGCTACCCAAATAACAAAACTCATCTACTACTTTTATTGTCTCATTGCCCAATGTTATTGCTTCAGCATCGCTTGATTTTCTGACATTCCATTACATTACCCTTGTTTTACTCTTTTCAAGACAATATCAGTTCCATTCAATTGATCTTCCAGATCCTTTGCTGTCTCTGACAGAATTACTATGTCATCGGCAAACCGCGTCGATGAAATTTAATTCTCTCTCCAAATTTCTTCTTGTATTCCTTTACAGCTTGCGCAATGTTCATATTTAACCACTGCGTCCCGTTTACGCCCTTCGACTCTAATAACTGCTGTCTACTTTCTGTGCAATAAAACTTCACAATGAATGATTGTATTCCAGTCAACATTGTCCAAATCTTTCTCTAGATCCACAAATTATAAAAACGTAGGTTTGCCTTTCGTTGACCTATCTTCTTAGATTGCTCGTAATGTGAGTTTTGCCTCCCGTGTTCCTACATTCCTCCTAAATCCAGGTCCGATTCCACCATTTTTTCCATTCGTTTCTAAATATGATGGTTACCTGGCATTTTAGGCCAATGGAGAGCGATCTGTTTAGTTGTTAATATACATTCTTTATATTGTTAAGCCAAGATCGCTGATGTAATGTATTTATTTTCCTTGACAAGTTTCAATGACTGAAATTATCACATTCAGAATGTCTAACAAGGTCTTCACTGGAAAATTATACAAATTTGGTTACCATCTCTAGTGACTTTTGTATACAAATTAAATTAATTCATTAAATTTACAATATTTGTAACATACCTTAGGAGCACACGTGAAATAAAAAGTTTCTCGTCCAGATATAAAGTAAATAAACAAGCATGGTCAACATGTTAAAAAGAAATAAAAACAGTAACAAAAGGGTTCTTCAAATTTAATTAAAAGGTGAAATGTGACTATTTCTGACGTAAGTGTAAGACAGACTGATACAAGAAACATTTCGTTGGCCTGTTGTTAAGCGTTTTCTCGAGTCCATATTCGCTTAATACATTTCATTCTCGTCTCTTTTCTATTGCCGAGATCAACTCCCACATCACAATGAAGTTTTACTCTCACTTCACTGAATAATTTCTTTCATCTCCTCATCTCTTTATTCGATCTCCTCATCATTGGCAGAGGTGATTGGCATATGAACTTGTACTATGGTGGTCGGCGCTGGCTTCGTGTCTTTTTTGCTATGATAATGCGTTCATAGTAACTTACCCGCATTCCTATTTTCTTATTCATTATCAGACCTACTCCTGCGTACCACCAACAGATTTTTATTTATTAATCTGTATTCACTTGGCCAGAAATCCCGTTTATCCTGCCACCGAACTTAACTAATCCCTACCGTACATAATTTTAACCTATTCATTTATATTTTCAAATTTTCTAACTTACCTCCCCGATTAACGGTTAGAAGATGCCACGCTCCGTTTTGTTTTCTTGATAACGACATCCTCCTGAGTAGTCGCCGCCCGGAAATCCGAATGGGGGACTGTTTTACTTCCGGAATATTTTACCCAAGAAGACGCCAGCTGCATGCGCTCCGGATAACTGTAGTTTACCCCTGCTTTTATCCGTTCGCAGTAACTGCATGGCAATGCCACGTAAGATGAAGTTAACAGGTCAGCTCAATCAATCATCCACGCTGTTGCCCCTGTAACTTCAAAAACTTCACAGACACCCCTCCGCTGTGATTGCACCTACGGCACAGCTATCTGTATCGTTGCGACATGCAAGCTACCCTCTCCTTGGCAGTGTCTATGATTCCTGAGAGTGGCGTGTTAAACTATAATTTATATTAGATTCTGTTTTAATGTTAAACAAAGCAGCTTTCTGGCCGTGGGTTTTACACGACATATTTATACCTGAACGCGTAAGAATGTCGGCTGTTGAGTGTCACATACGAATTGTCCATTTTTGTTGACGTTTGTGTTGAAAACTGTAAGAACTGAGTCTAACTGGATTTAGCACGAAATTAATTTATACCTGCCATGGAGCTGTATCTTAACTGCATTATTTGATACTGTATCAATAATGCAAACAACATCCTCTACAACAAAGTTGATTTTTTTTAGGAAAACAAAAATATTTTACAATTACCTGTTGCACTAGAAGAAAAAGCATCAATCCCAGTACAGACCTCTGGGACACTACGCCCCCCCCATCCCCCGCCCCTCATTCTTTCAACTGTTCCCCACAGTGAGTGCATATCACGAATAATCAGCACTGCAGAGAATTACTTTCTGCTGTCTGTTATTGAAGTAAGAGGTGAACAATACGTCACCTATACCCCTTGTACGATAATGTTCAACTTCTGCAACAATAATGTGATCAACACAATCACATATTTAAAGCGAAGATTACATCTAGCGTTCACAGCCTCTTAGTTACTTAATCCAGGGTCTCACAGTGAACGGAGACTAAATTATTTTCGTTAAAATTTACAGCTAGGAAAACTTACTGTAGGACTACGAGCAGACCCACCTCTAGCCCTTCTTCCACTCGCGTCAGACCATCTACAGGCACGGCTCGACTAATGTCGTCAGAGAAGAACTTTGAATGTGTAATTGGAAGGCTCTGGTTTTCAGCGAAGAAAGCTGGTTCTGCCTGCATCAAGTGAAGATGATGTATACTTGCCGAGCGCTGTCTCGTAGAGTGTATTCGTCCAAGACATACGAGCCCTATCCCAGGCCTTATGTTCTGGAGTGCGATAAGCTACAACTCTTCTTCACTCTTGGTGATTGAGGAGGGATTGCTGACAACGCTCGGTACTTGCAGTATATTATAAGACCCGTTCTTTCTCCATTCTGGCAACAGGATTTTGATGTGTTGTTCCAACAGGATACTGTTCGCCAGCACACTTCGTGTGAAAGTCATAATGGTCTGCAAAATGTGCAGCAACTTCCCCATCCAGCACCATCTCCTGGTCTCCAATCGAGGATGTGTTGAATCTAAGGGGACGACTAGTGGCATGTAATACTAGTTAGTCCTCAAGTCTAGTACAATTACGTGATGTCAAGGAGGCGAGGAATAACGTATCTCGAGACGGTATTCATCGCCTGCTCCTACATTTCCGCCCGTGGAAGCTACAGCAAGTACTAATAAGGATATTTCAGCATGGATCGACATTACCGCTTGAGATCTTGATCTGTGAATGTAATCATTTCATATGGTTCAACGATAAATCTTGAGTGAATTGGAAGACAAAGAGGTGACATAATCTTTTATTTCCGGCAGTACATTCACTGCACAAATGTTTGTGTTCGAAATGTTCAAATATTTGTAAACATGATAAACCTTTATGTTTGTAAACCTAGTGGCAATCATTGTCATTTGAAACTCTTCTGTTGGTCCGTGTTTGCGTGACAGATGTGGGTTTGTGGATCCGCCTTAATGAAAAACACTTGTTATTTCTATACCCAAACTAGTTTTGGCGGAGAACCCGCCGTCCTGAGTGGGTTTTGTACCGCGAGTCACGACACACGCAAAAATACCGTAATTAAAAAAAAAAAACTGCCAGAGATTGAATATGTTTCCTTGTGACCTGAGTACGTTCTATCAAGCTCATTCAGAGAGCCGACCAACCATCGTGAGTACGATTTCATATTGACACAGCCTAATAGCGACACCCTCACAAAACGCAATAACAGCTAAAAATAAAAACAAAACCGACACGTAAACACGCTAAAAAACATAATAGTAACTATTAACAATAGCAGGCGCTCATACTGCAACAAATGACATGCTGTAGGCCTACACCGTATAAAAAAGGCAGACAACGGTGTGGAAGTGCAAAATAGACTAATGATGAGAGATACGGAAATGAATGTTTATATAGTGATACAACAAAAAGAAGTGTACACCTTATACTGCAATATGTTTTACAGTTTTGTAGATAAGTCCTTTTGCTCTGAGGATGGCGGGTTCTCCATCGAAACTAGTTTGGGTATTTAAAAAACGCGCCCTGCATTTAATAAATCAAAGAAAACTGCCATTGGCCAGCGATAAAGGAAAATTGCTCTTAATAAAGATTGTGACATAGTTAGGCGCGTTGACTATAGGTGTACGTTACGTACGGGTAATGTTACATAAAAATGTTGCAACACTACCTACGCAGAAATTACAAACGTTAAACTAAAATAACTATCAATGTACCTAGATCAGTGTGACAGTAAAGATTTTTGTCCAAAATTTCATAGATATTTCGAAGTGCACATGTTACTTTTTCAGTTAGTGTAGCCGAAGACAATCGTATCTAACATTTATTGTAGTTCCCCAGTGGTGACTGTGCTACTCATCGCAAGGCTAACATATCTTCTGTGATCCGATTATATATATAATTTTGGATAATCGCCGTCTTATGAAAAATACAACTATGTAGGTGAAGCTCAAACGAAAAAATCTCTGTAAATACAAAATTTCATCGAAATCGTTAGAGGCGTTTCCGAGACAGCTACAAGAATTGCTCATTTAAAGATATAATATTTCCGGAATAAATGCATCGCGTGTATGCAACTCAAATAACTTTAATGGAAAAAAATTAAAAATAAATGAAAACGACAGTATTTCTGAAAAGTATAAGCTGGGAGCTAGTCAAACCTCAAATTGAGAGATGTATTCCGACACTGCTCCCCACCATTACATTAGACGTGTGGAAGAGACCTCTTCGACATTCCTGAACCGAAAATACCTGCATCACCTCTGCAAGTGTCTTCAAATGTTGTAAAAAGATGCGGAATTTGTCCCAGGACAAGAAATAAATTATCTCCAAAACCATATCAAAAATATCAATCTTTTACACGCAAGAAACATACCTGTGAAGTATGTACTAAGTGTTTTTAATCTTATATGTTTGTCATTCAAATTTCTTAATATGCAGCAATAATGTGTACAACGAGGTGCTTTTGTGAAATGAAATACATTTTTTACATCTTTACCATCAAAATTAACAACAGATAAAAATGCAGCCCTCGGTCGCAAAAATAAAATTATTTAACATGGTTTCGGCAACAACTACGGATTGCCTTCATCAGAAATTATAAATTAAAACAAGTCACATAATAAAAGTTACAACTCAGCTGTAAAACTTACATCACAAAATTTAAATTGTGGCTAGCTCTTTCTAGGAAAAAAAAATTAAAGTTTGTGACGTAATCTTTACAGATGAGCTGTAACTTTTTTTATCTCATTTTAATTTATAATTTTGATGAAGGCAATCGTAGTTATTGCCGAAACCAGGTTAAATAATTTTATTTTTGCTACTGGGGGCTGCATTTTTATCCTTTGACGTTGTATCGGTCACTAATAATAGCAGCTATATAAAAATTAACTTTCATTTTCAATTAAACCTTTCTTTGTTTCCTGAAGAATATTCTCAATGTTGTTAAAACAAAATAAAAATATAAAATTTAATTTATTTTCAATATATCAGTATGACAACACCTGTAATCCACGCGACTAACCTTGTCACACTTTTGGACTTGCCTAACGGAGGGTTAAATTAATCTTACAGAAAGCACGTTTCACAGACATACCCACGCGCGAGGGAAGATTCCAACCTCCAGCGAGAGCGGCCGCCCAGTCTGTAGCATGACGCCTTAGACCGTGCGGCTACTCCCGTGCGGCGAATGCTTGTGTATTACTCAGAATCTGAAATCGGTTCTAATGGCATCTATTTTTGCGTTTGCTCACAATGCAGAAGGTGATTATTCTATTCACCAATGCACAACCGTGTAATTTATAATTGAATGACCTTAGTGCCATTTGCCACATAAAGTTTAAGATTCTTAGATGATTACATCATGATACGACAATAATTAACGTGTTAATTAGTACCTGCAGTAACACAAGTTGATGAGCTCTGTTAACTCATGTCATTCTGAGTGCTTTAACGCTGACCAGACCAAAGAAGGAAACAAGTTGCAGCGAAACGTCCTTCAGATTTCCTTAGTACTTTGAGCCCAAGGGCATCGAACGGTAGTTCCGCCTGGTGACGATGATGGATGCAAGAACAACTGTACAGTGGCTGTCAGAAGACAGGAAACCATTTATTTACCCCTCTGTTTTTTTCCTCAGTGTTTCATCTGTGAAAGTCAGCATACTCCAACTGTACTATCACTTAGACTGAATAAGTACGCGATGTCCTAGTTGATTTCATCTGTATTGAAATCAAAGAAGAAAAAATAATATAACTTCATAATTATGTATACCAAAACAAAAAGGCTCCAGGCAAATGTCAGGACAGTTCTTTGAGAGAACATAGTCGATTTCCTTCCCCATCTTTTCTACATGAAACATTATTGTTTGTATGATTGTGCTGCAAAGTAGGACATCCGTTTGCGATGAAACTACGCCCGCGAAATTTCCTAGCCCTAAAACAAACACAGCACGCCACATGGTTCAATATCATGAGGCCATAAACGATGTCACGCTACCTAATAAATTGCCTAGATTTAGTTGTCCTTTTTTTCAGAATGAGAGCACTTATCTGTAATGTCAAACGGTCAAACGTTTGCCAAAATTTTGTCGCTAAATTCCTGCTCGAAATGGTGAAAGGAAAAATGTTTACCGCATCCCGTGTAAGTGCCAACTTAGGCAACATAATTCGAAAAGTGTGCGGTTCTTCCTGGGGAGCAAGTGCAACTAGGCCCTACTATACGCTGCTCGGCTCTAAGTTTAGTTTACTGCGGAGTATTGTGCCTCCGTCTGGATGAACGGTCCTCATGTGAAGAGAATAGATGTTAAATGACACAATGTGTATGATCACGGATACGATCAAATCAACTCCAACTCAATGGTTGCTTGTACTAAGCCGTATTCCTCCACACCACCTTTGTAGAGGCCCTGCTCTGGTGAATGCATACAATAAGATCCAGAATAATCAAACCAGCCGCGGTGGCCAAGGGGACTGAGGCGCTCCAGTCACGGTCTGCACGACCACTACGGTCGGGGGTTCGAATCCCCCCTCGGTCATGGATATTTGTGCCGTCCTTAGTATTAGTTAATTCATAAGTAGTTTGTAAGTTTAGGGACTGATGACCTCGTAGTTAAGTCCCATAAACTATACAAACATTTGAACATTTTTTGAACAGAATAATCAAAGATTGCTCATTCATGAGGCTATTCCCCCACCTACATACAGATAGAGTTAATTCAAGACGTACCTATCTGTATGGCGGAGAACCTTTTAGCCAACAATTTCAATCTGACTGAGAACAAGTTTAATGAATGGCGACAATTTGCTCCAGCATAATCTTTAGATTTGCCATGCATCACCCGGAACGTACTTGGCTTTGAACAACCTCGGAAAGTATGGTCAAAGTCAAACTGGATCCGTACTAACCATGATGTGTGTGTGCAGATCTGCCGTATAAATCGTGGAAAAATCCATCAACCTGCTGCGACTGCGGTGCTGAAAGGCAAACTGTGCAGTACATCACATAATAATGCCCACTGAGACGTTTCAAAGGAGAAACAAATGAATCTTTCCTGGAGACGCCACAAGCGATTACCTACGTAAATAATGTAGATATTAATCTGATCATGTACATGCATTTGATAACTAAATAAATAATAGACAAGACGTTTTAATGTAGTCGTTGATAGTACTATCTCTTCAGGGTGTTTCAGGAGGAATAGCAAGGAGTCTGGATGGTGGTAATGCAGTCGAAATGCTATCTATATAAAACCCATAAAACATATGTCCTTCCGATCTGAATTTTCAAACTACTAACTGGTAGGTTGCCGTGTGACAGCCGATATTTCGACAGGATCACACCCTGCCAATAGCAAGGCACAACTGCACTCAGGAAGCAATGTGCAAGTGAATTTAATACTTCGGTTTGCAAAGAGTAAACAAGGAAAATAACACACACAGTGCAAGTAACTGCAGAGTCAAAACAACCAAAGACGACCAAAATCAGAAATATCTATTAATCAACAGCTTTATCTTTCGTCAAAAAACAGAGGGACAGGATTAAAGTTGAATCACCTGCTGATTAATAGTCACTATCGATATTTGTGATGTTGGTCATCTTAGGTTGTTTCGACTCTGCGGTTACTTGCAGTGTGTGTGATACCTTCCTTGTTTACCCTTTGCAAACCGAGGTATTAATTTGCTTGCACATTGTCCTTGAGTGCAGTTGTGCATTGCGAACGGCCAGGTGTGCTCCTGTCTAAATATCGGCGGTGGCCGACGACGTCACCCGGCAGCATACATACCAATAAGTTGTCTGAAACTGTATCTATGTTTATTGAATACAGAGATGCAGCGTATTTATCGAATGTCAGCAAGAGAGCGTTAATGCTCAACTAGTGATATTGTTTACACTAAAGTTTTAATTTTGGCTTATTGACCACGTTAGCTGTAGCGTGTAAACACGTCGCACTTATTTGCACATCCTGAGTATTTTTCTAATGAAAACGCTGATTCTTCTTCTAAAGAAAACGGCAAGCCATTTCCTAACCACAGACTACCAGATTCAAGAGTGTTCAGTTGTGTGTTCAATATACTGTTCGCTACTGGTACACTGCCCAGCACTCACGTTGCATATGGACGTGTACATCAACCGACAATGGAGGCAGCCCGTAGACCTACAACAAGAGCACGTAGGATTCTGCCCGTACAGGATGACAGTTATTGAACTACATGTAAGGAAAGGTAAATTAGATACAAACTACGGCTTGGACACGCATTATTCAACAAGTAAACGTCACTACAGACATTCCGGTTTAGGTTATGATATGTTCAATACGCCGATGATGTGGTGCAGACGAAAATTGAAGCCGGCCGCGGTGGCCGAGGGGACTGAGGCGCTCCAGTCACGGTCTGCACGGCCACTACGGTCGGGGGTTCGAATCCCCCCTCGGGCATGGGTATTTGTGCCTTCCTTAGTTGTAAGTAGTTCATAAGTAGTTTGTAAGTTTACGGACTGATGACCCCGTAGTTAAGTCCCATAGACTCTCTAAACATTTGAACATTTTTTCGAATATTGAAATTCTGCATGACCCACTGAAGTGACGGAAATTTGAAGCTGCCAATTATCTCCTGTATGGCTGTTTCCAACTCAGCCGTGTGTTAGGGGCGCCTTGTTTTTAATATAACCCAACAAAGAGTCACGTGTGTGCTGACCTGGAGAATAAAGCCTCTATTGGCCACTTTATTCTCTTTGTTGGACTATATTAAAAATAATGCGCCCCAACACACTGCTGAATTGGAAACGGCCATTTAGGAGACCATCGTCAGCTTCATTTTCCCGTCACTTCAGCGGGTCATGAAGAATTTCGCAATTCGTCTGCGCTATCTCACCGACGTGGAAAGTTGACATACTGAATATACCAGTGGCCTCTGGATACCCCAGGATGATGATGCGGTCCCCAAGTGTTCCTCCAAGACGTGGGCAGGCGCACCGTCTTTCATGAACCACATCTTGTCGAAATCAGGGTCACATTGGATCATCTTCCAACACCTTCACGATTCATTCGTTAATCACTGTGTTTTCAAGTAATATTGCAGCAATTATTCTATGGCGCACACATTCACACGTTGAGGGTGAAGAGAGCTCCCGTTGGTAAAAAATGTTCTACTGTTTGTAAATCTATGGGACTTAACTACTCTGGTTATCGCTCCCTAGGCTTACAAAATACTTAAACTAAGTTAAGGACAAACACACACACACACACACACACACACAGATATATATATATATATATATATATATATATATATATATATATATATATATATATATATAATCATGTTTTGAGGTTATTTTTTGCACATTTGGCCACAAAAATGAATGGTTCACACATGCATGGATTTTATCAGCTGGTGGCTAAGACTGGAATAATTCGTCGGAAGTCCCCATTGAGGATTACCAGAGCTCATCCCAGTGTTTTTCCTGTTAAATTAATGAAAGCACGTTAAGTGCCTCGATGGCTTTCTCGTGAGCCATGGTACACCACAAACTGGAAGCATTTTGCCCCTTTCGTTCGTGTTTGTAAATATTCTTCCTCACCTTGCTACCTTTTAGTCTGGCAGGTGATGACTCAGGATCTAATTTTACGCCCTTGTATAATGAAAGCAGATGTCATTCCTTAGCTTACATTTGTTTTACCATAAGCAACATCTCTCATTCACCGCTTCCAATGCTCGGTGAATGTGTCTGACACTGACACGCAATCCCAAGTACAAAACAATTAAAAGAAATTACTACGCGCTCCGGGCATGCGGAGCGAGGTGAGACGTTGTTATGGACAGTTCACGCACATTGAAATCACAGTTTTTTCGGTACCAAATTATTTTGCTCGACGCAGAAGGCATGCATGCAATTCAGTATGTACTTGACCAGGAGGGGGACATGGAAGTGCATTCTGGGTCAACCATTAAGAGAAATTGGCTCAAATTGACATTTTTTATAACATTTATCACTCAAAGTATCCTTTCAGCAATCCACGACATTAATATTCTATTCGTAAAATAAAAGTCCATGCTTGGAGTCACAATGTGACGTAATTCTCATATTTGAGCGAGGAGAGGAGTGTCAAGAGGTGCCTCTAACGACTAACTCTCGAGACCTTCAGAGATAAATTTAACTATTGGGCATAAAATTCGTTAAAGGATTCATAATAAGGTACTGTTGGAGATGGTCTGAGACAAGCCTAAAGCGGAATGTAAAGAAACCACTTGGCCCAACGTCAACACGTGTTCGTGATGGTAATACCAGAACGTTTCTGTTCATTAATACGGCCCGACGTTACTTCCGTAAAATAATTAATAGCTTACACAGAGACTTAGACTGTATGAAATGGTAATCGAGAACCTAAAAGGGCTTTCGAGAACATGGTGGTCTGAGATCGATCCACTCACACATAGCTCACAAACATATATAAAACATATGTACAACATTTAAAATGTCTGCTCCAAAAATGTGCCGAGCAGACGAATCCTACTGGCATCCCGTACCTAACATACCGACCTAATACTCAACATAGGCGAATCTTTGCATAAACGAACAAAGCATTCACTTTGAACGAAGCAGGAGCGCAGCGCGCAGCAAGTTAACTCACCCAAGTCTCAGACGGAAAGTGGAGTCTTCCTTCCCGCTAACGGCCGACGGCCAGCGGTCGGCTAGGAAATATGAAAGGGAGTTGCCAAACTCCTGAGGTGGAACGTTCTGTGGGGTAGACTGAAATAGCATGTCTCTGACCTGCTCCAACAATTATTTAGTTAAGTTGGTAGTGGAAGCATGATTAAGTCGGAACTTCTCTGGCGACTGCCGGAGGGAATTTGAATGCAGTAAACTACTAAATCCTTCGTGACTATCCGACTAACAATGGATGGGGAGCGCGGTGAGTAGGTAGCGAACTACCTCATCAAGGTACATTAATTAAATAAAACAGATGAATCTTGACCTTCCTTCACCTATGGCACAGGCAAGAAAAAAACAAAACTAAATTAGGTGACTAAGTATCCACCTGCACATATGTTAACGTTGAGTAATTGGATAAAATAATCATTTTCGATTATTTTACATAGTTTGATCACCTGCGCTCGAACACTTGCTTTGCTTATGTTTGTAAGGGTAGAAACCTTTAATTAAAATTTTTAGTCAGCTGAAAAATTTGCACTCACTAAGTTTTTATAAATAATTGACCAAGCATAGTGTAATTGTGGTATTTCTAATTTGTTTAGGGAAATTATTCTTTTATATTTTTATTATGGAATTAAGAATAGAGGCTGTCATTTTGGTTTCTGGTGTCAATATGTTTTAGGTACTCTGAGACCTGAATATTTGTGTAGAACTGCTGGTCAGTCAAAGAGGTGTACTACTGCGCACCACTTTGTGGAGTACCAAGGAACTTCCATGAGGATATTAATGGACTTTGTAAATAAGTAACCAAGTAACTGTATTCTTTTACCAAATATTGTAAAGTTTACATGTATTTCATTTATTTTAAATACAAAGAGTTAAGTGTGTGTAAAAGATCTTTATTATGTGATACTATATGGTTTCTGGAATCAATAGTTGGAATTCATTAAGACAGATATGGTACGGATTTTGAAAGAGGTCTTGGCTGACGAAAATCAGCGGACAATAAAATTACAAATTCGTCTTCTGCCAACTAAAACGAGATCCCTAAATGTTACGCGAAGGATTTTCTTGCCCTGCAATGTCAACCAGCAAATTAAATGTTGCTGCAATTCCTGAGGTGGTGATGAGCTATGTTCTTTGGGCAGTGGCAGCTCGTTAATATAAATTTAAGGTGTTCACAAACTGAAAAGTCTTAAATAGTGTCAGCGGTAAAATTCCCGAAATGCCGACACTTGCGTTGCGCGGAATGTTGGCAACAGTCGTGAACTCATGGGAATGAAGGCGACCAATAGTGGAAAGTTTCAAATAGTCAATGAAATTATAGGGTTCGTTCAAAGAGCTGCAGGACTGCAGCTTCCTGCAACTTCCTGCAGCAGCAAAGCAGACAATACTGCGCATGCGCGGTACCGATGACGTCAGTCAGGCTGCAGGAGGAAATTTTCCCTGCAGCTCATGCAGCCAGCAAGCTGCAGGAAGCTGTAGCCGGGAGCTTCCTTGAACAGCCGGTAGGCTGCAGGAAGGTGCAGGATTGCTCTTTGAACACGAATTTCCGTACTGCGCATGCCCGGTTGCAGCCCTGCAGCTCTTTGAACGAACCCATAGACAGCGGCAGCTGTTTTCTGTTCATATTACACAAGCAATGTAGCTAAGTTGTCCGGTCAAGAAATCAATAAGCCTAATTCTCTTTTATCATAGCATTCTGAATTCGCGGCTTATTTGGGGAAATTAATTTTTGCTGTTCCTGCTGTAAGGCTGACACGTTCTCGATGTAACATTGTAAATAAGTCAAAAATTTTCGTTTAACAGAGCACTCATTCTATCAACCGACTGGCTAACAAAATTCCCTGGAAGAAAGTACTGTTGCCAACATTTGCCTGAACTACGCATCTGTCGGCTATTCTGGAATCAAGCCGTGTCAGCTATATAACAGTTATCATTATTAAGTGTTGCGGATACTGCCAACAACAATAATAATAATAATAATAATATACAACTCTTTGTCTGGTGACAGAAATGTTTTCATGGCACGTCGTTGCTTTGTACATAATGAGTACATTTTATGGTTAAATGGATCTTGTTATGCATCACGAGACCCAGCGCCATTACTTTACATTTCTGACGTGAACGCATTTAGTGATTTTTAGCAGTTATTTGCGATGAGATTTCGGTAAAACTTAAGTTTACGCGTCTACGACTAGCGTTTGCTGTTGCTAGGTTGGTAACGGCAGAGCAACCAATCAGGAGTCGCGATGCCGCGGCCAATAAGAAAGAGCGTTACAATTGCACTATGTAGACAAATCGAAGCGGTGTGTGTAAAGGTTATAGACGACCAGTCATCATTTTAACTATAACACCATAAATTTGATAGAAGTTCGCTTCTAAAAATGTAAGACACGCGCTTTCTTTCGTGCCTTTAAGTGCGACATGAAACTTCATTTTAAGTTTATTTAAAAAAAAAAAAAAAAAAAAAAAAAAAAAAAAAAAAAAAAAAAAAAAAAAAAAAAAAACTCACGGATGCAGAAAAGAAAGTAATGAAATACGCAATCTTATTGGCGGGCATAACTCCTGATTGATCGTTATCAACCTAGCGACCACGAACGCTAGCCGTAGATGCGTAAACTTAAGTTTCAATACTAAGTGAAAGAACACTAACCCTTCTTGGGTACAAAAGGTTGAGAAACGTTCATAACATTAAGGAAATGGGTTAAATTGTACGACGCTTCTCGCCGGGCTTCAGTGGTTATGTTCGCACCAATGGTAATGACGGCAACTCAGATGACCAATAAAGGTTTTTTCGTGACAACTTCAATTAAAACGAAAATTATTTTTTTTTTCTGAACGGACAAGAACCTTTCAACCATAGAGCAGTACTAATTTTGCTGCGAGTAAAACGAGCAAGCAATAACATATACTCTGTAGCTCGTGAAAAAATATTAACGCAATTCTACATTTCATTGTTCATCTTTTGCCAACATAAGCACTGGAGCTCGGCGAGAAGCGTCGTAAAATTTTACCAGGAAATGTGAAGTTTTAGGTTTCATTATGTCACTTATAACTTGGACTAGTGATGCATAACACCGTCCAAATGAATGGTAGTTTATGTGCATTGGGCTGCTGCTTGATGTGTTATATTGGTAGCGGCGTATTGAATGACGGTAGCCAATAAGAAATGGCTTTACATTTTACGCTTTGTAAATAGATCGGCGTTGCGTATGTCAATGTTTTATGACTAGCATACTGCACATTAGTGACAATATCTAAGAACAATTACACATTCCACTTTCGCTGCAGAATAAAATATAACTGGAGAAAAAGTTTAAAAAGTACACCGAGAAGCAGTCACTACATGGGTGTAACTGTTTTAATTTGGCTGAAAAGTCTCTTTTAATTGACAACGAATTGAAGTTATTACTGAATAAATATGGTCACTTTACCTTAAACAAACCATTACCGCATGTAAAGAATGGTTCTCGATAAACTTTTCCGATTTTCGATCTGCTTGCAATTAGTATTCCATCAGAAATAATTACTGCGTCAAATTTATAGCATCTGTAAATAATGGAAATTTACGCCAATTTCACAAAGGCATAAAAGAAACAATATTATTGACTGCATTCACCTCCTGTCATTCATCGCGCCGGTAGCAACATATCGTGTCCAGATGCAGCATAATGCACGTAAATTACATTTTAGGGCAAACAAACATTAATGAAGTATTTATCACTCACCAAAAGAAGCAGACAATCGGCACATTTCTTGTACTCTCCCATAATTGATTTAGTCACATTCTGAATCACCAGATCCGGTCTGGGAGACTCTAATTCCTTTGCAGCCAACTTGTCCTTGTAATTTAGTTTTCTGTTAGCACATAAAATAGATTCAACAGAATTCATGTTGACACTACTCACAAAGCCGGTTCACCGTTTCAAGTTCGTACTGACACCTTCGTAATAAATACCAACTTCAAACTAAACTGGAAATGATTACATTCAATTAGCAACGTCTACCAACATTCTCACTTGATGAGAGGTAATAGAAACTCCTTTGCTTTGGTAAAAAAGATTAAAAGACTATAGAATTCACAGGCTCATACACTATAAAGCATTCAGAATTCTAAAAAAAAAAAAAAAATATTTTCATCAGTAGACCTGTAGCATGTACTAGTGTGGGATCTAGCTTTATTATACAGTGAGTCAATTGCATACCTGAAAAATATGTTACCATCTTGCGGGATTCTTCCAAACGGGAAAAATAGTTTGACGCAATGTGCTGCTATCTAGTGGCAATGACGTAAACTTACGGTTAAATGTTACGGGGCAGCTGAGCACACGGAATCTGTGCGCATTGTTCATCAAAGCCCTCTGTATTTCACCCGTAAGGCTAAGGCTCCTATAAACCCGAGCTGGACTATCCGCCATTTTTTCCCCAAGCTGTACGATTTACCACGTTCCGGAAGAAGCTCATGCGTTACCTCGCGTTTCATTCAATTCGCTCACTCTCACAAACTATTCACTGTATCAACATGAAACTTTCATCAATTTTTTTCGTTAAGAACAACACTACATTTTTATTTTAGTTTTATTTATGACAATAATTTATAAACAGCATATACTGATAGTTTACGACCATGCACTTTGTCACGACGTGACGGAATTTTCGACATGCAAGGAACTTTTTTTCTTTTGAAGTTAGGTGAAGACATTAAGCGAATGAAATGTTCAAAATACATCAAATTTTCATCCTCTCCAAACAGAAACTGTGTGAGAAACGTACAACTTGAGATAATGTCAGTTAAATATGACGCACTGGGATCCGCCCGCCCGTCTAGTAGTAACACGTCTTCCGTATTAGAGCTCTTAATAATTAGGTACATGTTGTTACTGCATAACATCCATACTTGAAGATACTGGTACCTACTTCTTTCAATCTACTAAATTTAATAGTTGCACACTACAAATATGCTGTGTGTCTATGCAATATGCAATTTCAATTTTTCAGTTATATGAAAAGGATATTCTAAATATCTCAATACATAGTGCTTTATTATGTGAGGAAATAGGAACAAGTTAGTTCGTTAGCTAGTGAAGAGATCCTTGTTATCTGTCATTTTCAAGTATTCTCACATAAAATCCTCATTAGATCTAGTAGCTTTCGTTCTGTTACTGCTAGGCTTTAAACTGAAGGAAATGTAACTCCTATTAGGTTTTGGAAACTGATTAGTAGCTCGGAAACACAGTGGACAAGAAGCAAAGAAATAAACTTTTTGAGTGACGAAGGAATATCTGCAAATCGAATAATAAATCACTAACTTTACTCTTTTTCATTCTACAACTATGTATTTCCTTGAATAACGCGACAATTATGTTTTGCATAATAACCATGTAGCAAAATACTCCCCTCTTTGATGTTATGATTTGTCAAAATACTGTTTTGATACCTCTAATCGCGTATGAGATATGCAATGATTCATTCTGGCCTTATCGCCATCGGAAATGAGTGCGCTACATAAAATAAAGTTTAGCGGTATGAGTGAAAGGTAAAGATCTCCTCAGTCGAAAATAAAATTCAAACCATTAGGATAGTTTTAACCGCAGCAACATGTGGTGCAACAAGCACCAAACGGAATATCATAACAGCCTCTATTTTTTACTGCAAACTTTTCCTAATGTAGCGCAGTCTCTTATTTCGAAGACAATATCTTATTAACTATGTCTATTAACGAAATGACGAGCATTTCGTCACAATTCTGACATATAGAGTTTTAAGTAGTAAGAAGTATTTAAGTAGTAAGTAGTATGTTGGGGAAAACATGGCGGACGATTCAGCCTGGGTATTTAGGAGCTCTAGGTCAAAGTAGGGCTACTGTAAGCCCGAGCTGAACTATCCGCCATTTTTTCCCCAAGCTGTAGGAGTTGCCAAGTTCCGGACGAGCTCACGCGTTATCTTGCGTTTCATTCAACTCGCTCACACTCGCAAAATACTGTGTGAACGTGGAATTTTCATCAATGTCTTCGTTAAGAACTACACTACATTTTCTTTTTAGTTTTATTTATGGCAATAATTTATAAACAGCATATACTGATAGTTTACGACCATGCACTTTCTGACGACGTTACGGAATTTTCGACATGCGAGGAACTTTTTCTCAGTTGAAGTTCGGTGAACACATTAAGCGAATGAAATGATCAAAATACATCAAATTTTCATCCTCTCCAAACAAAAACTCTGTGAGAAATGTATGACTTGAGTTAATGTCATTTAAATATGACGCAATGGTTTCCGCCCGCCCGTCTAGTAGTAACATGTCTTTCGTATTAGGACTCCTAATAATTAGGCACTGCATAACATCCATACTTGAAGATGCTGGTAGTGACTTCTTTTAACTCATTAAATTTAATAGTTGCACACTACAAAAGTGCTGTGTCTCTATGTAATATGCAACATCAATTTTTCAGTTTTATGAAAAGGACATCTATACTAATCATAAATCTGTAAATGTAGGCCTGCCGCTGTTCCCTTAAATATTCAAAACTACTGGACGAATATTCATGCGGTTTTCACAGGAAACAGGAGAAAATTTTGGGTCAACATATAGGCATAATTTTATCAAAATCGGATCACGAAAAAAAAAAAAAAAAAAAAAAGTTATCGTAATTTTAAGTGTTTTCAGTAACCGTCGTGACTGTTTTTTCAACTATTAAAAATCTCTTATCTCCAAAACTACTTCACGAATTTGCTTGGGGGTTTCACAGGTAACTTGAGCGTAACGCTGGACATCATAGACTTAGTTTCATAAAAATTGTATCACGGAAAGAAAGAATATAGTGAATTGAAATTTTTTATCTACGACCGTCATGTCTGTCTCTCTCTTTGAACACGTTTATCTCCAAAACTACTTGACGAATTTTCATGGGGTTTTCACACCTAACTTGCGCATATCGTACGGTTACATAAATGCTTCAATAATTAAAATCGGAACGAACAAAATAAATATATCATAATTTAATCATTTGTTTAAAAGCCATCCTTATGCCTATTTGTTGAAGGTAATCTCCAAAAGTACTTAACGAACTTTCATGTATTTCCACAGGTAAATTGAGAATAGTTTGGAGAGTAACATAGGCTTCATTTCATCAAAATCGGATGAGAGGAAGGAAAGATATCGTAACTTGAAATTTTAAGTGTATACAATTGTTTATAAGTGTGGTGTAGTGCAGAAAATCTCCAAGAGTACTACACGAATATTCATGCGGTTTAATAGGTCAACTGATAGTACCTTGGGGCAACATATAAGCTTCTTTTAATCAAAATTGGATCAGGGGAAGAAAAGATATCGTAATTTGTAGTTTCTGGTGTGTGCTACGCTTGAATTGCAGAGTAGTATAGCAAAGATCCGCTAGAGGCGCTGTTACTACATAGTAAACATAGACCAAAGATCTTTGTCGATGCTGCGTTCTTATTCACATAACTAAGGTGTCAGGACACTGCGGGGCAACCGGGCGTCAATGGGCTATGGCAGCAGACGACCGACTCGATTGCTTTTTGCTGACAGCAAGGCAATGGACGGAGTGCCTCTTCTGTGAACACATCGGCAGGACTCTTGTAGAGTCGAAAACTATAGCTTATAGCGTAGAGTAGTCACGTTTTCAGTTGAAATTTTAAGTGTATACAATTGTTTATAAGTGTGGTGTAGTGCAGAAAATCTCCAAGAGTACTACACGAATATTCATGCGGTTTAATAGGTCAACTGATAGTACCTTGGGGCAACATATAAGCTTCTTTTAATCAAAATTGGATCAGGGGAAGAAAAGATATCGTAATTTGTAGTTTCTGGTGTGTGCTACGCTTGAATTGCAGAGTAGTATAGCAAAGATCCGCTAGAGGCGCTGTTACTACATAGTAAACATAGACCAAAGATCTTTGTCGATGCTGCGTTCTTATTCACATAACTAAGGTGTCAGGACACTGCGGGGCAACCGGGCGTCAATGGGCTATCGCAGCAGACGACCGACTCGATTGCTTTTTGCTGACAGCAAGGCAATGGACGGAGTGCCTCTTCTGTGAACACATCGGCAGGACTCTTGTAGAGTCGAAAACTATAGCTTATAGCGTAGAGTAGTCACGTTTTCAGTTGGTAAGAGATGATGGTTACTACTTCAGAGTGTGGCGCAGGCACGATGGAGCCCAATTTGTCAACAAGGCACTGTGTAAGCTGGGGTTCGATTCCCGGTCCGGTTGGGATTTTCTCAGCTCGTCATAATCAGCATTTCATCGACACGCAAGTCGTCGAAGTGGCGGCATCTAAAAAGACTTGCACCAGACAGGATGAACACGACCCTGGGGTTTAACGGCCAAAAATGCTACGCCATTATCATTATCATCAGCTGCTGGTGGTCGCATAATGGTGTGCACTGTTTTTATGTAAAATAGACTCGTCCTATGATTCAACTAAAGCGATTCTTAACGGAAAATAGTGACGTAATGCCACTTGGAAAGCATCCATAAGCTTCACGTTGCCAAACAACAAAATTGTGTTTGCGGATGACGATGTTCAGTGTCACAGGACCTCAGTTGTTCGTAATCGGTTTGAAGAACATTTCCAGGGAATAATTTGCCTACCCACATCACCAGATGTGAATTCTGTCGAAGATTTATGTGACATAATCGAGAGGCTTATTCAGCTACAACATATATTTAGGAACTACTTTGCCGGTTTCGCTAGTTCTTCTATATAAATAAAAGAAAATTGCCGGGCTATGGAACATAATCACTAGATAACCGCCGATTGATTTTTCTAATTCCTTAATTTTTTTACGTGTGTTGGTGATTGTTATGACAAGGTTTCCAACAAAGAAATATTTGGAAACATTACCCGGAAGAAAAGAAGAAAAATTGGAACTTTTTTTCTGCTGGGTTTTTGAAGACCATATTCACGACTCATATAATGGATTTGCTAATTTTATTTCATTATAGGCCTGGAAAAGTCCTTTGGAAAAAATTCAACAATTACAAATAAAAGTAGGAAGATTAGGACTAAGTGTAAAATTCCGCCGGCCGCAGTGGCCGAGCGGTCTGCGGCGCGCCAGTCACATTTTGCGCGGCCGCTACGGTCGGGGGTTCGAATCCCCCCTCGAGCATGGATGTTTGTGTCGTCTGTAGTATAAGGTAGTTCATAAGTAGTTTGTAAGTTTAGGGACTGATGACCCCGCAGTAAAGTCCCTTAAGATCAACAAACATTTGAACATTTTTGTAAAATTCGAAGGATTCGAATGAGCTCTCGATCACATCACACGATAGGAATGATCGCCATGACGTTTGGAAAATATATGTACTTTTCGTGGAGAAGATTGTTTGTACTTCACGATATACCGTTCGGAGCATGGTGGTGGGTACCTTACAGTAAATTTCCATACTGTTTCATCTATCATCTTGAACGCTGCAATATTTCGTTTATATGCAAATTAGTTTGTAAACGTAAGGGACCAAACAGCTGAGGTCATCAATCCCTTAAATTCTACCAGGAATAAAACACACACACACACACATAGACGCTCAAGAGAGGATAGTACCTTCGACGGCAGGTGTTTATTAATGGAGAAGGTTGTATACCCCACAATTCGGAGTTTATTCTATGCTGGAGGGTAGCAGCGGACTACGAAACCATTCGTGGTATATGGTTTCTCTGTAGTCATCTATAATTTACATGTGGAACCTCCACACATCAGCCGGCAACTTCATATAAGAGGTGAGGTGAAGTTTCACATTTTACACTACACAGTCCGTTACGTCGGCTAGTGCAAACTTTTCCAAATATCTTCATAAAGATTTTGACACATTACCTCACAACAGACTTTTTATCAAATTGCGTGTTATGGAATAGCATTTAAGATTTTTGATTGGAATGGGGATTTCCTGCCCGGGAGGAGTACGTAGTAACTGATGGAAAGGCATCGACTCAAACAGTGGTGACATCTTGCGTTCCTCACTGTAGTAATGTCGATCTTCTCCTGTTCATTATTTGTGAAACCACCTGGGAAATGATCTGAGCTTAGTGCGAAACTGAAAATTGACCCTAAACAGTGAATAGCGTGAAGTCGTCCACATGAGTACTCAGTGGGGTCTGTTAAACTTGGTTTACAACAGAAATCAATTGAGTCTGACGGCCAAAAATTCAACTAAATACCAAGGAATTAATATTGCAACATACTGATACTGGAAAGAACACCTAGAAAATATTACGAGGAAGGCGAACCCAAAACTTCATTTCATTGGCGGGGCAGAACATTTATAAGATGTAACAGAACTATATTGCTCAAAACAATGAGATCAGGTGCGACATCATACACATGGTGACGTATTTTATTCGGTTATTGGTTACAATTGTAATTTGTGTGTTATACAGTACGATATTTAGCTGTCTCCTTTACTTAAGGCTTACATGGCGTTTACTTAGGTTTCAAGATGAAATGCCATGATCGCACATTAATAATTTATTCAATGACGACCGGTTTCGGTGAACTGTGTCACCATCATCTGGCGATATATATATATATATATATATATATATATATATATATATATATATATATATATATATATATATATAAATTTTAGAAGCTGGTCATCTTGTTAGAAAAAATTGGGCATAAAGTAATAAGTGCAACATTGCACTTACTTACTTGACTTCCTGTCGTTCCCTCTGGAACATAGGGCCGAAACGAAAATTCTCCACCTGATGCGATTTCTAGCGAGTCATTTCACTCCAGGTTTCCGCATCCTCTGCAGCTTCTCTCTCGATCGTTCTTTACCAGGTGTGTTTGGACGACCACGTTTCCTAACTCCTTGAGGGTTCCAGTCCAACGCCACCTTTTCAATAGCTTCATCAGGTTTTCTTAACGTATGCCCAATCCATTTACATTTTCTTTCCTTGATTTGCATGTTCATTGGTTGCTGATTTGTCTCCCTCCAAAGATCTTCATTCGTCATTATATTTGGCCATCACACGTTTAAAATACTCCGGAGACAACGGTTAATAAAAACTTGGAGCTGGTTTTTGATGTGTTTAGTCACTTTCCAAGTTTCCCAACCATACATCAGAATTGCCTTCACGTTGCTATTGAAAAGCCGGAGTTTTGTTTTCCTTGAAATGTTCCTGTTTCCCCAAATGGGGTACAGCTCCGGATCCGGAGGGCTAAGCCGGCGATGGCGTTGCTGCCACAGGGTCACCCATGCCGGACAGGCCGAAGAGGAGGAGTCTGACGAAGGGTGTCCCACAACGACCTATCGATATCCCGCATCCTATCCCTTTCCAATCCCTAGCCCATCCTTTCTCCTTACCATTTTCACTTAACCGATACTGGCGGTTAAATCACGAGGAGGAAATTCCAAGCCCATATGTCGAACATCTGCTAAACCGTCAGTGCCTGGGCGACAAGGTGGCAGCCCCACCAAGGCAATCGGAAGCGGTGGGCCAATCAACCGCCGTTTTTCTTTTCTTAAAAAAAAAGAAAGAAAAAACACACTTGATTACTGAAACCAAAACGAGAAAACATTGCACTTAGTCACTACAAAGGAAAGAAAATCTTCCACAATTTTTTTAATAAGATGATCAGCTTGTAAAATATATATGTGACCAGATGATGGTAACACAGTTCACCGAAACCGGTCGTCACTGAATAAATTATTAATGTGCGAGGTTGGCATTTCATTCTGAAAACTATAAAACGATCGCCTCCAAACCCGACTATGCCAGGTAATCTTAGCGTTTACTTAGAGTGAGGCACCAGGGCAGCCATAATAGTGGAAATGTCATTCTCATTGCCCTGTACTATGGTGCGTGATGACCGCAGACGGTCAGTACAGTTGCACACCTGCGTGGCGTAGACAATATGAGAGTCAGTCAGCTTTTTAGAGATATTTGGCCATTCTTCCATGAGTGCGATATCAAGCTCGGCAACCGTTATAGGAGGTGCTGGTCTGGCTGCAATGCGTCTGCCAAGTGCATCCCAGACCTGCTCAATCGCGTTTAAGCCCGGTAAAGAAGCTGCCCATTTCAAGCTTCAAGCATATTCTCCACCAGTCCATTGATATGTTCAGATTAAAATATGCCAAATGTAACTACACAAAAAATAATTTATGAGCAGTTCCATTCACCTTGTACAGCCTCCGATAATAAATTTCGGTTAATAGTCCTGTAACATTAATGTAGATGAACTACGAACTGCCTTTACCTTACTGTCCCATAACTATGCACCGCTGAGCTCTGCGATACATGTCCAGGACTCTTTACACGAAGCCTTCCTTTGGGGTGGTGTTCAAAACCTTCGCTACGTGTCGTTTGGTGTCAGAAATATGAATAAATGTAGAGGACTGAGATCCGGACAGTATGGTGGATGTTCAAGATGCATCATCCTTTTTTTTTTTTTTTTTTTTTTTTTTTTTTCTTCTTTTTTTTTTTCTTTTTTCAGAAAATGTGAGACGATAGTGGCTGCGTGTGGGCGAGCGTTGTCATGCAATTTGAACACACACCATACTCCCCACCGTCCCACAGACTTCTTTGAGATGAAAGATATTTGACGATATTCCTGACATCCAAGAAACGTGACGAGGCTCTTGAATAGAATCCCAAAAGAAGACTTCCTGCAAAGTTTCCAGGACATGTAGGCCTACCGCAGAGCTCGGCGGTGCATAGTAATTTCGAATTACACTAAGGTTAGTTCTTACGTCATCTACCTTAATGTTGCAGGACTATTCACCGAACTATCTTGCCAGCGGTTGTGTGTGATGTTACATTTGGCCAGTGGCGGTGCTTCCTATGTGTCAACTGGTTCAGTGAACACCCGGAAAAAAGCTCCTCTTGAAAAAATAAATAAATAAGTGTTTTTAAACTATCATTCTTCCATTCGTTCTCCTATCAGATCATTTTATATGCACATTCAAAGTACGCTGATCGCATGAGGAATGTTTTACGTCGCGCAGACAGCACGTATACGAGTCGTAGCGCGACCGCCTAAAATAGGCGGCATTGGCCGCAGCGTTGCAATGCGCATGCGCGACTAGGGTTAAATTCTCTTTTGAACCCCATGAATGCAGCGGCAGGGAGGGAGGGGCGAGGACAACCGCTTTTAACTTTGGCGTTGTAGTTGGTACAGACACCAGCTCCTGGCTACTCGAGCTCTGGCGGTTACGCACGAATGGTTCCGAAGCAACACAGTGGAGCTTCTGCGCACCTCTCCTTGCGCTTGGGCGAATCCTATATGAAGGGAAAAACCATCCTTCACACTTGTATTTGCCGTATTGAACATTTATTAAAAACCGGTCATATCTGGTAAAATATCTTATAAGTATCAATTAAAGACACATCAACTGTAAAAGCCTTCAGAGGATCCTATCATGAATAATAATAAAGTCACTAATCTACACTTAGCAAGAGTAGTCATGTGGTTAGCGGCATCTCGCTGCGGTGACAAAGGTAGTGGGTTAGAATCTGACTTCAAGCAATTTTCTTTTCAACCCAACCTTCTTTTTACCAGACACGGGAACAACAATGACTTTTGTATTCTTACTTGCCACATATCTTTGGACGTTTTTGGGAATGTGTCGCGATTTTGAGGGTAAATGGCATTTATATATTTAACTGCTTGAAAAGATGTAGGGGAGAGCAGCCTTTGCGCAGGCGTAACGTTAGGAGGGGGCGTCATTATCAAGTTTCGGCTCCGGTTCGGAAAGAAGTGAACTTTATTGTATTGGTATGCTGTCTGTTCTCTCGGACGTCCGAAAGAACAGACACAACACCAATACGATAAGTATTTACACGCGACGACGGCGTTAGCTTCAGTTATTTCACCGCAGATGCGGTCATACGTCCGACCTTGCACGGGAATCCGTAATGGCAAGTGTAAGAGGGCATGGACAATAGGGGCGCTACAAACATAGCGTGCGACTTGTGAGAATTTGAGAGAGACGGGAGGCGAGCACGGGTGCCAAGTGGTTAAGGCGACTGCTGGCCCGAAGCGGTGTAGTGGGACGGATTATTGTCTCCGCTACATATCTCATGTGTCAGCTCAGTTTGTGCAGGATAACTTGCTTATATTTGTGTTCTTAAATGATTTTTATGTAAATGTTTAATGTTATATCATTCTTAAAGAATTTTTTTGTATGTTTTTTATGTTTCATGTGCTGTGAGGCGATTCAACCTACGAGGGCAACATCTTCGACGCCGATTCCAAGGAGTAAATATCCGGCCACATCAAGTCGCGGGTCGACGGCCACGAGGCAAGAAGATGTTGATCTCTGCGGTTGTCGTCGCGAGAGTTGACATTATTATCGAAGTTCCATGTTAAAACAACAAATTTTAAAAGTCAGTTCCCTTTTGTCTGACAATGACTACATGTAAAGTCATAGAAAACAATAAATGTTATTGTGGATGAGAGTACATCATTTATGAAGAATTATTTTACGATAAATAATATATTAATGAAACGAGGAGATGATTTAATTTAAATATTCTTCAATCTGAAGGAATATTTTTTATGAATTTTTATTGGTGGGAAAGTTACGTCAAGAAGACTTCGATTTTTATTTTTATTTTTTTTTTTTTTTTTAGAACTTTTGTTAATCGATCATTCACATCGATCGATAATCATTGAAGAAATATATTTTTTTTATCTGTGGCTATAGCAACGACCACAAACTGAAGAATTTTTTTTTGACAGTCTTATCTATGTGAGAATTTAGAAATGTTTTAACAAGAGTGACTGTTAAAGACTTCTTCCCTCTGCGCAAGAATCTGATTTTGAAATATTGCAACGTATAAAGATTTTATATGAACATATTTTTTTATTTTATTTTTATATAAATTTTTATGGGCGAGTAGACACTTCAAGGATTACGAAGTCTGACACGGCCACATTCAACCCTAATCATACAAGACGAATGCTTTTGAAGATAAGGTTTTAGCACACGTTCCGCCGCACGAAGAGGTCGCCCCGCTGCAGCGGGAGACTCGGGTTCGATTCCCGGTCCGCCTCACATTTTCACTTGTCGCCATAGCTTAATATCAATGCGGCCACTGTCAATCCTTCCTTTCCTATCCTTCTTCCTTTCCTTTCTTTAACTATCATTTGCAAAAGAACTGACCCCCCAGTCATCTGAAGGACCAACCGCCACTGCATTTGGCACATTTTAATTTGAACATATCAGTGAACTATTGCTCAAATGTTCAAATGTTTGTATAGTCTATGGGACTTAACTACGGGGTCGTCAATCCGTAAACTTATGAACTACTTACGAACTAGGACGGCACAAATATCCATGCCCGAGGGGGATTCGAACCCCCGACCGTAGTGGCCGTGCAGACCGTGACTGGAGCGCCTTAGTCCCCTCGGCCACCGCGGCCGGCGAACTATTGCTGTTATCAGCAAGTTAAAGCTTTGTTTTATGTATTTCCGTGATTTATTTTAAAACTTTTTATTCCGTGATTATGACCAATTACTGAAAATGAAGGAACTAATGGTTTTAAATAAACAGCTGATTTTACTAAAAAAATATTTTGACTCTATTTATATTGGGAGAAATAATTATCGAAAACAAAGTTAGAGAGATACACGTGTTGTTTCTTTCCGGATGCTATTCGAGAATGGAATGGAAGATAAATAGTGTGAAAGTGGTTCGGTGAACCTGCCAGGCACTTAAGTGTGAGTTGCAGCGTAGCCATGTAGATGTAGATGCAGATGAAGCTGATGAACATAAACATTGAGTGTAATGTTCTATAGCGGTTGATCGACGGGTGCCTATAACGAGATGGGAAGGAAAGTGTCCGCCTGCTCCGGCGCTAACAGAATGGAGTGCCTCTGCGCCGGCAGCTGTCGTCGCTAATTGGCGGGCGAGCAGTTAGCACCTACCTGGCCAGTTTAGTGCGCGCAGCTAATTCTCTGGGGGCTCCGGTGTGGTCCGTTTTATCACGTGGATATTAGCCCACACGCAACTTTATGGCTGTTTTCATTACTCTAACCTTCTGATTATACAACACGGGCGAGAACGAATGGCGATTAACGCTAGGTCGCAGACCTCCGAATTACTTCTAGCGTCGCAGTAATATACTTAAGGCTCGCATATGATAATGACTGTTACGAGGAAGTGTGCCGATCAAAAAAGCCGAACCAGAAAAGTGAGGAGGAAACTGTACACATTCGGAAAGAAGAAGTTGACAGCATGTTGTGGGAAATGTCAGCAATTTAATAGGGTGTTTCACTAAGTGTGTTTGCCTCTGTAACTTATAAAATAATAGGTGACGGGAAATTTTAATGCGGTAGGTCAACACAAGAAATGTTACGCTTTCTGCGGAGCTATGAACATAGTTTATTGTATCATTTTCCAAAGAGTTACAGCACAAAGATATAATTTTAACATAGTTTGAAATAATTGAAATGAAATAAGTGGGATGGTAATACAACGTTTCGAAAGTCTTTGTGTTGCGTTCATTTCTTGTCTTATTAGTAATCTAATTGAAACACGATTAACAACATTGCTGCATACCGGTAAAATTTTACAATCCGCGACGCATGTGTGGTATAGCTATGTTGGCAACAGCTGTTGGATCGTGGGAATGAAGACGATCTATCGTGGCCAAGAATGAGATAGCTAATGAAATTTTAGATGGCGACAGTTTGTTCCGAAGCCACCTGATCCATCCGCTGCGTAATCGACTGCTGGATTGTATCTGTACCCCAAACGTTCAATTATAATTGCCACGCGTGGCCGTCTGTTTTGTCGACGACCCAAATTATGTCGTGCGTAAGCTGCAACTGACAGAGCCGAACTCGACTGTACTCTTTGTTTAAGAGTCACAACGGATCGAGCTTGTGAATTTCTTTTCGATTTACCTCCAAGCGCTGTGTACGATCTTCGTCGGTCTCATTGACTACGATTACATGTTAATATTGTGGTGCACGTACGCCGACCGATATTATGCCGATGCAGTGGAGGCATTGTTCTAAAAAATAAACCACGATCTTTACTTAATTTGTTTGTAACACTCAAAAATACCACGAAATAACATCAATTCTATCTTTGCAATGCTCCAAAGATATGATCAGCAGCGATAACATCATGGAGGTAAAGAAACAACGTTGCATGTTAAATCTGTCTGACAGTTTTAACCTTGTGTGCCTAACGCCATCTCCCGTTATTCTAACCTCGGCATATTTGTTCGTTCTGTTACAGCGTATTTGGTCGCAAGGCAAGTAGCTATTGTTGGAGAATCGAGAAAATGATCCCAGCTGCAAGCGTGCTTTCAGTTTTTCTCAAATTCTGATATAATACGCGGTCAAACGGGACAAAAAGTATCCTATATCCGTCTCCTGCTTCTAAGCTAGCTCCCCACTAATTTTGAGCCAAATAGGTTCAGACGTTCTTTAATTATAAATAGTATAACTAACACGACTTTCTTTGATATTTGTAGGAGATATATAATAGCGTTCGCATGTGTAGAGTACCTGAGGAATCAACGCAAAATTTTCGGTTCTAGCGACAATGATTATGGAGTATAATTGGGCAAATTTCCAAGTATTTTAGTACACATCTTCCAGCGGAATATTCACTTGTACATTAGTCAATTTAGAAAGGTGCTATGGAAGTAAACAGAATGAAATGAAATTGTAAGTGAAAAACATGGGGACAAAAGGGAAACGATTCAGAAACTGTGGCAAGGAGTGTAATGCTAGAGATGTTCAGCTAATTCGCAGGAAAATTGTAACGACCTATTTGACTAGAAAAAGGAAGAAAATTTAAGGGCTACGTCTTCAGGGATAGACAAAATTATATGCATACAGTATACGACATCTTGTTAGAATTTGGCACCACTGGCTACGTGACATGAAGAAAGGAACATTAGGTTTTAACGGCATGGTCATTAGAGACATAGCTCACGCTCGGACAGTTGGTTAAGGAGTGAAGGAAATCGGACGTGCCCTATGATAGGAACCATCCCGGCATTTACCTGGAGTGATTTAGGAAAATCACGAATAACCTAAATCTAGATGGCCGGAGGTGGATTTGAACCGCCGTCCTCCCGAATGCAAGTCTGTGTTTTATCCATGATGGATGTGTTTGAAGTCCGTGACTGTTGCTAATGAAAGATTGAGAACAAAAATCGCTACCCGTCACATTAAAGATCGTATTATTTATTTATGACACAACCGGTCTCGGGCTTGTGCCCATCTTCATGTGCTTCAAACATTCAGAATTTACATATGTAGCATGTGGGGGAGTTCAATTTAGTATTGTATCCAAATCGCGATTGTCCATGTGACGCACATTTTACACAATTTTGCGACCACACTTCCTTTTGATAACATCCTTACTTTCGTTACTAATCTGATTGCTATTTTCGGAGTACAATTTTTCAACATCACTTCACAGAAAACTCACACCATACACTATAAACAAAGTTATTGAGCTGTTGCACTACTTAACGTTCTTTTCAAAATAATAATAATAACATTCTTGTTCCCAGAGCATCAAAATAATGTTATTTGTTTTGTTCTACCGCTTTCGGTAGTTACTGCCATCTACAGGATATTAAGAAAATATTTGACATCAACATCAACTAGATAAAAGTTTTCTGAATACGCAAAGTCACATTTACAGTAATTATTGCGACTTTTTCTAAAACAACTGTCTATTTTACATCATTTTGAAAGTTTTACCTTCATTTGATCCTTTAAAATGTTATCTTCATATTATGATGTAAAATACTTTGTTAATCTCCAGTAGAAGGCGGCAATTGCCGAAACCGGTAGATCATAGCAAATGAAAGTATTTTACATGTCTGGGCACAAGAAAGATTTTTTTCAAAGAACATCGCAGCTGTAGACTGCCATCTAAAAGCAATATGTAACGTTTCTCTAGCGAAAGTCTTCTCGATAATGAGAGCGAACACACCCTTGACGAAGAGTACAGTTGTCAAAATCCGAAGTTAACTGGCAACGATCGACGGGCATTGAGTGCGATGGTGGTGAGACAGCATAAAACTACCACGCCAAAAACGATTGCAAAACTCAGCACTCACTTTCGACAAAAACGGTCTGGCTGGAGTTTAACATTTATGGAAAGGCTGCTGTTGATAAACCCCTAATAACGGAAAGCAAAGCTGCGAAGGAAGTGGTGCCACGATGATAAATCCGAGACACAGGAAGTACGTGGCACGATTGCATGAGTCGTCGTTTACATTGCTTGCTGCAAACAACCGGGATTGTATGTGTGCATCAAAAACTCGAAAGAAGCTTGCGATACACCGGGCCTCGCACTTAAAGTCCAGCATGGGAGGGATTCCGGTCAAAAGTTTTCCGTCACCTATGCACAAAACTAGATACTTAATTTCAATGTACAAACACATCGTACAAACTAAATAGACAAACAAACAAAAAATACATTTTCTCTCTCTCTATCATTAAGTACAATACAATACGGTTTATATTTTAGCCTCGCCAAAGTATCCACCCTTTGCCCTCCAACCAGCTGCACTAACTCTTGGCATTCTGGAAATAAGATTTTGTAGTATTTGTGTAGATATTGCAGTCCAAAAGCTCTGTAAATAATTCCATAGCTCTACAACATTAGTCGACCTCAGTTTTCGGACCTCCCTGCCAAGTTGATCCCTTAACAGTTCAAACTCAAATGTTCAAATGTTGTTAAGCTTAAGGGACTTAACTGCGGCGTCATCAGTCCCTAAACATACAAACTACTTATGAACTACCTTATACTAAAGACGGCACAAACATTCATGCCCGAGGGCGGATTCGAACCCACGATCGTAGCAGCATTGTAAACTGTGACTGGCGCGCCGCAGACCGATCGGACACTGCGGCCGGTTCATAACAGTTCAATGAGATTTAAGTCTGGTGACTGACTTGGCTAAATCACATTTTTCAGCTCCCCTCATTTCTCTTTTCTCTTGAAATGCTTGTTCCTGTGCTCATTGCATCCCTTTCATCTGATTTTGTTTCCGTAGTAAAGGTTTTTTGGCCGCTATGCACCCTTTTAAACCTCGTTCAGTAAGACGGCGTTGCACCGTTAAGACACAGATTGGCCGCAAATCGCATATTAATGACTTCCTCGTGAATTTCAGGTGCCGTACGATTCCTCTGACGTTTACTCTGTATACAAATGAACTGATCTTCCCTGTATGATGTTACACTGGGTCTTCAAGATCGCGAAATTCTTGCATTGACACTGGTTTGCTTGAACCACTGCAATGTATACACCACGGTAGATGTGGTTACGCCAACTTTTGTAGTTATTGTCCTACTAGAATAGCCTTCGTGATGCAGAGCTACAACTATAGCAAGTTTTTCAATTCCAATCCCCTGCCGGCCGCAGTGGCCGAGCGGTCTGCGGCACGCCAGTCACGTTCTGCGCGGTCACTGCGGTTCGGGGGTTCGAATCCCCCCCCCCCCCCCTCGGGCATGGATGCTTGTGCCGTCCTTAGTCTTAGCTAGTTCATAAGTAGTTTGTTAATGACCCCCGTAGTTAAATCTCATAAGCTCTACAAACATTAGAACATTTTCCATTCCCTTGCTTCCGTCTCATTTGGAGGTAATATGGTATGCACGTGATCAAATACACAAACAAACTCCTAGCGGCGCATAGTGTATTGAAAACTGATGTTACTCATCAGCGCCCCACCATACGGAGAACCGGTCAAATACGCAACAAATTCGATCCGTCTTTACATGTTTATGCTTCTTTTAGTATCAGAACAGCGCTATGGCAGATTATTTAAAAATACATCTCTGTTTTAACCACAAATCCATAGTTGTGGTTTGGAGAACAACGTTGCGGATCGCGCGGCCTCCCGAGTCGGATGTTCGAATCCTCCCTCGGGCATGGATGTGTGTTTTTGTCTTGAGGTTAGTTTAGTTTAAGTAGTTTTTACGTCTATAGACTTATGATCAAAGTAATTTGATCCCATAGCATTACAAACATTTTAACCATAGTTCTGATAGGTGATCGAAAACTTTTGAAAGGTAGTGTATAACTTGGTATTCAACTGTTTATAACATTACCCTATCTGGTCGGAAACTGTAAATGAAAGTCTCACCATCCTTTCCAGCTTATTTTAACATATTGCTAACAATCAGCCCTATTTCACAATGATAATGCGGTCACACACATAAGCCAGAAGATACAGTGTGCTATGTAAAGCGTCAGGTAATTTATCAGACAACCCAGCTCCACAACACAATGTCCATATCTCAACATAATTGAACAGTTATCTCAACATAATTGAATAGTAATCTCAACGTAATTGAACAGTTATGGGCAGTCTTAGAGCAGAAGGTAAGTACCAAATTTACTGCTCCAACATCACTACAGTAATTGGCGGATGTATTCGTGTAACATTCTGTTGTAAACAGTAAAGGCACTTTGCGAATCTGTGCCTCAAAGAGTTGCAATTGTTCTGAAAGCTACTAGTGGGCCAAATTCTTACTCATCATTTCTATAATTTTTAATCGACTTCAAAAAAGGAGGCTCTCAATTCGACTGTATTTTTTTATGTTTGTTACCTCAGACGCAACAACAGTGTGAACCGATTTTTATAATTCTTTTCTTATTTGAAAGCTGGTGTTTCCCGTGTGGTCCCATTTCAATTTGGACCAGTTCTGACAATAGCATCCATAAAAAAACCATATAAGCCTTAAATCTGCATTAAGTATGTTCGCGACAAATGGACGAATAACTCAATATCACGCCAACCTATTTCGATGATTCTTTTTTTATTGGAGAGGGTGGACTTCAAGGGTAGTTTGATGAGAGTTTGGTTAAGTTCTGATTATGGGATCTACGTCAGAGTAACGGAACTCTTCCGTTCTTAGGAGCATATTAACGATACTCGGCCGAATCTTTTGTAGGCTATCCGGATATTTGAGTCACCTACCGTAACGCCATTATGATAAAATAATTCGCTATTCAAAACTTTTTTCATGTAAAGCCGCATTTTTAAAAGTCTCTTTTTGCGCTCTGTGGAAGACTCTTTTGAAATTATCCTCGAGGTAGATTTCCTCTGTTAAGATAGGCGTTTCTTCCTGACTTCGTTTGTTTCATTTAAACGGCGCTGTCTGATGTGAGCAGCACGTTTAGTAGGTCTACCCCTATTCAGAAAAATTTGTTAGTGTACTTCAGATTCACTAAAAATCAAAAGATAAACAAAAAACAAAAAAAATCCAAAACAAATTAATATGCACTAAAAAGTAAAAAATAATAATTGCATATTCTTCTGTAACAATAATCAACTTACTTTTTCTACTAATCAATATGTAGGTATGATCTATATGTTTACCACGCAAGAAGATAGGAAGGTACCTACCCACTTTAAATGTAAATCAAAATATACCTATAAATAACAAACAATTTTCAAAATATATTTCAGAGTTCTCCTAAGTAAAATGAAATGAAAAATATTAGACTACTTAAAGCCGTAGGCCTCGGTGGCCGAGCGGTCTGCGGCGCGCCAGTCACGTTCTGCACGGCCATTACGGTCGGAGGTTCGAATCCCCACTTAGGCATGGATATTTGTGCCGTCCATAGTATTAGCTAGTTTGTAAGTTTAGGGACTGATGACCCCGTAGTTAAGTCCCATAAGCTCTACAAACATTTGAACTTGAAAACCAATGAAGTAATTACCATAATACAAGGTCATTTGAACTTGAAAACCAATGAAGTAATTACCATAATACAAGGTATGTCCACAAAGTAAGTTCGTTTGGTTATATAAACCAAACGTGAACAGATACAGAAAAATATTTATTGTCTAAAATCTGCAACTGTTCAACTACATTTCTACATAACTTCCGAAATTTTGTAGGCACTTGTCATAGCGTGGGACTAGTTTTGTGTGTCTTCTTCATAGAAGTTTCCCGCTGTGTATTCAACCATATGGCAAACATGTTCTTTCAGATCATCATCGTTGAAGTTTTGACCACCAAGGACAGATTTTAGGTGTAAGAAGAGATGAAAGGAGTCTTCTTCTTCCCTTCACGTTGCCGTCCGACCTCACAAGGCGAATGTGACAAAACAACTCTTACGGGAATTTCACTGGGACGTGTTTGATCATCCTCCGTACAGTCTCGCTCCTAGAGACACCTTACACCTAAAACCTGTCCATGGTGGTCAACACTTCAGCGATGATGACGAACTGAAAGAACATGTTACCACATGGTTGAATACACAGGCGGCAACCTTCTACGAAGAAGGCATACAAAGACTTCTGCCACGCTATGACAAATGCCTACAAAATTTCGCAAGCTATGTAGAAAAGTAGTTTAATAGTTGTATATTTTTGTACAATAAATATTTTTTCTGTATCTGTACACGTTTGTTTTATATAACCAAACGGATCTTACTTTGCGGACATACCGCATATAATGTATTTACAATTATTGTTATTTTTTGAGTCGGTGTCAGCCAAGGAATCAGTTCAATATACCTAGCAAAAATAATACGAGAATACTCAGACCGAAGTCGCATCGGATATTTCCTCGGCTGACACTGACTCAAAAAATAACAATAATTGTAACTACATTATATTATCGTAATAACTTGATTTACTTTTAAGTAGTCTAATATGTTTCATTTCAGTTTACTTAGGTGAACTATAAAAAATATTTTGATCATTGTATGTGTTGAGTTCGATTTGAAGTGGGTAGGTGCCTTCCTATCTCCTTGCGTGGTAAAGACATAGATCGTACCTACATATTTATTGAGTAGAAAAAGTAAATTGATTATTAAGTTGTAGAAGAATGTGATATTATTGTTTATATTTTTTGTTTTATTTCATTTTTTACTGCATATTAACTTGTTGTGGAATGGTTTTTCTAAGTTGACTATTTTGTTAAAATTTTTGTTTATGTATATCTTCTGTAAGTACATACTGCGCTCGTTCCGTGACGGAGGCTACTTCGTACCATTACTAGTCACTTAGTTTCCTGTTCTACTTCCTCACAGAGCGATTGAAAAAGACAGATTCCTCCGTACGAGCCCCCATTTCTCCCATCTTTGTGGTCCTTACGAGAAATGTCAGATGGAGGCAACTGATTCAAAGTCCCTCTTTACTTCCTAAGGATTGTACAAGTCCCTCCATTCTGACTTGGTGTAGCAACAAAAAATAGTTAACAATGACGCGATTCGCACTCTTGGCGCATGTTCAGATTTTTTTAAACTGCGAAAGGACGCATTAGTCATGATTAAAAGCCATAACATTGCGATTATCCGCTTCAGTGCCGTTACTTTAGTGGCTTTCAATCATGACTAATGCGGCCTTCGCAGTTTAAGAAAATCTGAAGATGCACCAAGAGCGCGAAACGCGTCATTGTTAATTTAAAAAACTGGCGACAGGGACTGTTTCCTATTCCTGGAATACCTGTTGATGTTTCTGGGAAAAAGTCTTCCTCCCCCAGAGGGATTTCCATTGGTTCTCGAGTCATCTCCGAAACACTCGTCTTTAGAAATCGGACCTACCATTAATAATTTAGCGAACTACCTCTGAACTGTCTCTCTGTCTTCCTTTAAAACGATCTGATCTTCATCCTAAGCGCTTGTGCTCAAGAACGAAACGTAGTTTCCTTTACAATGTACCACATCATCCTAAAAACCAAGGTCAGCCATCCGCCTTCCTCAGAACTGTCCCTATATGCTCGTTCCATTTCATCAAGGTTTAACGGCTAGTCTATTACTTGACATTACAGACGGGACACTTACTCGGAGAGTTTCAGAGCTACTATACTGGAATTTATCTGGAGACCTTTTGAAAGACCACCGAAAACTAAAATGTTCAAATGTTTGTAATCATGTTGGTTATCAGTCCCTAGTCTTACAAACTACTTAAACTAAGTCAAACTAACCTAAGGACAACACACACATCCATGCCCAAGGGAGGATTCAAACCTCCGACACGGGAGGCTGCGCGATCCGTGACGTGGCGCTTCAGACCGCTGGGCTAATTCCGCACTAAAATGTACCTGAACCGTCCTCCTACACAACGGGAGTTGACCTGAATGTAAAATTTTATAATATTTGATCATACGTTGATAATCAAACAGATGGAGAGCACCTATGCACTAGCGATTATCCTGAGGACGAAATTGAATGAAAAAGATAACTGACAGAGGGCCCATTTACTGACCATGGCCTCCGAAATTAATTGAAGAAGACTGCAGTACCATTAGTCCTTTAATCATGGCACTAACCTCGATATAGCAGTTATTGGAACTAGTAAAGAAAAAAATTAATGTAAATCACATAACAGAAGACAGAAATATGGAACTGATGCCCTACTGCCGGCCGCGGTGGCAGAGGGGCCTGAGGCGCTCCGGTCACGGTCTGCACGGCCACTTCGGTCGGGGGTTCGAATCCCCCCTCGGGCATGGATATTTGTGCCGTCCTTAGTCTTAGCTAGTTCATAAGTAGTTTGTAAGCTTAGGGACTGATGACCCCGTAGTTAAGTCGCATAAGTTCTACAAACATTTGAACATTTGATGCTCTACTAGTATTGCGGATATTCTACAGAGATTATTCAAAATGTTTCCTTCCTTATAGTAGCAGTTTACTGTTGATCGATAGAACACGAATAGTACAAGGCGATGGATAAAGGTGTAAATCAGGGGTTGGGCGTAATAACATAAACATCTAAAATACATACAATGAAATTTATTACAAAGGATTTCGCTCACCATTATCTTTGAGAATAGCTGCGACACTCCGATGAATAGGATTCCGTCAATGGCGTTCCAGATGACCTAGGGATGAATCAAATGAAAAGGTACAACACGTCTTAACAACGGCCGGCCGCGGTGGCCGAGGGGACTGAGGCGCTTCAGTCACGGTCTGCGCGGCCACTATGGTCGGGGGTTCGAATCCACCCTCAGGCATGGATATTTGTGCCGTCCTTAGGATAAGTTAGTTGTTAAGAAGTTTGTAAGTTTAGGGACTGATAACCCCGTAGTTAAGTCCCATAAGCTTAACCAACATTTTTTCTTAACAACGAAACCCGTTGATATTTAAATATCCCGCTTTGGAATAACGTGGTTAGAAATCTAGGACCGCGGAGTATTCGTCGTCAGCTCCCCCTAAAATCTTAAAGAATGTGCCCTTACCAGGCAAGGTGATGCTCACCGTCTTTTTCAACTTTTTCAACGTCCGAGGACCTCGAGAACGGAAAAAACCACTGATAGTGACGTGTTCTGGGTGACATTCTGTAGCGCAAGTCCATCAAGAGCAAACGGTCTGGGCTGCTCACGGAGGGAGTGATTCTCCTCCATGATAAAAAACAAGATAATAATAATAATAATAATAGAACTCATAGGGAACGGTTTAAACGAAGGACATCGTAGAAGACACGCTCTTCTCGATGCCACGGAAATTCTGGGAACAGGGAATTCTTCGGCTCGTTAAAATGTTCAAATCTCTGTAAATCTATCGCACCAAACTGAGTGGTCATCAGCCCATAGCTTACAAACTACAAAACCTAGGTAAACTAACGTAAGGACAAACACACACACACCCATGCCCCAGGGACGACTCGAACCCCCACGGCGAGCAACCGCGCGCTCCGCATCGAGACGCTTTAGACCGCTCGGCTACTCCACCGCGGCTCGGCTCGTTAAGCAGTGGGATATTGGTTCTTAGGCCTCTGGTGATTAACTTGAATGAAGGCTTCAATTATAGCCACTTGAACACCTCTTAAAAATTTCCGATCTCACTATTTGTTCTGTAACTCCCCATAAAGATTTAATTACGGCGAATCTGATGTCTACATCTACATCTACATAGATACTCTGCAAATCACATTTGAGTGCCTGGCAGAGGGTTCATTAACCATTTTCATAACTTTTCTCTACCGTTCCATTCTCTAATAGCGCGCGGGAAGAAAAAACACCTAAATCGTTCCGTTTCCGATCAGATTTCTCTTATTTTATAGGGATGGTCATGTCTCCCTAAGTAGATGGGTGCTAGCAAAATATTTTCACATTCAGAAGTAAAAGTCGGTGATTGAAACTTCGCAAACAGATCACGCCGCAATTAATAACGTCTTTCTTTTAATGATTTCCACCCCAATTCGTGCAACATTTCCGTGACGCTTTCCCCCCCGTAACGTTTTAAAACAAAACGAGCTGCCCTTTTCTGAACATTCTCCATATCTTCCGTCAGTCCCACCAGGTGAGGGTCCCACAAGGGGCAACAGTACTCCAGGAGAGGACGCACAAGTGTGATGTAGGCAGTCTCTTTGGTGGAGCTGGTGCATCTTCGAAGCGTTCTGTCAATGAAACGTAACCTTTGATTCGCCTTCCCCACAATATTTTCTATGTGTTTTCTCCAGTCAAAGTTGTTCGTAATTGTAACTCCTAGGTATTTGGTAGAATTTACGACCTTAAGGTTTGACTGATTTATCGTGTAATTGAAGTTCAGCGGATTTGTTTTAGTGGTCATGTGTATTACTTCACACTTTTCTTTATTTAGTGTCAATTGCCAATTTCTGCAACAAGTAGAAATTTTGTCTAAATCGCTTTGCAGTTGCTTTTGATCCTCTGTTGACTTCACTAACCGATAAACGACAGCATCATCCGAGAACAGTCTAAGGGAGCTATTCAGATTGTCTCCTAAATCGTTTATAAACACGAGGAAGAGTAGGGGACCTATAACGCTTCCCTGTGGAACGCCAGATATCACTTCTGTTTTTCTCGATGACTTACCGTCAATTACAACGAACTGTGTCCTTTCTGATAGGAAATCGTGAATCCAATCGCACAATTGAGAAGATATTCCATAAGCACGCAATTTCATTAGAAGCCGCTTGTGGGGTACAGTATCAAAAGCCTTCTGGAAATCCAGAAATACGGAATCGATTTGAGATCCCTTGTCGACGGCACTTAACACTTCATGTGAATAAAGGGCAAGCTGTGTTTCGCAAGAGCGATACTTTCTGAATCCGTGTTGACTTTTGGTTAATAGGTCGTTCTCTTCGAGGTAGATCGTAATATTCGAACAAAGTATATGTTCCAAAATCCTAATGCAAATCGACGTCAATGAGATAGGCCTGTAATTTTTGGGATTACTCATATTGCCTTTCTTGAATATTGGAGTAACTTGGTCAACTTTCCACTGTCCAGATCAGATGCTTGATAATTTTTGGATGCTCTACATGATACATCTGAATATTGTGTGTGTATGTGTGTGTGTGTGGTCGCATTATCATTTTTTCTGTGATATGGTTATTGACCAATACTTTAGCACAGTGGGCGCTTTGTTGTCCAGGATGGTTTGATATTCATTCACAGTTATCCAACCAGGAGGAGTAACGATAGTAGAATAGCACTTCGGTTTACTGGGAGAATTTTGGGAAGATATACTTAATCCGTAAAGAATACCGCATATAAAACGCTTGTAAGACCACGTCTTGAGTATTGCTCAAGTGTTTGGGACCCGCAGCAGATCAGTTTAAAGGAAGACTTGGAAGCAGTTCAGAGGTGAGCAGCTAGGTTCGTTACTGGTACGTCCGACCAATGCGCGAGTGTCACGGACATGTTCCGGGTAATCAAATGGGGATTGATGGAGGAAAGACGACGTTCTTTTCGCGAAATTCTGTTGAGGAAATTTAGAGGGCCGGAATTTGAAGCTGAGTGTAGAACGATCTTCCTGCCACCTATTTACATTTCGCATAAAGATTACAAGAGAAATTAGAGCTCTTACAGAGGCATATAGATATTCTCCTTTCCCTCGTTCTATTTGGGAGTGGAATAGGAAAGGTTCAAAATGTTCAAATGTTTGTAAAGCTTATGGGACTTAACTGCGGGGTCATTAGTCCCTAAACTTACAAACTACTTATGAACTACGCGGGAGGTCGTGCGATCCGCAACATGGGGCTCCAGCCGCTTGGCTACTCCCGTGCGGCAATCGGAAAGGAAATATCCACCACACGTCTTATGATGGATTGCGGAGTATATATGTAGATGTAAATATAGGAGCTTAAATTGTGACAGGACATCAGCCATGCTTGGCTGTACTTCGGTTGTTTGTATCAAGGTATGAAAACCGTAATTCATCGGAGCAAACCACATTGTCACATTGTTCCATTCACGAAGTGTCCGGGTCTTATGATCGATGCACCCATTCCTTCATGAATTTGCTTTGGCTTCCATTGTTAAGGATTTAGTAACTACAGCCCCTCCATGAAAGTTAAACTCCATCCGAACTGTCTTTATTTCTCATGTGAGTGTTGAGTTTTCCAGTCGGTTTTGACTTGATATTTTCATGTTTTCTGGCCACAATCATTCTTAATGCTCCTATGTCGTTGTCAAATAACTTTTATTCCTCTTCACCAATAACGTCTTACCATGTGCACACTGTTATTACAGAGGAATATTAAACTGCCGATCGTTTTCGTCCCAGATGATCCCAGTAACTGGTCACCATCGAGTTGGCCTGTTTGGAAGTTCACGCAGTTCACTGAACGTTTGTAGTGACCGTGGAAGAGTAAAAGGAAAATTACACTGTACTGTAATATCCAAGACTTCGTACGACAGGTGTGTAATGCGGTCCCGTCTCAATGAAAACACGTACGCTTTGAACTAATGAGCAACGTGAATGGTTTCTATTATCTCGTCCATCCCCTGTACAAGGGGCAAACAAACAAAACCCCCACACAATGGGACTAGGATTACATTCAAAAGTGATCACCTCGCGCCTTAAGACTTTTACGTTGGGAGAAGAGACAAGCGGTACCTCTTCGGTATTACAGGGTCGGCGGTTGACAGATCTACAAACCAATACACTCTTGCATGTTATCGTCCGGCTGAAACCGATGCCCAAGTGTGTCATTTTTAGGTCACCAAAGATGTATAAATCACACGGCGAAGCATCCAGCCGGCCGCGGTGGCTGAGGGCACTGAGGCGCGTCAGTCACAATCTGCATGGCCACTACGGTCGGCGGTTCGAATCCCCCCTCGGGCATGGATATTTGTGCCGTCCTTAGTCTTAGCTAGTTCATAAGTAGTTGTAAGCTTAGGAACTGATGACCCCGTAGTTAACTCCTATAAGTGCTACAAACATTTGAACATTTTGAAGCATCCAGGCTGGACGAATTATGCTTCTGCGTTTCCCAACGAAATAGCTAAGGCGCAGCCTTCGTCCGATTTGCAGCATGGGGACGATCGTTATCGTGCAATGCTTATGTCTCGTCTCGCCACAGGGGACGAAAATTTGAGCCAGAAAGCAAACAACAGAGCCGTCTCCGAAAATGATCAGGTCTTTCTTCTTCGACTGCAGAAGACACTGCAGAAACTGCAAAACACCGTAGAGTCAGAACACACAGGAATGCTGTCGAACAGAATCAACGTGTAGCACAATGACTTCGTCCTCACATTATGTTTTGGACAGGGTGGTCCATTGGTAGTGATTGGGACAAATATCTCACGTAATTAGCATCAAACGAAAATGCTACAAAGAACAAATCTTTTCTAGCTTGAAGAGGGAAAAACAGGCGGTGCTATGGTTGGTCCGCCAGATGCTGCTACCATAGGTCAAACGGATGTCAACAGCATTTTTTAAATAGGAACCTCCATTTTGTACTGCATATTCGTCTAGTACGTAAATATATATGTATGTGTTATTCGGAACATTTTTGTCGCTTTGTGATAAATGGCGCTGTAATATTCATAAACACATTGCTCACAATTTTAGACGAACAATGGGTAACAGGTAGGTTTTTTTTAATTAAAACACAGAACTTGGGCACGTTTGAACTTTATTTTGGTTGTTCCAATTTGATACATGTACTTTTGTGAAATTATTATACATTATGAGAACGCATGCTCTTACTGCTTGATTATCTGTAATTACCTCATGACTTCAATAAATGCTCAAAATGATGTCCTTCAACTTCAATGCATTTGGCAGTACTCGTAACGAAACTCCTCTCAATGGCGAGTAGTTCGCTATCAGTAATCTTCTCACATGCATTCACAATGCGCTGACGCATGTTTTCAGGAGTTGTCGGTGATTCGCTATAACAAATACCCTTCAGTTTTCCCCACATAAAGAAATCCGTGGATGTAAGATCCGGTGAACGTGCGGGCCGTGGTATGGTGCTTATACGACCAATCCACCTGTCATTAAATATTCCATTTAAGACCACTTCAAATGCACGTGAGCCAAGTGCTAGACATCAATCATGTTGAAAGTACAACGCCATTCTGTCATGCAGTGAAACATCTTGTAGTAAAATCGGTAGATCATTACGTAAGAAATCAGCATACATTGCACCATTCGATTGCCATCGATAAAATAGGGGCCAATTATCCTTCCTCCCATAATGCTACACCACACATTAACCCGTCAAGATCGCTGATGTTCCACTTGTCGCAGCCATAGTGAATTTTTCGTTGCCCAGTAGTGCATATTATGCCGTTTTACGTTAACTCTGTTTGTGAATGACGCTTCGTCATTAAACAGAAAGCGTGAAAAACACATGTGTGGCAAGACTGAACACGACGTTAAAATATTTCGCCATGGTAATCCTGGTGCATAGAAATATGGTATGAGTGAAATTTATGTTGATGTAGAATTTCAGCACCGACGTTTTTGAAATTCCCGATTGACGCTCAATTTGTCCGCTACTGATGTGCGGATTAGCCGCAACTGCAACTAAAAGACATATTTAGGCATCATCATTTGTTGCAGGTCGTGGTTGACGTTTCACTTGCGGCTGAACACTTCCTGTCTCTTTAAATAACGTAACTATCCGACGAAAGGTCCGGACACTTGGATGATGATATCCAGGATGACGATCAACATACCGGTACATACCATAGGTCCATTGGGCATTTTGATCACAAAAGCCATACATAAATATTACATCGACCTTTTCTGCAATTAGTAAACGATCCGTTTTAACACGAGTAACGTATCACGAAACAAATACCATCCGCACTGGCGAAATGTTACGCGATACCACGTACTTATACGTTTGTGAATATTACAGCGCGATCTATCACAAAGCGAAAAAAGTGTTCCAAATAAAACAATCATATATATATATATATATATATATATATATATATATATATATATATATATATATATATATATATTTCCGTACTAGACGAATATGTAATAAAAATGGGGGCGGTACCTATTTAAAATAATGCAACTGAAATCCGATTGACCTACGGCAGCACCATCTAGCGGGCCAACCATAGTGCCATCTTTTTTCCCCCTTTAAGCTAGAAAAGTTTTGTTCTTTGTAGTTTTTTCGATTGATGCTTATTTAGTGAGATATTTGGCCGGGTCATTATCAATGGACCACCCTGATTAGCCATCATATACAGAAACGCGAAACTTTCCTCTGAGTAAGTAAGAACGTAGCTGTATGCAGATGATGCTAAGTGGTGTTAGGTGTCGAGAAAAGATGACACTGTCCGAACTATCTCGTTGAAAAGACTGCCCAAACGCAGTTCTTCATTAGATAAGATTACAAAAACTGTTCATCAATTTACTTTTCTTTCATTATTTTCTCTGTAGTGATCTACAATCCTGTTATTTCGCACCATTTACTATCACAAAAAACATACGAAAAAGCAGACCTAACGCTTCGACGCTTCGGCGCCCGTTAGCGCGTGAGCAGACCGCAGTGGATTGTAATGCCTGCCTTCTCACATCATTGTTGACAGGCATGGTGCGCGAACATACTGTGCGGTGCGGTCGGTCACATGCACACAATGTCATTTGTGAAGGTCATTTTAATGATATTCACTTCAGTTTCACCAGAGGACAAATCAAATTTTCAAATGTTGGTTAGCCTTTTGGATCACATTGCTATGGTCATCAGTCCCTAGACTTACAAATTACTTAAACTAACTTACACTAAGGACAACACACAGCTGCGGAGGAGTAGCCGAGCGGTCTAAAGCGTCTCGCTGCGGAGCGCGCGGTTGCTCGCCGTGGAGGTTCGAGTGCTCCCTGGGGCATGGGTGTGTGTGTGTGTGTGTGTGTGTGTGTGTGTGTGTGTGTTGTCCTTAGGTTAGTTTACCTAGGTTTAAGTAGTTTGTAAGCTACGGGCTGATGACCACGCAGTTTGGTCCGATGGATTTACGAACATTTGATTTTTGACAATACACACACACCCATGCTAGTGGAGGTCTGTGAGGTCCCGATGTGATGTGAGGTCGGTAATGAACACAAATGTTTAAAGTGTATTTCCTACTTGTGAGTAGTGAATAGTGAAAGACTGCTTCTGTCGTATTTTTCATTATGCATAAATTTAAATTGTTATTGATACTCAAACCACCGCTGTAGGCATTACTAAGGGTTTTATAAATTTATTGTGTATTTCTATGCTTTATTGACCATTACTTTTATGGATATGTTTCCTAAATTTTGTGTTTAATATCACATCATGTGTGTGTGAGAGGGAGATATTGTGTTTTTGAATGAACATTTCTGAATGTGAGTGATCGATTATGCTGGCGCTTCGATTTTATGCTTTTCTGCGATTATGCTCCAGCGAGCATAATGGTTTTGTGGGCAAAAGGTCTAAATCAAGTTTCATTCAAATATTGTGGGTGAGTTCTCTGGAACTCCTAACAACCCCAACCACCCCCTCCCCCGCCCCCCCCCCCCCTCCACACACACACATGCATCACTTACGCAGCATCGCCTCGTCTTGCTATGGCAGATTGGTGAGTGTCGCAAACGCTTGGCGTATGATTGTGTGTATGCTTCTCTTACGTGAAGAGTATGCCCGACCAAATTACCCTTTCCTGATTTTTCATTGTTTTTAAAACCTTGCTTTTCCTACGAGGGAAACTTTACTTGTGTATGGGCAATTACATGCTGTTATTTAAGGACCAACAAGCGACATGTGTTCTCCTTAGTTTTAAGCAGTCGGTACCCCCATTTGTCTTAAGGAGCAATAAATATCATTTAAATTTAAATGTATCGGCAAACCCTCCCGTTTGTTTAAATAGTTTTTTATGTTTTGCTTTTACGAACAAACAGATGCTGTTTTTATATTTCCGTTCCACTGTAGAAAATTCACTACCGTTTCATGTCCGAGACCACATGAAAAGTAGTTATTAATTTCATATCTGCTCTGCCCAAAGTTTAGTCTGAATATAATTTATTCAGTTTTTAATGCCAGTGCGGATAACAAATTTTTGAATTAACTTCTCTTGATGCTAAACTGTTTTGTTCCCACTATCCAACTTTCCTTTCGTCCAAGGAACTATAAAGGTGAAACTGAATTTTATTTAGGTTCGATGTGACTAGATTTTGATGCAGTTTGGAACTTTTGCGGGAAACAGTCAACTTTTATTTGGCGACTCAGACAGGATTGGTCTTTCTGCCAAATCTTCTGATATAAAATTTTATTTCATTGTCCACAAAACCCCTGCCCTACAAGCACGTGGAGTGCAACAGCGTACGCGTAAATTTTTAAACTCCACTAAATATCGTTACAACCGAACTCTGGTACCTGTTATCTAGGGTGACATATAGGAGGAAGTGGATCCGAAGAAAATGTCACATTGCGAGACTCCCTTTCTCTATATTATTTCTTCACCCCTGCAGTAACACAATCGGTCGAATGCTCCGATTTAAGTATTTGGGTATTGTTCACTGCAACATCGTCCGTCTAGCGTGCACCTTTCGTCGTGTGATTTTTTGTTTCTCGACGTTATAGACCTGAAGAAAGGCCTGCGTGGACGCCGGTCGCAGAGTGACGAGGAAGTCCATGCGAGAGTGTGACGTGATTCTTCAGCTGCCGGCCGCTTTCTGTTACACAGAAGGCTTCATTCTACAGCGCAGCCGATTCTTGATCGTTCTTCACTTGCTGCTCACAGCCCGCTAATGCACTGCAGCAATTCGGCAGCCCCAGGAGTTTTTAGTAGTAGCGTTGGTCCCAGGTTTGCAGAAATTACTAATCCAATAGGTGATTATCTTGTGCCGGCATTCGGATATCTTTAATTATTCGGCAACTCAAATCCCGAGCTTTGCCTTTCGATGAACTTCTAACATCCTCCACTCTTATAATAATGTGTGTAATCTTTCCACGTATCTTCTGCTAATAAATATTGTATATTTTATTTGAGCAATCCTCTCACCATTATTATTTAATGCAAGTGAGTTTTGTCATTTTGGAATGGGTTCATCAACAAGACGAGTAGGTAGCTTCGTAATGCTCTTTATCCGTATACAGTGCTGAATAAAATATATCAAGTCGCAGTCAGATCGTATCCAAGCGTTCGTCCCATTTCAGGCGAGAAGCAGTCCAATAACAGCATTAATATCAGTTTTTAATATTCAGTACAACACATTGACATGTTTCAATATGTCCTTGCAAAAAGCGTTTCCAAGCACAATTTCAAATACATGTGAAGATCGCGTGTGCTGTAGATGAAATATATACGCCGTACATGACCAGTACAAACTTGTACAGTTGTTACACCTCATGTGTGGACGTGAAATGCATATATATCAGATTGTATCACTGAAATGTATTTAACAGGTGTGAAATATTTTTAAAGGGAAAAAAAGATTATATAAGGAACTCATTATTGAGGCGATCTAGAATTGTTTAAAAACGGGTTTGCAGTCAAGATCGGTATCTTCATTTAATTACATTACCGGTTTCGGGGGCGGGACGCCATCTTCAGACCTTGTGATCTTCTTTTTTAATGTCAACAGGGCGAACACTTTCCTAACAGTCTGGCGAGGCACTATGTTATACAAGGAACTCATTATTCGAGCGATCAAGAATTGCTTAAAAAAGGGTTTGCAGTCAAGATCGCTATCTTCATTTAACTCTCGGGTGGCAGCGCCCATTATTATAACATCAGCAGTAGCGAGGTGCAGAATACCACATTGTATTCCATATTACAGTAGCACACAGCTACTAAGTGATCGAGGCGACAAAAATAGTTTAATGTATAGGTAGAAATACCACATTTGTCAGTATCTGATTTGTATATCAACTACCTTCGGTGTACAAATGTAACATTATTCCGAGAGTGGACACTAATCATGTATAATAGACCCAGCAGTACTATCATTTCCTCTTTTGTTACTTCCTTGTAGTTTCTGTCCCTTGAGTAATTAGTGTCATCTTTTTCCTGTGGTAAATGTTCAAAAAAATGTTCAAATGTTTGTATAGTCTATGGGACTTAACTACGGGGTCATTAGTCCCTAAACTTACAAACTACTTATTAACTAACTACGACTAAGGACGGAATAAATATCCATGCCCGACCGTAGTGGCCGTGCAGACCGTGACTGGAGCGCGTCAGTCCCCTCGACCACCGCGGCCGGCAATGTTCAAATGCTTGTTAAGCTTAAGGGACTTATCTGCAGGGTCATCAGTCCCTAAACTTACAAACTACTTATGAACTACTTTATGCTAAAGACGACACAAACATCCATGCTGGAGGGGGGGGGGGGGGGGATTCGAACCCCCGACCGTAGCGGCTGTGCAGACTGTGACTGACGCGCCGCAGACCACTCGGCCACTGCGGCTGGGTTTTCCTGTGTATGTGGAACTTAGTACACATAATTACCTCCTCAATCATATTATCATCATAGAGCTTGTGTCTCTGACCTCACGGCCTTTGCGTTCCCTTTTGGTCCAGGGAAGATTTTTATGATATTCTTTTTCAGTAGTTTGGAGTGCTGTTTGTATGGATTTTACTCCACAGAGTGGTACCATCTTCAGTATCAGATTCATTGCATTTAAAATCTTGTTCGGAATCGGAACTAAGATTTACATTTGAATAATTGTATCCTGTTCATGATCTGATGAGGAATGTAAACAAATTACTAAGAACTTCATTACTTGGGGAAAGAAGTCTATTTCCTCATCTGTTAGACCCATACCACGTCTACGGGACCTGAAGATTAAAGTATGTAGTAGAACAACACTCATTTTGGCATTTTGTAAGGCTTAAAAAGGATTAAAAATGAGATTGACGGAAACAGTAGCATAGCTAATCAGGAGAAACTAGAAGACAATTTATCGAGAGTTAAACTTCTATTTACGAAATAAATTTAGAGGTTTTAGCATTCTAATAGGTAGAGTAAAATTTATACAATAAATATTTACTCGAAACTGCCACAAATCCATTTGCAAGGAAAACTAGACGTAACTCAAAACAATTCAAATCGACTTACATGACAGGCAGCGCGGTGCAAATCTGCTATCAGTGATGAACTCCCTAAGATTTTGATTTTTTTAAATTTTTTTTTATTTTTTTTTATTTTTTTATTTATTTATTTTTTATTTTTTTTTTTTTTTTTTTTTTTTGTACTAGAAACTCAGAGCCCTCACTGACATCATTGTCAAGGCTTAATTGAGGAATAGCTAAAGGCGAAATATACGACATGTCCATTATTGCGACAACAGTGAGCATTTAAAGAAAAGTGGTAGCGTATTTGCACCAGCGCTGCCGCTCGAGGGTTAAGAAAAAGAATATCACAAGGTCTGAAGAAGACGCCTAGCACGCCGAAACCGGCAATGTAATTAAATGAAGACAGCGATCTTGGCTGCGAACCTATTTTTTAAAAAAACATTGTGGACATCATTTATTTACATGTGTGTATGAGATTTTAATAAATGAATTAGTAAGTCACGACGGTGGCAGTTCGTCTCTGTCTAGAGCAATTAGTCAAACACATGGGCGACCAACTCCCCAAAATCTTTGCAATAGTAATGTTCAGGCAAATTTGGAATATGTATCCAACGCCATTAAAATATATAACTACAAAAGAACCTGTCATTAGTCATCCAAACCTTTAACTGTAGGAGGTTACTGTCTTTGGGTAAACTCATATTTGCACGTGACAATGTATTTCATTTCTGCTGTGCAGCCATGCCTGTGGAGTCAGAAAGTCACACTTAGACAGGGAGACGGTTAGTAGAGTTCTAAGACAAAATTTCTACATGGTGCGTAAAATGGCTATTGACACTAAATAAAGAAAAGTGTGAAGTAATACACATAACCACTAAAAGAAATCCGCTGAACTTCAATTACGCGATAAATCAGTCAAACCTTAAAGTCGTAAATTCTACCAAATACCTAGGAGTTACAAATACGAACTACTTAGACTGGAGAGAACACATAGAAAATATTGTGGGGAAGGCGAACCATAGATTATGTTTCATTGGCAGAACGCTTCGAAGATGCACCAGCTCCACATTTGTGCGTCGTCTCCTGGAGTACTGTTGCCTATTGTGGGCCGGCCGCGGTGGCCGAGGGGACTGAGGCGCTCCAATCACGGTCTGCACGGCCACTACGGTCGGGGGTTCGAATCCTCCTTCGGGCATGGATATTTGTGCCGTCCTTAGTGTAAGGTGGTGGATAAGTAGTTTGTAAGTTTAGGGACTGATGACCCCGTAGTTAAGTCCCATAAGCTTAACAAACATTTGAACATTTGAGCCTATTGCGGGACCACCACCAGGTGGGATTGACGGAAGATATTGAGAAGGTTCAGAGAAGGGCAGCTCGTTTTGTTTTATCACGTTACGGGGAGGAAAGCGTCACGGAAATGTTTCAGGAATTGGGGTGGAAATCATTAAAAGAATGACATTATTCATTGCGGCGTGATCTGTTTGCGAAGTTTCAAAAAAAATGTTCAAATGTTTGTAAAGCTTATGGGACTTAACTACGGGGTCATTAGTCCCTAAACTTACAAACTACTTATGAACTACTTACGGACTAGGACGGCACAAATATCCATGCCCGAGGGGGGATTCGAACCCCCGTCCGTAGTGGCCGTGCTGACCGTGACTGGAGCGCCTCAGTCACCTCGGCCACCGCGGCCGGCGCGAAGTTTCAATCACCGACTTTTACTTCTGAATGTGAAAATATTTTGCTAGCACCCACCTACTTAGGGAGACATAACCATCCCAATAAAATAAGATAAATCAGATCGAAAACGGAACAATTTAGGTGTTCTTTTTCCTCCCCCCCTCCCCCCCCGCGCTATTAGAGAATGGAACGGTAGAGAAAAGTTATGAAAGCGGTTAATGAACCCTCTGCCAATTTAAATGTGATTTGCCGAGTATCTATGTAGATGTAGAAGCTCAGGGCATCGCTGGAATGTGTCGAACTGGGCTTCTGCCTTGTTTGTATAAAGTTTTGTACGTATTTCTCAGAGCCAGTCATCTCTCCAGTATCACTATAGAATGTCTCTAAGAGTCTCCTCCGTACAAAAAAATAAATAAATAAATAAATAAATAAATAAAGAAAAACACAAAATATGGAGTGCGCACATAATCCTCAGACTCAAAAAACAACATCCGGAAAGGGTGGAATTATTGCGGAAGTCTCGAAGAAAGTGAGCCCACTTGAAGAACGCGTAGAAATCCTCATATACGTGTGATAATCAAAATACGTAATGAACTGAAAGGGGAAAGTGAAAGATCATCTATCAAACACATAAGAAAGGTGACAAATTCGATGTGATTTTATTACAGTTCCATAGTTTAGGTCATTTAAAAGATTTCGTTTTATCAGAGAATTGGACAGCTCGAACATATGGTTGAGTAATAACAAAAGGTCGTCCTACCAGGGTGATCCCGCAAAGAGCAAATTTTCAACAAGAAAGCAATAAATATAGAGCAATTGGAACCTATTCGCGAATTTTTATGATACTTGACTCAAAAAGGCGTATTATTCATTAGATTCGTCTTTAATGACTTGGAGGATCATTGACGTAACTCAAAACACTACTCCGCATTAAAGAAACTCTTACTGATGAAATTTAATTGTGAAATGTCAAAGCCTTCCGGGATAAAGACTAGCGTGGCTGGTGTTAGTAGACAGCGAAATCACAGGTATCAAATGGGAAGGTACTCAAGAAATTTCCTGAAAACACTGGGCTATCCCTGCCCCAATTGAGGAGCGTCGTTCACCAATGTACATTTTTCAGAAATGAAGAAAAACGTTTTACTTCCGAACTGGGAAAATTGAGATGTCAGAGTTTATATACTAGGGTAACGTTTGAGAATCCACAAAAACTGAAATTGGTTTTTCATTAAGTGGCCTTATATTTAAATTTGTCATTTAATACGTTTTGAACCGATATACTGAACATAATACGTTCTGAACCGTTTAGTGAATGAACATACACAGAGGAGATCAAACACTTATAGCTTTTAATGTTTTAAAATTGTCACAACAATACACAAATTTCAGAGAAAGTAAAAAAAAAAGCAAAATGTATTATTCACATTCAGTAAATTTTTCACAGGTTATTAGGTCATACTAAATTTACATAGTTTGAGATTACAAATTATGCTGTATAAATGCATTTAGAATCAAAACCTGAATTTTACAGTACGATATCAACATATCACAATCTTGAAAGTCCCGTTTCTTCTTCCAAAGAATTACAATCTTCAGGATCACATCACTCAGGTGCTGCATCGAAATCTAGAGCTAATTTATACATCTGCAAACTATGAATTTCTCTCCAGTTATCGCCAAATTTTGCCTTCAAAAGTGTGTCTACGTCTAATTTCTTTGCATTGCTTAATGCTCTCAAATGATCATGCACAGGAGGTTCAAACACTTGCTCCATGTTTGTTCCTTGTTTCAGTATTGTTACAAAATGTTTTGATGGATCATCAGATCTATATGTTGGCTCCACCTTTACTCTGACGAGGGGCTTCCCATTTATAGTAGATTTCTTCAACATTACCCTCTTCATTTCCTTTATTCCATCCAATTTTCTGAATTGTTTTGCGAGTATTTTGTAGTCTCTGACAGCCCAGTCATGTCCAAGAGCTCTTACTTTTCCCGCAGATTTGTAAACTTCTCTATATTCTTCAGGAGTGAGAATGTCGGAACATTTCCGGAGGGCCTTCTCTACAACTCCAAACAAGCGATCTGCGGGTAAATAAGAATGCCCTCTAACGGGAAATATTGCTCTAATGTTTTTGAGATGAGTTGGTGCTTTCTTTTGGAGCCAATAAACCAGAAAATGAATTACGTGCATGTTTTTATTTTGGCCTCCGCAGCCATCAGCGAAAAGCCTAATAGTGGTGACCGAATCTTCAAAATGGGCCTCCTCTAGATACGAAAGTACACCAGATGCCACCTCATTTGCCCCTCTACCACCTTCAGTCTCATTCCATGTAAAGAACTTAGCATTCTTGTTGCTGACGTCAGTCACACATAGCGCATAAAAGGATATTTGTCGAGAGCGGTATGCTGCGCCAATTGATGATTTTGGAAGGGGCTGCACCTGTTGCAAATCGAAGCAGAAGCTTCTTGTTTTAGCAGAACGCTCCTTCATTAATTTGTGGAACGTTGAATGTAGGTTGTCCAACTTAACTAGACGAAAGTTGCACATAACACACTTTGAACCGATCGTTCCCATGCACTTAATACGATTTGATCCGACGCATCTACTTCGACATGGAAATTTTAAGGGATATAACACGAAATGTTTCAATCTGAATTCACAGCATTAAAGAGCGCATAAAAATAGGGGGAAATCGAATCAAATCGTATTTTGATCAAGAGTGCACTTAATACCTTTTTAAACGATGCTCCTCAATTATTACCGCCTATTATGATTGTTAGTGCACGGATTCAAATGCATTATAATAACAAGCGAATAATCATTCTGGAGACATCCTCTACCTGTGCCTACGCCAACAATTTCTTCCGGAAGTGCTAGTCATGCAAGGTACGCTGCAGAACTTCTGCAAAGACTGGAAGGTAGGAGGCAGGTACTGCTAGAACGCCCATCAGTGACACGGCCCCCCACCCCCCTGAATCTCAGGGCCGCCTCGGTCTCAGGGCTACCAGCACCTTTAGGTCTGCGATACCGCTAAACCAACCTTCGGTTCACTCTACTACATGTGATCCAAGCTGCTGATATTATTCCGAATCTTTTTTTTGTGTGTGTGTTTCCTACGTGAAAGTCCTCTATTTACTTTTACAAGACTACCAAGGAATATACTTTCATTCTTTTCTGTTGTAAAATAGTCCAGATAAAGCCTTGTTGCACCTAACTCAAGCTTTCATAATGTGTTGTACTGAATATTAAAAATTGATGTTAATGCTGTTATTGGACTGCTTCTCGCCTGAAATGGGACGAACGCTTGGATAAGATCTGACTGCGACTTGATATCTTTTATTCATCACTGTATACCTACTCGTCTTGTTGATGAACCCATTCCAAAATGACAAAACTCACTTGCATTAAATTAGAATGGTGAGAGGATTGCTCAAATAAAATATACAATATTTATTAGCAGAAGATATGTGGAAAGATTACACACATTATTATAAGAGTGGAGGATGTTAGAAGTTCATCGAAAGGCAAAGCTCGGGATTGGGGTTGCCGAATAATTAAAGATATCCGAATGCCGGCACAAGATAATCACCTATTGGATTAGTAATTTCTGCAAACCTGGGACCAACGCTACTACTAAAAACTCCTGGGGCTGCCGAATTGCTGCAGTGCATTAGCGGGCTGTGAGCAGCAAGTGAAGAACGATCAAGAATCGGCTGCGCTGTAGAATGAAGCCTTCTGTGTAACAGAAAGCGGCCGGCAGCTGAAGAATCACGTCACACTCTCGCATGGACTTCCTCGTCACTCTGCGACCGGCGTCCACGCAGGCCTTTCTTCAGGTCTATAACGTCGAGAAACAAAAAATCACACGACGAAAGGTGCACGCTAGACGGACGATGTTGCAGTGAACAATACCCAAATACTTAAATCGGAGCATTCGACCGATTGTGTTACTGCAGGGGTGAAGAAATAATATTGAGAAAGGGAGTCTCGCAATGTGACATTTTCTTCGGATCCACTTCCTCCTATATGTCACCCTAGATAACAGGTACCAGAGTTCGGTTGTAACGATATTTAGTGGAGTTTAAAAATTTACGCGTACGCTGTTGCACTCCATGTGCTTGTAGGGCAGGGGTTTTGTGGACAATGAAATAAAATTTTATATCACAAGATTTGCCAGAAAGACTAATCCGGTCTGAGTCGCCAAATAATATATAAAGCAGAGAGTCCGTATGTTTATTTGAGTGTCCATGTTGTATACAAATCTACAGTTTTGTTTAAATCTTTATAAAATTTTATACACGTAAGCTTTGATGCATTAGGACGGTCATCGTAAGTGTAAAAACCATGTACGATACACATCTCAGGAGATATGACGTCATAAACAATAAGATGCGCGAAAAACTGCTGCATTTAGCGACAATGCTGCTCATTTTCTCCTAACCACTGGACCGATTTCAACCAAATTTGGCGCACACATTCCTTACCGTGAGGTAACCATTGCTGCAGGTTTAAGAATCACGTACGACACATGGTTCACTAGATATGACGTCATAAATAACAGGAATCGCAAAAAACTACCACATAATGCGGCGACACTTTATGAATACGCTTGATGAGAATGAGAGTACTTAGCTTCTTGCAACACACTTTAAACATAATTTCAAACTTTTATTAAACTTTTTCTCGCTGACAACCATAGAAAAATGTTTTTTATGAAGTGAAACTACGGCATTCGGTATGACGTTACAATTTATAATTTCTACACTACAAATTGTAGCCGCAGGAAATTTTACAGGCAGTATAAACGCATATAGTTGAGTATACTTCATAAATTGTATCACAATACGACACGTACCATGAGCACAGAAACAGTAATTTTCATGGAAAACCGCCCCATCACGCACCAAGTTTTAATCTATTACTTCTTTACTACTAATTGTATTCCCAAGAGATTTTACAAACATACAGCCCTTGTACAAATGAATATATGGCATGAATAAATAAATACCCGGGCAACGCCGGGTGTTCAGCTAGTCAAATGTGAAACTGAGACTGGAGACAATGGATGCTATTTAGTTCAAAGCTCTTTTTATTTCCAACTACCCGGAAATCTTTACGCAACTATATATTTAGTTATGAAACTGTTTAACATCTACACTGATTTACAAAAGTTGAAGCTTTATATTGTTACGTGAATCTTCCTCTGCTGTTTTTGAACAAAAATGAATTAAAACTATCCATATGCCTGTGCTTCATAATAGGTGTTAGAGAAAGGCCTCTGCATGCCGTTGATTTTAAGGGTTCCGGAGCTCAATCAGTAAGACTGGAATTCTTATTGGATCGCTTTGTCAATAGTTGTCCTATCAAGAGACTGCACCTACCTGAGCCTTGTAGCTGCTCTTGTGTACCAATAAAGACTCGACTGTTTTCTAAGCACGGTTATTCATAAACAGATTCACAATACAATTATTAGAGGAAAGCGGGATTACACCGTGCTCTTAAGCCATTGTTATTTTTCGAACTCAGCTGATACTGTAAACATCTTATTTCGTCAAGAAACCGATTCCATAGACGTTTATGGTTCCGTATTTGGTATATTAAATTTACTGACATGTCGACAGGTGTTTTCCTAAACCGTAGTGGCCGTGCAGACCGTGACTGGAGCGCCTCAGTCCACTCGGCCACCGAGGCCGGCTATTAACACTCTGACAGACAAAAAAATGATATGTCCTTATAGTGGTACAATAACATTTAACATAATTTGTCTCTGTTCACATTTTGCGCCTACTTCAACGGCAGCAGTCACAAACATACATATCAACAGTGTCACTTCCACTGCACTTTGAACCTGTAGACTGCAAATCTTGCATCTGGTGCGGTATTGCCCCGTGACAACATGACTCAGCACGATGATTAACTGCTAACGTTTGATAATTAAAATAAGGTTGAGAAATTCCGCAATTCAATCGAGCTATTTTCAATATTTTTACAATTAACATAATTCATTTACCTTAAAAGCTGTGTGTGTGTTGTGGTTGTTGAACCTATCGTTAAATCAGACAACAAATTGTTCATTAACACAGCAATTTGGTTTAATTATGGCCCTGATATTGATGTATACACTATTAAATAAGACACAGTGCATTAAACTGATTATGTGCGCAACGGATATTTTAAACACAAAATAACTGTGGCAAGTCACCATTTGAAACAGACACTGACTATACTCAAAAATTTTGACTGCGAGAAAGATATTAAAAAACCACAAACCACTTTCTTAATGTTTGACTGTGAGAATTTTATGCAGATCAGTTTCTGATTATTGAAATTTAGTATCAAAGTCAATTAACTATCATTTACTATGGCACCAATAACGAAATCTGTTCAACAATATTATCATAATCAATACTGCACTTTGAATCCACTAATAACTAATTATCAAATGAAGGAAGTAGGTTAATCTTCTAACTACGTAAATGAAACAGGACAGAAAGGTCAACTTTGTTACTTATTATTATTAATCAGCATTACATTACCTACATAATACAACTTCTTACAACTTCTTCCTAATGACATCAAATGGAATTACCTTCATTCCAGCTGTGTTACAATACAATACAATATATATTCCAAATACAATCAAATCGACTTGCTGGCACAGCAGCCTCTGCTCTACATCGGAGCCATACACACAACTCAACCGCTCTCTAAGCGAGCTGAACCACAAGTGCTACTCTCTCTCAGCGCGAGCTACAATGCTATGCAATACATGATCTTTGCCAAAGATGAAACTTCACAGAGTTAAGTACACATATCGATACACACAGTAGAAGTGATATTATACATTTTTTTTGCAAGCAAGTTACTCGACACAAAACAGGAGGCACAATATTAGACATTTTCTTACAAAAATATTTTTTATGGACATGTTTCAACCTCCACACACACACACACACACACACACACACACACGTGATCTACTGATTTTATAATAAACCAATTGCAAAACACGTCAGTGCTGTTAAAAGCTCACAACCTTTCTGGATCTTAAGTATTTCCTTCCTCTATGCGGCAGTAATATGCAGCGCTCTTTACCGCCTATAGGAAACTATGGCGCGTGGTAGTAGCCGAGCGGTCTGGAGCGCAACGTTGCAGATCGCACGGCCACCCTCGTCGGAGGTTCGAATCCTCCCTCGGGCATGATTATTTGTATTGTCTTTACTATAGTTAGTTGATAAGTTGTTTGTAAGTTTATGGACTGATGACGTCGCAGTTAAGTCCCATAAGCTTTACAAACATTTGAACATTTGAAACTGTGAGGGTTGGAACTTAAATAGTGGATACAGTGCTGTATAGACACTGTGCAGTGGAATCTACTATTGTAGCTGATTGTTCATGTTGTTGACGTACCTACCTTACTTCCGAACAAATGGACTCGCCTATCCCAAGTCACCAGCGTGCGCGCAATCAAGGGAAGCACAGTCAGTTCTGAGTTAGCGGACTTAGGTAACGGTGTCACTGTTTTCGAAACAGCAACAACAGAGTTGGATCAAGATTGAAAGTGCCAGAGGTCGTACATCAGTGTCATCAAGGTCTTCGAGAAGCATGCGGGAAATCGGCATTATCTACAGGCCAGTGGCACGTTGGTTAAAAGGCTTCAACGAAAGTCGGCAAACTGTAATAGACATGCATCAGGCAGGTCGTCCTAGCGTCTCTAAAGACGAATTACATACTGTTGAAGCGTTAGTGCACAGTGATCGATGCCAGACGATTCGTGAGCTCGCCCACGAAACCGGATTAGCGCATACGACTGTACTTCGCATCCTGAAGGGCATGCGTAAAATTGCATCAAGATGGGAAGTACATTAACATCCACCATACTCCCCGGACTTACGCCTTTTTTGACTGGTTTGATTCCGACGATGGCATTCGCTTCATAAATGTTTCAGAGATTTTGCAGGCAGTAGAGAGCTCCATTCGCACCATCAACAGATCAGGCTCTGCTAACGGGATACTACGCCTTCCACATCTTTGGCAACGGGTTCTACGCAATGCTGGTGACTACTTTGGACAGTAACAGGTGCAAAAATGTAACGCTTTTGTACTGGTTGTAAATGAGTTGTTGCCGCTGTCTAAGTTCCAACTCCCGTTTCTTATTTCCGTGGTCCGATTTTAATGAAATCGTGCCTATATAACGACCCAAAAGTGGATCAAGTTGAAAATTCGTCTATCAGTTTTGAAGTGTACAATGACAGACGTACATGGAAATATTATTGTTACCGTACATGAAGTTTGTAGCACATTGGTACAATGACCGACTACAAATCCCAAGGTTGCGCGTTCGATTCCGGCCAGGTCCTAGCATTTTTATTTGTCGCATTCCACTTCTTTCACCTCTGTCAGTGCTGCTGATGTGAAAAATACCGAGTAGCACCGTGGTTCGGAACCTACTTAAACTGTAGGTCCCCCTATAACTGGCTGAGTAAGTCAGTTCGTAGGTCGGAGGAAGGCAACGGCACACCACCTCCAATCAGGACCATCCCTAGTAAAGCACTGTGGTGTTCTAAACAATCTTCGGATTGTTGACGGCTTTACATTTAGAAGAAGTTCATATTTCTAGTGCAAACATTTTGACGGAGGAGACGGCCTCAGTACAGGCCTGTTCCGGAAGTTATCTGTGAAACATGAAGATAGAATTGCAGCTCTCTCTAAATCTACAATAATAATGGGAGTTTCTAGGGGAGAAAACATGCTTGATATTGGAATGACCGTGAACGTCATGGTCAAGAATATGGGCAGTCTCACAGATGTACTAAAATTACTTGTTCTTTCTAAATCTCCACCAACAGTGAGCACAACTTAAAAAAAACTGTGAATATGTTTTTAATTGTAATTGTGATGTTTAAAAAGTAATAATAACTTTGTTTCACTTCAAGACAGCTTCATGTCCCCCCGTTTTGTTTAAAGTGAAATATCTTATTATTATCGACGAGTTATCTCAGGCTGCAAGTTTTAAACAGTAGGATACATGCAAGTTTTAACTTCATTAATATTTAATTACTGATGTACTGCTAGAGACCAAGGTGCTGTCTACGAATAAGACGTGAGTGAACTTAAATTTATTTATGATTAGGATTACAAGTAAGGAAGCAGATGGTTGAGTCTCTGGTAAACATTTCGCGCGTACTTATTACTCAGATTTGTTATGCTCTTACATTTTTTGACACAAAAATCGTTAGCAACTAGTTTATCAGGTAGCTATCAATATTTCCTGTCTAACGTGTGATGCGTCTTTTCACACAAATAGTAATTACACCACTTGCTGACAACACCATAATTACTTCGAAAAACTTACAGGTATGCTGCCAGGTACAAATATCGGCCGTCGTCGATTTTGGTACCTGGCAGCAGACCCGTAAGTTTTTCGAACTAGTTATTCGCCAGGAGAAATTAAGGAATCAACACAATAATTAGTTCATATAGTTAAATCAGAAGGTGTCGGAACACATAATAATTATTGCTAAGCTCTCAACCAAATTCATACTTAGTCACTTGTGGCATATAATAAACTAAACTTTGATCTATACTTTAAATAATTAGTCAATTACACAACTGTCGACTGGGACATTTCTACTCTATGATAGATTGTACAAGTTCCTTTCTTTGCTATCAGCTACTGTTATAGTTTGTTGTCATTCCACGTATGAGTACATTTATATTCAGTGTTATGTGGTTTTTCACCATACTTAGCTAATGAACTATTTTAATAATACAACATTTTGTTTGTTAATGAGGTAGATCTTGTTCACAGCAAGTAACGTTACATATAAAAATCACCACTAATGTCACAATAGAACCAATGCTCAATCTGTGTCACAGTAGTAATCTAAACTTTCATCTTTAATTAATTAACGGATATGTTATTGTGAACTTTAGCGTTTTCACTGTGCCTCCTCTTACATGTTACTCACCTGCAATCAATCACTGTTTGAAATTGTCAGTTATTCCACCCATGATCACATTTTACTTTTGATATCAAATTTATGTCAAACAGTTAATTTAATTAATGAATCATTTTTGTCTGTCTGATTAACGAATCGTAACTTGAGCTACCAACCGGACTAGGCATTCATTGTTTAAACAGTCTCGTGTTCTGTATAGTTAAGCGTCTTAACCGGGCCATACACATTGCTATCAGTCAATGTCAGGCTGATTAACTATAATATTTACTCGTACTTTAACTGCACACATTCAGATCAGTGCCTACCTGCTCAATCCATTCACACACACTCCAGTTTCCGACCCTTAATCATAAATTTTATTTTACTTTATTTCATTTCAATATATATGTTTCACCACCAACCTATCCCTTCTCTTAGTCAGGATATGCCAGAATCTCCTTTTCTCCCCTATTCCGTTGGGCACCTCCTTATTAGTTGCGTGATTTACCAATCATTCGTAGGTAGCACCAAATTTCTAAAGCTTCTATCATCTTTTTGTCTGAACTCTTTATCGTCAATGTTTCATTCCCACACAATGCTACATTCCGAACAAATGCTTTCAGAAAGGATTTCCCAACATTTGAATTAATACTAGACGTCAACGAATTTCGCTTCTTCAGAAACGCTTTTCTTCCCATAGTCATTCTGCATTTTATATCTTCTTTACTTTGGCCACCTGAAGTTATTTTGCCACTCCAATAACATGTCTCGTTTCCTAGTCCAATTCCTTCAGCGTCACGTAATATTCTGACACTACGATCCATTACCCTTGTTTTACTCTTGCTAATGTTCATCTTATACCTTCAACATAGTGTCAATTCCGTTTAATTCCTCTTCCAGGTCCTTTGTTGTCTCTGCCTGAATTACTATGTCATCGGAAACCGCAGAGTTTTTATTTCTTCTCCATGCACTTTAATTACCTCTACAAATTAGTTTCCCTGTCGGGGGTTCGAATCCCCCTCGAGCATGGCTGTTTGTGCCGTCTTTAGTACAAGATAGGTCATAAGTAGTTTTTAAGTTTAAGGAATGATGACCCCGCAGTTAAGTCCCTTAAGCGTAACAAACATTTGAACAATTTACAAATTCGCCCTTTCACTCCTTCAAGCTTGCTCAATGTACAGATTGAACAACATTGAAGAATGGCTACAATCCTGTCTTACTCCCTTCCCAACTACTGCGTCCCTTTCATGCCCTTCGTCTCTAGTAGCTGTTGTCTGGTTTTTGTTCAAGTCGAATATAACTCTTCGTTCTTTATACTATACCCTGCTACCTTCAGATTTTGAAAGAGAGTATTCCAGTCAACATTGTCATAAGATTTCTCCATATCCACAAATGCTAAAAACTTAGGTTTGCCTTTCCTTAACCTATCCTCAAAGGTACGTCGTAATGTGGTATTGCCCCGCGTTTTCTACAGTTCTTCTAAATTCAAACTATTCTTTCCCAAGGTCGGTTTCCATCAGTTTTTCCATTTGCCTGTAATAATTGCAAACATGAATTACTAAACTAATTGTTCCGTAATTTACTCATTTGTCAGCACTTTCTTTCTTTGCAATTAGAACTATTATATTCTTCTTGAAGTCGGATAGTGTTTTCCCTGTCTCATACATCTTGCTTACGAAGTGTAACAATTTCTTCATGACTGGCTTCCCCAAAGGGATATCATCTACTCCAGGGGTCTTGTTTCTACTCAGTTTACTGCTTTCTCAAATTCTTAACGCAGTATGATACCTCGTATCTCATATTCTCTAATTCCTCTTCTGTGTCTAGAACACCTAGTTTTATTTCCTTGGTATAGGCCCTCTATATATTCCTTCCACCTTTTAGCTTTCCCTTCTTTGCTTATTACTGGTTTTCCATTTGACTTCTTGATACTCATGCAGCTGCTTTTCCAGTCTCCAAAAGTCGTTTATTTTTATGTAGAAGGTATCTATCTTTCCCCTAGTTCTTGCATTTGTCCTTTAACCAGCCCTGATTACCCAGTCTGCACTTCCTGCCAACCTCAATTTCCGTCTGTACTCTCTTATGCCTATTTCACCTGATGTATTTTTATATTTCCTCCTTTCATCAATCAGATTTTCTAACTTACCTAACCGTTTAAGGGATAGCACATTCCGCGGTCGTCTTCTTGATGACGTCATCCTTCTGAGTAGTCCCCGCCCGAAGATCGGAATGGGGAACTATCCGGAATATTTTACCAAAATGTTCAAATGTTTGTAATTCTGTCGGACCAAACTGCGTGGTCATCAGTCCGTAGCTTACAAACTACTTAAACTAAACTAACCTAAGGACAACACACACATCCATGCCCCAGGGAGGACTCGAACCTCCACGGCGAACAACCGCGCGCTCCGCAGCAAGACGCTTTAGACCGCTCAGCTACTCCACCGCGGCAATATTTTACCCAATAATACGCCATCATCACATATTCATACAGTAGAGTTGCATGTCCTCGGGAAGAGTAACGACAGCGGATGTTAAAATGTTAGCTTAATCACCCAAACTACTGCCCCCGTCTTCAGGAACCACACGTTTGTCTGGCCTCTCTATAGATACCCCTTCGCTGTGGTTGCACCTACGGTACGGCTATCTGTATCGTTGAGGCACGCAAGCCACCGAACCTCGACAATGTCTATGGTTCATGAAAGTGAGCTTTTAAACACAATTTTTAAACCTTTCACTGCAAATAACTTCTTTCAGTTAACCAATATGTGGGCAACTAGTTTCAAATCAACATAGTCAACCCCGGCCGCGGTGGCCGAGGGGACTGAGGCGCTCCGGTCACGGTCTGCACGGCCACTACGGTCGGGGGTTCGAATCCGCCCTCTGGCATGGATATTTGTGCCGTCCTAGTTCGTAAGTAGTTCATAAATAGATTGTAAGTTTAGGGACTGATGACCCCGTAGTCCCATAAACTATACAAACATTTGAACATAGTCAACAATGAATCACAGACATTGCCGTGGTGAGGTGGCTTTCGTGCGTCATTGATACAGATAGCCGTACCGTAGGTGCAACCACAGCAGAGGGGAATCTGTGGAGAGGTCAGACAAACGTGTGTTTCCTACTTTTCAGTAGTTACAGGGCCAACGGTCTATATGACTGACTGAGCTGGCCTTGTAACATCACTGCTTTGCCATACAGTTACTGAGAACGGCTGAAGGCAAGGGGAAACTACAGCCGTTACGTTTCCCGAGGACATGCAGCTCTGCTGTATGAACATATGATGATGGCATCCTCTCTGGTAAAACATTACGGAGGTAAAATAGTCCCCATTCAGATCTCTGGAAGGGGACTACTCAAGAGGATGTTGTCAACAGGAAAGGCAACACTGGCATTCTACGGATCGGAGCGTGGAAAGATGTTAAATCCCCTAATCGGATAGGAAAATTAGAAAATATAAAAAGGGAAATGGATAGGTTGAAGTTAGATATAGTGGGGATTAGTGAAGTTCGGTGACAGTATGAACAGGATGTTTGGTCAGGTGAGTGCAGGATTATAAATAAAACAATCAGTTCGGGGTATTACAGGAGTAGAACATAATGAATAACAAAATAGGAATGCGAGTAAATTACTTTGAACAGCACAGTGATCGCATTATCGTAGTCAAGACAGATACGAAGCCAACACCGACAACAGTAAGACAGGTTTATATGCCAACTAGCTCAGCCGATGATGAGGGGATTGAAGAAATGTATGTCGAGTTAAAGGAAATGATTCAGAAAATTAAGGGAGAGAAAAACTTAATTGTGATGGAAGACTGGGATTCGGTAGTAGGAAAAGGAATGAAAGAGGAAGTCGTCTGGTAGAATTTTGCACGGAACATGATTTTATCATAACAAACACCTAGTGTAAGAATCGCGAAAGAAAGTTGTATACGTGGTAGATACCAGAGGACACCGTATGGTACCAGATAGATTTTATAATGGTAAAACCTAAATTTCTGAACCAGGTTTTAAACTGTAATACATACCCAGGGGCAAATATAGACTCTGACAATATCTTATTGGTCATGAACTGTAGTCTGAAAATGAATAAAACTGCCGAAAGGTAGGAAAATAAGAAGTTGGGACTTGGATAAATTGAGGGAATGTGAGGTTCTTAAGAATTTCAGAGGGAGATTTAGGCAACAATTGACAGAAACAGGGGGAAATAAAACGGTTGAAGAGGAATGGGTAGCATTGAGAGATGAAATAGTGAAGGCAGCAGAGGACAAAATAGGTAGAAAGGCAAGACCTACAAAAAATCCTTGGATATCACAGGAAATACTAAATTTAATTGATGAAAGGAGAAAATATAAAAATGCAATAAATGAAACAGGCAAAATGGAGTACAGACGACTAAAAAATGAGATTGACAGGAAGTGCAAAATGGCTAAGCAGGAGTGGCTAGAAGCCAAATGCAAATCTGTCGAAGAATGTATAGCAAGGGGAAAAGTAGATACCGCCTACAGGAAAATCAAAGAGACATTTGTGGACAAGAAAAGCAACTCTATGAATATCAAGAACTCGGATGGGCAACCAGTTCTCAGCAAAGAAGGGAAAGCTGAGAGGTGGAAAGGGTACATAGAACAGCTCTACAAAGCAAATGAACTTAGGGACGATGTTGTAGGAAGTGAAGAGGAAGTAGATCAAGATGACATAGGAGATACTATACTGAGAGATGAATTTGACAGAGCCTTGAAAGACCTAGGTCGGAACAAGGCCCCAGGAGTAGATGACATACCCTCAGAGCTACTAAAGTCTCTGGGAGAGCCAGCCGTGACCAGACTATTTGAACTGGTGTGTAGGATATATGAGACAGGCGAAATAGCGCCAGACTAAGAAAAATGTAATAATCCCCATTCCAAAGAAATCTGGCGCAGACAGGTGTGAAAATTACCGAACCATCAGCTTGATAAGTCGTGGTTGCAAAATTTTAACACGAATTATCTACAGAAGAATGGAAAAGCTGGTAGAAGCTGAACTCGGGGAAGATCAATGTGGATTCAGGAGGAACGTAGGAACACGGAAGGCAATACTTTTCTCAGAAGATACATTAAGGCAAACCTACATTTTTAGCTTTTGTATATTTTGAGAAAGCTTTTGATAATGTTGCTTGGAATACACTCTTTAAAATTCTGAAGTCAGCAGGGGTAAAATACAGGGAAAGGAGAATTATTTACAATTTGTACAATTTTTAGTTGGGAAGGGAATAAGATAGGCGTGTAGCCTTTCTCCGATGTTATTCAATTTGTACATCGAGCAGGCGGTGAAGGAAAGCAAGGAAAACTTTGGACCATGGAAAGTTTAGGTGAAGACATAAAAACATTGCGTTTTGCTATTGACATTGTAATTATGACAGAGGCAGCGAAAGGTCCTGGAAGAGCAGTTGAATGGAATGGACAGTGTGTTGCTTAGAGCGTATAAATTGAAAATTAACAAGAGCAAAACAAAGATAATGTAACATAGTCTTAGAAAATCAGGAGATGCTGAAGGAATTAGATTAGGAAACGAAACAATGAAGGTGGTAGATTAGTTTTGTTACTTTGGTAGTAAAATAACATATGACGGTCGCAGTACAGAGGATATAAAATGCAGAATGGCAATGGGAAGAAAAGAGAAATTTGCTTATATCGAATATTAATTTAAGTGTAAGGAAGTCTTTTCTGGAGGCATTTGTGTAGAGTGTTGGCCGACCGCGGTGGTCGAGGGGACTGAGGCGCGCCAGCCACGGTATGCACGGCCACTACGGTTGGGGCTTCGAATCCCCCCTTGGGCATGGATATTTGTGCCGTCCTTAGTGTTAGCTAGTCGGATCGAATGTTTCCTTGGCTGACACCGACTCCAAACATAACTAGAATTGTAACTACATTATATTATCGTAATCAATCTAATACATATGTTCATTTTACTTAGGAGAACTCTAAAACTTATTGTGATCATTGTTTGTTATTCATAGGTATGTGATGAGTTAGGGCCGGCCGCGGTGGCCGAGGGGACTGAGGTGCTTCAGTCACGGTCTGCACGGCCACTACGGTCGGGGGTTCGAATCCCCCCCTCGGGCATGGATATTTGCGCCGTCCTTAGTCTTAGTTAGTTCATAAGTAGTTTGTAAGTTTAGGGAGCGATGACACCCGTAGTTAAGTCCCGTAAGTTCTACAAACATTTGAACATTTTTGAAAATGCGCCTGATGACTCTTAGGTGAGACACCCTGTAGTTCGTACCTACACATTGATGAGTAGCAAAAAAATCGCACTGACGTGTTTTAAGGCTCACTTTAGATTTGTAGTTTTATAAGTTTTTGCAACATTTTGGACCAAAATAAAAATCTAAATAATAAAATATTAATTAATCAGAGTGTCTGAAACACTTTTTAGGAAAAAAATTTAGGAGCTGGCTAGTTCCTAACCACTGACCTTTAGCGTCACAGTCCAACGCCTTGTCGACTACACGTTTTTTTTTTTCTTTTTTTCGGGTGCGCTGAGCTACGGCCCCGGCACTACGGCTAGCAGCTAGGTGTTGCTGTTCTTTAATCTCATACTGTTGGTGGCCATTATTAACTGATGCTAATATGGCATTTGTAAACATTAGATTATCATTTATCGTACGAAGAATGACGTGTTTTTGTTAATTCTTCAGTGCGCCATTGCTTTGAAATGACAACGTGTAAGTTACAATGAGAAAATCATTAAATACGCAACGCAAGATTGCGTATGCCACAGAGAGTTCTGGGCGAGGAATGTCACGTGATATCTGCGAACGGCTGGTTTTCGTTAATTCAATGGAGGGGTGTCAAAACTCCGTTATTTTTGCAAATATCTCTGAAACGATACGAGATATGAGAAAAACATAAGAGAGCAAAGTTGTAGAGAATTGTTCTCCTCTACAAATTCGATTATTCAATATTCGAGTTAGATAACGGTTTATTTGCAATTAAAATTACATTACAAACGGCTTTTTCGGTGTTACTAATGTATTTTTGTCCGTAATATTTGAAAAAGCAAGGTTCTGGTTCTGTGGTGACCAACAATTATGTTTGCAAAATTTGGTGCCGTTCGGTTGGAACGGTTCGACCAAAAAAGTAGGAACACGTTACAGACAGACAGACATCGTCAAATCGCCGTTATTTTTGCAAATATCTCTGCAACGATGCAAGATATGAAAAAAAAAGAAAAAAAAAAGAACGTATCAGAGTAAAGTTGTAGAGAACTTTCCCCTATACAAGTTAGGTTATTTAATTTTCGTGTCAGATGAATGGTTCGTTTGCAATTACATTACAAACGGCTTTTTTGGGTGTAACTAATGTATTTTTTGTTAGAAAAATTTGAAAAAGGGAAATTATGGTCTCTGTCGGCCTACAATTATGTCTGCAAAATTTGGTGCAGATCGGTTGAACGGTTCGGCTTAAAAAGTCGGAACACGTTACGGACAGACAGACATCCCAAAATCGCTGATATTTTTGCAAATATCTCTGAAACGAAACGAGATATGAAAAAAACATAACAGAGTTAAGTTGTAAAGAACGTTTTCCTCTACAAATTAGGTTATTCAATTTTCGTTTGAGATGAATGGTTAAGCCGTTATTTTCATTTAAATTTCGAGCTGTCAAAAGACGATCGCAAAGGCACACTTTTAGTGCTACTACCGTGACCTAAAGTGGGCCAAAAGTAAGTTGATTATTAAGTTGTAGAAGATTACGCAATTATTATTATTATTATTTAGATTTTAGATTTAAAAATAAATCTTGTCAATCTTCCCATTTTTCGTCCGATTTCAGATACAGCTCATACTTGTGTTGTTGTGGTCTTCAGTCCGGAGACTGGTTTGATGCAGCTCTCCACAATACCCTATCCTGGGCAAGCCTCTTCATCTCCACATAAGAACGGTAATCTACATCTGTCTGAATCTGCTTATGTATCCATCTCTTGGTCTTCCTCTGCGGTTTTTACCCCAAACACTTCCCTCCAACGCTAAATTCACAATTCCTTGATGTCTAAGAATGTGCCCTACCAATCTATCCCTTCTATTAGTCAAGCTATGCCAGAAATTTCTTTTCTCCCCAATTGTGTGCAGTACCTCCTCATTAGTTACGCGATCCACCCACCTTATCTTCAGCATTCTTCTGTAGCACCACATCTCAAAAGCCTCAATCCTCTTCCTGTCCGCACTGCTTATCGTCCATGTTTCACTCCAATACAAGGCAACACTCCATACAAATGCCTTCAGAAAAGACTTCCTTAGGCTTAAATCAATATTCGATGTTAACAAATATCTCTTTTTCAAGAATGCTTTTCTACCCATTGCCATTCTGCATTTTATATCCTCTGTACTGCGACCATCATTTGTTATTTTACTGCCCAAGTAACAAAACTCATCTACCTCATTTATTGCTTCGTTACCTAATCTAATTACTTCAGCATCGCCTGATTTTCTTAGACTGCACTCCATTACCCTAGTTTTTCTCTTGTTAATGTTCATCTTATATGCACCTTTCAGCACACTGTCCATTCCGTTCAGTTGCTCTTCCAGGTTCTTTGCTGCATCTGACAGAATTACTATGTCGCCGGCCGCGGTGGCCGAGGACACTGAGGCGCTCCAGTCACGGTATGCACGGTCACTACGGTCGGGGGTTCGAATCCCCCCCTCGGGCATGGATATTTGTGCCGTCCTCAGTCTTAGCTAGTTCATAAGTAGTTTGTAAGTTTAGGGACTGATGACCCCGTAGTTAAGTCCCGTAAGCTTAACAAACATTTTAAAAAAAATTACTATGTCGTCGGCAAAACGCAATGTTTTTAATTCTTCCCCCCCCCCCCCCCCCCTGAACTTTAATTCCTTCACCAAATTTCTCCTTGCTTTCCTTTATAGCTTGCTCAACGTAAAAATTGGATAACATTGGAGAAAGGCTACAACCTTGTCTTACTCCCTTTCCAACCACTGCATCCCTTTCGTGCCCTTCAACTCTGACAACCGCCATCTGGTTTTTCTACAAGTTGTAAATAACCTTACGCTCCATATATTTTACTCCTGCTTGCTTCAGAACTTGAAAGAGTTTATTCCAGTCAACATTGTCAATAGCCTTTTCCAAATTTACAAAAGCTAGAAATGTAGATTTGACTTTTCTTAACCCTCGCACCGCACACTGGGGTCCTAGGGACTCCAGCGTAATTTGTGTTGTGTGTTACAGAGAGTACGTTGGCTAAAACGTTTTGAAAATTTGCGTATATTAGATTGGTAACACTGCCTATACGTACGTGATGTTAACTCAAACATCCGCATTGTTGTTGCACTACTGTCAAACTGTAAAGATTGCTGAACGCCCGTGGGGTCTTGATTACCCCAGTGTGCATTCCGTGTAGCTTATTTATGGTTCACTATATCCGAGAAAAAGGGACACACAAACCAAAATGTGTTGCCAGGATTGTAAAAGGGCAATCTGTGATGATCATAGATCCATAATTTGTACCGAGTGTGCTCACTGACAATGTCAGTGGTGACACACATTAGTTAGTTTTTGACTTCACTCTAATATACATTATTTTCATCTTTCTTATATGTTTTTGCACAAATATGCTGCAATAGTAATTTTGTAAACATCCTATGTCAAAATATACTGTAAATATCAAATGAGTCATTATATTACTTTGTACAATATATTACTTTGTACTCAGGTTGAATTTATACATTATGTTGAAGTGTAATATATATCAAATTATACATTATGTTGAAGTGTAGTATGTATCAAATTTGTAAATACCATATGTTACTCATTGTAACAACTAAACTCATTAAGATATTCTGTTGCATTATATACTTTCAAATATAAGAAGGCTAAACATATAGAAATACAAAACATTTTTTATTTTATTAATAATACTATGCACATTTTATTAATGTCATTCGTGACTCATAGTTTTAATAATGAAAAAAATCACTGCAGGTAACTAAATAGTTATTTACAATGTTCCAGATACATAAGACATTTGAATGTATATATTAATGAGCTTGGAACACTTGATAAGTGATAAAAGGTTTTTGGGGTCCAGTAGACCCCAGTGTGCAGTGGAAGGTAATTGAAAACAAGTGTGCGGTGCGAGGGTTAATCTACCTTCTAGGATAAGCCATAAAGTTGTGCAAAACCTGAAACATGGGAGTGCAAATTAGCATCATGTTACTACAATGTTCTCAACTAATATCCATGAGAAATGTACGAATACGAACTGGATACTTATATTAGAGTACAGTTAGAGCCTTATCACAAATCACTCCACCACATACCATATTTGTTTTATGTATATCTATATCATCTATAGGATACCTATGTATGTATAACTGTATGATAAGCACAAAGTAATTAACGTTTTCTTTAAACAGTTGTCTGAATGTAAACACCTGAGGATGGGCACAACTCCGAAACCGGTAGTGTTCTAATAAACCGCCAAAAATTGTGACTGGTAGCGGATTTTATTTCCACAACCTATAAGGAACAGTCACGGAGTTCAGCATCCATAATGGATAAAATTCACACACATTTCATAACATTGGAGAAAGGCTACCACCTTGTCTTACTCCCTTTCCAACCAATGCATCCCTTTCATGCCCTTCAACTCTGACAACCGCTGTCTGGTTTTTGTACAAGTTGTAAATAACCTTACGCTCCCTATATTTTACTCCTGCTTGCTTCAGAACTTGAAAGAGTTTATTCTAGTCTACATTGTCAAAAGCCTTCTCCAAATCTACGAAAGCTAGAAATGTAGGTTTGCCTTTTCTTAACCCTCGCACCGCACACTGGGGTCCTGCATTGTTGTTGCACTACTGTCAAACTGTAAAGATTGCTGAACGCCCATGTGGTCTTGATTACCGCAGTGTGCATTCCGTGTAGCTTATTTATGGTTCACTATATTCGAGAAAAAGGGACACACAAACCAAAATGTGTTGCCAGGATTGTATAAGGGCGATCTGTGATGATCATAGATCCATAATTTGTGCCGAGTGTGCTCACTGACAATGTCAGTGGTGACACACATTAGTTAGTTTTTGACTTCACTCTAATATACATTATTTTCATCTTTCTTATATGTTTTTGCACAAATATGCTGCAATAGTAACTTTGTAAACGTCCTATGTCAAAATATACTATAAATATCAAATAAGTCATTATATTACTTTGTACAATATATTACTTTGTACTCAGGTTGAATTTATACATTATGTTGAAGTGTAATATGTATCAAATTATACATTATGTTGAAGTGTAATATGTATCAAATTATACATTATGTTGAAGTGTAATATGTATCAAATTTGTAAATACCATATGTTACTCATTTTAGCAACTAAAGTCATTAAGATATTCTGTTGCATTATATACTTTCAAATATAAGAAGGCTAAACATATAGAAATACAAAACATTGTTTTATTTTATTAACAATACTATGCACATTTTATTAATATCATTCGTGACTCATATTTTTAATAATAAAAAAATCACTACAGGTAACTTTTGTGTCCCAGCCTCGTCGCCGCTTTTGCGTCTCGTTTCCGTCGTAGGTGTCGGTGGCCGAGTAGTATTTAACCGACACAGGAATAAATGATGTACGCTTGTGCAGGTAGGTGACCAGTCAGTGGGACAGCAGAAACTAGAAACACTAGAGTAAATTAGAACGAGATATATATTGAACAGAATTTATACAATACTTAACTTTTACAGAGGTCAGTACTGCAGAATGCTGATACATAGTTGTTAGAGGCCTACCTAGTGCCTATCCGATAGCAAAGTCTTCACTGGTGCCTATCTGTTTCCGAAGTGTTAACTGGTTCCTATCTCAGTTTCAAGGGGACGATGTCGTTCAGTGGTGGCCACGAGCGGAGATGTAACAGAGGACGCTCGTGGCTGACGTCGTAAGAACGCCGCGCCGTGCGTGCAAGGCGGCGCGCGGCGAAAGTAGGTGGCGCGCACTTTGGACTTGTGCCACACCACAGTAACTAAATAGTTATTTACAATGTTTCAGATACATAAGACATTCCAATGTATATACTAATGAGCTTGGAACACTTGATAAGTGATAAAAGGTTTTTGGGGTCCAGTAGACCCCAGTGTGCAGTGGAAGGTAATTGAAAACAAGTGTGCGGTGCGAGGGTTAATCCATCTTCTAGGAGAAGCCGTAAAGTTAGTTTTAAGAAATTGGGAGTTGTGCAACACTGCTACCACGCACCTTCAGTGATTACTGCGGTAACGTATTCCGCGGCGCGAGAGGTTGCTCGTAGCCGCGGTCGGCTTTAGGGGCGTCCGCAGGAGGAGCTGTCTGCTGGCGCTGGGGGCCGCAGGCTCGCAGCTTCAGCTTGCCGGCTGGCAGCCGTGGCAGGTAATCCGCGCCGCGGCCAGCCGGCAGCGCGCAAAGGCCTGCCCCGGGCGATAGCAGCGGCGGCCGCTGCCCCCGCCCCGGCCTTAAGATGCGCGCCGCAGCCCGCGGTTGTGTCTTTGCTGCCACCTCACGAGCGCCCAGCCTCATCACGACTTCTTCCCCCGCGTGTGTTTTTCCCCCTTTTTCTTTACTGTAATTAAAAATTCTTAATCAAGCTCCGGGGCGGTGCAATAGACTGCTAATACCGGCGGCTGGCGGCAGGAGCGCCTTCGCCCCGCCCCGCCTCCCGCGCCGGTCCTTGAAGGTGGAGACCGCCTCCCCCGCCCCCGCCGCCCCCACGTGTGCCTGTGTGCGCGGGGATATTATAGCCCGCAGCGCAGCGGCCTGCCCTCGGCCAGGTGTCTCCTTCGCCTCCCTGGCAGCACAAACGTCCCGCCCCTTCCCCCCCCCCCCCCCCTCGCACACCCCCTTGTACGAAGCGCCCGCACTGCCTCATCAGGGCCGCCAATCTCCCGCCGGAAACGGCCAATATGACGTCGCCGCTGCCAGCGAAATCCTTATGAAAAAAAAAAAAGTCGATTAGTACTAGGGAGGAAAATTTTCATCACCGAGGAGGCTTCCCCAAGAAGTGAAAAGTACGCCACGTGTGAAGGTTGGGGTGGTGAAAAAGATGTTGCTTTCCTGTTCACTCTCGTCAGCAATACAAATCTATCCTGATATTGAACGACAGGTGAAGTGCACATAATTATTTCGATACTCCGGTAAACAATAGGGAAGAATTCCAAAAGTGACGTGAAGTCATCAATGAGGTACAGCGCCCACTTTCAGATTTCCCCAAGTCCCGCCTCAGTTACACGATTCCCAAACAATTCGTAAAACTTTACACTTTCACACGTATAACTCTATACGCAGACATTTGGGGTACATATTTACTCCGGGGGGGGGGGGAGTCATGTGGGGGCGACAGGAAGGACATCCGGCCACCGTGAAAATATTAACGCGCCAAATCCGACATAACCAAAGTCGACCCTACATGTGCGACAACATGTGTCAAGAGAGAGAGAGAGATAAATGTCTCAACTTTCCAAAGAAGTTCACTATGAAAATACATGTTCGGTTATAGGAGGAACAATCAACGCCGCGGTGGAGTAGCCGAGCGGTCTAAAGCACCTCGCTGCGGAGCGCGCGGTTTCTCGCCGTGAAGGTTCGACTTCTCCCTGCGGCATGGGTGTGTGTGTTTGTCCTTAGATTAGTTTGCCTAGGTTTAAGTAGTTTGTAAGCTACGGACTGATGACTACGCAGTTTGGTCCGATAGATTTACAGACATTTGAACATTTGAAAAATCAACGAATTAATCTGTAGTTAGATCGAGATACTATAAGGGACGCTTTACAAACAGAAAGGCCACAGGTGGTGATGAGGCTGTTATTTATTTACACGTATGGAACTCGTCACCGTTAGTACCTAAAACCTGGTGTGAAGTTTCGTACATTGTGCAACGTTATGCAACTGTAGGCTTTAGCAGGGCCATGACGATGACGAGTTCGATATGTGTAAATAAAGAACTGCCTCATCACCAACTGTGGCCTTTGTTTTTTTAAACCGTAACATTGTTTGACAACGCAGTGGGTAAGAGACTGCGATTCTTATTATTCCGTGTCCGGATACACCAATTATATCCTCCCTTTCCAGTAATTAGCAACGTAGGCAGCTTTTAACTTAACTTTAGAACTATCGTCCACAGTACATGGTGTTGACAGGTGTGGACAACTCGGTAGATGGTCAAAATCCTGTGTTCACTCACATGTCTCACTATCACTATAGCCCCATTTCAATTTCTTTGATTTGCTCCTACTTGCTCCAGTGAGCAGCTGGTTTAATGCCTTTCAGGTTGGAAAGGGATATCGATGTCCTGCACATGCTTCCTCAAGGATGTCCATCGTGGACTGTCGATAAGGAACAGTCATTGATGTCCGTTGCAGTCTGCATCAAGTAGAAGGCGGCCCAGTTTTCAGACGTTCTGCGCATCCGCCTCTGTTACCGCACTGGTGGCCAATAATATTTATTTTCAAGGCGTGTGGCTGCCCGCAAGTTACGCATTGTTGGTCCCAAATGCTTCATTGTTGTCGCTCTGCCGTAGCTCCTCCCCTTCATGCTTCCCCTATCGATCCGCCTTTATGCCCAGAAACGCCTTTCTATATGACGCCCACTATAGTCTCGCTAAAACTAAGAAGTGGCGAGACGCACTTCATTTTGATATCTTTTCTGTTAATTGCTTTACACAGGGGTGTTTTATAAAAAATAAAATAAAATAAAAATTAGTAAATCTAAAGAAGCAGCCGAAAACTAGAAATTAAAAAATGAAAATAATTAATTTGAATGGGCATAGCCACTTCAGATTATATTTGTACTTTATGTGCTGCCATACCATTCGTCGCATTGCCATAAATTATTCATACGGAACCTTCAAATCAAGAGGAAGCTCACTGTACAGTTTACGGCAAAAGGTACTATACTTGAACACAAATATACAGTTTTATTACGATATTGAAAATAATTTTGCACACTTAACCTTCTAAGCATGATAAACATATCTACGTAAGAGTTCGTAGGCTGCATGATAGGGGGGTACATTACTCCAGACTTCTACACCACTTGACCATGAAGTTACTCAGATGTAATTTCTTATTTACAGGGGAGGGAGGGAACGAATAGAGACAGGAGGAGATTGTCAGAGAGTAGGAAGGGTTGGGTGAATAAAAAGGGAAGGCAGAGGAGGAGAAGAAGAGAAGGAGGAGGAGTAGGAGGTGGAGGCGCTGGTGGAGGAGAAAGAGGAACAAGTAGGTAGACGGAGAGAAAGGATGGAAGAGGACGCAGATAGAAGTAGGGGTACATGGACGAGCTTAATATTGAAATAAATAAATTTGAGACACTTGCACGCAGAGACACTTTCCCGGAGAGGGAATATGTTGACACTTGCTCGGAGCCCCAGACACCGCATGTAGTGAACAGGGTGTGCCACAAGCAGGGTACACCGGCTTCTCCGCTGCAGGTAGCTTTGGGCTCGCTTGCCGTCTGAGTTGTGAGAGTTTGCTGTAAAATGTGACGGTCCGACGGCGTTACGCAGCTCAGCATGGCCGACTGGCAGCGCAGGAAAAATGCAAACAACGTGTTGTGTTCAGAGGAACGATCGTGATTATGTTCGGCGAAGACTTATAAACTACAGTATATAAGACAAAGTATTTAAAGGGAGACTCCAGCCAGAAATCTAACTTAATTTCTACTTTGACGATTTTAAAATATTAAAATTTTAAAATAGTAATTATGTTTGGCATAGACTTATAAACTAATATGCAGTATATACGGCGAAGTACTTAAAGGAAGACTCCAGCCAGAAATCAAACTTTATTTCTACTTTAGCGATTTTAAAATTTTGTCTATTATGCCCAACGTTTTAAGCCCATAACTTCATTAGTTTTAGAGTTCTAAATTTTTAATTTTTTCAGTGGTATTCTAGAAAACCAACTTATGGTACTTTCAAAGGACAGATTTTGTATGTAAATTCACAAGACATAGTTAAACAGTTCGGTGCATTCATTTTATGAGATGTTTTCAGTGTTTATTTCAAATATCAGTCTTAAATTTTCTATAATTATTGGTACCTGAATGTGATCACAAAATGAACAAGTTACATGTTCGATAATATTAAAACATAGAAGTACGCAAACACATCAAGACTACTTCCTGCAAAAATTTCATTCAGGCGTACTGGCTCCGGTTCTAATTCGCCCAACAGTGCCAGTCAGTCTGGGTGTGGTTTTAGGCGGTTTTCCAATCCCCCTAGGTGAATACCGGGCTGGTCCCTAATCCCGTCTCAGTTACCCGATTCCCAAACACTATATGCAGACATTTGGGGTACGCATTTCCTCCCGGGTTGTGGAAGGGGGGGGGGGGGTCAAGTAGTGGCGACAGGACGGGCACGCCAAATCCGACATCACCAAAGTCGACCCTTCATGTGAGAGAACATGGCTCACGAGAAAGAGATAAATGTCTCAACTTTCTAAACATGTTCACTAAGAAAATACATGTTCGGTTACAGGAGGAACACTCAACGAATTAATCTGTAGTTAGATCAAGATACTATACTGCTCTTCAGCTAGCTAAGGGTTGTGCAGTTTTACTTATTTTCATATTATGTTGACAGTAAGGAAATTTGTCTAAAGCTAGAACGTATACAACTTCAGCGATAAGTTTGCGTTATTAGTTTCATAACAAAGCTGGTCTTGAAGAATTCTGTCTCTTCGTTGTAAATTTGCAGCTGCGATTATATCAATGTTTAGCGTTTCTTGTACATGCTGCTTTTTAGGCATGGGCGAAATCCAACCACAGAAGCTTACTGGCAGATTTCAATTTAGTTGGTTGTTTTCGAATTAGCTTTACTGGAAAGTTGATATCATGGTAACATTGTTCCTTTAGTGAAAAGGAAAATAAATAATATTCATTAACATTCTGTGTTTTTATGCTTAATGTTTAATCAAATTCTAATGATAGAAAAATTTGTCAATTTAAATTAAATCCTAAAACGGCAATAACGCTGTAACAGTCGTTAGAAGTACCATGTTTCGTACTTGGCTGCACCCGATTTTGCATCGTCAAAATACACTACTGGCCATTAAAATTGCTACACCAAGAAGAAATGCAGATGATAAACGGGTATTCATTGGACAAATATACTATAACTGACATGTGATTACATTTACACGCAATTTGGATGCGTAGATCCTGAGAAATCATTACCCAGAACAACCATCTGTGGCCGGAATAACGGCCTTGATACGCCTGGGCATTGAGTCAGAGCTTGGATGGCGTGTACAGGTACAGAGACCCATGCAGCTTCAACACGATACCACAGTTCATAAAAATAAATAAATAAAAATAAGAAAAAAATCTTTATCTACTTAATTCACCAAACTAAAGCTTAAAGGGATAGCCGAATAGTAATCCTTATTTCATAAGGTGACAGTTTTAAATTGTATTTATTTTCCTGATGATTTTTTGTTAAATTGTATAAAATTTTACGTGTTTTATATTGTAACTTACACGTTGTCATTTCAAAGCAATGGCGCACTGAAGAATTAACAAAAACACATCGTTCTTCGTACGATAAATGATAATCTAGTTTCTACAAATGCCATATTAGCATCAGTTAACAACGGTCATCAATAGTATGAGATTAGTAGACTCATCTTTTGATTGATCTTTTACATTCCTAACAGTCTTTTACTTTAGGCGCTACCTTTTATATATATTATCGACTAACAAGCAAACATCCCAATGCGTCTTTAAAAAATTTTAATGCAACCCCTTTCATTATATAACATTCTATTTGCATGATTTATGATCTTTTATATACAAGTTAGAACAAAAAAAGCATGTAAATATAATTTGATTGCAAATTTGTTTTCAATACTATATTGTACCTGATTGTATCAAGTTTCGTCAATTTTAATTTGCGTGACTGACAGTTTTAGATTATCAACAGACTTAAACTTCTAAACATCCTTTTTATATACAACTGACTTATGTAAATCTTCACTTGGCCTGTTTTACATTCTTAATGTGTTTTCAAAATTTCTCTAGGGGCATATTTTATTGCATGAATATAATCTTATCGTCTCAGACAGAATCCTGTATCTATACACGTATATACGGTTTCAATAAAAAAATCATGTAAAGAAACCTTGACTTAAAATTAACTACGAGATGTTAATATTCTATTGAGACCAACTCTGTATTGCCTATACCTACTTCAAATAACAGGATTTCACTGCAATTTTACTATTCCATTGTCTTGAAAATTATTTCTGTACAATTTGATCAGTCCATTCTCTAGGTAATAATTCTTTGTTAATCTCTACTGTAACTATGATATTGTACCTTGTCAACTCGAAGACGCTGACTTTCTTTTTAGATTATTTTTATACTGATGTGATGCACCGTAAACAAATAAGATATAATTACATCTTTATCCTAATACTGATCTGTACTATCTTTTGTTATAACTTAAATGCAATTCATTTTTAAAAACTATTTTTAATTAATTGTATACTTACTAAATTTTATTTCTGAAGAATTTAGGAATAATGTTATTGTAGCACAGCTCCCTAATCATACATTTATTATTTTCAATTTCACCTTTATTTCAAATGTTTATCTCAAACAAAACAATATAAACCATATTTGGTAGAAACTTAAACTCACAGAGCAAGCTAGGTACGGTTGCAAAGAACTGGTTCGCCTCCACGTGGCTAGGGACGGGCAGCGGCATAAAACACACGAATCTAATACTTCCAGTTCCTGCGACGGCTAAGAAACCAGCAACCGTTACCAATGCTACTAATACAGGTAGTATACGAGCCTCCTTAGAGTTTCAAGGTGGTGGGTCACTCTGATATTGTTAATGAAGAACAAAAACAAAAATAAGTTCATCAAGAGTAGTAACTGGCGTATTGAGACAAGCCAGTTGCTCGCCCACCCCTGACAAGACGTTTTAAATCGGTGAAAAATCTGGAGAATGTGGTGGCCAGGGCAGCATTCGAACATTTTCCGTATCCAGAAAGGCCCGTAGGGAACCCGCAACATGCGGTTATGGATTATCCTGATGAAATGTAGGGTTTCGCAGGGATCGACTGAGGGGTAGAGCCACAGGTAGTAACACATCTGAAATGTAAGGGCCACTGTTCAAAGTGCCGTCGATGCGAACAAGAGGTGACCAAGACGTGTAACCAAAGGCACCCCATACCACCACACCGGGTGATTCGCCAGTATGGTGATGATGAATACACGCTTCCAATGAGCGTACACCGCGATGTCGCCAAACACGGATGCGACGATCATGATGCTGTAAACAGAACATGGATGCATTTGAAAAAAATGGCGTTTTGCCATTCGTGCACCCAGGTTCGTCGTTGCGTACACCATCGCAGGCGCTCCTGTCTGTGATGCAGCGTCAAGGGTACCTGCAGCCATGGTCTCTGAGCTGATAGTCCATGCTGCTGCAAACGTTCGTGCAGATGGTTGTTGTCTTACAAACGTCCCCATCTGTTCAGTCAGGGATCGAGACGTGGCTGCACGATCCGTTCCAGCCATGCGGATAAGATGCCTGTCATCTCGACTGCTAGTGATACGAGACCGTTTGGATCCAGAACGGCGTTCCATATTGCCCTCCTGAACCCACCGATTCCATATTCTGCTAATACTCCATCTCAAACAACATTACCTGAAATAAAAACAAATGCATTAAAATTCTCCAACAAAAATTCGAAACCAAACATTAGGAAAACTCTTTACATCTGTGAAAGACTCCCCACAAACATTAGTTTCCAGACATCTTCATACTCAATATCTGGTTGAACAAAGATTGATGAAACTATGCAAAGTGACAAAAAAGAAAACAAGGAAATGTTTCCTCATTAAATTCTTCACGAATAAAATTTCTTCTTTTTAAACACTTTTATAAAAGTAACCAATTCTCATGATCATGTACTAACTTTTTTTATTCATTTTTCAATTAATGTGGAAGGAAGATTTATTCCATTTATGGTTGCTGCTCAAAGAATAACACAATACTGTTTTCTTATGACAGATAGCGAACGTGTACCATACGAATGCAAACACACATTCAAATCCAAGAAAGTGCACTGTTATTTCATAATACACACCTTTCATATTTATGTGACTAAAAGTCATTGTTTTCTTTCTACTTAATTTCACTGATCTCCACTCTAACTATACCGAGCCTTTTAATTTCAGTATTGAGATTTTCTAGCAGTCCTATGTTCATACTTCTGACATTCCCATTCCATGGTTATAAACATTGGTGTGATGTCTGTACTTTTGGACATGTCAGCGACACTGCATTTGCAAATAACTTGAGCGGGGGAAGGAAGAAGGGTGAGGAAGGAAAGGACATTGAAATTACTGAATGACGACAAGTGAAAATGTGATCTGGACTGGTTTACGAACCTAGTTCTTCCGCTTTGAGCCAGTAGTTGCCTTAACCACTTGGCTACTCGCGATCTCCTCACGTCCGTCTGAAAATTGGACAGCCACGGCGGACTATCCGTACGCACTCGGGCGCCCTGCTGCGGTGCACATGGCCGTTCGCTGTCAGGGGTTCGAGTCCGCCCTCGGGCATGGGTGTTTGTGTTGTCCATATGTTAGTTTAACTTAGTTTAAGTAGTTTGTAAGCTACGGAATGATGACGAAGCAGTTGAGTCCGTTAGATTTACAAACTATTTTTTATTATTTTATATATATATATATTTATATTCGACATGTCCAAAACAACAAACACCGCACCAATCTATATGTATGCATTTATACTTTACTAGAGATGTGGTAATAACTTTTGACCTGGTACGAGAATCCGAATGGGAAGTATAAGATGGTATGCACAATGTAGGCGCTTTAGGTGTAGTGCGCAACTTGTGGGAATGTGACGTTATGGGAGGTGAGAGAGGGTAGCTAAGAACTGAACGAACAAACTAACGAGCAAAAGGAAATGTTCTTAAAAAAATTGTTTAATGCCATCGCTGGTCTAAGACGTCACGCTACGGAATGGGCGGCCGTTCCCGCAGGAGGTTCAAGTTCTCCCTTGGAAATCCCTGATAAGCATCCCACACTTGGCAGCAATACTTCAGAAAAGGACGGACAAGCGTAGTGTATGCAGCCTCTTTAGTAGTTTTAGTAGTTTAAGGGCTCTACCAATAAAACGCAGTCTTTGGTTCGCCTTCCCCACGACATTATGTACGTGTTCTTTCCAGTTTGTCTGAAATACCAGTAATTCCTAGGTATTTTGTTTAGTTTACGGCCTTCAAGATTGATTGATTTATCTTGTAAACAAAGTTTAACTGATTTCTTTTCGTACTTATGTGAACGACTTCACACTTCTCATTATTTAGAGTCAATTGCCAGTTTTTACACCATCATGATATTTAGGTCGGTTTTGATCTTCAGATGATTTTACTAGACGGTAAATGACGGCGTCATCTGCAAACAACCTAAGTGAGCTACTTAGATTTTCCCGAAAATCGTTTATGTAAATAAGGAACAGCAGAGGACCATAACACTACCCTGTGGAACGCCCAATATCACCTCTGTTTCAGTCGATGCCTTATCATCGATTACTACGAACTGTGTCCTCTCTGACAGGAAATCCCCTATCCAGTCGCAAATTTGGGGGATATACCATAACCACGCAATTTGATTAAAAGCCGGTTGTGAGGTACGGTGTCAAAAGCCTTCTGGAAATCAACAAATACGGAATCGATTTACGAACCCTTGTCGATAGCGCCCATCACTTCGTGTGAATAAAGTGCTAGTTGTGTTTCGCATGAACGATATTTTGTAAATACGTGTAGACCTCGGGTCAATAGATCATTCTGTTCGAGATAATTCATAATATTTGACTACAGGATACGTTCCAAAACCCTGTTGCAAATTGACGTCAATGAAATAGGCCTGTCGTTTAGTGGGTTACTCCTGCTGCCTTTCTTGAATATAGGTGTGGCCTGTGCAAGTTTCCAATCTTTTGGTACAGATCTTTCTTTCAAAATGTTCAAATGTTTGTACAGCGTATGGGACTTAACTACGGGGTCAGCAGTCCCTAAACTACTTATGAAGTGACTAATTCATGGCCTCGCAAGGTCGCCCGATTTAACAAAAGTAGATATCTAAAGGATCGTGTTTATGTCACATCCCCAGATGATCTAAAACGGCGCATCGAGGACGCATGTCGCCTTGTCACACCGGCGATGTTACATCTCGTCCGCAGATCCTCTCGACGGCGCATTACATTATGCATTGAGGAACATGGATACACATTTGAACATCTCATGTAAATCAACTTCCCACCGCCATAACATCCATCACCCACCACACAGCCATGTATTATGTACAGCGTATAGTTTCTGACCCTGAAACTTTGAAGGGATGTAGCTCTCAAACTAACAGTGATAGGAATGTAGTTTAAATTGATTTGGACGCAGCTGGTTTCAACGAATCTAGTGCGTGATGAAAAAAATTCAAATGTTTGTATAGCTTGCGGGACTTAAGTACGGGGTCATCAGTCACTAAACTTACTACTTATGAACTAGCTAATCCTAAGGACGGCACAAATAGCCGGCCGCGGTGGCCGAGGGACTGAGGCGCTTCAGTCACGGTCTGCACGGCCACTACGGTCGGGGGTTCGAATCCCCCCTCGGGCATGGATATTTGTGCCGTCCTTAGTTGTAGGTAGTTCATAAGTAGTTTGTAAGTTTAGGGACTGATGAGCCCGTAGTTAAGTCCCGTAAGATTAACAAAGATTTGAACATTTTGACGGCACAAATATCCATGCCAGAGGGGGGATTGAACCCCCGACCGTAGTGGCCGTGCAGACCGTGACTGGAGCGCCTCAGTCCCCTCGGCCACCGCGGCTGCCGATCTTTCTTTGAGAGAGCGGTTGTATATGGCTGTTAATTAAAGAGCTATCGCTTCAGCATAATCTAATGGGTATACAGTCCGGACTACTGTCTTCATATGAGATACTTCCCTATTGGTCTATTAATTATTTTCTTTAGATAAATTATGATGTATCAGAAATTTTGTTCACTGTCGGGTAGATAATTCGTGCATGAGAGGGTTAGGAGAACTAGTAAGGAAATGAAAGTCCACATAATTTTGTCAGATACCGTAGCTGTGGGTAGCAACCGAACGAGCTGTGTGCGATGGGAATGCAGAAGTGTTATTCCAGAAACTGCAGCAGGAAAAAAAACCAAAAACAAAGAAAGAGCAGTGAAGCTCGATACTGGTGCCAATACGTGTTGGAGCAAAGAGAAAGCGCGGCCCCCCGCTGGCGCTGTTCCGTGCTGTGTGCCGGCTAGGGACGCGGGAGGGGCGTGTCCGTGACGGGCGCACAAAGCGCATCTGGCCGCTATTGAGGCCGCCGTATTGACGCCGTAAATTAAAGATGTGGGATAGCGCGAGCGGCGCGTGTGTGGCCGGACCGGCGTACGCGCTGGCTGTGTATGCGGCCGGCCAATCAGCCGGCGCGGTGGTGCGCTATCTGCCGCGTGCGTGATCCGCGGTCATCGCGGTGGGCGAGGGCCTTTCACGCCTCGCCGCGGCATTCTCCCCGCGGCCGCATTGTGGTGCGCGGTTCGCGGGATCGCCGATCACATCGGGGCGGCGCGGCGCGGCTTCGGGGAGTGATGACACCTGCACATTCGGCTGGCCGCTTCTCTCTGCCGAGCGCGCCGGCCGCCACAAAGGGACCACTGTGCGCTGCGCTCTACAGCTGTGAGCTATGGCATAATGGAACTGGGCATTCGCTGTGCCGCATTCAGGATTCAATATTTACTTGCACATTGAAACAAAGCTATATACAGGACAGTAGCAAAAAATACATGCATTTTTCGTAAAAATTACCATTCGATATGAAAATTGTGCAAGTATCGGAACACAACGATAAAAATAAAAAGTTGTTTCCGCAGGATTCGAACCACCGACCCTGGTTGTAACACTAAAACGCTACCTCCTGAGCCATACCTTTTTTTTTTTTTTTTTTTTTTTTTTTTTTTTTTTTTTTTTTTTTTATGAACTACACCGATAGATACTGTAACTGTTTTATTTTTTGGTAGGCCTAGCTATGTATACTTACAAAACTTAAGTCGGATTTTCTCAAGAATTTGCGTCGAATGGCTTTGGGTGATTGTTATTTGTGTTCTGAACTTTACGTACCATAAATACAGGGTGGCGCAGGGGAACGGGAAATTTTCAACGTTACAGTTGGCAGCACTGTAGCGCCGGCAGATGTTCGAAACTTTGCACAATTGATGTGAACGCATTGCCATTTAGTTATCATGGAGAATTTGACTGATGCGGAACGTGCAGTAGCTGTGAGAGCGTTTTATAAAAATGGTGATAGTGCGACTGCCGCTCATAGAACATTTCGACAGCATTACCAGCTTGGACGTCATGGACGTGTCCCACCTGCGCATGCGATTTCAACGTGGGTGCGTAATTTTTAAGAAACAGGATTTGCCTTGAAAAAGAAACCTCCAGGTGGCATTCCAACGGTACAGAGAACATTGCAGCTGCTAGAGCTGCAGTCGAGAGAGGTCCTCGCCGCTCCGTTCGACAGCATGCATCTTCACTATGGATTAAGCGACGAAGCTTACAAAGAATACTGCACGAATTAGACTTCCATGGCTATCAGTTGCAGATTGTGCAACACTTACATGAACGAGACCCAGCGTCACGTATGGAGTTTAGTAGCCAGATATTGGCTAAAATCAACGAGGACGCGAATTTCCTTGGTAACTTATGGATATCAGACGAAGCCCATTTTGACCTAAACGGCTTCGTGAACAAACAGAATTTTCGTTATTGGGCACAGGACAATCCTTGTGAGTTTCACCTGCGACCACTACATAGCGCCAATATCACAATATGGTGTGCTCTGTCATGTCATGGTGTTATCGGCCCTTATTTTTTTGAACGTGAGGATGGTAGTGCAGTGACAGTAACATCCGCTCGATATGTTGATATGCTTCAAACATTCTTTACACCGAGACTGTACGAGCTTAATCTTAACGCCGAAAACGTGTGGCTTCAGCAGGACAGAGCCACGTCACACACTGCTCGATATCGATGGTAGCAGTTCTCAATTGTTTGGAAGACGCATTATTTCACGTATCGGTGACATTGCATGGCCTGCGAGATTCCCTCATCTTAGTGTGTGCTACTTCTTCCTGTGGGGATATCTTAAAGGCAAGGTGTACCGTACATGTCCTGCAACAATCCATGAACTGGAGGAGAACATTGAAAACGAAATCACTGCCATTCCTCAAGATTTCCTACATCGTGCATTCCAGAGTTTCCATAACAGGCTATTAGAGTGTGAACGCCGAATGGGAGCACATCTTTCCGATGTCATCTTTAAAAAGTAAAGAGACACTTTTTGACATTTTGGTTGTAAGACATACTGAATACATTCACTTTCGTTGATAAATCACTAGTTTTATGAATTTATTCATGGAAATGACGTTTTTTTCGAAATTTCCCGTTTCCCTGCGCCATCCTGTATAAAAATAATTCTAAAATCCGATACCCATGCGGTCTCCTTGTCAGTCTCTAACTATGATTATAATCAGAAGGTACATACAGTGGTGTATGTATGTACTATCTACAAATTATGTCACGAATAGAGATACTAGTAATGGTGAAGCGTTTTTCACCATTTCTTATTCATTTTGAGCTCTTATTTCATTAACTAAATTTCGAAGATACATTCAGAGAATACTGGCTGTAAAATGTCTCGCCAATAGAATTAGCAGTGTAGCAGTAATAAATCGTAGCATCATGTCGAATGCCGCAGTTTTACTACATAAATAGCGAGAAAGTAATAAGGGATAGTCTTCTTTCGTTTGTTATTATGTTGGGATTGCGAGTATTAATATGCATCATAAAGGTTTGAAATTACGCTTAAAGCTAATTCCAAGTGCAAAGTGTTTTCGTTTTCAAACAGAGGATCAATAAATTGTCGTTACACAGGCATCGCCTTAAAAATTCAAATGTTTGTTAAGCTTATGGGACTTAACTACGGGGTCATCAGTCCCTAAACTTACAAACTACTTATCAACTACCTTATAATAAGGACGGCACAAATATCCATGCCCGAGGGGGGATTCGAACCCCCGACCGTAGTGGCCGTGCAGACCGTGACTGGAGCGCCTCAGTCCCCTCGGCCACCACGGCCGGCGCATCGCCTTAAGGAGCAGGTATTTGTGACTCTCGTTGTTTATGACATCATATCTCCTGAACTATATGTAGAAGTTGGATCTTATCGTCACAAAGATTTTGTACAGATGGTAAGGTCTATGTGTGCTATGTTTCTCTGAAAACGGATCAGTAGTTTAGGAGCAGATGTGGAACATTTTCACCTGATGCAGCAGGCTTTCGCGAATTTCAGTGTTTATGAGTTCATATATCCTGCAATTTGTGACGAAGATGGTTTTTATCCCTACAATGAATTTTTTTCTGATGGTAAGGACTATGGGTATAAAGTTTGATTGAAATTTTTACACCAGTTTAGGAGCAGTTGTGAACGCGCGCGCACACACACACACACACACACACACACACACACACACACACACACACACACACAACCAACATGAATAATCAATAGACTGTCTTGTACATATGTATTTATAGATAAACTAGCTGCGAAACCTGGCATTGTCTGGTGTACATTTTTCCTATTTCCAGTCTTAAATTACCTGCTGCATACATCCCCCACTGCCATCTCTATTTCTGTCCATCACCTCCTCCCTCTTTCTCTATGTCCATTCCCTGCACATCTCCTTATCCCACTTTGTCAACCTAATCCTTCCCTCTCTCTCACCCCTTTCCCATCCTCCCTATGTTCGGCCATGCACATGCAACTCATTGATGTATTCTATACACTTTTTGTACACATTTCCCCTCCCCCATCTCATCATCCCTCCTCTTGTTCATCTCCCCTCTCTCCAAGCGTTTCTATCTATGCATGTCCTTTTCCTCACTCTACCTGCCGGTCTTCTCCTCCCCAATGTCTGATGCCAACACTCCCTCCTCTGTACTTTCTCACATTTCTATTCCTACCCACTTTTTCTTTGCCCATCTCCTATTCCTCTATATCTCCGTGTTCCTTCTCATCCTCTCATTTATATCTATCCCTTTATTTCCATTCTATCTCCTCATTCCCCTCTCTCAACGACCTTCTCCTGCACTCTAATCTATGTCTGTACATCATTTCTCTGTATTCATCTTTCCATCTTTTCTGTCATTACATCTTCCTCCTCTTTTTGTCCATCTTCTCATCGAGCCTGTCTCTCTGACCATCCCTTTTCCCTATCTCTCGAACTATTTACCCCTCCCTGAACCTCTCTTCACCCTAACAGAATAATTTACCTTGGACCATCATATGTATATCTCCTCCCCTCATCTGAATCTGGCCATTTCTTCATACATCTATATCCCTCTTCCTCTCCCTGCTGCCTCATCTCTGTCTATCCAACTTCTCCTATCCATCTCATCCTCGTCATTCTCTCTATCTCGTCCTCCATTTCTGTTTCATACCCGTGATGTGTAGACTGCCCTGTAGAGCAGGTCGATAAGGTGATTCCCACACAACACACTGATAGTGTAAGGCAACGTATATGGTAGGGACAGGAATACACGTTTTGGCCCATATCTCCAATCGAATGACAACTAGGAGTTTCTAAACCCCATGGTGACGATTCTTTTGTGTTGAAAGCAGTAGGTGTAGCAAATATATGGTTGAAATCAATACAGAAGTTTCAAAAGAGATGTGGCAAACTCACCACATATACAGCCGTTTTTATAATACATTTATAGATTCAGTCCCATTTCGTTTTTCATGGTGAATATTTTATGAAATAAAAAGGTTTTATGTTCAAAATCTTATATACGAAAGTTCTGGACGGTATGCTTTGAAGTTTGACACAACGTTTAAGTCTTACACCGGCGCGTTTCTATGTATATGTCATATATGAATTTATATAACTTTTACATTTGTATTGATATTAAAATTGCACAAAGGTACAAATATATACAGATTATCAATCATACATTGAATCTTTCTATATTAGAAGGGGACATAGTGTCAAAAGTATTGATATTGTTTCAAATTCACGGAATTTGTGATATTAACTACGAGTGGGTGAAGTTGAAATGTGTGCCCAGCCGGGATTCGAACCGAGTCTCCAGCATGATAGGCAACTGCGCAGACCCCTACACCACTATTTTTTCGGGTAGTTCGTTCCGTTTCGGACGTGTATTCGATTTTATTCGTCGTTAATTGTTCAGTTTTACGTTAGAGCATTCAGCCCTTTCACCAAACGCGAGTACACCACTGAGGACACGGCGATCACCGCAACTGTACGGACTACTCAAATACGTTCCCCGTCAGATACAAATTCTCAACTTTCCCTGCCCACTAGCACTCAAACTGTCGTTTGTTCTTTTTTTAATTTAATTTATTTTTTTAAAACTTATTTTCGAAAGAGTAAGAGCCTAGGAGTTCCTCCGTTCTGAAGAAAGATCCTTCTGTATGGCCCTCCAAACGCTGACATTGTGGGGACGTATCGATGCTACGCACAGGCCACCATCTATTACGACCTCAACGGCGTTAGTTTGGTGGCGAAGCAGCCAGCGCCACCACGCGCGCAACATCCAATGGCAGGCCGACCACGCCCCCAGGCTACAGGACACTTGAAGCCAGGCCGCAGTACGGAGCTTGTCCTCAGTGTGGTCACAGAAAGCAACCAGTGTATTGACATTGATTGATACAGTCGACAAGGAAACGGACACTTACTGTCAGTCACAGTTGTATAAATGTTCCACGGATGTGCAATTGTATGATTGTAAATATTCATGTTCTTCAAAATGGATTAATCTCTAACCATTTTAATTGTATATAAAGAACATATTTTACTGACTGGATAGAATTTTATGTTGGCAGTTTTTCCACGAACCTTTGGCCACAACAGACATCTCCATCGAAACAGTCGGCCGCAGTGGCCGAGGGGGCTGAGGCGCTCCAGTCACGGTCTGCACGTCCACTACGGTCGGGGATTCGAATCCCCCCCCCCTCGGGCATGGATATTTGTGCCGTCCTTAGGATTAGCTAGTTCATAAGTAGTTTGTAAGTTTAGGGACTGATGACCCCGTAGTTAAGTCCCATAAGCTATACAACCATTTGATTTCATTTTTTGCTTGTATTCTCAGTTGTTGTGCTAAATTGTGAGTCACTGATTTGTAAAACAAAACTAGTGAAAAAGCATGTGTTGCAGTTTTCAAGAGCACAGTGCATTCTTGTTGGTTAAGTAGCATTTTCCTGTTTATAGTCTAATGTTAATGTGCAGAGTTTTATGGAGACATACCTAACCTGATTGAAATCTGTTTTTACTTCATTGTAATTTTGCAGATTTGTGGGCAGGTGCCCTCGTGTATTTAATTAATGGTGATTGCGATTGTATCTTTGATATAGTATCTTATTCTCGTCCCTCACTGTGGGGTGTTAGTTAATTTATTACTTAATATTTTCTCTTACTTTCCAAATTTGAGGGCTGTTCGCCCTGTGGTTTTTTATTTTGATTGTTAAATTTGCTACCTCTACTTTTCTCCTCGAGGTGTTTATTGAGGGTTTGTGCCCGTGTGTTTCTTACTTGGATTTGGTAAATTTGTTTATCTTTTCAAACTGTAACGTCAGCTTAATCTTCTGAAGTATTCAGTATATTGTCAAAATCACTCGGGTTTACGGACCTTCCACTGGTACTCCCGTTAAGTATATGCTTGAAAGAATAATACGACACATACAGCGCGTTCAGACACCGGCCTGCGAATCTTGTCAATCATTACACCCCACTGGAATTCAACTTAGCGTTAATAAACAGCAGCTGGCCGCGGTGGCCGAGGGGACTGAGGCGCTCCAGTGAAGGCCACTACGGTCGGGGGTTCGAATCCTCCCTCGGGCATGGATATTTGTGCCGTCCTTAGGATTAGCTAGTTCATAAGTAATTTGTAAGTTTAAGGGACTGATGACCCCGTAGTTAAGTCCCATAGGCTATTCAAACATTTGAATTTTTGACGGTCTGCACGGCCACTACGGTCGGGGTTCGAGTTTCCCCTCGGGCATGGATATTTGTGTCGTCCTTAGGATTAGCTAGTTCATAAGTACAAACGTAGGCTTCCGCGGCTGTTGTCACTATCAATAAAATTCTTCTGGGTATGAAACCGCGTCGTCATTTTATAAATTCCACCGACGTTTCGGCCACTGTTGCAGGCGGCCTTCATCAGGGTCTTTGTCTGACACAGACCCTGATGAAGGCCGCCTGCAACAGTGGCCGAAACGTCGGTGGAATTTACAAAATGACGACGCGGTTTCATACCCAGAAGAATTTTATTGATAGTTCATAAGTAGTTTGTAAGTTTAGGGACTGATGACCCCGTAGTTAAGTCCCAATATCTGTACAAACATTTAAACATCCAACGAAACAGAACTTGGCGGCCGCGGTGGAGTAGCCGAGCGGTCTAAAGCACCACGCTGCGGAGCGCGCGGTTGCTCGCCGTGGAGGTTCGAGTCCTGGGTGTGTGTGTTTGTCCTTAGGTTAGTTTACCTAGGTTTAACTAGTTTGTAAGCTACGGACTGATGACCACGCAGTTTGGTCCGATAGATTTACAAACATTTAAAATTTTTTTAAGAACTTGGCGAGCGGCACAAGTTCTACTGGACTAGATGTTGCGCGCGGCGGCACATAATTAACAAACGCTCACTGTGACGGGCACTGCAAAGAAGAAACAAAAGAACTGGGGACAGCTGACCTGATAACGCGTTCGGAGCACGTGTTGGAAACGTCGGCGCACCTGTCCCGTGACGGGCGTTTTTGGACATTAATTACGAATCGGCCGCGCTGCTCGTTTTGTGATCGAAGCTCCCCCCGCAAACACGGCGCGCGCCTCGTACGTCTGCCACGCCTCGCCTCGCCTGCCCGCCTCGCCGGCAGACTGTCACCGCTCTATCTGGCCTCGCGGAAAACTGGCCTTCCCCGCGCGACGCTCTTCATTTTCTTCGGTAATCACGCAGCTGCGGCCGCTCATTACTACGTAATTGCTTTTTCCTCCGACCCTCAAGTCCATTACTTCCTTATCTGCAGTCGTGTGTCGTCCATGTCACCTTTCCGCCACAGTTGAAGTTCCGAACTTACGTTATCGGCGCACTCCTGACACACACACACACACACACACAAGTACACACACACACTCACTCAAACGTAAAGCAAAGTATTTCACTTTAATTTCAGCGAGTGAATTTGCTGACGCGTGTTGCCTTTTCAAGTGACAGCCCAGCTATTTTCTCGTGTTCTACTGCAGTAATGAAACAAACTTAGTATGTTATCTCCTGCAGCTATCTTTAAAAACAAATACTTAGTCGAACCGGGTGCAGGCAAGTTGACAGACACACAGTGCCGTAACTTTTCGCAAAGTTCAGATGCTCATTTATGCGGTACACGCTATGCCGACATGTCATTTATCGAAATGAGATGGCGGCAGATAGTAACTTGCTGAGACAAACCACACAACAAATCGCGCAGATTATGACGGACAGGTGTGCTGTTTACATTCAATATCTCGTACAGGTACCAATGGTAAGGTATCTTTATTTACACACAGTCGACTATTTGCAGTACATAACGTTCACTTTATACAAAAAAATGTTCAAAAGTTTGTAAATCTGTGGGATTTAACTGCTTGGTTATTAGTCCATAGCTTACAAACTGCTTGAACTAAGTTCAACTAACCTAAGGTCAACACTTACACCCATGTCCAAATGTTCAAATGTTTGTTGAGCTTATGGGACTTAACTACGGGGTCATGTCACTAAACTTACAAACTACTTATCAACTAGCTACTACTAAGGACGGCAGAAGTATCCATGCCCGAGGGGGGATTCGAACCCCCGACCGAAGTGTCCGTGCAGACACTTGCCAGGAGCGCGCCGCAGTACGCTCGGCCACCGCGGCCGGCCACCCATTTCCGAGGGAGGACTCAACTCCCGACAGCGAACGGCTGACTATACAGTGAACTTCCATCTTAAAAAGCACAGTGCTAGTCTATGTGAACTCGCAGGTCTTCGTTTCTAGTACTGAAGACGGCCACTCAGTGACTGAAACTGATATGTAATTGTCAAAAGAAGATATCATGCAACCAAAGCCGTTTCTTTCATTATTAATATATTTGTTGTCAGGTGTGGATGATCTCGGACCATGTCACGGATTGTGAGACCGCTCCTGCTCGAGGTTCGATTCCTACATCGGGCATAAGTGTTTATGATTAATTTTAAGTAGTATGTGTGACCTCAACAGTGTAGTCCCTTATTACAAAAACTTTTTTTCTGTATTTATTTTCAGACACATTTGACGATGAAAACTGTATCAGAACAACCTGATGCTAACGAACTTTAGAAAGAAAAAATTTAAAGGAAATTGTATCAGGGTTTGTCTCAACGATACCGTGAAAATCACAGAAGAAGCGCACCCTCGTTTACTTTGTTTTGTCAGTGATTGGGAATGATATTGGTCATGTCCTTTGAAAGGAAACGTCCCAGTCTTTGCCAGGAGCGATTTAGCCAAACCACAGAAAACCTAAATCACGATGCCCGCAGAAGGGTTCCCTCCCGATTCAGAATGCAATTAAAAAAATTTACCCTGACAATACCAACCCATCATCACCTATTAACATTGGGGGAGAGGAACAGGATAATTTTGTGACCATAAAAATTGAAGTTAGTTCCTTCCTTTAACCTAAATCATAAATGCCTTTTGTAAGACCAATTCTTGCTCATTAGATCTGGAGTTAAACGTCCATGCTCGAATCTTATCTCAATCCTCAGGTTATTTTCGTCATTCGACACTCTAAGATTGACTCTCTGGCTGCGTTCGATCGGAGGAGCACTACTCTTCACTATAACAAGTCTTTCAATTTTTACTGTAATAATAAAGTCTGAAGTCTATGACGATGAGTACGAGACTGATGTAAAGAAGTAAACACCTTTAAAATTGAGGCAGGCTTCGGAGTATAGGGCTAAGTCAGAAACTGGTCACTAAGAACTGGGTTTAATACGCAGTTTTAATCCCAAACAAGGGAATTGTACGCCAAGAAGAGGGTCGGAAAAACGAGATACCTTGGAACATTATAAATGTTAATTAAAATACACCTTCATTAGGCTGTTATGCCAATATCGCTAATCAATTTTAATCGGCGGTTTCAATGATTTAAATCATCATCTTCAGAATGGTTATGTCTTCACGTAGGAGAACATGTCAAATAAAAAACAATAACAAAGAATGGTCAAATGTTAAAAATACGTCACCAAAATGGATCGTTATAGTACATTAAAAGATAACATGTGATTGCTTCTGACTTAGATATAAGACAGACTGGCCAGAGATTGAGAAGGGAATGAAACTTTTGCGAAGCACTCCACAGTAGACAAATGGAGACGTACAACTTGCATCCACACTCCTGGCCATTACAATTGCTACACCACGAAGATAATGTGCTATAGACGCAAAATTTAACCGACAGGAAGAAGATGCTGCGATGTGCAAATGATAAGCTTTTCAGAGTATTCACACATGTTTGGTGCCGGTGGCGACACCTACAACGTGCTGACATGAGGAAAGTTTCCAACCGATTTCTCATACACAAACAGCAGTTGCCGGCCTTGCCTGGTGAAACGCTGTTGTGATGCCTCGTGTAGGGAGGAGAAATGTGTACCATCACGTTTCCGACTTTGGTAGAGGTCGGATTGTAGCCTATCGCGATTGCGGTTTATCGTATCGCGACATCACTGCTCGCGTTGGTCGCGATCCAATGACTGTTAGCAGAATATGGAATCGTTGGAATCATGAGAGCAATACGTAACGCCGTGCTTGATCCCAACGGCCTCGTATCACTAGCAGTCAGGATGACAGGCATCTTATCCGCATGGCTGTAGCGGATCGTGCACCCACGTCTCGATCCCGAGTCAACAGATGGGCCATTTGCATGACATCAGCTATATGCCGGAACAGTTCGACGACGTTTGCAGCATCATGGACTATCAGCTCGGAGAACATGGCTGCGGATACCCTTGACGTTGCATCACAGACAGGAGCGCCTGCGATGGTGTACGCAACGACGAACCTGGGTAAACGAATAGCAAAACGTCATTTTTTCGGGTGTATCCAGGCTATGTTTACAGCATAATGATGGTTGGATCCGTGTTTGGCGACATCGCGGTGAACGCACATTGGGGGCGTGTATTCGTCATTACCATACTAGCGTATCACCCGGCGTGATGGTGTGGGGTGCCATTGGTTACACGTCACGGTCACCTCTTGCTCGCATCGACCTGTGGCTCTATCCCTCGTTTGATCCCTGCGAAACCCTTCATTTCAGCAGGATAATGCACGACCGCATGTTGCAGGTCCTGTACGGGCTTTTCTGGATACGGAAAATGTTCGACTGCTGCCGTGTCCAGCACATTCTCCAGATCTCTCACCATTGAAAACGTCTGGTCACTGGTGGCCGAGCAACTGGCTCATAACAACAAGTCAGTCACTACTCTTGATGAACTGTGGTATCGTGTTGAAGCGGCATGAGAGTCTGTACCTGTACACGCCATTCAAGCTCTGTTTGACTCAATGTTCAGGCGTATCAAAGCCGTTATTAGGGCCAGAGGTTGTTGTTCTGGATACTGATTTCTCAGGATCTATGCCCCCAAACTGCGTGAAAATGTAATCACATGTCAGTTCTAGTATAATATATTTGTCCTATGAATACCCGTTTATCATCTGCATTTCTTTGTGGTGTAGTAATTTTAATGACCAGTAGCGTACGTCTACATAAATAATCCGCTAATCACATTGAAGTGCATCGCAGAGGGGTCATCGAAACACTTTTATGATATAGCACGGGGGGGGGGGGAAAGGAGCACCTGAATCTTTCCGTAGTCGATCTGATTTCCCTTATCTCCCTGTGTAGGTGGGTGTTAAAAATACGCTTGCATTAGGAATTGAAAGTTCGTGGCAGAAATTGCACAAATAAATCCGACCGCAACGAATAATTCTTTCCTTTTAATGATTTCCAGCCCAGATTGGGCATCATTTCTGTGGCACTCCCTCCCCTTCATTGAAATAATAAAAACGAGCTGCCCTTCTTTGAACTTTCTCTGTATCATCTTTCAACCATACGTGACGGCGATCCCAAAATAGGCAGCAATACTCCTAAATAGGACACGCAAGTGTAGTGTAGGCAGTTTCTTTAGATTAACTGTTGCGTTTCCAAGAGTTGTACCAGTGAAATATAGCCTTTGGTTCTCTTTCCCTACAATATTTTCTGGTTTTCTTTCCAATTTAATTTGTTCATAGTTGTAATTACTAGGTATTTATTTGAATTTACAGACTTTAGAATTGATTGATTTATCGTATAAATAAAGTTTAACAAATTTCTTTTTGTGCTCATATGGATGGCTACACACTTTTCACATTTTGGCGTGAACTGCTAATTTGTGCAGTATAGCAGATATCTTGCAAAGGTGTTTTACCACTGAAGTTATATTCCCTTGGCTCTTGTCTTAGCACTTTTTCCCATTAGGAGGGGGGCTAATTGGACTGAAGCTCCCCCCTCCCTCCCGGAACCTTACAAAGATTTTCTAATTTTATCATTTTTTATTGTTTTCAATTTTAGAAAGGTCGGCACCGGAAGTTTGAAATAGTACACATGTAATAAACTACAACTATAACTATAATTTTCCAAGCCCAAGTGAACGTGACAATAGATCACCAACGTTCCGCTGCCACTGGAAACGTGTGTTGCTGTTACTGTGAGCGGTTTTAATACCACCGTGACCAGCTTTGTAGCTCCCGCTTTTGTTACTGCTGTGCTGAAGTTACGAGCCGACTGTTCATATGCGGTGGCCCGCTGCTTAGCAGGTCAGCGGCGCCACGGAGTGGAATCTTATGAACAACATTACTTTTGAAACTTCCTGACAGATTAAAATTGTGTGCCGGAACCGGGTATCGAAACTGGGACATTTGCCTTTCGCAGGCAAGCGCTCTAGGGACTGAGCTATCCCGACACGACTCACGATGCCGCCTCACAACTTTACTTCCGCCAGTACCTCGTCTCCTACTTTCCAAACTTCACAGGAGTTCACCTGCGAAGCTTGCAAGACTAGCACTCATGAAAGAAAGGATATGGTGGAGACATGGCTTAGCCACAGCATAAGTGATGTTTCCAGAATGAAACTTTCACTCTGCATCGGAATGTGGAAACTAATAGGCGAGGTACTGGCGGAAGTAAAGTTGCGAGGCGGGACCGCGAGTCGTGTCGGGATAACTCAGTCGGTAGAGCGCTTGCCCGCGAAAGGCAAAGGTCCCAGGTTTGAGTCCCAGTTCCGACACACAATTTTAATCTGCCAGGAAGTTTCATATCAGCACACCCTCCGCTTCATTCTGGGAACAATACCGTCATATTCGTTCAGTTTTTACAGATCGAGTCATCTTATTTAAACTGTAAAGACCTTTCTCTTTGGCTAGTAAGACAGAAGCTGCTTAATTATTTTATGAGCTGATTATATACATTCCATTTCCACCATGTTGCTCCTCTTCCAATTTAAAATTAATGAGCCTACTCATTTGATTTCTTGTGGGGTTGCTTTCGTAATATAATTGTTAAAATTATAAAAGAAGATAAAAATAAGTCATAGATTAATGAATACAATAGGATTTATTAAAAAAAAATAAAAAGAGCTCCCCAGAAGCAAATCCTGGTTGCGCCACTGGCGCAGGCCCTCACCTATGGATAACATCGCTATCATCACACTCTATGACCCACCTTAAAGTCCGTATTACACGAAACAACTAAGGTGTACGCCTATGCAGCAACGGCACAAGCGTGATGATCAGGAACTACGTACTGCTTCACATAAACCTATTACACGTTGCACGGCGGATATTCCTTCGCGCGAATCCGCGCATGAGCATTAGACAGCAATAACGCGCATGAAAGCGAAGAAAACAGAGCTCATCTAATCTTTCATACCATACAAGAACCCGAGGGAAACAATGATTTCATGGAACGTCATAAATTTTAATTATTTTTGTGAGCTCACGGTTGCTATTTAATGTGAAATTGTCATTTTTATTAAGTATTTCATTTTCTCTTCTGTAGTTTGCACAGAATTGAGTCACTATGGCTTTGAATTACAGACTCAACACTTTCATCTTATATTACAGTTGAAAGTTTGTGTAGCTAAATTACTCAGATTATTGGTTTCTAGACTTACACACTACTTAAATTAACTCATGTCAATGACAACATGCACACAAATGGCTGAGGGAAAACTCTTAACTTCGACAGGAGCAGCTGCACAATTCGTGACATGGTGCTTCAGACCGCGCGACAGTTTAATATTACGACACTAGGTTGAAAATGTATACGTCTGTCTAAATTTGCATTTACACAACATTTCGCACATAGGACACACTGTTTTGGAGATGTGACAGATTATGGCACAACAACGACGAAAACCAGATGTTGGGTTCGACTGTGGCCGGAAAGAAGAAAGGCAGGGGAATACAGTTAATAAAAGAAAAGAGTACGGAAAACCGCAACACATTTGAAACTTCGTGAGGAAGGACGTGACCTGTTTGGAAGAGCTGCTGTTTGTAAAGTTGTACGTGAGGAATAGACGATTGCTGACATGACTTACTATACTAAAGGGATCGTGTGGGTTATACTCACAACTTTCCTCTCTGTACTTCTGAATAATGACTCAGCCGCTCTCTATTGCATTTCATTATTAAAGTAGGAAGCAACCAATGTAAAAACTCCTTGTCATAAACACCTAGTATATACAGGGTGTTTCACTAAGTGTGTTTGCCTCTGTAACTTATAAAATAATAGGTGACGGGAAATTTAATGCTGTAGCTCAACACAAGATATTTTACACTTTCTGCGGAGCTATGAACATAGTTTATTGTATCATTTTCCACAGAGTTACAGCACAAACATATAATTTTTTAAATGGAAAAATAGTTTTTTTTTCTATCGTGCATTGGATTCGTTGAAACCAGCTGCGTCCAAATCAATTTAAAGTACATTCCTATCATTGTTAGTTTGGGAACTACAACCCTTCAAAGTTTCAGGGGCAGATACCACAAGCGCTGCGCATAATGCAATGCGCCTTCAAAATGTAGTGCGGCCGAGTTGTAACGTCGCAGGTGTCACGGAGCGAGAAGCTTCCTCGATGCTTTGTTAGACTGCTGACTGTCGCCGCACACGGCCGTATACCCGACAGTTGGAGCCACACAGCCGGCCGCGATGGCCGAGGAGACTGAGGCGCTTCCGTCACGGTCTGCAAGGCCACTACGATCGGGGGTTCGAATCCACCCTCGGGCATAGATGTTTGTGCTGTCCTTAGTTGTAGTTAGTTCATAAGTAGTTTGTAAGTTTAGGGACTGATGACCCAGTAGTTAAGTCCCATAAGCTCTACAAACATTTGAACATTTTTTGGAGCCACACAAACAACCGGGGCCACAGTTACTGACAGTTACTGACATCGGATGACGATGGCATACACGAACAACGAGTACGTTGACATGTTGCTGATGCTCGGCGAGTGCCGACACGATGTCACTGAAGCAGCCACGGCGTATGCCGTGAGGTATCGTAGGCGAAGAGCCCCGGCAGCCATTACGTTCTTACGTGCCGAACAACGACTTCGGGAAACAGGCAGCTTGGTAATGCACCGCAGTAACAGACGAAGACCAGCAAGAAGTGCGGAGACGGAGGTCTTTGTTTTAGCTGCACTATACCACGATCCTCATGTCAGCTTATGAGCCGTTGCTGCAGTCGCTGATGTCAGTCTCACATCTGTGTGGCGTATAGTACGCGGCCACCGGTTTCACCCGTACCACCTGTCACTGACCCAGGAGCTGCATGGGAACGATTTCCGTGCAAGAGCGACATTCTGTGAGTGGGCCATGCGTAATTTCACGCTGGACTCTTTACAACGTGTTATGTTCTCTCATGAGTCCACGTTCACAAATTATGGTGCAGTGAATCGCCATAACATGCACTACTGGGCCGCAGACAATCCTCGGTGGGTACGACCTGTCGACCGTCAACGTAGGTGGTCTGTTAACGTGTGGTGTGGAATCCTTGGGGATGAAATCATCGGTTCACACTACTTCCCAGGTACACTGAAAGGTTAGTTACATCGCGCTTTTATAGCCGACAGTTTGGGTGGTCTCCTTGAACATGTTTGTCTACACACCAGAGTCCATATGTGGTTGCAGCACGATGGTCACTCAGCCCATTCTGCGCGTGTTGTTGCGGAAGAACTAAACAACAGGTTTGCAGAAAGATGGTTGGGGCGCCATGGTCCTCATTCATGGCCCGCAAGGTCACCCGATTTAACACCAGTAGATTTCTTTTTGTGGGGATATCTAAAGGATCGCGTTTATGTCACTGAGACCACATCCCCAGATGATCTAAAACGGCGCATCGAGGACGCATGTCGCTCCGTCACACCGGCGATGTTACATCTCGTCCGCAGATCCTTTCGACGGCGCATTGCATTATGTATTGAGGAACATGGACACACATTTGAACATCTCGTGTAAATCAACTTCCCACCGCCATAATATCCATCACTCACCACACAGCCATGTATTATGTACAGCGTGTGGTATCTGCCACTGAAACTTTGAAGGGTTGTAGCGCCCAAACTAACAGTGATAGGAATGTAGTTTAAATTGATGTGGACGCAGCTGGTTTCAACGAATCTAATGCACGATACAGAAAACTATTGTTCCATTTTAAAAAAATTATATCTTTGTGCTGTAACTCTGTGGAAAATGATACAATAAACTATGTTCATAGCTCCGCAGAAAGTGTAACATTTCTTATGTTGACCTACCGCATTAAAATATCCCGTCACCTATTATTTTATAAGTTACAGAAGCAAACACACTTAGTGAGACACCCTGGTTATATATATATATATATATATATATATATATATATATATATATGTGTGTGTGTGTGTGTGTGTGTGTGTGTGTGTGTGTGTGTCTGTGTGTCTGTGTGTGTGTGGTGTCTGCTCCGAAAGAAGAGACGTCACTTCTGATCCTGCACTTGTTACTGTTTCATATTCTCATATTCGCAGTTGATGTCATATATTATGAGAATATGACCTGGTATAAAGGTCTTTTGGAAAACAAATGTGTTTTGTTTAATTACTGCATTTATGAAAATCTACTAACTGAAAATAACGGGCAAAATCCGCAACACGGAAGTCTGAATTCACTAATCTATCCTAACCACGAATGTCATACACAAATAACAAGCAGAAAGCTTCCTGCAATACCCTCTTCTGTGCATGCGCACGTTAGCGCTGCCTAGTGGGCATGCTCGGATCCCGGGAGTTTAGAAGTGGTCTCTATTCCGGCACGCGGATAAAGTGTCTGCTAATAATCGTGGTTCAGTGGTAGTTCCACGTGTTCCGCCGCTAGATGGCTGTCGCTCCAGACCTTTCGCGGCGGATCGTCGTGTAACACGGCCTTAACAGAAACCAAAAACTACGGAGGTGACGCTAGAACTTCTGAGTTGGTCACCACGTTGGTGTGCGCGCGCAGGGGCCCCATCATGTCTTAAAAGGCGGACAGCGCAGCCAGTGGCGTAGCTATCATAGGGCTAGGCGGGGCCCCCGAGCTCCAGGGGCCCCTCGGCCTTCGTGAGCAACGATCGAAAAACGTTACAGTAGAGCGTCGAATTTTTTATTTAATTTTTTTTACGTCCCACCCTACCGTCCATCATATTCCCTTCCACTCAAACCAACTTTCCCCTAGTAACCGCACTATGTGGTGCTGCCGACAGGCGAAGCTGCCAGCCAATGTATCCAACAATCGGCACAATTCAGCCGGCATAGCAGCAGAAGTAGCGGCAGCATCAAAGCTGCTCACAGCAACAGCGGCGTCTTCCAAGTGTTGCGGCGTGCAATGTGAAGGATCGCGCTCCTCCAAATACAGTATAAATACATTTACTGTACAGTACTTCTTATTGGCAAATAGAAGTGTAAAGACCGAATATCCGAATAAACCGTTTTTCCGAATACCTATTTCTCCAAATTACTTCGGATAATAGTCGTTACACTGCATGAATGAAGTTGAATGAAGGAAATTCGACTTTTAATTTCTCCTGCCGAAATTGACCCCAACATGGACAGTTCGCCGAATATGTAAGGAAATTATAACAAAATATGCATTATTAGAATGTGAGGTTACGGAAGTATTTACCGCAGTTTTATTCTTCTGCAGCAACCGAAAGGTCGTTCAGCAAATTAAAAATTATCAAAACGCGTATTAGGTACAGTATGGCTCAAACTCTAGCCCTCTGCATAATTTCATCCAAATCATCTAGTAATGTTTGCGTCAAAGCATAACAAACAAACAAACTTTCACAATTATATTAGAGAGTACGATTAAATTTTATCTGCTGCGTGACACATAATAATTTAATTAGTAGTATTTAGGTTTGCCTTATTACGTCTTCCAGTGGGCGATAAGGATCTGATGATGAAGCAGTTTTGCATCTGTACAGAATTTGTGTAAAGAGGGCCCCAACGTCATTTTTGCCCCAGGGCTCTTGGTGACATAGCTACGCCACTGAGCGAGCGCAGCGAGTGTTTAAAGCGCGCGTCCCCGGCGAGCCCCCAGGTAGCAGGTTGCGTGTCGGTGCCAGCAATGGCGGCTGCTGCCTGCTGCCGCTATCGCCCGCGGGTATCACGCTCGCCATTGGCACTCGGCTCTCCGTTTAAAGCATAAAGCGCTTCCGGAATGGCCGCCACTGGTCACAGCTACGCCCGCCTGCCTAATTACACACACGTACTCACCACACCACACGACGCACGGCACACCTCACACGCCGCCTATTACAGGGGAAGCTCGCGGCTCAATTTCCCGGTAATAGCCCGTGTCGCTGTCAGCACCCTTAATGATTCGCTTTGGGCCCCCCTTCCCTCTCTCTCTTCTCGTTAGCCCTCCGGCCAGCTAATAGCAGCACCTCGCCGCGTAAATACCTTAACGGATTCTACAATAACCGTGTCCTACTTCGGACTCGACAATTGTCCCCACACTAATTACCGCGCGAGGGATGTTCGAATCCGTGGAGCGCATGCGTCGGACGAATGTCATTACGGCGACATCTGGCTCTGCACGCCACTTAAAACTTTCACCGCCGCCGCGCTCTGTATCTGAATAATTACGCCGGCGTCGAGGACAGTTTTCCCCGAAAGTTCGGAGAATTATTACGGAGCGACCGCGTCCGACCGACAACGGAAACAATTCTTGACCAATAATCGAGTAATGCTATCGAAAGATAACGTGCCTGCGTAGTTGCATTAAACATGACGGACAATTACAGGAGAAAAAGACCACGCTGTATAGATTACTGCCCATTGGGGAGATTCGAGGGACAGAGCTCCGTAGCCGAATTGAATTGCCAATCTGCTTGACGTAATTTTTTTCTCTCCCAGCGCTCACTCTGTTATATTTAAGAAGTTTTATACATTCGTCTCAGCTAATAAAAAGTGTGGTCCTCGTAAAAACTACAAAGAACGAGATTTTACAGGATTATGTAACCACTTTTCATGCCTTGCTTAATGCTGACGAAAATTATCGTAAGTGCAATATGACAAAATAGTAACTGTAAACTGTCTTCTTATGATAGATTAGCAGTAGAACATTATTGCCAAGTGTCATATTTGTGGTTATTAAGAAATCAAATGAAACATGAAACATTGAAGGGTAGTGGTGAATACGAATTTGTATTCATGCAAGAAAAATCATCTTCCTTAGTTTATTTTTACTTACTGTGAATTTTGGAATTTATTATTATTATTATTATTATTATTATATTACTTTTGTAAGGTTACTCTTAGATTATGCATTACAAAGTGTGTTTAATAATTTTGTTAAATTCTATATAAACGACTAATACAAAGTTTTACGTATTAAATTGAGGATTTTATATTTTTAGAATAGCAATATTTTTCTGTCTTAAATATCGTGTAATTTTCAAACTAATGTCCTTAGCTGTTTACAAAATGTAACCCTTTTGAGGGCGTTTAACAACATATTGTTTATAACTGAAAATGTTATGAATAGTTACTTCAGCAGTGGGAAATACAGCATTAAATTTTGGGGGGAGGGGGGCAACAGGATTTTTATTTTTATTTTTTTTTGGGGGGGGGGGGGAGGGGCTGCGATCAACATATTGTTTATAACTGAAAATGTTATGAATAGTTACTTCAGTAGTGGGAAATACAGCATTAAATTTTGGGGGGAGGGGGCAACAGGATTTTTATTTTTATTTTTTTTTATTTTTTTTTTAGGGTGAGGGGGAGGGGCTGCGATCTCAAACTGATGCTTGCGGAAAAAAAAGATGCGGGATATTCCCAGCATGCATGCTTACTTATGGCGTACAATCATTGACCTGATTTCAAAGGGGGGGATGGGACAGGTCTATGCCCCCCTTTCGTTTATATACGCCACTTGTTACTTGGTTTATTTTCTGATTTATAAAACACAATAGGTATTAAACTTATTATTGAATAAAACTGAGCGAAAGGTTCTAGAGAAGTAACAGTTATTTTGAATGATTCCTCATATAATGTCCACTATCATGAGTCATGGCAAAAAAGAATTTCATTTAAAATGAGGGTTATTGATCTAATATAGAATTTCATATACGCATGAAGGTACAAAGGAAATGATTGTTACTATACTAATGTCACAACGTGTCTTTAAGACAATTCAGTGGTGTTGATTAAGTTTTCAGGTTATTTGTAATAGATTTATTATGTATGGCGAGAAATTAGAATTAATAGTAGTGTGTCCCAAGGCTTATAACAATGATTGTTATAACAGTGAAATATGACAAATAAATAGTGATTACGAGAGGCATATGACGATGGAGAATACTGCTTTGAGATACTGTGTTATATATGCTACTAAATAATGTTCTTGTGGCTGGGTGCTATACATAATTATAAAGTGTTTGCAATCAGTGAAAAGTGGCTAATTATATTATGAGAAAAAAGATAAGGAATATATTAAAAGAAGTTGATTTTACAAATGTAGAACTGTAGAGGTATTATAGTTAAAAATAATTTTATCAGCAATCATATAAATGAAATGTTTTAGTTTCAATATGGAAAATTAATAAACAATGTACAAAGCAACCTAAAAATGAAAAAAATTGAAATGCACAAGTACTGACAGATGATGGTTACATGACACGAAAGAAATAATATTGAAAAATAACATATAAGCTGTACTATAGGAAAATGTTCTTCAATAGAAAAGCAGTTTAATATTTTAACTAATAAAATACTGAAAAATAAATTTAAACATCAGTTACATAGGATTTATCATTAAGAAAATAAAATGTACCATACTTCGCAACTGAAATGTATTCTGTAATACCAGACATATTTTGCCCTTCCATATTAAGTATTTCCAGTGCTATATATGTTTTGATTTATTTTAATTTCATTATTTGTGTTTAAAACATATAATAGAATTATGTGAACCTAATCATTCTTGACTTGTCAATCGTATGACAAGAACAGTGCAGGTACCTGTATGTCCTTTGTACGTTATGTGTAAGTAGATATTTCCAGGAAGGAACGTGTACAGTGAGCATTGGTGACATATAGAACACGTAATGAAAAGTAGAGGAAACAAAAATTAATGTTAGTAATTAATAGCACTCTATTTATTAAATAAAAAAATGAAAAAAAAACTGCAAAAGAAATGGTACAAATTAAAATCAATATGAGTATAATAACCTGGTTTGCAAGCTTTTGAATATGTCAAGTATAAGCGAAATACGACTGGTAGTTACAAATTTAGTTAAAATAGACAAAACTTTCCTATCTCAATGATAAACCTAACTGAATAATGAGGCATATCACTATAAATATTAATTATCTGTATGTATCCACTGTACAATCGGTGTATTTATACAGCACGATGTTTTTATTTTGTCTTAAATACGTGATACGTGTTTAAAAAAATGTACATGAAACATTTGTAGTTACTATCATATGTGCTTGATGAACTTTGGACCAAGAGCGTTTGTTGCATTCGTTCCTTCCTAGATTTATGTACTACATTTTCTTCCATTGTCTACTACCTAACGTCTCTATTGGTATTTTGCCATCTAGTAATTAGTAATCCCGAAGTACAGATATATCTTGAATCAATCCTTTCTTTGCCCACTAGCTTTAAGTCAATTTTCAGTATAGTCATAGAATGATTTTCTGATCTTAAATCATCTATATGTTTGTTTTTTCGTATGTGTATGTACTGTTAATTGGTTAGTGAAGGCAAACCGTCCACCGTGGTTGTATATAGTCACTAAAATTATAATTATCATTATGTTTAAATCTCTCCATAGTAGATGGAATTGGGACGCAGCTGATTAGTTTATACAGATGGATGAAAATACCAGCAGCTGTATGCAAATTCTTTATTAAATTTTGTGCGACCGGTTTCTGCGCTTCATTACACCATCTTCAGACCCCTGTTGTGTAACTGTTATTAAAAGCACATTGGAACTGGGTAGCCATTAAAACCGTTAGCCGTAAATTTCTTGTTCTATTCATATTACACCCTCAACGACGACTGAACAAAATGTGTACCCAGCCATGATTCGAACCCGGGTCTCCATGACAGAATTACAGGCTGTATCACTGCAAAAGGAGGATACACACGATACACTAACGTAGAGATTTCCCAAGCTTTGGTGGCTGTACTCACGTGTACTATAGGTCTGTCTGTGTGATCGTGTGTTGTTTACACCCTCAAGAATGTAAATGAAATTTCCGTCTGCTAGGAGCACGAAATCATGGTGTTCTTTTTCCATTTTTCAAGAGTGTATTTATAAAAGAGTTTGCATCTTAAATCAGACCAAAAATTAAATGTGTACATCAATTACGATTAGAGCAGTTTCTGTTTGTTTACATAATTAAACATTATTATTAATAATACAATCGCCAGGTCTTACCACAAAGAGGCTATGACAAATTGTTTAGTATATTTCAAATACTATCTGGTAATGTTAGTGCGTATATTACGCAAATAATTTGAATAATTGCATAATCTTGCAATCTGGACTCTTACAAACGGGAGTAATTTAACAGAAAGGTCTAGAAATCAGTAATAAGTGAGTTTATGTAATATATGAAAGTATTCTGTTAGTATATTCGCAGTTCTACAAAGTTATAGCCTCATTACACACGGTACTGTATTAGGTAGCCAGATTTTCACTTTAGCAAACAAGCGCATTCTGTAGGGTTAAATTCATTATAATCCGAATTACCAGAAAAAATTCATTTACCTGCAATTGTGTTCGTTATAATTTTAAGAGCAACATTACATAATTAAATTTGAAAATTTCAACTGCAGTACATGGGGAGAAAATAATTGTCGTTTGTTCCTGCTGGACCTGTGAGAGTAGCCGTTTGTTCTAGGCGCCATGTCAGGGACTGAACGCCCACTTCAACCGGAGGTTCGTGTTCTCCCTCGGGTATCGGCGTTTGTTGTTGTTATGATACGTTAGTTTTGGGACCCGTAGCCGATCAGTTTAAAGGAAGACACAGAAGCAGTTCGGAGGCGAGCAGCTACGTTTGTTACTGGTAGGTTCCACAAATGCGCGAGTGTCACGGAAATGCTCCGGCAACTCAGTTGGGGATCGTTCGAGGAGAGACGACGTTCTTTTCGGGAAATTCTGTTGATGGAATTTAGAGGGCCGGAATTTGAAGCCGAGTGTAGTAGGATCTTGCTGCCGCCTACTTACATTTCGCGTAGTGATCACAAAGACAAGATGAGAAATTAGGCATACGGAGGCATATAGGCATTTTTTCCTCTTTCTATTTGGGAGTGGAAAACGAAAGGAAATGCCTAGTAGTGGTACAGTGTACCCTCCGCCACACACCTTACGTTGGATTGCGGAGTATGTTTGTAGATGTATATGTAAGCAGTTTGTAAGTCTATGGACCGATGACCACAATAGTTTGGTCCGACACAAATATTTGAAGTCTTTTGTTCCTTTCCGTTTCTTCTTCTCACTGTTCGCTTTCCTACACCTTTCTGTATTTTTGCTAGTGTTGTTATGTTCTCCAAACTGTAGGCTGAAGAGGGACTGTCTCGGTGGTGTGCCCGAGCATCCTAAAGAGCTTCGCTGCGGAGCGCGGGGTTGCTCGCAGTCGAGGTTCGAGTCCTCCCTCGGGCATGGGTGTTACTGTTGTTCCTAGCATAAGTTACTTTAAATAATTAGTTTAACCAGTTTTTAAGCCTAGGGACTGATGACCAACGTAGTTATGTCTCTTAGATAAACAAACATTTCAAAATTAGAATTTTAAGAGGTACTACAGTGCTACTGCCTAGTGTATGTTCTAGAAAGGGAAGGGGGGGGGAAATCAAAAAACCCCGGGTGCAGTGTTAAGGGTCACCAAAGTAAATAGTTTCAATGAATGATTTTCAAACATAGCTTATCGACTGCATCAACAGTTGCAAAATTTGACAAAATATCTTGATCTAGATTTCGGCAGCATCTAAGGGTGCCTTCATCAGAAGAATAAAAATTAAAGCATAAGACGTACAATTTCGAGCAGTTTGCTCAAGTCCAAACTTATAAAATTATGCAACATGCTAGCAAAAGGCTAGCAAGTCAAAAATGAAGGCAGCTCGCCTGTGTTAGGCTTACAGTACTTCTCAAAACTGCTGAGCAGCACTGTAAGCCTAATACAGGCGAGCTGTCTTCATTTTACTTTTGACTTGCTAGCCTTTTGCTAGCATGTTGCATAATTTTATAAGTTTGGACTTGAGCACACTGCCCGTAATTGTACGTCTTACACTTTAATTTTTATTCTTCTGATGAAGGCACCCTTAGATGCTGCAAAAATCTAGATCAAGGTATTTTATCAAATTTTGCAACTGGTTGGGCTGAACTTTCTCACATATTAGTTTCAATGAACATTAAAGTCTTCTCTTTTTTGAGGGGAGGGGGAGGGGAACTGCAGTCTACATCCGTCATTGATGCTGCCAGACCGTACCTGCAAGTAGGTATAACATAGCAATAAGGGAATAAGAATAACAGATATACATTAGATCAAATTAATGAAAAGAAAATAAAGAGAGAGACAGAGAATAAGATACGCAACATGTATCCTTACCAAGTGTAAAATTTTTGAAAAGTGAAACGCCGAAATGGCGGAATATTTATTTATTTAAAGACGACCGGTTTCGGAGGACTAAGCAACCATCAGCTGGTTATATAACATTGTATACGTTGGTCGTCTTATTTGTATTATCTTGTAAGCTGTGATGTTTTTATTATGTATTTTTATATTTAGACTAAGTGCTACGGTTCACGTATTATTTTATGTCCGTCTTTTTCTTTTTTTCTTTTTTTTTCAAATTAATATGAGCAACTTATAAAATATGATATGACAAAATTATGGTGGCATAGTCCTCCGAAATCAGTCGTCATTAAATAAATAAAGCCGCGCGGGAGTAGTCGAGCGGACTGGAGCGTCACGTTACGGAACGTGGGGCCTCCCGCGTCGGTGGTTCGAATCCCCCCTCAGGCATGGGTATGTATGTTGTCCTTAAGTTAGTTTAACTTACTTTAAGTAACCAGAAGTTTGGAAAATAGGAGGCGAGGTACTGGCGGAAGTAAAATTGTGAGGCGGCATCGTGAGTGGCGTGGGGATAGCTCAGTCGGTAGAGCGCTTGCCCACGAAAGCCAAAGGTCCCAGGTTCGAGTTCCGGTCCGGCACACAATTTTAATCTGCCACGAAGTTTCATATCAGCGCACACTCCCCTGCAGAGTGAAAGTTTCATTCTGGAAACCCCTTAGGCTGCGTGTCTCCACCATATCCTTTCTTCCAGGAGTGCTAGTCTTGCATGTTTCATAGGAGAGCTTCTGTGAAGTTTGGAAAGTAGGAGGGGAGGTACTGGCGGAAGTAAAGTTGTGAGGCAGCATCGTGAGTCTTGTCGGGATAGCTCAGTCGGTAAAGCGCTTACGCACCAAAGGCAAGGTCCCAGGTTCGAGTTCCGGTTCCGGCACACAATATTAATCTGCCAGGAAGTTACTCTCTCTATCTATCTATCTCTCTCTGTCTCTCTCTATCTATCTCTCTCTCTCTCTCTCTCTCTCTCTCTCTCTATATATATATATATATATATATATATATATATATATAAAGTAGTTGGTATGTCTAGGGAATGATGACCAACGTAGTGTGGTCCCATAAGATTTACAAACATTTGAACATTTTTGAATTAAATAAATAAATATTGCGCGATCTTGTCGTTTCACTTTTTAATAATATTGTCAGATCGCCTCCAAAACCTGCGATGTCAGGTTATGTCAGTCTTACCCAGTGCTGCAACTTTAATAGCGTCTAATGTAGTACATATGCCGAGTGCTGTATCTCGTCCATTCGCCCTGTTACACACGCTCGGTGTGCTGATGGTTACCCCGGCGCTAGTGACAATGACGCGCATGCACACGTTGACAACAACGGCTACAAAGCGACGGCTTCAGCGCGGATCGAAAAGCGCACGCACGTCCATTTGTTAACGGACGGGCAGATTAGCTGGGGGGAGGGAGGAGGGGGACTGTGTTTCGCGAGCGACAGTAGACAGTAGAGCGGCTGTAGGGGCGGAGGCAGCGCGCGGCAGATGACGGGTCATTACGGGTAAACGCCGAGCAGGTGGGAGCGCGCGCAGTCACGACGCCATCACCTGTAATTAGCCAGGGGCACGGGCAGCCACCTGCAGCGCTGCGCCACACGTGACACTATTCGCCGCTTCCTGTAGCCGCGGAATGTCAATAGCGGCCGCGGCGCCGAGGAATGCCGGGCTACACGCTGCGACCACCCCGCGACCCCGCGCCGCTTAACTCGCCGTAAATTGCCACGCATCTGACGTATTTTATTTGCCTAATAAATTGCCGCGACGTGTTTCGAGAGCAAGCTGTCCGCTTAAAGCGTGCTGTCAGAAGAGTTCTCCTCTACTAATCGTGGCCTTCTGCCCAATCACCCCCTTCCCCCGCTTTTTATTTTAGGATGGGTCCATTTTTGTCGCACTGTGTATTCCCATTATGCGCTCATAAAAGAAAATGAAACGCCAATGGGAAGAGGCAAAATGTATGTGTCCACCGAATTATACATCTTGTTTGTCTGTAAATCTATCGTACCAAACTGCGTGGTCATCAGCCCGTAACTTACAAACTACTTAAACTAATTGTAACTAGATTCCATTTTTTGCCAGCCCACCACAGAATTATAATGAAATAAAAGGTTTCCGCTTGGTAGGCGATGTGAGATGTTTCTTTTATTAAACTTCAAAACATATCGATTTCGTCCCTATGATCGGACATGATTTAAGCAGAGCACATAGGTCATCATGACTTGCAATTCTGCACTGATGATGTCCCATCATAGGGACGAAATCGATATGTTTTGAAGTTTAATAAAAGAAACATCTCACATCGCCTACCAAGCGGAAAACTTTTATTTCATTTCTTCAACTAAGGTAAACTAATCTAAGGACAACACCCACACACCTCCATGCCCCAGGGAGGACTCGAACCTCCGACGGCGAGCAACCGCGGGCTCCGCAGCGAGGCGCCTTAGACCGCTCGGCTACTCCACCGCGGCTATACACCTTGAAAAAGTATAATTACAACTTGAGTCCAATTAGTAAAGTTCCCTTTTTTTAAATTTTAAAACAAAGACGGTATTCTTGCATTAAATACTATTTTGGAACCAGGTACAGCAACGTTTCGAGCTATTATGACACATGAATTCGAATCAAATGCTCAGGTGTTTGTAAACCTATGGGACCAAACAGCTGAGGTCATCAGGCCATAGATTTACAAATTACTCATACTACCTGGCAGAAGAAAAATGTGTGCCGGAACCGGGACTCGAACCTGGGACCTTTGCCTCTCGCAGGCAAGCGCTCTGCCGACTGGGCCAGGAAGTTTCTTATCAGCGCACGAACAGCTGCAGAGTGAAAGTTTCATTCTAGTTAAACCAACTTACACTAAGGACAAAACACTCACACAACAATAACACACACACACGCGCACACACACACACATACATGCCGAGGGAGGACTCGAACCTCGAACGGGGAGCGGCCGTCAATCCACAACAAGGTGCCTCAGGGTACGTTCACAGTGAATGGCTGTCTACTACTTGCCTGACAGCGACGTAGTCCGACTCTGGCTATTCAGATCGCGTTTGCCCTGTCGCAAGACAGTATTGGCCATCTGCAGGATGGAACTGATACCAGAATCAGCGCCTGCATTGCCGGCCGCGGTGGCCGAGCGGTCTGCGGCGTGTCAGTCACGGTCTGCACGACTGCTGCGGTCGAGGGTTCGACACCCCTCGGACATGGTGCAGACCGCTGCGGTCGAGGGTTCGACACCCCTCGGGCATGGATATTTGTCCTGTCTTTAGTGTAAGCTAGTTCATAAGTAGTTTGTAAGTTTATGGACTGATGATCCCGTACTTAAGTCTCATAAGCTCTACAAACATTTTAGCGCCTACATTGCCACACCTGGAGTCTATTACCGCCACGCGCTATGAGGGTCTTTCAGGAGTGCTATGTCATCCAAAAAAAAAAAATAAAATAAAATAAAAAATAAAAAAAATAAAAAAAAATAAAAAAAAATAAAAAATATCGTGCTGGTTTTCTCTGCAGTGCAAACAACAATTCTCAATCGATGCCGAGGTATGATAGTCCTCATCAACGAAAACACTCCAATGAGTCTGACCGTGAAATGATTTACCATACCGGACGCGCAGCTGCACCCGCGCACCAGGCATAATTCTAGTCTATGGTTACTGGGGCACTCTGACTTTGCCCTACTCACCCTCAGTCTTGAGCACGATGTGGCGTACATGACGTATTTGTGAAATGCCCATCAATAGACGAAAACACTCCGCACTTATGACACTCTACGCCAACTACCTTGATTGATTGACTGATTTTTCCAGGGAAGCCAAAACAGTCTTGGTCCAACCTGCCACTGCCCGCACCGAAACTAAGTTTATTGTGCGGTATCGCTCCCTGTATATCTACTAAAGCCAACCAATGCCCTTGAACAGGAGTCCCTTTACCAGTTCTTTATTAGACACAATTTCTTCGGGTCTGGTTGTCCCAAATATTCTGTGCCTTTTATTCTCCAATGCAATGCATTCATCACCGTCATCACAGATCCAACATTTAGGGTCTTCTTCTGTTATTCCCATTTTATGTAGGTGTTTTTTGAAATTCGCATGGCCTGTCAGCAATCCAACCATGAGTCTAATCTCTCTCCAGTTCAGGCCCAGGATTGCAGAGCTTCTTTTAAAACATGGCTTTGGCATCATTACCTTGCCATGCTTTTGTTGATGGACTTTGGTCCAATATTCTACGTGTGTCTTCTGAGCCAGTTACGTAGCTCCAATTTGATCATTGCCTTGGTTATTGTCAGGACAGGTTCCGGTCCAATAAATGGAGTCTCTGCCCCCATCTTGGCTAATATGTCGGCATGTTCGTTGCCACTGATTTCCGAGTGGCGAGGGACCCACAATAGGTTTACTCTATTGCTTTCTCCTAGCTCCACCAGAACCCTGTGACATTCTGCAACAATTTTAGACCTTGTTGCAGGAGCTGCCAGTGATCTCAGGGCTGCCTGGCTGTCTGAATAGATATAGATGCTACGATCTTTGTAGCACCTACGCAAATTCTCCTCCACACACTCCCCGATGGCAGTGATTTCGGCCTGGAATACTGAGACCAGATGTCGCCCTCCAGTCTTGGCTGCACCCCATATACCCCGGCCCCAACCTTGGTCTGATTTTGACCCGTCAGTAAACCAGACAATATCCCCCGTACGGTGTCGAACTATTTTCTCCCACTGCTCCCTACTTCCATTTGTTATATTGAAAGGCTTGTTGAAGCAGTATGGGGTTATAATATAGTCGGCTGGCATTTCCCCAACCTTTCCTATACTTACCTCACTCACTATTTTAGTGTGTGATTCTGGATATCCCCAAGAGTTCCAGTTGTTGCCAGATTTGAGTCTGTATGCACCAGCTGCTGCCTCCATCTTGACCCAAAGGTGTAATGGGGGCATATCCAGCATGGTTTCCATCCCAGCAGTTGGTGTGCTGCTAATTCCGCCTGTTATGGCTAAACAGCTCCTTAGCAGCAACCTGCTGTTCTACCTTCTTCCAGCCAACTACCTTACTGTAGCGCTTATCCATGGCTACCAACGGGCCTTAAGACACTGAAAATGTTTGTAAATGTATCGGACGAAACTGCGTGGTCATCAGTCCGTAACTTACGAACTACTTAAACTAAGGTAAACTAACCTAAAGACAGCATACACACCCATGCCCCAGGGAGGACTCGAACCTCCGACGGTGAGCAACCACGCGCTCCTGAGCGAGGCGCCTTAGACCGCTCGGCTTCTCCACCGCGGCCAAGACACTGAAATTTCAACTCTGTTACTGATTTGAATAATGTGAAGCATGCAAACTTCCATAAGCGCATTCCTTTGCATTTCTTTTTCTTATGTTAATGCTACTGTTAATTGGATTCCGTTTTCCTTTAAGACCCATAGGAGTGGGTCGATTTGTGGTTTCTTCTTCTTGTTACCTGTAGGCTATTACAAATTTGGTGAACCCCCCCCCCCTCCCTGACCCCTGCCTTCCCTTGGTGTTCAGTAAGTAATCCTTCGCTTAGTAAAGCTTATATCCTTTCCAACGTTTTGATTTTCACTCCTGATTACACTAATCAGTGCTGCCAATGAACAGACCTGCTCTGAATTACCGCGCGGGAGTGGCCTCTTGCGCGCTAAGGCGCCTTTGTGTGGAGCGTGCGATTGCTCCCTACGGACTGATAACCAGTGCAATTTGGCCCTATAGCTTTGCAAACATTTGATTTTTTTTTTTTTTTTTTTTTTTTTTTTTTTTTTTTTTTTTTTTTTTTTTTTTTTTTTGCTCGTTTTCACCTGCTGAATCGCTGAATCGTCGTGTCAATGTTCACAAATGCAGTCATGTTAGTATGAAGTTAGGGGCTCATGCAATTTCATGTATAACAGTGGATAACTCTTTTTCACTCATGACAACTGAAGTTCTTTCGTAATTTACTAGCAATATATTATTTTCTAATTTTTTTTCTTTCTTTGTTACAAACCGTAATGATAAAAAACTGCTTCTTACCAAACTTTCTATTTTCACAAAACAAAATTTCGACTTTTAAAAATTTTTCAATGAGTAAATTGATTTTACATTAAATATTCAACTCTGATATCGTCGGACATGCACCAACGATAACATCCTGACGGCCGTGGTGACCGAGGGGACTAAGGCGCTTCAGTCACGGTCTGCACGGCCACTACGGTCGGGGTTGGAATCCCCCCTCGGGCATGGACATTTGTGCCGTCCTTAGTTGTAGGTAGTTCATAAGTAGTTTGTAAGTTTAGGGACTGATGACCCCGTAGTTAAGTCCCTTAAGCTTAACCAACATTTTAAAATTTTGATTTGATAACATCCTGTTCAACATTTGTTGCCAGTTCGTTTCGCAGCCCTCTCTCCCTCCACTTGTACTCCACCAGTCCCGACTAGGATGAAATATTAGTATAAAGAATTTGCCTGAGTCTAATGTTATTCCAAATGTTAATAAACGAAAGTGTTTCTGAAAGTCTGCCAGCCGTGTAAAAGAAGCGTACCAGCATATCATACACATAGTCGGATGTGGGAAACCGCCTAAAAGCAACACCCAGTCTGGCCAGTACAGCGATTCTCGCCGTTTATTTACTTGGGACTAATTCGATTCAGGGTTGGTGTTTCTTCTCAGTTCCCGGAAGCTGCGAGTATCTGCGTGGGTCACGTGGAGGTAGTAATGAACGTAATAATTATAAACACTACAGTCATTTTTAAAGCGTGGATTATTATACCATTTAGAAAGAACAGTACAAATGTGGACGTCTTAAGAGCTTGCACTATCTCATCACGAAATCTCAGCGCAGAAAATTGGAATCAGAATTTGATGACATCTGCGGACCATAACGGAAGGGTAATTTCGCGAGTGTGCATTATCAAGGAATAAACGTGAAGCAGGCGGCAAGTAGAAGCAAACAGACGCTTTTTGTTACTTAAAAATGGAGGTCGTCGACGAAGGATGTCCTCACCTCAAAGGTTATGTGAACTTTGACTAAAATAATAAACAATGAATTCTTTATTGATTAAAGGATCCCTCCCTGTCAAAAGCATATTTCAAACGGCTTTCAGGCCAGGAAAAACCATTGTCAGTAATTCGCTTGTTTTCGACCGATTTTAAAATTCAAACATCATAATTTCTATTCATTAAAAGCTATAATCGTATGTAATTTCTAACAAACTTTACAAGAAATAATGAATTCTCAATTGCGATTGTGTATCTGCATCCGCTGTACAATTTTTGGTGACGAATCGGACTTGGAAACGAGATTTCCTGCTTTTCATGACCGCTCACATTAACTATTATTCTAGCCGTTTGCGCCTATTGGGCAAACGCGAAATTCCATATGGCACACAGTTTAATTTCCGCAAAGAGTGAGACGTTTGTTATGTGTCCCGTGCCTTTCTATGGATTTAAACAGTGTGTGTATTATATTAAAATTAGTTCTATAGACTATAAATACGACATTTCGTAAGTATACGGGACGTATCGGTTTAATAGAAAGTTTCGTTAGTTTATTTTACATACAATTCTTTGTGTTGAATTTTGAACTATATATATTTATTTTTATTTACTCATTTACATCTAGAAATTCATCTAATGGGTAGTAGTTGTCATTAAATTTTTTTAATAAAATATATGTCAAATACTGGTCGGGTATTGGTAAAACTGTTTTTGCTGTTTGGCAATCAAAGAATGTTGTACCATAATTCACTATCCGTGTCAAAGCTAGATATAACGTTGAATAGTGAAAATCAACGGTTTTGCTAGTGTTATATCAATGCACACTGCTGTTCGTTTTCAAATTGGTTGGGTTATTAACAAGAAATTTATAAGTGAATTTCTATAATGTAAAACTACTATTAAGATCCCTAGATCCTTAAATAAATGTGTGCAGGATGATCTTAGGTGGGCTCCAGCTACCTTGCATATTAAAAGAATCTACGAAAACTAAAGTAAGTCGGCCAAACCAAACTACCCGACCGATTTCCTTCATTTTTGTTTTAAACGAAAGGTATTCATACACAGATTTCTCGTCAAGTATAAGAATTTACATAAATATCGCCTTCCTTTTTCTATACTCAAACGCGATTTCATTCTGTATATTACTTATGCGGATGTGCTTGCTGTAAACTAAAATCAGTCGATCAGGCCGTTCTATCAGACCGATTTCCTTCATTTTTGCTTTAAACTAAAGGTATTAATTCGCAGATTTGTCATCAAATATCAGAATTAACTTAAGTGTTTCCGTCCTTTATTTTAATTCAAAGGTCCTTGCACTGAATATTTTAATCGGTTTGTTTCACGATATCTTCGGTTATGATTAAGGTAGGCAGTTCTTTTTGACCTAACAACACTCAGCGTATCAATCTTTTTCATTTGTGCTTTTAAAAACTTGCATTGATTGATTGTCAAGAGAGCTAGGCGTGAACATTCAACTTTACCTCCATTTTTTCCTAACTTTTTAGTCATTACAATAACGGTGTGAAATATACACACGGGTCATCTATTTATTCTGATTATATTCTTTTAATCAATGAATAATCTTTTCGTCAGTTATTAATTACCCCCAAAAATGATATCATATGAAAGCAGTGAATGATAATAAGCATAGTAAGCTTACTGAGACGTTCATCGTGTGATGTGTTCTTGTTTAGCGATGTAATCCTTTAAGGACGTTTGCATTAATGAACATGGACACTGTACATCCCAGCAAAATTGAAACAGAAACTGAGTGAATTTTCAATTTTTTTCAGGTTAAAAGCTTAAAGTCAAAATTTTGCATGTTAACTTGTTTGTAAGTTAATTAGATGTTTGTGGCAGTCCCTTACATGGCAACCAGAAAATTGATATAATCGGCGTTTCACTAGAATTAAACAGTTTTAATAGTACACTGTATGGAAATGTTATAACAGCTGAGTCATCAAACGTAAATAGTGATTTTGTATCATATGAATGCCACACTTATATACTTTCAGGTTCGGCCCAACATACTAAGGATTATGACACTACTTCTCAGGTGACCTAGTTTATATAACTCAGTTTCCAAAATGAGAAGTTTTGCTCTAGTAAAATGACTCAAAAGCAGTCGATTAAATGATATTCGTTGCTACGACATCTGATCACACTCCACAAGCATTCCATTTCGCTCGTGTGTGGCCCACACGTAAAGCAGCTTTTGACGAGATCTCAAGGGAACATTTTGGCAAGTCTTTCCCAGGTTCTCCACGAATTCCTGATAGTGTCCAGTACCCTGAAATTATAATTCGCGACACTCATGCCGCATTATGTTACATCACGCTGTGACTGATCAAACTCCGTCACATTACTTTTTCGTCCCGAGACAGATTCCAGTATATCACGCTGCTAGGGCATTTGACTTGCTTTTTCTCGCCCCCACGAGAACAATAACGACTACAAAAAGCACCTACTATAATTGTATTACACCATATCTTTATTTTTTTCGGTGATTATCTGCCGCGCATTCGTTCACAACCATATGTATTTTTAGCTACTGAATGGTAGTGCGATCGTGACCAGTATTTTCGGAAATCGGAAGTATAGTCTTTGGTTAATGTCATAGTCGCAATCTGCTTCCTGTCTGTTGCAAGGAGAAATTCCAACATATAAGTTTCGGTTGGTTGATTACACGTTGTAAACTACGTATACCATTATGTAAGTTTCATGTATAAACGTTTGTTCCCGGTGATGACCAGGTTTGTTTATATTCCTGTCTTATGTTAGACACACTTGTTCGCTTTCTGTCCATCGCTCTGTACCCTAATGCTTATCCAAATGTTCAAATGTTTGTAAATGGCCATCAGTCCTTACCCTTACAAAGTACTTAAACTAATCTTAGGACAACACACACACACACACACACACACACACACACACACAAACACACACACACACACACACACATTCCCGAGGGAGGACACGAATCTCCGGCGGGTGTGACCGCACAATCCCTAACATAACGCCTAGGACTGCACGGTCTTTCCCATAAGGCTCTCTCAGTTATATTCAGTTACTTTTTCGTGCAGCTCCATTCTTATGAAGTCATATCTCTTAAACTATGTGTTCAAAATGTAGAAATGTTGTAAATCTATCGCACTCAAATGTTTGGTCATTAGTCCGCAAATTACAAACTACTTAAACTAAGGTAAACTAACCTAAAGACAGCACGAACACCCATGTCTGAGGGGGGGGGGGGGGGCAGGGGGACTCGAACCTCCGACGGTGAACGGCAGCGTGCACCGCAGCACGGCGGCCCAGTGCGCACGGCTAATCCGCCGCAGCAAACTATGTGTCCTACAATAATATAAATGTTAGGAGTCTGCTGAATATATTGCGAATGCAGTTGGTAGTAGTAATAAATTGTAACATCTAGCGTACTATGATAGAATTTCATACATTTCATCGTTTTTACTGTCATATCTTCTTGCCTATGTGTCGTAATGTGAAGTAATTTCGAAGGCACATTCAGTGATATATGTGTGTACTGATTTGAAAATACGTTGCGAATAGATTTAAATTTACAGGAAACCAACAACTTCAAGTAACATTATCCATGCTCATTCATGTCATCCCCGATCACACAGACTAGCATTTTTCCATTCATTGGTTAACAGACTTGTCAGCCTACCATTAGATGATATGGCCATACAAAAGGAATTAAATATACTTCAGTATATTGCCCAACAAAATGAATACGACCCCAACATCGTAATAAAGCTTTACAATAAAAAAAAATTGACATGATCCACTAACAACATGTACAGGAATCACATTACAAAGAGAAACACCCCAAAGAGAAAAATTGACGTATATCAGTACAACATACCTAGGAAAAATCACAAATGAAATGAAAAAAAAAATTTTAGAAATACTAACATCACTTTTTCGTACCAAAACAGACACACCATAAAAAGCAAAATTGTCACACACATGATAAAATCTTCTAAATTTCTAAATACTAGTATATACAAAATCTCTTGCAACTCATGTAATAAATACTATATAGGTCAAACTGGACGTAATTTCACCATTCGTTATAAAGAACACGCTAGGGAGAGTGAGAAAAACGCATCTACTTTTTACCAGCACTTGCAATCCGAAAATAACACAATAGGCACTATAGAAAACGCACTCAAAATTTTACATGTAATACAAAAGGGATATGTAATGAACATTCTAGAAGAAATTGAAGTATGTATCCACGCAACTAGCGACCCAAGCAATTTATTAAACGATCAAACCGATTTTAAACACAAAAATTACATCGATAACTTTATTGATCAATTTATGCTGGATAAAGGGTAACGGAGCATACATAAATCAGAGATCGTAATATAACGTTAAAATCAACCAAAGACGAAATAAGATAACCACGTCAAATATAAATGTATAATGTCTAATATACTCCACAATTTCTAATAAAATTTTTAAACCATAATTGTTAATAACAACATAGACTACAGAAATAATAAAGAAAATAATGCCATATCTATTAACTTCTCTCTGAATGAAAAAATTGTAAATATATGTAAACCTATAGTATTCTGAGTTATTGATAGATGCTGTAACTGACTACAATTCAGAAATCAAATATAAATCATCACCTAATAAATAGCCAGTTGAAGCATTTACTACCTCTAAATATGGAACGCACTGCACACTTTCCAAGTGAAATTTGTAAACTGTTATTTACGAAAATTTATTGATGTTGCATATGGATATATACTCATATAAGCAAATGTTTTTGCAGAAACACCTGACGATGGCATTAAATGCAGAAAGATATCTTGTGTGAGAAATAAATAAATAAATAATTACAGTGTTTGGACAATCCTTTCACATTATGCCAAAGAGTTAGTTGTATTACGTAATAAACGGAAACCTCCTACGTTATGCGGCGGTTTTTCATTCACTAAATTATTTACGACCTCATCTTTCATGAACAATTTTGGAGCTACAATGGTACGCGTTATTCTGCCTGTCAACTGTCTTGCGAATGCAATTAGTAGTATAGAAGCAGTAAAGTGTAAGGTCATCTCGAATGCCGCTACATCACAGCATGATCAGCGGGAAAGTAGTAAGGGATAAACTTCTCACAGATCGTCATTTTGTTGAGTTTGACAGCGACAAAAAGTTTTATAAACGCTTGAAATTATTTGTAATTGCAAGCCGCTAATCGCTCTCTTTCTCAAGTAGTGGACTAATAAAGTGTCGTTACTCAAGCGTCGCAAAACGGAGTAGTTTTCATTGTTTGTGACATAGTTTCTCCTGTACTATCCGGCATAGATGAATTGTACGCCAACAGCGTTTATTTTCTGATATTAAATAATAGATATACAAAGTTTCGATGAAATCGGTTGTTTATTTTAGGAGGAGATGAGGAACATTGCCTCATGTTTTGGACATTATTTACAAATTTAATTGTGTATGACGACATATGTCGTGAAGTGTGGGTCGTAGATTGTTCTTAACCAAACAGCATCTGTTGTCTGGTAGTAAGGAATATGTGTTTCAAGTGCTGTTAAAATCACACCAATAGTTTAGGAGAAGATGTAGAACACAGACACACACACAAAGTTACATAGCGGTACATTCTTTTTTATTATTTACAGGTACAAAACTAAACTCTTAACAGGAATTTTCATATAAAGTGAAATGCCAAGATCTCAATTTTTATTTTTTATGCAAGACGACCGGTTTCGACACTTAAGGTGTCATCTCTTGTACTCTGGGTAGAATGTACAAAATGTGTAGTTGTTCCCAGAGACCCTCAAGTGTCGAAACTGGTCGCATTCCATAAAAGATTGCAATCTTGGCATTTCACTTCATATTGTAATAATAATAATGAGTAAAAAAAGAAATTTTCACTTTGTTCGTGTGTATATAAGGGTGTTGTTTAATTGTTTTACCATATGGCCGAGAATATCCCAGATAGTCCTGATTCTGTAGTACTGTTTCCGTTTGCAAAATTTAAAGTATTTAGATTTTTATCACTGCTGAGGGTTTTTTTTTTTTTTTTTTTTTTTTTTTTTAACGCGTAAGATGTTGTTTGAAGTTTAACATTGTAACACAGACGTATCTGTGCAACTATTGTTAATTCATGTGCTTGAAAGGTAGTTGCAAAATAAAAGACTCATAATACAGTCTGCTATAGACAATGTTTTTATTTGGTAGACCCAAATGCTCGACATCGTGTTTCCTTGCGGGCCGAGTCTCTGTCAGACAACCTTGCAGCAAACGGTGACATCAAAGGGGACGGGTTGCTATTTTCGCTTACTCATTCTACCACAAAACAGTGTTAGATTACGTGAAATAAATCGTGAATATGTTTTCATGGTTTTATCTCTATATTATCGTGTTTTAACAATAGAGACCACAATGATTGTTCAATTTTAATATGGAAGAGGCATATTTCTGAAACTGTAGACGTGTTTACTGCAAACTACGAATATCATGACAAAAACAAGCCACTTGTGATTGAAAGTATGTTTAGTGAGAGATACAGGTAAGTAAGTAATGTTGGTTGTTCAAGCAAATTGTTAATGATTTTTGGTTATTTCCAAAATAACTCCTAAATGGGCGCACAAAAGCTACGACAATGTTTCCTACGTTGGGCACATAACAAATTTAATCATTAATGACTCTGAACACAAGAGCAGCGAAATTGGGTACTCCGAAGACTTTAATATTTTATGGTTACTGCTAACTGTCGAGTTGCTGCAAAGGTAAGTACCAGGAGGAAGCTCCATTTTTTCCGGGAAAGAAGGTTACACAGCAATTTACTGGTTAATTAATATGCAAATCTTCCAATGATTTGCAGCAATTGGAGGTGGCTGATTATTACGGAGCACCTATATCAGAATTTGATGCTTGGTTCGAAGAACAGCTGCTTGTCTGTACTTACTACGTAGTGACCATCTTGTTTCTCATTTACTTTTGGCGGTGCATTTAATAACGTAGTAGAAGTTCATTCTAATTAGTCCGCACCTTTCGCAATGTACAATTATGTCGCAACTGCCGAGTCGTGATACTTGACCTACTTGGCCTGCATTGACTTTAACTATGTTCTTATTTGCATTTTATTTACTATATTTTAAACGGGTTTCTTTATGCTGAACCTGGCAGACTTGTTATTAAACGACAAACAGATCCATTGTTCTCTTTTTGGCAAGAAATGTATTTCTACTTTATGGGTTGATCAGTGATAAAAGATCTAAATCATACATACACAGAGGGAATCATAACATTTAGCGGACACGAATTCCCCCCATATTCCACCTCCGTATTTTTATTTTTAAAGCAAGGCGTGATTTCCAAACAATCACTCAAAAATCACCACACAATTGACAAACATATCTCTTTGGATATAAATTCAATAAAGCTGAGACGGTTATTCCCGCCCGCATCAGAAGTTTCAATTCATTGCTTCTCCTTTATCTGTAATGTCTTGGATATCTCTTTGGTTTAACATCTGTCCTTAATGCTATGATCTCACTATAACGTTATTGTAAATCGTTGCCAAATAAAAATTATTTCACCATGAATTTCCTAATTGTTGGGCCTGCAGCATCATATATGAGGTAAAAAGACATTGTAATAGAGTTCCAGATCGCTGCTTATGTTTTATTTAAAATTGCTACAGCTGTTTCGACAGTTTGTCATTCTCAAGCGCCTGCGCGTATAAGAATTACATTAATTATATATCAAACAATAGGGAAATATACATAAATTTGTTTGTTATAAATTTTCTTAAGAAACTTACGTCTACGATGTTTGGACGTTAATTAATGTTGACATCTGGCGTAACTGTTGCTTTAACTGTCAGGTGTTATGCAGCTTTTTACATTAACTTTAAATTAAAGAAACTTTTGTATTTTTTCGTAATTAGCAACAGATTTGCCAAAGATGTGTTTACATATACAGTAATCAACTAAGTTATGAGATACTTTTTTAACTGAACACACTGATTTCAAACATAAAAATTATATGGTTAATTTTATTGACTTTATCAATAAAAAAGGCTGAAAAGCAAAGATGTACTAAATTAACAGAGGAAAAAACAAAATAAACCTCTCTTACCAATGTTAAAGTTAAAAAAGTATCTGATAACTTAGTTGATTACTGTATATGTAAACATCTTTGGCAAAGCTGTTGCTAATTACGAAAAAATACAAAAGTTTCTTTAATTTAAAGTTTTAATGTAAAAAGCTGCATAACACCTGACAGTTAAAGCAACAGTTACGCCAGATGTCAACATTAATTAACGTCCAAACATCGTAGACGTAAGTTTCTTAAGAAAATTTTTAACAAACAAATTTATGTATATTTTCCTATTGTTTGATATATAATTAATGTAATTCTTATACACGCAGGCGCTTGAGAATGACAAACTGTCGAAACAGCTGTAGCAATTTTAAATAAAACATAAGCAGCAATCTGGAACTCTATTACAATATTTCACCATGAGCAAATAAGGAATTGAGAGACACTGACAGTGGCAATATGCTAAGCTGGGAAAGGTTTCTAAGCAGTTGTAGAAGACAGGCTCCAGGTTTATTTTCATTATTGAGTTTAAGTTCTGGGATTGTACAGCTAATGTAAGTATACAGGGTGAATCACCTAACACTTGCACCGCAAATATTGCGGAAACGGAAAGTGCGATTGATGTGCGGTTTTCACAGAATGGATTGGTAGTCAAAAACTCGTATTCGTAGGCAATAAAAGATTGTAAAAATACCTAGAATGTGTATTTTTTATGAAAACATATTTTTTTTTTTTCAAATGGTACAATGGTTGTTTCTATCATGCACTGGAATTTTTGCCACCAGCTGTGTACAAAGAATTTTGAATAGCATTTTTAACACGTTTAGTTTGGCAGCTACAACCATTCAAATAAGTATTTTTATCCATTGCAGCAACTGTTCAGGTTATTAATCCACAAAATGCAGCAACCAATTGCTTCTAATAATTTATTTGTGACGACCTGTTTCGGGCGCTTGAATGCCCTTCTTCTGGTCTATTTTAATACTGTAGTTTAATCTATGCACATGCTAGAAGGTGTCTAAACGCACACTTAGCGTTTAGTCACCTGCCAGCATGTACATAGATTAAGCTACAATACTAAAATAGACCAGAAGAAGGGTACTCAAGCGCCCGAAACAGGTCGTCAAATTATTAGAAGCAACTGACTGCTGCATTTTGTGGATTAATAACCATTCTTCGTTTTACGGGCGGAGGCTACGACAGCGTAGCTAACTGGCTGGTGGTCATGAGACAGTGGGCCTTGCGCCAGTGGCTAGCCACTCGGCCAGTTAGCTACGCTATCGTAGACTCCGCCCCCCGAAACTTTTAACGGTTTTAGCTGCCACACTAAACGTGATAAAAATGTCATTCAAAATACTTTGTACGCAGCTGGTGTCGAAAATTCTAGTGCATGATAGAAACAACCATTATTCCAATTAATAAACTGTATGTCTGCAGAAAAAACACACTTTCTAAGTTCAAATGTTTGTATAGCTTATGGGACTTAACTACAGGGTCATCAGTCCCTAAACTTACAAACTATATTTGTGCCGTCCTAGTTCGTAAGTAGTTGATAAGTAGTTTGTAAGTTTAGGGACTGATGACCCCGTAGTTAAGTCCCATAAGCTTAACAAACATTTGAGCCATTCTGAGGACCCTCGGCAGCCTATGTAGCGTCAATCAGTTACTCATCAAGCCACTGCCTGAGAGACAAGGCGTAATGAGGGAGAGCTACGTGTTGCATTAATGACAGGTCCTCTAACTAGTCCCATGCACAACCTACAGCCAAACAAACGTTTGCAACATTTCCAGGTTTCGTTCAGCTTTCGTAATATCAAAAGATACAATGCGAGAAGAAGTTAATCAGCACCACACTGCCACTTTCGGATTCGTCTGCATTTTGTCAACAGTCTCGTTGGGGTTAATTTCCACGCAATAATGGCTGTTATTACCAGTAGCAAACCCCGCAAAACGCAACACTGTTTTGCCACTCTTCGGATTTTTGAAGTGGCTGTGGATCATTGTCAAATCTCGCGAGCAACACTTAACAAAATTCAAGAATATCGTTTTCAAAATTACAAGCCAAGATAGCACACTAACAATTTATTAAATAACGATCGGTTTCGGTGCACTGTGTCACCATTATCTGGTCACATATATGTTATAATCTGGTCATCTTGTTAAAAAACCGGTCGTTGTTTAATAAATTGTTAGTGTGCGATCTTGGCTTGTCATTTTGAAAACGATTAGATCGCTTCCAGACCCGACTATTTCAGGTAATCGTAAAATTCAAGAAGCTTTCGCATAACCAGGATGCAACTTTTGGACTTAATGAGGCTTCCATGGTATGTAATGTAGCTATTCGTGGAGAATTTCACCCTCTCTTGTAGCTTGTGTTCAAATGTTCAAATGTTTGTATAGTCTATGGGACTCAACTACGGGGCTATCAGTCCCTAAACTTACAAACTACTTATGAACTACTTACGAACTAGGACGGCACAAATATCCATGCCCGAGGGGGGATTCGAACCCCCGACCGTAGTGGCCGTGCAGACCGTGCAGACCGTGACTGGAGTGCCTCAGTCCCCTCGGCCACCGCGGCGGCTGCAGCTTGTGCCGTTGATTTTGCAGGGCTTAGCTGTAACATTTCCCACAATGGGACCACCTGTTTCTCTGACGTGGTGACACCGCGGTCGAGGGCTCGCCTTATCTTCTTTATGCTCAGTACATTACCAGTCGTCAGTAAATTTGCTAAGGAAATTTGTGCCATTGCATCCAAAATAACATGTTTTCCAAGTTCACCCCTTCACAACCGTTGAACCTGCGTTGCAGATTGCCATACCTCATACCTTGCTGTAATTTTCGCTCTGTTCTGAATGCTTTATCGTTGTGACATTTCTGAGACTCTGAAGATGAATAATAAAGAAAATTAGACATAATGCCATACTACAGTCTATAAAACAAGAAAACTTGCTATTTGCACGTAGCCTCAATAGCTATATCACCGCGGTGGAGCAGCCGAGCGGTCTAAGGCGCCTCGCTGCGGAGCGTGCGGTTGCTCGCCGTCGGACGTTCGAGTCCTCCCTGGGGCATAGGTGTGTGTATTGTCCTGAGGTTAGTTTACCTTAGTTTAAGTAGTTTGTAAGCTACGGACTAATGACCACGCAGTTTAATCCGATAGATATACAAACTTAATTTTGAATAGCGCAATCAGTATAATACGACACGATTTCGCTCATACGAATAGAGCTGATACGAATGGAGAGAGTATGCCGGCGGTGATGTAGCGATGACACAACACCGCCTATAAGACAAGGCATCACAAAAGAACGTGCCACGTCACACCGAGAGGCCGCGAACGCTAGCTGACTGGCCGGCTACTGGGGCACATTCCACCGCCTCGCAGCGGCCGGCGAGTCAGCTAGAGATTGCGACCTCTCGATGTGGCAAGGCACGACCTGTTGAGGCCTCCTTTTCTAGGCGGTGTTGAGTGACAAGGCAATCGTGTGCCGCGACATGGACAGCTCACCGCGCCGCCGCGTCGCACAGTGCAGTATTTATACCGAAACTCTGGAAGAAATTATTTTACATAATTGTAAATGTTTGATCACTCTGTTTACCTTCAACGTAATTCTAAGCGTAAGTATCCGTAAACCACTTCACTGCCATATTCAGAGGTAAGTCCTGAGATGACGCGGCATGCAGTTATAGTTCGTCTTTCCGTTCGCACCACGCTAGTTTCAACAGTTTTAGGTATTTTACCATGAAAAGAGCAACATTTTGAGATACCCATTGCTTTTTCTGTATAGATTTTGGTCGAGATGTAATGACAGGAATGTTTCTCGTACGATAGCCAAATACTCGTCACATATACGATTATTGCATAAATAACTGGTTTGCCATAATTTCATTTATTAATTTCTTGCATCTCTCGAAATATGTCCTCCTTATACTTGGCTTTATTTCAGCAATTTTGTTTTTATTATTATTTTTTATTTTTAATCTTCTTCATCTACGAGGCGTGTTTTGTTTAAAGTAACAACCGTTTTGAAATTAAAAAAAAAAAAAGAAAAAGAAAAACGTGCTGAGTTATCTCAATAATTATATGCGCACTGGGTACCTACAACTGTTGTCTACGCACTGACGTCATTGCAGTCTGATTTTTTCTTGTTTGCGTTGTGTACTGAGTGTTTAAGATGCCTCCGATAATCGTGTGTCCCGCCGACTGTAAAGTAGGGGCTGTTATAAGATTTCTTAGTGCTTAAGGCCCAAACGTGATATCTGTGCAGTTTATGGAGAAAAAATTATGAGTGATGGAATGGTAAGAAAGTGGGTGAGAGCTTCTAAAGATGGCCGCACAAATGTGCATGATGAACAACGGAGTGGGCTTCCTTCGGTCGTTAATGAAAGTTTGGTGCAGGAAGTGGACAATAAGGTGGGAGACAACAGACGCTTTACGATTTCCTCCTTGAGAGATGACTTTCCTAATGTTTCTCGTAGTGTTTTGTATGGCATTGTGACCAAGGTATACGATGACGAAGTCGAAACAGTTGTGATTCAGTGGTTAACAAGTCAGGCGTATTCAAAAACTGGTATAACGTTATGACAAGTGCCTTAATATTGATGGAAATTATGTAGAAAGTAGATTAAGGTATAGGCTTTCACGTAAAAATAACATTATTGAGATATCTTAGCACGTCTTTTTTAAATTTCAAAACGGTACTTGCTTAAAAAAAAACACGCATCGTACTTGTCGATTCATGTACCACAAGATTCTTCAATAGATTTATAACGCTAATCTAAATACTTTTTCTTCCATTTTTAGTGGCTGGAAACCGAAACGAAAGTGACCCATAGGTTGGTTGGTTGGTTGTTTGGGACAGGGAGACCAAACAGCTAAGGTCATCAGTCCCCCTGTGGGTGGGGGAGGGAGTGAGGATAGGAAAGGACGGGAAGGAAAAGGAAATGCAGTCCAGGGAAGAAAGGAGGAGGAAATATTGTACTAGCTCGTCCGCAAGTACTCAAAAAATAATTGTGATGCCCTGAGGAGGAGGGGGTGGGGAGGGGAGCGACCTATAGTACAGCAGTGTATTTGTAATTTAACTATCGAACCGGCTCAGAACAAAACATTTTATTAAAGCCGCAAGACTCGTCAGCATCTTTCCGCTAAAACTCTATGCTCCTTAGGTAGCTTTGAAAACCAGTGCCTTATAGGTGACATTGTGCGAACCCGTATACAAATGTTTGTAAAGCTTATGGGACTTAACTACGGGGTCATCAGTCCCCAAACTTACAAACTACTTATGAACTACTTACGAACTAGGACGGCACAAATATCCATGCCCGAGGGGGGATTCGAACCCCCGACCGTAGTGGCCGTGTAGACCGTGACTGAAGCGCCTCAGTCCCCTCGGCCACCGCGGCCGGCGAACCCGTATACCTCCTAAGCAATATACACTAGAGGGGCGAACTCTAGCGTTTAGCTGAAGTAACATTTATTATAGTGTTATATCTAAATATGATAGGCAAATTCGCGTGGGGTAATAACTGGTATGTGTCAACGCATTCCATACTTGTGCCACAACAGAATTTTTATAACAATATAGAAAAAGTATCTTTGTAATAAATAATGTATCCTACGTTATCGTCAGGTATAAAGACTAGATATTTGATAGTAAGTTCATTTTTAAAATAAAAATACATGAAGTAATTGGGAAAATAAGACAATTTCGAAGCATTTAAAGCGTTGTAAATAAAAATGTCGCATGTTTGCGCATTTTATTATTTCTAGAACTGGGTTTAAATGCTACACCAATAACGACTGTAATTGCGCTACAAGGCGCCACACACGTTGAAAGACACCCATCAAAATGGCAACGATCCAATACCTTGTTTAACTGAACGTCGAAAATTATCATAAAACACATTTCCATAAGGGAGGACGTTGATGAAAAAACAACCATTTCAAAAATGTTTTATTTTTATTTTAAAAAAATATGTATGTTCCTTTTTCTCAGAAAGTATTCAAAAGATTTCTACAAAATTTCTCTGTTTCAGCTCTTTATACGTTGTAAGCTTCTCTCTTGATGTTTTTGGAATAGGTCATGGAGGAGAATTTTCATATTTTTTTAATTATAATTCCACAAGTACAATTTTAAATTCATGCAAAATTCCAATCACTTTGCCACATATCTCAGCTTTCAATCAGAATTTTAAATTTTGCTCTTGCGTTAACGTTTATCAGGTTTACAGAAATATGTGTACAAAATGTCATAATGCTAGCACTCACAGAATCTGACGAAAAGGTTCATAAAATTTAAAAAAACAAACTTCGCACGAAACGCAATTTAAAGTTCAACCTAACTTTTTTCTTTATGTCATTTCTTCAGAAGGCAACACATTTGTACTCTAGATTGTCTTTCCCTTCCAGGCTTCTCTTCTGGTTTCGTGTTGTCTGTCTTCATTTCTTTAGCAGGTCGTCAATTGACTTTTCAGCTGTAGAGACGCGCTGTAAATCTATATTTCTCAGGATGTCCTGAGTAAAATTTCCTATCTTGAAGCCCATTCTTTCTAATACCTTCATCCTCCCGACGTTCCCATCATTAAATACAAGAAAAGCATAATAATTTGCAATTCTGACAACTGTACCAGATGAGAATATGGTTTTAGGCCATCGTTTCCATATAAGTGAATTCAGAGACTCACTTGAATTCTGGGTTTTCCCATGCACTGTAGTATGCACAGTTCACCACATGATTTTTTGCTTGGAGCTGCTAGGAGACGATCTCACATTTTCAATAGAAGTTCTTACTACGGACGTAGCCTCACTGCTTGTTCGTCGTTGTTTCTCACGTCTCTTATTCACTAACTCATTAAAACGCAGTTTATCCAGCTTTTTATACACTGTTTGTGATGGTGGCATAAGTGAAAGAAGAAATAATCGATCACCTGTATAAATCTCCGTCAGTATCACAAAGCAAAATGCCGGCCGCGGTGGCCGAGGAGACTGAGGCGCTCCAGTCACGGTCTGCACGGCCACTACGGTCGGGGGTTCGAATCCCCCCTCGGGCAGGGATATTTGTGCCGTCCTAGTTCGTAAGTAGTTCATAAGTAGTTTGTAAGTTTAGGGACTGATGACCCCGTAGTTAAGTCCCATAAGCTTAACAAACATTTGAACATTTTTGAACAAAGCAAAATAAATAAATAAATAAAAATAAAACCAAAGAGTACAATCACGGCCTTCTAGATGTATCCCACACGTTTGATTTTTCACTGAGCTAGTATTGAAGTGCTGCTTCAAAACATGGGCGTGGCAGGGAGGCCGTGTCACACTTTTAATTAATTTTCAGGAAACTCGGATGCGATTTCAACATTGAAACTTTGGGCAACTATTTTCCAAGAGTAGTACTAACAAATAAAAAATAAATCTAAATTGACATTTTTGGTCAATTTCATCAACGTCCCCCATTAATACGTACGTATAAAAAATAAGCTGTTACCTTCCTGCAACAGTCAGACCTGTTCCATATTCGAACCATCCTTTACTAAGTCACAAAAAATTGAGATTTAAACTGACAGCGCGATCAAAAACGCTTCGTCTGGCACAGAAAGCCGTCCGTCAAACGAGGCTGGGAGCTGCTAGATATGTGTCAGCGTTCTGTAAAATTTAGCTATCGACCTACCAGTTAGTTTTATATAATGCTTATTCTACACATAATTAAGAAACTTTAACACAGTTAAAAATTAGGTGTTAAAATTGTAATAGTCTGAATGAAAGACCTTGGTCCACTTGAGCTGTTGTTTTTATTGGAGTCGTGAAGACCCGCACTACCGGTTTCGCAACTTGCAGCTGCATCTTCAGGTGCTTTTTTAAAAGTTTTCCATATAAGTCATTTGTGGTGGATAACGGGGTTAATGGCGAGGTCGTACCGCACGCAGCTTCGCTTATTTCGTAAAAAACATAAAAAGAAGATTTCGAGGGAAAGAGCGAAGGTGCTTGCGGTACGACGTCACCATTAACGCCGTTATCCATCACAAATGACTTATATGGAAAACTTTTAAAAAATGTACCTGAAGTTGCAACTGCAAGTTGCGAAACAGATAGTGCGGGTCTTCACGACTCCAATAAAATAACAGCTCGAGTGGACCAAGGACTTTCATTCAGACTATTACAATTTTTTAAATATTCACAGAATATATGACATCAACTGCGAATGGGCAAAGCTGAAAATGTGTACCCAGCCGGGATTCGAACCCGGGTCTCCTGCTTTGTAGGCAGTTGCGCTATCCCCTACACCACTGGGGACACAGTGATCACCGCACCTGCAAGGACTACCTAAGCACGCCGCCCGTCAGATACAAATTCCCAGCCTCGCCCTGCCCACAGTACTCAAACTCGTAGTTATGAAACTAATTTCCGTAAGAGTAAGGGCTTCAAACTTGCCCACCCCTCCCCATTAACGATAGGATCATTTCCCGTCACCGGCACATTATATATATACATGTGGGGTCTGTTCCGAAAGGTCAGACGTCACTTCTGATCCTGCAGTTGTTATTATTTAATATTCACAGAATATATGACATCAACTGAGAATGGGCAAAGCTGAAAATGTGTACCCAGCCGGGATTCGAACCTGAGTCTCCTGCTTTCTAGGCAGTTGCGCTGCCGGTGACGGGCAAGTTTGAAGCCCTTACTCTTACGGGAATTAGTTTCATAACTACGAGTTTGAGTACTGTGGGCAGGGCGAGGCTGGGAATTTGTATCTGACGGGTGGCGTGCTTAGGTAGTCCTTGCAGATGCGGTGATCACTGTCCCTAGTGGTGAGCCGGGCGCCGTGGCCCAGCGCGCGCGGTCAGAGGGCTAAACGGTCTCTGAAATAAAAAAGCTGAGCCAAAGAACAAGTAGAACCAAAACGAACAAACAGGATCAGCGTCCGCAAGGACAAGAACTACCCATAGAGCAAAAACGTGGTGTAGGGATCAGCGCAACTGCCTACAAAGCAGGAGACCTGGGTTCGAATCCTGGCTGGGTACACATTTTCAGCTTTGCCCATTCGCATTTGATGTCATATATTCTGTGAATATTAAATAATAACAACTGCAGGATCAGAAGTGACGTCTGTTCTTTCGGAAAGGACGCCACATGTATATATATTACAATTTTAACATCTAATTTTTAACTGTGTGAAAGTTTCTTAATAATATATAAATATTTTTGCTCTGGTTGCCCGCCATACAAAGTTCCTTGCTCTTATTCTACAGTTCTGCCCCCCTTTGAGGGCAGTATTTGGGGGCAGGTAGCGCACCGTGCGCCGGTGGCAGCGTGGCAGCGTGATTGCCGCACAGTGGTTGGGCGGTGGCGGCGGTACCTGCGGCGGCGGCGGCGGCGGCCGTAATGCCGGCCAGATTACAGGCCGGCGCGGCCGCCCTACGTGACACCTGCCCACACTCACCGCCGCACCAGAGGCGGCACAGCCTCTCCACGAGGCCACCTCGACTCCACCCATCTCCACACGGAGCCTGCTTTCCAACGTCAACACAGAGATTGAAAATTGCACCTTGCAGAGAGTTCCCAACAATTTTTTCACTCCGTTTTCAAAATATTCCCAATTTTACTGACTTTCCCATTTTTCCATCTACCAGAACTCGAATTTCCTTAATTTTATCCCATGCAGTACAACTACAAAAAAAAGTTTGTAGAGTCTATGGGACTTAACTACGGGGTCATCAGTCCCTAAACTTACAAACTACTTATGAACTACTTACGAACTAGGACGGCACAAATATCCATGCCCGAGGGGGGATTCGAACCCCCGACCGTAGTGACCGTGCAGACCATGCCTGGAGCGCCTTAGTCCCTCGGCCACCGCGGCCGGCACCGTTTTGTCTCCTGGAAACATGATGGCAACTGTCTTTTGGAATTCCCAGTGCATAATCGTGATAGATTATTTGGAAAAAGGCAGATCCATAACTGGGCGCTATTATGCTGCTCTACTGGATCGTTTGACATAAGAGCTAACTGAAAAACGTCCAAGATTGGCACGGAAGAAAGTGTTGTTTCATTCAGGATAATGCCGGCCGCGGTGGCCGAGGGGACTGTGGCGCTCCAGTCACGGTCTGCACGGCCACTACGGTCGGGGGTTCGAATCCCTCCTCGGGCATGGATATTTGTGCCGTCCTTAGTTGTAAGTAGTTCATAAGTAGTTTGTAAGTTTAGGGACTGATGACCCCGTAGTTAAATCCCATAGACTCTACAAACATTTGAACATTTTACGCCGCGGTGGAGTAGCCGAGCGGTCTAAAGCGTCTCGCTGCGGAGCGCGCGGTTGCTCGCCGTGGAGGTTCGAGGGGGGATTCGAACCCCCGACCGTAGTGGCCGTGCAGACCGTGACTGGAGCGCCTCAGCCCCCTCGGCCACCGCGGCCGGCAGTACAACTACAGGAATATGAGAGAGGAGATACTACACTGCTAGAATAATTTCATAGAACACTAAAAGATCTGACAAGGAAAGTACTTATGTACTTGGCCTCGAACAAACACATATACACTAAAATGGTAAGAGAGATAATGTAAAGATCTCTTATTGCACTAGTGACACTCCCGCATCTGCAAAACTCTGCAGTCGTACGTTAAGAGGCCTCTGCGTGTGCCATGCCGCATTGCACTTTGACCTGTCGGTTCGCCAGTAGGGACGGTGCAGTGTGCCTCCGAAGTTGCGTTTTGTGGTGTAATTTGTGTGGTGAAGCGTCAGATGGGGCGGCGATTGCTAATCAATTCTGCTAATGTATTGCGATTAGTTGAGATGAAGTTACGAAGAACCCTTCTTCGTGAAGATGGTATTAGTGTAGAAGGTGAATCATTTGCATGCTTTCTCGTATCTGTTATGGTACAGAAATGTGAGCATAAGTTAGATACTGTTGTTACAAACTCTTAATAATGATTATAGGGATGATAATGGCGAACAACTCATCCTACGATAAGCGCGGGAAGAGGCGATGGAAGCAGTGACAGTGAATATCAACAGTCTTTCGGAAAGAAGGTTAAAGTTGCAACTATCATCACGGCTTTTGATGACAATTCGCTAGAGAACATGTACGATGATTATTAAATAAGTTATAGTTAAGATATCTGCATTATTTATGACGTTTACAATAACATCTAGAGTGCTATCTAGAGCATGGTTGCAGAGCTTTGCAGAAAAACGACACCCACCAGCACATTGAGGTGTACGAGCAGATCCTGTACCCAAACGTTCATACGGATATGTTTGCTCGAGCCCATGTACTTTCCTTGTGAGTAGAAACAAGGCCGTGGAGTAGATTATCTTCCGTCTGAATTGCTATTATCGTTAGGAGAGCCTGTCATGCAGGAATTCTTCCACCTTACATGAAAGATGTATGACACAGGGGAAATTCCCTCCTACTTCAAGAAGAATATAGTAATTCCAATTTCGAAGAAAGCACGTGCAGCCAAATGTGAAAATTGCAGAACTATGAGTTTAATAAGTCATGGTTGCAAAATATTGACATGCATTATTTACAGACGAATGGAAATCATTGTGTAATCGAACCTTGGGGAATATCAATTTGGATTTAGCAGGAATGTAGGAACACGGGAGGCAACACTCACATTACGACTTATCTTAGAAGATAGGCTAAGGAAAGGCAACCGTACGTTTTTAGCGTTTGTAGATTTGGAGAAAGCTTTTGACAATGTCGACTGAAATACACTGTTTCAAATTATGAAGGTAGCAGGGGTAAAATATAGGGAGCGAACCTATAAAAAAACCAGGCAGCGGTTATTAGAGTCAAAGGGCAAGAAAGGGACGCAGAGGTTGGGAAGGGAGTAAGAGAGGGTTGTAGCCTATCCCCCATGTTCTTCAATCTGTACATTGAGCAAGCTGTGAAGGAATGCAAGGAGAAGTTTCGAGAGGGAATTATAGTTCAGGGAGAAGAAATAAAAACTTTGCGGTTTGCCAATGACATAGTACTTTTGTCAGAGACGGCAAAGGACCTGGAAGAGCAATTAAACAGAATGGGTAGTGTCTTGAAAGGAAGGTATAAGATGAACATTAACAAGAGTAAAACGACCGTAATGGTTTGTAGTGTCAAAAAATCAGACGATTTTAAAGGAATTAGTTTAGGTAATGAGACAATAAAAGTAGATGATGAGTTTCGTTATTTGTGTAGCAACATTACTTCTGATGGCCGAAGTAAAGAAGATAAAAATGCAGAATGGCAATCGGAAGAAAAGCGTTTCTGAAGAAGTGAAATTTGTTGGCATCCAATATTAGTTTAAATGTCAGTAAGTCCTTTCTTAAAGCATTTGTCAGGAGTGTAACATTGTATGGGAGTGAAACGTGGACTATAAGAAGTTCAGACAAAGGATGATAGAAGTTTTCGAAATGTGATGCTACAGACGAATGATGAAGATTGGTATGGTAGATCACGTAATTAATAAGGAGTTGCTTAATAGAATTGGGGAGAAAAGGAGTTTCTGGCATATCCTGACTAAGAGAAGGGACAGGTTGGTGGGACACATTCTGAGACATCAAGGAATCGTCAGCATTAGAAGGAAGCCGGTAGCGGTGGCCCCGGGGACTGTGGCGACCCAGTCACAGTCTGCACGGTACGGCCGGGGGTTCGAATGCCCCCTCGGGCATGGATGTTTGTGTCGTCTTTAGTATAAGATAGTTCGTAAGTAGTTTGTAAGTTTAGGGACTGATGACCCCGCAGTTAAGTCCCTTAAGCTTAACAAACGTTTGAACATTAAAAGGAAGTGTGTGAGGTAAAAATCGCAGAGAGAGACTGAGGGAAGAAATGCAGTAAGTAGATTCAAATGGATGTAGGTTGCTGTACGTATTCTCAGATGAAGAGGCTTGCTCAGGACAGGGTAGCGTCGAGAGCTGCATCAAACCATTCTGCGGGCTGAAGACCACAACAACAACAATACAGTGAAAATAAATTTAGTTTAATTTAAATAAGTATAGCTCATGTCTGTGTGTGTGTGTGTGTGTGTCTTTTATTTATTTATTTATTTTTCGTATTGACCAACTAGGATCACGTAACAACCTCAGTTCTTCTTCTCTATTGTTTTTTCCTGTTTTTCCAAAACCCACTCATTTTCTCCGCATAATGTCTTATTCTTACTTCTGTCCATGTCGTTGCCGATTTCTTGTGTCTTGTGTCTGCAAAGCCTTCTACATTATTTTATAAATTCACTGAGTGTTCCGTCGATTACTGAGAGAATATTTTATTCATTTTGAATGAAACATACGAAATAAATGTGTAATATTATGCATATTCATTGTTTTTAATAATCGGTTTTCGTGTATTACACCATTATCAGACAAACACTACAGAGACATAGCATGCAGCAGCGAGTTTACGTTCAAAGACATGAAGTTGCTATATAGATAAATACACATAAATTCATTTGGTATTAGCATTCGTCGAAAATTAATGTACATGTATTACCTATACAGAAAATTAAGATTTTTGTACTTACTCCCAGTTGCAGTGCTACATCTTTGTAGCTGTTACATGGTGATGGCATAACAGTCGAAAACCGGTTAGTTAAAACAATATATTTGCAGGATATTACATATTTATGTTGTGTTTTTCTTTCAATACAAAAAGTATCTTTTATCTTATATATATATGAAAACCAAAGTCAGTCGGCCAGGCAGTTCTGTCCGATGGATTTCCTTCATTTTTGTTTTAAACGAAAGGTATTCACCCACAGAATTGTCAAGTATCAGAACTAAGTAGCTGCTTCTTTTATGTATACTCGAATGTGATGTTCTTCTGTTATTGCTCTGAACATTTTAGTCGGTTTGTTTTATGATATACTCTGTTCTAATTAAGGTACACACTTCTTCATGCCCTATGAACGCTCAGCGAATCATGGTCTTCATTTGCATTTTAAACACATCCTTTGATTGATTGTATAGTAACTATGAATGCAAATTCGACTTCCATTTTTCCAATTTATTCTTTTTTTCTTTTAACTTCATCCTCTTATGACAATTTGAATCTTTGCACGACTGAAATTATTGCACCAAATAATGGAAATTATGATCAAATTAATAGGATTTCATCTACTTCCAAAAACTCCGAGATCTTACAAGAGTGTGAATATATTGATAAAGGAATGAGAAAGAACTTTTGCAGTTTACCACATAATTTTGAACATTCTAGGAATGAGCGGTCTTCCTCCCCAAGTGCTGGCTTTGAATGAACGTGCTGTTGTAATGCTCCTAATGAATTTGCATGCAGCTAAGCGATTACTGAATGTACGTATAACAATATCGTAGATATAGAAGTTGCTACTGCTTTGAATATTGGGAAAGCGTATAGATTCGACACCATCTGATATTACAATGCCCTTCTCTTTTAAACGACGACAGTTTTCAATTAGATTATCGTTTTGTATTACGATCAACAAACCTCAGGGTCAAACACATTATACAGCTGAAATCTGATGAAGTTGATTATAGACACGGAAAATTGTATGTTGCTTTATCCCGGGGCAAAACATCACAAATGTAAAAGTAGGAATTAAACGTAAGGATCGACGAACAGCTAACATTGACTGGACGGAAGTAATGTAAAAATATTATTCTATATACTTATAAAATATATAATAAAATACTATGATTTAAGAAATACTTACGGTTACTTATTTGCACTTTGACACTGACCACTAAAGATGCGAAGTATTTCACAGGTCATCTAGCTTTATTCTTAAAAAGTTTTCTCTCTTTTATTTCATTTTCTTTGATGTTTATTTCGAGTTATTTCCTTATTTCTGTAGCCCACGCTACTGTTGATTTCTTCTTCCAGAAGTACAGGAATATTTGTTACTTCGTTGTTAGGCATTCACATATACACAAACATTCAGGTAGCACCACTGTTGTATAGTGTCTCAGTTTTGTTTTTCTAGATATGCTTTTCTTGTTGTAAATATTTTTTGTCAAACCATATTTTTTTAACTTTTGTGAAATCTTACATTTATTGCAATTTTTTTCCAATCCATCCTGTAGTATTGTTTCTCCAAAATATTTAAATTTACTAACTCGTTCTATTTTTGCCTATATGTATTTCTAAGAATTTTGGTGGACTTTTTATATTTGACATGAATTTTTTTTTCAGTTGAACTTTTGAGACCTGTTCTATTTACTATTTTTTACAAGAGATCTATCTGAATATCTGCTTCTGTCAGAGTTTCTGAAAGAACAGCAAAATCGTCTGCAAAAGTAAGGCAGTATACCAAAATTCCATTTGTTTTCCTTTGCAGAATTATTGGTTCAAGTTTGTGAAATTTTTGCTCTAAATTCCAGATTCTGGGCACTTTTCTAAAACGCACTTAATCAGTACCAGTTTGGTTTCAAAAATGTTTCAAGTTTTTTCTTTCGTTTTATCTGATTTTTCGATTCACTAATTCTGCAGCTTTTTGATTCATGACAGTCACATACATATCTATTAATTTTATTCATTTGTATCATTACCTCTTTAAACGCCTAAGAAACTATTGTATGGACTGTAAATGTAAATAAATTGATTAACACTCTAGAATATATTATATATATTTTGTAGCTATGCCTTGGGACTTGGCATGTAACACCAGATATGTATCTATTCGATTGTGCATGTTGCACTGAAGATGACTATTCCGTAGTCGAAATCGATTTGCAATAAATAAATGTTAATTTACAACCAATAATGATATTTATTTTGAAATTTCTAACTTTTAGGCTATTCTTCTACAGAGAAAACTAAAATTTATAACTGATGAGCAAATACAAAAGTAGTAGTTATACTGCAAAAAAAATATTGATTTATTTTTTACCAAGTACACTGAAAAAGTCTTTCACAAATACTGAAGATGGAAAATGACCGTAAAACTATATGTATAGGAAATAAAAACTTAGGTGGATACGTCACGGTATGCTATACAGATCGAGGGGAATACCATAGCTGGTAGTATCAGAAAAAAGAGCAATAAAATTCAAAAAGGACGATACCATTGCCCCCTCAAGTAACTTGTCTTTCAAGATAAAGTGGTAGTGCCTCACAATCATCTCGCACAAAACCGGGAACTTACGATCATGTTACACTGGTCGGACGAAAATTAACATACTTGGTATCAATCTTAGGGTTTAGCGAATATTGGCAGCTGTGGAAGAAGAAAGAATTATGACGTGCAACGAGTACTACAGAGTGGGGCTATGTTGATAATTATCAACTATTCAATCAAATAACTGGGAACTGCATTTTCAAGAGAAATTTTTCGCTCAATTAAATGGTTTTATTTCTTCCCAAACTCACAATTTTCCTATAAAGGTAAATTATTCATCAAAGTGGCAACGATGTTTCCGAACGTGCAGTACAGTACCGTTCATGTCACACACTGTTAACGTGGGATTGAATGTTATCCACTGAGATGGGTGATCGCCACGACCGAAGATGGGCTGGAGGACTACATCGACCGTGCCCTTTGAAGGAAAAATCCCTTCATTTGCCTGCAGTGATTCAGGGAAAAAAATAAATAAATACATAAATAAAATAAAAAACTACATCAGATTGGCTGCTGGTGGGTCTGAACCTCTGTCCACATCGCTCGATGCCACCAAATTATCATGCTGATTACCATTTCAGAGTTGGAAACGCCATATTGCTTTGCAGGAGCAAGTGGGTGGTGATTTTTTTCTTCTTTAATATAAGAGCCGCTGTCAGTGGGGAATATTGGGGGTGAGTGGGGGGGGGGATACGAGACTATAGTCCACGCCCCAGATAATGAGAAAAAAACTTTTAATATAAGCTTTTCTCTCCCTCTATTTTTCTATTTTAAAAATCAGTTTCAGGTACCAAATTTGTATGAGCTCAGAGCCCCCAGACCAATAATCTGGATTTGCCACTGACCGCTATGGAGTAATTTTTCTACTATAGGAAGCATCCAGTCTTTCACAAACTCATGCCTTTATGAGATCCAAAAGTCAACACAGTTTCAGCCGACCAGTTGCATAAAAATGGTTTACATGCATAAACCAGCATGTAAACCATTTTTTATGCAAATCGTCGGCTGAAATTGTGTTGTCTTTTGGATCGTGTTCGATCGTTGCTGGACTGCAGCCATGTTTAAAACCTTTATGAGATATTTATATCTACAATAACACAAAGGACGCTGGATGAGAGGAATGAGTCTAGCAGCATTACGTCGTACAAATATTTCAGTAGCGACAAGTGAAAAGTTGTACCTAACGGGATTCGAAACCGGGTTTTCGACCGCTGAGAAGCCTCCCATCTTCAGAAAATTCCCAAAAGACGCGCACTGTGGCGGTAGCGCCCTAGCGCTGTCGTCCGTGTCTCCTCAAACTCGCCATTCTGACATACACGACGTCGAAATGAGAATGGAGAAGTGAATCACACCTTGTCGCCGCGTAGAAATAAACGTATAAATGCGTTATGCCTGCAAACCGTGGATGGTGTCTGTTCTTTCAGCCATGACAGAAATGTGCTTCTTTCCGTGCTGCACGTACGATGCTGATAAAAATCAACTGTAAAATGTTTATTTAATCACGTAATAGTTCAAAAACTGAATCACTCACGATTCTGAAGCAAGCTAGTACATATAAAAAAAAGAACGGATGTTTTTCAACAGAAGCCTCTAATTCATAATTAATACCATCCATACTCATCCTTAAACCGGCCCTATTTAATAATATATCTCCATAAACTTTATATAAGCCATCCATATAAATTGTCAATATTGACAATGTCCCAAACCACATGTCCACCTCTTCTGAAACGAAGGAGTAATATGAAAATACCTCACAGTAGTAAGTGTACGACGCCGGATCGATTGGTGCCATTTGCAACTTCCGATTCTCACCGGAAGTTGGCTATTCAGTCCGGAAGTCGATTGTTCTAAATGGAATGGGATACATGTTCTAACTGATTTCCGTTCTACGCCGAAAATGGAGAATGTTTTGCCATAAAAATTTTTTTATTAATCGTGATGGCCCATCTGAAAAGTGGCATGCATGGGTTACTTAATATGGATAGATACTAAAGCCAAATAAGTTACACACATCTATTAATGCATTTTGTTATGATGGTACATACAGTATATCCAACAGTACCTCGAGGCGCAAGACAATCGACCATGCAGTGATATTGGCCCACACGGTTTCTAAGCAGTGTACGGGCAAATAAACTCATACTTTTAAGCTGGACAGAATCAGATCAAGTCGAAGGCCATTTAGTGACCTCATCCTTACAGTAGGAACAACGTCGTTAATGACGCTACTAGTACCGTGTTTCATCTTTCGTGTCATTTTTCACGAAACACCTACATTTCGAAACGTATTCCTAGGTGGAGAATGACGATTCATTCCTTCGTAGTATACTTACTACTAGGATCTATTGCATTTTCGATTTCATAGACTTCCAAGGGTTTATAATGTGTGGACGGGGGTCTCAGGCACCCTGTATACAACCTCTGACAATAAACTTAGGTGAATGACGGCAGAACGGTATATCGCCAACAGGCGAATCACACAACGCCGCACCTGCGTAGGGGCCGGTTTTTCCAACTGACCCCACCGTAGTTCAGATGAGCATCGTGCGTGTTCCGTGTTAGACCTACTGAACGAAGTGCTTGTTTAGTGCGCTGGTTCTGAACTAGTAACAGGACAATGAACGAGCAAAGAATAAAATTAAAGTTTTGTTTTAAGCTTAGCAAGACACCTAGAGAAACGCTTGCGATGCTGGTGTTTATGGGGATCAACCACTGTCCATGAAGTGTGTTTCCGAGTGGTTCGCCCGTTTTTGACGTCGCCGGGTATTTCTGACAATAGCGTACGCTCGGCGACCGCCGTCAGTGACGAAAACATTGAGAAAGTGAGGAAATTAATCAAGAACGATCGTCGATTAACTGTGTGCGTGATAGCAGATGAACTGCAGATTAACCGTCAGTCCGTTCGACAAATCCTTGCCCAGAAATTAGGGAAGAGGAAAACTTGTGCCACATCACTTGACTGACGGTCAGAAGCAGGCACGTTTAGAGACTTCACAGGATTTTTCGAAAGGGCTGATGCGACACTCATTTTCTTGAACCGTGTTGTCAACGAGGCTGAAATTTGCGGTGTCCAGTACGACTCCGAAATGAAACGGCAAAGTATGGATTGGAGTTCCACGATATATGCTACTTGAAAAAGAACAGAGCCGAAAAATCACGCATCAAAACCATGCTCATTACCCTTTTCCCTACTCAAGGCATTATCCGCAAAGAATTTATTCCTGAGGAAACGACGTTGAACGTTGCGAAGTACGCTGAAATTTTGACCCTGTTCGTACCACATCTACGCAGGGTATGAATTATGCATAACAAGGTTCCTGTTATTTTGTTCATGACAGCGCTTGCCCACACACTGCCAATTGACATCAAACGAAACGTGACAAAGCTTTTAAACACCAAGCCAAAAGAAGAATTCATGCAAAGTCACCAGGATACGTATCGCAGAACTCAGTGGTGCATATTTATGGAGGTGACTATATCGAATGACAGTAAGGTAACGGTAGTTCATAGTTCATCTAGTTAATGCTACAGGATTATTCACTGAACTTTATCGTCAGAGGTTGTAGAAATAATCACGAATTGCCGTATTAGTAGCATGAAGAGATGCCTTTGGTCTTGTTGGGCAGGGTACAAAGTCTCTCGAAGAGCCTGGAACTTGTTTTTAACACTTCTTCTTTTATTACACGCAGCAGGCGGCGTGAGTAGCCCACACCCTCCTGCGTTTCTTTAGCTTAATCATGACATATAGGAGTGAGTAGAAGGAGCAAGTCATATTTATTAGCATTTTAACGTAAATTATTCAGAAACTTGTTTTTTCGCGTCTGGACACTGGACGATACACTTTAAGCTGTTTTACTGAGCACATGCTACGCGCCATAATTGTCTTATGATGAGTACTCAGGAAGATTTAGTGTACGGGACCCATCCGCACAAGGAGGGAGAATGTGCTTTTACATTCTGTTACTTTATATGCTTATGCAGTTAGTATATTTTTCCAAAGTTTTTCGTTCAGTTGTTATTATCATTTGAGCTGTTCCTGGTTACATTCTCTTTGTTTCAAAAAGTGTATGTATTTATTGCTTGTTTAACGACTATAGGTTCGTAAAAATTATTATATCATATAGCGATCACTATGCTGTTACACATTCACTTTAAGCATTCTGAAGTGTAATATCTCCATCCGAATCATTTTTCATAATATCACGGTAAGCAGAAACATGTCATAATCTAATTAGAGATTTAGTGCCCTTCATGTTTGAGCTTATTATTACCTACCTGTATTCCGTTATTTTAAACAGGAACTTTTAGTTTAGAATTGCGGAGTGGAAGAACATTGAACACTTGTGTTGGTGTCCATCCAAAACATTCTGACTGAACATATAGGAGCACCAATATAATATGGACAAGAGAACTAAGTGCCCGAAACCTTTGATAATAAACAAATTCCAAGCTCAATGGTTGCTACTTCTTTAGAAACCAATTATAAAACCGGTTGCTGCGATATACAAATTACTAAACACGTAAACTTTTACTTATTCAATTTTTGTTCAAATGTTTGTAAATCTATCGGACCAAACTGCGTGGTCATCAGTCCCTAGCTTACAAACTACTTAAACCTAAGTAAACTAACCTAAGAACAACACACAAACCCATGCCCCAGGAAGGACTCGAACCTCCACGACGAGCAACCGCGCGCTCCGCAGCGAGACGCTTTAGACCGCTCGGCTACTCCACCGCGGCCAATTTCTGTTCCTATACGTTACCTTTCCCAGGATAATCAATACTGTATTCTATGTTTCTCATACTGTGTCGAAAGATTACTCTGGTTCTGTGTGAAGGTATCATATGCTTATAAATTTGTTCTTCCATTACGGTCAGATTACCCTTGTTAGAAATAGGTTTATAAATGTATTGCCATTTTCTTTTATTTTTTAATCTGTTTTTGCCACATGTGGATTGGCTCTGTTACTCAAGTCTAATGCATTGCCAGACCTTATATCTCTTCTGGGACAAAAATATTGATGAGATGGGAGGCGAGCAATGTGAGCTATAATTCTGAAGAATTCATCAAGGGAAGAAGTGGAATGTAATCGACAATGTCGGCGTGGATCTGAAATGATTTTGCGGCTTTACCAAGAACAGGTTGGAACACTGTGGACACTGAGTTGATGCCTTAGCAACGGCACCAACTCTAATGTGGAACAAATCTCGTATGTTACTGGCGTCTCACATAACCAGTGTTTCCTATTACGGTTGGTAGTATTAAGATGTAATTCCTCTGATTAGGATACTGCAGGCTAATTTCGTCTTTGAAATATATCACTACTAGCTTAAACCCGCGGCTCCGCTCGCGAGTTGGTTGATGATGATAGATAAGCTATTTTTCAGTAGTGTGCTATGAGACTGAATAGTAAGTAGTGTAGATCAAATCACACGTAAAAATGCTCTCTTTTCGAAGAATCCAATCACGAAATTCAACAATAATGATTGTAATAATATCACAGATCGATCACTTGATGTAATGCGCGAAACGTCAAATCGATTTTTTAAAGAGATGTATTAAAATGAATTTCTTTTTTATTGCTTTATTTATTTATTCTTATATTAATTATTCGTGTGCTTACCCTTACAGAGAAAGAGCTGAAGACATTGTAGCACGCATAGATCAAAGATATGGCCTGTGGCATCACGTTTTGCTGTAAGTAACCTCCTTGCTATAGATGCTCAAACGCCATCACTGGCCTTCAGCCCGAATTTTTTAATAATTTGACGACTTTCAACCACCATATCTTCTACCCCCTTATAGTTATTGGCATGGAACTGCTATGGTGTACAACGGGAAACTTCGGACAACAATTACACACAGACTATTCGTTTGCGTTCAGTAGTTTTCACTGCAGAGCGAAATATTACCACACACACACACACACACACAAACACGCGCGCGCGCGCGCGCGCGCGAGCGTGCGTAACATTTTATGTACATCGATAACTTTTCATCCCAAAATACTCCACCCTTTTATCATTATCAACCCTCAAACAACAATGCACCCAATAAAATTTCAAAGAGTAATTGTTGTTCCGCATTTCGCGTTATATTATTCCAATTGCTATATATCTATAGATCGCTTTAAAACCGCGCCTAAAACCTTCTTCAGGTTTAAATTAGTAACTGTACAAATATTTAAGTCTCTGCGTCTTGTCGTTCGCACAAACGTACACCGAACAGACATTCACATTTATAGATATAGATAAATAGTTATCCGATCGCCATAGAACCGTGCCTAAAGCCTTCCCCGTGTAGACATTAGTAAATGTACAATTTTTTTAGCTTTTTATGTCTTTTGGTTCATTCGTGATAAACGTACACCGAACAGACATTCACATTTATAGATATAGACTACATGACAGGTTATCGCTAGGCCTATTTATTATCATGGCGCAATCAAATGTCGAGACAGATAGGTAACAATTACAATATGCTTAAAACAATAAGAACATTTTGAAAATGGAGAACTCTGCAAAGAAGAAAAGGAGAGCTAAGCTCTTTCTGTCGTTTATCTAAGGAAGCTCTGAAGATTTATTTGGTTGTTCATTTCGTTGAATGTTCGCCAAACGCCTTTTTGTGTTATCGAGTATGGAATAAGTGAATCGATGACAGGTCTTCAACATGCATTTCGAACCAAGTATGGTGTTAAAACTCTTGATAAGTTGTGCATCAAACATTGATGTAAGCTATTCACAGATAAATGTCGTTTGTGTAAGGGGAAAAGGTCCAGCCGTTCGTGAAAGCCCCTGTGATCTGGAGCGTCACGTTGCGAATCGCGTTGTCTTACGCGCCGGAGGTCCGAGTCCTCCTTCTAGCATGTGTGTCATGTGTGTGTGTGTGTGTGTGTGTGTGTCGTCCTTAGGTTAGTTTGAATTAAATTAAGTAATTTGTGAGCCTAGGAACTGGTGACTACAGTAGTTTGCTCCCATAGAATTACAAACATTTGAAATTTTTCAAAAGTTTTGGATGAACGCGCAAGAGTGATGAACAGATTGACCGCATTTTGGAAGCAATCGCTTACGGCCAAGGAAATAGACCCGCAGAACTAGCAGAGATTTGAAAATCCCACGGCCGACCATTTGGGGAGTCCAAAATGTTCAAATGTTCAAATGTTTGTTAAGCTTATGGGACTTAACTACGGGGTTATCAGTCCCTAAACTTACAAACTACTTATCATCTAGCTTATCCTTAGGACGGCACAAATATCCATGCCCGAAGGGGGATTCAAACCCCCGACCGTAGTGGCCGTGCAGACCGTGACTGAAGCGCGTCAGTCCCCTCGGCCACCGCGGCCGGCTTGGAGAGTCCTTAGGAGTAAACTCGTAATGGAACCTTATCATCTGACATTGGCTCAAGCATTTTCGGAGCTGACAAGGCGAAAAGACGCAAGTTTTGTTTATTTTCTCCTTCACCAAATGGAAACAAATGGAACGACCGTGTTATATTAATCGTGAGTAACCAGATGCAAGACTGAGATCCTTTGAGAAGATCCTCATGAGGTCAATCCGTCTACAAAGGAAGTAGATCACAAAACACTCATTCAGCCAACGCTTGAGTATTGATCATCACTGTGGGATTCGTACCACGAACGATTGATAGAAGACATGGAGAAACGGAGAGCATCACAATTCTTTAAGGAGTTATTTAGTAAGCGCGAAATCGTTAAAGAGGTGATTAGGAAACTCCGTAACAGACGCTGCAGGAGTGACATGTATCGACGTACGAGCTTCTGTGAAAGTTGCAAGAGCACACGTTGCTCGAAGGGTCAACCAATAGATTGCTTCCTTCTACGTATATCCCGCGAAAGTATTATAAGGATAAAATTATAGATTTAGACCCCATACGGAGGCACACCGACTATCGTTTGTTACGCGAACCGTAGGTAACAGCGGCATGGGGAGTGACAAAGGTACGCTGCGCGGAAGAGGCCTCGTGGTCTGAGACGCCACGACAGATTGCCCTGCCTCTCCCGTTGCAGATTCCAGTCCTCCCTCGGTCATGGGTGTATATGTTGTCTTTAGCATAGGGTAGTTTATGTATAAATGACCTCAGAATGGTAGTGAGCAGCTAGGCTGTGGGGTGGAAGGCAGGCCTAAGGAAAACGAATAGGCAGCTGTATTCACGGTTACACTAACATGACAATTATTAATAAAACATAGTTCTGAATACACTGACGTCAAGCACGAGAACAATAGTAACAAATAGAACGAACTTCTTTTATTTCATCAGAAGTTCTGATTAAACACGAACTCAGTTAAAGTTTATCTCCCTCGCTTATAACATGCAATTAATTGCCCAACAATCCGCTACAGATTTGATTAAAAAAAACAGTATTTCAGAACAACAGCTTCAAATATTTGCAAACTCTAGGTTTATGAGCCACTGTGCGCTTGAAGAGACTGAATGGAAATTAAGAAATTTGATTGGAACAAAATAATAAATCAAGTTCTTCTGCTTTTATTATTAAACTAACAAACGGAAGACAAGCAAGTTCTCACATTCACATAGATGATACCTTCGTCCTTCAAGAGAACTTAGGCAATTAAAACACTGTGGGTCTAACTGAAGTTTTTATTCAAAAGGAATTGCCAATCGCCTGTGCAGCATTATCGAACTCTTTAACGAGCTGTGGCTTTGAGAAATGCTAGTCTTCTAGTGTGTCCTTTAGCTCGTCGTTGGATGTGAAGTGCTTCCGTTTGAGGTTTATTTTAGCGGCCCAAACAGATGGAAATCACAAGACGACATGCCCATGCTGTACGGCGGATACTCAAGTTGCTCCCACTTGAACTTGGCCAGTACACCTTGTGTGTCCCCTGAGACGTGTGGACGAGCTTCATCATGGAGCAGAATCACTCTATCAGACAGCAGGACATTTGATCTTGATGGATTTCCGTAGGCTAAGGAGTGTCTCACAGTACACGTCACTGTTAATGGTTTTTCCGTACTCGAGGAATTCGATGAGTATCGGACCTCGGACATCGAAGAAGACGGTGAGCATCAGCTTGCCTGCTGAAAGCACAGACAAGATTTTAGGGGGCGGTGACGACGCTTCATGTGTGTCCCTAGATGTCGGACTGCGTTTTCCCAAAGCGATATATTCAAATTTCATCCAGTTTCGTTGTTAGGACGTTTCGTACGTTTACATTTGAACATCCTTCGCACAATTTATTTTTTCCTTAGATTAAGCTAACTGTATGTGAACATTACGTCATGAACAGTAGGATAATCTGCATCTACCTTTATTTACATCTACATAAACAATCAGCAATTCACATAGAAGTTCATGACAGAGCGTTCATCGAACCGCATTTACGATATTTCTCTACAGTTCCATTCTATAATAGCTCGCGGAAGAAAGGAAGACCTAAATCTTTCCGTTTTCTATCTGATTTCTCTTATTTTATTTTGATGACCATGTCTTCCTGGGCCGGCCGCGGTGGCCGAGGGGACTGCGGCGCGCCAGTCACAGTCTGCACGGCCGCTACGATCGGGGGTTCGTATCCCCCCTCGAGCATGGGTATTTGTGCCGTCCTTTGTATTAGCTAGTTCATAAGTAGTTTGTAAGTTTAGGGACTGATGACCCCGTAGTTGAGTCCCATAAGCTCTACAAATATTTGAACATTTGTCTTCCTGCGTAGGTGGGTGCTCAGAAAATATGTTCCAGTTCGGAAGAGAAAGTTCGTGAAAGAAATTCAGCAAATAGATCTCATCGCAACGAATAACGCCTTTCTTTTAATGATTTCCATTCCAAATCTTGCATCATTTCCGTGACACTCTCCCCGCTATATCGCGTTTATACAAAACTAGCTGCCCTTCTCTCAACTTTCTCCAATTCGTCTGTCAGTCCCACTTTGTGGGGATCCCACAATGCGCAGCAATACTTCAAAATAGGACGTACAAATGTAGTGTAAGCAGTTTCTTTAGTACAACTGTTACATTTTTTTAAGTGTTCTGCCAACAAAATGTACTGTTTGGTTCGTTCTCCTACAATATTTTCTGTGTGTTCTTTCCAACTTAAGTTCTTCGCAATTGTTATTCTTAAGTATCTATTTGAATTTACAGCCTGTATATTTGACTGATTTGTCGTGTAAATGCAGTATATCGGAGTTCTTTTAGTGGTCATATAGATTAAACTTCTCACTGTTAAGGGTCGATTGCCATTTTTTGCACCATGCTGATGTCATTTTGCATTTGCGTTTGATCTTTACTAACCCACAAATGACAGGATTATCCGCGAACAGTCTAAGATAGCTACTCAGATTATCTTCTAAATAGTTCATAAAATTAAGGAACAGTAGGGCCCTATCCACTTCCCAGGGGAACGACAGATACCACTCTGTTTTATTCGATAACTTTCCATCAATTACAACGTACTGTTTCTCTTGTGACAGGAAATCACGAATCCTATCGCACAACTGTAATTACCACTACTTTTCAATAGCAGATGTACGATGACTAATCAGAATTCTAATTTTAATTTTGATGTTTCCGTATTTGGGGAGAAATGCTTGTAATAATTGATGTGCAATATCTTCCACAATATTGTGTTGATAGCTGACAGTGCCGAAAGGGTTAGAGCCTAAATAATATATATAAAAAAATTGAAAAAAAAAAAAACATGTAGAGCTGTTGAAAACAGGATTTTCTTTAATTCTTTGCGTCTGCAAACCTTTACTTTAAAACAAACTTACTATTTGATCATAGAGTATAAGCTTTTAGCCGACTGCGGTGGCCGAGGAGACTGAGGCGCTCCAGTCACGGTCTGCAAGGCCACTACGGTCGGGGGTTCGAATCCCCCCTCGGGCATGGATATTTGTGCCGTCCTAGTTCGTAAGTAGTTCATAAGTAGTTCGTAAGTTTAGGGACTGATGACCCCATAGTTAAGTCCCATAAACTACACAAACATTTGAACATTTATAAGCTTTTACGACCGGCGTTCATTCAAAATTTCCGGACTTATAGGCCGTGATCGAACAGTAAAACTTTCTTTTTACGTTTCATCTTTGGCTGCGGAAGACATCCTCAGAGGTAAAGTGACGTACAGTTGGGGGTATGCTTTACATTTCGACCACGGCCTATCATCTCGGAAATTTTAAATGAACCTGATCATACAATCATTTTTACAATGGTACACAAAGAACGCGGGGAAGTTGGAAAATAAGTTTCCCCTGTCGACTGTGATCAGAGTTTCGTATGAAAGGGGGAAAAATGGAATGAGACATCAAAGATATATGTTTATTTTTCTACATATTTTGTAATACATTAAGACATTTGTCAAACCGCTTTATAAGCTTCAAAAAGCAGTCCAGGAAAGAACCAGGGCGTTGCATATGGAAGAAGCGTTCAACGGCTGTGGGCGAAAGACGACACAGCAAGTGAAAGCGAACGTGCAAGCCACCGAAACACCATTGGGTAGAGGTCGACCGCGATCAAGCAGATAACAGTTTCAGATTGTGACGAGGGATGAAACGTGAGTCCATCATTATACGCCCGAATCGAAGGTCGCATCCTTGGAGTGGAAAAATCATCACCTGTCCGAGAGAAGTTCAGAAACACTCCGTCTGCAGGTAAAGTGCTACTCACCGTTTTCTGGGACGCTCAAGGAGTTTTGTTGCTGGACATATTCGAGGATGCAACCATCAATGCTGCTCCGTACTTCGGAAAAAGCGGCCTGGTCCCCTCAGAAGTGGCGTTCTGCTGTTGAATGACAAGACCACACTCGGCGACGGCAACACAAAACAGTATTGCAACTCTTGGTTGGGAGCGCCTGCACCATCCGCCATACAGTCCTGATCTCGCATCAAGTTACTTCCATCTGTTTCCAGCTTTGAAGAAGACTCTCGGCGGAAGGCGCTTTGGAAACAATGCTGACTTCAAACAAGCCGTTCGACGCTTTTTCCGTATGCAACGCCCAGATTTTTTTCCTGGAATGGTTTTTTGATGCTTATATAAAGGTATGTCTCAATGTGTTGGAAATTATTTAGAAAATAAAAAATATGTCTCATAAATAAAAAAATATGCTCATTCTATTTTCTTCCTTTCACAAGTATCTCTGACTTTAGTCGACTGGGAAAACTTATTTTCCAACTCCCCGTCGTACATGTAAGTACCAAGAATTAAACTAGTTGCAGCTCAAGTGATAGAATTGTAGCCTTACAACCGTAGAGTCTATGGTTCGAATCCTGCTGTGACAGATTTTTTTCGATGTTTTCGAATACTTACGTCATTTTAATACCTTATGGTAATTTTTATGAACAATGCACGAATTTTTTCTATATTTGATAAATGGTTGTCAATAATAATGATTTAAATGTAAAGAAGAAGACAATAAAAACCAACCTACCAATCGAAATCGTGTGCGAAGAGTAACTGCAGAGAGGTTCAAATTCAAATGTCTATGGGACTTAACTACGGGGTCATTAGTCCCAAAACTTACAAACTACTTATGAACTACCTGAAACTAAGGACGGCACAAATCCCGAGGGGGGATTCGAACCCCCGACCGTAGTGGCCGTGCAGACCGTGACTGAAGCGCCTCAGTCTCCTCGGCCACCGCTGCCGGCCTGCAGAGAGGCTGTAAACAAATTTACACTATTTCAGTTTCAGTTACATAAAACATTTTGGGATTTTTAATTCCACGTGTTGTGTCAGTTTTTGTTTGTGTATATGTCAACCAGCTGAACATCTGTCGTCACCTAACACGATGGTTGAGTAGGTCAGTTACTTGTAATGCCATTAATAGCTATGTATATAACTTTTCAAAAACTGTGTCGTAGCTCTTCACAATCTGAACAATCAAAGACAACCGTCGTCAGCTAATAATGAAGTAAAAATATAATTTCTTTTTCTTTTTATTGAACCATCATTAACAACCTCTAAAAATACAGAAAATTACGAATAAAGAAAAATACGTGCATTTTCCGTTAAAACTACCATTAGTTAAAACTGCCGCGGCGGATTAGCCGTGCGTATTGGGGCGCCATGCTGCGGTGCCCGTGGCCGGTCGCCGTCGGGGTTCGAGTCTCCCTCGGGCATGCGTGTGTGTGTGTTGTTCTTAGGTAGTGTACCTTCGTTTAAGTAGTTTGTAAGCTACGGATAAATAACCTAGCAATTGAGGCCGATAAATATACAAACATTTGACCATTTTTTGTGTATGTATTCGAACACAACGAAAAAAAACCTGTAAAGGTGGAATTCGAACCACCATCCCTATGGTTGTAAAGCAATAAGGCTACCACCTAAGCTACAGAGACAGATGCTGCAGCTGTTTTAATTATTGGTACTTATGTGTACTTGCAAAACTTCAAAGTCGATTTTCTCGAGAATTTTTTAGAGTTGCGTCGAATGGTTTTGGCTGATTATTATTTGAATTCTAAACTTCACGTACCATAAATATATAAAAATTCTAAACTCCGATACCCATCTGATGTTTTTATTATATCCGAGACTGTATGCATATTACATATTTTGGGGATATTGCGAGGTAGCACTCATAGTCGAGTGATGGAACTGCGTCGGGCAGCATTGAGAGTACTTACGGTTGAAGACAGCCAGTAGAGCCGAGACTGCAATGTTCACGGTGCTCCACCACACCCGCAGCATGTGGTGCAGGAAAGTAGAATGTAACTGCGAGGCCAACTTGTGTTTACTGCCCTGCAGTCTAAAGTTGGGCTGTCGCTTCATGAAAATAAATGGTTAATCTTTTGGGGACACTATTCTCTTGAAGGGTGTGGTCCGAATGGGGGGTGGTGTAGGCGCAAATATTATTTTATTTACGTGGAATGGTAAGAAAAATTTATCTTAGCATAAACAGTTTCAGCATGTTATCTTGAATTTCGGGCATCTGCAGCCTAATGTCTTCATTTTGAGATCAAATCCGCTTCGGCTACAATTAACTTTTATTAATAAATAAATGAATTCTTCTGTTATTTGATCTCTGGGTGTCGAAGGTGATGTGACCCGCAGAGCCCATTGCAATTATTTTGGCACGACATTGAATGTTAATCCTCAATCTTTCTCATGTGGTGTATTTTAGTATAATTAATGTTATGTAAACAGTTGGATTGGTTTCTTTCCACCATTTTCAATAATTTCAAGCATGCAATCTTATTCAGTATTTAATTCGGTCACTTTTGTCTGGGCCCTGTTAGAAACTATAAACATAGTATTTGGTCAGTGTACAGTCATCCCCACCCTTCACGTCTTGTTTAGAAACGGTAAGGTTTCCAGCGACGCTAACGCCATCCTGGTGATAGCGGTCACATGTTTCAATGGCCAGTACTGCCTCGATCGGTGTCGCACCAACACCGCTTCCACCTTATCTACTAAAAGTACAATCGGTTTTCGCTTTGAGTGCGGTGTAAATCCAAGACACTTTTTTAAAATACTGCATTTTCTTATAGGTTTCACCTGCCCTCCACCCCCAAAATATTTTAAAAAAGATGACTAATGCAACAGCGTTCAAGCTATATATTTTTTAACGAGGACGTAAAGTTAAGAAGCTTTTAATTGTTGTAAATTTTACGTGAACGTTTGGGAAGGCTAAATGGCAGACATGTTTTTGTAAGGAATTATAGTACTTTTTATTACTTTTATGGTTTATATAATTTTATTTTACAGTTAGCAATTTTATTGTATATTTTCTCTTAACTTCGAAAGACACTCTTGTACATTGCAGAGCAACTGATGATGCGTCTACAGGACGCGAAACCGGTAGTGATTTTTTAAAGAAAACTTAATTGCAGCCGAAGCGGATTTCGTCTCAAAATGTAAACAGTTTCAGTTTAATGTTCCACGTACACATGTAAAACTACAGGGTGAGCCACTTAAAACTGATTTACGAAAGACTTAGAAGAACAAAAATTGTATTTTAAAAAGTTGTAATCATTTAGACAAAGGTCTCAACGAACTTGGAAATTATGTAGAAAAATAAAGATATGTCTTATCTTTAATGTCTCAGTCTTTTTTTTCTCTCTTACGCAAAGCGTTCTTGAAAAAGAGAAATTTGTTAACATTGAATATTGATTTGGGCCTAAGGAAGTCCTTTATGAAGGCATTTGTATGGAGTGTTGCCTTGTTTGGGAGTGAAACATGGACGACAAACAGTGCGGACAGGAAGAGGATTGAGGCTTTTGAAATGTGGTCCTACAGAAGAATGCTGAAGATTAGGTGGGTGGATCGCGTAACTAATGAGGAGGTACTGAACAGAATTGGGCAAAAAAGAAATTTCTGGCATACCTTGACTAAAAGAAGGGATAGATTGATAGGACACATTCTTAGACATCAAGGAATTGTGAATTTAGCGTTGGAGGGAAGTGTGTGGGGTAAAAACTGCAGAGGAAGACCAAGAGATGGATACAGTAAGCAGATTCAGACAGATGTAGGTTACCGTTCTTTTGTGGAGATGAAGAGGCTTACTCCGGATAGGGTATTGTGGAGAGCTGCATCAAATCAGTCTCCGGACTGAAGACCACAGCAACAACAACAAACGCAACTATGAACGCAGTTGACAGGGGAAACCTCTTTTCCAACTTCCCCTCGTACCATCCACCACATACCATGAGGTGGCTTGAGGAGTGTAGGCACTCATTCTGTAGATCAAACCTCCACGCTCGTCAACTCCAATCCACCATCCCAGCGATCCAAGGGCTGCTACAGTCATTATATTCGTCACCACTACTAGCGGGGTGAACTTTTCGGCACCTTTAAGTCACCACAGTTATATCGCGTGCACGAAAGCTCTTTTCCCGCGAAAAAAAAGCGAGAATAGAAGCCGCGGGTATATTTTTTTTCTCCTCCTCCTCCTCCTCCTCCTCCTCCTTCTCCCTCGTTTCCCTTCCCTCTCTCTCTCTTTTTATGTCAGCTTTCGCGTCTTTGTTTCCCTGATTACGGGCGTGCAGCAACCGAGTGCCAAAATTGCTGAGCGCGACCCGGAAACCTTTCTGGCAGCGACGCTGCGGCGGTGCGTTGACACGTGTGCAGCCTCCCGCGTGCGCAATCTGCCGGCATTACTGTTTTCAAATCCCGCTTTCTCGAAAGGCAGCCGCGGCGGTGGCGAGAATCTCATTAAAACGACCGTCTGCGGCTTTCTTCCCCGACCGCCTCGCCGCGCCGGCGTCCTCCCCACATGTGGTCGGTGGCGGCTGCGGGATGCTGTGTCTCCGCTTTTTGTTTCTCGAGTTAATAAACACAACCGGGTGTAATACCGCGTTTTAAAGGAGGACGTAATGGGAAAAGGCGCGGTTTCAATGGATGTGAAATGAAGGTTTGTGAAAAATCGTGATTGTCGTTGATTGCGTTCTCCCGCTTCTCCCCCTGGCCGCGTCGCGTCGGCGGCGTCCCTTCCATCTCGCACGGCGCGCTTACCCGGACGGAAGCGGTGGCTGAATGCCCACGTGCGGCCGAGATTGAGTTGCCGCCGACTGGCTTCCTTTTGTTGCCGGCGCCGGGGTGCTAAGAGGGCATTATCTGGCGGCGAGTCCGACACACGCGGCTGCTCGTGACTTACCGAGCCGCCATCATCGCAGAGGAAAGGGAAAGGGGGCACGGGGAAACAGCCAAAACCTGAGATCGTTTTAGACACAAAACCCTCGTTCCTGCACTAATTTTTCAGTGATATACTGTGTGGTCAGAAACATCAGGACACCCCCCCCCCAAAACATATTTTTTATATTATGTTTTGTACTGCCCCCTACTGCCAGGTACTCCACATAATCGACCTCAGTAGTCACGGACTTCGAACGTCTACATCTACATCTACATACATACTCCGCAATCCACCGTAAGGTGCGTGGTGGAGGGTACACTGAACCTCCACTAGGCATTTACTTTCATATTCCACTCCAAAATAGAACGAGGAAAAATGCCTATATGCCTCCGTACGAGCCCTAATTTCACTTGTCTTTGTGATCACTACGCGAAATGTAAGTAGGCGGCAGCAAGATCGTACTACATACAGCTTCAAATTCCGGCCCTATAAACTTCCTCAACAGAAATTCACGAATAGAACGTCGTCTTCCCTCCAGCGATCCCCAATTGAGTTGCCGGAGCATTTCCGTGACACTCGCGCATTGGTCGAACCTACCAGTAACAAACCTAGCTGCTCGCCTCTAAACTGCTTCTATGTCTTCCTTTAAACTGATCTGCTGCGGGTCCGAAACACTTGAGCAATACTCGAAACGTTGTCGTACAAACGTTTTATACGCGGTCTCCTTTACAGATGAAGTACATCTTCCCAAAATTCTCCCAATAAACCGAAGTAGGACGTCCGCCTTATTCACAACCAAACTTACATGTTTGTTCCATTTCATATCGCTCTGCAATGTCACGCCTAGATATTTGAACGACGCGACAGCATCAAGTAGCTCACTACTAATGCTGTATTCGAACATTATGGGATTGTTTTTCCTACTCTTGCGCATCACTTTACATTTTTCTACATTTAGAGCCAGCTACTATTCTTCGCACCAACTAGAAATTTTGTCTAAGTCATTCTGTATGCTATTCTAGTCAATTAAAGACGACACCCTCCCAAACACCACAGCATCATCAGCAAACAGCTGCAAATTACAAGCTACTCTGTCCATCAGGTCATTTATATAGATAGAAAATAATAGCGGTCCTATCACACTCCCCTGGGGCACGCCTGACGATACACTCGTCTCTCATGAACACTCGCCGTCGAGAACAACGTACGGCGTTCTATTACTTAAGAAGTCTTGCAGCCACTCACAAATCTGTGAACTTATTCCATAAGCTCGTATTTTCGTTAGCAGTCTGCAGTGTAGCACCGCGTCGAACGCCTTTTTGAAGTCGAGAAAAACACAATCCGCCTGTTGCCCTTCATCCATGGCTCGCAAGATATCATGTGAGAAAAGGGCAAGTTGGAGTTTCACATGAACGATGTTTCCTAAACCCGTGTTCATTCATAGAAAGAAGCTTTTCCGTTTCAAGGTAATTTACTATATTCGAACTTAGAATATGCTCCAAAATTCTACATGAAACTGATGTCAACGATATTGGCCTGTAGTTGTGTAGGTCAGTTCTCTTTCCTTTCTTATAAACGGGAGTCACCTGCGTTTTTTTCCAAACACTAGGAACTTTGCGCTGAATTAAAGGTGATTGGTTTCGCTCGAGTCAGAAGTCTGTACGCGAGATTTCCACACTCCTAACCACACTCTCGCCCACTGTATCTGATGTGGTAGTGAAACAGAAACGTAAAGGGACACCTACAGCACGAAAGCGTACAGACTGACCTAGTCTGTTCACTGACAGAAGCCGCCGACGTTTGGCCGTACAGTGTACAGTCTATCTAACCCATCACATAAGAATTGAAACTTGCATCAGGATGCACTCCTAGTACTATGACAGCAGGGAAATAAGAACATTTAGATTTTATGATAGAGCGGCTGCCCATAAGCCACACATCATACAGGTCAATGCCAAACTACGCCTCACTCGACTGAGCGACTGTAGTGAAAGAAAGAAAAAAGTGTTATGAATCACAGTACACTTCGTGGCGATCCGATGGCAGGGTGTGAGTACATGCCCGGTGAACTTCACCTGGCAGCGTTTGTAATGACAACAGTAAAATTCGGATGCGGAGGTGTTATGGTGCGGTCGTGATTCTCATGGATGGGGCTTGCGCCCCTTGTTTCTTGAGTGGCAATATAACAGATGCCATCGTCGATGTTTTAAGCACCTTCTTACTTCCCACTGCCGAAGAGCAATTCGGGGATGGCGATTGCATCATTCAACACAATAGAGCACCTGTTCGTAATTCACAGCGTGTGGCTGAGTGGTTACAAGACAATAGCATCCCTGTAATGGACAGGTCTGGACAGAACCCTGACTAGAATCCTACAGAACACCTTCAGGGTGATTTGAAACGCCGACTACATGCCAGGCCTCACCGACCTAAATCGATACCTACCCTCTGTGCAGCACTCTGTGAAGAATGGCCTGCGATTCTCAAAGAAATCTTCCTCCACCTGACTGAACGGATGCCTGCGAGAGTGGAAGTTGTCATCAAGGCCAAGGGTGGGCCAACACTACACTGAATTCCATCTTTACCGATGGAGGGCGCCACGAACATGTAAGTCACTTTCAGACATGTGTCCGTATTTTTTGATCACATACTGTACATTCCTTTGAATAAATACGCTTCCGGAAAAAGAATAATGTGCTTGTACGGAAGTGTGCACTTATCCAGCCCCTTCACAAACAGGTCACAGAACGGACGTCAACAATTACCAAGGTATTTCACTACTACCAATCACCTTCAAGATCTTCTCGTCATGCCTACAGCAGGTCTCACAGGAACAACTTAAACATAATATTAGCGAGTATCAGGTAGGTTTCAGACGCGGGTAGTCTGCTCTGAAGAAATTTTTAGTCTAAACATAACGTTGAGACATAGAACAATTAGAAATAAGCCCACCATACGTACGAGGGATGTTCAAATGAAAAGTACGAAATAAAACTTGAGTATAACTGAAGTCTTTTTTTCAGAAGTAATCACCATAGGTCTGAGCACAACTATCCCACTGTTTAACGAGCCAAAGAATTCCCTATTCCAACAATTTCAGTGGCTGTGACGTGAGCCAGTCCTCTGTGTCCTTCAGATCGTCGTTCGAGTTGAAGCGGTTCCGTTTCAGATGTGTTTTTAGTGGACCAACAGATGGGCCGACATGTCCGGGATCTGGAGCGGCGGTCAAGCTGCTACCACTCGAACTTTGTCAGTGGGCTTTGTGTGACCCTGGACACGTGGTGGAGAATCATGGTAAAGAATCACTCCCTCCGTGAGCAGCCAAGGCCGCTCGCTTTTGATGGACTTGCGTAGGCTACGGAATGTCTCACAGTACACGTCACTGTTAATGGTTTTTTCGCGCTAGGGGAATTCGATGAGTATCGGACATCGGAAGTTGAAAAAGACGATGAGAATCAAATTGCCCGCTGAAGGCACAACCTAGAATTTTTTATGGCGAGGCGACGACACATGCATCGGGTCCATAGACGTCGTACTACCTTTTCCAAAAGCGGCATATTGAAATATCAACCGGTTTTGTTGTTAAGATGTTTCATAGCTTTTCATTCGAACACCCTCGTACATTCGTTGCCTTCAAGAAGGCTTAATACTCTGTCGACCCTTGTCAACTAATATAAATCGGACTTTACAGGAAAACTAGTAAGCCAGTTGAACAGATACACTCCAACACAACCTGTGAAGCAAAATACCTGGAGGAAATCTCATCTTGTTTTCACAACTGTAGTAAGACAAGTATATGGACTATCTAATATCAATTTGGACGAGTTCTAAGGGAATGGGAGAGAGTGCTTAGAACACGAGGCCTATTAAAAACCTGTGATGGTTGGAAGGAAATCTGAAATCTGTCTATCCTTCACCGATGACCTTGAAATATTGACAAATAATGACCAATATACAATCCATCAAGTAGAAATACTCAAGGACTGAGTCTAGGCTTGCAATTTTTTCCGAGAAAAAGGAATTTATATGTAAACTAACATTTAGAATTCCACCACAAAATATGGTGACCTCCATATTTTATATGCTTGGGGGAAATTTTGGAACCGACTGGCCTAGAAAAAATGTCAAGACGCTCTATCACAGAAACTAAAATCAGCCTACGGTCGAACGCACCAATGTTACTAGGAGAAGAGCTAGTCCATTCACGCGAAAATGAGGCATTATAGCACTGTCATTAAACCGGAGACGCTATACTCAGCAGAAACCTTGTCACTCCGTAACACAATGCTACTACAAAATCTACAAAAAGAAGAACGAAAAATCATTAGAAAACTCCCTGGACCAAGGAAAACTGTAACTAAATATAGATAGCAAAACAACAAAAATACAGAGAAATATTCAAATATTCTTGCTGACTTTAGAGAAAGACGCCTTAATTTTTATGCATAGACTAGTGATTAACGGAGCCGCCATCATTGCAGTGGCGTAACTATGGGGGGATGAGGGGGATAGAACACCCCCCCCCCCCAGAACCCGAAAAAAAATAAAGAAAAGAAATCGTATAACAGCAATCTGGTAAAGAAAAGGTAAAGATTGAAAACTTGGAGTGTTTTACCATAATCTTTCATTGGATGGGAGTGAATTAGTTTCTTTAATGGGAGTGAAAACTGCCTACAATTTTGCTCGGCAAGCAGATCTATCCCCCCCCCCCCCCCCCCCCCCCCAAGCCAAGTCCTAGTTACGCCACTGCATCATTGCATTAGGCGTGCGAGCGGAGAAACAAAACCGGGGATTGATTCTTTTTAGATACAAAACTGAAGTTCTTGGTCTAATTTTTCAATGTTCTATTCCCTTGAGTTCTCTCATGTATTATGTGTCTCTGCCTACATATGTTTCCTTGATTATAAAAAGGCCTTTGATTGTGTCATGTGGGAGAATTTGTTGCATGTGCTCAATGAGTTCCAAAACAACTTGAATCCTTACAATAAAGGTCTTTATAATAGCCATACCTTAAGTATAAAAGTAGATGATGAATACTCGAAGTTTCTTGATGTAACAAATAGCTTTAAACAATGTATGAGTTCATGGTCTCGCGGCGATATGAGTGAAGAAAATCTTCTCGGGCCTCTAGTCGGCCAAACTGTCCTTGACCAGTACCGCGTGACCACCGCTTGCACATACCACTGTTCTGTCCGCCCTAGCCGCGCAGAGTAGCCGAGCGGTCTGGAGCACCGCGTTACGGTTCGTGAGGCCTCCCGCGGCGGAGGTTCGAATCCTCCCTGGAGCATGGATATGTGTGTTGTCCGTAGGTAAGTTTAAGTGGTTTGTAAGCTAGGGACTAATAACCCAACGGTTAGGTCCCATAGATTTACAAACATTTGAACATTTTGTCTGCTCTCCACCACCAGGATATTAAATATGACTACCGGAACAGCGTTCATTGTTTCATCAGTTTAACGAGAACGTGAACGTTAGGTAGCGTTCGAAAAATTTGAAACATCCGACGTGAATGCTGGAGAGTGGCTAAACGGCAGACATGTTTAAAAAAAAAAAAGGTTAAACACCTGATGATGTGTCTGTAGGAAGCGAACCGGTTTTGCTTTTTAAAAAAATGTTTCTTGCAGTCAAAGCGGATGCGCGCATTTCAAGATAATAAGGTCCAGTGGTAAATGACTACTGCATTGTCGTTGCCTCGCCATTCAATAACTGAGCTGTTGGCTGTGACGTAACTGGAGTTAACTGGTTCGCCATGTAAGTCGGCTGCGACCGCTTTTGGCTGCTGGCTGTGACGTCACTGGGGATCGCCTCTTCGTCCCGTGTCCATCGCGTCCGTTTCAACCTCGGTATAGCCGGTCCCCAAGCTGTGCTGAGCTGCAAGCCGACATCCTTATTAATAGTCATTAAGCTGGCCGCAAATAAGAGAATACCAGGCTATGCGCAGAATAGAATAGATCTGGAATTTGAAATGGTTATCAGATGAGAAACACCAGAAACACAGTTGTCACTTTTGCAGCCTTAAAAAAGGCTATATCGAAGAAGCGGCGCTCTACAACACTCTAGAAGAATTCAACGTCGACAGAAAGACAGAAGCAGTCATTCGACAAACGTTAACTGACACAGTCTCCAAGGCAAACTATATTGGGATACCTCTCAACCATCTGAAATCCAAACTGGAGTGCGACAGCGTGACTGCTTTCACCATTGTTCTTTAATATCATTCCAGAAAACGTTAACACAGCATTGGCAAAATAAGTCAAAGTAATCTAAATTGGCATTAGAAAATATAATAGAGTCCAGATGACATTGCATTCTTCACAAATAGTAGAAAAGAGATCACTGCGCCATAGAAAAATTATACCAAATTGTACAAAGAACTGACCTGAGAATTTCGTATGAAAGAATGCAGCCAGACGAATTGCCTACTGTGACGATCCATGTGAAAATCATACAAGTGCCACATTCTAAGTACCTGTGAAAAATCATCCAGCCATCAGAGATCTCGTATACTCACTGTCCACACTCCAGGCCTAATAGTCTGGGATTCCACAAGCGGCTGCAACTCTCGTTCACCGATGGTGTTCGTGGCGGGAACGCTGTCCAGCGGTCGGTACGTGCAGAATATTGCAAGTGCCACTCTTTCGCCAATCTTGCAGCAGAAAGGTGATGTCATATACTAACACACTATCCGCGGGAATTTCAACGTGTTCTTCATGTCTTTAAGTAGCTTCTCTGGCCATCACGATCTACAGACTTGACTCCATGCATGGAATTTGATGGGAAGACAGTCACCTTCAACTCGTGAACCCACAAGTGTTGCAGAACTACATGAACAGATCGAGCAGGCGTAGAAAAATGTAGCCAAACACCGTATTCCCCATGTCTGAATCAGCGCTTGCCCTTGGTGGCCACACCACTTACTAGTGTGTGTGTATCAGCATTGATTGTAATCATTTCATGTAATCCATATGCAGTGTTTCAACAGTAAATCTTAACTCTACGGGGATGTACTAATCATTGAAGGTAACGTGGAATAGGACAAAGGTATTCAGCAGTAACATAATTGAGATCAGTGAGAAACTTAACTTAAAATTGATTAAATGTTTGTATAGATTATGGGACTTAACTACGGGGTCATCAGTCCCTAAACTTACAAACTACTTACGAACTAGATAATACTAAAGTCGGCACAAATATCCATGCCCGAGGGGGGATTCGAACCCCCGACCGTAGTGGCCGTGCAGACCGTGACTGGAGCGCCTCAGTCCCCTAGGCCACCGCGGCCGGCAAACTTAACTTCGAAACTGGTGATCACGAAGGAGACAAAATGAAGGAATCAGCAAATTTGGAAGAAAAATAACTCATGACCGAAGGAACAAGAATGGCGTATAGATTAGAGAGGCAGGAAGAGCATACGAGGTGAAAATAAATGTACAGGAAACCAATATAGGGTTTAATTAGTAAATATTTTATGGGGATCTAGCTTCGGAGCACAACCTGTATGGTACGGAGTCATAGACATTAGGGAATAACTAAAAGAAAAGAGTCGAAACGTATACGTTTTGTAGTACAGGAGAATGTTGAAAATTGTGTGACTTTATATGGAATCAAGAGGATCTGGTTATTTTTTTCCGACTTTGTAATTATTTCATTTTTACGAGTTTTTTGAGACTGGAGTTCATCCGTCTCTGTAAGCGGTCCCTATCGCGTGTAGCTACATTTCTTTCGCTTCTTCATGTAATTCTAAACATTACTATGGGTTGCATGCGTAATTCTTATTTTTCTTTTTCCGACTTTGTAATTATTTCATTTTTCTGGTTTTTCTGAAACAGGACCTCATCCGTCTCAGTAATCGCCCCCTACCGCGTGTAGCTGTATTTCATTCGCTTCTTTATATAATTCTAAGCATTTCTATGGGTTACACGCAGTAGTTAATTTTCTTTATTTTTCGGAAACTGAATTTATTCAAGTTTATCGGTTTTCGGAACCACGTGGGTCCGAGTCCCGAATTCCGGGGTTTGCAGCTAGTCGCCTGAATTCAGACCACTTCTCATATAAAACCAGTACCTAGATCGATTTCTAACAGACCGCAACTTAAGAATCCACCTTGATTTTGTATAATGAACCCGATTTTCAACCACTACACCTTCAGTGGAGTGTGTTCATATAACGTAGCCTTGCGTCGCCGTTAGCGTGTTTGCTCGCAGTCCAATTCAGATATAATTTAACTTGGCTATATACGCGCACCATCTCAAAATAGGCACGACAGACCAGAGCCAGCTTCAATGTGTTTTTGCATATTGTGTTTTGTGCTACCTCCGACTTGCTACGATAGCGGCGCCTGCTTCCGCCTCGTCTCAGCACACAGATTTCGGTGAGTTTCGCTGTGACATTGCGTGTGTGTGCGAGAATGAGTGTTGTTTGTGAATCCTTCCCCCCAGTAGCGTTAAATCATGTATAATTTAGGCGGGCACCGTCCGCATTAATCCATGTAAGATATGCATTTTATTGTATTAACAAAATTGGATCCCCATTTTGCTTGTTTTCTATCTGAATAAAAAAGTTAAGTTTAGAATAATCCGTAAGTGGCCTATAAATTGTAGTTTTAGAGCACCTTCCCTCTTTCATTTAATATTGTTCCTCACAAGTGCTGAGAACAAGTTCAGATGCAATTTTTCTTATGTCCAAATTCCGTTGCGCCATAAATGTTTTCTTAGCCACCTTTCTAAGATAACGTAAATTGTGGTGGCTTGCTTAATAATGTCTGTGTGATCTGCTATGTGTATTGACTATTGTAGTATTAACTTCCCGTTATTGAAGTAATTTGAAACGAGTCAGTTCTCAATTTGGGCCAGGGAACACTATTTTGTAGCAGAGAGTAAGAAGTAGTTCACAGGGACCTTATTTGCTAATTTAAGTGATAAAACAAGGCTCTTGTTTCGTACAGTGGTCGACTTTGAAGGTGAATGCTAACAGCCGTCATGTATTTAATAACATGCATCTTTAACCATCAGCTGTTTTGTGGAATCACCGTCATATCTATTTTCAGGATTTAATAAAACAGCTGATGGTTAAATACGCATTTTATTAAATATTTTTATTTACTATCACTAACCGGCTTCAGGCTTCCTAGGCCATATTCAGGAGACTCGCTACTGAATGTCGCAGACACTAATAAAATATGCGACTTACAACGATTTTAAGACAGAACATACTAAATTTGACACTGCAGTGTATTACATTTAATGCTCACGGAAATAATTTTATTAACTAAGAAATGGAAACAATGTTATCTTGTTCAAATGTTTGCAACTCTATGGGACCAAATTACGTTGGCCATCAGTCCCTAGACTTAGAAACTACTTAAACTAAGTTAAACTAACCTAAGGACAACACACACATCCATGCCCGAGGGAGGATTCGAACCTCCGACGCGGAGGGCCGGCGATTCGTAACGTGGCGCTCGGCTACTCCCGCGCGGCTCTTTATCTTGATTTGCAGTAAACAACCAATAAATTAATTTGTTATTTTGACAAACTTAAGAGAAGGCGAAATTGAAAAAAATGATTTCGACCAGATGCTAATGTATCGAAATCCCCAAAAGTCAAGCTTGGTATACGTCTCATCAAGAATTAGGCGTCTATATCGTGGTATTACACTGTTTCGATCATGACTCTGTCTGGTCCGATGAATTTAAATGAATATCTTACCATTCTCGAGGACGAACTACTTACTATAACTAAGATATTGAATGGAAACACTGCCATATTCGAAACTGATAATACGCCTATACGCACAGCCAAAGAGATTCATGTGTGTTTTGTAAAGCATCATGAAGCCATTAAACAATTCGCCTGGACAGAAAAAACTGTCTTATCGTAAACGAACCTTTATGGGCAGTTTTTGAGTAGAGTTTGAGGACGTAATTTACATCTCCGAACTGTTGACGTAATTGGCGGATGTTTTGGTACAAGGATGGATAACATTCTGTTGGAAATTATAAAGACACTACGAATCTGTCGCTCGAAGAGCTTCAGACGATAGAAAATAATTAAATGTCGTTTCCACAATTTTATCCGGATTTCCAGTTTATCCGGCTCTCTCTCTCTCTCTCTCTCTCTCTCTCTTTTATTTTTTTATTTTTATTTATTTATTTATTTTTTGCATATGTGTGATGTATGTGTTGAAATCGTTATATATCAAAGACGTGATTTTTGTTTGTTTGCATCTTCTTGGAATCAAGTTACTGAACTGTCGATTCTTAAGTCATGAAAAGCACTGTGGCCTGCTATTTGTGAACACAGTGAATTCCTTGAAATGTTAAATATTCTTGGTTCTACAGATGCAGGTTATTGTGACATAGATGATTGGAAGCACTATGACAGTACTACTGGACACGGATTAAGACGACGTCGTAATTTATATTGCCACCTGCTTTACTACAGAGAACGACTGTGATGCTAGACAACGAAAGTGATGTTTTAGTGGAAGAAATAATGCCTCATGCGGTAGCAACAAAATAGCTGGAAAAACTAATGACATACCTACAACTTCAGCTGGAGACAAATCCAGCCAAGTGATATTGCTGATTCGCGGTGGAGTGGCCCAGCATACTTAATGCGCCGTATTGTGGATCGCGCGGTTGTTCACCATTTGGAAATTCCAGTCCTTCTTCGGGAATGGTTGTGTGAGTTTTGTTCTTAGCGTAATTTAAGTAGTTTGTAAGACTAGGGAATGATGATTATAGCAGTTTGGTCCATTAGGTTTCTAAACATTTGAACTTCTATATGTAAGTTATATCAGTAAAACGCCACACAAATTTGAAGAAAAGAAATTTACACACTATTTCAATAAATAAACATGACTAAGTACAGTTAGTGTTTACGCACGGAAAAATGTGTCTTGTTAATGCCAGAGTAAATGTTTGTGCGTATATTGTAGTACATAAAAATACTTATCCGGATTATCCACATTTTCGATAATGGGGATTACACCCGGTCCCCATAGTCCGAATAAACAGTTATTGTGTCTTATTTTGCCCACCACTGTGTACATCAACAGTGACAGCTGTGTGGCAGCTCTTCATGTACCACGTCGTAATAAAGAATCAAGGTGAAGTTTGTAAAATTAAAATACGAATCTTCAAAAGTTTGTCAAGCAAAAGCACCAAACTACTTGAAGCAACTTAAGCTGAGAGCCACACATACATCAATGCCAAAAAGTGGACTCGAACCTCCGAAGGGATCGGCCCCACGCTCCGTGACCTGTCTCTTCAGAATACGCGGCCCTTCTCGCGATTCTCGATTCATCAGCCAATCCTTGAAGTAATTTGCGGATGTATTGTGTGGTTTAACCTTTGTGAAAAAAAAAAAAAAAATTCGGATGAAGTCATTCAGACTGCGGCTCCACAGAACACTCTCGCGTAGCTTCCCAAATTATGACAGATTCTCTTCGACGGTCGCCTAGAATTACTTGAAAAAGATGAGATTTGAGGAACCCGCCAGTCGGTGTCCTCACTCCAAATCTCGGCATCAAACTTCTTCGCTCACTTGCAGGGGAAATATCACAGAAGAGAGTAAATAGAGACGACTATTAAAACTTCTAAGACATACATTGTGTTAAATTAAGAATGTCTTACTTTTTACATATCTTATAAGACCATCTCTCTCCTCTCAGAATCAATTGTACAAATTTCTTTCAAACAATGATAACAAAAGCACAACGCCACAAACAAGATATTGAATAAAATAAAATGATCGAATGACATTGTTGACCGGGAGATCCCCTACGGGATTATTGTTGGGTCGCCGTAGTGCAAGTCTTTTGAGTTGACGCCGCATGGGCGACTTCCGTGCCAAGGATTATGAGGTGGTGCTGATTAGGACAACAAACAACAACCATCCCCCTGCCGGGAATCGAACCCGTGCCCCTTGAATGGACGGTCAGAGACGCTGCCACTGAGTTGTGGAGGCGGACAACGCAGATATTATTTAACGATTGCTTTTATATTTTGTGCTTCGTCATAATTCCACATAGACTGCGACCCATGTGAGTCTTTGTTACGAATGAAAAACCTTCAGTCGTCGTTTTTTGGATTTTTAGTTTCGAGAATACACTATTATTTTCTTCAGACCATTTAAGAATAGATGCTATAATGCAAAGTAGCTTTCCGTCTTGATGTGATCGGTTGTTACGCAATGAAAATAATGGAAGGCTAGTTTGCATTACAACATGAATTCTTGAAGGGTCTGAAGAAGAGAATAGAGTATTCTCTAAACTAGTAATTAAAATCCAAAAGTAACGGCTGAAGATTTTTCATTTGTAACAATAATACAACGCCGTAGTCCCAACATCCCTCTAATCAAGATGGATACACAAAGATTTGACACGTTGTTCCGCAACAGTCCAAAACTCCCGCTCGGATACGGCAGCCTATAAATTCTCTTGCGCGCTGTAAACAACGTTACAGGTGCTATTCTGTCGGAAAAGTATCTCGTATGTAAAGACCATTGAGTATATCCACTATAATTATAATAGAAGAGTGGATACCATACTGTTATCGGAAACTATGAAGGTACTTTACGAATCAATTCTTCGAAGAGTTGCAGGTCAGCTCAAATCTGATGGTGGACCAGCTCCTTGATAATAAATACTGTGTCTATTTCAGCTGTTCATGTTAATTTGCCTACGCCCGATGTACACCACAAGTGAAAGCTGTGGGGGGGGGGGGGGCTCTTCATATACAACGTGGTATTAAGGCTCCGGAGGAAGTGTACCCTTACCTAAAGCCGTCGGCACACGGAGCGTGTATCTGAACGAGTCTGGCCAACGTGGCGAGTTTCTGGCGTCACAACGTGGCGAGGCTTTCCCAACGTGTCGGGCTGTATCAGGCATGCTAGATATTTTCAATGTACGTCTTAACGATTATCAATCAGGTGGGAGAACGTCAACTACGTCACATCACGTGGCTATCCGGGGAGGGGGCAGCTCTTTTCGGTAGAGATATGAAGACGCCATATTGGCCGTTGTATTTTTCATGGGTTTTAGGTCTTATGAATGTATGACATATCAAATCAAATAAAAGTAACTGAGTAAATTGAGAATCTCTCGTAAAGCTGGCGTTAGAGATACTATTTGTTGTAATAAATGATTGGTAACGTCTTATATGTGGTTAAAAAATTCCCTTATTACAGTAATATGCCGTTTCAAGGCAAAAAAAAAAAAAAAATCTTAAGACAAATTGTTCTGTACATAATTTGTTGTAATTGCATGTCAGCAAACGACATATCTAGCAGTATTGTATACAATGCATCTAATACCTTCGTTGATGATACCAGATACATTAGTGGTTGTAGCATAGGTAGCAAAGTCGTGGACTGTGAAATGAGACATCCTTCGGCGGTGGTAGAAACAAAAATTGTTTTTCTTCTTTTATTGGAGTTTCCTATAAATTTCAAAGAAAAATATTAAATAATATTCGATGCTATGTAAACATAAGTGCGCATTCTCTGAGGAATGACATTGTTGGATTCGTTTTATGAACAGGACAGATCGGACCTTACTTCGAGTAAAATGCGCATTTTATTATTTCTTAACATGCTTCTATTGAATAGTAACAGTGACCGTAGAAGAATGACCTTTCTAAGTTTTACTAAAAAGCGAGACTGTTAAAATGTTTGCCTCATCTGAAGACCTTTTCTAATTTTATATCGCACAGTCATGAAACTTTTATAATTCCCTGCAGTTATTGTCGTAATATGCAACCTTTATAAGAGTTACGTTCATAGATATTTTGTTGTTTCTTACAGGGTGTCCAGAAATGGGCTCCCTGATTACAAAATTAAATATCACGAAAACAAAGATCGATAGAGGAATGAAGTAAACGGTATGTTTATTGTGAAAGCTATAAGACGTTTATACAGCAGTTTGAAATAATATTTACAAAAGCTGCTAACAGATGGCGCTGTACGCTGTACAGCTCATATCAACATACATCAGTGAAATAATCGTATGAAAACACTCTTTGTAAACAATCACATTACAGTGTTTTCAAAATGTTCAAAAAATGTTCAAATGTTTGTAAATCTATCGGACCAAACTGCATGGTCATCAGTCCGTACCTTACAAAATACTTAAACCTAGGTAAACTAACCTAAGGACAAACACACACACTCATGCCCCAGGGAGGACTCGAACCTCCACGGCGAGCAACCGCGCGCTCCACAGCGAGACGCTATAGACCGCTCAGCTACTCCACCGCGGCTCAAAATGTTCACCATTGGCACTACACAGGTGGCGCAAACAAAGAATGAAATTCGCCATTACATTTGGTAGTGTCTCAACCGAAATGGATTCACATGCCACAGAGATCGCCGATTCAAGCTCGTCCAGCGTGGCGAGATGCTTCGGGTAGACCATGTCTTTCACTGTGACACACACACACACACACACACACACACACACACACACACACACAAAAGTCACAGGGAGTCAAACCCGGAGAATACGGAGGCCAATCCATGCCTACACTAGTAAATTTGGGATATTCCAAAGCAATGACTCGATTCCCGAAGTATCCCTCAAGAAAGCGAAACACTTCTTCGGTCCGAAGTGGTCGGGTTCCATTTTGCTAAAATATTCAGTACCTGGTCAGTCCTCTAACGCTTGCTGTGTGGTGACAAATTGTTCCAAAATTGCAACGTAACGTGCAACAGTGACCGTTTCTCGAATAAAAAAGGGCCAATAATGCCTCTGCTGCATACTGCAGCCCACACAGTAATTTTAGGAGAATACAGGGGTTTCGCTTCACACCAATATAGCTTTTCGGAACCCCAAAATCGCCAGTTCTGCTTATTCACGTATCCATTAGGTAAACCAGATGCAACCAACATCAAATCCTTCACCATCAATCATTGTGAGCATCTGATTAGCAAAGGTAACCCTTTGTTGCACAGCTCGTACGGGTATGGCCTGGTGCTTTTGAATGGAAACAAGTGTAGGCTCTTTCTCAGTATTTTTTGCGTGCCGGAACGCTTCAGTCTCAGATGCAATTCTACGGACGGATAACACTGGATTTCGCTGAATAATTGCAGCCGGCCGCGGTGGCCGAGGGGACTGAGGCGCTCCAGTCATGGTCTGCGCAACCACTACGGTCGGGGGTTCGAATCCCCGTTCGGCCATGGATATTTGTGCCGTCCTTAGTTGTAAGTAGTTCATAAATAGTTTGTAAGTTTTGGGACTGATGACCACGTAGTCCCATAGACTCTACAAACATTTGAAAATTTTTTGAATTCCAGAAACTGTGGCGATATTTTCAGGCGTAACTGCGGTTTCCTTGCGGCCAACATGATCCACTAGATCATCAGTTACGCTGCCTGTTCGTTGAAATTTTGTGAAGAGCGTACAAATGGTTTTCGCATCTGGTCCTTTTGGAACATTAAATCGTGCTTGAAAACTTCGCCTTGTTGCTGTAAGTCTCTCTTCTAACCTGTGGTACTCTAGCACCAGAAAAGCACGTTGTTCAATGGAGTACATGGTTTTAATCTCTTCCTTCAGTACGCTAACCTCCTTTCACCTTTCAATAGTGGGCTTTTGATCACTATTTATACTAGGCATTACGTATGGCGACGTATGGCGACTGTTAGCAGCTTTTGCAACTATTATTTCAAACTGCTGTATAAACTTGTTACAGCTTTCACAATAAACATACCGTTTACTGCATTCATCTATCGATCTTTGTTTTCGAGATATTTAATTTTGAAATCCGGTAGTCCTTTTCTGGACACCCTGTATGTACGGCTATATCATAGAACATAATGAACATATGCACAAGCGCGGAAATAACCGATTTAATAAGGGTAAAGCAGGAGTTTCATTCTTCTGATTTCATGAAGTGTGATTCCAGAACCTGATGCGGCCGACAACTGTCGCTGGAGCGCGCTGCGGTCGCGTGTAGCTCGTTGAGACACACGTCTCGTATGCACAAATAGCAACGTCCCTGAGCGCTCAGCCACTCGTTGGAATCGGCACGTTGACCACACACGAGACACATGCTCCGTGTGCCGACGGCCTAGCCCTACACCCACTGAAAGAGACACCTCCGGCACCAGCAGCGGCAGAGACGCAGACGTGGACGGCCCCGCGCGGCGTCTGCAGGCGGCGCACGTGTACGGCGGTGCTTCCGGCTGTAACGGCAGCGCCGTATCGGCCGTTAGGGCGGCTAAGTGCCGCGGGTTAGGGCCTCCGCGCAGGTTACGAGGCGCCGCGCCGCCTAGCCGCTGCCTACTGCCGGCTGCCTAGCCGCCGCCTGCCCTAGCCGGCGCTCCAGTATTCATGCCGGCCAGAGTCGCCGCGGCAGTAACCGCGCGGTCACCGCTGCCCGCTGTGATGCCGCTAGAAATCCCCAGTTCACCCCCACGCGACCCCTCCGGGTCTGATCAATCTTGTATTGTCTTATCCGCGGCGGCAGTAAGCTGCGAGGAATTTTGCCGTAAATCCGACCGCAGACTGCTCTTCGATCGCCTCCCTTCCATCATATGTCCAGCGCGTCCAGGGAGCGGAGGCAGTCGTTCCGGGCTCTGGACTGCACTAACGCGAGCCGCTCTAATCTCGGACGTGATGGCGCTGTGACGGCGTCTCCAAGACGACGGCCCGCTGTCGTTACCTCCTCTCGTCCACCGCGCAATCACTATGCCGTTCCCGGATACTGCGAGTGCTTCACCAAAGTACAGCTTAACGTTAAAATAGTTTGTGTATTGGCAGGGATAGATGGCTGAACTACGAATCAAACGGCACAAAGTCTCAGCGGATTGTCAGCAGGGAGGTTTGCCTTCACCATCACGAACTGAATAATTTCAAATACTGAGATCGGTGGGTAGCCCCAGTGAAGACGAACATGATTAGGTGAGGTCTTGGAACCACAGATGATAAGTGTTGCTGCGGTGCTGTCCAGGATATGGAGCACCTGCTCATTGAAAGCCCACTGTTAATTGTAAAATTAATTCTAGCTGAATGGAGCCAGTTAAAAAGCTTACTTTAAACATATAACTCTGGCCGTAAGACCAGCCAAAGGACTCGCGTGAACTACTTCCTGCAATATAATCTTGTTCCCAGGCCCAGAAATTAGAACTGACTCAAACTTTAGCAGCAGGAAGACAAAGAGACGGTGGCCGACATACGTCGTAGATCACGAGAATTACACACAAACGTTAATATACAAGCCACCCCGAACTAAGCCATTTCATGAAGGTGGCCGTGAGAATATTTATAGCGCAACTGATTTAAAACACGATAATTCGAATCTGAGTTTGTTCTCAGCACTGGTGAAAAACAACATTAAATAAGAAAAGTGAGGGTATTCACAAACTAATAAGGATAAAATTTCAAACATGAGCAAATGGGGGAACCAATTTTGTTAAACAATAAAAATGTATCCCATTTTATGTTAAATTAAAGTAATCTGAACATTCTCGGGGGAAGGATTTACAATCAACAAGCATTCATCCACTCACACGCGTGAAGCAAAGCGAATCTCACCCATCTCAGCTTGCTGATACGAAGCAGATGCAGGCGCCTCTATCGTAGACGAATTTCAGCGAACCAGGATGTACCACACAACACAAGAAAAATAAACTTTGTAGGTAGATCTGGTCTGTCTTTCTTTACTTGACATGGTACGCGATAATAGTGAGATTAATTTCCATTTAAATCAAACCGCGAGCATGCAGAATTACTGAGACGCACGGCACGTGTCTGCTACATTACATATTCGCACCCCACTGAAGGCGAAGTGCTTAAAGATCGCATTCATATATAAAAAGAAAAAAAAACGGAATCATAGATTGCGATGTAAGAATACACAATAGTAAGGCACTGGTATATGAGCAGTGGCGAGAACTCAAGTGACTAGCTATAAACCCTTGAAGCCGGACTTAGGAACCACGTGGTTCCGAAAACCAGTAAAAAATACAAAATACAATTTCTGAAAAATAAAGAAAAATAGCTACGGCATTAAACCCTTAGAAATGCGTAGGATATCATAAGGAAGCTAAAGAAATTCAGTTAGACGCGATTGGAAAGGTTTTACACGGATGGACGAAGTCTAGTCTTCAAAAATCAGAAAAGTGGAGTAAATTCAAAGTCGGGATAAATCAACTAACAAATCTCCGCATGCAGCCCCTGGAAGTACGTAGTATTTCATAAGCAAGCTAATAAAGGGGTTTGTACAAAGCTAGAAGAGAATTTACTGGGGGAGTCTGGATGCAAAGTACAAGTTTGAAAACGAAGCAACAATTTAAAAATAGACGGAGAGGAGATCGTGAGGTACTAATGGAAATCAGAAAGATACATGCATAATATCTTACCTGAAACGCATAGAAACAGACAAAGGGGTAGCTGAAGACTTTGTTCTAAGAGCACACCATGAGGAGTACATATAACTCGCGAAAGGAGAAATCGGAAAAGAATATTTCACATGCACTATACAGAATAAAAATATTCCCAGACATTAGTTGCATCCCACAAAACTAGAAGGAAACTAAACCGAGTTCGCACACCGCCATCTAGTCTCACAAAGGTTACCGATTCTCAGCCGTTATCAAACCGAATTAGTTACATATTCACCGTGCCCACCTATGAAAAATCACCAAAATGAAACTGAATACACTTCTGTACATGATCGAAGAAACTTATTTCGAAAAATGAACGTAAGTTCTGAGGTCTAACTTGAACACCAAAGAATCGCTACCCTCTTAAGGGAAGAAAGAAAATCAGAACGTCTTACCAGGTCGAAGCGCAGCCACAGAGTGTCCAAGTCGGTCAGCTAGTCCCTGCCACCATCAGAAATTCACCGGAAATCGGTAAAAACCCAGGAAATCCTCGCGTGTCCTATCGAGGCTCGCTACTGGGCATTGCCAACTCAACTTGTAACCAAAGGGTGGAGGAACCTCTTTGGTAGCATCAAAAGCAGAGGTAGGTAACGACTACCTATCGATACGAAGGCAGAGAAAAACTAGCAGCGAACAGCCAGCAGCCGACGACGAAAATTCTCATATATATACTCAGACTCCCATGCTAGATGATTCTCGTACATGCACATACATAATAAAGCAAATACACATTCTCACAGGAACAATGGCGTCACGGGGAAACCGTTCATCTTGCCATATTCAAAGATACAATGATGAATTATTAGCATAATAAAATCATAGCAATATTACAGAAACTGACATTTAAAAACATGAAATGAAATGCTTTTCCTTAGGCCTCCGAACGAAAGGGGTTTTCGTTTGTCAAAAATGCCCGTCTTGTGAACTCAGATAAATTACAAAGTTAAAAACCTAGGGAAGACGGCAGACAGCCCTCTTTCGCCATATAGGTGCAACCCTGGCTGAACAAGAAAGAATCTTTGGACGTGGCCCTGCACTGGGCTGAAAGATTGTGACCTGGTTTACGGACATGACAAAGAAGAAAGGAAGGTACGTAGAAAGGAAGCAACAATGGTAGGGATGTTGGGGGAGGGGGGCGGGAGGGGTATAAGTGCGTTTATTTTCTGACAATATACGGGCTGTCACAGTTATCTTGAACACACAAAATATCTATGCAATAACAGCTACTGCTAAACGACTTTCATCGTTATCAATGCAGAAGTGGTTCATGAATGTAAATATTTTGAAACGTTCTAAAACGGAAGTATCTTTAAAATTTATGTTATTGCCAAGATCGCGTATTCAGACCTTTACTTCGTTTGACTGGTTTCGGTGGATCTTGCTGCCATCATCAGAACTAAGACAATCGTAAAGAAGAGGATCAATAATTGCACTAGGGTCGCAAACGTACAGCAATCATTAAAAGTCTTTATGTGTAAACACATTCTACAGTGCTGCTTACATACCTGTCGAAACGTGATTGCCCAACTATTCTGCATACTTCTGCCAGTAGGTCGTGTTGCGGGTTTGTCAGTTAAGTTAAAAATTGTTTATTAAATGATAAACGTACACGGTATTGCCCCCACATCTCTCACTATAGACCAGCGGCTTCCTGGCGTGTTACCGTCTGGCATCATCACGTTCAACTGCGCGAGCTCGCGATGTGCTCACGCGCAGAAAGTAATCTAACTGATCTCTAGAGAGAGCACATGGGTCGTGATATTTCTCATAATTTCTCATATATCTCGGCTATAGTACTTTTTGCGTGGGCGAGCAGAGATTGTTGTTCTCACAGTACATCATCAAAAATGCTGAAGAAATTGTTATCTATTATCTCCAGTTGATCGTTGAGGACATTTTTCCCTCGGTGTTTAAAATGTTTATATATCTGCATACTACCTAAAATATTTAATTTATTTCCTTTGGGAAAGTTATGAAAGATCTTCATGCTCTGACGAATGTCGGATTTTCTGCTTTCTCGTCCGTATGTGTTCTCCAAAGGTAGATTTATTATGGTTGCCAGTATGTTCACGAAACCTAGCAAAAAATGATCTACCCTCCAGCCGAACGATAATTGTTATGAAATAGTGTTCGAAGTTTAATGTTTTTCAAAAAATGTTCAAATATTTGAATAGCTTATGAGACTTAACTAAGCGGTCATCAGTCCCTAAACTTACATACTACTTATGAACTAGCTCTAAGGACGGCACAAATATCCATGGGGGTATTCGAACCCCAGACCGTAGTGGTTAATGTTTTTGTGAAGAAATTTTCTCACGTTAGGTTCAGTGAAACCTGTTCGTTTTTCTAGGAGTATTAGTTAAAACTGTTTCTTATTTTAGTAGTTACTTTCCAAGAATTCACTGACAATTATATTGTGCACGAAATGCGTTTACAGAGTGGAACCTTTTAAAACTAAAACCATCAGTAACCCAGGAAGCCTCCCTGGTGGAACTGTCATATGAATCTTCTTTGAACACTTTTTTTGATCTCATTTTAAAACACGAAATGGAGAGTATCGAAAGCATGCAAGTATAGCTTCGAAAAAATCATAGGATTCACAACTACTTACTTACTCTATGGAGCAATTTGGAGATTCTTAAAAATAAACACAGGAACAAAGTGCGTAGAAAACAATTTATGTCTTATGATTGCAATCTAGAAATGGAAAGTATCAATAACACAATGTGTATCAATGTCACAAATCTCAGAAGGCTTACCATTTAACTTACATAAAACAAATTTCTTACTGAACGAATCAGTGGTCTTTTGACCTATATTCAAAAGTATCTGGACAGCTAGATGCCGTAATTCAGTATGGTGTTGGCCCACCATTAGCTGTGATGATCGCGTCCACTCTCTCAGGCATACGTTCAGTCAGGTGCTGGAAGGTTTCTTGGGGAATGGCAGTCCATTATTCACGGAGATTGCTGCACTGAGGAGAGTATCGATGTAGGTCAGTGAGGACTGGCGCGAAGTCAGCATTCCAAAACATCCCAATGGTTTCTACGGGATTCAATCCAGGCCTCTGTGCAGGCCAGTCCATTATAGGGATGTTTTTGTAGTGTAACCACTCCGCCATAGGTCGTTCATTATGAAGAGGTGCTCAATCGTGCTGAAAGATGTAATCGGCATCCTCGAATTGCTCTTCGACAGTGGAAAGCAAGGAGGTGCTAAAAATATCAATGTAGGCTGGTGCTGTGATAGTGCCATGCAAAACAACAAGAAATGGAAGACCCCTCCACGAAAATCACGCCCACACCATAACACCACCGCTGAATTATGCTGTTGGCGCTACACACGCTGGCAGATGACGTTCGCCGGACATACCCTGTCATCGGATCACCACATGGTGTATCGTGATTCGTCAATCCATACAACATTTCTCATCCATTCAATCGTCCGATCTTTACGTTCCTTACACCGAGACGTCAACTGGCATTCCACTGTGTTATGAGTATCCTATAGGCAGCCGCTCGGCCATAAAATCCAAATTTTCTCACCTCCCGCCTATCATGGTATTTGGAGTAGATCCTAATGTAGTTTGGTATTCCAGAGTGATGGTCTATATAGATGTCTATTACACTGTACGAACCACTTGAACTGTCGGCGAACTCTGTCAGTCAACAGACGAGGTCGTCCTATACGTTTTCATGCTATATGTGTTCCTTTCCGTTTCCATTCCAATATGCCATTAGAAACGTTCGAAGTCCGCGGATCGTTCCATTCTGCTCTACATCTACATCTACATACCTACTCTGCAATCCACCGCAAGGTGCGTGCAACTACTACGCATTTCCTTTCCTCCCAAATAGAACGAGGAAAAAAAGAATGCCTATATGCCTCCGTACGAGCCCTACTTCCTCTTATCTTGATTTTGTGATCACTACGCGAAATGTAAGTAGGCGGCAGCAAGATCGTACTACACTCAGCTTCAAATTTCGGCCCTCTAAATTTCCTCAGCAGAAATTCATGAAAAGAACTCCTCCAGCGATCCCCAATTGAGTTGCCGGAGCATTTCAATGACACTTGCGCATTGGTCGAACCTACCAGTAACAAACCTAGCTGCTCGCCTCTGAACTGCTTCTATGTCTTTCTTTAAACTGATCTGCTGCGGGTCCAAACACTTGAGCAAACCCAAGACGTGGTCGTACAAGCGTTTTATAGGCGGTCTCCTTTACAGATGAAGTACAATTTCCTAAATTCTCCCAATAAACCGAAGTCCGCTGTCCGCCTTACAACTGTCCTTACATGTTCGTTACATTTCATATCGCTTTGCAATGTTACGCCTAGATATTTGAACGACGCGACAGCATCAAGAACCTCACTACTAATTCGAACATTATGGGTTTGTTTTTCCTACTTATGCGCATCTCATTACATTTTTCTACATTGAGAGCTAGCTGTCATTCTTCACACCAACTAGAAATTTTGTCTAAGTCATCCTGTATGCTATTACAGTCAGCTAAACATGACACCCTCCTATACACAACAGCGTCATCAGCAAACAGCCGCAAATTACAACTTACTCTGTCCATCAGATCATTTATATAGATAGAAAATAATACCGGTCCTATCACACTCCCCTGGGGCACGCCTGACGATACACTCGTCTCTGATGAACACTCGCCGTCGAGAACAATGTACTGCGTTCTATTTAGGAAGTCTTCCAGCCAGTCACAAATCTGTGAACCTTTCACGAATTCTAATGAGGTCGCTGATGTTGTGTATTTGGCAGTAGGTGGCAGCGCAATGTACTTAATGTAGAAAAGTTCGTTTTCTTTCTTTCTTTTTTTTCGTGGTGTCCGGATAGTTTTGATCATATTGTTTACATTATGTGGTCAAAAGTGTCCGGACACCCCAAAAAACAAACGTTTTTCACATACGCCGCGCTCCCACGACGGCAATGCCTGGGAATCACTGCATTATAAGGTAGCAGGAGCAGGTTAATTTAACTGCTCGATATCACGGTCTCAGCTGTAATAGAACTTGCGCTTCTTGCGCATGAAGAATGGAGTGGCCGGCGACTGGTGGAGAACGGTGCGGACGTGGTGGTTCCCAATTGTGGGCGGGAGAAGGACAAGGGCCACCGGCAGCGGGAATCGATGAGGAGGCGGAGGAGGCGGCGGCGGACAATAGCTAGTCAGCGGCGTGCGTGATGATGCATGCGCCAGCGCCGGGCCACGCACTCGCCGCGGATCCCGCGCCAACTAACAGGAATTACGCGGCCGCTTTACAAAAGAGGAGCACCGCGGTCGATAGTCGGCACCGGGGAGGCACGGCCAAGACGGAAGGATGGCGGCCACAGGCTGACAGCCCCAGGCGTCCTGGCACCACCTGAAGAGGGGATCTATTTGCCGAAACCAACCGTGAAATTGTGACTAAAATACGGGATCTTGCAACTATAACTGGAGTGGATTACTCACCATGAAAAAAAGTTTCCAACTAGACGCCCTTAAGCCCAGAGCACCCCCCCCCCCCCCCGCACTTTATACAGGGTGGCCCAAGCACTTGCCCCGATTTTAGATAGAATTATTTCTTAGAAAGAAGGGCCTAAGACCAAGAAATTCGATACTAAATTACTCACAAAAGCCGGCCGCGGTGGCCGAGGGGACTGAGGCGCTTCAGTCACGGTCTGCACGGCCACTACGGTCGGGGGTTCGAATCCCCCCTCGGGCATGGATATTTGTGCCGTCCTAGTTCGTAAGTAGTTCATAAGTAGTTTGTAAGTTTAGGGACTGATGACTCTGTAGTTAAGTCCCATTAGCTTTACAAACATTTGAACATTTACACACAAAAGACAGAAATTTGTAAAAATCTGTCATAAATGTTCAATACGTATTCCGTTGGCTGCAAGGGCCGACATCTACCAGATAGCCGAATTCATCCCTAACTGACCGTAAGGCTAAATTTGTCATTACAGAGTCACCATGTTTCTTCAAACTGTTTATACCACCGTTGAATGTTCTTAGGTGCTGGTGGTTTAGCGCGAAATCGAATATGAAGCGACCGCTGAACTGCGATTACTGATTGAGTACGACAAAATTCTTTGAATAACCGGATATCACCAGTTGGGAATTATTGTGACATCTCAATAGCTTTGGATTGTGTAAATCATGAGATTCTTCTAGATAAGCTTAAGTATTGTGGTATGAGATGGACAATGCTGAAGTGGTTTAAATAATACTTAACTGGAAGAGTGCAGAAAGTTGAAATAAGTAGTTAATATGATATAGAAGAAACAATTAATTTCTCTAACTGGGGAGTTATCAAATATAGGTCCCACAAGGTTCAGTCTTAGGTCCTTTGCTGTTTTTAAAATATGTTAATGACTTGTCACTCTACATTCACAAAGATGCTAAGTTAGCTCTTTTTGTTATTGATGCAAGTAAAGCTATCACGCTTGACAAACAGGAATGTACTGTTGAAATCGCAAATGAAAGTTTTCAGAAAATTTTTAAGTGGTTCTCTACAAATGGACTCTCAGTGAACTTTGATAAAACCCAGTACATACAGTAAATAACATGACACCATTAATTAATTTAGACTTTGAACATAAATCTGTAGCTAAGGTAGTTCAAAATTTGTAGGTGTTTGCATTTATGAGGGATTGAATTGGAAGAAACACATTGAAGATTTGCTGAAACGTTTGAGTTCAGCTACTTTGCTATCAGGGTCATTGTAAAATTTAGTGATATACATCTTAGTAAATTAGCTTACTATGCCTATTTTCATTCACTGCTTTCATATGGGATCATATTCTGGGGCAATTCAACATTCAGTAAAAAAAGTATTTGTTGCACAAAAGCGTGTAATCAGAATAATTGTTGGAGTCCAAGTTCATCCTTCAGACATTTGTTTAGGGTTCTAGGGATCTTCACTGTAGCTTCACAATAAATATATTCACTCATGAAATTTGTTATTAACTATCTGACCCAATTCAAAAGTAAAAGCAGTGTGCATAGCTACAACACTAGAAGAAAGTGTGACATTCACTATTCAAGGTTAAATCAAACTTTGGCACAAAAAGGGGTGAATTATCCTTCCAGAAAAGTCTTCGGTCACTTATGAAGCGACATCAAAAGTCTGACAGATAGCCAACTGGTATTTAAAAAGAAATTAAAGAACTTTTTGAATGATAACTCTTTCTACACTACAGATGAATTTTTAGATTAAAAAAATTAGATTAAAAACCAATTAAAATGTATATAAAAATCCTTAAAATATTGATAGTCATGTATAGAAAACATTTACTAAACTGACATGTTCCACATTATTACGAAATGTCGTATATATGATCTATGGAACAAGTATTAATCAAATCTACTCTAATCTAATAACACAATACGACTTATATTGCGCGGATGCCACATCGCGCAAGACTGGCTGCATGGTCCAGGTCAGCACTCGTAGCGACATCTAGCGAATTTTTTCTGAAACTCTAGACCATGCCGATTGCATCTAGCACTGTTTCGGTTACCTTGTGACATTTATCTCAATATTATTACAAGTTAAAATCAGGTCATTACTTTTCTTGTGTTAGAAAAATAAGACTGGGAGTTTAAAGGGACATGGACATGAAAATAACTGAGAATTAAATTTTAAAAAAAATTACTTCATCTGAAAGACAAATTTCTCCCGTTTCAAAAAATGTGTGGTTTATTTGCTTTTAAATAGTTGTTATAAGCGCTCTTTAAACAAATGTCTGCACACTGGCCACGCCCCCTTTCAGTTCACTGTCGCTACTTGACACGGAAAAGCATACTTTTCCTGCAGTTCTCGCAGTCATATTGTCAGAACGTTATCAGAGACGTGTCCAAGAAGGCTTTGGCAAAGAGCGGCGATCATATACGCAATACTGTTTAGTTCATTGTTTTGTTTTCGTGATATTCGTTCTGTGCTCATCTCAGTTTTGGTTCGTCGAGAGTGACTAACGTTTTGTAGTTTCATTTCATCATTTATTGTGTCAAAAAAATTAAGAAATTCAATGCGGAACGCAAGTTTTATAGGAATCAGCTCTGAGTAGCTGCATGTGAAAATAATATTATGGAATCAGAAGAACCTGTGTAGCATGAGACCTCACCTGGCAGTGCTTCCAAGCCCAAGCTTGGAAGTAGCTCGTTAAGTTTTGTATGTAAGTTATCGGCTAGTAGAGATCTATGAATGCAATTTAAAACGCTCACTGCTGCTCTAAATTTCTTTACGTGTGGCCACTGTACTTGCACAATGGAAATATATTTAACTGCTTACCCCTTAAGGGAGCTAACAAACAAAAAATTAATGTTAAAAAAGAAATAGATAATTAAACATGGGACGGAGAGCATGAAATTATAAAGCAGAGGTATCATATTCTAAATCATCATCTATACAATAAAATAAACAAACTAATAAATGTGTGGAAATCATATTAAGCACAATAACAAAAGTGAATGAAATAAAATACTGCCCGTAATAAAATTGTTTCTGCCCTTTAGGAATATAGAGGTAACGTGGGAGTAAATTTGCAAATACACAGTGGATAAAGGAAAGCATATTCATTCACTCACAGACACAAGCATAATGCTTGCAACACATTACTCATGCAGCAACACTTGATGGCCGTTACATTTCAGATGTGTTACGACCTGTGGCTGTACCCCTCGGTCGATCCCTGCGAAACCTTACATTTCAGCAGGATAATGCACGACCGCATTTTGCAGGTCCTGTACACGCCTTTCTGTATACGGAAAATGTTCGACTGCTGCCCTGGCCAGCACATTCTCCAGATCTCTCACCAATAGAAAACGTCTCGTCAATGGTGGCCGAGCAACTGGCTTCTCACAATACGCCAGTCACTACTCTTGAACTGTGGTATCGTGTTGAACCTGCACGGGCATCTGTACCTGTACACGCCATACAAGCTCTGTTTGACTCAATGCCCAGGCGTATCAAGGCCGTTATTACGGCCAGAGGTGGTTGTTCTGGGTACTGATTTTTCAAGATCTATGCACCCAAATTTCGTGAAAATGTAATCAGATGTCAGTTCTAGTATAATATATTTCTCCAATTAATACCCGTTTTTCATCTGTATTTCTTCTTGGCGTAGCAATTTTAATGGCCAGTAGTGTATTTACACACTTTACTGCACTAAAGAAGCCTGCGGCCAAGCAGCTAGCTAGGGAGGCCATCAGCAGCGCACAAAAACGTTGTCAACTTACTTTGGAGGTGCAAACGTAATCCATATTGACGATCCGCACAGTAGGCTCAAAATGTAGAAACGTTTATAAATCTACTATATAGACATCCGTTCCTAGACTCACAAACAAATTAATGTACACTAAGAGCAACCCTCAAAAATGTTCAAATGTTTGTTAAGCTTATGGGATTTAACTACGGGGTCATCAGTCCCTAAACTTACAAACTACGTATCAACTACCTTATACTATGGACGGCACAAATATTCATTCCCGAAGGAGGATTCGAACTCCCGACCATAGTGGCCGTGCAGACCGTGACTGGAGCGCCTCAGTCCCGTCGGCCACCGCGGCCGGCAGCAACCCTCACATACACACACACACTCGCGCACATAGTGGTGAATTCAGGGGGGGGGGGGGGGGGGGGAGAGGCGGTGAAATAATTTTTCATCATCAGCTAAACTCTGAATCAGTAGAAAGACTCTAGTACCGGCCAGCCCTTTCTACCCCATACCCAATCAAAGTGTCATAGTTTTGAAGAGTCAGTGCAGTGATAGCACGCTAGCTTCGCATTCTAAGAAAAAAAGCAGAACGAGCTGCTGAGGGGGAGGGAGGAGGCACCGTCCTTTCGCCACACTCCCCCCCCCCCCCCTCCCCTTGTATTGTCCGTCTATGCACGCACGCATGATGCCTTAGACCACGCCGAACTGATTGCGTCTTAAAGCATCTGGTGCACTTATACACATTATTAGTGCGATATCAGCTGGAAACGCCCAATCATTACACATGGTGCTAGCCTGAACGGTTCAAGTGCAGTTTATGCAGCAGCGGCCAGCCGTCGCACTGGCTAGGTTAGGGACGGCAGAGCAGCCAATAAGATTGCGTGTTTCATGACGAGTAAATTTGGCGTCAATTTCGCAGTTTCGAGGACGTCGGTGCGGCGTTTGAGTGATGGTAATTGATTTTCCGTGTATAAGAGATTATATGATTGTCGTATTACGGACATAAGTGACCTATTATTAATACACCACAACAGTGAACCATAGAGCAGGTATTTATTTTACGACCAGTACGAAACAGTGATCATTTTAAGTGAAAGTTAAGTTAGGTATAGGTTAAACGAGAAGGGTTTTTTTTGTTTTGTTTTTTGTTTAGTATGTGAGGGCGCGGAGCGTCCGAATCTCCGGTTCAGAAACACACTCAATCGATTTACAGTTGTACCCTCGATATATATTTTAGTCAGAGCTACCTCGATTACAAGCATTGTTTGAAATTGTCGCAATTACTTTCACTGGCCAGACAAGGGTACATACAAGAACCTGTCAACCATAGAGCATGTTCTCATTCCAGTGATGATTTTGTGTCCGGTTTTTACAAGTTAGAATTCACATGTGTGGCCTTCATCCTTTGTGTAAACTTATTATGTTTGAATTTCCTTGCTAACCTTTCCGCACCGTGTCTGTATCTGGTAGTATGCTAAATATTTCTCTGATTTTCTGGTTTGATTCCATCTTTTCTGTCTTGTTATGACCGATTGCACCATGTAGTTTCAAAACGGCCTTTACTTTGGCCTTCAGCCATGGTTTTACTAATACTAGCTTTCTTCTATATGAATTCTTGCACGTGCTTTACTTGCTTATTCTAAATTAATTTCTTTTTGTAAATCCTATTTAATTCACCATGGTCGCACACCACATGGTACTTACGGAGAGTATGCCGCTGCCTCCCTACACATGAGTTCGTTTGGTGCATATTGTATTTTAATTTGTGCTTCAAGACACCCATATAGCATGTTTTATTTATTTTATGATATGTTCGAAACAGTGATCAAGTGACATCCATACTGATATCAACTGTAAACTTGTAGATCGTCAAAAACTTTGGCATACACCGCTTCGATTTGTTTCCATAGTACAATTGTAACGCTCTTTCCTATTGGTCGCGGCATCGCGACTCCTGATTGGCTGCTCTGCCGTTCCTAATCCAGCGAGCGCGACGGTTAGCCGCTGCCGCGTAAACTGCACTTTTACCAGCCTGAACAACCAGTGAAATTTCATCTATGGAGTTCTGTCTAGAGTCACCGCGCTGAGATCTAGTGTGAAACCTGCGACATGCGCTTATGGCGTCGCCAGCGCCCCTCGATCGTCAGCGATGATCCCGTGTCCTGAATGAGGGCGACCTCCCCTGATGACTGCGGGGTGTGGCGGCCTGTCAGCGTCACTTATTTAACGCCGCATCGATTTTTATGTGCGCCGCGCTCAGCCCATTACGGGGTGCGGTTAATACGCCGCACGCGCACCAACAACCCCCCGTCTCCCCTCCCCTCCCCTCGGCCACCCTTCCTTTCGGAGGAGCCGACGTCTTCCGGACAGTTCCTGCAGGAGCTTAGCGCGCCGCCCCAGCAGCTCCGGGCCGCAGAGGGCGAAAATTTTCGGTTTTCCTTTTTATATTAATGAGGAGGGTTCCTCGGCTTTGAGATTCATCAGTATGGGGGCTCAGGCACAAGGAGCTTAGAAAATTTGCCCCTTTCATCATATTAAAAAAGGCGAGTGCGGTTTTGCACGCCGTGTTTATTGCGACCTATCAGGCGTGGTTCTCTTTTCTTCGGTACCGGTTTCTTTACTTAATCTCTAAATTATTTTATTCTTCCAGTGAAATCTTCTTTTTTTTAATTACCGGGAAACAATGCTCATCGCAATGTGAAGCGGACTGTGGAGGTAGTCATTACTTTCTGCTAGTGGACTACTGCACTAGCGAAGGTAGGGCTTTCAAAACTGTGGCATGGTGAATGATGAGCCGTTCACTGACCAAACACACACATACTCAAAACACGAATCACCGACTCGCACACACACAAAACACAGTTAAACACACATTAGCGGGCCGCGGTGGCCGAGGGGACTGAGGCGCCCCAGTCACGGTCTGCACGGCCACTACGGTCGAGGGTTCGAATTCCCCCTCGTGCTTGGATGTTTGTGCCGTCCTTAGTCTTAGCTAGTTCATATGTAGTTTGTAAGCTTAGGGACTGATGACCCCGTAGTTAAGTCCCATAAGTTCTACAAACATTTGAACATTTTTGAACACACACATTATAGATGGGTTTACACACTAGGTTTGCCGTGCGGTCTAACGCACCGCTTTCCGAGACGGGCAGGTGTATCGGCCCCGGTTCTAATCTAAAAATGTTCAAATGTTCGTAAATCTGTCGGACCAAACTGCATGGTCATCAGTCCGTAGCTTACAAACTACCTAAACTAAGGTAAACTAAACTAAGGACAACACAGATACCCATGCCATAAGGGGGACTCTAACCCCTGACGGCTAGCAGGTTCTAATCTGCTCGGAGGATTAGCGAAAGGGGTCGGAGTGCTGGCCGGCCTGGATGTGGTTTTTAGGCAGTTTTCTACATCCCATTAGGTGAATACCGGGCTGATCAACAAGTCCCGCCTCAGTTACACGATTCGCAAACATTTCGTAACACTTTACACTTTCACACGTGTAACACTGTACACAGACATCTGGTTACACATTTCCTTCGGGTGGGGAGGGGGGGGGGGGTGCGGCACGGGGTGGTGCCAGGAAGGGAATCTGGCCACCCTGTAAATATTAACAGTGTGTTTGTAAATCTATAGGACCAAATTGCGAGGTCATCACACCGTAGCTTACAAACTACTTAAACTAAGGTAAACAAACCTAAGGACAAACACACACACACCCATGACCAGGGAGGACTCGAACCTCCGACGACGAGCAACCGCGCGCTCCGCAGCGAGGCGCCTTAGACCGCTCGGCTGCTCCGCCGCGGTGTAAATATCAACACGCCAAATCCGAATTAACAAAGCCGACCCTGCACATGCGAGAACATGGCCAAAGATAAAGAAGAAGAAGATTATATTATGGGTTTTGCAGTGTGATTCCTCCTATGCCAGCAAAGGTCTCTCTCTCTGCGCATACTTTCGGCAGTAAATGGGCGTCGAGGATTGAGATGGGTGTGTGTTACATACGTCAGTGTATTTCGGAATTACACAATTGCACCAACAAACTTCTAGGAGACGTGAAGGCGTCTCGAGGAACAAAATGAGCATAGAATACCATGTCCAGAAGCGCCATTCAAAGACACTACCGAAGTCTACGTTACAGGCACCGTCGGCTGCATCTTGACAACGCCTCAAGCAATATCAACGCTCGGTAGCGTCGTTGGATAACGATTCTGGACATCGGTTTCTAAGCTGATTTTATTCCGCAATACGCCTTCTACATCGCCAAGAAGTTCGTTGGTGTAATTGTGCAGTTCTGAAACACACGCCTATCTCAGACTTCAGGGTCTATTTACTGCTGGAAATAGTCAGTGAACTAATTTTGTGAGAGAGTTTTTTTTATTGCTGATACACACACACACACACACACACACACACACACACACACACACGTCTCAACATACTGGCTGAACCGGACCAATCATCGCTTTTGCTGAGCTTGATGTGAAATGAATGGGAAATAAATAAAAGAGCTCGAGCGACCTTACACTCGCCGAGAAAACAACAACCACTGAATCAATACCCTGTTTTGCGCTACTTTGTCTATGCCTGTAACGTATGGAATGTTATTTAGTGTTGTAAAGCGAGTCGACTGACAAATTTTTTTGTTTGTCTGTTTCCTGGATAAACGTAAATGAAAAGTCAAGAGTTTTATCGACTCTGCAGTATGCGTCTTATAATTGTTCTGGTGAAATGTAATCGTTTCCTACGTTTTCTCCAACTACTTCTCATCCCTTCTCTCTGTCCATATTCTCTCTTTTCATTTCCTGTTTCCCTCGTCCTACCTATTCAAAGAAATGGAAATCATATACGTACTGATGACAATAAGAGTAACACCAGAGTTTTATATAAGAAAACATCCACTTACGTGTACTACTCTTAAAATGTTAAAATATTTATAAACTTAACTTCTTTGCTTATTAGTCCCTATGCTTACAAACTACTTAAGTTAAACTAACCGAAGGACAACAGACATACCCAGAATTTAGTTCAGTGCCCATTGTCACTCATGTTAAGGGCAAAGGACCATAGTTGTTCTTTGCAAAATGTCCGAAAGAACAGACACCACATGTGTAAGTAAAAGTTTTTATTGTGATTTTCACCTGCCATAGTTCATACCAAAGGTAGTGAGACGGCAGAGGCGGTCATTGATGGTGGCTCTGGACAACGTGGAGGTAGATGGGAAGGACATACACCGAAGAGGAGACTGAAAAAGGGAGGAGGATCTGGAAAGAGAGAGGAGGTGAGATAGACTAAAGGAAAAATTGAGCAAAAAAATATACGGGCAACACCAATTACCACTTGGTGTCCGCCTGCATAGTCTAGCGAACAGCGTGGTTGGTTGGCATGCAGGAGACCAGGGTTCGATTTCCGGTCGGGTCTGGGATTTCCTCCGCTTGCGGACTGGATGTTTTGTCGTCCTCATCATCACTGACACACAAGTCACCGAAGTGGCGTTAGCTAAAAAGACTTGCACCAGACAAGCTGAACATGACTCCAGCTATAAATACCAGACGATCATCATCACCATTTGGTCAGATGTATTTAATTTAAAAAATCGCACTCTTACTTTTTCGAATCAGGCGAGAATAGCCGTAAGGTGGAATACTCGCGAAGTTGCCTCTGTTACGCATTTCACAATATTTCCTTATTTTACTTTAATATATAAAGCAACCAGACACTTTTAATAATATTTTATGTATACGAAACCGCGTTTCAAATTTTCACCCACCTTCAATTGGCGTAATTACAGTTTTCCTTCAATCAGTAAATGTGGACAGCAGTTTGGAAGCTGCAGACGGCCATTGGAAGAAAATGAATTTGGGTTCTACTTTGCTTGTTATTCGTTATTTTGCACAGTTCAACTGCAGTTTCCAAATTGCTGTCGACATTTACTTACTGGAGGGAAATTGTAATTATTCTAACTGAAGAGCGGTGAAAATCTGAAACGCATTTTGAGATGTATGAAACATATTTATAAAGTGGTAGGTTGATGTTGCTGTATTTATTTCCAATCTTATTTATGTAAAAGTCCTGTATAGTGATGTTTGTCCGCGATGAACTCCGGAACTACTCAGCTGATCTCAATGAAATTTTGCATACATTGTGTGATTTGGTATAACTGAAAAGATAGGATACTTCGTATATCGATTAATGATCTCACCATGTTTTATTACAAATTAAATATTATTAGTAGGTTGCGTAAGTATCCAATAGATAGCTCTGTGTTTCGGTTACAAGTCCCGTCTTGCGGTAAACCACTGGCTATCAAAACGAAAGCTCACGGTTTCGAAGCTCGCTCGGATCACGTAATTTTTCGTTCTGCTTAGCATCCACCTGTCAACGATATGGACAGTCGCCAGACACAACAGGTGGACCGAGTTCCAGGTTAGTGATATGCAGTTCGTCCAAGTGGCGTTCAGCTGAATGTCACCCACGAGGCCACTAAGACAAGTTCAGTTATTATTACAATTGATGTCAAACGTTTCTACGATGCCACAATTTATTTCACATTACGTAGTTTCCCAAATATACACGAGTCATCAAGGTGCTTATTAAATTTTTCGTTTAATACGAACGGTATTATTTTCAATTAAATTCTGTGAATACAAATTTATAGTTTTATTCCGATGAAATTTTGCAAGCTACCTTCAAAACAAGACGAAGGTATAAGTGTACGTAATATTTCGTACTGTGCGTGATGAAGGGTGCCTGCAACAGACGTCATACGGAGTGTGCCCGATCACGGAAGGTTCCGCACGGTTCTTGGTAGAAGCTTAAATAGTGACAACACTGCTGCGGAGACACTATGCAATGGTACCTACTAGGGATGGGTCGAATCCCAATTTTACCGAATCGAATCCGAATACCGAATCTTAAATATAACATGCGCCGAATCCCGAATCCGAATCGAATCTCGAACCCAAATAATCTGTCAACTCAAGTACATGTATTTAAAAAGAATTACTAGTGATGAAGATAAAGTCTTCTGCGATGGATCTCAAATGACAGTATTACAGTAAAATTTAAGAATTAAAATTTCATTTGGGTTTTTATTTTAAATCTTAAGAATTTTTTAATACCCCCCTTACCCTCTTGAAAGAAATTTTTATGAAACATTGAGATATAAGTTGTTTAGATGCTCTAAAAGATAATAAGAAACTTTCTTCACTCTATTACCAACTGTTTCATTTTGATGAAATAAAAAATAATTGCATAATAAAGTCTTACAAAGGACAGAATTACTTTTTTTCCTTTTCAAAGGTGAAAAAAAACTGAAAATGTGAGTAGATATTTTGGAAGTTTGAAAAATAGATTCTTAAAAAAATAGGACGTGTAAATGTTTAATGATTTTATAGTCACTTATATAAGTCGTTATAAAATTTATTATACACCCAAAGCTAATTTATTTTGTTCGTTAAATTGTACGCCGCTTCTCGCCGGGCTGCCGTGGTTATGTTGGCACCAATGGTAATGAAGGCAACTCAGATGACCAATAAATGTTTTTTTCGTGGCAACTTCAATTAATACAAAAATTATTTTTTTTCTGAACGGGCAAGGGTACATACAAGAACCTGTCAACCATAGAGCAGGTACAGTATTAATTTAGCTGCTAGTGAAACGAGCAGCAATAACACTTACTCTGTACCTCGTGAAAAATATTAACGCAATTCTACACTTCATTGTTCATCTGTTGCCAACATAACAACTGGAGCCCGGCGAGAAGCGTCGTAAAATTTTACAGAATGAAGTGTAGAAGTGCATTAATATTTTTCACGAGGTAAGAAGTGTTATTGCTGCTCGTTTCACTCGCAGTTAAATTAATACTGTACCTGCTCTATGGTTGACAGTTTCTTGTACGTAACCTTGTCCGTTAAGAAAAAAAATAATTTTTGTTTTAATTGAAGTTGTCACGAAAAAACATTTATTGGTCATCTGAGTTGCCGTCATTACCATTGGTTTCAACATAACCACTGCAGCCCGGCGAGAAGCGTCATACAATTTGACCGGATTTATTGAAACAGACGTCAGATGTTTGTTGAATTGACGTTATCCAGCCTGAATGGCGCACGATTAGAACTTTTTTCCACATAAGGTAGTAAATTACTTCCTTCTTGAAATCCTAGTGCTTCTCTAAGGTTCACATACCTCAGCACTTCACAAAATTCGACGAAAGAATACGCGAAATTAGAATGAGACAACTCATCAACTCATGCAAGAATCGTAGGTGATGTCCTAGGAGCCGTGTACACCGAATGAAGCGGCAGTGCGATTGTTTCATATAGAAACGATAGGTCTGTGCGATACGTATCGAAGAAGCGAATGTTATGATTTTTACGAATATGTCATGATTTTAAAGGATGTGTTTAGTCGGGAACCTAAGAGTACAACGTAACTTGTGAGTGAACAAGTTGTACTCTTAGGTTCCTGCCTAGCCACATCCTTTAAAATCATGACATATTCGTAAAAATCATAACATTCGCTTCTTCGAATACTGGTACCTATAGTTTAGTCTAACGACCATAGCTTTGACTGAAAAGTCCATTGACAATGAATTATGGCCGATTCCCACTGTCCGTCACGTCAACGTCACGTCACGGATCCGTCACATCAAGTTGTATTCACACTGTCCGTCACGTCAATTCGCTTTTTCCAGTACTCCATGTTGAAAGTGAGGTTATGAGTGGCGACGTGTTATGTAGAAAGTCATATTATAATACTGTAATTGAAGAAACAACCACGCTAAATGTTATTGATTGCCAAAATCAACTTTACAATGTATGGTTTGGGCTAACTTAATGTGGTAAAGTGCTGGGAACTGAAACATGTCAAAACATCGACGTCTATTTTAAAGCGAAAAAAAAAGTTTCTTGCTACTGCTAGCGGAGCGAGAGTTGAATGCCTGATATATATCGACTGTATTGCCGTTTCATTCGATGTATACGGTTCCTAGGAAATTACCTGTTACCAACGTGACCTGCTACATTTGAAGTTGAGCAATACTAAAGTTTTATTTCCTTCGTTGAATGGTGTGTTAAAATTCAATAGTCGAAAATAAAGTGGAAATTAGACTCGACTTCCTTTTTTTTATTTTATTTTTACGAGTGCAAAAGTCTTAGCGCCAGTATTTACATTTGCGCCTACGAAGCAAGCCAATCACAACGTTTACACGTTACACATCTTCCGGAAGACGAAAACCGATTTTCGTAAACCGTTTTTCGCTTTTGGAGTGTTTACATGACCAACCAAAAGCGGAATAGGGAAATCGGTTTACGAAATCTGGTTTTGGGAGCCCATGTAAACGGGGTGTGTGTAGCACTGCTTAGACGAGACGGAAAACTTACTTGTGTCGGCTCCTAGTGCCATCTTTCAGAACTTCGTTCGTTTTGTACTCGATTTAACCCCGTTTTAAGACGTCTTTCAGTGGATCTATGAAAGAATAATGCAAATAACGCAAAAGAAAGCGCACTGTTATGCAAAGTTAACTACAACAGTCGTAACTGAAGTTTTTCATATAAACTTTGGATTCGGGATTCGGTAGTATTCGACCATTATGCATCGAATCTCGAATCCGAACCCAGCGTGCTAGATTCGGCGAATCTGGATTCGGCCGAACCACTCGGACACAACCCAAGTACCTACTATTGTAGCTGATACCACACATTGTTGGCGTACCTCCATTTCTTCCTAGCAAATGGACCTGCCCGTCCCATGTCACCGGCGTGCTCACAATCGAGGGAAACAGTCACTTGCGAGCGAGCGGTCTAACGTTACGGTGCCAATATGTACGACTGTGGTGGTGTTATCCTAAGGTCATTGCAAATTATTCCTGTTCGCTTTTGGAGCATCGCCTGCGACCATCATTACGAAAGAAGCGTCAACACTTTCTGCGCAACCCGCCCATCAATTTGCACGAAAATGCGCGGGCGTATACAACGCAAGCTGTGGCTGCTCCGTTGGGTCGATGGGACTGGGAGGTACTGTATCATCCACCATACTCCCCGGACTCAAGTCCTAGTGACTGATTTGATTCCCAAGGTGAATAAAAAACTTCGTGGCATTCGCTTCATAACTGTTCCAGAAATTCGACAGGCAGTAGACCGTTCCATTCGTACCATCAACAGAACAGGCTCTGATAACCGTGTAGTACGCCTTCTCTGGAACCGGGTTCTACACAACGCTGGTGACTACTTTCAAGGACAGTAACAGTTGCGGACATATAGCTTGTGAATAAATAATTGCCACTGTTTAATTTCCGATCCTTGTTTCAAATTCGACACCGTTTCACTCATCACCATGAATGCATTCATATTTAATTTTTCATTTACATAAGGAGGAGGATATGGAAAAAGAGGAGGATAAGCTTGGCCGAGAAGGGGTAGACTGGACAAGAGGAAGAGATGGGCAGAGAGAGATGGGTAGGACACATTGTCGAGTGAAGGGGGGAGATGGAGAGAGAGCAGTAGAGGAGACGACAGAAAACTGGCAGAGGAAATAATGGACACGTGATAGGACCAGGTAAACAGAAAGAGGTAGAGCAAGAAGAGGAGAGAGAGAGGAGGAAGGAGCAGACGGACTAATGAAGAACTGTTATAAATACGTAATATAGGAAACGTTATTACGAATTACATATACCATCGCTTATAACAGAAGGACAGAGGCACAGGGGCAGAAGAATGAATATAATGGTTGGAGGAGGAGGTAACTCATCTTCCTAGTCCGCTACCACTGCAATATCCTCAGCAAATCAAAGGATGTCAGTTGTTTCTCTTTGTATCACCACGCCTCCTTCTCTATTCTGCATTTTTCTCTAGCTTCATTCAATACTATCTGAATATATGCACTGACAAAATTAGGTGAATGTATCCTTGTCTTACTCCCTTTCCTAATTTTGCTTCCTGTACATACTCTCAATACCCAATTACAGCTGTTTCCACTCTACATAATTTCCAAATTATTCTTCTATCTTTGTATTTCACTTGTGATACTTTCAAAAAGAGATCACAACCATGCTACCTTTTGATCGGTAAGCAGATGCAGTGAGAGAGAGCGAGGGAGTCGTGTTTCCACACGAGGACACTTGGGGTGGTTGCTGGTGGCTGCTGCTGCCTTGCGGTGACCGGCGGGCTAACTTATTTTGGTAGGGCGGCTGGCGGCTGGCGGCGGGCGGCAGGAGTTGGGCAAGTGCCGGCGACCGGAAGACGGAGCGCGGGTCCACCTGGCCCGGCAAACTCAGTTAGGCGCCGGCAAGACTGCTGATAGTTAGCCCGCCCGCCCGACTTGACCATCAAACACTTTGTCAGGGGGCTTCTTGCGCTAATTGCGTCAGCGGACAGTTTCCTGCTCAAACACACTAACCTCGTTACGCACACGTATCGAGTTAACGCAGTTTGCATACACTTATTTGGAAACAGCGCCCAAGATCGCTTGCGATGCGCTCTCCCTAGACTTCGGGGTCGGCGGGGACGGGGTGGTCAACCCTCCTCCCCTCTCACATCGCAGCCGGACCGCACTTCCAACCCCTTCTCCCCATTCCCCTTCCCCCTTCTCTCTCCATTCCCCGTCAATCCGGTTACGCCACACAACAAGCCATGTCGACGATTCTTCACAGTCGCAATTAAAAGGTGCCCAGCACTCATGGACACCGGAAAACACCCCTATCCCACGAAAACTCCCTACAGATTTATCTACTTTATTTGTATGTATTGCGAAAAGTAATGGCCTACTACCACCATATTCCAGAAATCCGAACTTCGTCCGCAAAATAATTGTACCCTAACATTTTACTTATTGTGTGTAATACGAGATTACAATTCATACACCGCTCCCTACGCCGTTTTCACATCCGGAAGTAGTCTTGGTACGTGTCTTGCAGAATTTTAGAACACTCTATTTGTTGGGGTCCGCAGATTGGTTTGATGCAGCTCTCCATGATTCACTGCCCTGCGCAATCCTCCTCATCTGAGAGTACAAACAGCAACCGACTTTCTTTTGTATCCGCTTACCGTATTCGACAGATGAATGGAAAAACTTATGGAATCTGAGCTCGGGAAAGATCAGTTTGGATTTAGGAAAAATGAAGGAACACGGGAGGCAACACTCACATTACGGCTTATCTTACAAGATAGGCTAAGGAAATGGAAACCTACGTTTTTAGCGTTTGTCGATTTGGAGAAAGGTTTTGACAATGTCGACTGGAATACACTACTCCAAATTCTGAAGGTAGCAGGGGTAAAATACAGGAGCGAAGAGTTATATTGAACCTATACAAAAACCAGACAGCGGTTATTAGAGTCGAAGGGCGAGAAAGGGACGCAGAGGTTGCGAAGGGAGTTAGACAGGGTTGTAGCCTTTCCCCAATGTTGTTCAATCTCTACATTGAGCAAGAAGTGAAGGAACGGAAGGAGAAATTTGAAGAGAGAATTAAAGTTCAAGGTGAAGAAATAAAAACATTGCGGTTTACCGATGACATAGTAATTCTGTCAGACATCGCAAAGGATCCGTAAGAGCAATAAATGCAATGGACAGTGTCTTGAAAGGAAGATATAAGATGAACATTAACAAGAGTAAAACGAAGGTAATGCTGACGGAATTTGATTACATAATGAGACAATAAAAGTAGTAGATGTGTTTTGTTATTTGAGTAGCAAGATAACTTCTGATGGCCGAAGTAAAGATGACATAACATGCAGAATGGCTATGGGAGGAACAGCGTTTCTGAAGAAGCGAAATTTGTTGACATCCAATTTTAATTTAAATGTTAGAAAATCCTTTCTGAAAGCATTTTTCTGGAGTGTAGCGTTGTATGGGAGAGAAACGTGGACGATAAGGAGTTCACACAAAAACATGGTAGAAGATTTTGAAATGTGGTGCTACAGACAAATGATGAAGATTAGATGGGCAGATCACGTGACTAATGAGGAGGTGCTTAACCGAATTGTGTAGAAAAGGAGTTTCAGGCGTATCCTAAGAGAGGGGATAGATTGGTAGGACATATTCTGAGACATCAAAGAATTGTCAACTTAGTATTAGAAGGAAGTGTGTGGGGTAAAAATCGTAGAGGGAGACCGAGGGACGAATACAGTAAGCAGATCCAAAAGGATGTAGGTTGCCGAACGTATTCTGAGGTGAAGAGACTTGCACAGGTCAGAGTAGCATGGAGAGCTGCATCAAACCAATCTGCGGACTAAAGACCACAACAACAACTGTATTCGTCTCTCCGTCTCCCTCTATGATTTTTACCCCATAAACTTTCTTCTAATGCTAAGTCGACGATTCCATGATGTCTCAGAATGCGTTCCACTAACCTATCCCTCCTCTTTGTCAGGATAAGCCAGAAACTCCTTTTCTCCCCGATTCTGTTGAGGACCTTATCATTAGTTACGTGATCTACCAATCTAATCTTCATCATTCGTCTATAGCACCACATTTAGAAAGCTTCTATCAACTTTTGTTTGAACTCCTTATCGGCCCTGTTTCACTCCCATACAATGCTATACTTCCGACAAATGCTTTCAGAAAGGACTTCCTAACATTTATACTAATATGTCAACAAATTTCGCTTCTTCAGAAACGCTTTTCTTCCCATAGCCATTCTGTATTTTGTCTTCTTTACTTCGGCCATCAGAAGTTATGTTGCTACACAAATAACAAAACTCATATACTGTATTTATTGTCTCATTATCTGATCTAATTCCTTCAGAATCGCCTTATTTTCTGACACTACATTTCATTACCCTCTTACCATATCTTCAAGATACTGTCCATTCCATTTAACTGCTCTTCTATGTCATTTGCTGTCTCTGACAGAATTACTGTGCCACCAGCAAACTGCAAGATTTTTATTACTTCTCCCTGGACTTTAATTCTCTCTCCAAATTTCTCATTGCATTCTTTAACATCTTGCTCAATGTACAGACTGAACGACATTGGGAAAAGATACAACTCCATTTCCCACCATTGAGAGCCTTTCATGCCCTTCGACTCTAATAATCTGGTTTCTGTACAAGTTGAATATTAACAACGGACAACGGCAATCGGCAACGACGAATTGCGCGCGCATCTCCAAAACATCTCGTAAGAGTAATTCGGCTACAGTCTGTAACGAGCCAGTGTGAGAATCGGACGTACAAAAGTGCTACGTTTCCCCTTCAGATTGTCCTCCGCAGATGGGGATGGAACGTTGGGTTTCAGTAACAAATCCATATGTCCACGGCATAATAGAGTGTCACCCACAAATCATACAGACGCGTCCAACACTGTCATCTCGAAATTATAATGAAGAAGAAATTATCAAAGCCGTTGACATTCCTATAAATACTTAAACAACCACTGGAGATCCTGTAAATAATCTTAATGGAGGTGAAGATAACACAAAAGTAAATCAGCAGTGTTTTCATGTACATGTGCAATGTAGCTTTTAAGTTAAGCTTTTGTCCTCTTAAAAATGGCAACAAGTTTTGCTGAAACTAGTTGTGAAAGAAAACAAACTTGTTTTTAGCGTGATGTAGTCTGATCTTCATTAAGAAGTATTTCAATTGAAACAATTCTTCTACTAATTGCATTTGCTTTCTAGGCACTCCTGCTTAGCTATTTTTCATTTCCTGTCAATCTCATCTCTTAGTAGTCTATACTCCATTTTCCTCGTTTCGTTTACTGCATTTTTATATTTTCTCCTTTCATTATTTAAATTTAGTATTACTCTGATATCCGAGGATTCTATGTAGGTCTTTCTACCTACTCGGTCCTCTGCTGCCTTCAGTATTTCGTCTCTCAGTGCTACCCATTTCTCTTCTACTGGTTTATTTCCCCTCCGCTTTTGTCAACTGTTGCCTAGAGCTCCCTCTGAAATTCTTAAGAACTTCAGGTTCCTTCAATTTATCCAAGTCACATCTTCTTATATTCCTACCTTTCTGCAGTTTCTTCAAATTCAGTCTACACTTCATGACCAACGAGATATGGTCAGAGTCTATATCTTTCCCTGGGTATGTCTCACAGTTGAAACATGTCTGTACAAATTCAATAATATTGTTTCGCCTGACTTGTATCGATATTTGTATGTAAAAAGTAATATGAACTTCTTTGAGTAACTACGTCTATGATTTACTCTGTTGTGTAACATCTCTGTCAAAGATTATGTATGTGAGTAGTAGCTGAACGGAAAGCGAGACTCGGTGTATAGCTCTGCTATTGAACGGACGTGCTTTGGTTGGCTGTAGAGGCAGCAAGTTTTGTACGAGCTGATGGAATAAGTTTTGATATGATTTTCACAGACACAATTCTGTCTTTATAAGATTTTGTATCATTCAGATATGTATCAGTCTGAGAAGAGTTTTTGTTGTTCTCCAATCATAAGGTAATATAATGATTATTGCTAATAATAATTGAGAAAGTTAAACTTCTTTACCTGTTTCACTTTTTTTAGTTAGAAAGCTAACACTCTTCCTTTCATTGAAAAAAAAAATTATTGACTATTCAAGTCAAAGCATAGTATTGACTAAGCTGAGTTTGATTACCAGGTTCTTTATTGATGTGACGTTTAATGATAATAGTGATTGTTGTCCAATACTACAAAGGCTAACAAGATATTAGCTTTCTGCAGTCAGTCAGTTAGTGAGATAAATTCTCGCAGCTGCATTATTAGAATGTGATTTTTGTTGTTTTAGATTTCTCTCGCAGTCAAATTTATAGTATAGGCAGTGAGCCTTATGCAGACTACGTATTTTCTTGCTGTGTTCAAAATATCCTTTGCACTTTCAATCTGTTTAGACACACTGTTTCTTAATTAACTGTGCAGGTATTAATATTAGGGCCATAATCAAAAAGAATTACAGTGTTAATGAATAATAAATGTATTCAACTAATCTTTAATCAACTTGATTGAAGAGTTAATTATCGTGGGTGTTAACTACCAGATGATGATAATTATTAGTGCTGCATTCAACATCAAATCAGTTTTGAACGTGAAGCTTTGAAGCAGACTTCCTTTAGCTGACTGACAATTGCCAAATTCCTGTAGTGACCCTTTTTTTCCTATCAATATAACAGCCTTACCTTATTCCACCAAGCAACATACTTGTTTTACAGTTGAAAACCTGGTTCCGAAATCTTTGTCTTACCATTATAAAATCTATGTGGTACCTTCCGGTGTTTCCTGGTCACTTCCATGTATACAACCTTCTTTCGTGATTCTTAAACCAGGTGTTTGTAATGATTAAATTACGTTCCGTGAAAAATTCTACAAGGCGGCTTCCTCTTTCATTTCTTTTGCCCAGTACATATTCACCTACTCTTTTCCATTCACTTCCTTTTGCTACTACCGAATTCCAGTCTCCCACCACCATTAAGTTTTCCTCTCCCTTAATTGGCTGAATAATTTTCTTTAGTTCCTCATACATTTCTTTGATCTCCACATCATCGGCTCTCACATAAACCTGTACTATTGTGGTCGACCTTGGTTTCGTATCTATCTTGACTACGATCATGCAATCACTGCGTTGCTCATAGTAGTTTACCCGCGTTACTATTGCCTTATTCATTATCAGACCAGCTCCTGATTTTGTATTTATAATCCTGTACTCGCATTTATCATATTTATCCATGATATTTATGACAATTATCCAAAGATTATAACATGTCTCTTCTTTCATTTATTTGCTTCGTGCTTTTCCATCACAACGACAATGAACAATCAACACTGAATAATTAACGTCACGTCTGATGACGAAAGAGACTAGAGATTCAGCTGTCACACAAGGCGGCCACACGGCTTCGTGGCGTCTTCTAGGTCTCATAATCAGCACTCTCGGCTACTGGAATTGAACGTGCTCAATTCCTGTCGCCACTACTTTTTAGTAGGTGCTAGTCATTAGCTGCGACTACCGTGTCACACGAAGCGATTAGTAGCTACTATTGAAGTAACAGCGACATGAATCGACTGGTGTGACCGAGCCTATAAGCGAGAGTGAATGTGCTTTTTTCCAGTCATTAGGAACCTTTCGCTCCTCTGAAGACCACTCAGCTGTGTAGAATCGGTATCCTGTCAGGTCTAGTAGACTTGCGTCCGTTGGGCGATTTCTATCCGTAGGTCATTTTCATCGAAATCTGTTATTTTATTCTACTTGCGACGATTGAGATGACGAACCACAATGCGATATTCCTCTGTGAAAGAGCTATGGAAACAGGCTTGCAGTATTTTGGCCTGTTTGTTTTGTCCCTTATTTTAGCGATATACTGGTCACAGACTGTCTGAACATAGCAGGAGGGCCAATTTACTAACTTCATATAGTACTAAAACTTCTTTGGATTCTTTGCCAAATTTACTTTCGAATTCGTTGAACGTATCACCCACGACCCTCCTTACACTAACGTTGGTTTCCTTGGTATTATTGCTGTCTGTAGGCTTTACTTTGTGGGAGTTTTCTAACGCGCTCATCGATCCACGATGGATCTTTTCCACCTGCAACAATTTTGATCTTTTGGTTACTGTACCGCTATCCTGGATCCAGGAAGACTATACACGAGGACTCTGTTCTTGGATGCCACCTATTTGACGGCTTCCAGTGCGAAGAAAAATTTGATTCTAAATATTTCCCGTAATAATTGATCAATTATAAAAACATAAATTGTGTTATATATACCGCTATTTCTTCTGGCACATCATCGCCACGAAAGGCAAGCATGTCGAACATGTCATAAGCTAAATCTGAATATCTGGAGTGATGTTTACATGTTGAATAAAGTGCTTGAAAGCAATATTACGTTTTGTTTCATTCAGTTCAATAATTGTCACCCCGTATGTTTTAGTTCGCACTTTAGCGGTTGGGATGAAAACTGTCTATACAGTGAAACATACTTAGCAAACTGCCGCAAACTTACAAGTAAGATAACAGTGTTAATCGTTGGTTATTTGAGTCCTCCCTAGGGTATGGATGTGCGTGTTGTCCTTAGATTAGTTTAATTTAGTTTCAATAGTTTGTAAGCCTAGGGACTAATATCCCAAAGAGGTTAAGGCCCATAGTTTTACAAACATTTGAAAATTTGTTGACTATTCTACAAAACAGAATTGGGTCATATAATCAGTGACACTGAACGAAATAGTTTAATAGACTGGCAGCAGTTTTGCATCAGTCAACAAAACTTCAAAGAGGAAACCACAGAATGGCAATACGATTGAAATTCTATAAAAAATAAAAATAAAATAAAATAAAAAGTAAAGAAAACTAGCACTGTTAACTTTATTATACAGAAGTTAGTCGTGGGTATAAAGCAACGTACGAGAAACAATTCAAGAAACAGAAACGATAATTCTTTGTTGAAAAAACGTTATAGAAGAGACAAAATATCAATTGAAGATAATCTAAAAGAAATGAAAGCTGAAATATGAAACTTAACCGAATTAGAAAATGAAATTAGCATCTACAGAGAAAGAATCCAGAGAGATTGTTATGTCAGATAAAGAACTTCAAACCATGTGTAGTGACCGGTGTGAGATACTCCACTGCAACAATTATTGACCCTGATAACCCCATCTTTCCAGTAATAGCTAAGAAATGTTTATTGAAAATTTCAGCAACACTGCACATGTCTGCTACCCGTGTGTCACCTTCTCTTAATGCTATGTAATCTTCTTCATCTGGTTCTACCCGTTTCCTCCTTCACTGCCCCCTTCAGTGTCTTTATTTTGTTGTCTGATGTGACTATCCCAGATTGATAATCAATTTGATTTGATGTCCGTATTACCATCTTCAATACATTGCAGTATGTTTTGTAAAGGCCTAAAGCATTTGCACCTTAACTGTTTCTGATTGATAAATATAGTTTCTTTTTTGAATGCAGGTTAGTTTTATTCCTTGAGTAAGCCATTGTTTCTTTATACACTTTGATCTAATCTAGGCTGATTTTGGGGGAGAGCAGTTTTCGAATAAGTGACGGACATGATTTATGAATGTGTTGTATTTATCATTCATGCTATGAGCACTTTAAACATCACTACAGTTCCTGTGTTTGAGTAGTTTAATAATACGAACAATTTTTTCCGTCCTGGCTATGCTCTTATTTGATAGATTTTATATGTTGTTGTTGTTGTGGTCTTCAGTCCGGAGACTGGTTTGATGCAGCTCTCCACAATACCCTATCCTGAGCAAGCCTCTTCATCTCCACATAAGAACGGCAACCTACATCTGTCTTAATCTGCTTACTGTACCCATCTCTTGGTCTTCCTCTGCGATTTTTAGCCCACACACTTCCCTCTAATGCTAAATTCACAATTCCTTGATGTCTAAGAATGTGTCCTACCAATCTATCCCTGCTTTCAGTCAAGGTATGCCAGAAATTTCTTTTCTCCCCAATTCTGTTCAGTACCTCCTCATTAGTTACGCGATCCACCCACCTAATCTTCAGCATTCTTCTGCAGCACCATATTTCAAAAGCCTCTATCCTCTTCCTGTCCGCCCTGTTTATCGTCCATGTCTCACTCCCATACAAGTCAACACTCCATACAAATGCCTTCAGGAAGGACTTCGTTAGGCTTAAATCAATATTCGACGTTAACATATTTCTCTTTTTCAAAAACGCTTTTCTACCCATTGCCATTCTGCATTTTATATCCTCTGTACTGCGACCATCATTTGTTATTTTACTGTCCAAGTAACAAAACTCATCTACCTCCTTTATTGCTTCGTTTCCCAATCTAATTCCTTCAGCATCACCTTATTTTCTTACAGTGCACTCCATTACCCTAGTTTTGCTCTTGTTAATGTTATATGCACCTTTCAGCACACTGTCCATTCCATTCAATTGCTCTTCCAGGTCCTTTGCTGTATCTGGCTGAATTACTATGTCGTCGGCAAAACGCAATGTTTTTAATTCTTCCCCCTGAACTTTAATTCCTTCACCAAATTTCTCCTTGATTTCCTTTATAGGTTGCTCAATGTACAAATTGAACAACATTGGAGAAAGGCTACAACCCTGTCTTACTCCCTTTCCAAACACTGCATCTCTTTCATGCCCTTCAACTCTGACAACCGCTGTCTGGTTTTTGTACAAGTTGTAAATAACCTTACGCTCCCTATATTTTACTCCTGCTTGCTTCAGAACTTGAAAGAGTTTATTCCAATCAACATCGTCAAACGCCTTTTCCAAATCTACAAAAGCTAGAAATGTAGGTTTGCCTTTTCTTAATCTATCTCCTAGGATAAGTCGTAAAGTGAGCATTGCCTCCCGAGTTCCTACATTTCTCCTGAACCCAAACTGATCTTCCCCGAGGTCGGCTTCTACCAGTTTTTCTATCCTTCTGTGTATAATTCGTGTTAATATTTTGCAACCATGACTTATTAAACTGGTGGTTCTGTAGTTTTCACACCTGTCTGCACCTGCTTTCTTTGGAATGGGGATTATAACATTTTTCTTAAAGTTTGAGGGCGCCTGTCTCATACATCTTACACTCAGGTGAAACAGGTTTGTCATGGCTGGTTCTCCCAGAGACTTCAGTAGCTCTGAGGGAATATCATCTACTCCAGGGGCCTTGTTTCGACTTATGTCTTTCAGGGCTCTGTCAAATTCTTCTCTCAGTACAGTATCTCCTATTTCATCTTCATCTACATCCTCTTCCCTTCCTACAATATTATCTCGAAGTTCATTTCCTTTGTAGAGCCCCTCTATATACTCTTTCCACCTTTCAGCTTTCCCTTCTTTGCTGAGAATTGGTTTTCCATCACAGTCTTTGATATTCATAGAGCTGTTTTTCTTATCTCCAAATGTTTCTTTTATTTTCCTGTAGGCTGTATCTATTTTTCTCCTATTTATACATTCTTCTACATCCTTGCATTTGCCTTCTAGCCACTCCTGCTTAGCCATTTTGCACTTCCTGTCAATCTCATTTCTTAGTCGTCTGTACTCCATTTTGCCTGTTTCATTTACTGCATTTTTATATTTTCTCCTTTCATCGATTAAATTTAGTATCTCCTGTGATATCCAAGGATTTTTTGTAGGTCTTTCCTTCCTACCTATTTTGTCCTCTGCTACCTTCACTATTTCATCTCTTAATTTTACCGATTCGTCCTCTACTGTTTTATTTTCCCCTGTTTATGTCAATTATTGCCTAAAGCTCCCTCTGAAATTCTTAACACTTCAGGTTCCTTCAATTTATCCAGGTCCCATCTCCTTATTTTCCTACCTTTTTGTAGTTTCTTCAGTTTCAGCCTACAGTTCATAACCAACAAGTTATGGTCAGAGTCTGTATCTTCCCTGGGTATGTTTTACACTGTAAAACCTCGTTCCGAAATCTATGTCTTACCATTATAAAATCTATCTGGTATCTCCCGCTGTCTCCTGGTCTCATCCCATATACAACCTTATTTTGTGATTCTTGAACCTGTGTTTGTTATAACTAAATTATGTTCCGTGCAACATTCTACCAGACGGCTTCCTCTTTCATTCCTTTTGCCCAGACCATAATCACCTACTATCTTCCCTTCCCTTCCTTGTCCTACTACCGAATTCCAGTCTCCCATAACAATTAAGTTTTCCTCTCCCTTAATTGTCTGAATAATTTCCTTTAGCTCCTCATATATTTCTTCGATTTCCTCATCATCGGCAGAGCTAGTTGGCATATAAACCTGTACTACTGTTGTCGGTGTTGGCTTCGTATCTATCTTGACAATGATAATGCGATCACTGTGCTGCTCATAGTAGTTTACCAGCATTCCTATTTTCTTATTCATTATCAATCCTACTCCTGTGATACCCCCAATTGATTTTGTATTTATAATCCTGTACTCACCTGACCAGAAATCCTGTTCATCCTGCCACCGAACTTCACTAATCCCCACTATATCTAACTTTAACCTATCCATTTCCCTTTTTAAATTTTCTAATTTTCCTACTTTATTAAAGGATCTAATATTCCACGCTCCGACCCGTAGAATGCCAGTATTGTCTTTCCTGATGATCACACTCTCCTGAGTAGTCCCCGCCCGGAGATCCGAATGGGGGACTATTTTACCTCCGGAATATTTTACCCGAGAGGATGCCATCATCATATGTTCATACAGTAGAGCTGCATGTCCTCGGGAAAGGTAACGGCTGTAGTTTCCCCTTGCTTTCAGCCATTCGCTGTAGCTGTGTGGCAAAGCCACATTAGCTGATGTTATAAGGCCAGCTCAGTCAATCATCCAGACTGTTGCCCCTGTAACTACTGAAAAGGCTGCTGCCCCTCTTCAGGAACCACACGTTTGTCTGGCCTCTCCACAGATACCCCTCCGCTGTGGTTGCACCTACGGTACGGCTATCTGTATCGTTGAGGCACGGAAGAGATTTTATATAATGATCAGTATTATATCTGGCAAAAGGAACTGCATGCCATAGTCTGAAAGGCCGCTTATCATTGGTTTTATAAGTTTCATCATTTGACATTTCTATAGAATTATCAATGGCTGTCTTTGAGCCCTTAGCTATCCTAGTGGAAAACTTAACGGTATGAATTAAGTTAAATGAGAATGCTACTGACTGCAGTAATTTCACACTCGAAGAGTTTTCAAGATTACATTACAATTAACAGCAAACACAAATTCTTTTTTTTTCTTTTTTATCAAATAAGCTAGTAGAGCATCAAAGTGATTTATGAACAAATTAAAGTTACCATTTGGTACTCTGTACGTACTTACTATCATAAATGATTTATTATGAAATTCTTATTCCGTTACACATGCTTCCATATGCTGCTCTAGATAAAATTTATGAATGTTTATCTTATTGAATTTATATTGGATTCCATTAAATGTGGCAACTCCTTCAACCTCCATTTCCTATCTACAAAAGTGAGAAGCTAATACAAATCTTGCAATACTTAACAAATCTAATGTTCAGAGAGTGGCACATTATCTCGACTGGGTTGAATTACTTTATCAATGCAGACTACATCTACATCTATATGGATACTCTTCAAATTACAATGAAGTGCATGATAGAGGGTTCGTAGAAACACTTTCATGATATTTGTCTATAGTTCTATTCTCTAATAGGTTGCAGGGAAAAGGAACACCTAAATCTTTCCGTTTTCGATCTGATTTCTCTTATTTTATTATGATGGTCATGTCTCCCTATATAGGTGGGTGTTCACAATATATGCTCACATTCTGAGTAGAAAGTTGGTGAAACAAATTTCGCAAATAGATCCTGCCTCAACAAGTAACGCCTTTCTTATAACGATTTTCACCCCAACTCGCGCATAATTTTCGTGACACACTCTCCCCCTATATTGCATAATAAAAAACGAGCTGCTCTTCTCTGAATTTTCTCTAAATGGTCCTTCAGTCCAAAATGTTCTGGATCGCCGGCCGCGGTGGCCGAGGTGACTGAGGCGCTCCAATCTCGGTCAGCACGGCCACTACGGTCGGGGGTTCGAATCCCCCCTCGGGCATGGATATTTGTGCCGTCCTAGTTCGTAGGTAGTTCATAAGTTGTTTGTAAGTTTAGGGACTGATGACCCCGTAGTTGAGTCCCATAAGCTTAACAAACATTTCAACATTTTTGTTGTGGATCCCAAAATGCGCAGCAATACTCCAAAATTGGACTCACAAGTATAGCGTAGTCAGGTTTTTTTTTTTTTTTTTTTTTTTTTTTTTTTTTTTTTTTTTTTTTTTTTTTTTTTTTAGTAGAACTGTTGCATCTTTTTCTTTTTTAGTAGAACTGTTGCATCTTCCAAGTGTTCTGCCAATGAAACGGAGTGTTCGGTTCGCCTTCCCTACAATATTTTCTGTGTGATCTTTCCAATTTAAGTTGTTCGTAATTGTTAATCCAAGATATTTAGTTGAATTTACGGTCTCTAGGTTTGACTGATTTATCGTGTAACTGAAGTTTAACGGATTTCTTTTAGTGGTCATATGGATGACCTCACACTTATAATTATTATGGGCCAATTGCGAATTTTTGCACCATGCACATATCTAATTCATTTTGCAGTTGCTTTTGATCTACTGGTGACTTTACTAACCGATAAATGACAGCATCATCCGCGAACACTCTTAGGAGCTACCCAGAATGTCTCCCAAATCTTTTATAAGAATAAGGAACAGTAGGGCCCCTATAACACTTACCTGGGGAACGCTAGATATCACATCTGATCTACTCAATGACTTACCGTCAATTACAACTTACTGTGTCCTTTCTGATAGGATATCACGAATCCAATCTCACAACTTTGGCGATATTCCATAAGCACACAGTAGTGCATTGATTTTACTTATTAGCCGTCTAATATTCTGATGCAATGATGATAGTTGGCATTTTACATTGTCTGATATAAAACTGGGTGGAAGTAAAATTTCTGATAATTGGTGAGAATTATTGAACAACAGCTGTGTTCGCTGATCCAATTTGTCAGAATTATGCTGTTTAATTATTTTATTAAACTGAAGGTTGGTTTCAATACTGAAATCTCTTAGAAGTTGGTTTTTTTTTCATGCATATCCTAAACAAAAGGAACTGCTTTAATACATGTAACCACTGGTATTTTACCACTGTACTGTTGTCAGTGCCTTCTCTCCTTAAGTTTCCTGCTATTAGTCCAGTCAGTTTACCCTTCCCTTTCCTGTTGAGGAAAGCCATGCCTATTATAATCCCACCTACTGAGTGAATCAACAGGAAGAACACCAATGAGTGTCCCCGCACATAACGAAGCAGCCGTTCCAACTCCAAATCAAAAGAGTACAAATGTGGTCGGTCGTGCCGCCCCAGAATAAACTCAACACTGGTATGCATCGATGCTGATGTAATTTTTGCCAGCTCACACTATACGTCTTTAAGGAGCGTCACTGTTGCGCCTCTTTGTTCTGTATAATTCTGTTGAAATACTGGTCATTTTATTTGGAATAAGTGTTTATAGTTGATGCAGTTACGATGTTTATGAAACTTATCAGTAAGTTCGATACCTATATATTTATTTTCTTTTGAGATGCTGTTTATGGTGCCAGCACTGCAAGGGGAATTCAGCATTGTTTGCTGACGTCCCCTCCCCCTCCCGCCATCGTTGGCGATCAGTGCAATTCGCCGCTCTAGCTCCGATAATGTCTTAAGCAGGCGAAGATGAAACGTCCTTATCGTCAGCCCGGAAATTTGAACTGAAAAGTGATGATTACGCCGGCCGTGAAAGTTTACGTTGTATATGTTACTGTATGTTTGAAAAATGTGACATTTATGTAACTTGGTATTTGAAGGAAAAAAAATAAATAAATAAAAATAAATTAAAAAAAAATAAAAAAATAAAAAAAAAGAAGAGAGAGAGATTAAGTCAGTCGGGTATCAATGAAATAATAAAGTGGAATCTTTTCTTTTGCTCTTTTCATTATCTCTGTTACGCCGTTCCCCATTCCATAATTCTCCAGCTGACAGATGCTGTATACATTTTCGACAGTGTTTCTACATGAATTAGTTGTGTGGGATATGTCATCGAACCAGTGCAATTCTTCTCTTTGTCTTCATTTTATATTTCAATTTTTTTTAAATATTGTTACGATTTCTTTACCGTCATTGACGTATATCTATATTTTATTATTATAATAAATTCAGCAGCTAGCCTCTTTTGGTACTATGTTTAATTCAGCCAAGACGCGTTTCATGTTTTCACCCATCTTCAGTTGGCGTAATTACAATTTCGTTTAATGTGTGTCTGCATCAGTTTGGAAGCTACATATGTCCTGTGTAACGACTTTTCATCGAACTTTCTCCAATTTCGCATATTTAATTTTATGAAATGGTGTGTTTGAGAGTACTTACAGTCTATTCTGCACGTTGGTCTTGAGTTTTCTATTTGGTGTTGTCTTACTAACAACCTTTACACATAGTCACTGCACTATCCGCCATGTTGTTGACGGCAATGACTATGTGCAAATCAGTAGTTAAAAGATTCTTTGTCCGACAGCACCAAATAGAAAATACAAGACTAACATGCAGAGGAGACTGTAAGTACTTTGAAGCACATCAATTCATAAAATTAACCTTGCGACACTGAAAGATCAGTGAAAATTCGTTATTTTGCACAAGGCATATACAGCTTCCAAACTAATGTTGACACACATTAAGCCAAATTGTAATTAGGTCAACTACAGATGGTTGAAAACCTGGAGCGCATCTTGGCTGAATAAAACATGGTATAAAAGTAGCTTGTTGCTTAAATCATTAAAATAATAAAATGTCATCCACACCCACGGAGCTCAACAATCCTACAAAAATGGATACAGTATCGTCGTATCTTAATAACTTTCTAATGCTTGTAACAGAAAAAAATAAATTACATGACTTTCGTTTAGTATAAGCGAAAGAAATTACAACTAATATTAAACTTGCATGACACTTCAGGGACCTAAATATTTTTGGACAAGTAACATGTCACATACATTGAGTCACGATTTTTTCGTATTAAGGGTAAACGCTACAGAAGATGTTTTGCAGTGATTTTGGGATATCTTTAGTTTAGATAAGATTAGATTAGTACTTTTTCCATACATCATGAATACGACACTTCTTAATGATGTGGAATGTGTCAGGCTAATGAAAGGTGTGTCTACAATTTATTACTTTGTACTAAATATTACATGACACATTTTTTTTATTTTTTATATAATTTTTTTTTTCAGAGTTACTAATTTATATCTAAAAATTCATCTATAGTGTAGAAGGAGTTGCCATTAAGAAATTCTTTTAATTTATTTTTAAACGCTACTTGTCTATCTGGCAGGCTTTTGATGCTGTTTGGTAGGTGACGAAAGACTTTTGTGGCAGCATAATTCACCCCTTTCTGTGCCAAAGTTAGATTTAACCTTGGATACTGAAGATCATTTTTTTCTCCTTGTGTTGTAGTTATGTACACTGTTATTGCTTTTCAGTTCGGTGGTATTGGTAATAAATTTCATAAGTGCATATATATTGTCAAGCTACTGTGAAGATCCTTAGCTCTTCAAATAAGTGTCTGCAGGTTGATCTTGGATGGGCTTCATCAATTATTCTGATTAATCGCTTTTGTGCAATGAATACGTTTTTACTAAATGACGAATTACCCCCAGAAAATGATCCCATACGAAAGCAGATAATGAAAATAAGAATAGTAAGCTAATCTACTGGAATGTATATCACCAAAATTTGCAATTACCCTAGTAGCATAAGCGTTTCAGCAGACCTTCAGGGTGTTTTTTTTTGTTTTTTTTTTTTTTCTTTTTTTTTTCAGTTCAACCCCTCATCAATGCATAAACCTAAAAACTTTGAATATTCTACCTTCGGTACAGATAACTGATCAAGTCTATATTTATTAATGGTGTCATTCCATTTACTGTATTGAACTGTATGTACTGTGTTTTATGAAAATTTAATGATAGTCCATTTGCTGAGAACCACTTAATGATTTTCTGAAAGACGTCGTTTACAATTTCTGCAGTTAGTTCTTGTCTGTCAGGTGTGTTAACTTTACTTGTATCATCAGCAAAAAGAAACAGCTTTGCATCTTCATGAATATAGAATGACAAGTCATTAATATATATTAAGAGCTGCAAATGGCCCAAGACCGAACCTTGTGGCACGCAATTTTTTATTGTTCCCCAGTTTGAGTAATCAGCTGTTTTTTGTATATTATGTGAACTACTTTTGTCAACTTTCTGCACTCTTCCTGTTAGGTATGATTTAAACCATTTGTGCGCTGTCCCATTCATACCACAAGAATAATATGTTTCTTTTAGGAAAATAAAATTCTTATTTAGGCGAATCAAGGCGATAATCTCATTTTCAATCGAAACTTCCTTATTTTACGATGAACGCGATATTCTATGAAAATTTTTAACAAGCTTGAAAATTTCATTCCATGATCATTTGTTGGCTAGAAAAGAAACGGGACAGAGAATAAATATTACTCAACAGGACGTCATTACTTAACCTTTGCAGCGGGAGAATGACCGAGAGGTTCTAATTGCCATATTAGGCAGGCCGTTCCCGCCGAACGGTCGAGTCCTCCCTCGGGCATGGATGTATGTGGTATGTGGTGCGCTTGTGTAAATTACTATATGTAGTTTGTAAGTATAGGGAGTGGTGACCACAGTAGTTTGGTCCCATAGATTTACAAACATTTGAACATTTAAACTTGTTACCTCTAATATTCTAGAAAATCATTTTAAGGCGTAACGCCAGAGAGTGAAATTGTCTAATGGGAGGAGCGGATCTTTTCTAATTAGTTTGCAGTGTTGACTTTGACTCCGACTTCTTGCAAAAAGAAGGATTTCGAATTTTGTTTTTGGTGTGGCTAGGAATTCCATGTCAGCTTCTCTCCTAAAGTTACATTATTAATATTTCTCGAAATCCGTAATGACGGCTACCGGTAGCATGACTGACGGAACAAAGCTCTGTAATATTTCGGCGACTTAGTTAAATACGAGTATATATACTGTCCTCAGTCAGTAGCGAAGAGCTAAACACTTTTCGTGTGAAGATTTATTTGTTTCGAAAAGCAATAATGTGTAAATTGTTTCAATGTTCATATTGAATGGGGGAAAAAGGTATTGTATAAAAATTGCTTAATAATAAGGACATTTGTTGTGTAAATGAATCATTTGCACAGTGAAACCGCTGCTAACAATATAAATCACGTTAGATAAGCTAAAGAAAGGTATACATCGTATTCATGGATTGACTTTCTACGAGGTAATACTAAATTTTGTACAAGTGATGTATTTTTATAGATGCATGATATCAGATGAACGGCGTTTCGCGCAAACTGTTTATTGATAAAATAATAAAAATACATTTATGGGTTGGGGGTGTGATATAAAATGTGATATATAGGCCTCTCCAATGCATGCTACAAGTTTAAACTGGAGAGACTTTTTTATTTATAAGTTTTATGCCTCTGACTGTTAAAATGTTTTATACGGTGTACACGAGTCGTCAGGACTCGAATCTGCGGTGATGAACTTCAATCATTTGAACGAAATCCATATATATTTAAAAAAATATATTTTATATCATCTCACCAAGTTGGAAAGTTTAGAATAGGTGATTGGTAGTAATCGTACATTTTTTTATTATTATTTTTGTAAAATAATTGCTTTAATTTGCAGTTGTAGATTGTCAGATTGTCATTGTGAATGCATACATTTCTATATATGTCTTATACCAGTATGCTATGCATGTGCGTAATTTAAACGCCATAACCGCTATGTAATGCGCTTTTACAATTGAGTTTAAATGCATCGAAACTGTGACAGGTGTAGTATATAGCATTTATGGGTGTTACAGAATGCATGGCGTACCGTATTATTATTATTATTATTTTTTTTTTAACTCTTAGAACGACAGATTGCTGCAAATCACTTACTTGGAGAAATCATATACTGTCATGGACGCAATAAACCCTCTTTGTGAAAGGTAATCTGATGAGCTGAAAATTGGTTATTTTTACGATAATATTGTGGTGGCATACAATTTATTACGGAGTCGACATTCGATAAAATAATAAATAGAGATATTAGACTTTTGAATTGCAGTTCTGTTTACATAATCAGAGCCCTCCCGCCCCGGCCCCGTCCCCCTCCCCCCTTGAAAAATTACCCAAGTAATACTGTACGAATATTCTACTGTATTTTTTCATGAATAATTTATGTACGTTAAGTCGCTGTATCAGCGAAATTCAACTGGTTTTATTTTTATTTTTTAATGCGATTAATTCAGTGTCATTAATGACTCTTGATAATGTAACAAATTATTGTTAGTTATGTATAAAAGAAAAATATGAAAACTTTTTTTCTATTGGCTTTTTCGCCTTTATGAGAGCTACTATCGAACCAGCTCTCTGGCGATAGCAGTATTCAGAGCAGTGAGTGTCGCGACTGTGTTTGTTGAACTGTGGTATCAGCTGATATATACGGTCGCGTGTGCAACGTATCTAGCAGTCTCTCTCTCTCTCTCTCTCTCTCTCTCTCTCTCTCTCTTTCTCTCTCTCCTTCTCGCTCGCTCGCTCATTCGCGATATTTCCCCCCTTTACCACCAATCGCTGGCCCCCACGGCTAGCGAAATAGGCAGGGTCGCCAGAAATAGTCGCCAAATGAGGGGCGGTATCGCGTGCGTGGCCACGCCCCCCCGGCTGGACGCTGGCCAACCCCGCGGCGAGCCGCGCCCCGCTCTGCCCGCCGGTGGGAGAGGCCGCGGTTCGGACCCCGCCGCCGCCACCTCGTCGCCCGCGCCCGGCCTTCCCCACCCCTCCGGTGTGTGTGCGCGACGTCGCCAGTCTCTACGTGTGTGTGTGTTAGTGTACGTGTGTGTGTGTGTGTGTGTGTGTGTGCGGCGGCCGCGCGTGTGGGGGTCGTAATTTATGTGTGCCGTATCGAGGTGTGCATCACAATAGGGAGAGCGTGATCTCGGCGGACGTTAACAGATCGCGGCCATTTGCTTGTGCAATGCATCAATACGCGAGCGTGACCGACCGGCTACACTTCCAGAACAAAAGCGCCCGGCCTGGGAAAAGCGGCCGGCCGCGGCCGGTGTTCTTTTTGGTTCCGGGTCAGGAGATGTGCAGCGGCCCGCCGCCGCCGCCGTGGCCGCCGGGTGGGAGGCTCGGACACGTGTTAGTGGGGGGAGGGGAGGAGGGAGGGGACGGAGAAAGGCACGCAATGAGTCGCCATTAGGGGGTGGGACGCTCTCCACATGAACGCCATTACACGCCGGGACAGGCCAGGAATGCGCGGGTCCCCCGTACAATCGCTTACACGCCGCGCAGATGATAGCCGTCCGCCTCCGAGAATTCTACTCGCCAGCGATTGGGTCACAGATCTCGTCGGCACTTCTGTAGTTGGAGCGCAGCGCAGTGGCTCTGAAGGTCTCATACGCACAGCATGGCTTCGGTTGGTGCCACCTGCTCAGCTATTGATTTCACGATTCGGAAGAAATTTTGTGCAGACTGACCTGTATATTAAAGATGTACCTTCATATTGTAATGGAGTATGGGCCTGCATTTTGTATCTTCTCTATCCGTCCATCATAAGTAATTTTACTGTACAAATAAATTTTTCCCTCGTTTTTCAGTTTATTTCCCTTAGCATAGTTTGATTTCAACCGACTACATTGTACTTCTCTTGCTCTTGTTTATGTTCATCTTATACATTTCTTTCAAGACATTGTCCAAGGTGTCCATTTGTTTTTTTAGGTTCTTTGCTGTCTCAGACAGAATGACAGTGCCTTCCACAGATTACAAAGGTTTTGTTTTTTCTCCTTCCATTCTGTTTTGAAATTTTTCATTTCTTCCTTTCACAGCTTCTTTGATTTATAGATTTAAAATAGATGGGGAAAGGTACAACCCTTTCGCAACCACTTTCGCAACCCCTTCGAAACCACTTTCATAGTGGTTCTTCAAACCGACTACATGTCAAATTATTCCATGACAGTGCTCCGATACTGCATATATTTTAAGGTGTAAGTTGCCTAATGACTGATTCATTTTAATTTTCAAATAAGTAACCTTAGAAAAATAATTGTTTCGTGTGTTCGCATCTTAATTTTCAAGTCGTATTGTACGTTTTCCTTGTTTATTGTAGGACTTTAGAATGAGATAAGGTTGGTGCCGACACATGTCGACCTGTCAAATTTAAATAACTGACAACTGGTGCAGAATTGGGTATAGTACAGATGTGTGATGGCGTCAAAACAGAGCATCACTTATATTATTCATTAGTTTCATATTCTTGCTTCAACGGCTGTCGGTGGATTAATAAATACTTCGTATTACAATTCTTCATTTGTCTATCCATCACGTCCTTAGTTGCTTATACACTTATGATGTGGAATGTTTGCCCGTCTATGCAACTACAAATAAGATTCGACTTTTTGTTGCCAGACGCGTTTCAATGATAGTAAAATATCTTCTGTAGAGGAAATTTGTAGTCTTAGTTTTCTCTGTACATCATGTAACACCGATTTGCTACCAGCAGTACTCTAGAATCTTCTTTATGAATCACCATTTGCCCCCCCCCCCCTCCCAGGGGCTCACGGTTCTTTCATGAGTACATGCGTGGCGAGCACTGGGCCCGAACTAGTGCAGTCTTCCTGCCTTCTTTACTTCCCGGACTGCATTTCCTTTCCCCCCTCCCCTACTTTCCTATCCTCACTCCTTCCTCTCCCCACCGGGGGACTGATAACATCTGTAGTTTAGTCAGCCTATCCCAACCAAACAACCCAGCCCAAGCAATCACTATTTGTCCCCGTAAATCCACTGCACTGTCCACTGTGTGAAAAACCTAATTATGGAGACTGAAGTGGAAATTAGGGGGACAAATAATGATTCAGAAAGAAGAATGTACAGTATTGCTGGAAACAAATAGGAACCACTGAAGATATTTTACCATGATTGAAACGCGTCTGGTAACAAAAAGTCGCATCTTATTTGTAGTTGCAATAAGATATAGAGCTGCAGCGTACTGACTTAAAATCGGGAATCTAGACAAAGTGCATGGAATAACGGGCACACATGTCGTAACAAACCGCCAACTGAGAACATGGCGAACAGTCACATGGGAACAGGAATGAGAGGCTTGCAGAAAGGGACGTAGACTGCACACACTGCTACCGTACATTAGAGAAAGAAAAAGGATGCAGCATATGACCTTAGCCGTGGTATGGTTCATTTGCTTACAGGACATGGTCCATATCACACTCTCCTGTTTCGAACGAGAGTGGGCGACACCAACACTTGCACCTGCGGAAACACCAAAGGCTCCCCTGAACACATCGTCTTCCACTGCGAACGATACTCGCATCTCAGGCCGGCCGCGGTGGCCGAGGTGACTGAGGCGCTTCAGTCACGGTCTGCACGGCCACTTCGGTCGGGGGTTTGAATCCCCACTCGGGCATGGATATCTGTGCCGTCCTTAGTCATAGCTAGTTCATAAGTAGTTTGTAAGCTTAGGGACTGATGTCCCCGTAGTTAAGTCCCATAAGTTCTACAAACATTTGAACATATGAACACATCTCAGAGCCACACAGCAGCTTAACCGTACAAGAGACGATACGATATATGACATAATAAGAGACGAAGAAAAATGGACACAATTCAACACACTAGCAGACAAGATATCCAATGCAACCTATGGAGAATACAAGAGGACAAGGCCCTACAGTAGGCGTGCGCGTACACCCCGCAATGTGGGAAGGTGTAGTTAGGAACAAACAGACAAGGAAGAAGACGATGAAACTTTCAAAACTGAAGGAAGTGACACCGATGACACTCAACATCGACAGGGGAGCAATCTCTTACTGTCATCATCACAAACCAGACGTACTTTATATGGAAACAGCTGAGACACAAGTTAGAATAAACAGTGTAAAGAAAGGAGATTAATACCACCAAAATCATGGAAACAGTGTTGGGCAATCGGTGGCTTGAAGGAAACATTCCAAGGTACTCAGCTCCTGGCACAGTACAATGCAGCTAGCCACCACGAAAGAAAATCCCTTTCATTCTACATATATTTCCCTTCTTTTCTATTCCATTGTTTTATTCCATAATTACATTTCGACATGTGCATGACAACCACGTAACTAATCATGTTTTTATGTTCTCAACTACAACTAATTTATTGTAAATTGCAGGAAGTGTAATTTGTTATAGAACAATTGTAGCAACAAATGTAAGCAATTGTGTATATCTATTTTCTCTTTGTTTTTATTTTATTCTTCTTATCAAATGCTTAAAATACGTAACATCAATGAACTAATGTATAATATAACATTTAAAACTACAAATGTACGTCCTGCTTTATATTAAAAGGTAGCAGGATTATAAATGAGAAATAAATGAATAAAAATATAAAGCAGCATAGAAGGACAAACATTTCACATCATTACCTTGTATTAAAACTCAAGAGGACAGAGTTTCGCCACGGCGGATTAGCCGCGCGCACTGGGGCGCCTTGTTGCGGTGCGCGTGGCCGTCCGCCGTCGGGAGTTCAATCCCCCCCTCCGGCGTGGGTGTTTGTGTTGTCCTTAATTTAGTTTAACTTAGGTTAAGTAGATTGTAGGCTAGGGACTAATAACCAATCTGTTGAGTCCCATAGATTTACAAACATTTGAACATTTTATTTGGACAGAGTTTAGGTGTAAGAAGAGATAAAAGTCGCTAGGAGCGAGGTGCAGGTTGTACGGAGTAGTTTAGTCATATTCGCCGTGTGGATTTGGCCATTATCTTGAAGAAAAAAACACGTTTTGGTAGTAATCCTCGGCGCTTGTTCTGTATTGGACGGCGCATTCTTAATGGTCCCTCAGTAACCATGTGAATTGATTGTTCAGCCCCGTGGTAAGAAATCAAACAGCAAAATGCCTTTTCTGTCCCAAAACACGGTGCACATGACTTTTCGAGGCGCCAAGATTTGCTTAGGCTTAACCTTAGTTTGGGATGAAATGTGTCTCCATTCCATTGATTGCCTTTTAGTTTCAGGGGTGTAGTACGATTCCCAAGTTTCATCCCCCGTGACTATCCGAGAAATAAAACCATCGCCTTCTTCACTGTAGCCTGTAAAAGATTCAATTGCACTGCCCATCCGATTTTTTCGTGTTGATATTCAGAATTTTGGGAACCCAAAGTGGGCATAGGTTTCAAAATTTCAGTTTTTCAGTAACAATTTCATGAATTAGTGATGGGAGAATTCCGGAACTTCCACAGCAAGGGCACTAAGTGCAAGCATACGGTTACGCTTAATCTTCGCTTCATTTGTGTGAACTATTTCATCAGTAAAGTCTACAGACGGGCGTCCACTTCGTTCTTCGTCGTGCACTTGATCACGTCCTTCATTGAACAGTCGGACCCATCTTCTAACCAATGAGTGACTCATAGCATATTGTCCGTAAACCTCGCAGATTTAGCGATGAATTTCCTTCGGTTTAACTTTCTTTGCATTTAGAAAACTAATCACAGATCAGATTTCACATGCGGTCGCATTTTCAATTACGGCTGACATTATAAAGATGCACTACAAAGCACACGTTGCCAGCAGCTGTCTGAAAATGGCGTACATGTCTTCTCCATGAGAAAGCTCGGAACTGCAACTGTAGTGCTGCCGCGGATAGTAATAGAAACGAAAATAATTTTGTTGGTGATCATCGTATTTAAGGACACGCATTCCTTTATTTATTTTCCATTTTATTATTTATTTATATATGAATATATTTTTTTTTAATTTGTAATTTATATATAAAATTTTTACTTTCTTTTTATGGGCAGCTGGCAATGTCAGACTTTTAATGCTATTTGGCAAGAGGCCAAAAATTTCAGTGACAATATAATTCACCACATTTTGGGCCAAATGTTGTAGTTATGCACGCTGCTATTACGTTTGAACTCGGTTGGGTTGTTAATAACAAATTTATTAAATGAACAGGTGTATTGTGAGGCTACTTTGAAAATCTCTAGTTCTTGAACTAAATGTTTGCAGGATGATCTTGGGTGGACTCCAGCTATTATTCTGATTACACTCTTTTGAGCCATGTATACTTTTTTTTTCTCATTGATGAGTTACCCCAACTACCCCAAAATATGACGCCAAATGAGAGAAAATGAAAATAGGCATAATATGCTAATTTACTCAGAAATCTTTCAACAAAAACAGCGATATTTCTAATAACGAACGCTTGGCAATTCATCAGTGTGTTTCTTCCATTTAAATTTCCTATGAGTTCATTTACCTAAAATTTTGAATATTTTACCGTAGCTAAAAACTTCTGTCCAAGGTCTGAGTTTATTAATGATTTCATGCCATTTACTGTAAGGAACTGTATATACTGCTTTAACAAAATTTAACTAGAGTTGATTTACAGGGAAATACTAATGATTTTCTGAAAGACATTATTTACAATTACATCAGTTAATTCTTGTTGTCATTGGTGATTACAATACTTGTATCGTCAGGAAAAACACTAGCTTTGCATATTCGTGAATTTATAACACATATAATATACAGGGAAATACAATGATTTTCTGAAAGACATTATTTACTATTACTTCAGTTAATTCTTGTTGTCGTGGGTGATTACAATACTTGTATCGTCAGGAAAAACACTAGCTTTGCATATTCGTAAATATAGAACACATATAATATACATTAAGAATAGTAAAGGACCGAAGACTGAGCCCTGCGGATCAATTCTTGATAGCTCGCCAGTTTCAAGAAATAGCCGACTTTTGCGCATTGTGGAACCTCTTATTTCAACTTTCTGCGCTCTTCCAGTTAAGTAATAATTAAACCGTAGATCACATTCAAGGAACAGTGGGAAGCAGGGGGTGGGGGAGTTGAAATTGCAGAGCGAGACGAGGAGTCGAGTACAACAAACAGGCTAAAGTAGATGTTGGTTTCCAGAGGTAAAGAGGCTTGTACAGGATTGAGCAGAATGAAGAGCTGCATCAAAGCAGCCTTCGGATGAAGATTACAAAAAAAGTTGTGTACACTTGTTACCATTATAATGACAAGTTTTTATATAAGTTTTGCCTGTACTTTATTTTCAGTTAATATTTCACAGTAGAAAAGAAATAACAGATGACAGTTCTTTTTCATTGTAGCTAGTAAGCATTGCTAATACAGCTGTTAACAGTCTTGACTATGCTGAAACATATTTATTTAATTAATTAGTTTTCATTGCGTTTACGAATTTAAGGTTCTAGTTTTCAGTTGTTAAGTTTTCGTATTCAACTGCATCAAGATCAGGGCCTTGGGAAAGCATCGAGCCAGTCACACCTGATGCGACGAAAGAAGATTGTCACATCTTCATCTTGCGTCACATTTTATAAAATTTTAGTTATAAAAATAATACGATTTTTCAGACAAAATACCGACTATGATGAGGAACTTGCCCTATTTTGCAATGTTTCGCATAGCAATCTACAACATAAATTTTCTAAAAAAAATGTTCAAATGTTTGTAAGGCTTATGGGACTTAAGTCCCTAAACTTACAAACTACTTATGAACTAGCTAAGACTAAGGACGTCACAAATATCCATGCCCGAGGGGGGATTCGAACCCCCGACCGTAGTGGCCGTGCAGACCGTGACTGGAGCGCCTCAGTCTCCTCGGCCACCGCGGTCGGCCATAAATTTTCTGTTTGATTCGATGTAGCCTGGGAAAATCATTGCTTTTTTCTGTCGTTATACTCGTACCTCTTCTTCATATTTTGTTTGTCAGGGTCAGTATCGTGTTTGGTGTATCGTTTGCTATGTATTGTTGATATGTTTGTTGTGGAACCATCGTTATTACAGTTTATGGTCACTCCTGATTGTACAGCAATTGGTGCATTTTGTATATCAAACACGTGTGTTTTATTTTCGTCCTGTACATAACGGGCATGTTCTTGTTTACAAGCAGGAAAATATATTTAAAAATTTTCTTCTCTCTCTGGGTTTACTAAAGTTTTATTTTTATTTTATTTTTTTACACTGTGGATTTTGAAAATGGTCTAATTGATGTGATCTTTTAAACGAATAAACGACTTTTGCAGTCAGTTGCAGAACACTCAATCGTTGTTACATGACTATGGAAAGATATGGAAAAAAAGGTAGCGCTTAAAACCCATTGCTCTAAGAAGCAGACTAGCGCCGAAGCCTAAAGACTAAGGTCAAACATACTATTTGCGCTGTAAGGAAAATGCCTCCAGCATGAGTCACATACTGACACATGTACAAATTGAGAACTACTTGTAATTGTCATGCTATTCATTCAAATAAGTCAATGTTTCCGTCAACTAACCAATATGTGAAGTACATCTACAGAGAAAGCATTTACATGCCACTCTCTGCTATGTCAAAATTCTTTTATGTTTCCCTGTTATTTGTATATGTCCAAAAGCTTCCTTATATATCTAGAGAATTTTGACATAGCGGAGAGTGGCATATAAATGATTTTTCTGTAGATGTACTTCATTAAAAAAAGTACCTTGCTTTATGTGGTGTACATCTACAGAGAAAGTATTTACATGCCACTCTCTACTATGTCAAAATTCTCTAGATATATAAAGAGGCTACTTGGACATCCACAAATGACAGGGGAACATAAAGTAACCTCTACCAAACAGAGATTGGAGCATATTTTCTTTTAAATTCGTCAAAAAGTTTGTGATTTATGGGTTGGGCTGGGTTGGGTTGTTTGGTTTGGGTACGGGGACTAAACTACTGAGGTTATCAGTTCTCGGGTGGGGAGGGGAAGGAGTGAGGATTGGAAAGGAGGGGAGGGGGAAAGGAAATGCAGTCCGGGAAGGAAAGAAGGAAGGAAGACTGCATTAGCTCGGAGCCCCGAGCTCGCCACGTACGTACGAAAGAACCGTGAGCGCCCTGGGGGGGGGGGGGGGGGGATTTATGATTTTAAACGCTATTGCCATGAAATACAAATAAAAATAGTTTTTTTTTAAACACGGTCCACAAAAGTGCAAAATTTTTTATTATTAGTGTTAACAAAATAGCTTGCTAGTACCACTTTTTACTCAGAAAGTAGGCCTACAACCCTTACGGTAGGTGATCTCCTGAGAAGATGTAACCCTCTTTCGAAAAGGCCTTCTTAGAAACAAACAAAAAAAAATATTTTGGAAGAATAATAGTTTTACAATAAGTACCTTTTTGAATGATCGCTGACAACACTTACTATAAATACATAGCACGAGTTATAGAGACCCTGGTTTTTAAGGATTTTTAAACTTGAAGGAGACAACAATTAGAACGTTGCCTTGAACACCACAGTGCCTTACTAGTCATAGTCCTGTTTGGAGGTGGTATGCCGTTGCCAACTTCCGACCTCCGAACTGATTTGCCCAGCCAGCTATAGGGGGACCTACAGTTTCACGTGGAATCCAATCCACAGTGCAACTCGACATTTTTCACTCCATCAACATTGTCAGAGGTGAAAAAAGTGGAAAATTACAGAAAAATATCCTTGGACAGCGGGGATCGACATGTGTTGTCTGAAACCATAATCGCAATTTACACTGTGCTCCAGATACGTTTGTTGTATAGTAGTAGGAATTTGTTGCGATACATCACTGTTATGACTGCAATGTGCCTAGCATCACGACTGCTTTAGTGCAATTGGTCCCGTCGGTCTGTCGTTCCTTCCTGCATTAGCAATTACAGAGCCGCAGCATGGTCGTTTGGTAACTTCCGACACAATTATCTGTATCGCTGAAGGACAATACGCAATCGCTGTAGCCAATTATTCCTTCTCGGTCGAAATCTCAAACACATCATCAACGAGGCGCACTGAAAGCTGCTTACGCAAAGCAATCGCAAGAATGAAAAATTCCAGTACGTCCGCACGGCCGTCTGTTGGTTTTTTTATGTAGCTCTTGCTGATGAAACTACAGTCGTCCGTGATGTGGTCCTGAACTGAAATGTTAATCATGTGTATATCTGGCCGCCGCAAACGCACGCTGCCCGTTTCACCTGATTCCATGTTTCTTTCAGATTTATTGATTTATTTATTTTTATGGTCTGCGTTGTAGTTACTTGTCATCTTGATGAAATTGTAATTCAAATTTAAAATTACGTTCAGTATGGCATAAGTTGTCTTTTATTTCTGACTTTACCTGCGGCTTATTATCATACTGCAAATTTTGATACTATGACTGTGTTTATTCAGAGCACAGCACCTTTCTTGATCCTACCTCTACTTGTGGGACTGTATCAGTAATAGGTAAACATATTCACGATTGAAAAGTGAGTTGTACAATCTGTGTAATACTAAATAAACTGTCTACGGTGTTGTGAGACCAGGTCTTATGTGGATACCTGGAACTGTTACTTTGGTAGTCTTTATGTTGGTAAGAATCAGCGTTCTTTTATCTTTGAAAAATGTTATGAAATTCGCAGTCGGAAAGGTAAAAATTGGCGATTGACTCTAATGCGAAGATTGAAGTCGTCCACATGAGTACGAAAAGAAATCCGTTAAACTTTGTTTACAAGATAAATCAATCACACGTGAAGGCCGTAAACTCCACTAAATATCTAGGAATTACTATTACTTCAGACCTAAATTGGAAAGAACACGTAGATAATGTCGTGGGAAAGGCGAACCAGAGACTGCGTTTTATTGGTAGAACCCTTACGAGATGCAACAGAGTATTGCTGCCCAATGTGGGGTCCTTATCAGATGGGTTTGACGGAGGACATCGAAAGAGTTCAAAGAAGGGCAGCTCGTTTCGTATTGTCACGATACAGGGGAGACACAGTCACAGAAATGATACAGGACCTGGGAAGGGATCATTACAACAACGGCGCTTATCGCTGCGGCGTAGTCTACTTACAAAACTCCAATCACCAACACTCTCCTCCGAATGCGAATATATTGTTGACTCACACCTACATAGGTAGAAATTATCAGAATAAAATACGAGAAATCAGAGTTCGAACGGAAAAATTCAGGTGTTCTTTCTTCCCGTGCGCTATTCGAGATTGGAATGGGAGATGAATAGTATAAAGGTGGTTCGATGAACCCTCTGCCATGCACTTAAATGTGATTTGCAGAGTATCCCATGTAGATGTAGATGTACTGTTGCGCGTTGAGTCGTTCGATAGTTTGCCGTGAGTGACAGTAAAGTTGAAGTTTCACTACATTTGCTATTCATTCTGCTTCTATTATATCCCTATGCTTATGAGTGCATTTACAAACACAGCAAAAAAATGTTCAAATGTTTGTATAGCTTATGGGACTTAACTACGGGGTCATCAGTCCCTAAACTTACAAACTAGCTAAGGACGACACAAATATCCATGCCCGTGGGGAGATTCGAACCCCCGACCGTAGTGGCCGTGCAGACCGTGACTGGAGCGCCTCAGTCCCATCGGCCACCGCGGCCGGCCAAACACAGCAAATGCACATCTTTCTCGTTCGTGGAAAGGACATTTCCTTATGGATGTGTTTAACAAATCATTGTCTAAAGACGATCGTATCTGTTACTGAGGTCACTGTTACGATTTCTTTGCAAATTATTCCGCTGTCGGGGTTTGCGTCTGGTTTGTTGTCTATGGGACCCAAAGAGTCCCATATAGGTAAAGCAGTCAACAATCCGAAGATTGGTTTGAACACCACAGTGGTTTACCAGGCATGGCTCTGTTTGGAGGTTGTATGCCGTTGCCTTCCTCCGACCCTCGAACTGACTAACCCAGCCAGTTATAGGGGGACCTACAGTTTAACGTGGGTTCCGAACCACGGTGCTACTCGGTATTTCTCACATGAGCAATACTGCTAGAGGGGAAAAAAAGTGTAATGTGACAGATAAAAATCGCCAGCCGCGGTGACCGAGGGGACTGAGGTGCTCCAGTCACGGTCTGCACGGTCACTACAGTTAGGGGTTCAAATCCCCCTCAGGCATGGATATTTGTGGCGTCCTTACAATTAGTTAGTTCATAAGTAGTTTGTAAGTTTAGGGACTGATGAGACCCATAAGCTATACAAACACTTTTTTAACTGGTAAAAATCCTAGGATCTGGCGGGAATCGAACCCGTGACCTTCGGATTTATAAATGTTATAAAATGTTTGTAAGGCTTATGGGACTTAACTACAGGGTCATCAGTCCCTAAACTTACAAACTACTTATGAACTACTTACGAACTAGGACGGCACAAATATCCATGCCCAAGGGGGGATTCGAACCCCCGACCGTAGTGGCGGTGCAGACCGTGACTGAAGCGACTCAGTCCCCTCGGCCACCGCGGCCGGCCCTTCGGATTTGTAGTAGCCCACTGTACCACTGTGCAACCGAGGCGCACCTATATTCATATTTCCTGAATAGAAGTACACATTTTTTTTTAAATTAGCTGATATAATACTTTTCTAATTAGATATGGCAACCAGGGCTCTTGCTTCATTATCATGCTTACATTAGTCCGTCCTCGCACTATCACCAATCAGTTCTGTTTAGCTGGTATATACTTTACTGTATCTTTACTTTTCACCGAAATAGTGCACATAGCCTGTGTACTCCTAATACCTCCTTATACCTCATATGTTGCGTAAGAGGAAACATTATTTGGGACTATTCGCCAACATACATGAGATTTCAGTTTTCATTGAAAGGCAGATATATTCTTTTGAAGATCACGGCGTACTATACCCCTTATATCAACACACAATCATTTTGTTGAATTCGCACCATTTTATCAACAGCAGTTCTGAAATTTCATTTTCTTATTTCATTTATTTTAATTTTGTGGCTACTATTATGTAATCACCACATTCACACTTTGTTATACATAAATTGTTATAGACAGAATGATAAGTGCTTCATATACATAAAACATATATGGTACTTACGAAAATAAGCTTATATTAGAGAACTGATGTGGATAATACTGTGAAGAGGCAGAGAGATCATATGGTATCGAATGATTTGCGGTGTTGTTAGATGGTAGTACGTTTCAAGTATTCCTCCACTCGCCCCTCCTCTCCTCACCATCCCCGTAATCTATTTCCCTTCCCCCCCCCCCCCTGCCAGTCGACCACAACATATAGTCAAAAACAAAAGGAATAAAAAAAAATAAAAAAAAATCTTTATTAAAATTTACTAGCAAATCTGATGCATAGATATGGAGATTTACAAACCGAGTCGGAAACATAAGCTGTTCTATACACGAATACTGCTCACATTTCGTCATAGGCTTATCCTTTCGCTTCATATCCAATGAGCGGGCCGGCCGCGGTGGCCGAGGAGACTGAGGCGTTCCAGTCACGGTCTGCACGGCCACTACGGTCGGGGGTTCGAATCCCCCCTCGGGCATGGATATTTGTGTCGTCCTTAGTCTTAGGTAGTTCATAAGTAGTTCTTAAGCTTAGGGACTGATGACCCCGTAGTTAAGTTCAAATTCAAATGTCTGTAAAGCCTATGGGACTCAACTACGGGGCTATCAGTCCCTAAACTTACAAACTACTTATTAACTACTTACGAACTAGGACGGCACAAATATCCATGCCCGAGGGGGGATTCGAACCCCCGACCGTAGTGGCCGTGCAGACCGTGACTGAAGCGCCTCTGTCCCCTCGGCCACCGCGGCCGGCCGTAGTTAAGTCCCGTAAGTTCTACAAACATTTGAACAAAGAGCGACACAGCATGCCAAACCGGATAGCCAGTTCGTAAGCAGTCCCATGATTTACCGGACGAATGTCTTAATTGCCTGACTCCGTTCATTATTCACAACTAAGTATCCATCATATTCTACGTCCGTGATAATTATTCCATATTTGGAAGCTTGCAGTATCGACAGCTTATCTCGTATATCGTTGCGGTGTATTAAATAACGCTAAAATTTGTATAATAATGGCTTAATGGTATTCATTGCTTCCTTAAACAAGAGGGTAATAATACGTTGCTATTCCAGTTGAAAAAAAGTCTGACATATTAATAAGGGTGTAAGAGATATGATACTTCCTTTTCAGTCCCCCGAAGTCGTGAAAATTGAATTATCCAGATTAATTTCGCTACTTGCGAAAGCAGTTCAATAGAGTATGAAACAGAAATGTATATCGTTTCATTACTGGATTCATGTAATGTAGCACGAGTGTTCCAAATTTATTCTTCAATTAAATTTACTATTATGAAAGGCATAACGCGATCATTGACTTGGAGTTTATACGCCATTCGGTTTCTGTCAAAGACTGTGTTTACTGTTCTTAAAACGTTCTTCTGCAGCCTATAGTTATTACGAGAATCCAGTAATATCAAAAGGAGAGAGGTTTTACAATGGCGCTAAGTGAAACATAATGTCAATGATTCGAACACAACCATCGAAAATTGAACACGGAACACTGACAACTAGCAGAAGAAGTAATTTATTTTGTTATAGTAATCACGGGAATATTTAATTCCTAGAGATGTGAAACAAGAGTAAGGGAATGCGGTCTCAGAAAATTAGGCGATGCTGAAGGACTTACATTGGGTAACGAAACAATACAGGTTGTAGATGAGTTACGTTACTTGGGCAGTAAAAAAAACATAAGATAAGACTCTTTGAAAAAGAGAAATTTGCTAACATCGAATATTAATTCAAGTGTAAGGAAGTCTTTTCTGAAGACATTTCTGCGGACTGACGCCTTTTACGGGGAAAAAAGAACGTGAATGATAAATAGTTTGGACAGGATGAGGATAGAGGCTACAGAAGAATAGCGTAACTACTGAGGAGTTCCGGAACAGAATTGGGGAGAAAAGTAATTTCTGGCATACCTTGGCTAAAAGAAGGGCTCGACTGGTAGGACAAAGCAGATTCAAATAGTTGTAAGTTACCGTTCTTATGACAAGATGCTCAGGATAGAGTAGGGTAGAGAGCTGCGTCAAACCAGTCTCCGGACTGAAGACCGCTACAACAGAGTTGTGAAACTCACTGAATTCAGATTATACGTTTCAAGTTTGCTGAATTTCGAATATTCAAACACACACACACACACACACACACACACACACACACACACACACACACACACACACACACACATATTAACAGTGAAAACAGGTATTTCAGCCATGACGTACCAACGCCTAGGCGTAACGTTGCAAAGGAGTATGAAATAGAAAGCGTGTACGGATTTTAATAGGGGTACGGTAACTGTCGACTTTATTTTAATGGGAGACTTTTAGGAAACAGTGGCTCATCTGCAAAGACCGCATATAAGACGCTAATGCGACCTATTCTTGACTGCTGCTCGGGATTTTGGGATCACCACTGGGTCGAATTAATGGAATACATCAACGCAGTTCAGAGACGGACAGGTAGGTTCGTTCTCGGTAGGTTCGATCAGTACTCGCCTAAGTTGCTTCGGAAACTCAAATGGAATATTAGGGAACTGACATATGAACTGCGAAACGATTCAGCTGCCCCCAACGTAGGAGCAAATTTAAGGCCACAACGATCTGTCATTAACCTCACAGGGAAACCGATAGACGACGCAACTATGTCTGTGTTGCCAAGAGGCCGTAATTTTGCTCCTATACCTGTTTCATTGCCACTATTGGACTTTGTCAGTTCCATTGAAGAAGCTGTAGGCCGTCTTCAAACAGACGCAGCTGAGGAAGTTCGTCGGGAGTCATACTGTGTGTTGACGGAAGCCACATCACCAAAAAGTAACATTTCACCTATGGAGAGGGCTGCCCTCCGTAACTTACGAGCAGACGTGGATACAGTAGTACTTAAATCAGATAAAGGTAATGCTATTGTACTCTTGCCACGGGAGGACTATGTAAATAAGATCGCCGGCCGCGGTGGCCGAGGAGACTGAGGCGCTTCAGTCACGGTCTGCACGGCCACTACGGTTGGGGGTTCGAATCCTCCCTCGGGCATGGATATTTGTGCCGTCCTTAGTTGTAGGTAGTTCATAAGTAGTTTGTAAGTTTAGGGACTGATAACCCCGTAGTTAAGTCCCTTAAGCTTAACGAACATTTGAACATTTGTAAATAAGATCAATGTTTTATTGAGTGACTCACGTAAGCTTGACAAGGATCCTACCAACAGAGTGATGCGGAAAACAGTTGAACTTCTATCTAACAGTTCTCTGCCAAAGGAAGTTATTAAGAGACTAAGACCAAACAGTTCAGTTCCAACTAGGTTGTATGGATTGCCTTTGCGTCGGATTGTGAGCAGCCAAATATGATTTAGCGAAGTACTTAGCATATTTACTCTCTTCTCAATGTATTTTTTTATTTAACAACGAATTTTATGAACAATCTGACGGTGTCGCCATGGAGAGTCATTTTTCTCCTGTGGTGGGCAGGAGGATTTCGAGGAGAGAGCCCTCGCCTCTTCCGCTTTAAAACTAACCGTGTTCTGGCGCTACGTTGATATTACCTTTATAGTTTGTCCTTGGCAACATGGTTGGAAAGCTTGCGAGATTTTCTTCAACTTCTTAACTCTATACCTGAAAACATAAAATTCACTATGGAGATGGAGATAGATGGCTTTCTTGCGTTTTTAGATGTCCTTGTGTGACGTAAAAGTGATGGCACATTGGGACATTCGGTGTTTAGGAAACCCACTCACACCGACCTCTATTTACAAGCCACAAGTTGCCACCATCCGGCGCAAATGATTGGTGTTATGAAGACCTTGATCCACCGAGCCCATGTTATATCAGATGCCGATAGTTTGCAAATGTAACTGGAACAGCAAAACAGCACAAAGAAGAGGAAGAGGCCTTCAGAACAACTGTTTGCCTACATTACATAGGAAATGTTTCAGAGGAAGTAGGCCGAATACTAAGGAAGTATAAAGTTAGAGTCATTTTTTGTCCTCCTTCCAAAATCTCGGTGCTTTTGGGATCTGTAAAAGACAACCTTGAATTGCGCAAAGCATGTGCGTACAAAATTCCGTGTGAATGCGGCAAGTCTTACATAGGTCAGATGACGCGCACTGTGCAAGATCGCATTGTGGAGCATCAAACACATACTCGCTTGCTTCAACCCAGTAAGTCAGCTATCGCCGAAAACTGCATATCCATCGGCCATCTGATGAAATATGACGATACAAAAATTGTGGCTACCACGTCAAACATTTAGAGTTCCATCATCCACGAATCTATAGAAATAAGATTGTCAGACAACGAGACCTTTATAACTCGCGATGGTGGTTTCCACTTAAACACTGCGTTGAAACCGATCGTGGAAAAATCTTGCGCTCTGCGAAAGCGTCGTCATTCATCGTTCTTAAAATATGATGTCAATCGAAGTGATGTCGATGCGATGCGACGAGCTTTCACCGTGGAGGACGCGTGGAGCAGCGCACAGACTAGCAGTAGAAGCGCATGCGTTCAAGTAACGCATGCGCAATAGCAGCAGAAGACAGCACGCATGTGCCGACGGGATCTTAAATAGGTGAGCTCAGGGCTTCTCTCATCAGTTATTACCTGAAGATGGCCAGAAGTGTGCCGAAATATCGTACCACGTAGCTACGGATATTAAGCAGTATTTCCGTAATGTAATATAGCAACATCCAAATTGTTTGATGTCACCATGAAAGTCAGCACATAAATTTATGTATCCGTGAAGGGAATTTTTTTATAATCTCCATGTCAGTGAATTTAGCATGGCGGGGGGGGGGGGGTACCTTGTGTCTTTGACACCGTTTGACCAGTCACCATGCAACTTGACGAGAAGACGAACAGGATAGAGGGAGACGGACAGATAGTAGGGTGAGGAGGAGAAAGACGGGAGGTGGTAACAGGCAGGTGAAAGGAGATGAAGGAGAGGAAGATATGGACAAAGAAAAGGGACAGGAGAAGAGAGGGACAGGTGAAGAGAGAAGCTAACACTTTCAAATTTAAAACGTTATTTACACAATTATTTCTTATACGTTAGCAACGCTCCGGTAACAGCTGGACCCCAATAAAAGTTATATTATTGTTATTACAGGTATAGCTACATCTTATCTTGGTAAACAGGTATGTTATTTACATGGCCGGCCGCGGTGGCCGAGTGGACTGCGGCGTGTCAGTAACAGTGTGCACGGCCGCTACGGTCGGGGGTTTGAATTCCCCTCGGGCATGGATGTTTGTGTCGTCTTTAGTATCAGGTAGTTCATAAGTAGCTTGTAATTTCAGGGACTGATGATCCCGAAATTAGGTCCCTTAAGCTTAACAAACATTTGAACATTTTTGTTATTTACATTACGTCTGTCATTAAAATCAAACCAATGGTTTCAAACATTTTACCTGTAATTTCATTAATTTTAGTTTATTTTACACCATGCTACCTATATTAATACCACAATCTGTGTCCGTTTCTATGATTGTTTATATCTCATTCCAGGTTTCCTGTTGCCGTGTTTGTTTTGACTGGTGGGTATGTCGGTTGTTGTTCTCCGTATAATGTGCGTGACACATGATCTGTTATTTCATTCAGTATGCTCCAATCGTCCGGCTGCAGAGTCTCTAACACTGTAAAGGAATGTCTTCAGGAATGTATAAAGGTTCCACATCTACATCTACTCACATACTCCGCAATACACCGTAAGGTGCGTGGCAGAAGGTACACTGTACCAGTATTAGGCATTTCCTTTCCTATTCCACTCGCAAACAGAACGAGGAAAGAAAGAATGCCTATATGCCTCCGTACAAACCCTAATTTCTCTTATCTTGTCTTTGTGATCATTACGCGAAATGTAAGTAGGCGGCAGGAAGATTGTTCTACACTGAGCTTCAAATTCCGGCCCTCTAAATTTCCTCAAAAGTATTTCTCGAAAAAAACGTCGTCTTTCCTCCAGCGATCCCCATTTGTTCCCAGAGCATTTCCGTGTCACTCGTACAATGGTCGAACCTATCAGTAACGAACCTAGCTGCTCGCCTCTCAACTGCTTCCATTTCTTCCTTTAATCTGCTGCGGGTCCCAAACACTTGAGCAATACTCCAGACGTGCTCGTTCAAACCTTTTAGATGTTAATAGATGAAGTACATCTTCCGAAAATTCTCCCAATAAACAGGTCGGCTGTCCGCCTTACTCGCAACTGTCCTTACATGCTCGTTCCATTCCATATCCCTCTGAAATGTTACGGCTAGATATTTGAACGACGCAACTGCATCGAGAAGATCACTACTAACGCTATATTCGAACACTATGGAATTTTTTTCCTATTCCTGCGCATCACCTTACATTTTTCTACTTTTACAGCTAGCTGCCATTCTACACACCAACTAGAAAGTTTGTCTAAGCCATCCTGTAGGCTATCACTGTCACTTAAAGACGATACCCTTCCACACACCACACCACACACCATCATCAGTAAACAGCCGCACATTACAAGTTACAATGTCCATCAGTTCATTTATATAGATAGAAAAAAACGGCCCTATCGCAGTCCCCTGGGGTACGCATCGTCTCTGATGGACAGTAGCCGTCGAGAAGAACGTACAGCGTTCTATTACTTAGGAAGTCTTTCAGGCAGTCACAAATCATATGTGTACCTACTCCGTATGCTCGTATCTTGTTCACGAGAAAGATAAAAATTTAAATTAAAGCTGCTTACTGTGAATGGGAAACGGTTGAAGCGATTCGAGGAGGCGGCCAGGAGAAAGGCTGGACGTCGTGTGGGGAGGGCCACAGATACGGAGCGAAAGCTGGGCGCAGCTTCGCGTTATGTAAAGCGCCGGCCGGCACCCCCTGCGACCTCAACCTTTCACGTTTTTGTGAGGCAGAGCCGCTATGCGGCTACATACTGGGCAGCGATCGTGATTAAATAGCCGCTATCCCGCACGCCGGCTGTTAACAGAAAGGTGATCTGATAGGACGCGCGACGCCATGGCGCCCGCCTGTTCACAAGTGCCCGAGGCTTTACGACTCGTTTTATTTACTCGGGCATTAACGGCCTCAGATCAGGGGTCACGTGGTTTTTCTTCTGCTTTCATGCGAAACCTTTGCATTAACCTCGTTGCCGTTGCGACACACCGATCTATCCACAAATCCATTTCTCGTCTCCCGTGAAAGTCCTCTTTTATAGAGACTGCGATAGTAAGAAAGTCCGGGAAATTTTGAAACTCGTCGAGTAAATCATCCAGATAATGCCCAGTGTGGTTGGAGCAATGTTTCCGTACCGCATGTGCAGGCGCGGTGATAGAGGTGCTCGTATCATATTCGCTATACTTCATCGTAAGAATAGACCTGATATAAAAAGAGATAGAGCTGTTATCGGTCAGCAGCCGTAGTACACGTACAATGTTGTTCCGCTCTTCCAAGGAAAGTACTTCGGCTCGAACAAAGACATATACACCACAATCATATGAGAGATAATGTAAAGCCGGCCGCGGTGACCGAGGGGACTGAGGCGCTCCAGTCACGGTCTGCACGGCCACTGCGGTCGGGGGTTCGAATCCCCCCTCGGGCATGGATATTTGTGCCGTCCTTAGTCTTAGTTCATAAGTAGTTTGTAAGTTTAGGGACTGATGACCCCGTAGTTAAGTCCCACTAGTGACACTCCCGCATCTGCAAAACTCTGCAGTCGTCCGTTAGAGGCCTCTGCGTGTGCCATGCCACATTGCACTTTGACCTGTCGGTCCACCAGTAGGGGCGGTGCAGTGTGCCTCCGAAGTCGCGTTTTGTGACGTTATTTGTGTGGTGAAGCGTTAGATGGTGCTGCGATTGGCAATCGATCCTGCTAATGTGTTGCGATTGGTTGAGATGAATTTACGAAGAACCCTTCTTCGTGAAGATGGTATTAGTGTAGAAGGTGAATCATTCGCATGCTTTCTCGTATCTGTTATGGCACAGAAATATGAGCATAAGTTAGATACTGTTGTAACACTAACTCATAATGATGATAATAGGGATGATAATGACGAACAACTAATTGCAAGCGGTAGTGCTACGGTAACTGCGGGAGGAGGCGATGGAAGCAGTGGCAGTGAATACTAACAGTCTTCCGGGAAGATGATTAAAGTTGCAACTATCATCACGGCTTTTGATGACAATACGCTAGAGAACATGTACGATGATTATTACATAAGTTATACTTAAGATATCTGCATTACGTATGACGTCTTCAATTACATCCACAGTGCTATCTAGAGCATGGTTGCAGAGCTTTGCATAAAATCGACACCCACCAGCATATTGAGGTGTACGTAGAGATCCTGTAACCAAACGTTCATACGTATATGTTTGTTCGAGCCCAAGTACTTTCCTTGTTAGTAGTTCCAACTTATGAGCTACCTACCTCGGTGGCGGATTTACCAGTAGATCTTAGATCTTAGAACTGGCAATTTTGGGGCCAAAATTTTGTAACTGTAAGTGTAATAGAAGAAATGTAATTACATTTACCGAATGTATATTATTAGTAATGCGAGGGTTGGAACTTTAATAGTGTTAACACTGCTGTGGAGACACTATACAACGTAATCTAGTATTGTCGCTGGTAGCACAAGTCGTTGACATACCTACCTCAACACAGAGCAAATTAACTCGCCCGTCCCACGTCTCCGGCGTGCGCACAATAAAGGGAAACAACAGTCACGTGTGAGTGAGCGCTCTAACGTAACGGTGTCACTCTATTTTAGAATCAGGAACAACTGAGTTGGATCAAGATTTCTGTTCGTGTTTGGAGCACCTGCAACCATCTTTACGAAAGAAGCGTCAACACTTTCTGTGCAACCCACCCACCATTTTGCACGAAAATGCGCGGACGTATACAACGCAAGCTGTGGCTGCTCTGTTCGGTCGATGGGACTGGGAAGTACTGTACCATCCACCATACTCCCCGGACATAAATCCTTGTGACTTCTATTTGATTCCGAAAATGAAGAAACCACTTCGTGGCATTCGCTTCAGAACTGTTCCAGAGATTGGATAGGCAGTAGACCGCTCCATTCGCACCATCAACAGAACAGGCTCTGCTGACGGTACACTACGCCTTCCACATCACCGGTAATGGATTATACAACATGCTGGTGACTGCTTTGAAGGACAGTAACAGGTGCAAACATGTAACGGTTTTGCATCGCTTGTGAATAAATAGTTGCCACTATTTAAGTATCCAACCCTCGTATGTGACTGTGCTTTTATTAGCTCAGAAATACACACAAAAACTATTTCTAGTCAGTCTTAACCAAATATCCGGGTTGTAAAAATAATCTAGGAAGTGACAATTCAGTCCCCTATTTCATAGTCATCCTAATTACCGGATAAGATGGTATAATTACGACGACAGTGCACAAAACATAAAGCTACGATTTCACTGACAAAAACTTACAGTCAGTGTGTTTGCGAAAAGGGTATCGAATTGTAGAGATCGATAAGAGAGGCAAAATTTTAATAGCCTGCTGGCGGCAGCTGTGAAAATCTACCACTGATTACTATGGAAACTTTAAGATATTTTAATGAATTGACAGCTATCAAAGTTAATCTTTAATCATACTAAGCTACGTAATTTATATTTAACCTTACGTTGTCCTTGTGTGGTCTCTCGGAAACGAACTAACATTTTTGGTGCTTGTGCCGTGTAATCGCATTGGACCGGCGTCAAGCCATCAGACAGTTAACTCAGGGGTTTCTTCTTGTACAAATTTCGATCCTGGATAACCAAAATTGTGACTAGTAGAACGGAAAAACACTTAAAAGGCATTCCCTCATGACACAAAACCAACAATGCAAGAAAATGGAACGGAATTGGAGAAATCAATAGTATATTGACACGAGAAACAATTTGAGAACAGTCCTATTGTCTGTATAAGTACAGATATTTACAAAATCACAATTTTTCGCTAGAAATTCAGACTCAAGGAACTTTATTCGGAATTTTCTTGATAATTGACATCAGAAACAAAATAATAACCAACTATCTTACGAAATCAGATGTCGAAACATACATGATGTTTCCACAGATCATCACGACTATGACCACCTTTTATGCAGACCCAACAACATGACTTTCGAGACTGAAAAGTGTAACACAATTCATTGTCCATGATAAATTCAGTACTAACAAATCAGTGTTTATAGCTACAATAATTAAGTAGCGGTTCTGCAAGCTATATGTGTTGTAGAAGAGAAGGTGCTGCTTATTAATGCAACCCTTTTCAACTCATGTTATGTCTGAATCCTTTTGAATCAGTATTCATTAGTCTGATTCATTAAAAACTCATTTTGGCTGTAGAATGACCATTGACAGAGCATAAATCAAATGGTCACGTAGAAATTATTGATTGTACAGTTGCATATTACCATACGTGTATTAGTACACATTCAAGTCATAAAATTTTCGTAACAGTTTTCTCGGTTCTAAAATTATTAATAATGTTATAATTTTACATATGTTCAAAAAAAATATCAAGTTAAAAGCAGTACACATTGAGAAAGAAGCAACTAAAATAAGTAATACCGAATCATTTGCGTTTTAGTTAATTTTTATAAGTCGTTTCACTTTCCAACTTTTATTCGCGTTATCGTTTACGTAGGAAGTGCGCGCCGGCCGCGGTGACCGAGGGGACTGAGGCGCCCCAGTCACGGTCTGCACGGCCACTACGGTCGGGGGTTCGAATCCCCCCTCGGGCATGGATATTTGTGCCGTCCTAGTTCGTAAGTAGTTCATAAGTAGTTTGTAAGTTTAGGGACTGATGACCCCGTAGTTAAGTCCCATAAGCTTAACAATCATTTGAACATTTTTTTAGGAAGTGCGTGAAATGGCAGCCCTATTTAGTTGTTCTACGATCGTTATTCACAGGCAATTTTTGTAGGGTCTCTAGGAATATGTGACGCAGACATCAGAGATCAATAATGTGTCATTATTGTTTACAATAATATTAAGTGTTTACTCGATCATACTCATCCTGTTATTTGAAGACCATTAAGCATTTTTTTGTGCTCGGTATGAATATGTGCCATCGTCCAAGCCCCGACGAAGACCATCTAAGGAAAGGTTTTACTAACACATTTGATGGGGAGGTGTGTAAGAATAAAAGGCTCATACAAATATAATTTTTATTGTATCGTACAGTGAATGTGAGACAACTGGGCGTCTTCTCTGATCAATGATCTAAAGAGAGGCTAAGTGAAAAAAAAAATCCCGATCATATATGAACGGACGCGGAAAGGTGTAACGCCAACTATGAATTATATACATCGCAGATCGAACTGTTCATTAATACGTTCTTACGCCGTTAATTCTCCGCTATGTGATGAAACCACTGAAGATATTCGAGAGATCTATGTGTTTCAACGCACCTTGAATGTAATTATGCGCAGTTTAGACGAATAAAAGCAGGGTTATATTATAGCGCAGCGTGTAACCGTAAAAATTATTACTCGGTGGTGTTAATTTAATGCACGGGCCGATCTGTTATTACGGCGCAGCGTGCCGTTGCGAGCGCGCGTCTGAGCGACGTGCGCCCCACAAGCCTAACCGCCGCGAGCGACTCGTAACGATTTTCCTAACGATCGGTTACCGGACGCAATAACGACCGCTTACCGAATAAGCTTTATCTGATAATCGAGACTGGGAGACAGATGCCGCCGTCATCCCATCACAGGCGCGTACTGTGTGTAAAGAGCCTAATTGGACCGCTTTTGTAACACCAGAGATGTTATAGTAACATCAATATTCACCAAGAGTATGAGAAAAAAAGGCGATATGGCGATCTTTCATCAATTTTCTTGAATTTGCAACTTCGTAGCCTACAGCGTGATGGGAGATAATAACTTGCGTTACCGCTCCCGTCGCTGATAAAAGCATTTCTGGGGAGGAGTTTGAGTGTTATTCGGTGAATATCATTGACGCTCTCCGTAAGAAATTAAGCGAGTGATGTCTCTGACCGGAACACATTTTTTTTAAATTTTTTTCTTTTATATTGCAACTTCCCAAACACGCTGAGAGCTTATCAACCAATCTCATCATGTACATGATTGACATTTTTTAAGCGAAGGGATTATCTAAATTATTTGTTAAGAATATATATGCCAAGATCGCTTGTTGAATATTTTATTTTGTTTTAGATGACCGGTTTCGACAAACTTGGTTGTTATCTTAAGATCTCTAAATTAAAATAATAATAATAATAATAAAATAACAATAAATTAATTAATTAAAGAAAACTAGCACCTCATGTGACATAACGTTTAATGTCTAAGTTAAAAAAGTCACATACATATTTAAATTTTCTGTGTTAAGTATATATACACCAGATGTGTCAAATATCAATTTATTTGACATAGCTCGACACTTTTTTTTTTCAAAAACACCAGACAATTCGTTTTTTCTTACTCGTAGCCACGGCGGAGCGACCAAGCGCATTGAGGCGCCATGCTACGATGCGCGAGGCCGTTCCCCATCGGGGGTTAGAATCCCCCCCTCGGGTATGGATGTTTGTGCTGTAATATAAGGTAGTTCCTAAGTAGTTTGTAAGTTCAGGGATTGATGACCCCGCAGTTAAGTTCCATATGCTTAACAAACATTTGATCATTTTGTTTTGTTTTGTTTTGTTTTGTTCGAATCCCCCTCCGGCATTGATGTTTGTTCCGTCTTTAGTATAAGGTAGTTGATAGGTAGTTTGTAAGTTTAGGGACTGATGACCCCGCAGTTAAGCCCCTTAAGCTTAACAAACGTTTCAACGTCTTACTCGTTCACATGTTAATCGTAACAATCTCTATCAGTTGCCTGTCAGGTGCCGTAGTAAAAAGATTACTTTTGTGGTAATCCTATTGATTTTCTGTTTTTCACCACTCCTGCTCTTCCTCCTCCTCCTTGTGCTTCTTCTTCTTCTTGCGTATTCGCTACGGCAGATGACTGCATCGAATCAGATTAACAGGATTGTCACACTAACGCGTAGTAAGTTATTTACGAGAGTTTCCAGTGGTATGATATTCAGATTCCAGTTAGCATTCCTATGAGACGGGTCTCTAAGGCTTGTACTTTGCCTTTCGGATTATGTGGGAAAATATGTCATTTTATAAAATTCTCAATAATGGCATGACTGCATCGTTTCTGCACAAGGTACACCTACGAAATACTCGATGCACATATCATTACCAGAAATAATGCATTTAGTATTCTCACCTTTCAATCAAAACGTTTCATGTCTTGTTCTCTGAACGTAGATTACATTTAAAACATTACTAATATTAGTACTCCACGATCAAAAATACTGTCGAATGCTCAAAAATACACTGAAATCCACTATCCATCGTAAAAAGAAGCTGATGCAACATTAACGTTTAGAAAAATGCCGCTACGGCTCTATTTCATTAGGACATGTCCGTAAAAGATGGACAAGACGATAATTGTATGAATAAAGCACCTCCAGCCGTGAACGTTATGTAACGCTTAATTTGATCGGTCTCGACAATCCAATATTATCATCTTCTGGCCCCTGCTCTGCGCACAAATTTTTAATGTGGTGACTTCATCCTGTAAACAGGTTCTGTACAGCTTAACATGAATGTCGATACATATGTGTGTCAGCTGCCTGACAATGTTTCACTTTAATGCATCAGATGTACACTGGCAGAATATTTTACATATCAAGAAAGGCGCATCACCCACCATTTAAAATTTATATTATAAACAATTCATGTTTTCTAATTTCAGTTATACGGCTTAACACAAGAATTAAAGTCAAAATCCTGGTTGCTCTTCTTAGCATACGATGTACTATATGCCGCTAAATAGACATAGTTACGCTGACTAGTTCCAGGGGTATTCAGTTTTTCCGATTTTTGACAAGAGATTCGTAGATCCGAAATTAATTCCATTATCGTCTCTACACATCGAGTTGGACCTGATGTAACAGTACGTAAAAGCTTTACAGGAAGACAATATCTGCGAGAAATTACCTCTTCTGGTTGCTTAGACTTCCCGGCGTACTAACAAATCACAATCTATTCAGGTCTTCAGCCGGATCAAACTGTCATCCGGACATAATATTACCGCGGTCCATTTGGCCCCCATCGTCAGATTAGAAAAGCAATGCCGTTCTCGACCGCGACACAGTCATGGCCAGGGAGACGGCGGAAATATTGCATGGAGATGGCTGTTTGATCCCGATGAAGACCCAACAAGAATTTGATGCTCTTCTATCATCTAACGAGTAAAAAGATGAGCAGCACTTCAGGATATTTGACGTAGAATTCTGACAAGATATACGGGACTGTACAGGATACTACGGTTTCTAATAAAGAATACCGACCTGGATCGCTTCATACATGTAGCTGACATAAAAAATATTTTAAAAATTTATGAGAATACCCTGCCTTGGACTTGTACTTAGCATGGATACTGAATGGAGGTCAACCAGAAGAAAACAGAGAGGAATACCACGAAACCGATGGATATGTCTTGAAAAATACATAAAACATGTGAGTCGGAAAATAGCTGTAACGTCATCAAAAGGAAAATTCAACCATGCAATATTTTTAAGTGAGAAGAGATATTTTTGGATAGTTTAGATACATAAACAAAACTGTTCCTCCTTTGCTGTTAGGAAGCTGGATGAAACAGAGAACCTGTATGATGGTCAGAATTCACCTACGTTTCTGTTAATGACTTATTTTTCGATTATTTCTTTTATATTCAAATATTTGTACTTTTGTATTCAGAAACAGTCGTAAACGTACTTCTCATTGTTTACAACTGTTTACAACTATATATCAACTTATAGATCACTTTCCGATATTCCCAGTCACATCGGGAGAACGTATTTCTGTTTCATACAATGATCAGCGAATCTCTGACTTAGTTCTACACATATATTAGAACAATTTGATAACATTATTTATTACACACTGAACTGCTTGTCTTTAAGTCCTCAAGAACAACAGCCTCATTTAATAAGGAAGCCGTAGGCTTCTGCGCTATTGTCACTTTCAGTAAAGTTCTTCAGGATATTAGACCGCATCATCATCGTGTAAAACCAACAGACGTTTCGGCCACTGTTGCTAGTCGTCGAAGGCGACGTGCTATAGTGGCCGAAACATCGGTTGCTTTTGCACGAAGACGATGCGGTCTAACACCCAAAAAAAACCTTATTAAAACAGCCTCCTTCATTAACAAACAAGACATCATCCACAGTTATTAGTGAGGCCAGTGAGACCAGTGAGGCCAGTGAGACACTGCATACTCCGTGGGCACTGTCAGAGGATTGTTCACTAAAGGCGGACGACTTTCCCACACATTTAGAGAGATCTATCATTCAGAATACAAGTTGAAAATATTTACAAAGTTTTTCTGCAATTGCTAGATAAACTAACGGCAGATTTTTTTTCTTCTCACAGCGACACCGGCACTGCACAGTGATACAATGCAGCAGATTTATGAGACGATCTTGGACTACATTGCAACGGGGTCCTTTCACGCTTCCTTGGGGAACACCCGATGTTTCTTTAGTTTTTGTGCAACACTTGAGGTCCTACATAATGCGCTGGGTTCTTTGTGTCAAATGTAGTTCGAAACAAATATTTACGAAGGTACGCTACTGGAAACTTAGGAACTGACACTTGGCAAGAAACTTATGTATTCGACGTTAGAGGTATCTGACATCTCATTACCTAGTTTATTTAAATTATATCCCCCAGTCTTAGACGTTCCCTGATAATGGGGAAATATTAATACACACTTCGTCCCTCAATATTTGTGTCTCCATTACCAGGCAACACCCGACATTTGACGAGTTGCCACTTCTCGCTTATGTCCTGTTATTTCTTAAAGCTCGTTGTGTCTCCCCGTCTTTAGTCAGTTCATTGGCCTAGATAACAGGGATGATATGAGGAATCGGGTGCAGAGGGGAACTCTCAATATTTTTAGAAATTAACAGCAGTTATAAATACCCATGTTCAGAGAAAAAAAGAGAGCAGATTAACTAGAAAGACTAAAGTTCTTATTTACAGGATATACACATTTGTATGTTCTGTAAAAATTATTAGATCTGAACCATGTCGGTTTGCCGATTCGAGGTCAATACCCATACCACGGCGAAACCCTGCCCCGTCTCTAATGACCACGCTCTGGACGGGACGTTAAACTCTACTGGTAAAATATGCTTGCTACTCTAGTTGTAACTATAAATCAAAGACAATAAAATATTTTCAGTTCGAACAAACGTGCAGGATGTCTCCAAGACGAATGCGAGAATCGTACGTTAAATCAGTGGGTTTGATCCAGAGCGAGTTACTGGCATGAGAGAATGTTGTTCATTCATCCGGAAAATTGTTGATTGTGTGGGAAGAAGTTTTTCGGCAGTGGAACAGGTGTGTGCGGAACGGTTCACAGAAGACTGAGGAACACGACGCAGATCACCCCTTGATCTTATCCAAATGACACTGGAGGACAGATTTTCGCCCTCTTCAGCTGCGGCGCCACAGTGACAAGGGTTATACATTGTATGGTATCAGTATGTCGCGATTTATTTTTAAAAAATGTTTGTAGTGTGGTGTCGCACAAGTCCAAATTGCGCGCCACCTACTTTCGCCGAGCGCCGCCATGCACGCACGGCGCGGCGTTCTTACGACGTCAGCCACGAGAGCCCTCTGATACAACTCCGCTCGTGGCCACCACTGAACGACATCGTTCACTTGGGACTGACATAGGAACGAGTTAACACTTCGGAATCAGATAGGCACCAGTGAAGACTTGGCTATCGGATAGGCACTAGGCAGGCCCCTAGCTCAACTATGTATCAGTATTCTGCAGTACAGAACTATGTAAAAGTTAAGTATTGCATAATTCTGTGCAATATATGTCTCGTTCTAATTTACTCTAGTGTTTCTAGTTTCTGCTGTCCCACTGGCTGCTCACCTTTGTACCTGCACAAGCGTGCTTACTTTATTCCTGTGTCGGTCTTCCTACTCGGCCACCGACACCTACGACGGAAACGACACAAAAAGCGGCGACGAAGCTGGGACACAAAATGTAGAACTTATGGGACTTAACTACGGGGTCATCAGTCTCTAAGCTTACAAACTACTTATGAACTAGCTAAGGACGGCACAAATATCCATGCGCGAGAGGTGATTCGAACCCCCGACCGTAGTGGCCGTGCAAACCGTGACTAGAGCGCCGCAGTCCCCTCGGCCACCGCGGCCGGCCGCCATTTATTACGGCATGGGTTAGAGACCACGAAGGATAAGGTGGACGGTGCGCAAGGAAAAGTTTTCGTCCTAAGCGCCGGACGAGTTCATTCCTTCGTTCGGGAGTCCGCGTCAATACACTTCCGCTTGCCGGACTGTGAGCTGGGCACTTCAAAAATTTTCATATGTTTGTGAAGCTTATGGGACTTAACTACAGGGTCATCAGTACCTAAACTTACAAACTACTTATGAACTACCTTATACTAAAGACAGCACAAAACATCCATGCCCGAGAGGGGATTCGAACCCCCTGAACCCCATCGCAGTATTGTGCCTCAATGTGCTCGGCCGCTCCGCCGCAGCCACTGGGCACTTCCCCTCCAGCGCTAGCTCACTGCTCTGGCCGCTACCCCACCACTATCGCTCGGTTCAAGATTGCCCAGCCGTCTGCACATCTACCTGCCAATTTATCCTGCGTGCATTCTATGTGCATTTCATCCAGTTCCCCGACTGTCTTCCACTTATGTGCAGAAAAAACCTAGATGCAATGGTGTACGAAACAACTAACCCGGGGACAGGTAGTGTTTGAACATGATGATCGCACTTAGGTTGATCACAGACAGTGGGAACGTAATACAGTGATTTCATTTGCACAAGCCACCATAATCCAGTGGACAGTATGGTAGTTTACCACACTGGGGGCCCAGGTTCGTTTTGCGGTCGGGTTGATTGATTGATTTTCTCAGGGAAGTCAAAACAGTCTTGGTCCAACCCGCCACTGCCCGCATCGAAACTAAGTTTATTGTGCGGTATCGCTCCCTGTATATCTAGTAAAGCCAACCAATGCCCTTGAACAGTGCAAGGAGTCCCTTTACCAGTTCCTTATTGGACACAATTTCTTCGGGTCTGGTTGTCCCAAATGTTCTGTGCCTTTTACTCTCCAATGCAATGCATTCGAAGATTACATGTGATGCAGTTTCATCACCGTCATCACAGATCCTACATTTAGGGTCCTCTTCTGTTATTCCCATTATATGTAGGTGTTTTTGAAATTCCCATGGCCTGTCAGTAATCCAACCATGAGTCTAATCTCTCTCCTGTTCAGGCCCAGGATTGCAGAGCTTCTTTTAAAACATGGCTTTGGCATCATTACCTTTCAATGTTTTTGTTGATAGACTTTGGTCCAATATTCTACGTGCTGTCTTCTGAGCCAGTTACGTAGCTCCAATTTGATCATTGCCTTGGTGATTGTCAGGACATTTCCGGTCCAATAAATGGAGTCTCTGCTCCCACCCTGGCTAATCTGTCGGCATGTTCGTTGACACTGATCCCTGAGTGGCTAGGGACCCACAATAGGTTTATTCTATTGCTTTCACCTAGCTACACCAGAACCATGTGACATTCTGCAACAATTTTAGACCTTGTTGCAGGAGCTGCCAGTGATCTAAGCTGCCTGGCTGTCTGAATAGATATAGATGCTACGGTCTTTGTAGCGGTCGGGTTGGATATTACATCCACTTGGGGACTACTTTTTGTGTCTTCCTCATTTTCATTTCACCATCATCGACACGCAACTTGCCCATGTGGTGTCACCTGAAGACTTGAACCAGGCAGGCCGAACACGATCCTAACGACCAAAAATGCCACATGAAATCATCATCATTCTCACAAGATATACGGCGTCAACTCAAGGCCCAATTAGGGCTGGGTGTTATTGTGTTCAAATGTTTGTTAAGCTTAAGGAACTTAACTGTGGGGTCATCAAACCCTAAACTTAGAAACTACTTATGAAAAGAGATAGATTGGCTGGCCAGTACTTACCTTTGTGCTATACCGCCGATAGTAACACAAATGAAGAAAAAGAAAAAAAAAATGGGACGAAAAGGACAATCTTTCGGAACACAGTTCCTTCCTAAGGTTGGAGATAAGAAAAAAAGAGATCTCTGACTTCCACACTCCTAAAACAACATCCTCATGACCTAGGTCGTGAATTACCTCTCCCTTCCGTTCCCATCCTTTTTTCTTCCCTTCTCTCCCAACTGAAAAAGGAAGTGTGTTCTGAAAGCTTGTCTTTTCGTCCTTTTTTTTCTTCATTTGTGTTACTATCGGCGGTACAGCACAAAGGTAAGTACTGGCCAGCTAATCTATCTCTTTTGAAAAATAATTTATCATCTCAGAGGAGAATTTCCATCATTAATCGAAAACTACATATGAACTACCTTATACTAATGACGACACAAACACCCATGCCCGAGGAGGGATTCGAACCCCCGACGGAGAGCGGCCTCGCGCATCGCAGCATAGCGCCTCAATGCGCTTGGCCACTCCACCGCGGCGGGTGTTATTCTTTCTGCACCACAACCCAGACGCCATTTTTCAGCAACGGAATTTATAATCTTTATAATTTCTTGGAGTTATAGGATGTTCGACTTTTGGTCTGGTTTGCAAGAACGCCAGACTTGTAGCCAAGAGAAACTGTGTGTGATATGGTGAAAAGACAGGTGTGACGCTGCGATCTAACGCCAACCGCCACTGATGGACCTTGGAAGCAGGTGAATGCAGCGTTGATGACAAAACGACAGGGCACCATTAGTTGACGTCATCATGCATGGATCATCAAGGCCCACTGCACAACATGCTAATCGTTTCTAAAGAACAAACTAAGGTAAGTACTGGCTATGCTGCGATGTTTTGCAAAATGCGCTGCGATGCGCGAGGCCGCTCTCCGTCGGGGGTTCGAATCCCTCCTCGGGCATGGGTGTTTGTGTCGTCATTAGTATAAGGTAGTTCATATGTAGTTTTCGATTAATGATGGAAATTTTTAATATGAATTTACCGTCTCTAGTCTTTCAAGGTGTTCTGATTTTTCTGGATCATATATTAATCATCACCATGAAATATATCTGTCTTTGTCAGAAAAATAATTTGAGTCGGTAGTAAGTTTCTACTACGCGCCAAAGATATACAGAGGTGTAATAATACCACTGGCTCGTCTCGCAGAGGTCACAGTTTGACTGGAGATGAACACTCTAGTTTCTGGTGTTGTAGAGAGAGGTCGACCGTTCCGCAGTGGATTCCGATCACTGCGGTCATTGTTTCTTGTGGACATGTCGTTTAAATCGTCCGGTATTTCGATTCCTGGAAAACAAGCATCGCGTCGGTTTCCCGGTGAGTTTTCGTCTTCTCTAACTTTGGAGTGACAACTCGCCGAAGTTCTCGACACAGCCATCCACAGGGTTGGGCGACGGCACAGCAGACGTTCCTGAACTCGAGAAACGACTGAGTCCTCCCCGCTCTCTGCCGATCTCACCCTATCCGTTCTCCATTCCTAGTATAGTTTTTGTGTTTTGGTTTAATTTTACTGTAGCTACTGCTTCTATAACAAAATGTCAGTGTGTTTATAGCGAGTTTTTTGTCACTTACTTTGGTGGATATGCGCTGTTTTTTGTGTTGTGGACAGGCACTGTCTCACTTTCACTTCACTCAATGTTTATGTTATGAAAACAACAAAAACAATAACATAAACATTGAGTGAAGTGAAAGTGACACAGTGCCTGTCCACAACACGAAAAACAGCGCGTATCCACCAAAGTAAGTGACAAAAAACTTGCTATAAACACTTAGACATTTTGTTATAGAAGTAGTAGCTACAATAAAATTAAACCAAAACACAAAAACTACTTCCTGTATTTTCGTAAAAATCCCGATATGTAAAAGCTAACTATTCACCACATTAAATATACACGTTTTGGATTGCAGATGACAAACTGTCAAAAAATATCAGTGACGTTATGTGAGTTGAAGAACCACAAACATAACTACATGTGGTATTAAAGTACGCCTAGCATACCTATAAAAATAAGAAACGATGTATAGTAGTCTCTCAATTATCTGTAGCTTTTACTGTTAATGTACAAAAGTAACAATCATTCCATTGTTAATTTGACAGACAACACAAATTAAACATCCCACTGATGATGTTGCGCCGGCACAGGTGGCCGAGGGGACTGCGGCGCACCAGTCTCGGTCTGCACGGCCACTAAGGTCGGGGGTTCGAATCCCCCCCTCGGGCATGGATATTTGTGCCGTCCTTTGTGTCAGCTAGTTCATAAGTTTGTAAGTTTAGGGACTGATGACCCCGTAGTTAAGTCTCATAAGCTATACAAATATTTGAACATTTTTTATGATGCTGCAACGCCAGCGAAGCATGTATGGGAGAAATAAAAAAAAAAATAAAAAAAATAAAAACATTTGTTTGCTCAAGGCGGACCTTACCTATAAAGCAAATTTATTTTGTAAGCAAACACAAGAGCTTTTCAAACCTCAAGATGAATAAATTATATCTATTGCTTACAATGATGATGTTCCAAAAAAATTCTGAATCTATACCATTTTACGTAACAAGTATTTCACGTGCGCACAGTGTTCCACGTCGTCCATCACCACCTTTCATTATTCATACGGAGCAATTTTAGACAACAATAATTTGTCAGGCAGTATACGCATCACTCCGATCGTACGGTCACTTCGCTAGGCGGAAGAAGAGTTCGCAGAGGATACTCCCGAAAGCTTAATTTATGAAATGGTCGGAGGGAGATGAGCCAAAATGATAAAACAGTGTGCGGAGGAAAAATGAGCGATGATCATTGGCTGCGATTGCGGTCGGCAGAGCTGTGTGGCTAACCGAACGGCGGTCTCTCGCCATCGCCAGCGCGGGCGCTCGTATTTCACGCTGCCGCCCCCCTCCCCTCCCCTCGCAGCGCGGGCCGAGGGCAATATTTCAGCTGCCGCCCTGACCTACAGAGCGGCAGAGCGGAGTGGCTGGACATCGGCCGGCTCGTGTCGCCAGCACCTGTTGCAGCAGCCCAGCCCGGCCAGCGTGTGCATCCTTTCCCCGCGGGCCGGTCATGTTTTATTAATGGCGGGGTGGACAGGCCGGCTATCAAACCACTTGTCCGTGGTCGCCACCACTCGCTTTTGCCGATTCGACAAGGATCTGGAAGGGAAGCGCCGCCGGTACTGGAAAATCGCCCCGTCCGACGACAGGATTGGTTTTTAAGGGTGCCTCTGGTGATTGACGGTGCAACTTGTCGCTGTAGCGTCACTCGGTTTTTTGTTGAGCTCGCTCGTTTTTCATTCTTGTCTACGCTTCGAGTGTCCGATAAACGTCTCTGGTCCCTGCAGCAGTACCTCCGTGTAATACCTCCGTGTTTAGTCATATCCCTACCATAAATATTTATCTGTAGCCTGTTCTAGGGTCCCCAAATAAACGTGCATGCAGCTTCTGTTTTGAGACGAGACACAGTTGTTGTTGTTATTTTGGGGCTTAGAGGGGACTAAACTACATGGTTATCAGTCCCCTGTTCCTACCGAAGACAAGACATCCAAGTAGGGGATACACACAGTGCCAATGAACTTGATACTGTCATCACAACAGCGCTCAAAAAAAGAGGACATTTCTAGAGTTATACAAAAAAAAAAAAAAAAAAAAAAAAAAAAAAAAAAAAAAAAAAAAAAAGCATAAGATTATAAATTGAAATTATTAGAAGCTGACTTATCTTGTATTTTTGTATGTGTAATTTCTTTGCCTGGCCACCTCGCAACTTGTATTACACGCTAATTACAACCCTGATTATTTCAAATTCTATGAAATCCTAAGTTGACCATCAGATGATGATAATCTAGAAAAAAAATTACAATGTTGGAAAAGAAACTAAATGCTATAGACTTAGCATTTATGAAAGTTCGAAAAAGTGTATTTTTGCACTTTTAAATTGAAGCAGTTGTATAACAAAAAAAGAAGACACTTTCCTATTTTGCTAAGAATCCGCCCGGACCGTTATTAGAGCACAAAAAAGTGGACATTTCCAGGTAAAAGAGGACGTCTGGTAACCTAATGACTTATTTTTACGCTTTTTATAATTTAAACAATTACACTACAAAAATAATTCCACTAAAATAAAATGAGTAGTAGTTGTTGTTGTTATGGTGGTCATCAGTCCGCAGACTGGTTTCATGCAGCTCCCCACGCTACCCTGTCGTTCGGCAACCTACATCCTTTTGAATCTGCTTACTATATTCGTCCCTCGGTCTCCCTCTACGATTTTTACCACACACGCTTCCTTCTAATGCTAAGTTGACAATTCCTTGATGTCTCAGAATGTGTCTAACCAACTTATCCCTTCTCTTACTCAGGATATGCCAGAAACTCCTTTTCTCCTCAATTCATGTTTCACTCCCATACAATGCTACACTCCATACAAATGCTCTCAGAAAGGACTTCCTAACATTTAAGTTAATATTGGATATTAACAAGTTTCGCTTCTTTATAAACGATTTTCCTCCCATAGCCATTCAGCATTTTATATATTCTTTACTTCGGCCATCAGAAGTTATCTTGCTACCCAAATAACAAAATTCATCTACTACTTTTATTGTCTCATTACCTAACCTATTTCCTTCAGCAAAATGAGTAGGGTCATATTTTAAAACTGGAACCGGAGCAGCGTAGTGGAAATGGAGTGTATGTAATCAGCTCGTAAAATAATTAAGTAGCTACTATGTTACTAGCTAAAGAGAAAGTGTTTTACAGTTTAATTAACATGAGATTATTTGCAAAAATTTATCTACAATTACATTATTTATTGTTCATATGATTCCACTCGATGGCGCCGCTGACCTGCTAAGCAGCGGGTCGCCGCTTACGAACAATCGGTTCGTACTTCAGCAAAGCAGTAACAAGAGCGGCAGCATCACAGCTGGTCACGGCGGCATTAAAACTGCTCAGTAACTGCAGCACACGTTCACAGTGGCGGCATTAGGTTGGCGATCCATTGTCACGTTGACTTGAGCTCGCCAAATTATAGTTACGTTGTGATTTATTACATGTGTACTATTTCAAATTTCCCGTGCCGCAATGTTTAAAAAAACATCAGTGACCGCAAGGAACTACGCATAGGAAAAAGTCTGGGACTACTGTATTTGGGTCCCCTGCAAATTTTTGCTTTTCTTAGAATAGTCCGATATTTTTACATTTTATTTTACGGAATATCAACAAACACTGTACATTGTGTGAAATTAGTAAGATGTATTCACTTTTGCCGTAGTAATTTAATTTGCACGTCAGTATTACAAAATCTTACTCGCTACCGCCTATATTACTTACTACGCAACAAAAGAAATCCGAATGACATTTGCCGCAAAACTACACTCATTAATTTTGCATCAGTTCAGCGCACCTTCTTTTTTCGAAGATTATCACATACGCATGTTTTTCATCAAAGCTAACGGATGAAGAAAACTCATTTTTAATGTAAATGGATGTTTTCTGCGCTCTCTACGTTCTCTTAAAAACTCCGTGCGCCTACAAGACAGTAGGTTTTATGAAATGTGCTTGGTGCTGTAAACCATTGTGCTTAGGTTGCTTTCATGACAAATATCATTTGGAGTTGTTATGCCATAGGAAGCGATGCAGTCGATACTGAGTAAGATTTTGTAATAATGACATGAAAATTGGAGTACCATGGCGAAAGCTGCGAAAGTGAATATTTCTTACTAATTTCACACGTGTACACCGTTGTTAAAATTCTGTAAAATAAAATCGAAATATGTCAGATTATTTTGTCCGCGGTGGAGCGGCGGAGCGCATTGAGGCGTTATGCTGCGATGCGCGAGGCCGTTGTTGCCCGTCGGGGGTTCGAATCCCCCCCTCGGGCATGGATGTTTGTGCTGTCTTTAGTATAATGTAGTTTATAAGTTTAGGGACTGATCACCCTGCAGTTAAGTCCCATAAATGTCACAAACATCTGAACATTTTAGATTATTCTGAATAAAAAAAAAAAAAAAAAAAAAAAAAAAAAAAAAAAAAAAAAAAAAACATGTGGAGGACAGAAAACGGTACCTCAACCTTGGTAGCTGTAAGCAAACGCTGCGGCACACTCACTTGCTTGGAACATGGCTAGCGTTACTGATCATACATAGCCAGTGAACTTCAACATCAATTTTCCTCAAAAACCAAAGCCCGTCACTGAAAAGGTGGATAGCATCATGCTGAGGGTATGCCCTTCAACAACATATCCGAGACCCATCAAAAACCGTTGTATACGCTTCTGATGGTCCCCTTGTTAGATATTTCAAAATTCGTTCCGTGAACCACATCAAGAGATTTTGAAACCCACTAATGTGTCGCGACCCACAGTTAGGAACCCAATGATGTATCTTAAGTATTGTATAGCTTCTAATTGCCGATCTAAACACTACGTTGAAGCTCCACAGGGATCTAGAGTTGGGAACACTTCTGAACTGAGACATGTGCAGTGTTCTGTTCTTGGAGCCGGAAAATCTTCTTGCCTGTACCTTCTGAGTCAATAGGGGCAGTTCGCCGGCCACCGCTGAGTCAGTGGTGAGAGTGCCCGAAACGTAAGTATCCTCGCCAAGTTCTTAATACTGTGGATCTCGGATAATTAAATTCGTTAACGATTTCGGAAGTGGAATATTCCATGCAGCTACCTCCAAGTCCCATTCCGCGTCCAGAGACTGATCACTTCCGTTATGCGGCCACATACACGACGGAAATCTTTTCGCATGTATCACCAGAGTAGGTTGCTTCCACTGCAGTGATTGGATGGCTGGATATGAATTCAACATCTCGTTTGATGGTGTTCAATTCGAACACGGTGAACATCAAAAGTACGCAGGATACTTCTTCGATAGATCGCCCACTGTTACGTATCACCTTCGAAACATAGGACACAAAGTTAAAACCAGGAATAATAAATTGCGGCACTTAACAGGATCAACTTGGAAAGCTTGTCCTAAGGTTTTGCGTACAACAGCTCTGTTCCTAGTTTACTCCGCAGTTGAATACTCTGCTCAATTGCCTAAACAGTGTTCATGTGAGGGACGTGGACGTACAGTCTTAGACAAAAAAATTGATCGCCGGCCGGCCGACGCAGAATGCTAAGTCCGACGATGTGCACGATCTGGCAACACTGTAGAATGCGGTACTGTCAGGAGGAAGTGTTAGGTCCTTCTCTAGAGGGTTCTGTGATATGTGGTCTCGCGGTAGGAGTCGTGTTTAAAAGCGTGTAAGTAAGCAGACGAGAGATCGAATCCAACCACCTTCAGTTTCTTTCTTTCTTTTTTTTTTTTTTAACCACAAATCGGCTATCTTCGTTATCAGTGTGGAAGGACCTCAAATATAACAGCGAAAAGCACCAGAAATATTACACAAAAGAACTCCCTGCTGCATCAAAACTGAACTGTTTACTCTCGGGAGTAGTGGGCACCGGCTACGGCGACGCGCCAGCGGCCGCATAGCGGCTGCCACCTGCGGACTCAGTGACAGCGGCGCGCCGCTATGAGTTTTCTTACCGGCTGTTATATCCTTACCTCAAGTTCTGGTACTTATATTACAGTCACATATTGAATTTTTCTGACATATATCAACATGATCTATACGTCGTAAAGTAGAATCGGTATGAAGGGTCATAGGGGTGACTATTACCACATTTTTCTTGAACGTCATCAGGCCGCTCAATCCGGATTCCTACTCACGATTGTTACTAGTAACGAATTATGATGCTCCCATGTTGATATCTTAAAAAGAAATTAATGACTGAGTACTAAAAGATTGTTATACTCAGCAAAATGCAACCACAACGCCAGGGTGCGTCCATTTTTCGCAAACAACTGAGACACCATTTAGTCCCACTGTAAGGACAAACGACCAAAAAAATTACATCATGTGTTAGTACTACACTATAATAATTTCCGTTCATTTCACAAAGAATACATCGGATAATGTGCTTTGGAAGTCACCCATTCTGCACCTACTCTTTCGATCATATGTCCTCAAATGTTTATCTTTCCTGCCCCTACTCGAATAACCTTCGACAAAAATTATTTCCAGACGAAAATACACGTCGAACATCTATTGGCGTCATAATTAGCTTGGAATCAGTTCGATTCTGAAGGTAGAGATATGGTAAACTACCAGAAAGTTGTCAGACTTTCGCATAATCTGATAGAATATAGCAAGTAACCACAAGAGGTTTCTTGTTGTTTTCGATGTGGAATCGTGCAACTCCTGTCACGAAAACAGCTAAAAAATTTTACTCGAATGAGACCCGAACCAGTGACCAAAGCCACCTCTCCATGGCAGACGACAACTTTACCCCAGAGCTAGCGAGGAGCTGTGCACGCCAGTTCTTTCCTACTGTCACATACACCAGTAGAACATATAACTCGCAACGTAAGAGACTAGTTGGAATTTCGCCACGTAAACAATTTTCTGGACCCAAAAGCATGAACAAATAGCCTTCTGTCGCCTCTCAACTGACAAACCAGTCAGATTATTCAATGGGAATTACAGGAAACATCAAGTGAATTTATGAGCATAGTTCTGTGCCAACCAGGAAGTAAGACCTCGGTACCAGCGTTGACAGACTTACACTGCGATGTTGCCAAGCTTCAGTCATACTATCAACAGGAAGAATAAGAGCCGAGGTGATTGCCAAGCGAGCTCGACAGAGACTTAGCTCGCGCCTCGCGCGCCTGGCGGGGGTCCGAACACCTAAAGTATATGTCAATGAGCCCTGCTCGTAAGTCCGTAACTAGCTTTAATGAGTCGATAGTTGTCACTGATAAAAATATACAGATGCACCGACCTCTAACATAGTAATAAGTGTCTCAATTATTTGCGTATTCTGTCTTAAGCGCAATGACAACAAAAGTCATTCACCAGTGCTGTTTTACATTTCTTCGAGCTTTTCCATTGATTATACCGAAAACATTAGATGTAAGCGTCAGTTTCCTTTACGATTATAGACTCAGAAAGTGTCTTTCTTGATATCGCTGTCAGAGGCACAAACGAACGAAGAGAGGCATACTAACGAAGAGAAATCAAAGCAGCATTGTTTTCAAGATGTGGGAACATTTCTGGGAATGCTTCGTAACATGGTGTGCAAAATAAGAAGAGCTTCTGTTATCCAAACATAGAATTAGGGACAGTAATGTATAGATTAAATTATCTTTAAGCCAAACTGACATCCAGTCTACAAATATTGCAAAAATGATACTATCACCTGTTGTATAGAGTCCCATCAAATCCCCCAACAAAAACGAGCAGCAGATATACTGAAAACCTTTTGATGACTGTGCAGAACATTCAGGCAGAAAGAACCCTAAATCCAAAATAACTATGGGTTAAGAAGCAGAGCATAGTGCTGATATTATATGCAGCAGTCGCAAGGTGTTTTATTTATAATTATGTTTTTACCCCAGCCGTTTTCATATAAATACAAGCTCCAAGCTCCCACAATATTCATATGAGAACCATTGGGCCGTAATATGATGACACAGTTGATCAGATTGTTATAGAAATTTCAGTGATTTTGGCGTTATCCATTGGCAGCATAGACAAATTGTCACTATTTCGGAATATATCACAGTTCTGTTAAGTTCTGACGCTCAACAGTTAGTGAACAGTTTTGACACCTCTGCACGTAACACGAACCCATCAGATGCCAATTATATGCAGCTAAATTTTATAATTTGATCTTCCTACGAACGATTTAAATTCTGTCACGACAGTGTTATTACTTACTGAAAGTGTTCAAAAAGCATGAGTATATCACTTCTCGTTCACGTCCAATTCCTGCTCTCACCCCTACACCCACTGTAGAGGTCTAATAAATGACACAAAGTACAGGTTTATATCTACATTAATGGGGCTATTGATGTCAGTTTTCCCGAAAGTATTCTGCTATTGTTCTGAAGATGAATACTCAACGTAAATAGTAATATTCAGTTGGATGAATAGCTGAGGTGTCTATTTCAGTTCCACAAACCAAAAAATGGTGAAATTAAGCGAATAAAAAGCGTCTATATGCAAATAAATAAAAATGAAATAACAGTTAATGGAAATACTTTCTTGACCTACAGACCACTGCAATACAAATTTTTGGATTTCACAGAAATGAATTACTTAAGCCCTACTTTTGTTTTGGTGCATTTCACTTGCACTAGAGAAGGGATAATACATGTGATTATACATTACTATTACATGTCCTGGAACTCCGTCGATTATTACCGAGTTGACAATCACTTTCAGTATGATATTCGTTGTTTGAGTCTGATTAAAGGGGCTTTACGACGTCATTTTATTAATCGAATTCTTTAAACTTATCGATAGTTGCAGGAAAGTGAATTCAGGTATACAGCGGTAATATTGAAAATTTGTACCGCAGTGGTAGTGGAACCCTGCTTTCTTTTTCCTAATAGAGCTACTCTTTGCGGTCGTTGGATAGTTTTTATTCTATGTCGATTGCTAAGATTGATCTCAGTTTCCGTCCTTTAAAAAAAGACAACAACAAAAAATTACAGATGCGGTCACTCCTCTGAGCCGAGCGAGCTGGAAGAATCGCCTCTGCTATTTATGCAAATAATATTCAGTATGCTTCAAGACTTTCAAAACATGTTGTCACTGAGTCTCATATAGATATGACAGTAGTGGAGATAGTTCGAAACGTATGTATGGTGCGATTGATTACTTTTGTGCTAATCACCTCACAAAAGAGATTTCCCGTTTCAAGAAAGATCTTTCCGGTATTCATGATTTTACACATGAAGGAAGACTCGATAACTCAGGTAAGTCATGAACTATGATGAGTTGACCATCGTGTGACGTTGTTACTGGTCAGACGGGATTCAAAAGATGGGAGCAGGAGTATTGCACACACACATTCAAAGCGACAAAATCCAAATTATTGCTTTTGCACATAAACGTCATTAGTGCACTCATTAAGTGTAATGCTGTTATTAGTGACTAATTCTGTAGCCTTTATGTTATCTTCTTAAATGGCTGGTAGCTCTATCAAAATAGGGTTAAAATTCTGATCTACAGAGGAACTGGTACCATGACCTAAAGCAGCCCTCGCTTAAGAAGTAGACAGTCATCTCAGGGCTACTGACGCGCTGCTACGTCTCACTTCCTGCTTGTTCTATTGGTGGTTACAACTAATCGCCAATTTACGCATGGTATGACCTCATTGCACTTGAAGTAGAAAGTAATGCACCGATGTCGCACCGTTCAAGTAAGTAACTGAGATGATTCACCAAACAGACAGGTAAATATTAAGTGACTTTATCATGTTTCTGTGTCATACCGGAAGTAACGGCGGTCACGCCGGTGCCAAAGAGCTCTCAAACTTGCACTGCGCTCAAAACAGAGACTTACCGAGATTTCAATACGTTCAACTAGCTTAGCGTTGAGCTCATTTTCCATAGAGTGCTTCTGAGTCGGTGCACGGTATAGTTACGAACGATGTCTCCACCCTGTCACAATATTCAAATGAGAATTGTAGGCGTTTAGTACGACGGCACAGACAGGCAGACAGATCTTGTAGGGACTATTCATGCGCTACTAGTTCTTGACACTTAACTACGTCGGTTTGTAGGACTTATTTTCGGCCCGTGAAAGAGTTTTGCAGTAGCGAGTAAATGAGCATTCACATTCTGGTACCACACAAATAAACAGACAAATAATATGCCAGTTAATCGCAGTGAAATGCAATATGACCGTGTCTTTCTGACAGCGACTACCTTTTCGGTTTTTCTATTTTCTGTTTTGCAGCAGTCTGCCAGCTCGTTTTGGAAGTGAAAAAGGATTTTTGCAGTCCACCACACCTTAATTCACACACACTCCCTTTCCAGACAATGACAATTGCAACCGGAAATATTAAATAAAATATGACACTGGATGCAATTCCATACCTACCCAATCTGCTTCTCGTTGTCAGCTTTTTTTTATTGTACTTTTATTCTGAAGACACAAACGCCTCCATTCTTACAGCTCCACCAATCAAAATGCAGTTCAATGACTGACATAAATTCGTTTCTAACAGATGAACAATATTATAGTAGTAACTGGCAAGTGTGGCGAATTCTATGTCATCTGACGATTACGAACTCAGGTGTTTCGTAGGATTCTTGTAGTTGATGTTGCAGTCGTACCCATTTAAAATACAAGAATATTAAAAGCTTTTGGCTTTAAACATACTTTGTGGTGGGATTTAACTGTATGGTTTCAGTTGCAGTAGTACGCATGTGATGATATATTGTCGAGTCTGTGAAGATTCTCTCATTTCTTTAGTGCAGGCTAAGTTAGAAAGCTGCTGTTAGAATTATTGAAATGAAGTGATCATATGGCATTATTGTCCGGGACATCCCAGGCGGGATTGTTCGGCCGCATTACTATTTAATCTCAAATTTAACTTTCTGCAATAATAATAACAAAATAACAAAAGATAGGAAACAACTCGTCGTAAAGATGAACGCTGAGTCACAGGCAGACACAAATAAGACATTCACATTCAGACAATTTAAATTTTATGCCGCAGCCTTCTTCAGAAAGAGAAACATTCAAACACACAATCACTCAAGCATAACGTATCCCCACACGTCAGCGATCGTTGGCAGCTCAGCACACCCTGACATACGACAACACATTTCAAGCTCGTTTTGCTCATCATTAGGCGTTTATGCGTTCTGATCCGTTAGTTAAAGAAATTGTCTTAGCATCAGTTTCGTTCAGTCTCCCCTCTAGTGAGGCTATTTTAGTCTCAGACGGAAAGCGGTGCTAGTGAGTGAACATTGAGGCGCTATGCTACAAAGCCGAGGCCGTTCCCCGTCGGGGGCTCGAATCCTCCCTCGGGCATGTATGTGTGTGCCGTCTTTAGTATAAGCTAGTTCATAAGTAGTTTGTAATTTTAGGGACTGATGACCCGCAGTTAACTCTCACAGGCCTTAGAAAAAGAAAAAAGTGAGAGAACAGAAATCGATGCCCAGTGGTGCCTTCCACTAGCGTAAAGAAATGTCTCGTCATGTGTCCTGACTGAAATCATGGCCTATATGGGTAGCGGATAGTGTTACTTTCTTCGTTTTTGCGTGACATCGTGTAATACACATTTTATAAGCCACTTGATCAATCATGATAACTACATCTTACACTTCATCTTCATCCATGGCACAACAACGAATTACGAAAATAGGTTTTCCATGCTGTAAATTACGAGAGACATTGTAATTCACTCTTCAGATGAGCTCGTTGTAGACGAAGAGGTAAATTTCCTAGGATTATTGATTATTACACACAAATTATATTTAACTGTTTGCCAGACAATAAACGTAATGGCACTTCAGCGGTGTTCATTCGTCAGGCATTGATTGTGAAGAGGCCAAAACATGTCAAATATTTGAGTCTCGGAGTGGGAAGTGTATTTATTCAAATAACTAATGGGTCATACATTTCCTAAAAGTGGAAATAATGCAGCAAACTGATTACTTAATTGTAACATACAATCCTGTGTAATGGCTAACATTTCAATTGTGTAGCAGACGGTAATTTGCCTAAGCAATTATTTGCAGAGTTCATTATTTACCATACGACTTAACATTGTCTCTTCTTATTCCTATTAAGACAGGTGTATCGTATATTGGACTGGAGAAGACAAACGAGTGTTTTCTTTCAAGTGTTAAGGGTTCTTGGTTCCATTCTCTGCATGTTCTTGATGATCTGATGGTCATAAGAAGAGAAGACACCACCGACACGTACGATGTCAGCGCTAAATTAAGCCCACCAGGACTACCATGTTGTAAAGCCGGTAGACAGCGTGACGCCGTGTCGCTCTCTAAGCATCCCTACTTTTCTGATATAGAAATTCTACTGTCCAACATTAGCGATGGTTACAATATAACTGCTGCTGATGCTTTGCCGCGAAACGTGAGAAGCGCTTTACAGATTAGAATTTTTGTTTCAGCATGCCGCGATTCTTGAGTTTGTTCTAAATAAATTCCAGGCAGCTCCACACTAACGAACATTTTCAGCTATCAAATTAAACGTATAGGAATTATCCAAGTGTAACTGCTGGATCTGTTTTAAGTAATATTCAATTTTTGGGTGAATATGGCTCGGAAAGCAACGTCAATTTTATTACAGTCCATCTCCTGTCTCTGAATGATTTGACAATTGTGTTAATTCTGTAAAGCGTTTTGGCAACTGTGAGTCAGTGATGAATGAATACATGCGCAGCGGTATTCACCGATGAAAGGAGGAGGCGGGTGTACTTCCCGTCTTATGTCCCCACGTCTATATATAAAAATGTTAGGCGTATAGCTGTTAATCTCCGAAAGTTCTTGACCCATTGCTTTGAAATTCTGACTCAACGTTGCATTCTAGCCCAGGAAGATTTTTAGGTACACATTTCTTGAATATATTATATACAAACTATAAATGCGTTACTTTTGCTATTTTTACTATAAGCCTTTTTCCAATTATAAAGTTTATATAAATTCATATATGACACATATTGAAAAACTTGGTATATGAAAACATGCACATATCTTATTACAATATATATATATATATATATATATATATATATATATATATATGTGTGTGTGTGTGTGTGTGTGTGTGTGTGTGTGTGTGTGTGTGTGTGTGTGTGTACTGCTTGCTCTTTCCTCTTTGCTTATATATTCTCTCGGACTTGACCCAGTACTAAAATACAGTATCTCTGACTTCCACACTCCTTAAAACCATCCTCATGACCTAGGTCGTGATTAACCTTCCCTTTCCGTTCCCATCATTTTTTCTTCCCTTCTCTCCCACCTGAAGAAGGAACTGTGTTCCGAAAGCTTGTCCGTTTCGTATGTTTTCTTTTTTCTTCACTTGTGTCACTATTGGTGGTACAGCACAAAGGTAAGCACTGGCCAGCCAATCTATCGCTTTGAAAAATAATTTAAAAATTATTATTGCTGCGATCAATTTTGACGTTAACCACGCAGATCTGATCATTAGTGCGAAAGCAGGCACGTTAAACAGATGCAGAACAGAATGTTGTATTTCTATAGAAACTTCCCTCGAAATATTTTCTCCATTAGGTTTACGCAAGCTGTCTGCTTTATACATTTTTAGTGAAACCTTCAACCTGCCTGCAAAAAGAAACATCACAGTAAATTGGAGTACCTGTTCGTGGTATAATTTTACACAGCAAAAGCCTACGTTTCTTCTCTCTACAAAGGTTTGATGGTAAAGTGCCTGATCAGTGTATACTCAAGCAAATGTTATCCACATACGTGAGACTGTAACTACCTACCAGAAATATAATTCATGTTTGAAGAAAGTTTGTTTATTAATGCCACTGCTACGACAAAAGCACATGTCTGAATAATTTTTCATTGCATATTATAATGATATTCTGTACACGTCCGCATGATAACCGCAAACCATAGCCACAGCACCACTCCCTCTATCTCAGAACAACGCCCACATTAATGCTAAAGGAGATGCGCAAAAACAATATCTATTTCGTCGGAAAACCCACATACTGATTTACGGGTCTAACAGTCTACTTAGGAGATTTAAAAAACACTGGACAGTTTGATATTCTGTGTTTGCAACAATACTGAGCACATAACTCCGATCGATGTCCTTACATGTAACGACCGCTAAATTCTTATACATTATGATTATGTGATGCTAATACTAGAATGAATATTAAATATAAGTGTTGCAAATATACACCTTATCAAATGTGCAGACGACACAAAAAGAATAATAGACAGATTATAAGAAAGAAAATGGGTCCAAGAGAAGGTACAGACGTTTTGAAAATCCATAGTAATGTAACCTACAAAAATATGGAAAACAATGTCAGTAGGAGTGGTTAAGTGAGGGTTACCATTTGTTGGACATATGTATTAAATGAATGATAAAAAGCTAAAGAAACAATTATTCGTATACTTGTGGAAGAATAAATGAACAATAACATGAGCAAAGAATAAAATAAATATTTAGAAAGGAACATCATCAAATAAACTGAACTAACCACAATTAAGAACGTAATAAAGCTAGAAGCTATCGAAAGAGGATGAAATAAGAAATTGGAAACAACCTGAAAAAAAGAAGTAAAATACAACATGGAAGATTATGACGGATAAATTAATCTATCATTACTGTCACTACTTCTATGTTTGGATAACAGAAGCTCTTCTTATTTTGCACATCACGTTACGAAGCCTTCCCAGAAATGTTCACATCTTGAAAACAATGCTGCTTTGATTTCTCTTCGTTTGTTTGCCTCTCTTCGTTCGTTTGTGCCTCTGACAGCGATATCAAGAAAGACACTTTCTGAGTCTATAATCGTAAAGGAAACTGACGCTTACATCTAATGTTTTCAGTATAATCAATGGAAAAGCTCGAAGAAATGTAAAACAGCACTGGTGAATGACTTTTGTTGTCATTGCGTTTAAGACAGAATACGCAAATAATTGAGACACTTATTACTATGTTAGAGGTCGGTGCATCTGTATATTTTTATTAGTGACAACTATCGACTCATTAAAGCTAGTTACGGACTTGCGAGCGGGGCTCATTGACATATACTTTAGGTGTTCGGACCCCCGCCAGGCGCGCGAGGCGCGAGCTAAGTCTCTGTCGAGCTCGCTTGGCAATCACCTCGGCTCTTATTCTTCCTGTTGATAGTATGACTGAAGCTTGGCAACATCGCAGTGTAAGTCTGTCAACGCTGGTACCGAGGTCTTACTTCCTGGTTGGCACAGAACTATGCTCATAAATTCACTTGATGTTTCCTGTAATTCCCATTGAATAATCTGACTGGTTTGTCAGTTGAGAGGCGACAGAAGGCTATTTGTTCATGCTTTTGGGTCCAGAAAATTGTTTACACGGCGAAATTCCAACTAGTCTCTTACGTTGCGAGTTATATTTTCTACTGATGTATGTGACAGTAGGAAAGAACTGGCGTGCACAGCTCCTCGCTAGCTCTGGGGTAAAGTTGTCGTCTGCCATGGAGAGGTGGCTTTGGTCACTGGTTCGGGTCTCATTCGAGTAAAATGTTTTAGCTGTTTTCGTGACAGGAGTTGCACGATTCCACATCGAAAACCACAAGAAACCTCTTGTGGTTACTTGCTATATTCTATCAGATTATGCGAAAGTCTGACAACTTTCTGGTAGTTTACCATATCTCTACCTTTAGAATCGAACTGATTCCAAGCTAATTATGACGCCAATAGATGTTCGACGTGTATTTTCGTCTGGAAATAATTTTTGTCGAAGGTTATTCGAGTAGGGGCAGGAAAGATAAACATTTGAGGACATATAATCGAAAGAGTAGGTGCAGAATGGGTGACGTCCAAAGCACACTATCCGATGTATTCTTTATGAAATGAACGGGGATTATTATAGTGTAGTACTAACACATGATGTAATTTTTTTGGTCGTTTGTCCTTACAGTGGGACTAAGTGGTGTCTCCGTTGTTTGCGAAAAATGGGCGCACCCTGGCGTTGTGGTTGCATTTTGCTGAGTATAACAATCTTTTAGTACTCAGTCATTAATTTCTTTTTAAGATATCAGCATGGGAGCATCATAATTCGTTACTAGTAACAATCGTGAGTAGGAATCCGGATTGAGCGGCCTGATGACGTTCAAGAAAAATGTGGTAATAGTCACCCCTATGACCCTTCATACCGATTCTACTTTACGACGTTTAGATCATGTTGATATATGTCAGAAAAATTCAATATGTGACTGTAATATAAGTACCAGAACTTGAGGTAAGGATATAACAGCCGGTAAGAAAACTCATAGCGGCGCGCCGCTGTCACTGAGTCCGCAGGTGGCAGCCGCGATGCGGCCGCTGGCGCATCGCCGTAGCCGGTGCCCACTACTCCCGAGAGTAAACAGTTCAGTTTTGATGCAGCAGGGAGTTCTTTTGTGTAATATTTCTGGGGCTTTTCGCTGTTATATTTGAGGTCCTTCCACACTGATAACGAAGATAGCCGATTTGTGGTTTTTAAAAAAAAAAAAAAAAAAAAATTGAAGGTGGTTGGATTCGATCTCGCGTCTGCTTACTTACACGCTTGTAAACACGACTCCTTCCGCGAGACCACGCGGTCACATATCACAGAACCGTCTCGAGAAGGACGTAATACTTCCTCCTGACAGTACCGCATTCTACAGTGTTGCCAGATCGTGCACATCGTCGGACTTAGCATTCTGCGTCGGCCGGCCGGCGATCAATTTTTTTGTCTAAGACTGTACAATTAAATAGGGCAATGGGGTTGATCAGTGGCACTTCAATGACTTCCATTATTACAGAATATCGCACATCCTGATATAAGACGCAAGCAAGCATTAACGGCCGGCCGCGGTGGCCGAGGGGACTGAGGCGCTTCAGTCACGGTCTGCACGGCCACTACGGTCGGGGGTTCGAATCCCCCCCCCCCCTCGGGCATGGATATTTGTGCCATCCTTAGTTGTAGGTAGTTCATAAGTAGTTTGTAAGTTTAGGGACTGATGACCCCGTAGTTAAGTCCAATAAGCTTAACAAACATTTGAACATTTTTTTAAGCATTAACGAGAATTAAAAGATCTTGCCCACTCCTAAGCTGCCTATTTTGTAAGACGTTCTGCTACATGGACGCGGTTGAAATGGCTTACTCTTAAAACTGCAGTCCAATGATATGACAGTAGTTTCTCGTCTAAATCCAATTGGGCAAGACCTTGTGATTGGATTAATGGACAAAAATACATCTAAATAGACGATACCTCTGAGTAACGCCAAGGCATGGACCTTCACAGGAAGGAATAGTCTTTTACCAACCATTTCCCTACCGGTGTTAGTCGGGGCAACTATTGGAAACTCAAATGGTGAGCCGCGGTGGAGTAGCAGAGTGGTCTAAAGCGTCTCGCTGCGGAACGCGCGGTTGCTCGCCGTGGAGGTTCGTGTCCTACCTGGGGCATGAGTGTGTGTGTTTTTCCTTAGGTTAGTTTACCTAGGTTTAAGTAGTTTGTAAGCTACGGACTGATGACCACGCAGTTTGGTCCGATAGATTTACAAACAATTGAACATTTGATGTTTTCAAATGGTGACAAAGTATGATCAATCCTGTGACTGTAGAGCGGATTTACAAACAATGGTCGACATACTAACTGTCCAATACGATAAACGTTAGGAGGGATGATTGAACTCCAACCAGTTAGTCGGGAACGTATCTATTGATTAAAGGAGTTGGCTCTGTGATGGAGATACAGTGTGTCCGCAAAGTCTCTCAACAGTGGCGATCTCCGCGTGTCCCGCGTTGCGGGCAGCGCAGACAAAGTGCACCTGCACGTGTTCCGTGGATCTGCAGGGGTAGTACGGTGGGGGTAGTGTTGCGTATCCGTTACAGCTGTTACTTACGTTGTTGTATTGTTCTTGTGTACACTGAGTGTAGTGAGAATGCTTGCTGTTGCAAGGAGAACCCTTTTAGTGGAAGAAGTTTATCGAGCAGGAGGAAACTTCACAGAGCATGGAGACGACAGTTAAGATTGCGTTTTCCTACTTCGATGTGTCCGGATCGCCCCCCCCCCCCCCCCCTAGTTCGTACCCTCCCTTAGGAAAGGATGTTTCTGTTGTCTTTAGTGTAAGTTAGTTCATAAGTAGTTTGTAAGTTTAGGGACTCATGACCCCGCAGTTAAGTTCCATAAGCTTTACAAAGATTTGAACATTCGTAACCAAAGAACTGGGCCTGTTTCCGTATAAAATTACTGCAGTGCAACAGTTACATTGTATGGACCAAACGAAAAGAATAGCATTCTGTGAATAGCATTCTGCGAATGATTTAAGCGATTTATTAACAGACATGGATTCGGTGTTTTAGACAAAACATTTTCCGCCGATGACTTGGTTTCACCTATCTGGCTTCATTAATTCTAAAAATTCACTTATTTGGTCATCCGAAAATCCACATGCCTTAAGCGAAACGCCGTTGCACGCAGAGAAAAACGGAGTGGGAGTTGCCATAACACGAGCGCGATTTAAAGGTGCAATATTTTTCGAAACCAATCAGTCATTTTTCCAGCAAGACAACGCTACTCCTCATACAGCACACCGAACCCTATGACGTTTAGATAAAATCTTAGAATAATTACGAAAGGTCTCTGGTCCCCTCACGCAGTGGATTGTTTAAAATGTTTAAATGTTTGTTAAGCTTAAGGGACTTAACTATGGGGTCATCAGTCCTTAAACTTACAAACTACTTATCAACTACCTACAACTAAGGACGGCACAAATATCCATGCCCGAGGGGGGATTCGAACCTCCGAACATAGTGGCCGTTCAAACCGTGACTGAAGCGCCTCAGTCCCCTCGGACACCGCGGCCGGCGCCGTGGATTGTATCCTCCCTACTATTTCCTTTGAAGCGCAGCTAAAACATTTGTTTATCAAAATAACCCAAATACATGAACTTAGCGATAACTGAGTATCTGCATTCGATTACACTTGAAACATTCGTAAAGGTATGAGAAAATAAATGAAAAAGTGTTAAACTGTGCCTTCAAGATAGAGGAAATCATTTCTATCACTTATTGTGATAATGGTGAGTACAGTGTATTTTCATGTAATTAATATAAATAATTAGTTTCATTGTTTTAATTGTAATAATGTTGAATCCCATCTCGCAATACAACTGTAGCCAGTAGCAGTGAAACCCGGCCGCTAGCTTATACAACGACATGAATGTGCAGCCAGCCTTACGCGCCCCGCAAGGCGAAACACGCGAAGCTCGCCGCAGCGGAGAGATGTCGTGGACACACTGTATATCTTACTAGTTAGACTTTAGTATGTTTAGCTAAAGTATTATAGTAATTTTTATGTCGCTGATAATATACCATATGACCAAGGTTTAAGTCACTGTCGCTTTTGTCGCATTATGCTACTTCATGTCAGGGCCGGATCTAGGATATTTATGAAGGGGGGCAAGCTTAAATTTGCCGCCCCTTCATTCACCCCCACCCCCATAAGAATCGAGATTTTTTGACGCTAATTTGGGTTACATATTTCTAAATAAATATCACCAACTCACAACATTAACTTTTGTATTGACTGAATTAAGGTAAAAACAAAGAAAGATTGCCCAAAATTTGCCACCCCCTAAGTTTCGCCGCCCGGGGCAACTGCTCCCTTTGCCTCCCCCCCCCCCCCCTAGATCCGGCCCTGTTCGTGTCATAGAATGTGACGAGCTCTAAAACAGCATTCGCAAAATTGCGACAACATTCTGCCACACAAACAGAGAATAGAGGTCAAAAACACAACCGTTCAAGTTCTATCAGGCCGTAACAATATGCCGCTTTCCCTCGCAGCTTGTGGATCTCATTACAGACTTGTTTTCGTTGGAACGTTTATTCTTAACAAATGCAGTCTGTGTTTATACATTTGAAGTGATGAATAAATTTGTTTTGAGAAAGAAAAGGCCAAGTAGCTCCTTGGATACTGGAATTGACATTGTTTAAGAAGGTGTTGAACTGAGGATACAATGGAATGAATTTCACAGAGCTGACAGACTTAATTTATGTTATTAAGATCAGCGAACAATTACGGATGTAATTACAGGGTACGCCTCCAGTATTCCCCTGCACACAGTTGACTGCGATCGATGGTTTAGTTGCATGAACAAAATAAATTCAAAAAGCTGAAATCGTCCGTATAAGCGTTTTAAAATTTATAATGATTAATATTAAAGCTGCACCTCCCAATGATAATCATTTAGAATAGGCATTCAGTGCTTGGATTATGCATAAAGTCAATGTATTTCAATCTGATGTAATATAGTGCAAGGTAAAATAAACAAATCAATATTTGTGGTTTAGTGTTGTGTAGATAAGATTTGGAAGGTGTGGATGTATACGAGTATAGGTTAATTTTAAGAAGATAAAAATAATAAAATTTAGCAGATTATTGTTAACACCAATTCAGTATAAATATATTTCACTTCTCAAACCCTCATGAATAGCGTAATTTATAAAATTTTCTACTAGTAGTATTTTGCACAAAACTTTAAATATTTTGCACAAATGTAAATTTCGATTTGTACATTTTCGCCACATTGTTTTATTTTCTAGCTCAAGCACTACATACGACATACAGGGTGAATCACCTAACACTTGCACCGCAAATATTGCGGAAACGGAATGTGCGATTGATGTGGGGTTTTCACAGAATGGATCAAAAATGTTTCTAGAGTTTATGGGACCTAACTATGGGGTCATCAGTCCCTAAACTTACAAACTACTTATGAACTAGCTAATACCAAGGACGGCACAAATATCCATCCAAGAGAGGGGATTTGAACCCCCGACCGTAGTGGCAGTGCAAAACGTGACTGGCGCGCCGCAGACCAATCGGGCACCGCGGCCGGCTCACAGAGTGGGTCGGAACTCAGGGACTCGTACTGTTAGCCAATAAACAGATTGTAAAACTACGTAGAAAATATATGCTTTATGCAAACATACAATTTTTCAAATAAAACAATGGTTGTTTCTATAATGCACTGGAATTTTCGACACCAGCTGTGTACAAAGAATTTCGTATGACATTTTTATCACGTTTACTTTGGCACATACAACTATTCAAAGTTTTGGGGGCGGAGACTACGGCAGCATAGCTGAATGGCTGGTGGTCTAGTGACAGTGGGCAGTGCCCCAGGGGCTAGCCAGTCGGCCAGTCAGCTACGGTATCGTAGCCTTCGCCCTCGAAAGGTTGAACGGTTTTAGCTGTCAAACTAAACGTAACAAAAATGTCATTCAAAATTTTTTATACACAGCAGGTGTCAAAAATTCCATTGCATGATAGAAACAACCATTGTTCCATTTAAAAAAAACGGTATGCTTGCATAAAAAATTACACTTTCTAATATTACAACCTATTTTTTGGCTAAAAATACGAGTCCCTGACTATCAATCCATTCTGTGAAAACCGCACATCAATCGCATATTCCGTTTCTGCAATATTTTCGGTGCAAGTGTTAGGTGATTCACCCTGTATATCTACCAGAGTACAATTAATGGCAGCTCAGCAATGGCCAGCCCTTTTTTTACCTAGTGCAAGCCGTCTGTAATCTGTACACATGGCTGCCACATTACTTTTGTCACCCCACAGTGCGGTTGCGTCCCCTCGTTCGACAGCCTGCGCGGCATCTGGCGGCGCTAAAATAATAATCGGGGAATTCCCGAGCAGCCACCTGCTGCGTGGGAGCGGGCGGCGTGTGTGGCCGCTTGGGGCCGCGTGACGTATGGCCCATTGTGACTGGCGCTTGTCCGCCATCCGTCTCTGGCGGGCGGGCAGCGTTCGCGACGCCGCGGGGTCAGGGGTTCGCCGCGGGCAGCGCCAGACACGTGCTGATGGGGCCAGATACGGGGTGCCGCGCATCTGTCTCGGCGCCTGCTGTGTGCACGTGCTCTGCTCCGCCTCGCCCGTATCTGCCTTCTGCCAACTACTGTGCGCTGCGCACCACACGTTAACTGCCAATGTATCACGTTTTAGAGGTAAATAATTTACACATCTAGCTGGGTGCGATCTCTTTTTCTGTGGAACCTTGTCATTGTTTTGCCAAGATCGCTTTTTTATCTTCTACATTATCAAATTTCCACTAATCTTGCAGTCATCATCAGATGCGAAGATCTACATCTGTGTCTACATACATACTCCGCAATCCACCGTAAGCTGCGTGGCGGAGCGTACACTGTACCACTACTAGGCATTTCCTTTCCTGTTCCACTTCCAAATAGAACGAGGGAAAAAAGAATGCATATATGCTTCCGTACGAGCCCTCATTTCTCGTATCTTTTCTTTTTGATCATTACGCGAAATGTAAGTAGGCGGCAGGAAGTTCGTTCTACACTCAACTTCAAATTCCGGCCCTCTAAATTTCCTCAAGATAATTTTTCGAAAAGAAGGTCGTCTATCCTCCAGCAATCACCATTCGAGTTCTCGGAGCATTTCCGCCGGCCGCGGTGGCCGAGGGGACTGAGGCGCTCCAGTCACGGTCTTCACGGCCACTACGGTCGGGGGTTCAAATCTCATCTCGGGCATGGATATTTATGCTTTCCTTAGTTTTAGTTAGTTCATAAGTAGTTTGTAAGTTTAGGGACTGATGACCCCGTAGTTAAGTCCCATAAGCTATACAAACATTTGAACATTTAACTGCCAATGTATCACATGCAGCTGAGTGCGATCTCTTTTTCTGTGGAACCTTGTTATTGTTTTGCCAAGATTGCTTTTTATCTACCACACTAACAAATTTCCACTGAGCTTCCAGTCATCATCAGATCTGAAGATCTACATCTACATACATAATCCGCAATCCACCGGAAGGTGCGTGGTATGACGTCACCTGCTTGTTTCATTAATGAAACAGATGGATAATAAAATTCTTTCTTTGACTGCGTAGGCTATACTTATTGCAGATCCGAAAAAAATGTTATCCGAAGATGAAGAATTTTAATATTACAGAAAATACGGCAAGAATAATCAATGATTTTGGTTAAAATTTTGAAAAATAATTTTTTAGACAGGCAACGTTATAAAAGTTGCGATACTAATGGACCTACGTACATTCAATATAAATCATTTAAATAATTTTTTTTAAATTCATTTCTTAATAATATTGAAAGGCACCATAAATGTCGCAATACAGACATATCCTGGCATGTTAACTTTTATTCTCATGTTACGATAGTATCGATACTACTGAGCGCAATATTCCAACGTAGGCAATTCTACCATGAAAAAGTCTTTTACTTTCGGAAGTTTCTTTAAGATAATGGCAATTTATAGCGAGAAATATGTCATTGAAATTATTTTCAGAGTAGTGGCGTCTGGCGGTACAATTAAAAATGACTTTCAAAATAACGATCATTTAGACCTCGTTTGACAGGGAAGAGAGATGAAAGGCAACCTGAGGCAAAAGAAAAGTACACGTAGATCAGCATATACGAAAACTGCCACTCAAATTGCCTTGCAAATAAAAGCGTAACGCTCATGGCAAAAGAATTTGTTTTATTTCATATACATAAACTGTTCACATAAATGACTGCATGGTAATACAAGAGGCAACTCGGGATAGAAAACAAGTAAGGATATTTTCAGCTTGAATTTTTGCAGGCAGCTGTTTATTACTATTATTATACATGTTATAGGGCCACGCGAAACATTGCTTGTTCTTCCAGTATTCCTTGATTCTTTCACTAAAGACTCTCTTCCTTTCTTCAGTCCATTTTGGTGTTTGGGCTTTAGGTGCTGTTTTCTCTGACATCACTTCCCAGTTGTACACCTTGTGCCTAAGACGACTTTTCCGATGATGTCTACTAAATATAAATGTGCCCTTTCCAATTTTGACTTTTATCATACAGAGAGTAGTAGTCTTAAGGCCTGTATGTACTTGAGGGTTCTGTTAGCCAGTCTGCTTATGTCTCAATGAAATTATAGTCGCCTCTTTCTAACGTCCGTTGCAATGTTGGAGAGCTTAACTGTGGTATCCCTGGAGTGCAGTCTATAGCCTTCGTCTGAAAGATTTTGAGAAATAATTTTCCTAATTAATTTTCTTTCCTGTGTGCGGATGTTTTCAAGGTTGGTTTTTGTTTGTAACATCAGTGTCTCACTGGCGTATATCATCCCATATTTGGTTACGGTATTGTGGTGACCAGTTTTGGTGAACGTGGAAAGACATTTATTATTGCAGACATCCAGTGTTTTGTATAAAGCTCTCTTAATTTTCATTACTCTAGTGCTCTAGTGTTTTTATTTTTATTTATTTAAAAAATGTGTGTAAATCTATCGGTCCAAACTGCGTGGTAATCAGTTCGTAGCTTACAAACTACCTAAACTAAAGTAAACTATCCTAAGGACACCAAACACACCCATGCCCTAGGGAGGATGCGAACCTACGACGGCGAGCAACCGCGCGCTCAGCAGCGAGGCGCCTTAGACCTCTCGGCTACTCCACCGCGGCTTTATTTATTGTCAAGGAGAAGGCGGAGAAGACCATGATATCGATTCCAGTCTTGATTCAGGATATAACTGGAAGCACCGGGTCTCTTCTCCACTGCGCTGTGACTCTTCATCTTATACTGTGACCTCGTTCAACTGGTCAATCTGCTTAGACTGCGAGTCACATGCGCACACGCACCAAGTTGTCGTTCAGATATGACACCACTCACTGAACGTTTTACACACACCACCATACTTTCTACATTCGCTTTGTATAAGCATTAAAGTCAGTCGATCAGATCAAATTACCCGATCGATATCCTTAATTTTTGTTTCAAACGAAAGGATTTGTCATCAAGTACCAGAATTTACATAACTCTCGCCTTTCTTTTTCTATACTCATTCGCGATTTCCTTCTGTAAACTAAAGTCAGTCGGTCAGGCCTTTCTATTTTAACGATTTCCATATTTGCTTCAAACGAAAGGTATTCATTCGAAGATTTGTCATCAAATATCAGAATTAAGTCTCTTCTTACTCTACTTTTATTCAAACGCGATATCCTTCTGTCCTTGCATTGAAATATTTATGTCGGTTTGTTTTACTATATCTTCGGTTCTAATTAAAGTACGCAGTTCTTTTTGACTTAACAACTCTCAGCGGATCAAGCTCTTTCATTTGCGCTTTTAAGCACTTACAATGATTGATTCTGAATAAATCTGTGCGTGAACATTCAAACTTTCTTCCATTTTTTCCCAACTTTTTTGTCATTCCACCAACGGTGCGAAGTATTCGCACGGGTCATCTAGTAGTATTTCTTAAATGACGGGTTTTGGCCCAGCTGCCCCCCTTCAGATCAATTTTTTAGTTACAAAGTAACTTGTCCCCTACTGAACACGATAGTAGACGTCATGTAGTTTTCGTAGATTCTTTTAATATATAAGGTTAGCGATCCGAAGACTGACATTAAAGTATTTCATTAAAATCGCCATAGCGGTAACCTTCTGAAGACCAATATGTCTACTTTTGTTAAAAATGTGTAGCGAAGCGAAGGCTTTGACTTAAAGACACTTTATTCTTGTTGTGGTACTAAAATTTTCAAATGTTTATAACGCTATGGAACCAAATTGCAGTGCCCATCAGATCACAGCCTTACAAACTATTTAAACTAACTTATACCTGAGGGAGGACGCGACCTTCCGAAGGGAAATGTCCGCGGTCTTCACAGTAAGGCGCCTTAGAGTGCACGGATATTCCCGTGTGGCTTTGTGGACTTCAATCAAGAGATTGGGTTTATGTAGTTCACCACGCTATTCCCCCAATCTCTACAATACTAGATTTGTGATCCCTTTACGACTCAAAATTTGTTCTTGCTTTAGTCAAGAAATGTAACATTACTTTCCTCCTCTATTCTATCATGCGCCTTCCCATTTGCTACGTGATCTACCCATAAAATCTTTAGCACTTTTTTTTTTTTTTTTTTTTTTTTTTAGTTGCGCCTTATTTTAAAAGCTTCTATCATGCTTATAATCCGTATTTCACATCTCATACTTGTGAGATTGAGTCTACTCTGGCTGCAGCAAGCTTTTATTTAAAAGGGACAACGCATCATCAGGTGCTTAAAAAAAGTGAAAGAAAGAAAAAACATATCTGCCGTTTAGCCTCTCCCTAGTGTTCACGTCGGATGTGTAAATTAACGTTTCATCTTCGCTGAACGGCCGACATGATTATTTAATTTTTATTTTAAGCACCTGATGATGCGTCTATATGACGCGAAACCGGTTGTCCTTTTAAACAAAACCTTGATGCTGTCAGAGTGGGCTTACTCTCAAAATGACAACATTTGTCTGTATTTCAAGTTAATATACTTGATTCTATTTTAGATTTCAACAATTATTGCTGTTGTCTCCATTATACGCACTTTTTCTTCGGACATCACAAGTTATTGTGTTACCCAAACATGGCATCGTTTTCTATACTAATACCCCTCTCCAGAATCGTCTGATTTTAATGTTCATCTTATAGTTTATGTTGAAGACGCTGTCTAATCTATTCAAATACTCTTTCAAGTAGTTCCTTACCTGAAACTAAAAGGAAGGGGAAAAAAGGATAAACAACATTTGATATTGTCATGGGCAGTGTCGTAAATGTTAAGCAATTGTCGTTGAGGCTTTGTCCTGAACAACCGAAGATTCAGCTAATAACGTATCAGTACCATCTCAGGACTTAAGAGACAGAATCAACAGCAGACTATGATTCCGAAAGACAATACATTGTTGGTGAAATTGCAAGACAATTTGAGAAACGCTGTAAGACGGTCTTTATTATTAATGCACTTGAATTCCACGACCAGTAACCCGTTTTTGGTGAAAATATGAAACAGTAAACGTCTATCGAACGCGAAGACGCATCCGGTGTTTAACTGGTGTTTTAGCAGGCTCCTTGATGTGCCAAGACAGAGTTCCTTTTAATCAGCGCCACCAATTTATTTGTATTTCTATAATGAGCGGAGCAGTACTTCGGAAAGGGCAGGAAAGGGTAGCAAAGGGCAGGCAGCAGGCAGGCACAGTCGGGAGTCGCTCTCCACCGGTCCTCAGGACGCGACTGTCCCAGGATGCGAGCTTTGAAGATAAACGAGTCGAAACACTCGAGCGCGCCTCCAATTGCTTCTGTTTTATCGCCGGGAAATGACCCGTTACTTTTAATGAGTAATTAACGCCTCATTATGCGAATATATGCTCGTCTAATGTAATTAATTAGTCGCTAATGATTCATTAACAAATGTAGCGTTCGCCTTCCTCTGAGCTGCTCGTTCCGACTACACGAGCCGTCGATGACCTGCAGATCTCCACCATTACTCTGCAGTGAAATACTGAAGTCGATGGCCTCGTGTTCTCCGGAGCTGACACAGAATACGCTAATGTGGCAATGAATATACCGGCAACGGACTGCCCCCCAGCGGTGCAGCAGGACTTGTGCGCGACGTTCGCATCTTTCACTTGTTTCCTTAAAGGGAACGAGTATGCCGTTTTAGTCGGGCTGAAGGTAAAACATGTGTCATACGCCTTTGGAGGATATGTTAGATGACATTTAATGATATAGGAAAGGTAAACGGCTAGAGATGGAGTTCTGATGTTGGCATTGTACATCTACATGTACATGATTATAAGGTAATTGATCCTTTAGTGTCCGGAAGAGTCAGGGGGGGAGGTATAATGAACACAAAGAAAAAAAATTGCACTAGCGTGTTTTATGACCCACTTTAGATTTGCCTTTTTGCAATAATTTCGGACAAAAATAATAAAAAATCTTAATACCTATAAAAATTGAGGTGTTTGTGCCTATATTTCATTCTGCAGCCAAAACTACACATCGCAAATGAATACTGTTTTTATGTGGTAGTAGGTATCAAACTACAATTGCGGCAGAGGGTTGATAACGATAAGAGGGTGGAAGATATGAGCTGAAAGTTACCGACTTATATAAAATTCTACGTGTGAGTGTCAGTATTTTGCACTTCAGCGGAAAATACACAATGGAGACGAACGATCTGTCTGTATTGTTGTAGTACAAAGTCTCCCGTTGTAACCATAGCAGTTCTTTGTCGACAGCTATAATAAGGTGGTAGTTATAGTGGTTGAAACTCATCAGCTAATAGAAAATTCGGGCTGAAGACCAGCGATGATTTTAGACACTATAATAATATAATGTAACAATGTATACAGCGAAATGTGATTCACAATCTTCAGCTGTTTTTCTGCAACAAGCGCAAAACTCTAAACATTGGAGAACATTGTTTTATTTAATTAATTACAGTGCCCAGAAATGTTTTAGGAGTCAATGCGAAGAAAAAGTAATTGGTTGTGGTGGGTTCGAACTTCCGAACTTCTGCTGCCCACTTCACTACGACTAACAATTACGAAACTGATTCTTGTATCTCGTGTTATTTATGGCAGGTATTTACTGCTAATATGGTAATTTTTAGACACTAGATTATAATTTATCATACTAAAAACGACGTGTCTTACTTAATTATTCAGTGCGCCATTGCTTTGAAATAACTACTCCTGAGTTATTTTTGCAAATATCTCTGATACGATATATATATCGCATCGTATCAGAGATATTTGCAAATATATATAAAACCAACGTTGTGTGCCGACTGTTTATGATGCCTCCGATAATCATGAGTCCCGCCGACTGAGAAGTACGGGCTGTTATAAGATTTCTTAGTGACAAAGTTCTAAAAGCGATCGATATTCATCGTGAGATCTGTGCAGTTTACGGAGAAAACATTATGAGTGATACAATGTTAAGAAAGTGGGTGAGAGCATTTAAAGATGGCCTCACAAATGTGCATGATGAACAACGGAGTGGGCGTCCTACGGTCGTTAATGGAAGTTTGGTGCAGGAAGTGGACAATAAGGTGAGAGAAAACAGACGCTTTACGATTTCCTCCTTGCGGGATGTCTTTCCTAATGTTTCTCGTAGAGGTTTTTTATGGCATTGTGACCGAGCAAGACGATGACGAAGTCAATACAGTTGTGATGCAGTGGTTAACAAGTCAGGCGGCACACTTCTATGAGGAAAAAAAAAAAAAAAAAAAAAACTTCTCGTATTTGCCACTCCTGAGTTTTGAACTCAGGACCTCCTTCTGACTCGGAAGACGCTTTATGACTCAGCTAAAACAGCCTATGTTTATTTAATATATGACTCTGGAAATTGAAATATTGTTTGATATTTGTATCACCTATGCCTGAGGTACAAGACAGGAATGTTCCCATAAACATTCATTGTTGGGATGCTATTCTGCTATTGGAGAGACTAGGCAGCATTGATAAGTGTCAAACAACGGAAAATTGAGGCAAAAAGTAAAGTTTGTGTAGAGAGGGGAGACTAAGACAGTCCGTAAGGACACGACGGCTGAATGGCCGCCAGCTTGGTAGCTCAGTGTGCTCGGTCAGAGGGCTCGAGATCCACTGTAATAATAATTAAAGAAAAAAGAGACAGAGTGAAAAAAAGCAAGCAAACAACGTAAAACACGAACGACTGCCCGCAAAGAACCGATCTGCTCGAGGAACAAAATTTAATAAAGGAAAAAAAAGTGGATAAAGCCTCTGCCTAGTAATCAGAAGGTCCCGCGTAGGTATCCCAGCCAAGTCACAAATTTTAATTCAATGTCTCTCCTTCTATATACACGTGGCGTCTATTCCGAAATAACAGACGTCACTTCTGATCCTGTAGTTGTTATTGTTTTCATATTCACAGAATATATGACTTCAACTGCGAATGGGCAAAGCTGCCGGGAATGGAACCCGGGTCTCCTGCTTCCTAGGCAGTTGCGCTGATCCCTACACCACCGGGGACACAGTGATCATCGCCCATGCAAGGACTACCTAAGCACGCCTCCCGACAGACACAAATTTCCAGCTTTGCCCGTTCGCAGCTGAAGTCATATATTGTCAACATGTTCACATGTTTGTAAATCTATCGGACCAAACTGCGTGGTCATCAGTCCGTAGCTTACAAACTACTTAAACCTAGGTAAACTAACCTAAGAACGACACACACACACACACACACACACACACACACACACACACATGCCCCAGGGAGGACTCGAACCTCCGACGGCGAGCAATCGCGCGCTCCGCAGCAAGGCGCCTTAGACCGCTCGGCTAGTCCACCGTGGCTATATTGTCACAACTGCAGGATCAGAAGTGACGTCTGTTCTTTCGGAATATATACCAGTGACGGGCAATGATCCTTTCGTTAGTGGAGAGGGGTGGGCAAGTTTGGAGCCCTTACTCTTACGGGAATTAGTACATAGTGACTACGAGTTTGAGAACTGTGGGCAGGGCAAAGTTGGAAATTTGTGTCTGACGGGAGGCGTGCTTAGGTAGTCCTTGCAGGTGCGGTGATCACTATGACCCGAGTGGTGTAGGGGTCAACGCAACTGCCTAGAAAGCAGGAGACCCGCGTTCGAATCCCGACTGGGTACACATTTCACCTTTGCCCATGCGCAGTTGAAGTCACATATTCTGTGAATATTAAAACAATAACAACTGCAGAATCAGAAGTGACGTCTGTTCTTTCAGACGCCACATGTATAAATATAATATGCCAATGACAGGCAATGATCTTTTCGTTAGTGGGGATGAGTGGGCAAGTTTGAAACCCTTTCTCTTACGAGAATTAGTACGTAGTGACTACGAGTTTGAGTGCTGTGGGCAGGGTAGAGGTGGAGAGCTGGAGATTTGTGCCTAGCGGAAGGCGTGCTTAGTTAGTCCTTGCAGGTGCGGTGATCACTGTGTCCTCAGTGGTGTAGGGGTCACCGCAACTGCCTAGAAAGCGGGACACCCGGGTTCGAATCCCGTCTGGGTACACATTTTCAGCTTTGCTCCTGCGCAGTTGGTGTCGAAAGAAGCAGACAACCTAAACACGAACGACTGACCGCAAAGAACCGATCTGCGCGAGGAACAAAATTTAATGAAGGAAAAAAATGTAGATAAAGCGTCTGCCTTTTGATCAGGAGGTCCCGCGTAGGTATCCCAGCCACGGCACAAATTTTAATTCAATGTCTCTTCTTCTGTTGAATATGTAGAAATGTAGGTTTGCGTTTCGTTAATTTAAGAATAGTCTTCAGGTGAGTATATTGCCGCAGGTGTTCCGAATCCAAACGTTTTGGATTATATGCTTAAACTCAAGTATTTGGTTCATTGACTTCTTTGTAAGGTTATCAAACGCTCGAAGCAGTTCTGTATAAGAGAATTTCATTCTTTATAGAATCCTAGATTGTACTTGAACGGTAACTATTCTTGTGTGAATAATAACTGCCTCCGAGTCAAATTTCCGCCCAGTGGCCAAGTGCGACGCACGCTGCATCAGCGGTATTTCATTTGGCGGATAACGCCGCGGGCTTCCCGTCCGGTTAGGGCGTGCCCCGGGAGCGAAAGGCGGCGTGACAGTGGCTGTTCTTCAGCCCGAGTCCTCATGCTTATTCAAGAAGTTTGGGACCGCTTGGGGGCGCCTCTTAATTTTCTTGCAACGCACGCGTGATGTTCTCCCGCGGTGTTTTTAAAAGGGCGGGCTAAGGCGTGCGGGAGCAAAGACTCCCCCCTCCCCCTCCTCCTACTCCTACTCCCCTTTTCCCCACCCCCACCCCCACCCCCCTCCGACCCCTCGGCAGCGACGGAAGTGCAAAGCCCGGGCGGCGCCTCCTGCTCGAAAATGCAAATAACCGTCCTTGTATCGATTCCTGGGGAAAACACTGTCTCGCCCTAAATGAAAACGAATGGTCCTCTGAATTAAGAGCGGGGAAGGACTCGGCAGATGATCCGGTGCAGGAGGAGCGACGCCCGCAAAATCACGCCGCTTCTTCACGACAAGGCCGCACCTCAACGCCGCAGTAAACACTGTGCATCTTGTCAGATGGGGACGGGACGTCAAAGACGTGTTATGCGGAAGAAGCGATAACCGTACGTCGCAAACACCTGCAGTGACTTTGGCCCTGGAAACGGCATATAGCGACCTATTTGAGGAGCCACCCATATGTTGTTCTTGTTGTCGACTTCAGTCCGCAGACTGGTTTGATGCCGCTCTCCACGCTAACCTGTCCTGTGCAAGTCTCTTCATCTGGGAATACGTTCGGCAACCTACATCCTTTCGAATCTGCTTACCGTACTCGTTCCTCGGTCTCCGATTTTTACTCCACACACTTCCTTCTAATGCTAAGTTGACGTTTCCTTTATGTCTCAGGATGTGTCCCACCAACCTATCCCCTCTCTTAGAATAAGCCTTTACTCCACAATTCTGTTGACCACCTCCTCATTAATTACGTGATCTACCCATCTAATTTTCATCATTCGTCTGTAGCACCACATTTCAAAAGCTTCTATCATCTTTTTGTCTGAACTCCTTATTGTCCATGCTTCACTTCCATACAATGCTACGCTCCAAACAAATGCCTTCAGAAAGGACTTCCTAACATTTAAACTAATATTGGACGTCAACAAGTTTCGCTTCTTCAGAACCGCTTTTCTTCCCATAGCCATTCTGCATTTTATATCTTCTTTACTTCGGCCATCAGAAGTTATCTTGCTACCCAAGTAACAAAACTCGTCTACTACTTTTATTGCCTCATTACCTAATTTAATTCCTTCAGCATCGCCTGATTTTCTGACGCTACATTCCATTATCCTTGTTTTACTCTTGCTGATGTTCATCTTATAGCCTCTCTTCCAGACATTGTCCATTCCATTCAATTGCTCTTCCAGATCCTTTGCGGTCTCTGACAGGATTACTATGTTATCGGCAAACCGCAAAATTTTTATTTCTTCTTCCTGAACTTTAATTCCCTCTCCAAATTTCTCCTTGCATTCCTTCACTGCTTGCTCAATGTACAGATTGAACAACAATGGCGAAAGTCTACAACCCTGTCTTACTCCCTTCCCAACCTCTGCGTCCCTTTCTTGCCCTTCGACTCTAATAACAGCTGTTTGGTTAAGTATAACTCTTCGCTCCCTATATTTTACCCCTGCTACCTTCAGAATTTGAAACAGGGTATTCCAGTCGACATTGTCAAAAGCTTTCTCCAAATCTGCAAACGCTAAAAACGTACGTTTGCCTTTCCTTAGCCTATTTTCTAAGATAAGTCGTAATGTGAGTATTGCCTCCCGTGTTCCAACATTTCTTCTAAATCCAAATTGATCTTCCTCAAGGTCGGATTCCACCGGTTTTTCCATTCGTCAGTAAATTATTCGTGTCAGTATTTTGCACCCATGACTTATAATAAAAACCGATAAAGCCACAATTGACATGAATAACAGCGCCGATGCTTCTTGGCCTGGTAGCAATGGGTCATTGGTAAGTAGCGGGTGGGGGGAATTGTTACCACATTTTTTTGTTGTGGTCTTTAGTCCGCAGAATGGTTTGATGCAGCTCTCCACGCTACCCTGTCCTTTGCTCGGCTCTTCATCTGAGAATACATACGGCAACCTATTGTATTCGTCTCTCCATTTTCCTCTGCTAACCCTACACCCACTTCCCTCCAACGCTAATTTGACGATTCCGCGATGTCTCAGAATATGTCTCACTAATCAATCCGTTCTCTTAGTCAAGATATGCCAGAACATTCTTTTGTATCCGTTTAGTTAATATTTAAAAAAAGTCTTGATCGCAGAAATTAACAGTTTCTATTTACCGGTATCGACCTGATTAGGTCATCTTCGGAATAACAAGTAGCCCATGTGGCCAGTGCTGGACTCGGCTGGGTCGAAACAGGTAAAAAGGAACTGTTAATGTTTGCGATCAAGACTGTTTTTTGTAATATTAATCATACCAAATAGATCACTGTTATTCTCCTCTAACAATGTGGTCCGTTTAGGTTTCGTATTTCCTCATTAGCTACGCGATTTACTAACCTAATCTTTAGCATTCGTCTCTAACACCATATTTCATAAACCTCAATCATCTTCCATCTGAGTACATAAAATACTGGCTGGAGCTAATAAACGAAGTGACATTATTTACTAAAGACCTTTTACATACAAAATCAACTTATTGAAATCTGATGACTCATATTTTCTACTAATTTCTAACGAATTTTTGAATCTGCGTTTCATGCTAATATCTTCGTCGTTGTCTTTTTGCTGGGATATATTGCCCTTGAGAAAGCTTACGGCCTGTTATATATGCATATTAAGGACCGACGGAATGTACGGTTTCGGTTCCACGCTACCCTGTCCTGTGCAGCCCTCTTCATCTGAGAATACGTTCGGCAACCTACATTATCTTGAATCTGCGTACTGTGTTTGTCCCTCGGTCTCCCTCTACGATTTTTGCCCAACACGCTTCCTTCTCATTCTAAGTTGACGATTCCTTGATGTCTCAGAAAGTGTCCTACTAACCTATCCCTTCTCTTAGTCAAGGTATGCCAGGAAATCGTTTTCTCCCCAATTCTGTAGAGCCCTCATCATTAGTTACGTGATTTACACATCTAATCTTCATCATTCGTCTGTAGCACCACATTTCAAAAGCTTCTATGACCTTGTCTGAACATATCGCCCATATTTCACTCGCATACAATGCTTCCAGAAAGGACTTCCTAACATTTAAGACTTTAATGCTTAGTGTAGCTTATTTTGTCCATTATCTCTCAAACTGATCAACATTTTATAACAAATCCATTTGTAGCTGCTTGTGTACATAGTTTGTCCTAGAAATTATAAATTGCACAGTACTACTGAATCAGTTCCACAGTTAGCTGCATTGAGTTACTCATAACATCTGCGTATGTTTAATTTAGTATGCCTTCTTTGCCATGTAAAGTAGTCAATCACATACTAATGTTGCATTGTGAGCTACTTTTTGGAAAGATTAGAGGCACGATAGTGACATTTACTACATCGGGCACATCATGGAAGCACTATATAGCTGACCAGCTATGATCTTTTTGTTGCTAGTAGTGGATAATAATTTTATGGATTTAAAAAAATATATATTGTTTTCAGTATATACGCCCTATACATTAATCGTGATAGTTTTTATAGCATCAATAAAAAGTAATCAAATTTCTCTTCCTGATGCTATAAAAACTATCACGATTAATGTATAGTGCGTATATACTGAAAACAATATATATTTTTTAAATCCATAAAATTATTATCCACTACTAGCAAAAAAAAGTTCATAGCTGGTCAGCTATATAGTGCTTCCATGATGTGCCCGATGTGGTAAATGTCACTATCATGCCTCTAATCTTCCCAGAAAGTAGCTCATAATGCAACATTAGTATGTGATTGACTACTTTACATGGCAAAGAAGGAATACTTTACATGTAAAGTAGTCCTTATAACTTCACTTCTGCCAGTACCTCGCCTGCTACTTTCCATACTTAACTGATGTTCTCCTGCGAATCTTACAGAACTAGCACTCCTGCAACAAAGGACTGCTATTCCTGCAAGGTTCACAGGAAAACTTCTGTGAAGTTTGGAAAGTAGGAGGCGAGGTACTGGCAGAAGGACCGTGAAGCGTGACGGATAGCTCAGACGGTAAAGCGCTTGCCCGCGAAATGCAAAGGTTCCAGCTTCGAATTCCGGTTCCATCACACATTTTTAATCTGCCAGGAAGTTTCATATTAGCGCACACTCCGGTTCAGAGTGTAAAACGCAGTTTATTCGAAAGGTGTTTTTATTATATGTGGATCAAAATTAAATGAATCTTGAACAACTAAATTTTATGAACTTGCTTACAAATTTCAGTGACGTTTAATGTTTCTAATGAAACAAGGATTTGTTAAAATCCTCTTTTGAACTATAGTTTGTTGGTGCTAAATTTACATTTGTAAATTTTTGTCCCTCAATAAATTAAATGACGCTTTAAATGAACAATGTTCTACTTCTTCTTCTGGTCCAGTCCTTAATAGTGTTTTAACCAGAGCACGCGGTGTGAACTGTCACGTCGTGTACAAGTCGTACTTGGGTGCACGTGGTCTGCAAGCAGGGTGCCTTGTAAGGGCTCTACTGGAGTCTTGCATAACCACGTGAATGTTCTCCACAGCGTAACTGAGACGTCGCAACCTTGTCTCCTATTTGCAATAGATGGTTTTCGGAGCTGTTCCCCTGGAAGACAACGGATTTGCATATTTCACTGACGAAACCTAAATGCTCTGAAAAACCGCACATCACGTTGCGATTCTTTGCGATCTCTCAAAGGCTTTTGATTGTGTAAAAGTTCAAATGTTTGTAGAGCTTATGGGACTTAACTACGGGGTCATCAGTCCCTAAACTTACAAACTACTTACGAACTAGCTAATACTAACGACGGCACAAGTATCCATGCCCGAGGGGGAATTCGAACCCCCGATCGTAGTGGCCGTGAAGAACGTGACGGGCGCGCCGCAGTCCTCTCAGCCTCCGCGGCCGTAGATTGTGTAAATCTTTTTTGTAATAATAACAGTCTCCGTTGCAAATTAATATTGTTTATTAACGCGTTTCGCACTTTTGACGCGTCATCAGAATACTAACAGTCAGCAGCATTGCATTCCTTAGTAAAATACACGATGGTAAATCATTTTATTCTTGCAGATAAGTATTTTTGGTATGAGTGGAACAGTGCACAAATGGTTTAAATAATACTTAACTGTAAGAGTGCAGGAAGGTGAAATCAGCAGTTCACGTAATATGCAATTCCTCCAACTGAGGAGCTATCAAAACTGGAGTCCCACAAGGTTCGGTCTTGGGCCCTTTGTTGTTCTTAATATTCCGGAAACTATTAACCATTCTATATTCACGTACATGCTAAGCTAGTTCTTTTTGCGGACCAGTATAGCTACCACTCCTGGTAAATAGGGATTAACTGATGAAATTGTAAAATGTCTTTCAGATAATTACGAGGAATGGAACTTCAGCGGAACTTGACATTGCGATTATAATGCGAAGAGCCTTTACTGTTACGTAGTTCCCACCCATTTATTTGTTGTTTTAATAGGTGAGCGGTTAATGCAGTCTTTCTCCTGCACTCATTAATCATTACATTTGCTTGTGATACTAACATGTTCTTACCACATGATTCATACTTTGTAACTTATGTATTGTATGAGAATTGACACGGATACAAAAAGAGAACAATGACATGACGAACATTTCGTAATGTAGTGAGAAGAAGGAAATATACAATGGTTGGAAATTAAATAGTGGCAACTCTGTTGTGGAGACACCATGCGATGGAATCTGCTACTGCCGCTAATAGCACACATTGTTGACGTACCTAACTTACCTCCTAGAAAATGGATTCGCCCGCCCCACGCCACCAGCGTGCTCACAATCGAGTGAAACAGTCACTCTACAGCTAGCGGTCAAACGTTAACGGTGTCACTATATTTTCCAAACAGGAACAACTAAGTTGGATCAAAATAATTACTTCCTGTTTTTGGAGCAACACCTGCGACCGGCTTTACGAAAGAAGTGGCAACACATTCTGCACAACCCACCCATTATTTTGCACGAGAATGCGCGTGCGAATACAGCGCAAGCTGTGACCTCTCTGTTCAGTCGATGGGAGTGGGCCCATGATCCCCGGACGTAAGTCCTTATGACTTTGATTTGATTCCACAGATTCGACAAGCATTAGACCGCTCCATTCGTACCATCAGGCTCTGCTAACGCCTTCCACATTGCTGGCAACGGATTCTACCCAACACTGGCGACTACTTTTAAGGACAGTTACAGGTGCAAACAAGTAACGCTTTTGTATCGGTTGTGAATAAATAATTGCCACTATTTAAGTTCCAACTCTCGTATTAAGTGGTTCTCAACAAATTGACTCTCGTTAAACTTTGATAAAACCGAGTATTTACAATTACATACAGTAAATGGCAAGACGCCATTCATAAATATAGACTTTGAACAGAAGTATGTAGCTAAGATAGAATATTCAACATTTTTAGGTGTTTGCATTGATGAGTGATTGAATTGGAAGAAACACACTGAAGATCTGCTCAAACGTACTTATGCTATCAGGGTCACAGCAAACTTTGGTAATATACATCTTAGTAAATTATCTTACTATGCCTACTTTCGATCACTGCTTTCGTATGGCATCATATTATTGGGCAATTCAATGTTGAGTAAATGTATTCATTGCACGAAAGCGTGTAATCAGAATAATTGCTGGAGCCCACCCAAGATCATCCTGCATACATTTATTTAAGGATTCACAGATGTCACATTAGCTTCACAATATATGTATTCAGTTATGAAATTTGTTATTAACAAACCGACCAAATTTAAAAGTTATAGCAGTGTGCATAGTACACTAGTAGAAAAAGCTATATTCACTATTCAAGGTTAAATCTAGTTTTGCCACAGAAAGGGATGAATATGCTGCCACAAAAGTCTCGCTCACTTACCAAGTAGCATCAAAAGTCTGACAGATAGCCAACTAGTATTCAAAAAGAAATTAAAAGAATTTTTGAAAGGCAACTCCTTCTACAATTTTGATGAATTTTTAAACCAAACTTAGTAATTTAGCTAAAAAAAATAAAAACAATAAGAATATAAAAACACAAAGATAAAAGAATCATTAAAATGTATAGACAGCATTTATTACACTGACACCTTCCACAGCAGTGAGAACTATGGAACAAGTATCAATCTAATATAATGTAATCCTCCCCTAACTTTGTAGTAACCGACTGTCACTACAATCGTCCCTTTTTCTTATGGCGTTTCTGCCTGATATCCACCAGGTACCGGTCAAGATCTGCGCGTCTATTTCTGCTGATGTCCCGTATTGAGGCACTATGTCATGCATAATGTCATGCCAGGTGTTTTATCAGAATCCTGAAAATGTGACAGTTTTGATGGAAAATTACGCTGATATGACAGACTTCATACTTTCTCTTGAATATTTTGCGTAGTGGGACAAACATCGATAAGCCCCAATTTCCTACATCATTGCTGTTTTGCAGGATACGAGAAAAACCATTTTATTGTTTTATGTAAATACTATGAAATTGTATGTGTTTATTTGTGTATAAATGTTGTAATGCCATGATGTGATACTTAAAATGTTTTTTGTTTGTTTATTTCTGTTTCAGGTACGAACGAGGTGCCGCAATGAACAAGGGCAGCCAACGTTGCTGTATCTGTTCACTATCGACAAACAACCGATGGCTACGGGGCTACGGATCCAGCTGCGCCTTCTGTATTGCTCGCGTCGATCGTTTGCAGAGAAAATATAAAATGTTACTTCACTATTGTCTGCCATTACGAGCATTGCTTTAGCTGACATGTATCACATCAGACGGCAATAAATGTAAATGTAGTATTTTGAGTTTATTATGAAGTTTAAAAAGGTAAAGCAGTCAACAATCCCAAGATTGGTTTGAACACCACAGTGCTTTACTAGGCATGGTCCTGTTTGGAGGTGGTATGCCGTTGCCTTCCTTCGACCTTCGAACTGACTTACCCTGCCTGTTACAGAGGGGCCTATTTATTGTGTGTATTATTATTGGAAGAAGATGATTTTGATTTATTGAAAGTATTGAACTCCTTCAAGAGGACATTGGAATGGTTTATGGACTTTAACTTTGACTTATATTAAGACGTGGTAAGCTTAAGTACGTTAATTGTTGGTACAAAATTTCAAGTTTAGCAGGCAGTGAACTTCGATGTACAAGTTGAATATATCGATAGCAATTTACGGTGCCTATGACTGATACTGAAAGTGAATAACCAGTAACAGTTAAAACTCATTTCTCCTGTCCCGCTCGTAGAAGGACCTGATACCTTATTTAATTAAAGATAATACTTTATTTTTTATTATTTATTTATTTTAAATCGAGCTGATGGTGCTGGAAATTCGGATCGAAGGTGAAAATTTTCACGGCCAGATTTGACATTGAATGTTGCTAGGTAACAGAAACCTACAAGTCAACAGCAACCTAACTACCAATTGAGACTTAGTTCAAACATTTTTTTTTAATTTTATTTATTTATTGAACGACATTTTTATCATCGCCCGTACCCCGTCCCACCCCATTTAGGACAAGGATGTGAGGACCAAAACGGTATCTCAGCTGCGACTCCGCCTCTACCCGTCATGTTTACAGGGATAAGCAATATTTTATTCCTTGATGGTGCTGATGACGGTTTTAGGTACATAGATGTAAATAATTCTGTGTGGCCGTTACCGTTGCTCATAGTATCTGAACAAACTCATTTGTAATAAAAAATTCATAACCCTCACTCCTTTTAATCGCAACCTTGTATTCGTATTATTGAATCCATCGTCAGTGGTGGAAACGGGACAACGGCTGGTCAAGAGTCTTAAGGAACTGAGGTACCAACAGCCATAAGTATAATGAAATATTTATTCAATTGCAACCAGTTTCGACATTTCACTATGCCATCTTCAGGTCCCTACATCGGAGCATGATATCCAAAGGTAGGGACATTAAACTGGATTCATGGATTTCGTCTCTTAGTTGGAAACAACAACAGCAACTGTGACACCATGGACTAGTTGTGGTTTCAAAGATGGTATAGACCATGGTGACCGTCGTGTAATTAATTTTGCTACGCCATCAATAGCGTGATACATATGTCATTCTATCGTTGGATGTCAAAGTGGAATCACCGACGCAAAACAGAACGAAATCTGTCGGAGAAAGAAATGACCACTAAAACACGTATAGAGTCCAAGACGAATTTGTCCTTTATAGGCAGCAAGGTTTACATAGACCGGCGAAGGCTAAGAAATTTTTCTTCAATGAAGTAAATAGCCGGCCGCGGTGGCTGAGGAGACTGAGGCGCTCCAGTCGCGGTCTGCACGGCCACTGCGTCGGGGATTCGAATCCCCCGTCGGGCATGGATATTTGTGCCGTCCTTAGTGTTAGCTAGTTCATAAGTAGTTTGTAAGTTTAGGGACTGATGACCCCGTAGTTAAGTCCCATAAGCTGTACAAACATTTGAACATTTTTTTGAAGTAAATAAATAATCGAAAATAAAATTTAAAAACCCTGTGCTGAAGTCAGGTATGCTTGGATAACAGAACTGTGAGTTTACGTAACAAAGGATCATAAATCTGAAAACGAAGAATCTTACAGCACTCGAAAAATTGTATCGTAAATAGTTGGAAATCAAGAGTCCAGTCGAAGATCTTAAGTATGGATTACAATAAAACAATAATATTATGCAACCAAGCAGGATAGATTCCTGCTAAAGAAAGAACGAATTACTTAAGCCTTTGTTACGTCATTCAGTAATAGTTAACCTTGGGCTGGAAGGATCGGTAGAGAGAAAAAGGATACGTCCAGACAAAGATTGGAATACATAAAAATAGATTACGTGTAGATGATTTTAATCGTAACATTTACACATATATGAAACTCTCTCCTATGAAATATATGAAAGAGATGTGATTGAACGCTGACGACTCCTTACACAGTATCAGCAACCAGATTTACATAATTAAACTAGCAACATATTATGACCCCATACATATCCCTCCCATAGGAATGTTTGAGGTTATTGCAGCTGTAGCACTCACAAAGACATTTAAACAGCTTTTCTTCCTGTACGTTCGAAAATGGAATGGGAGGACAAACTAGGATAATGCTAATAAACCGTCTGTCATGCAGTTCGCAGTAGTTTGCAGAAAATATAGATATAAAGTAGTATCCTAGTTTGTCTTCCCAATCCATTTTCGAACGTTTCCACGTATTTCCTTGTTTATGGTGTGATATCTCATGAACTAGGCCTTTACCCCCACAGTGATTATTACTTGATAGTGAGAAATATGTGTACCAACCGTGAATTAAATTGGTCCAATAGTTTAGGAGGTTGTGTGTGTGTTGAGTATTTATGCCCGTAGTTAATTTACATCTACTAAAATCAATTTGTTTGATTTGGAATTATTGTTACAACGGTACATATTACCCAAGTTGATCTGGTACGCAGTTGTTGATTGATAGCCATCTTGCTGGCCTGTGCATGAAATGTGAAACAAAATAAGCATATATTGTAAGAACATAAAAGAAGAACATCTGCAGGATCAGAGATGACGTCTAAATTAAGCAAATATTCTTGTGATTGGCGAACAATGTACGTAAGGAAACTTAATGCTATAGCAGAATGTAGATATGAGAAGAAACAAATACGGTGAGGGATGAGAAGTAGAGAGAGATGTTATCTCCCTTAAAAATAACGCCGGCCGCGGTGGCCGAGGGGACTGAGGCGCTCCAGTCATGGTTTGCACACCCACTACGGTCGGGGGTTCGAATCCCCCCTCGGGCATGGATATTTATGCCGTCCTTAGTATAAGGTAGTAGATAAGTATTTTGTAAGTTTAGGGACTGATGACCCCGTAGTTACGTCCCATAAACTCTACAAACATTTCATTTGAACTTGGGTATGACCATTGATGGGAAACTCATCTGGAAGAAGAAAATTACCCAACTCCATAAACGAACTGTGCAGCGACCAGGAGATCTATACCCACTGATCAACGAAAAATCGAAGCTGTTGAAGTGAAACCACTGTTTCGCATCAGGGTTTGTTGCATTTCAGGAGTTTTCTTATTCGAACAATATTTCTTTGCATTTTTGAACGCAAATGAGGCCGTTCGATGTCTGTTTATTAATATACAATTGATTTTTTTCCGACGGATGCAAGAGGGGAAAACTGTTTATTTATTTATTTGCTGAATTAGTTTGTGTCATGCTTTCGTAATGCCCACCAATCCCTTCCTGTGCGTGTGAGTTGCGTGCATAAATTATCAGTTGAGGTTAAAAAATAGTAAGATTACGCAGTAAATTCAGTAGTAAAGGTTAGGGGAGCATTAAAAGATCTTTGAAGAGAGTATCGATGGTGTTCAGAGAGGCAGTGACTGCAGGTTGACCCTGGGAGTCTCTGCTTGGTTTTAGCCAACGGGGTGCTTCCGCACGAAAATCGTGGAGAGACTCCGGAAGATGAACGGTTGGGAGAGACTGTTGTGGCCGCCACGACACGATGCAGACGTGAGCTGATGACTACTCCACGGCAAGACAAACTTTTGGTGGGTAAAAATGACGCTTTTTGTTAGGTTTCGCTCACATTCTAACTGCCTCACAGTTATTATGTACAGTGAGTGAGAGTAAAGCAAATGCTTAAGTTTGAAAAGCTTGTGTAGGGCTTCGGGTAGCTGTTGCTTTGTCTAAAGTTTAAATAGCTATGATTGCAGCTTTAGTATTTATCTTTCGGTAATGGTTGGGAAAGTGCTGAAATTGTTATTTAAGTAGTTTTATTGTTGGGCAGAATAATCAAGAACGTGGGCCAGATTATTGGTATCACCCAAACGTGTGCCTACATCATTTACAAATATTCAAATGTTTGTAAATCTATCGGAGCAATCTACGTGGTCATCAGTCCGTAGCCTACAAACTACTTAAAATAAACTAACCTAAGGACAACACACACACACACACCCATGCCCCAGGAAGGACAAGAACCTCCTATGGTGTGCAACCACGCGCTCCGCAGCGAGGCGCCTTAGACCGCTCGGCTACTCCACCGCGGCTACGATCTTTTAGTTAATCTTAAAGTAATGACTATATTCATTTTGTTTGCTGTGACTGAAAATATTCTTAATAGTTTTCATTGTCTGCTGATCAAGTGTGCATATGGTGCACTTGAATACTATAGTGACGTACAAAACTGAATATTAGAAGTGTATTTGTGAAAGTAGCTTACGCCATTTCAGTCAGTCATATATTATTTTATTTTTATTTTGGTGGTACCGCAACGAAAACCACACGTCGTACCTCATTTGCAAGGTAAATAAGCGAGGACTGCAGAAGTGTGGCGATAGTTATGATTAGTTTCTGGCGAAGGGCTATGAGGAGAACGACTGCATTTAAACAACAGTTGCAGGCCTAACGTGGTGCCTGTTGTTAAGAAATGTATTTTGTGAGTCTGTCTTTCAGCTTATTTTATTTATGTATGTAATGATCTCGTGAACTAGTAATGATCAAATGTTCAAATGTTTGCACAGCTTATGGGACTTAACTACGGGATCATCAGTCCCTAAACTTACAAACTACTTATTAACTACTTACGAACTAGGACGGCACAAATATCCATGCCCTAGGGGGGATTCGAACTCCCGACCGTAGTGGCCGTGCAGACCGTGACTGGAGCGCATCAGTCTCCTCGGCCACCGCGGCCGGCAGGTAATGATCTCGAATACTCCGTCAAATTGCTTTCAGTATTCAGAAGCTTTTTTTTTTTTTTTTTTTTTTTTTTTTTTTTTTTTTTTTTATGCATACTTATGTGATTCGAAGAGAATAAAAGCGTTTCCCTTGACAAGTTTGTTTTAGAAAATAAAACGAGCGTCTTCTTCACAGACAGTTTTTCTATTTATTTGTTGATTGTGTCTGGTAGATGTGCTACCGTTTTAATAATTTGCCATGGAGGTCTGCTTCACAGAGAAGACCACGGTACTAGTAGTATCACAATCAACATTTTTATATATATTGTTCCTTATTCGATTCTTCTGCTTCACAGACGCTTTGTTAATGTGCCTGTTTGTACTAGGCTGAATTGATAATATTCCATGCAATTGATTCAGAAATATAATCTTCCTTGCAATTTATTCTGAAATAAACTTTGTTTAAAATATAACTTTCCGCCGGCCGCGGTGGCCGAGGGGACTGAGGCGCATCAGTCACGTTCTGCACGGCCACTACGGTCGGGGGTTCGAATCCCCCCCTCGGGCATGGATATTTGTGCCGTCCTAGTTCGTAAGTAGTTCATAAGTAGTTTGTAAGTTTAGGGACTGATGACCCCGTAGTTAAGTCCCATAAGCTTAACAAACATTTGAACATTTTTTGATTAAATTTTATAAATATTACTAGCCAGATACTAGGCCTCCAGCTGATTGAAGGGTGCCTTAACAGTAACAGGCGAATCCGTTGCATCATACTTTTAGAGCGAGCGGATAAAATTCACAGGCAAGGTCATTTCCTCAAAAGATAGAGTTTTAAGTAGAGGAGCAGAGGGCTGCCAACGGAGAGTGGGTTCGGTGCACTGTGTCACCAGCGAAATGCGTCTGTAGCGCACTTGCATTCGACATTATTCAAAAATAGAAGTACACAACCTTATATGCCGCGCTAATCAGTTCCGGTAGTCACAGCTACATCTAGTAAAACTAGGGCGCGGTCTCTCTAGCGCACATTCCCCACTCCAAGCCTACATACGACACAGTATTCCAAATGCATAATTCACGTGCCGCGTCTCACCGAGATACCCAGAGGTGCCTCACGCAGAGACAATTCAATAGTGCCGCGGAGAGCTACAACACCAAGATTCGCTTCTCGGTTTTTGGCAAGATCAATTTGTATATATTTAAATCAAAGTCACACCATATTTATGGTATTACAAACTAAAATCCCTAATCAACTAAAAATAATCGTAAACGGCAGACCCTTTACCCAGGCTGTTCCAACAGGCTGCTCCGCGAGCAGGAGCGCACACGAGTGCTCACTGTCCAAGTTCAGAGCTGCGGTAGTGGGGGAAGCTCACATCATGCACGCTACTGGGCGACCAGAAGTAAACAGACGCCTTCGTCTAATTCTCGGTAATGTGTAGTTGTGACAGCAACAAAAATGTGTAGTATCCAAAGCCCAGTGCCTGCTACCTTAGAGCCAGCCCAGGCAGTACAATGTACTGTAGCGAGTTGCTATTCTCTGCAATGAAAAGAATAAACAGCAAGGAAAGGTCATTGCTCCAGAACCCTACAGTGAAGAGTAGCAAGCAAGATAACACCTGATATCTGTTCAGCTGTGTCGCAAAAAAAAAAAAAAAAAAAAAAAAAAAAAAAAAAAAAAAAAAAATGTAACAGACAAAAAAGTCAATAAATCTTTTGTTAGTTGTACAAACATTTCTCGCCATTTCGTTCTAATCGCCACTTTCGCATAGACGTCTCATGATAATATTTTTTTATTGCCTTAATTGGTAATTCTGACATCTTGAACCCAGGCTTGAAAAAAAAAAAAAAAAAAAAAAAAAAACAATTAAGCCCCTTTCTTTGCTTGTGTCTCTCACAATTTTTGTGAGGAAGCAAATAGGTTCATTATTTTATAGCACTATCTCCATAAATTGAAAACAGTATTTGCGCCATTTCTTGTGATAAATTCAGGATCGGCCGTTATACCACTTATTGTTGCCACTGCTTAACGAGTTGCTATACGTGAACACTTATGACAGGCGGGTAAGTCTAGTCATTGGCAATTGAGATGATGCGTTACTCATTTGGCTTAAGTAAGCTATTATACGTAAACTCAAAAGTAACATTTCTTTAAACTGAAACGAAAAACATACTTTTCTCGAAGACAGTTCATTGTAAAATTCATAACACCATATTTACGATTAACATCGTAGAAACTGCATGGAGTTTATCGTGATAAATCAGTCATAATCTGACATCTTTTGCTACTCTAGCAAGAACTGCTAAAATCAGTGACATCTTCCTTAATAAATAAAGGAAAAATTCATTACACAGTTCATAAGAAATACTCCTACCTTCGTTGCATGAAACCGGCATTTAAAGAAATGTAAAATAATGCCAGCATAAAATACTTTACTAAATACCAGTCGTGAAATCAGACCGTAGACATTTAGGTTCACGTTGCTTTTGTATTATTTATAATAAAGAAAAATCATCTATGAGGATTGACCAGATGTCAGGTGTATCGCATTTCATGGAGGAAAATGCCAGTCTCAGTTGTGGGCTAGCTATTTCAGAAATACCTGTGCCCGTGACGGGAATTGCAACGCGGCTGCAGTTCCTCGTGACGTCACAGGCCAGCTGGCTGCCTCACCTGCACACACGCTCGGCGCAGCCTCAGCCGTGAGGAGTGCCGCATTCGACAGCAGGAGAGCGCTCCCTAGCTCGCGAGGGAGCACGCGAGCTGGAACAGCCTGCTTTAGCCCAAATATACAGGGTGTTACAAAAAGGTACGGCCAAACTTTCAGGAAACATTCCTCACACAAAAAAAAAAAAAAAAAAAAAAAAAAAAAAAAAAAAAAAAAAAATATGTTATATGGACATGTGTCCGGAAACGCTTAATTTCCATGTTAGAGCTCATTTTACTACTTCTCTTCAAATCAAATAAGTCATGGAATGGAAACACACAGCAACAGAACGTACCAGCGGGACTTCAAACACTCTGTTACAGGAAATGTTCAAAATGTCCTCCGCTAGCGAGGATACATGCATTCACCCTCCGTCGCATGGAATCCCTGATCCGCTCATACAGCCCTGTAGAATAGCGTATGTATCAGAGCCGTCCGCAAACATATTTCTGCCGGCCGCGGTGGCCGACGGGACTGAGGCGCTCCAGTCACGGTCTGCACGGCCACTGCGGTCGGGGGTTCGAATCCCACCTCGGGCATGGATATTTGTGCCGTCCTAGTTCGTAAGTAGTTCATAAGTAGTTTGTAAGTTTAGGGACTGATGACCCGGTAGTTAAGTCCCATAAGCTATACAAACATTTGAACAATTTGAAACATACTTTCTTCCTTTGTGTGTGAGGAATGTTTCCTGAAAGTTTGGCCGTACCTGTATACACTCTCATGTTCATCTACCTTAAGCCTACTACGAGTCGTTACAATATTGTGGTAAATGCCACACAAGTAAACACTACAATCGGGTCTAAACACGATCATCGATGGGTGGGGCTACTGGGCTGGAAGATTTGCCCGGTCGCAGAAACGGAATGCAATGTGTTGCCAAATAGTTTGTTCGCTACCGGACAATATAGCTAAAGGTCGCTGTTGTCTGATAGACCTGGCAAAAGTGAACAGCCATCTGGACAGTCGCCTGCGCAAAGCAACGTTCGCGTTTGACTTGTTCCAAAAATCAAATGTTTGTAGAGCTTACGGAACTACGGGGTCATCAGTTCCTAAACTTACAAACTACTTATGAACTAGAATGAAACTTTCACTCTGCCGCGGAGTGTGCGCTGATATGATATTTCCTGGCAGATTAAAATTTCTTCCAGGAGTGCTAGTCTTGCATGGTTCGTAGGAGAGCTTCTGTGAAGTTTGGAAGTAGGAGGCGAGGTACTGGTGGAAGTAAAGTTGTGATGCGGCATCGTGAATCGTGTCGGGATAGCTCAGTTGGTACAGCGCTTACCCGCGAAAGGCAAAGGTCCCAGGTTCGAGTCCTGGTTCCAGTACGCAATTTTAATCTGACAGGAAGTTTCATCTTCGGGAGTGCTTGATTATCGGTATTTGCAAGTTTGACTTGTGTCGGATAAATGTTGTCAACAATTGAAGTATCGCTTGCTTTAATATTGTAACAGGGTATGGTCAATAGAGAGAGTCCCTTTGCTATGTTTAGTTTCAGGGTATACACGAAAATTAATGTTACTCACAGCACTTTCATTATAATGACATAGTGCACATACATAGTTGAACGTACCTTCTAAATTGTATCACAATGTGACACGTAGTTCATGATATATGAGCATATCAACAGTAACGTTCTGCTATTCAAAAATGTTCAAGTGTTTGTAGAGCTTATGCGACTTAACTACGGGGTCATCAGTCCCTAAACTTACAAACTACTTCTGAAATAGCTAAGACTAAGGACGGCACAATCATCGAGGGGGGGATTCGAACCCCAGACCGGAGTGGCCGTGCAGACCGAGACTGGCGCGCCGCAGTCCCGTCGGACACCGCGGCCGGCGACTTATCCCAATGGTTTGCTGTTGCAGCCGGCTCTCAAAGTCGATTCGCGCTAGCATCAGCTCGTATTTCGGCTCGACTTTTCTTCTTCCTAGTCGTAGGACCACCGCCAATATCATAGGTTGAGAGTCAGTCGGTCTGCGTTGAGAATAACGTGCTGCGTTCTGGTAGCTAGATCTCGTATTTCGGCTCGGCTTTTCTTCTTTCTAGTCTTACGACCACCGTCAATATCATAAGTTGAGGGTCAGTCGGTCTGCATTGAGAGTAACATACTCCGTTCTGTTAGCTAAAAACAGTCGGTCTGATAAATGCCATCAGCCAGAAGAAAGGAAATCGCTAGTTAAGTTTCTTGTAAGAGAGGGTTGTGCCTCGGCTGTTGGTCGGCCGTAGTGTCGGCCAGGCTGTGGCAGCGCTAGCGGCAGCAGGACGCGGGGGCGGCGGGGCAGGGGCGGCGCCTGGCTATCGCACCGGCGCGGCGCTGCGCGGCGTCCACCGCCGGCTGACTTAAGCAAGCAACTTCCTCAAGCAATCCTCGCCTCCCCCGCTGCTTCTCCGGAGGCGGAGGTGCGTTCCCTGCCGCGCCTTCCCCCCCCCCCCTCCCGCCGCCTTGCCCACATGCACAGTGTTTATCGATTTCCCCGACATGACCAGCACCTTGGGCCGGTCCTGGGACGACGGCTGCGGCTGCCGTCCTCAGGGGGTAGCGGGGGTGGCCGTCAGCCGGGACGAAACGGGGAGGGGGGATGCGCAAGTGGGTTTGCCCGCGGTGGGGTGGGGTGGGGTGCTTCATCTCGGCCAGATGTATTAATTGGTCCAGCCTCGCCTCCTCCTCCGTCTCCTCCTACGTCGCCTCCTCGGCCGTCGCTTCTCTCCCCCGTTCCTCCTCGCGCTCCTCCAAGGAGACGGTCCAAGTGCGAGAGCCGGCGACGGGAGGACAATGCCGGTGTATTTACATGTTCCGCGCGGCCCGGCCAGATAGTGCCTCAGTCAACATCTGCGGACCGCCGCCGCCCGCTCCTATCGACAAGTGGAGGGGGCGGCTAACCCTTATTAATCTGACGGCCGCTGACAGTTCCGAGATGACGGCTGGCTGCCCCGCGCCGTCTTTGCGGCGTCCGTCCCGCCCTCTAAGACTGCGGTGAGGCCGCAAGCCCGCGGGGACCCTCGATATCCGCGCCGCACCGAGCCGTCCGCGTATCTGTTTGCCGAGTTGGGGCGGGCATTCTCGTCCACTGCGTGCCGGGGATGCCGGGCGCCCACCGCTGAAAACGAATGGCGCCCTCCCGTAGACGGGCCACCCTTAGGAGCAACGGAGTACTTTGTTCAATCAAAAAATGTTTGTAAAGCTTATGGGACTTAAACTTACAATCTTACAAACTACTTATGAACTAACTAAGATTAAGGACGGCACAAATATCCATGCCCGAGGGGAGATTCGAATCCCCGACCGTAGTGGCCGTGCAGACCGTGACAGGAGCGCCTCAGTCCCCTCGGCCACCGCGGACGGCACTTTGTTCATTGTTAAAATGTTTAAGTATTTGTATATCTATCGGACCAAACTGCGTGGTCATCAGTGCGTAGCTTACAAACAACTGAAACTAAGGTAAACTAACCCAAGGACAAACACACATCCATGCCCCAGGGAGAACTCGAACCTCCGACGGCTCCGCAGCGAGGCGCCTTAGACCGCTCGGCTACTTGTTCATTCATCTAGGAAAGGGGAGAAGGGGAGGGGGCTCTTCAACTCCCAAATTTTCAAGCAGGTTATACGTGTTCAAATATTTGTAAATCTGTCGCACTCAACTGCTTGGATATTAGTCCGTCGCTTTACTTAACCCTTCATTTGGCACAGACAGAAATCAAGAGAAGAAAAAGTATTATGTTACTTAAATTTCATGTGTAGAGCCATGTGAACCGAATTATACAGTGTGTGTGTGTGTTTGTGTGTGTGTGTGTGTGTGTGTGTGTCTGTGTGTGTGTCCCCGCCGCTGAAAACGAATCAAGCCCTGCCGTAGAGGAGCCAGCCTCCGCGAACCATACTGCGGCGTCAGCCAGGAGCTGCCCAGTACTTTGTTCTTTGTTAAAATGTTCAAATATTTGTAAACCTATCGGACCAAACTGCGTGGTCATCGGTCCGTAGCTTCCAAACTACTTAAACAAAGATAAACTAATTTAAGGAAAACACACACACCCACCCATGCCTCAGGGAGGACTCGAATCTCCGACGGCGTGCATTCGCGCGCTCCGCAGCGAGGCGCATTAGACCGCTCGGCTACTCCACCGCGGTACTTTGTTCATTCGTCTAGGAAATGGGAGAAGGGGAGGAGGCTCTTCAACTGACAGATTTTCAAGCAGGTTCAAAATGTTCAAATGTTTGTAAATATGTCGCACTCAACTATTACTTAACCCTTCATTTAACACATACAGAAATCAAGAGAAGAAAAGGTATTATGTTACTTAAATTTCATGCGTAGGGCTATGTGAACCGATTTATACAATTAAAAAAAAATAGTTCCTTATTTGTGAGTAAAATTGCCCAAAAACTTCGCATGGTCTACGGTATCAGTAGTACAGTGTTGTTCTTATTGTATCTCGCACTATTTCATGCGAAACGTGTGACAACAACTCGCTTTTCGTGCAAAGTGCAGAACAATCCCATGATGTTCTCATTTTACAATGAAGTTCCTCTGGAGACAAAACTTGCAGTGGCCGAGCGGTCTGCGGCGCGCCCGTCATGTTTTGCACCGGGGGTTCGAATCCCCCCTCGGGCATGGATATTTGTGCCGTCCTAGTTCGTAAATAGTTCATAAGTAGTTTGTAAGTTTAGGGACTGATGATTCCGTAGTTAAGTCCCGTAAGCTCTACAAAAATATGAACATTTGAATCTGTCAAGTGACAACATATTGCCTATCTGTCATACCGTACATTACTGACTGTTACAGGAGATGCTGTTTTGTTCTGGTTTTGGAGTTATTGTCCATTTTATTGTGGTCTACTAGGCCTCCTCTTCCCAATAAATATGTCCATTTTCAGTCTCCCATATAGGAACTCGTCAGCAATTTTTCATAATAAATCAACTTCAACGCTTCCTCTTTCTCTGTTATAAGCATTATTCCATGTATCACGAAAAATATTCTCCACAAAATTGAAACAAACTTGTACCTCGGTAATTTATGCTTAGAGTGTCCGCTAAAGATTCAGTTTATTTCTAAACTTTTCGCAAAAGACAGTGAAACATCACTTGATTGGAGAGCTTAAATGTTAGTTTCAAACACTGTTTCTCATCCAAGGATGAAACTTGAAACATGTTTCAAAAACCACACATTGCCAAATAAAAGGTTAAACTAAGGTAAACTAACCTAAGGACGACACACATGCCCGATGGGGGACTTCAACCCCCGACGGCGATCGACCACGGGCGCGAACGGCGCTGCAGTGCTCGCGTCTAATCCACCGCCGCTTTAAACAGGTCCAGTATCCAAAATATAAGCGCTTGAGCTGTCTGTTTATTCTAACACTTACACCCCTTTAGACTGCATCCCCCGTCATCTACGCCCGTGCTAACGAAGATACCTACATCATTTCAGGGGTCAACAGTTGAACGTGTACCCTCCTCTTAAGATTACCCGGCACACAGATGTTTGCAAATCACAATCCCGTCTTCAGCAGAGCTCATATATTTTTTTTAATATATTCCTTCCATTCTCCTCTCTAAAGGAGAAAAGAGACAGTGGGGCAAGTGGGTATCACAACTGTTAAAAGGTGAGAGGAGCTTACCAGTTTTGGTCGTGAAGCTTACAACCAATGGACAACCTCCACAAACCTTGGTCGGAACTGGGTGATTCGGACCATTTTATTTCTCGAATCGCCCTTTTCTGCGTAGTAAATACCCTCTTTTTGAACCAGTGGAGGTACTCCAAAAACTAACACCATACGTCATAATGAAAATGGCGAAGTCTAATACTTTTCGTGTTGAACTACCAGTAATTTCAGAAATTCTTCGATTGGTAAACGACGCAGCATTTTGTTTTCGAACAAGATCCTGAACACTGGATTTCCACGACAGTTTACTATCTACGAAAGTACAAAATAAGGAAGCGGGACCAGTAAATTTTACTAACTCTATTTTTCGCAATTTCTGTCGAAGATGCATTAACCATTTATTTGGTGACTAGTTTCGGATCGTCCAGTCCATTTTCAGACCACATTCCTCATTTATGATGGGGCGTATGGTTTGAAAATCGACAGGATGGTCCCAAACTAGTCACCTAATAAATGGATAATACAAATTCGACGGAAATTGTGAAGCATAAAAAGCTTAGTATCTATCTAAACGCCTAAAAATTTTAACTGTTCAGTCTCATCATGTGTGCATTCTTTGTCATCGAAATGTCAAATTTTGTTGAATTTTGTGATTTAGCATTAATATTTTTTTCGATTCATGAACTTATTTCTTTAACTGCATTATTTGAAACTGCATGAATACAGCCAACAACATCCTTCACTACCTCGCTAGTGTTACCAGCAAAAAGAAATAGCTTAGAATTACCTGTTATACTAGAAAGCATAACATTTAATACATGAGAAACAAAAGTGGCGCAATACAAAACGCTGGGATCCCTCCTCCTCCCCCCCCCCCTCCGCCCAGACAACATTTAACTATGCCCCATTGTGAATGGGTATCACAGCCGTTTTCAATACTGCAGAGAATCGCCTTGTGCTATTTCTTATTGAAGTAAGCGATCAACCAATTGTGAACTACTCCTCTGTACCGAATAATGTTCCAATTTCTGGAACAATATCTTGTTATCAACACAATCAAAAGCTTTTGTTACAGCAAAGAAAACGTCCAGCGTTCGTAGAGTTTTATTTAATCCATCAAGTGCCTCATAGAAAAGAGAATATAGCATTTTCGGCTGTTAAACAGCTTTTAAATCCAAAATGTACTGTTGACAGCAAATTATGCGAACTGAAATGAACTATTATCCTTGAATATAGAGTGTTTCAATAACCTCTGCGAAATTTTATGACGTAGAAATAGTCTAAAATTGTCTGCTTTATCCTTTTCTCATTTTTCATAAAGTCGTTTCACTACCAAGTACTTCAATGTGTCAGGAAACTGACCATTCCGAAAGGAAAAATTGTAAATATGGTTAAGTACTGGGCTAACTGAGGCTAGACAATACTTAAATATTCTGATAAATACCTCATCATATCCATAAGAGTCCTTAATCTTTAGTGATTTAAATATTAATCTCTGTCTTGACAGTATCATGGAGGATTATTTCAGGTAAAAATCTCAGAAACTATGTTCTAAAAGACTTACATGATTACCTGTAGGAGCTTTGGTCATGTTTATTCGTCTACTGTATTCAAATGTGCTTATAAAGTACAACACATATCTGACATATCAACAGAAAAATTTGCATTGCTCGTTGTCATTATACCTCAACTTTGTGCTTCTTACCAGGTACTACTGTCACGACTGACCAAATAGTTTTAATTTTATCCTCAGAATTAGCAATTCTTCATCAAATGCCACAAGCGTTTTACTTCTTAATTACAATGCTGTTGGTATCGGGCTACTACAGCTTGATACTGGGAGCTTTTAAAGACGTCCGAATACTTGCTATGCTAGACACTTGCCACACCGGACATTTGCCACACGTCTACCTGCTCCGAAGGGTCGGATGCCCCTGTCTCCTCCTCCTTTTGATTAAAAGCAGAAGTTTGGACTTGAGTGAATTATTAAAGATTTACTTCTATGCCCTAAAGTAACCACCATGAATGAACACTTGTTATTCGTAACATTATCCTCTTACTTCTGAGCATTCTTTGCAAATTTCCTAGTTATTGAACATTACTTCATGTTTCATTCTGGAAACATCCCTTAGGCTGTGGCTAAGCCATGTCTCCACCATATTCTTTCTTCCAGGAGTGCTAGTCTTGCATGGTTCGCAGGAGTGCTTCTGTGAAGTTTGGAAAGTAGGACGCGAGGTACTGGCGGAACTAAAGTTGTGATGCGCCATCGTGAGTCGTGTCGGGATAACACAGTCGGTAGTGCGCTTGTCCGCGAAAGGCAAAGGTCTCAAGTTCGAGTCCCGGTTCCGGCACACAATTTTAATCTGCCAGGAAGTTTCAATTCTTGTATAGTGACTCGTATTTGTTACATTGTTTACGGCTGAGAAAAAAACAATGCGGTGTGTTACTTTCTGAGAAACCCTCGTATTTACGGAGCACTGGATATCTCTAAGTGCAGTGCGCCCACTCACATTTATGTCGATGACTTATGTCCTAGACGTCGATGATAATATAGAAGATATGCAAATAAAATTTGTGCTAGTGTGCCTTAGAGCCAGTGAAATGTTTTGCTGACGAATTATCTTTTCACGGTAGATTAAATATGTCACGTCATATCTGGTTCTGAGAAATGCGACGGACATCACGCAATGAAATCCATGTTTGTTGTTGTTGTGGTCATAAGTCTGGTTTATTGCAGCTGTTCACGCTACCCCATCCTTTACTTGCCTGTCCTGTGCTGTGCTGAATAAGAACAGCAACCCACATCCTATGGAACCTGCTTACTGTATTCGTCACTCGGTCTCCCTCTGCCATTCCCCGCCCCCCTTCCCCACACTTCCCTTCAATGCTAGTTTGACGATTACCTGATGTCTCACAATATGTCCTACCGATTTATCCCTTCTTTCACTCAAGATATTCCAGAAATTCCTTTTCTTCAGCATACGTTTGTAGCACCATATTTCAAAATATTCTGCCAATTTTCATCTACCTAAAATGTACGTAAAATGCTGCTGGAGCTACAAGGTTTGCAATTGTTTTAGAGCGGATCACAGATAATAAATCTTGGACAGCCTTTCGACTCTTATCTTCCATCAACCCAAAACGGTTATTTATTTCAAGAGGATAAGATTCAGCTGTTCAAATCTTAGTAAACCTTTGCACCAAGCTACTATGGTCATCAATACCTAGACTTACAAACAATCTTACACTAAAGACACATTACACACCCATGTCCGAGGGTGGACTCTAAACTCCGGCTGGAACAGGATTTGGCACAACTTTTGAGGGATGAGTATTAAAAACTCTCAAAAAAAAAATCCTTGTCGCTAATAATCAAAGAGGGGTTTTTACTTATTAAAGACCACATACAAACAATTTGTTTTGGCGACTGATATTCTTCTATATATTACCATCGATTTCTTCAAATTGCATCACATCGGTTCGCTTCGACATGTCATAATCAACGTCTTCGCTAACGTCTTCGTCGTAGACTTTCTCCAGCAAAATATTGCCCTTGAGTGCTTACATCGTCTTATTTACATGCATACATCCAGAGCCAGATAAGCTATAGTGTAACAGATGTAAGCTGTCACGAGAAAGGGTTAATGCCGGTCAAGTTCCAGATTGTAGAAGTACTGCTTAACATCCCAAATGTGGAAGTTCTTTTTTCGGGCGCGTAGAGAATATCATCATAAGTGACCTCCGATCATTCACTGTAGAATCTACATCTACATGGGATACTCTGCAAATCACATTTAAGTGCCCAGCAGAGGGTTCATCGAATCACCATTATACTATTTATCTCCCATTCCATTCTCGAATAGCGCGCGGGAAGAAAGAACACCTGAATCTCTCTGTTCGAGCTCTGATTTCTCGTATTATATTCTGATGATCATTTCTACCTATGTAAGTGGGAGTCAACAATATATTTTCGCATTCGGAGGAGAATGATGGCGATTGGAGTTTCGCAAGTAGTCCACGCCGCAGCGATAAGCGCCGTTGTTGTAACGATTCCCATCCCAGATACTGTATGATTTCCGCAACGCTGTCTCTCCTGTATCGTGACAATACCAAACGAGCTGCCCTTCTTCGGACTCTTTCGATGTCCTCCGTTAAACCCACCTGATAAGGGCTGCAATACTCAAAAAATGGACGGACGAGCGTAGCGTATGCAGTTTCTTTTGTAGTACTGTTGCATGTTTTAAGGGTTCTGCCAATAAAACGCAGTCTTTGGTTCGCCTTCCCACGATATTATCTACGTGTTCTCTCCAATTTAAGTCTGAAGTAATAGTAATTCCTAGGCATTTTGTGGAGATTACGGCCTTCACTTTTGATTGATTTATCTTGTAAACAAAGTTTAACGGATTTCTTTTCGTACTCATGTGGACGACTTCACACTTCTCATAATTTAGAGTCAATTGCTAAGTCTTACACCATACTGATATCTTATTCAGATCGTTCTGCAGTTGGTTTTGAAATTCAGATGATTTTACTAGGCGGTAAATGACGGCGTCATCTGCAAACAACCTAAGATAGCCACTAAATCGTTTATGTAAATAAGGAACAGCAGAGGACCAATAACACTACCCTGTGGAACGGCCGATATCACCTCTTTTTTGTCGATGCCCTACGATCGATTACTACGAACTGTGTCCTCTCTGACAGGAAATCCCCTATCCAATCGCAAATTTGGGGCGATGTAACATAACCACGCAATTTGATTAAAAGCCGTTTGTGAGGTACGCTGTCAAAAGCCTTCTGGAAATCAAGAAATACGGAATCGATTTGCGAACCCTTGTCGATAGCAGCCTTCACTTCGTGTGAATAAAGAGCTAGTTGTGTTTCGCATGAACGATATTTTCTAAATCCGTGTTGACCTTGGGTCAATAGATCGCTCTGTTCGAAATAATTCATAATATTTGGATACAGGATATGTTCCAAAACCTTGCTGATAATTGACGTCAATGAAATAGGCCTGTAGTTTAGTGGGTTACTCCTACTGCCTTTCTTGAATGTAGGTGTGACCTGTGCAACTTTCCAATCTTTCGGTACAGATCCTTCTTTGAGAGAGCGGTTGTATATGGCTGTTAAGTAAGGGGCTATCACTTCAGCATAATCAGAAATCTAATGGTTATATAATACGGACCAGAAAACTTGAGCATCTGTGTTCGCAACAGCCACCACTATTTTCCGCGGTCACGTGATTACATCTCGCCCAGCATTACAGTTATCCACTCGCGGTCAGAGAAAACTGCTCGCGACCGTATGAAATTTTTACCTCCTTCGGCTGAGTCGGAATTTCCAAGGTGACGTATTGCGGCGGGTGGGGCGGCGATGGCGGCCAAGTTGTCTCCGACGCGGCTCGTTACGCTTATTGATTATTGCCTATGGGGCGCGCCTTCTTTCACGCACTGCTGGGCCCGCAAACGTTGATTACTCCAGCGGCTAAGGAGCGCGTATGAGCTACTTCCCTCAGCCCTACCAAGCGCATATTCACACTAACAGTTGATTTAATGAGTGTCCAGCTCCAGTTGCATTTGTTGTTGTTGTTATGGTCTTCAGTCCGGAGACTGGTTTGATGCAGCTCTCCACCCCACTCTATCCTGAGCAAGCCTTTTCATCTCCTCATAAGAACGGCAACCGACATCCACTTGAATCTGCTTACTATACGCGTCTCTTGGCCTCCCTCTGCGATTTTTACCCCACACACTCCCTCCAATGCTAAATTTACGATTCCTCGATGTTTAAGAATGTGTCCTATCAAGCGATCCCTTCTTTTAGTCAGGGTATGCCAAAAATTCCTTTTCTCGCCAATTCTGTTCAGTACCTCTTCATTAGTTATGTGATATACCCACCTAATCTTCAGCATTCTTCTGTAGCACCACATTTCAAAAGCCTCTATTCTCTTCCTGTCCGCACTGCTTATCGTCCATGTGTCATTCCCGTACAAGGCAACACTCCACACAAATGCCTTTAGAAAAGACTTCCTTACTCTTAAATTAATATTCGATGTTAGCAAATTTCTCTTTTTCAAAAATGCTTTTCTTCCCATTGCCATTCTGCATTTTATATCTTCTGCACTGCGACCATCTCATGTTATTTTACTACCCAAGTAACAAAACTCATTTACCACCTTGATTGTTTCGTTACCTAATCTAATTTCTTCAGCATCGCCTGATTTTCTAAGACCGCATTCCATTATTTTTGTTTTGCTCTTGTTAATGTTCATTTTATACGCTCTCTTCAACACACTTTCCATTCCATTCAACTGCTTTTCCAGGTCGTTCGCTGTCTCTGGCAGAATTACAATGTCATCACCAAAACGTAATGTTTTTATTTCTTCCCCCTGAACTTTAATCCCTATTCCAAATTTTTCCTTGCTTTCCTTCACCGCCTGCTCAATGTACAAATTGAATAACATCGGAGAAAGTCTACTACCCTGTCTTACTCCCTTCCCAACTGATGTTTCCCTTTCATGCCCTTCGAGTCTAATAACTGCGGTCTGGCTTTTGTACAAGTTGTAAATAACTCTCCTTTCCCTGTATTTTACCCCTGCTGACTTCAGAATTTGAAAGAGTGTAGTCCAGTCAACATTGTCAAATGCTTTCTCCAAATCTACAAAAGCTAAAAATGTAGGTTTGCCTTTCCTTAATCTATCTTCTAAGATAAGACGTAAGGTAAGTATTGCCTCCCGAGTTCCTACGTTCCTCCTGAATACAAACTGATCTTCCCCGAGGTCAGCTTCTACCAGCTTTTGCGTGCTTTATTTAAGGCCACACTACCGGTTTCGGCCTCTATGTTAGGCCATTTTCAAGTGTGACAACCTGCATATAATGTGTAGCAATGTTTACAAAAATTACATGGTACAAGAAAGAATGTTACATATATAAAAAGGTACTGTACAGAAGCCGAAGGAAACTTACGTTATGCCGTAGAGAAAGCAACGTCAAGTAATTAAACAATAGAACTCAGAGAATTTAAATCTTTTGGCGCCCAATGGCGACACGTTTACAAATGAAGACCCACAAGAATAATGCGCCTAGGTCAATTGTTAACGTTATCGACAAACCTAGTCATTTACTGGGGAAAAAACTAAGTAAACTACTGAGAGAGCATTACACCTTTGAAAATAATTACTCTGTAAAAAACAGTTACGAACTTGTGGATACAGTTAGACACATCTCAATCCCGGCTAACGCTAGGCTCGCCTCGCTCGACATAGCAAACATGTATATTAACATACCTATAAACGAAACAATAACAGTAATTAAAAATAAAAAAATAAAAAATTGCTGATGCACAAGAAACTTCCTCCCGGGTAAATCATTGAAATGATCGAGCTGCTGGAAAAATCACTAAAGTACAACTACTTTATATTTCACGGCAAAATCTACACACAGAAAGACGGACTGGCAATGGGGTCTCCCTTGGAAGGTAAACTGGGAAATATTTACGTCAACCACTTAGAAAACAAATGCTTTAATTACCATCCTGAAATTAACGCTAAAATAATGTACTATAAAGGGTATGTTGACGATATTCTTGCCTTATTCAGTGGCTCCCAATAAGAAATTCTCTGAGTTCTATTGTTTAATTACTTGACGTTGCTTTCTCTACGTCATAACGTAAGTTACTTTCTGCTTCTGTACAGTAATATATATTCTATTTTCTACCATGTAATTTTTGTAAACTTATTGCTAGACATTATATGCAGGTTGGTCACACTTGAAATGGCCTAACATAGAGGCCGAAACCGGTAGTGTAGGCTTAAATAAAGCACCAATAAATGCAACTGGAGCTGGACTTTCATTAAATTTGAACCACAGTTGCGGCATCAGCAAGCATCCAGTCATGGAGGAACTAATAACAGTTGATTTGTTTATTCACTGCCATGAGCACGTGCTGGTTTTTAGCTGAATTGTTTAATTGGTACAGTCAATAAGTTCTAAGACTTGACACCTGGAGAATAGGCAACCACACGACAAAACATAAGAACTCCAACTGTATACTTCTCACCAATGCTTAAAATGTTTACTTCTATGCGACACTGTATTGAAAATGTGTACTTCTAAACTACCGAATAAAACAGACTATAGCAGTGACAGTAAGTGTTGCTGTTATTCCCACGAAAGAAAAGAAAGTCCTTTCATGGTATAGCTTTCACAATACTTCACTGGGAATACACTCTTGCTAATTAGAGATCCTTTCACGATAATGTCGTCGTGCTTACGGAGAAGACGGGAAAAATCTTCTAATTGTAGGTGTTTTCTGCGTCTAAAACTACGCGAATATTAGGAACACAGTAGCAAAACAGCGAAATATTGTTTCAAGTATTGTTATATTTTTGACAGTTAGTATAATATGAGAGAAATATAGCTTTTACTCAACAGCTACATCAATGGACAAGAATTAGATATTGAAATACGCAACTATCTTGACTACGTATGACTGATTATTAGCTTCCACAGACAAATTAGAAACATTTGATTAATCTGAGAGAAATTTTCCACTAAGTTGCGGAAATATTATTCAAAAGAGACAGAGTCGCCGGCCAGTATTTACCTTTGTGCGGTATTGTCCACAGTCAAAGGAAAAAATGCAAATGGAGACGAAAATAAATACGGACACTACTTTTAGGAAATATTTTCATTTATCAGGTTGAAACGGGTCACAAGGGAAAGGTTACTCACAACCTAGGCCAAAGGTGAGGATGGGTGAAGTTTGATCAGCTGGTAATGGCAGTGATCTCTAAGCATACTGTGTGCAGTACTGCAGATTTCCGCCTTCAAACAAATTGGAACGTTCTTGACACTTCTCAAATGGAAGCAGTGCTTGATTTCGGAAATCTTATGTGCTGAAACGTGGCTCTTCCACCTAACAATCTCCCCGTCCAAAGACATAAACACATGTCCAGTTTCTATTTTCTGTTGTGTAGAATTATATCAGCGCAAGTCGGTAGTCTTCATGTAAGACGACAGCCTTACAACTGCTACCAGCAGCAAGTTTCAGAATAGTTGCACTATTGTTGCATTATTGTTGCTACTGTTAATTAACGGAGCATTTAGCGATGAATGACAATAAAAATCCATGCTCAATAGTTCCGAGTACCTGAACAGTTAGGAAAAACGAAATAAGATGTGCTATGAGACAGGGAGTAAGATGTTCAGTGGATTGGGAGAAGTGTTAAAAGTAATTAAGTGGTTACTGCGTAAAATAAGAGAGGGGTGAACAATACGTAAAGTACCTTTAAACGAGTGGAAATATAAAAGTAATTTAGATGCGAAGAACAAGTATTATGTTTGTTGCAGTAACCAGGACATCAGTGTCCGTCGACTGCGGTATGAGGTCAGCGGTACCAGCCTTCGTGACCAGAAGCAACGGTCGCGTGGTGAAACGGTACACGGTGGTCCCAATTAGATCAACTAGAGGTGTTGACCCAAGCTGGAAGTAGAACAGAGGTGTTCTTAACGACTGTCAATGACCCCGTCAGTGTTACGTACAGTTTGACGGTTGTATGTTTAACGAAACTACTCTAGCTGAGAAACATTCATAAACAATCAGCCAGAAAATTGTTTAGGTGATAAGTAGTGTTCACACACAAAGTCGTCAAAGCAGCTCGTTAAATATAAGTATTCATGATAATAGTCATCATTGCCATTTTCCAATGTCCGGGAATTATAGCTATGCTTCACACTATGCTGATGAGTAGCTGCATGTAAAGTAAGTTCTACTTCTACACATTTGGTAGTTTGCTTTGACTGTGTGATTTTAATTCACAAAGTAAATACACGAAACAACCGGACAACCAGAAAAATGCTCGAAATACCCAGAGGATGCAAGAACTCAAATTCACTTAACTTAATTCCTTGATGTAAATATCAAATAATAAATCATTGTCCAGATGACATATTTTTTCTCAATATGTATCAGAGGTGGTAAACAGAAGGAGAGGTGTTAAAATTCGTGCCATGGCCGGGATTCTAACTCGGGACATCCTGCTTAATAGGCAGGCGCAATAAACAGTAAGCCTGAGGAACAAGGCAAGATCGCTCCCTTTCACGTTCATTGCTGAGGTGCTATTCCGCTATTGGAGAGCCTCGGCAATACATTTGCATAGGGGAACGTGGGACCGAACTGAAGTTTGTGTTGTGGAGGGAGACGTGCCTGAAGCCAATCGTGCAGTCGCTGTAAGCATTAAGTCCCAATGGCTTAGTAGTTATTGCACCTGTCTAGTGAGAGGTCCAGCATTCAAATCGCGGCCATGCCACAAATTTTAAGTCGTTGCGTCTTCATTAGTTTAATACCTCTTCTCTAATTCCTTGAGTCCACTTCATGACTAACTTCTTTACTGAAGGACTGTACAGTCGGCGATATATACAAGTTTTCAAACAATAGCATCATTAACGTACACTGTTAATCTACATTAAATTTCAAATGTTTGTAAATGTATGGGACTTAACTGCTTTGGTTACTAGTCCGTAGGCTTACAAACTACCTAAACAGCCGATCGGTCTGGAGCGCCACGTTACGGATCGCGATGACTCCCGCGTCGTAGGTTCGAATCCTACCTCGGGCATGGACGTGTGTGTTGTCCTTAGGTTAGTTAGTTTAAGTAGTTCGTAAGTCTACGGACTTATGACCAACGTAGTTTGCTCCCACAGAATTACGAACATTTGAACTACTTACACTAGGTTAAAATAATTTAAGGACAATACACATACTCCTGCCCAATCAGTTTTTCATCTGCTTGCAAAGATAATATTCAGTGAAGAATAATCATATGATAAATCAGGTATTTACGATATTTGGACTAACAATATTAATTAAAAAAAAGTCAGTTTGTCATTTTAGTACGCTACGCAAACTTATGCTAACATTTACAGAGCTTATTTACACAGTAATATACACAGTCCTAAGTGTTCATTCTTGGACTGATTTTAGTTTACTATCTATCTGAATGTTAAACTGTTCACACATTTAACAGTTCAATAAAGGTTCATGATTATAGTGAATCAAGGAGAATAAGTGTAATGTAATGTCTTGAGGTCATTCACATATAAACGTACTGTAATATTACATTAAAATGTCCATGTTATACATAATAAATAATTTTGACTGAAATATGATAGTACTACAATCGTTTTTGTTAATTACCATTCCGAGAAAGCAAATAATGTAGTATTATTGCTCGTTAATTCTGGGGTAACAAATACATTGCTGCGTCAATTAATTAATGTGATTTATAAGCACATTACTACCCTTGTTCGTCGCAGGTGCTAGTACTTATAGGTAAGTAGAAGACCCGTGCGAATATTTTGCATCGTTATTGGAATGACAAAAAAGTTGGGATAAAAAGGGAGTAAAGTTGAATGTTCACACATAGCTTTCTTCAGAATCAATCATTGCAAGATTTTAAAAGAGCAAGTGAAAGAGCTTGATCCGCTGAGTGTTGTAAGGTCAAAAGGAACATATCGTAAAACAAACTGATTAAAATATTCAGTGCAAGGACAGAAGCATACCGCGTTTGAATAAAAATAAAGGAGGGAAAGCCTTAAGTTAACTCCGATACTTGACGAAAAATTTGCTAATGAATACCTTTCGTTTAAAGAAAAACTGAAGGAAATCGGTCGGATAGAACGGCCTGACCGACTGACTTTAGTTTACACCAAAGACATCCCCATAAGAAATATACAAAAGGAAATCGCGGTTGAGTATAGAAAGAGGAAGACGAGGTTTATGTAAATTCGGATACTTGTTGACTGTGGATGAATACCTTTCGTTTAAGAGAAAAATGAAGGAAATCGGTCGGGTAGCTTGAAGACTGACTTTAGTTTTCGTAGATTCTTTTAATATATAAGATTAGGCTTTCCCTCTCCCGGTTAGATGCACAAAACGGGCAAATGACGCACTCGATACCTGGATACTCTAGTCCGTAGGGATGGTATCGTATATTTCAGTTTCGTAAGAAGCCAGCTTCGGGAGGGCTGGTACCATTACACATGCCACCCAGTCTGTGCCACACGTCGCCATCGGCATCGATTCGAGTGTGGTGGACAGTGGTAGCGTGCATAACCTGTGCCGCCCACCTCAAAGTCTCATCGGTATCGTAAAATAGTGGAAATTGAGCTTGGATCCCGATAACCTATGCTGCCATCTGACCGACCGACGAGCAATCGGCAGCGTAGGGCAAAGGCTACCCAGACCTCGTGCACTACCTTTGAACTACACAGCAGGCCGTTCACCATTCACACCACCTACATTACCCGTCGTCGCCCCCACATCTAGAGGGTGGACACCATCGCCTGACGTCATGCCGCCTCTAGGGTCAGACCGCCGCCACCCGACAGTCTACTTGCCGCAGTGAGCAGAATCCACTACCGGTGGTGCTATGTCAGCATCAGCTGGAGCAAAATCTTCCACCTCATGTTCCTGCTGCCTGCCATAGCCTGCCTCAGAATAATAAGTCGGGAAAACACGCTAGGAAAGCCAACCTGGCAAGATATTGTATACTTAAAGACAATTAGCATGTTCTTCAGGGGCCGCTGACTCTTTTCCACCGTCCGCTTCCCAGCCGCCGGATGCTAGCTTACAAGTTCATAAATCTCTTCCTCATTACACTGGTATCGGATAGACGGTTGCATGTGAAGACTTGTAACACAGCAACTCAGTGTCTAACATAGACTTGTTTTCTCCAATTTTGTTGTGTAAATACTGTTTATTTTAGATAACGTTGCAATATTGTAAATACGACATCAAATGTTATATCTGTGTAGCAGACACGCTGGCCTAGGCGGGGATTTTAGCATTGTTAACATTAGTAGTATCTTTGACTGTGAGTTGGATCGTTGGAGAGCTGAGGTAAAAAGATGTTGGAGACTGGCAGTGGTAGCGAGTGGTTGTTGCAAGGAGTTCTTGTGGTATCGGCACAATGCAACAGGATATTGTTAATCAGACACGATTTAATGGTTGTGAGCACAGTACATATTTGATCAAGTGGATACGTGTATGGAGAAGAGTACTGTGGGCCTAAATTTGTTATAAATACTTCGTCGCCAAGAAGAGCCTGTTGTGGTAATTTATTATGTGCAAATAATGTCTGACCACGTGGCACGCCGCCTCACTAAAGTAAGATCCAGCCAATTAGTCACCTATTAGCATGTACGGCTAGCCAGCGTAGTAGAACTATTATTATCAATAGTGAACCAGAATCAGTGAAAATCTGTGTTAATGAGTTTTTCAACTGAGACTTATACCAGGCACGGTCCTATCCATATCATTGTTATTCCGAGACGTTATCATGAAAGTAAAGAGTACTAATGATAAAAGGTGATAATTTCAGTGACAAATGTGGTCAGTTAATTTGGTGTTATATAAGTCAAAAGTCATTGTATTATTAATTAAAACTGAATGTTACTGAACTATTATGTGTGTCACTGCATAGTTATTCAATTCCACAGTTTGCTAAAAGACAGAGTTTATAGAGGTCAAATTCATGACAGTATTAATTAAAATTTTGCAGTCACTGAATATCATAAATGATAAGTGTTAACGAAATATTGTTGAGAGCATGGAGTTCGTATAGTTAACAATTTGCAAGTATCAGTACTTATTTGAATTTCATAGCAAGCCTTATTAAAAAATCTTAATCAAGTACAATTTTCACAGTTAAAATTAACAAGTCATTACAGTTAGTTGCTCACCACCAGTAAGTTGCTAAATGCTGCTCATTGATGCATACTAGTTGTAAGATCGCTGCGCTGCTTGGGAATTGCTTTATCATATTTCAGCTTGGGTAGTGTCTTTTGATTTGTGCTTGGCTTAATCTAACGTAGTGTAACTGCTATTAAGATAAACCCCATTAATTAATATAAATAATTAAATGATTTTGTTCACTCATTCAGTGAGCGTGGCGACCGCAAATTGTTTCTTTCCACTAAACTCATAATTTTTCAGCAGTTTGTTTACGTTTTTACAGCAATAATAATTTACAAAATATTTTTCATATTCATTACCATATTTCCGCTCGATGTCACGCACATAAACGCAGTGGCATCGATCAAGTTATAACCTCCACTACATTTATCGGCATTAATTTAATTAACGATTGCCTTTCCATCAGGTCAGCAATTAGGCGCACGGTACATTGTTAATTGTTAATTGTCCGGTAATAGTAGGGGTGGCAGGTTATAGACTGAAAACCGGAAAACGATCACAACCAATTCATGGTAGCAGCTCCTTTTCACAGAGGGGAAAGTGTGTTCGATGGAAGGCAGAGTTGGTGATAATTCTTGGAAAACACACAAGCTACACTTACGGGATTTCTCTTATCATCTGGTTTGCTCTTTCCTCAGTTGTAATTCATCAGAGAACATGGTGGTTCTCGCTACACTTACGGGATTTCTCTTATCATCTGGTTTGCTCTTTCCTCAGTTGTAATTCATCAGAGAACATGGTGGTTCTCGCTATCCGCGGTGTAGTAACCGATCGGTCTAAGGCGCGTCGATGCGGAGCGAGCAGTTGCTCGCCGTCGTAGGTTCGAGTCCTACCTGGAGCAGGGATGTGTGTTTTGTCCTTAAATTAATTTAAGCTAGTTTAAGTAGTTCAAATGTTCAATTGTTTGTAATTCCGTGGGAGCAAACTACGTTGGTCATCAGTCCCTAGACTTACGAACTACTTAAACTAACCTAAGGACAACACAGACGTCCATGCCCGAGGGAGGATTCGAATCTACGACGCGGGAGGCCTCGCGATCCGTAACGTGCCCTCTAGACCGCTCGGCTACTCCCGCGTGGCTGTTTAAGTAGTTTGTAGGCACAGTGACTAGTAACTAAAGCAGTTAAGTCCCATTGATTTACAAACATTTGAACATTTTGCTTTCCTCTAGAGGCTCGAGACATGAGACATTAAACCCAATAATTTGTACAAAGTGCAATTTACCTTTTCTTTCACTACCATGTGTTCATTACCACACATTAGTATGTTGGGTTTCCATTGCCAGTGTAAGGAGTGTGCCTGGCTTGAGCGTGGGAAATCGTAACTGCTACGTAAGTTCAGATAAGATGGTAAAATACAGAAGAGACGTAAGATATCATCTTGTAAATACCAGTTTATGGATGTTCAGGGACAAGGTAGGTAGAAGATAGAAGTGACGTTTACATAGTAATAGGAGATCGTAGTATTTTAGGATATAGTCAAGACAAGGTACTCGGAGGAAATATTTCTAATGTAGTGCATTAGGTTAGTGAGATGGTACAGTTCCAACAACGTTGTTTAAGTATGATTTATTGTAATCAAGTATATGAGTAGGTCTATGTGGCATTTAAGTCAGATGCTTCTGGATAAGGATCTGCCTTGATCAAAACACAAGTTTTTGTTTTTGTATGTCCATACATGTTCCGCTACAGTTGTACCATCTTCAGAGAGTCCTTTTTATTACTTTAAAATTGAACAACTATTTTGTAATTTCTTTTATAAAATTATTACAAGTTAATCTTGTTAATTAGAATTATGTAAAAGAATTTTGTATAGGTATATATACCTTGTTTTACACGTTGGAATGGTCAGTTTTCCTACATTATCCCTGTAAGTCTTTATGTACAGTTTGTCACGCCACGTATATATAAAACTGTCTTGTTCAAATATTTGATCTGCTTTCTAGTTGTTGTTGTCTTTCTTTTATGTTTGAGTCTACTACTTAATTTTATGTGAACAGCATCTGTGTGTGTGTGTGTGTGTGTGTGTGTGTGTGTGTGTGTGTGTGTGTAGGTGGGCTTTTATTTGTTTGCTAATGAAATATGTTCTACTTTGTTGGCGTCCTCATCCGTTGATTAGCGAAACAGAATAACAGAATAGGAGAACTTCAGTGTTCACTGTTACTGTTTATGAACTGCTAAAGACAAGATGGCGGATGGAGTAGATAGCTGACTGTGTTCTTGGTGGGAAGTTTGAATCTTCGCAAGATGGTGGGTGGAGTTGAGAGTTGACTGTGTTGGGGGTGGAAGGTTCAAATTTTGATTGTGTGTGTGTAAAGGTATGTGTGTAAAGGTATGTGTGTGTGTGTGTGTGTGTGTGTGTGTGTGTATACAATTCGAATCTCCCACCCCGAAAACAGTCAACTGTTATCTCCACCCATTATCTTATCAACATTCAAACTACCCCACTCAAAACACAGTTATCTACTCCATTCGCCATCTTGTTCGAGGACAGTGTGCCAACCAGTCACACCATTCAGACTAGTATCAGTAATCAAAATGGTAGTGTACAGTTATAAAGGTCAGTCAGGCCCATACAGGTAAGGTATTAGTTTAAACTGTAAACGGCTTTGATTTCTTGTTAGATCAAGGAGGACCGGATTATGTGAATAGCATGGAATGATGTGTGATACTGTGATAAGGTTCACTTTAAGATGAGAGTCGAGGACTTTCTCACAGTGTTACCAATATAGGGTTTAAGTAATCAGATACACGACTTCAAAACGAAATTATAACGAGGTGCTACTAGAGTTAATAAAAGATCAGTGGACAGGGAAAACCGCTCAGCTGTTATGTGGAAAACCCAATGAATGCTTCTGTTTATAGAGTTGTATTACAATTGGGTTGATTTATGTTCATACTCATGAATGCAAACAATACAGATAAACACACTATAATACAGCGTCGATATGGTACAGCAAGGTCTTTTTTATTTATTTATTTTATTTTTTATTTTTTTTTTTTATTTTTATTTTTTTATGACTGAAATTAGCCCCGCTCGAAAGTGCTGTGGCGTCTTGGTATTCTCCACATGATGTTGGAATCCATGCTCTCTTCATAGTGTTACTTCCCAGCTCGTTATGACCCTAGAGACGTACGCTTCTCTTAGGCCTAGTAGCAAACCAACTACTTTCGGAAATATTAGGTGATTAGATGACAGGACTGAACATTTAACACAAAACCTCTATTTTGGCTAACACCAACTGAAGCAAACAGTCGCCTCCTAAAAGAATAGGGGACAACTCCTTTATAAAAAATTACCCAAATTCACCGCAGGTATAGATAATATTACTCAGTTACGTATTACCTTATGTTTTTCTAGTCCGTCACGTTTGTAAATACCACATAGAGTTATCCAGTGGCTAGAGACTCTTGTATGTGACATATCTATTCTGAGCACGAATCCATCACCATAGAAGAGTACTATATGAAAGAGAATTCCATGTCCGTGCCCTCCTTACTGACAGAACAGCTATGTGATCACCGACACTCATTCATGTACTTAATCACTTTAAATAATAAGCACCACTAAAGGAGCCCACTACCTTCCTCCTATTTTAGGAGGCTGTCAGTCGATATCGACTTTTTAGACTCCTAAGTGAATGTGTGCTCAACCTTAACCAGGAAGAGAGTATAACATTTATCAGTGCTAATAATATTATATGTGGGACCTTAATACCTTCAGATGTAAGTGTCTTGGATCTTCTTTCTCGGCGTCAAACGGTTGCCCCACACAACAAACACAAACACAGCAACTTGATGTTTTCTGTTTCACAATACGTGGCTTGCAAGCAAATAATGCAGGATAGTGACCTCCAATCTCACCATCGCGAGGAGTGGCGCGCCGCTTTACCCCTGATCTGTGAGAGTATAGGCGTCCTGGCGTTACACACATATGGCGATACTAAGTAACCTGAAAACATGCGACTTTTAATAGGTATATTTAAATGACTCCTAATGATAAAACACGATTATATACTGTTCATCGGTACACTCTCCTGAATCGCATCTAGAAATATTTGCATTTTTGCATGTTAGACCGTATAATACATGTCACAGCGATAACACTGTAAACATGTAGGTGCTCCGAAAAGTAAGGATTACATCACTTTGGTACAGAAATCCAGCGTTACAAAACTGAAAAAACTGCAACACGAAAACCGCGACACTTAGATAAGTGAGAATGCTTGTTCAAGGGAGAAGCCATTGTTCTTCAGTGCTACCAACCACTTGAAGTTATTCTCACAACTTTTATGAAAAATGCCCATGGTCCAGTTACCCTCTGGGTCCAGATCCTCCAAGTGACCTTATGTCAAATTTCAGGTTATAGTTTGGGTCTTTGGCTGCAATAACTATCTTAAGAAATGAGTTGAAGAATGAAATCAGCAGTCCACGTGAAATTTTCGGTATGGGCATCTAACCTAACACAGTTTTGTCATAAGCTTCCCCGTTAGGTTTAATCATATACATTATTTCTCATCGGTGTTTCATTGTGGGTACGCCATATCCTCTGTGTTACTTATCCAACATTAATGATTGAGGTATCATTTTCAACGTTTCATTCTCCACTAAATACACAGATAGCTTAAAGTTATCTTTTTGACAAAATAAATTGAAAAAATTTTTACTGTTGGTACGATCTAAGTTGACATCCTGCGAACGATAGTGAATGGGACACGTATTTACGGTTGCTCCCATCAGCCACCGCGCCGAATATCAACTTAGTTTGTGCGATATAAAAACAATGTAAAAGGTGCCATCTATTGAAAATTAGTTTAATTAACATGAACGACAACTGTTGCAGTTGTTTAGATTCTGTATGCAAGCCAAAGACCTTCTTTGATGCAAACATAGTTTATCTCACGATTTAGGTTATACACTCGAGTAAAGCATAGTTTAACACATGATTTCGGTTATACACGTCGATGTAACGCCGAAAAAATGTAAAAGTAATTTAACAACCCGGAACAAGCGTAGTTTACCACACGCCGATACGCAATAGCACAAGCTCAGACAACTGAAAGGGCACGATTATATTAACCAGAACTTTTTTTTTTTTTTTTTTTCCTCGCATGGACAGTTATATGTCACTTTTTCACGAATTTGCTTAGTCACTGATATTTATATTTGTGCTAGAGAGACATACAGGCAAAAAGTAAACGACGATCACATTATGACTACTAACATTGTTTCAAATGAAGTTTTGTAAAATAATCAAGTTTTCTAAAAATAAAATAAACTTGAAAAAGTCAATATCTGATTTTTTATATACTTCACAATTAATCGTATTGTGTTATATAAACTTTCTTAGAATGAGACTAGATCAATAATTTCTTCTCTATTGTGCCCGCAGCATATACAAGGTCAAATTATCATTATATAGAAGTACAAGTTTACTGCTAACAATATTTATCCAGCTTGTGCAAATTGACTCCACTACAAGCGTGTTTCGGCTTTTGCCATTTTCAAGTGGACGTTTAAGTTGGCCTGACGTCCATAAAGCATATTAGAGTTAGTGTCATTTTGTGACAAGATGTATAGTTACGTTTTATCTCGTTAACTTTTTCTATTGACAGATATAGACACTGTTTACTCTGTTAATGCTTTATGTTTACAGTAAAATATATCTTTTTTATTAATTTTATATATTTTACTGTAAACATAGAGCATCAACAGAATAAACAGTGTCTATATCTGTCAAATGAGACTAGCCGGCCGCGGTGGCCGAGGGGACTGAGGCGCTCCAGTCACGGTCTGCACGGCCACTACGGTCGGGGGTTCGAATCCCCCCTCAGGCATGGATATTTGTGCCGTTCTAGTTCGTAAGTAGTTCATAAGTAGTTTGTAAGTTTAGGGACTGATGACCCCGTAGTTAAGTCCCATAGACTATACAAATATTTGAACATTTTGAACAATGAGACTATTGTTTGTTACTTCTATTCAAAGTTTATTATCTTTTATCCGTACGTATTTACATATACCTTTCATCCATTACTGTCTTACCTATCTGATCAAGATAGAGTGAGAATTATTTGCACGGGTCTACTAGTGGGTATTTTATACCGATGGTATAGATTTCTGGGATTGAATCTTAAAGAAATGGGGTTTGCTTGTGCACATATGGAAATGCTGCCAATGCTATCACTACTCTACGAAGTGCTGCTTTCCGCTAAATTGTTGGTCAGTTACATTTCTAGATAGGGAATGAAGCTCCCGAGTCTAAATGTCTTCGGATGTGGTGTAGAGTCGCACGCTGTATTTTCAATCGCTGCGGACAGCTGTTTTGTACGAGACCCGAGATGACGAGGCTCGGCGGCTCCGCAATGACAGACGGCAACACGAGGGAGTGGCGAAAAAAGAAAAAAAAGGAATAAAAAATGAAAAAAAAAGAAAGAAAAAAAAAGCGAGTCTCGTTGTATCGGGTTGCAGCGACGTGCATCGATCCCTGGGGTTGGCGGGCGCTAACTAAGCTCTGCTCTCCGCCCCCCCCCCCTCTCTCTCTCTCTCTCTCGCTCTCGCTCTCGCTCTCGCTCTCTCGCGACCTCCGCCCCCTCTCGTCGGGTCATGCACCATAATTGTCCTCTTCACGCCCGCCGCCACCCCCCGCGCCCCGCGAGCGCGCACTTGTTTCCTTCCTTTTTTCACTCGCTCTCTTTTTTTTCGCGTGCTCTCTGCGAGGTCTGTGACCCAGTAAATGTACCGAGCGCGCGTCACGCATGTCGCAAGGACGCCGGCGCTGTTGCGATGCCTCCCTTGCCAAAACTCGGTGCGCAATCCTGTCAGCCGCGCCACTCAATGCTCATTAATTTCACCAGCCCCTTACGATTGCAATTACTTACATCTCCCCTTCTATTTACCGTCGCTTTTTATTGATTCCTGGTTCACTATCTATCTTTTCTTTACGTCAGCGTTCTCCGAGAGTTAGAATATCCGAGTAAGCATACACTTAAAGAATTATACGATTCGGAAAAGGAAGAACATGTCCAATAGGTATTGAACACCATTCGTTGCGGTAACAGAAATAAACATCACGTATTTAGTAAACCTCTGTTAAAACCGACACACAAAAAGGACACGACATTTAACCCTCCAGAACTCGCGTCTTTAACACTCCGAGTTCCAATCACGTCAATTGACGGAAAGTTCTGTAGAATGCCAATGACGTGATTTGACGTTACCTTTGTTTTCGCGCTTTTAAGAACAGAATCAAGTTTATTGACGGGCTAGATCTACCTTAATTACCTTACATGGTAAACCTAGTGTGTAAACCAGCCTATAGATCTTGTAAATTTAGTTTCTAAATCGGTCGACTGGTCGCATTCATTGTATGAAACGGGCAGGTAGAAAGTGGTGTCCGCTCACTCAGTAAGTAAATCAACGGACATGGCTTCACGCAAATTATTCTCCCCGAAAGTACTGGAGGTGACTATGACAGAGAGGTGACACAGAAACATATCGTAGTGACTGTACAGAGGGGTGGACTGATACAAACTAAGACAGACGTTTTTAGTGGGGCCCTTGGCGTCGGAGTTGTATGTGATTTAGATGCTCTGTGTTCAGTTCTGGATTTCAAAGATCAGACAATTCCTTACGGCAGACTGAATATAAAGAAACTAAGTGCAGCTCGCGTTACTCCTGCAAGCAGAATGTCTGGCACTCTAAGGGATGGAATGGTTTACTTGGCCGGCAGTCAAAGTGTTAAAAGTTACACGCTCGCTCGCGCGTAGAGCATTTTGCTCACACACAACCAGCAGCCTGTAATTTACCTAACGTGTATAAATTAGGATTGTTTTTGATACTTTTATAATGAAATACTCGTAATGTTCTATAAAATATTTATTTGCAGTACAAAACAATAATTACTTCTATATCATTTATAATAATCTTAGGACAAATGAAATCGCGTCTTCTAAGCAACATAAAGAATTGAAAAAAAACCAACAATTACATGTTGGTTGACTTGTGTGCCCTAATCACCATATGTTTGGTCTTTGAACATATCCCACAATATTGTAGTGTGTTTATTACACGATAACTTCTGACAATGTACAGAATGCCAATAAATGCTTTCACTTCTATAATGTCGGTCTCGTTTCAATCCGTATCCCTTGAAAATCGATGCTTGATTTTTCTAATATGACTATTCGTATACGTAACTATTTCAGTTAGCATTTTATCGCTAATAAAAATACAATGCAGAATATCTTTGGCATCTTTTGCCAGAGTTTTTACCTCCTGTCTACCAATAACGATGTTGTGCGCTCTTGTCCTCACATTGGAACGACCTGGATTGTAACACCACATTGTTTGCTTGTCTTTGCCCAAGTAAAATAACTGACCTTTTGATTGGATTGAAGGAATGTCACCTTCACTTTCTTCTTCTGATTGTTACGTTTCAGTACAGTGATCGCTGTGTTCACTGTCCAAGTCACTTTCTATATTATCACCTCGATCAGATTCATCTTCAATATCTTCTAGGTCATCTTCTTCAAGCCATGATATAATTTTCGCTTCTAGTCTATCCATCTACAAAAATTAAAAATAGTGTTAGTTTACGAATTCTTCAGAATGAAATTTTCACTCTGCAGCGGAGTGTGTGCTGATATGAAACTTCTTGGCAGATTAAAATTGTGTGCCGGAACCGGGACTCGAACCTGGGACCTTTGCCTTTCGCTGGCAAGCGCACTACCGACTGTGCTATCCCGACACGACTTACGATGCCAACTCACAACTTTACTTCCGCCAGTACCTCGCCCCCTACTTTCCAAACTTCACAGAAGCTCTCCTGCGAACCATGCAAAACTAGCACTCCTGGAAGAAATTTTAATCTGCCAGGAAATATCATATCAGCGCATAGTCCGCGGCAGAGTGAAAGTTTTGTTCTGGGAACATCCCTTAGGCTGTGGCTAAGCCATGTCTCCACCACATCCTTTCTTCCAGGAGTGCTAGTCTTGCATGATTCGCGGGAGAGCTTTTGTGAAGTTTGGAAAGTAGGAGGCGAGGTACTGGCGGAAGTAAAGTTGTGAGGCGGCATCGTGAGTCGTGTCGGGATAGCACAGTCGGTAGTGCGCTTGCCCGCGAAAGGCAAAGGTCCCAGGTTCGAGTCCCGGTTCCGGCACACAATTTTAATCTGCCAGGAAGTTTCATATCTTCACAATTCTTATTCATCGTAAATAAAAAATAACGCAATAAACTGAAAGCAGTAACCGTAAAGCGACGTTATACAGATTTTGTGTAGCGAAACATATAGCCTACTTACGTCGATACTCGCGCGATGACCTAAATGCCGCACGGCGACTACCTGTCCAACCAACTGACCTCTGCCAGTGAAACACACACACACACATGCTAACACAACAACAGCGTGCACCGGTCGTGGGAAGTGTAAAACTCGCCGAACGAGAGCCCTACAGGTATTGTTCAGGAAATGCAGATTGTTTTAAAATTACTGTGAGCAAAATGCTCATAGCGCGAGCTGGTTAATGCATGAATTTTTATTTGAATCTACAAAAACTACCACGATTAATATACAGGGTGAATCACCTAACACTTGCGCCGCAAATATTGAGGAAACGGAAAGTGCGATTGATGTGCGGTTTTCACAGGGTGGATTGGTACTCAGGGGGCTCGTACTTTTAGCCAAAAATGTTCAAATGTTTGTTAAGCTTATGGGACTTAACTACGGGGTCAACAGTCCCTAAACTTACAAACTACTTATGAACTACTTACGAACTAGGACGGCACAAATATCCATGCCCGAGGGGGGATTCGAACCCCCGACCGTAGTGGTCGTGCTGACCGTGACTGGAGCGCCTCAGTCACCTCGGCCACCGCGGCCGGCCTTTTAGCCAACAAACAGATTGTAATATTACTTAGAAAGTGTATTTTTAATGCAAACATACAGTTTTTTTTAATTTCACAATGCTTGGTTCTATCATGCACTGGAATTTTTGACACCAGCTGTGTACAAATAATTTTGAATGACATTTTTATCACGTTTAGTTTGGCAGCTACAACCGTACAAAGTTTCGGGGCGGGGGCTGTGATTGCGTAGCTAACTGGACGGGTGGCTAGCCCCTGGGGCACGGCCCACTGTCTCATGACCACCAGCCAGTCAGCTACGCTGTCCTAGCTTCCGCCCCCAATAATTTGAATGGTTTTACCTGCCAAACTACACGTGATAAAAAGTCATTCAAAATTCTTTGTACACAGCTGGTGTCAAAAATTCCAGTGCATGATAGAAACAACCATTGTTATATTTGAAAAATTGTAGCTTTGCATAAAAATATACTTGCTAGATATTTTTTACAATCTGTTTATTGGTTAACAATTCGAGTCCTTGACTACCAATGCATTCTGTGAAAACCGCACATCAATCCCACTTTCCGTTTCCGAAATATTTGCGGTGAAAATCTTAGGTGATTCATCCTGTATAGTGAGTATACACTGAAAAAGTATTTTTTTTTTTAATCTTAAAATTATTATGCACTACTTGCAACATATCGCTTATCATTAAACTTTCACTCTGCAGCGGAGTGTACGCTGATATGAAACATCCTGGCAGATTCAAATTGTGTGCCGGAACCGGGAGGAGAGGTACTGGCAGAAGTAAAGTTGTTAGAACGGACCGTGAAGCGTACCGGGATAGCTCAGACGGTAGAACGCTTGCCCGCGAAAGGCAAAGGTCGCAGTTTCAAATTCCGGTTCCGGCACACGATTTTAATCTGCCAGGAAGTTTCAAATCGTTCATAGCTAGTAGTTCTACGATGTACCCGATGCAGTATGTGTCACTATTGCGCCGCTGACCTTTTCTTAAAGTAACTCATAATGCAACGTAGTATGTGATTGCCTACTTTTACATGGCAAAGGAGGGTATACTAAAGTAAACAACCGTACATTTACAGTTAACATTATGCAGCTAACTGTCGAAGTGGTTCATTAGAACTCTGAAGACTTATAACTTCTGGGACGTGCTTCTTGCATATGTAACACTATGTACACAAGCAGCTACAAACGAATTTCTGGTCAACTATTGATGAGTTTGAGAGCTAATGGAAAAAACAAGTACGTAGCTGATCAGATACACTATGTATTAAGGGATAATTGACTGATACACAACAATAATTGTTAGTTATAAAAAAAATTTTTAAAGACGAAATGTAGGCCGATGCGAATACATCTCTCAGACAGGCATGTACAGTCGGTGACAGAATTCACGAGACCCTTCGCCTAATCTCTTTGCACAACCGCCATGTTTTGCTGCCTGTTAAGAAGTATAAACAGCTAGGGGACACACACTGTCCATTACACGTCTATCTGACACGAAATCTGAAAGGAAAACAGATATCTTCCAGAATCACAGACAGTTGTAGTAACAAGTGCGCTTCCTGTGCGACGTGAAGGGGATTTCGCAAACGGATTTTAGAAACTGTTTTTCGCTTTGCCATAGTGTTTTAAGCTATTCGCGACTGACACATTCCTTTCCACATTTCTTTTCTGATAGTTGATTTTGGTGTATTTGAAGTGTATCGAATCATTGGGAGTGGAAACAAAGGCACTCAACTGATGCCGTACGATTGAACGTGTTTTAATTGAGTCTTCTCTTGACATCACCTTTCGTGGAACACTGAAATGTTTAAGTAAATTTAAAATTTCATTATTAAAAAGAAAACACTGGGAGGGATAATATAGAACTCAGCTACACCTTTGGTGGCTGATTCGGTACATTAAATAGTGTAAGTATTACATTCTATATACGTTTCCTACGTTCCGCCCTTACCTATTTTACTGTAACTGTTTCTGCCGAAGGGCAGTTCTTATTGTATTTCCTAACCACTTCTATAATTTTAATAGAAAAATTAAATTCCTCAGTAAAAACAGGTAGTTACCAGACACTTGAAAAAAAAAAAAAAAAAAAAATCTGTCCTTTGATGTACCATTTCATACAATGCCAGGAATGTTAGAAAATCTAAGAAAGACAAATTTCGAGTCATTTTATAGTTATTACCTGTTTTTGTGGTATTACATACTTTCACTATTGTAAAAAAAGAAGGTTCAAATAAATAAGAACGTTGTATAAAACTTTCTCGGACTTCTTGCCGCGTCAATTCTTGACAAAAATTTCAAGCTTTCGAACATATCCTCCATCTTCTTCGTCAGCAGATGGAGGATATCTTCGAAAGCTTGTAATTTTATCAAGAATTGACGCGGTAAGAAGTCCGAGAAAGTTTTATACAGAAGTGTCGCCGTGAAAGACTTCGTACTCAAATAAGAACGTAATCGTACTCATCCAATACTTTATTGAGAAATGTAGCCTGTCGGCCGCTTGGAGAGCTGCTATCTCTGTCTATAGCAAAAATCAGTGTTAGTGCCGAGACTGTGTATGTTAGACTGTGATTGTACCTTCTGTCACAGACGCCAAATAGCGAAGGCAGTAAAAACCTATGAAAACAGTAAAACACAAAATACTTTGAGTTAGCGATAGTGCAGGACAGATCCACCGTCTACGTTCTTCCGTATATTTTGCTGTTTTATACGTTTTTGACGGGCGCTCTGCACCAAGTGCTACTTTTAAATACTGACAATGCCAGCCTTTAGTGCGAAATCTTCCTAACGTTGACTGAGGTGAAACATTATTTTCAGGTCAGTAATAATCTGTTTTCTTTCTGCATGATAAAACAAGGCCTGTAAATTTTCCCCAATCATATTTTACAGTATCTGATGATGCCCCTAACAAGTGGAACCGTTTAAGAAAACTGATTATTGCAATAAACAGTGTTTTCTTAGAAATTATATTGCGTTGGTTGCTATGTTAAACTCCCTGATGCAACGGAAGATAAAATAAATTAATGTTGGTACCAATCAATTTTGTTCCTCCGATTCAGCAGCCAGTTTTGACTATTTTTCGTATGAAAGTGATGTCGATTGAAAAGTTTCACACTTGTGAGGCACCATCAGATTACATAAAAATGTGCTGAGTGCTCACCTACATGTGTCTATTGTCACTAAAGAGCATTAAAATAAATGCAGGATGTGATATTTGACAACTGCTAGTCACATCCTGATTTCATTTTAAACTACCATTAGGCATTGTTGCTATCAAGCAACATCAAAATGGCACACGCATTTCTGCGATATGTTTCAAGTTTCGTCCTTGCATGTGTGATGGTGCCCGCAACCAACATTTAAGCTCTCATATTTAGCGATGTTCCACTGCCTTTAGCGAAAATTTTCAGAACAGTCTGAAACATTAGCAGACACTGCAGACAGTAGTTTCTTTCGATTTTGTAGTGCTGTTACAAGGTAAAGTGCTTATAAACGGTAAAAGAAAACCTTGAAGATGAGTGATTATGCAAAAATGTTAGGAATTCTTATCTGGAACATTCCAACTTGATTGATGTTTACTCGGAAAAGGAGGTCTTGCAGAACGTTATAGAATGGACCACCAGACCAGAAGAAGAAGAAAACAGCAACTCCTATACCAGTGAATGATGTGCGATATGACCTCCTTTATCACTTGCCAGGTTATCAACCAAAAAGGAATATTTAGGCTTTGTCTTCATTGGCACTTGGAACTTGTAAATTCTGGGATTGTCCTGGGTTTTTTCCAAAAAATTTACTTCACCTGAAATATTGTAAAATGCTACAATGTTTACAACCACAGCAACAACAGTGTAGTATTAACTTTTACCACGCATTTGCCTTTTTTATTAAATGTTACAAACAAGAAATTATTTTTTGAAAAAAAAATCATTTGAGGTTCTTCGTTAGAGCAAACCAGTTTAATTTAATGAACTGAATGAATTTTCTTCATATGATTTCTGCGTGTGCTAAATAAAGGGTAAGGGCTTTACTAAGAACAGACAGATAAAACTCATCTCTGATGATAAAATTTTAATGATCTGAAACGCCTCACAGGGGCGTCACTGCTGTTGTGATGGTTTTGGGAACAGTGTCATCAAGGTCTTCAAGAGGCGTGCGGGAAATCCATATTACAGTGCAGAACAGTGACACGTTGGGTAAAAGCCTTCAACGAAGGCCGGCAAACTGTTGCAGATATGCATCGGGCAGGTCGTCGCATCGTCTCTGAAGAAGAATGTTGTGTTGCCGCGTTAGTGGACAGTGACGGACGAGAAACGATTTGCGAGCTCGCCCACGAAACCGGATTAACACATACCACTGTGCTTCGCACCCTGAAGAAATGCCTGGGCTTGCGAAAAATCGCATATCGGTGAGTTCCGCATGAATTGACGGATATGCAGAATAGGATGTGTTTCGACGCTGCTCAGACGCACTTGAAGCGCTATGAGCACGAAGGAGAGGCTCTCTTACGGTGTATCGTAACATTTGCATCAACAGAACAGGCTCTGCTAACGGTATACTATGCCGTCCACACCGCTTGCAACGGGTTCTACACAACGACTTTGAACGACGGTAGGAGGATCAAATATGTGACGCTTTTGTATCGGGTGTGAATAAGTAATTGCCACTATTTAAGTCCCAACCCTCGTGTTTATATAGTACGAGTGCAGTTATTTATAGTTTGCTACTTTACTACAACAGACTTAGAGGAGCTGACATCCCTGAAAACTATATTTCATTATCAGTGCCCACAAAACTTCACTTTAGATTTACAGTTACATGCATGTGAGACCAGATTGTCAACCAGCTGCGGTGGCACGACACCTGAGAAGACATCAGGTTAGCTAAAATCTTCATAAAATTGTTTATGCCTTCTGTTCCGACGCGACAGATGACAACTACGCCCCTCACGTATTCCTCATTGCTAGTAGGGGAAACCGGCGGAAGTTGATGATGTTAAGGAGTAAACATTTTTAATGGACTAATTATTTGAAGAAAGTATATTTTCATTGCAAATATTATTAGACTATTCTCTTATTGCAGTGTTTGTCATTGTATATACTTTTTTTTTATTTTCATATAATCAGACACTTTTTAATTTAGAAAGTAAATCAAAAGTGTCATCTTGCCCCAGTACTGACTGTGCAAGATGACACTTAATAAAACCGCAATATATTTCTATTGTTGTAAATATTAATATATTGTCGTACAAGCCTTCAACAAAAGCCACATCGAAATTTCTCTCCTTCCCAGTTTCATCAGTCTTCGTGCCACCATCTACAGCACATGCATCAAAGTACCCAGTCTTCAGATGGTCTTCATACATCTCTTCACATCCAGGACAATGAACTAAACTTTCTTCGGAAGCACTGGTTGATGTTGTCACAACTCTGGTTTTTTCTGTAAATGAAAAGAGGAAAACGTTAGTTTCGTAGTAACACCTCTATTTCTTGCTTCCCCAGCCTGTCATCTTTATTGCATCAGAAGCTGTACAACGTCTACGCTTCTTTCTGCTGTAAAGTATATTTTACAGGCGTGCTTGTTAAAACATTTGCACAATGTTTCCACAATGTTTCCACATGTTTCCCTTTTGACAGTGGTTTAAAGTCAAGAATACTTGTGCATAATTTTGGTTTATCTGGATGGACACTACTTGAAGGTCCTTCTTCTTCTTCATTCAGCTTTTTTGAGTACTGGACATTCTTCACTCGAATTTTCGTGTTCAGTAGGACCAGTGGCGGACTAAGGCTGTTGGAGGCCCGGGGCGGCGGCAAAACGAAATGAGGTCCCCCGTTGACTTGGAAACACATACGTTACTATAAAAAAGTAACTCTTGAGAATTGGAGGCTCCCCCAAGATTAGAGTTACGGGATATTCTAAAAAAACTAGCTTTCGGGTTTCGGGATTTGGTTACCCCAGCCAACTTGTCCCGTATGACAATGTTACAGACTTTCTAATATTGAATAGTTTAAAAAAGAATGACATATAAGTACAGTCTTTATGAGAAGCACATTGTTTAAATTACTCATTCAAAAAAAGTCTAAAATAATGTCTTTCTTGTTAGTCTGTGAAGTCTTAATTCAAAGCCGGCCGCGGTGGCTGAGGGGACTGAGGCGCTTCAGTCACGGTCGGGGGTTCGAATCCCCCCTCGGGCATGGATATTTGTGCCGTCCTAGTTCGTAAGTAGTTCATAAGTAGTTTGTAAGTTTAGGGACTGATGACCCCGTTGTTAAGTCCCATAAGCTTTACAAACATTTGAACATTTTCTTAATTCAAAGATGTAGAAAATACGTCACAGAGAATTCTAATTCAGAGAACTGGAAGTAAAGATACGACAAGAGCGGAATCAGTGCACTATATTTTACTTCCTAGTGATGCGCTAGTGGTATGCAGTGCTGCAACCTAGAAATGGAAATTTAAACTAAATCATTATTCATCTTGTCCCTCTCGTCAACTTGCCCCTTAGTACCCTACATAGAGACAGATGCAAGTAGGTCGTGGTAATACGACTAAGGGGGGAAATGAAAAGAGAAGTGTTGTTTAAGGAGAAACTGTAAAAAAAAAGAAAAAAAATTAAACAGTCTACGTCATATAACATCTCTGACGTACCAGTTGCTGTGAACTTCGTTTCCACCGTGCACCCCACTCCTTATTCTACCACCACAGTGTAAGTCGTACTAACAAATTACAACCGAGACCATTCCTTTCAGCTAAGGTACATAAAGGAATGATATGCAGAAAGACAGTGATATTGCATATGTACAGCTGAGTCCCTAATAAAACATAGTCTTTGCCCTGTTGGGTTGTCGCATAAAGTTAACTATATTAACTAAAATAATACTAATACAAATACTAACTTTGGTTTATTAACTATATGCGACAACCCAACAAATACTATGTTTTATTATGGACTCAGCTGCACATATGCAATATCTCTGTCTTTCTGTATATCAGTCCTTTGTGTAGCTTTCACTTCGTGACTCTTGTGCAACCGTTGTGGATATGTATATTATAGATCTAATGATGTGTTCAACTTCACCATCAATGCTTGTATTACGGAATACAACTATACCATGAAAGTTATAATGAGAGAACATAGCTAAAGCCATATGAGATATGACATTGTAAAGTGGGGAATAGGAAAATTATTTGATTGATGGAATATGGGCCTGATTCAATACTAATTCACAATCTCTCTCTCTCTCTCTCTCTCCCACTTCCTGCAAGCGGCATAAAAAATAAATAAATAATTTAATAATTTCTCCCCACCAAAAATCTAATCAGTTTTTTAATCTAGGATCTGATAACTATTAATGTTAGGAAAACATTCCTCCCTTTTTAACAATATGTTTATTATTACCATTAAGCAAAAAATAAAATAAAACCCTCACATTGAAAATCCAATACAAAACACGATCTAGATTGAACAATCAAGTTTACAATTACCATAAAATATGAAAGAATAATCTAGATGATTACGACGTTACACTGATCATTATGAAACTTGAATTTAACTCCGACTGGCAAGTCAAAAAAAAAAAAAAAAAAAAAAAAAAAAAATTGTTACAATATTCGCAACGGAATAACTGAACCGGATTATCAGTGCAGGGTTGATTTTCCTAACTACACAATCCCACTATTATGCAGAACCTGATGCAACGACTATTTGTTGCTGTCGAGCGCTTTGCCATACATTAACAAACTGACGACTTGCGTGTGAAGGCGCTGCGCTGCAGTGGCGTGGGCGCAGGACAGCTGTAAGCTGAAAATTTCCGCGACCACGAAATAAAATTAAAAAAAAAAAAAAAAAAAACAAAAAAAAAAAAAAAAAAAAAAAAAAAAAAAAAAAAACGTACCGGTACTCGGAATTTGTACTCCCTCCTATCAGTCCCTGTGTGCTCGGCAGTACACAGTGCCTACGACCGCAAACAGTTCTGCCAAGTCAGGTCCACTTCAGTTAGCGTAGACAAGTACGCACAAGTACTGAAGGCCTAGATGATTCCAGAAGTTAAGTATATCGTAACTAGTACCTCGGTACACTAGTATTGAGTGGCTGACCTTATCCAAACCGAAAACAAGGACTTTCAGCTCAAGTACAAATCTCAGTGTGTACCCTGAAACTCATACAAGTTCAACCGTCCAAGTATCATCTCAATAAGCAAAATCTCCGAGTCCGTCCACTAAGAGAACAGGAAGCGAGCAGACGCGTCCGTACTCCAGCGGAGCAAACCACGAAGTCCCCACGATACCGCGTCTGCCGCGCAAGACCCCGGGAGAACCCTTTTTTTCGGAAAAACCACTCAACATCGAGTTCTCAAACTCTGGCCAGTAAAATTTCACTAAACGACCGCCGATTTCAAAAAGCTAGCGCTTTGAACATCAGCCAATCAGAGTCGGCTACCCCTTCCACACACACTTTTGGCGCGATTCTTCACGAACGGTCCAAACCGTCACCCTAGAAGCGCAAACCAAGCTTCTAGAAAAAAACAGCCACTTCCCGTGTCGTCTTCCTTTTTTAGCAGACAATATTCTGGGCGCTTGTCTCAGCCGACTATCTTTTTCTAAAATCGGAAGGAGCGGTTCTAAAAGCACAGAAAATAGTCCTCCTCCTCCTCAGTTTGGGACACTAGGCTAACACATTTACAACCTGAAACTTCCTGACAGATTAAAATTGTGTGCCGGAACCGGTACTCGAAGCTGGGACCTTTGCCTTTCGCGGGCATCGCACTACCGACTGTGCTATCCCGGCACGACTCACGATGCCGCCTCACAACTTTACTTCCGCCAGTACCTCGCCTCCTACTTTCCAAACTTCACAGAAGCTCTCCTGCGAACCATGCAAGATTAGCACTCCTGGAAGAAAGGATATGGTGGAGACATGGCTTACAACCTGCTGCTCGGCCAGACTACCGAGGCACCTTGCTATCGGGACCCCTACGGCGCGGCCCCCAGGTAGAGAGTGCTGTAATGGCCGCCTCCACCGGAATTGCACTCTTCCCCATCAAGACAAAGTGTGTTCTTTTTCTCACCTCAGCAAAAATCTTCCCTGCACTGCATTCCCGACAGCAATAGAAAAATGCATGTACTGGTCACTTTACATCATTGCACGAACGATAAACACAGTTAATAAAGATGAGAGATGGGCTGCCATCTCTCAACATTTTGAGTTCAAATAAAATGTTTGTAAATCTATCAGACCAAACTGCGTGGTCATCAGTCCGTAGCCTACAAAGTACTTAAACCTAGGTAAACTAACCTAAGGACAAACACACCCATGCCGCAAGGAGGACTCGAACCTCCACGGCGAGCAACCGCGCTCTCCGCAGCGAGACGCTTTAGACCGATCGGCTACTCCACCGCGACATTTTGAGTTATAGGAAATATCTACACATAGGTTTTTTGGAATATAGAGAAAAATACTTTTGTTATCATGGTTGGTAAATAAATTCTTTGGTACAAACTTTACGTTTATGGATCAAACTATGACGTCTGAGTAACGACCAAAGCGGTCATCTTTAAAATAAAAACGCGATCTTGCCATGGAAACCTGTACAAATGGATTTAGATCGCTCTAACGAACAATGAGTCGCACACATCAGAACTAATGACGTTCTCGCACGCAGCTATCTTGCAGCACAGTGTTGGAGCCTCGCGATCCGCCCGCAAGCACGCGCGCCGCCCCGCGTCGTTGGCGAGATTAAAGCGCGGAGTTTCTTCATTTGCAGCGGGCGTGTGTCTTACAAGTCATCTGGGGATGTGCCGGGCCGGGCCGGGCCTGGCGCACGCAAAGACCGCGCCGGTTCATTTTTCAGCACGCGCGCTCCTTTTGTTGGCCGGCGACGCCGGCGCGTGATGAGCCAAGAATGAGGCGGACACGTGGACAATACGTGGACCGCCGCGGAGATAAATTACCTGCAAGAGCCCCGCGCCGCCCCCGCCGCCCCCGCCGCTGCAGGCGCCCCGTGGCCGGCTACCACTACCGCCACCGCAGGCGGATCCCTCGGCTCGGCTGCTTGCCGCCATTAACGTAATTAAATACGCGACAAATGGACCGTCGTTAGTCACTGATCCCAATACGTCTTCGGGGTGTGAACTTCAAATATACTCCATAAACACGTATCAACATTGAAACGCGGACAGCATTAAAAATCTGGTTATGATTTGCTCTACTTTTACGTCGTCTTCTTTTAAACCTAAGATTTGTCTAAGAGACGATCCCCCTTGGTACAAAAAAACAGGTAAGGACACTGTTGCGCCGGCCGCGGTGGCCGAGGGGACTGAGGCGCTCCAGTCCCGGGCTGCACGGCCACTACGGTCGGGGGTTCGAATCCCCCCTCGGGCATGGATATTTGTGCCGTCCTAGTTCGTAAGTAGTTCATAAGTAGTTTGTAAGTTTAGGGACTGATGACCCCCGTAGTTAAGTCCCATAAGCTATACAAACATTTGAACATTTGACACTGTTGCAAAAACAATTAAAAAGGCTTGCTACATTTAAACGAACACAAAATCTCCAGGATTGGCAATACTAATCAGAAGCTCTAAATTTAGCAAGGACTTCAGAGCGAGATGCCTACAACACTTTTCATAACTTCAAATATACTCGATACACACGTATCAGCACAGGAAAGTGGACAGCAATAAAAATCTGATTTATGTTTCGCGCTACTTTTACGTCGTCTTCTTTTAAACCGAAGATTTGTCTAAGGTACAAAAAACAGGTAAGGACACTGTTGCAAAAACAACGAAAAAGGCTTGCTACATTTCAACGAACACAAAATTTCCAGGATTGGCGATCCTAAACAGAAGCTCCAAATTTAGCAAGAACTTCAGAGCGAGATGCCTACAACACTTTTCAGAACTTCAAATATACTCAATACACATGTATCAGCACTGGAAAGCGGACAGTATGAATAATCTAATTTATATTTTGCTCTACTTTTACGTTGTCTTCTTTTAAACCGAAGATTTGTCTAAGAGATGATCCCCATTGTTACAAAACAACAGGTGGGAACAATGTTGCAAAAACAACGGAAAAGGCTTGCTGCATTTAAACGAACAAAAAATCTCCAGGATTGGCGATCCTAAACAGAAGCTCCAAATTTAGCAAGAACTTCAGTGTCAGATGCCTACAACACGTTTCACAATTTCGAATATACTCGATACACACGTATCAGCACTGGAAAGCGGACAGTATTAAAATTCTGATTTACGTTTTGCGCTACTTTTACGTCTTCTTTTAAACCGAAGATTTGTCTAAGAGATGATCCCCCCTTGGTACAAAAAACAGGTAAGGATACTGTTTCAAAAACAACGGGAAAAGTTTGCTACATTTAAACGAACACAAAATCTCCAGGATCGGCGGTCCTAAACAGAAGCTCCAAATTTAGCAAGGACTTGAGTGCGAGATGCCTACAATACTTTTCACAACAAAATTCATTCTTGAAATTTGACTGAAAACCCAAAGAGATTTTGGTCACATGTTAAATATACTAGGGGCAAAACTCAAACAATACCCTCACTACGTGGTAGGAATGGCGATTCTGCCGTTGATAGCGCTATTAAAGCAGAGTACTAAATACAGCTTTTCGAAACTCATTCACCAAAGAAGACGAAACCAATATTCCAGATTTCGAATCACAAAGAGATGCTAGAATGAATAACGCTGAAGTAGATGTCCTCGAAGTAGTGAAATTAAATCACTTAACAACAACGAGTCTTCTGGTCCGGACTGTATACCCATTACATTTCTATTTGATTATTCCGAAGCGATAGCTCCTTACTTAACAACCATATACAACCGTCATTGTCATTTGAAATTCTTCTGTTGGTCCATGTGGGTTTGTGGATTCGCCTTGATGAAAAACACTTGTTAGTTTTATACCCAAACTAGTTTCGGCGAAAAACTCGCGATCCTCATTGGGTTTTTGTATTAAATCTAAAAGAATGCGAAAGAACATATTTATAGAACTGTAAAGCGTGTTGTAATATAAGGTATACACTTCTTTTTCGTTGTGGTACTACATAAATATTCATTTCTGAACCTTTCATCATTAACCTATTTTGCACTTCCACGCTGCATTTTTCCTTTTATACGGAGAAGGGCTACAGCATGTCATTTTCAACAGTATGAGCGGCTATTATTGTTAAAAGTAACTATTATGAATAACTTTATTTTAGCGCTTTTAAGTCTCGGTTTTGTTTTTATTTTTAGATGTTATTGCGGTTTGTGAGGGTATCGATATTAGGCTGTGTCAATATGAAATTATACTCACGTTCGTTGGTCGGTCCTCTGAATGGGCTTGATAGAACGTACTCACGTCACAAGGAAACATATTCCGCATCTGGCAGGTTTTTATGATTATTATTATTATTATTTACGGTATTTTAGGGTGTGTTTCGACTTGCGAAATGCGTCGTATATCGGGAGATTGTTTCTGTATCTCTGGCGCGATTTATGATAGTTTTGATACTTCGTGTTATGCTCGTGTGTGTGTGTGTGAGTGTGTGTGTGTGTGTGTGTGTGTGTGTGTGTGTGTGTATGCGTGTGTGTGTGCTCGCTCAAACAAGGATCAGTACCAAAAGGTTGGAAAGTTGCACAGGCCACACCTATATTCAAGAAAGGCAGTAGGAGTAACCCCTAAACTTCAGGTCTATTTCATTGACCTCAATTTGCAGAAGGTTTTTGAACATATCCTGCGTTCAAATATTATGAATTATCTCGAACAGAATGATCTATTGAGCCAAGGTCAATACGGATTTAGAAAATATCGTTCATGCGAAACACAACTAGCTCTTTACTCACACGAAGTAATGAGTGCTATCGTCAAGGGATCTCTAATTGATTCCGCATTTCTTGATATCCAGAAGGTTTCTGACACCGTACCTCACAAACGGCATTTAATCAAATTGCGTGGTTATGGTATATCTCCCCAAATTTGCGACTGGATAGGGGATTTCTTGTCACAGTTTGTAGTAATCGACGGTAAGGCATCGACTAAAACAGAGGTGATATCGGGAGTTCCACTGGGTAGTGTTATTGGTCCTCTGCTGTTCCTTATTTACATAAACGATTTGGGAGAAAACTAAGCAGCTCTCTTACGTTTCTTGCATGTGTTGTCCCCATTTACCGTCTAGTAAAGTCATCTGAAGATCAAAACCAACTGCAGAATGATCTAAATAAGATATCAGTATGGTGTAAAAATTGACTCTAAATGATGAGAAGTCTGAAGTCGTCCACATGAGTGCGAAAAGAAAACCGTTAAACTTGTTTATAAGATAAGTCAATAAAAAGTGAAGGCCGTAAACTCCACTAAACATCTAGTAATTACTACTATTTCAGACTTTATCTGGAAAGAACACGTAGATAATTTCGTGCGTTTTATTGGCAGAACCCTTGAAAGATGCAACAGAACTACTAAAGAGACTGCATACACTACGCTTGTCCGTCCTCATTTGTAGTATTGCTGTCCAGTGTGGGATCCTTATCAGGTGGGTTTGACGGAGGACATCGAAAGAGTCCAGAGATGAGAAGCTCGTTTCGTATTGTCACGATACAGGGGAGACAGCGTTACGGAAATCATACAGGATTGGAATAATTACAACAACGGCGTTTATCGCTGCGGCGTGGGCTACTTACGAAACTGCAATCGCCAACATTCTCCTCCGAATGCGAAAATATATTGTTGACTCCCACTTACATAGGTAGAAATGATCATCAGAATAAAATACGAGAAATCGGAGCTCGAACGGAGAGATTCAGGTAGTCTTTCTTCCCGCACGCTATGAGAACGGTATGGTAGATGAATAGTATAAAGGTGGTTCGATGAATCCTCTGCCAGGCACTTAAATCTGATTGGCAGAGTATCCCATACAGATGTAGATCCATTAACATGCAGATATTTATTTATATGAACCGTCTATGCAACTGAAACTGAAAACAAATTATCTTGCCATACGCGTTTTGCTTTTATTTGCAAGGCATCTTCAATGATCTGGAATATAAACTAGGAGCGCGTTTCAACTTACTGTGCACAATAGTTCCTCGTCTTTTCTTTTCAATACCTCTTCATTCTTTCACTGTGATTCTTTCTGCGTACTTATGCCCAGCCTGTATTTTTCCTTTTTTAGGGTCTCTGCAAATTTAATGTTCGTTTACGAGGATTCTAAATTTCATCCTCTTTTGAATGGTGACGTCATCAATACGTATTTCTTGTAGATCTTCGTGTTTTTCTGCTAACCAGTTGCTGCGGATTTTCAGGGCTAACGGTAGGTTTAAAATTTTCTTTGTCAGCCTGTTGTTCATGGTTATGTTTTACAATACTTAGTTTTTTTTACGTATTTAGTAGTTCAGGCTATAAACAGTTCTGTCACGTTTTCTGACTAATGCTATTCTGATTTTGTTAAAACACAGGTTCATAGATGAGATTCTACATCTGTTGTTTGTTGCCTCACGTTACTGTTTTCCTTTTTTCTTCTGTGTAATCCAGATGTTTCATTCTAGCGATAGGCACATGCCGTTGTGTCTGTGTGTTATTTTTATTTTGGTTGGTGGTGCTAACTGTTGAATGTCTTTTTGTTACCAACTGTCAAATGTGTTTGTCCAAGCTTTGCTATGTGTGTGTGTGTGTGTGTGTGTGTGTGTGTGTGTGTGTGTGTGTGTATGTGTGTGTGTGTGTATGTTACTTTTCTACGTAATCGTTTCTTTTGTTCTTAATGAAATTAGTTATGTTTAGCAGTGAGTTTTCATTGAAGTTTGTCCTCTCATTTATTGTTCCTTCTGAGCTATATCTTTCTGGATAGAGCAGTTTGGTTGTGTTCGTAGTGGTTATTTCAGTTGTTGGTCCTGATGCCAATCATGTCTTCGCCTGTACTGCTTGATAAACGATTGCCTTGTTTTAAATTTTCGGCAAATGTGTAGTGATTTGTTTCATACTACCAATGTCTGATGTGTTCTCTGAAACGGGGTTTGAAATTTCTGCTTGTTATTGCTACGAGTATGGACTCTGCATATCCCAGGTCATTGAAGAGGCGTTATAAATAAAAGCGGATCACGTGTGGCATAAGAATGTTATTTCAGTTGCAAAGATGGTCCATATAAATGAATATCTGCTTATTAACATAAAAGTAACGGCGGGGAAAAGGGACAGAAAACAACTAACAACTAACTTACAAGTACCCATGTTCAGTGACCTAAAGAATATTTCGTTAAAAATTAGAAAAAAGAACTCCAAATGTTTTTTTTAATGCCTGGAAAGCCAGTGTTGCATAGGTATTTATTTATTCCAAACTCTAGCAGTCCATCTTCCCACCAATCTTCTCTCTCTCTCTCTCTCTCTCTGTCTCTCTCGCTCTCTCTCTCTCTCTCTCCTCTTCTCTTCATCTCCTTCTCCTCCTATCTATGAAAACTCACACATATCTGTCAATTTTCGTGGTGGTCTGTGAAATATAATTTATTGTAAGCTACCCTTTGCCATGCGCCATTAGCTTGTTTTTATTTCTAATTTATTTTAATGGAATGGAAACTATCCTTTTCTATAACCGAAGCAACCACTGGAAATACTTACGTTCGCGTGTTTGGAGATGAATTCTACCCATTCGTGATATTCGTTTACCCCAACGACGATTCAACAATAACACTGAGAAAGTCACGGGGCCAATATCGCATTTATTTGAAGTTAATATTTTTAAATTTCAAATATAATGCGATTTTGGCTCTACGACTGTAGTTACTAGTATATACACTTGACAGTAATTTTAGGTAGTAATGAACTCGGGTGAATATGATACTCTGGTGTCATTCGTTATACCCTACGGCAATACTGATCATTCTCGCTACTATTTACTCTGAATTATCAACAATGGCGCTACGTTAACAACAATTACGTTTTCCTTACTTTCTAAGAAATTGAATCTATGTGACGTGTGACGAAACATCAGAATTCAAGGAAAATCTGCTCTATTAAAATTATAGAAAGAGCACGCAAACGCTTGGATATGTGCAAACTAACATATACCACTTATAGAACGAAGGGGATGATCCCCTCAGAGAAGATAGAAGATACACTTCATGCTCGAAGCCTTACAGCAATCAGCGAAATGCCATGAGTGATGAAGATAATGGGCACGGCCACTACGACAGTAGTGTGCGGATAAGCTCAGAATTTGGTCTGACGGAAAGCGCGCAGGGTAATCTCTGCGGCAGCAGTGAGCATTGTGTCCGGATGAAGCAGCGGTCAGCGAAACTACATAATGAGCAGCCACTGGATGATTACTAAAATGACGCTCAAATGACACAAATTTAAAAATTTCGTCTTCTATACAGTGCATTTAATAACAATAAATATCATGTATTAAAGAAAGTGTCCTGTATTTTCGTAATTTTTACCTGATATCTTCCTAGATATCCTTTAAGCTTACGTACCCCACCTTTGTCTCGAATTCAATAATTCTTCTCCCGAACTCTTCATTCATTAACCTGACTAAGTCAACATTTTCTCAGAGTATTCCTTCTTTTTTACTAGGTCACCATCGTCTACAAAAATACCGTTGTTACTTGATATCTTTAAATTTCCATTAATTTTAAGCTTTTATTCTTCGTTATACTAGTTAGGCAACAACGCTGGAGACGATCAAACAACTTGCCACACCTCATAATGCTAAGTTTGCATTGCTACTGCTTGTTACTGCCCCTAGATGAAGCACTAATATGAAGTTTATTAAACCGGCTTAAGGTGAAAAGTTTCAGTGTAATGTTACAAACAATTGAAATCAATTTTTGTGATAACGAAGCAGTAGGAATGGTTTTCTTGAACAGACTTTGTGTGTGTGTTTGTGTGTGTGTGTGTGTGTGTGTGTGTGTGCGTGTGCGTGCGTGCGTGCGTGCGTGTACGCGTGCTAGCGTGTTGACTAGACGTTGTGAGAAAATGAATTTCTCGGCAGTGTTCGAATAGTCCTGAAAAAACAACCAGCCAGTCAAAAATTTATTGAAAACATGTCTCCAGCAGGTGGAGTGCGAGAAACGCAGCCTTTTTATTTAGTCTTTTATTTATAGCTACCGGTTTAGCTGTTTACACTTCGATGACAGTATAATTCTGAAACCAGTAGGACTGTATTAATGAAACAGCTGCACGTCATCAATTCTTAGCTATCGATTTTAAACGCAAATACTTATTGTCGACGACATCTTGCTCCGCCTTCTCAGCCGAGGAACAAATGCGGACTAATATTTGTGTGTTTAATATAACGCTTTATTAACCTTCGAAACTTGTTCTTCCTCAACATTCAAATTGTGATAATAAGTCATGAGTTGAATGTAATTCTCTCTACTCCTGCCTAACATAAAAGCACACACACACACACACACACACACACACATGCAAAGAATATTTGTCGCATAAGGCATGGTTCCTACTATGTTCTTCTTGACACCTAGCACCTATCATTAACAAAAAAATTTTAAAAATGCTTGATGGAAATTTCCTTCCGCTCAAATCACTCTGACAATTGGAATTCGGAATTATCCGATCCCTTATCTATATACACGTAACGATCAACTCCAGTTCATTAGTCTCGCTAAACTCAGAAATGCCTGGATCTATTTGAATATTTTTATTGTTTTGTTAGCTTTCAGAAGTGCTATCGCAAAAAGAACAGCCGAATAGTCGAAAAAATCTAAACTGGTAGTTTAGTATGGGCATCGCTGCTCTACCGCTTACCCGATTCCGATGAAATTTTGCATGGTTGACCTTCTTAACTAGGAGCTCGGCACTGTCTACATTATAATTTGCACGTTTCATGACAAAGGGTACTTGACAATAAACTAAAACATCATTCTGAATTTTTATTGAGATCTTTATGGCATTTTGCACGTCTGACCTCAAAAACAAGAGAAACATCACTGTATCTGATTCGTACGGTGCATGTCGGAGGGTACTTTACTCTGGATTTCGGCACCGTTTGACTGATCAGCATGATACTAGGGAGATAAACGTAATTTTTTATATACAAGGGGGGGGGGGGGAGCAGATGAACAGAGTGGACAGTTGGAGATTGACAGAAAGCGTGAGATGTAATGACAGCGGTAGGTAGTTGGATGGGAGGCTTGAGAGGGAGGAGGAGGAAGAAAGGATGAAGGGGTGGGTGAAAATTAAGAGGAAGCAGAGGTGAAAGAGGAGATTGAGGAGGATGTGGAGGAGGAGGGGACAGCGGTAGAGACAAGAGAGGGCGGGGAGAGGGGCATAGAAAAGGGAAGATTGACAGTGGAATATTGGAGTAAATAAATACCTGAGCACACAGCGGTTTCCCACTAGCTGATAGAGAGAAACGTAAGAGGAGAGAGAGAAAGGTAAGAAATAAACATGGTCACAGAAATTACGGGTAGGGTTAGGATGTATATCTAATACATATGCACATTTTGTATTTGGAAGTATTGCCGGATTCGCTGGTAGATTGTGTTTCACAGTTACGATAATAATCACAATACACATTTCCCGGACCTTTATTAACAGCAGCATACAGATGAATGCGATTAAAACAAAGTCTGCTCCACGGTTTAATACTCTCAACCAAGTGTAAATGGTTCGAGATTATGCGAGCTTATATTGAAGTCTGTTCCGAGGAAGACCCACGTGTGTTACTTTTGCTTGAATATATTTCCACTATGAAAATAAACGTATTTAAAAGGATCCGTACAATACACCGTGTGGTAGTAAGTTTAGATACCATAACTTGAAAACTCAAACTAACCTTGGTAGTAGTGTTGATATATGTAGGTTGTCTCATCATTCACTCCACGATTATAAGAAGAAATTCATACTTCATTTCTTGAAAAATGTGGAAAAACTGGTGATATGCGGTGTAACATAAATATTATATCTTTAAACGAACATTTCTTGTGTATATATATGTTAGCTGTCTCAGAACCGGCTCCAGCGATTTCAATGAAATTTTGCATTTACACTGGTTTCTTCTTTTGAAGTTCACCTACATACATTTTCAAAAATAAAGAATATAAAAAAATAATGTCGTGTTTTTTCAGATCATAGAAGATATGTTAGCCTCGAAAACTCGGTGAGTAGCACCATGGCCACTGGGGACTACAGTAAATGTCAGTTATGGTTTTCTTCGGCTACACTAAAAACTGAAACAATCTCTGCATTTGTAGCCACCTGTCCACTTCGAAATATCTAGGATATTTTGGACAAAAGTATTTACTGTGACACTGAACTAGGTACATTTGTAGTTGTTTACGTTTCACGGTTGCAATTCCTGCGTAGGTAGTGTCGAAAAATATTTATATAACAATGTCACAGAAAAAAAAATTCCGAGCACCGGGCCGTCATCTGATATTTTAAACTTAAATACTAAAGGTTTCGGTTACGGTTTCGGCCGAAACTAAAAGAGGAGCCGAATGTTCGGTTAAAATTTCGGTTTCTCCCGCAAATCATATTTAGGCTTGAATGTAGTAAGAACCCAGCTTTAAATCCATATTCACGACAATAACCGTATTGCTTCCATTAACTTTGTCCACAATGTCGTTAGCACTAGCAAGACCTTGCCAACATTTTCTATAAGTAATGGTTTTCTCGACCTGACTTTCTTCGATAGCTAACTTTCTGGGTTGCTCTTTTGATTTCGTTACTTCCATCTAATATTAACATCAAATGTCACTTGCATCCTTTTTCTCTGCTAATAGATCTTATCCAGTAAATCCCGCTTCAATATCTTATATAAGAAAAATTGCTTCTTTTGTGTTACAATTTTGTGTTAGTGTCTATAAACAATGGATGTCCTTTAAAACTCTGAACGTTTTGTCTTTGCAATTGCAGCAGACCATGTGGCTGATTTTCGTATTCTATGTCTTGCGTCCCTTTTGTGAGATTGCTGATGTTTGCGTAATTCTCATGCCTTTGATTGGGACTAGTAAGATTAGTAAACATTTCTTCTTGCGCCGCCTCCTTATAGTTAACTGAGAGACGACTGAATGCTCGGTACTACCTATTACGCACATCTTTTTCCTATTTAGTACGTTTGTTAGTAACATCTGAATATCTTACTTTGTATATCAACAAATGTGCAAACTGATCTGACCAACATAAATAACTAAAGTCACAGGAACAAAATCGGCATAAATTACAGGAAACTTCACTACACCACTATGAAGGTAACGGTCAATTGAGTTTTTTCGCGTAAAGACCACAAGATAAAATCAGGGAGATTATGGATCGTACATATGCATACCACTTTTCGTTTTTCCATCGTTCAATTTGGCAGTGGAACAGGAAAGCAAGTGGATTGCAGAGTATGTATATAGATGTAGATACCCCCCCCCCTCCCCACTTTGTAGGGCATTGGCAGGTTTCTTCAGGCAAATGGTACTTCCCCCACAAGAAACCATCTCTGTCGTGAGTTTGCAGTCAGACTATAGCAAACAGTAGGTATTGGACATTCCAAACACTACTTCCCCTCATACGCCGGCGTGGAGAACACTTAACACCGGACAACATTTCTCCCTCTGCATCCCCACCACGCTACCATCAGAGATTTAAAACGGCACCTATACTGTACTACGAGAAAGCCATGGTACAGATTATATTAATAATTGTTACGTAGTTCATAAATACGACATTTCGCAATTATGTAGAAAGTGTCAGTTCAATAAATCGGGTCTACACATGACACTCAATATTTTAAGGAATATTTTTAGCGAAATTATTAAATTGTATCTTAAAATACATCTTAAGTGTAGAAGAAGTTGCCATTCAGAAATTCTTTTAATTTGTTTGTAAACACCAGTTGGCTTTCTGTCAGACTTTAGATGCTACTTGGTAAGTGATCGAAGACTTTTGTGGTAGCATAAAATCCGTGGTAACTATATGAAAATATTTGAAAGTAAGAGCAGAGTTAACATAGAAAGTGGTTTAGTTAATTGTTGCTTGCTAATAGGAATATTGTTGTAGGATCTTCGAAGAGAGATCATGTGATGGAAATTATTTTACTGTTGACATTGTTTCACCCCTTTGTGTGCCAAAGTTAGATTTAACCTTGAATAGTGAAGATCACTCTTTCTCCAAGTGTTGCAGTTACACACACTGCTATTACTTTTGAATTCGGTCGAATTTTTAGTAACAAATATCATAAGTGAATTCATACATCGTGAAACTATTGTAAATATCCCAAGTTCCTTAAATAAACGTCAGCACAGCAGGACGATCTTTGGTGAGCTCCAGCAATTAATCTGTTTCCACGCTTTTGTGCAGTAAATACTTTCTTACTAAATTTTGAAAAGCCCCAGCATATCTTCCCATACGAAATCAGTGAATGAAAATGGGTATAGTAAGCTATTTTTCTGAGGTGTATGTCACCAAAGTTTGCAATGACCCTGATAGCATACGTAGCTGAACTCAAACGTTTCAGCAGATCATCTACAATGTCTCTTCCAATTCAATCCCTCGTCATTGCAATCACCTAAAAATTTTGAATATTCTACCATAGCTACAGGTTTCTGTTCAAAGTCTATATCTATTAGTAGTATCATGCTGTTTTGTATATACTAGGTTCTATCAAAGTTTAATGAGATTCCGTTTGTAGAGAAACCGCTTAATAATTTTCTTAACGACATCATTTACAATGTCATCAGTTAATTCCCGTTTGTCAGGCGTGATGGCTATACCTGTATCGTGAGCAAAAGGTTTCTTAGCATCTTCGTGTATATAGAATGGCAAGTCATTAATATATATTAAGAACATCAAAGGACCCAAATCCGAATCATGTGGGATATCATTTTTTGATAACTCCTCAGTTACAGGAATGAGCTGTTTCTTGAAAATAATGTGAACTGATTATCTCAACTTTCTGCACTCTTCCAAGTGTTATTTAAACCATTTGTGCACTGTCCCAGTCGTACCATAATACTTAAGATTATCTAGAAGAATTCCATGATTTACACAATCAAAAGCCTTTGAGATATCACAAAAAATCCCAACGGATGAAGTTATTTAATGATTTACCGGGAAAGCTTGCCCATTACCAGGCGGGGGAGAGGGGTGGGGAGGTTGGCGTTCTTCCCCCTCTGAATTTGTTACTCTGTGGTGCAACGAGATGGGCGCGACCGGCCTTATGGCTTCGACGTTCCCTCGTGGCTCCAGGGATTACAGATCCTCATCACACTTGCTTGGTTACATTCGACACGATCTCTGACGGTTAATTCGCAGTCGTTATAGCCAATCTTTCGCGGTCGAACTAAAACTTTTGCTCGAAAGGCACTGAAGGATGTCTTCTATGAGGCTTGTACAAAGAAACGTAAGAAAGAAAAATTCCTCATTTATACAGCTCTTTCAGGTGGCACTACTGGCCGGTGACTTGCGACTGTGTTGACATGGTAATCACGTCCATCTCTCGTCGCCACAATGTTGCAACGTGATTTGGATACTTCCTACAGGGTGTTGTAATTTCGGTGGCCACCAGTAGCGATGCAGAACGTCATGCGGCCTTGCCTAGTCAGATAATATAATATGCCAAATTTAAACATCAAGAGCGGAAAACGTCAAAGAAAAATTTAATTTAGCGCGGACGTATATGCGAGATGCTTATAGTAGTTTTCACAACGAAACTCTGTCTCGAATTTTAGTAGAAAATCCAAAGATATTCTGGTCATGTGTACAGTACACAAGTGGCAAAACATAATCAATACCTTCACTAAGCGATAGCAATGGCGTTGCAACTAATGACAGTACTGGTAAAGCAGAATTCTTCACCAAATAAGATGAAGCAAATACCGCGTAATTCGAATCAAGAACAGTTGCCAGTGTGCTTAATTTAGAAGTAGATATCTTTGGAGTATCGAAATTATAGGCCCCTATCATTGACGTTGGTTTGTAGCGGGATTCTGGAGCAGAAACGTTTTCGGAACATGATGAACTACATCGAAGGAAACGACCTATTTATTGATTCATAGTCAACACGGATTCGGGAAGACGTGGTAAGTTTATGTGGATCGTGGGAGGCTTCGGTGACGTTTTATTTGATTTCGATCTTTTAATTGGCTGAAGAATTCAGTAGGAACCTACATATCGGCACCACATAGTTATGTTCATACAAAAAAAAAAAAAAAAATCTACGCTATACCCCCAGATATTTACAGATTATTAGCTTTCTTACTATCGCATAAAAAACTGGAATTCTAACGGATTCACGGCGCATCTTATAGCAAAGTTTTGAAAGAAAAATAATAGTAAGATATATTTTGAAGTGCACAGAAATCTGAAATAATTGGCTTCGAAATCGTCCAGTATATTTCCGGGAAAATTAAGAAAGGAAATATTACTCCACAATTTATGACTGCTGCTTTGTTTGGAAAGGTAATATTTCCCTGCAGCAACTCAAAATTTCCAATTTATTTTTACAATGTGGAGTAACTACTGATTTCAAATTTAGACCACAAAGATAAATTGCAAACATGCAAAGTTAATGCAGTTCTCTTGAAAGTTGTATAACAGTTTATTAAATTTCTGTTTTGCGCTCTAGTGAAAATTGATGCCAATTGAACAAGGAATAAAATACTTTTGATAAGACAACAGTGCAATATCAATTTGTCTACTTATCACAATTCCGAAAGAAAAAGTCAAATAATGTGTCATCGTACAGTGTTCGCTCTCCTAGGTGTGAATTTAGTTAACTCTCTTAAAAAGATAAGTTGCAGCTATATTAAGGATGAAATCAATTGTTAAGTTGTATCTATTGCTGTATGTGGTCCATTAGATGAGGGTGCACAGAAAAAGTAAATTTGAGAGGTGTATGTTGTTTGTTTACAGTTAATAAATGATGTATTTAATAAATCATATTTATCCTTAGGTGAAATTGATGTAAGGACTTCATACGTCACACTGGAATTTCCCTTATTTAAGAGATTGTGACCATAAATTTTCAGCCGTTGAACACGTATTTCCTTTAATGCTGACCGGAATTCTCGGTAACTATATGAAAATATTTTTCGAAGTAAGAAACAGTGTTAATCTAGAATGTACTATAGCCAGTTCTTGATTGTTAATAAGAATATTGTTGTATTCATCATTGAAGACAGATCATGTGATGTAAATTAAGTCGCGTTATTTCTGAAGTGGCACAGACTCCCGAAGCGTGAACTTTCAAACTTAAACCGCTACAAGTTTATCAATTACGTATGACTGTTGACACCACGATAACAGCGTGGCGACATGATTATATACGGCACGATAGGCCAGACTAAAGCTCACACGCACGGAGAAAATAAATGTCCATCAATTTCTCACATTTCAGCTCAGTCTCAAAAGTATTATTAAGCAGTAGTGGGCGGCGTACAGCTGCCACGATAAAGTGGGAGTGATAACTCAAGCTTCCGGCGTAAAATGAAAAATACCCGGGAATGCAGCAGCATTTTCCCGCACTGCAGTTTGCTCGTCGGTAGCATGCAACAGCAACAGTAAACGCGTTATAGAATACTACTCAAAGGTAGTTGACCTTTGATCAGTGTTACGGCGTGCACTGTAAGCGTGAGGTTATTTCTTTAATGATAGAACATTGACAATGTGACCGAGTGTTATTACAAGAATGAATAATAGCTTATTATTATGTTGTGGATAGAGTTAGACTATTCACATGAATTGCCGAGAGGAAAAACTTCACATCGCTTTCAGTCATTTAGACTGTTGGGTCTCCCATGTCATTCAATCGTGTTGTAATTATTCAGCTTCTGAATATTACTATACTTTAAATAATTGTGTCTTACTCAAACTCTCGTGGTACATAACGTAGACCTTTACTTCGCCTGTTAAACGGAACTTGATAACGTGCAATGTCGTACTATCCGGCGAATTATTCCACTGGACTACATTTTTTACTGATTTGAGAAACACAGTAATGTCTTCTGATTCTCTACCTCAAAATGTACCGATGAATTCTGGCATTTTAGGTTATTTTTGAGCCACGGCTTATCCTGCTGCAGTTGTAAACGCAAATGTTCCTGCTCCTGATGCTGATTTTGTAACCCTTGTTAAGCCCTTTACAACCACTGTTTAAGTTACTCATTTTTCCTATAACAACAATCGAACCCATTCTGACAAATACATTATAGCGTCCTATGTAGTTGTCTCACGGGTGTCTGGCATTCTGCTTATTATAATTACACTTTCCTGAGACGAGACTAACTAAAATCTTACCCTCTATTCTCCTTCCTAAATAATAACCATCTACTTTCCGTGCAATCCCTTCATGTTCCCAGTTCTCCCACACGTTAAACATACCAGAAGGATTACTTTCGTACGTGGCGATTCACTGCATCATAAACTACAATATCTACACCTGACATTACCTTTAAACAATGTCAGAACTTCACAGAAGTAAGAGTCTCAGTTTTTCCCATTACCTTTAAACAATGTCAGAACTTCAAAAATTGCCTCCCCTCAAATCACTTAACAAAGGTAAAAAAAAAAAAAAAAAAAGAAAAGAAAGAAAAAAAAAAACTATTCACCGAAGAATGACATGCTGCAGTTGCTGACCTTTATCGACCACTATCAACATACAACAGAATGAACTGTTGAATGGAAACCCGGTCACCTCCACTCCTGACTATGTTGTATGCTCTCATAAACTACTTTCACCAACCAAATCACTCCATTTGGCGGGTCCAAAAAAGAACCGCTTCTGAACATCAAATATGCTACGGTCCCAACTGGGCAGTTGCCACAGTAGCTAGAAAGTTGTCAGAATGACCAGCATATAACAGAGGCACAGGAGACGGTCTCCATACCGTATAAATTTTATTCTTTGTATGTTTTTATTAACATTTCCCTACTCTGCTTCTTCCATTTCTAACAAATCCTGGTTGGAGGAAGATCTTAAAAGGCGGACACTATATTGAATTTTGAGTTTCTAATCTACTATGACTGGATTTAATACTGTAAAATCATTTCCCTACAAGGAATCTAACCGAACAAAACGTGACCTATCTTTACGTTACATGCTGCAGTGACCATAAATATTTGCATAAGGCAACGGCGTAATGAAAGGAATGGATAATGAAAGAAAACCACAGATAGACTGAAACCAAAGCATATCTCATATAGCTGCTATTTGCATACTGAATCATTCCTTGCAGGTGCTATTCTTTCAATACATACATAAGGCGAATGAAAATTTTAGTGCCCATCTGTAGTAAGAGTAGAGACACGGTACATAAATTATAAAAATTTGAGAACAGGAATGAGAAATGCTACCTTTAAACAAAAATATTTTTTTCTGCTCAGAGTCAAATTTATCTGGCATCTAAAGACTCGAGCAGGCACGCCGATTCTCGTAACACGAGCGGGCGCGCGGCGCACTTTGTAACATGTAGTCAAAAGCTGTCAGTATGCTACCAAGGGAAACTCTATAAGCTAAGTCACAGTTTAATTTTAGTTTATTTAAACAACAGTACAATAAATATATATTACACCGCTAATTTACTATTTGACGAAACAGGTAAGACAACTTCCATATCATTTTAATGCCGCAGCTGACATATGAATCTATTCGAACACTTTTTAAAGCACATAATGAACAAAAACTCTATTCATAGCAATATAAAAGGACAAAGGCTTTATATATTGAAGAAGTATCATGTAACACATATTTTCTTGCACCTACACCTTGTGCGTTTTTGTAAAAGGCATTACATTTCTTACTTTTATGCACTGTTTTTACAAGTCCTTTGCAAACAAAGCTATGTTACGAGTTACACCCTATAGTAATAGATGTGTTTCTTGCTCGTCCACATAGTAGGCTCCTCAGTCCTTTAAACACGTTTATCTTTGTATTTCTCTGGGAAATTTGCAATGTCCGCAGAAAGTGAAGGAATAGTAGCTCTTTCCAGTAGTTGAGGCTCCATGAGGGACAGTGCTAAATCTTTAAAGAAAATTCTTCTCTTCTTTTTTTGGATTTGCCGCATTTGCATGAAAAATTGTTTTAGCACTGATTCCTACTATATCCTTTAGGGTTTAGAATACAAACGATGGCCATCTTCTTGTCACCCGTGCGACGGAATACGCACCTCCCAGTTGATCGGCTGTGTCGACACGTTCCTTTCTTTTAGTGTAATCCAAAACTATCTCTGTTTGACCTGTAACTTCGTCAATGGTTCCAAAATCGTGACGAAAGAAATAAAACCTGCCTTTATTTACTGAAAACTAAATATAAAGTATGTGATAGCCCTACATTTCCCAGGTAAAAATTCTTTCTCAATGTGCCGATGCATATTAGCCGCTTTTTCAACAGGGAGTTGGCTAAATGTGCGAATTATCCATTGTAACGTCTCTTCTGAACCTTCAATATCAAAGGGAGAATTAGAAATATAGTATTATAAAGAGAATAGAATTAGCAATCAGTAATTTTGATAGAAATTGGCAGTAGAGAGCTGGACATCGAGCTTAAAGCAAGAACTCGCTGTGGCGACATTTGGTCACATGGAACGTAAACAGCCGTACGTGCCGGCAGGGTTAGCAGCTGGATCAGTGTTAAAACAGCATGTGGAAAGACGCGAAGCAAAAGCACACGCATTGCAATATTTGCTTCTGACTGGAGCAAGGGGCTTGGATCACTTTCGTGCGAACCGCTGAGCACGCGGGAAAATCTACCGCGGTGCAGTTGACATAAGCATAACGCGTCAAAAGCGGGACAGGACAAAGTACAAATAGTGGACGCGAAAAGACATACCTGTTCTGTGCTACTCTGGTCTTGTCCGAGTACGGCCAGGCGAGGATATGTGCAGCTTCGACGCCGAGACGATCAACACTGCCACCTAGTAATAGTGGGCTACCGCTATCAGCACGACCATGCAGAGCGGTCCACGCCTGGTCCAGATGACACCATTGAAGATCTGACAGCAGGTCTAACCTGTGCAGGCCTCCACTGAGGCCGTCTGCAATTCGTCTGCACGAGATGGGAATGGGAGGCTGAGGAGCTTCCAGTTCGAGACAGCGATAGCGTACCGTTCAAACCGGACGGTGTGCGTGTGTTCTTCCGACACGAGACGGGAGAGTGCCTTCGTCAACCGCCTTCCGCCAGCAGGCTGTGTTCCGTAGGCGCCGTAGCGCGCTGCTTCTTACGCAGGGCGGAACGCCGTGCGCAGCACACCGCTGCTCATCGAGAGTGCTGTGTACGCGTCTCTGCCTTGTACACACGCCGCCAGGGCACCACCACCTAGAGAGAAGGCCGCGGCGCTCTCGTGTCACGTCAGGCACAGTAGGTTGCACGCGCATAGCTGACTCTCTGCTTCGGCATAGTAGGCGGTGCTCCAGCGGCAACCTACTCTGCCTGACGTCACACGAGAGCACCGCGGCCTTCTCTCTATACTCCGTTCACCGAAACGAGAGACGTACTGTAAACACACTGCGGCGCGTGACCAGGCGTGACCAGCGAATTTGAGCGAGCGACCCTATTTTGTCCAACCCTGGTCACGTGCCTCCGTGTGTTTACAGTACGTCTCTCGTTTCGGTGAACGGAGTATAGGTGGTGTTGGCCAGGGCAGCAGAGTCAGCGCACACCACGCGGCTCGGCAGTGGCTGTCAGCTGCCGTGTCTCGGCCGCGGCTACGTCGCGCCCGCCTTCGGCGAGCAACCGCCGGGAAGGGCGGGTGTGTCTGAAGCGCATGAACCTACCCGTCCCCTGTGCCTCTGTTATATGCTGGTCATCCTGACAACTTTCTAGCTACGGTCCCAACCGCCCAATTGGGGCCGTAGGATATTTGGTGCTCAGAAGTGGTTCTTTTTTTCGGACACGCGAAATGGAGTAATTTGGTTGGTGAAAGTAGTTTATGATAGCATATAACATAGGAGTGGAGGTTCTCATTCGCCGGCCGCGGTGGCCGAGGGGACTGAGGCGCTCCAGTCACGGTCTGCACGGCCACTACGGTCGGGGGTTCGAATCCCCCCACGGGCATGGATATTTGTGCCGTCCTAGTTCGTAAGTAGTTTGTAAGTTTAGGGACTGATGACCCCGTAGTTAAGTGCCATAAACTTAACAAACATTTGAACATTTTTAGGTTCTCATTCAATCATTCAACAGTTAATTCTGTTGTATTTTCATGGTGGTTGATAAAGGTCAGCAACTGCAGCATATCATTCTCTGGTGACTAGGGTTTTTTATTTTTTATTTCTTTTTTTATTTTTATTTTTATTTCTTTTTCTTCTCTGTTGAGTGATTCTCTATGTGAGGGTAGGCAGTGTTTGACGTTACAGATCTGACATTGTTTAAAGCTAATGGGAAAAACTGAGACTCTTACTTCTATTATGTGTGGATATTGTAGTTTATGATGCAGTGAATCGCCACGCACCAAAGTAATCCTTCTAGTATGTTTAACGTGTGGGAGAACTGGGCATATGAAGGCATTGCACGGAAAGTATATGGTTATCTTTTAGTAAGAAGAATAGAGAGTAATATTTTAGTTAGTCTCGTCTAAGGAAAGTATAATTATAGTAAGCAGAATGCCTGACACCCGTGAGACAACTACATAGGACGCTATAACGTATTTGCCAGAATGGGTTCAGTTGTTGTCACAGGAAAATGAGCAACATCAACAGGTGTTGTAAAGCGCTCAACAAGGGTTACAAAATCAGCATAAGGAGCAGGAACATTCACAACTGCAGCAGCGTAAGCCCTGGCTCAGTGTGGCACCGGCATCATTTGACCCAAAAAAGGCAAAATTGATAGGTACATTTTCAGGTAGACAATCAGAAGACATTACTGTGTTTCTGAAATCAGTAAAAGATGTAGCCCAGTGGAATAATTGGCAGGATAGTACAACATTGCACGTTACTCAGTTGCGTATAACAGGCGAAGCAAAAGTATACGTTATTTACTATGAGAATTTGAGTAAGACACAATAATTTAAGGAATTGTGTGATGGACTGTATCAAAGGTAGAGGATGCAGAATAGTACACGTTTCTTTATAGAGAAACTTAATAATATGTTTTTAAGAAAAAACGAAACAGTCGAGATGTTTTGCAGGAAGGAAAGTATATGCTCCAACGTTTGAATTAACTGATAGCGATTAAGCAAATAAAGTGCTGCTTCAAGAAGCCGAAAACAGGGCTCTTGACGTGTTCTTCCGCGGATTGCCAAATGATATATCTAAGAGAGTTAGTGTGGAAGACGCTAAGAAATTTTTCATCGACAGAGGAGCAGTGGTATCGGTAATCAGTCTGGACCTAGTCGGCAGGAGGAAATTCAAATGTTTCTAAATCTTATGGGACTTAACTACGGGGTAATCAGTCCCTAAATTTACAAACCACTTATGAACTAGGACTGCACAAATATCCATGCCCGAGGGGGGATTCTAACCCCCGACCGTAGTGGCCGTGCAGACCGTGACTGGAGCGCCTCACTCCCCTCGGCCACCGCTGCCGGCCAGCAGGAGGAGGCTGGGCCAACCGTGTTATGAATTGCGGGGGTAGGTGACAGTACGTTGGAGTCACTGGGAACAGTATTAGTTTTTCAGTTGAAGACAAGAAATACACAGAACGAATGGAAGTGCTACCATGCGAAGGGAAAGGTTATTCAGTGATTCTCGGACTAGACTTTCTGGCAAAATTACTACGCTAAGATAGATTTTCGCGGTAAACAGTGGTAGTCGGTGGAAGTTTGTTTCACTTGGGAGACAAGGTCGCAAGCTATGCTAAGACGCAAGACACACCGATTGCAAAAGTGTTGCCACCTGTTACCTGCCTAGCGTTCGTTGTATACAATTAAGCCGAGGCTGGGCTCCTGGCGACAATTAATTGTGTCTCGATACCTCATGGTCTGCTCTCCATGCTGCGGGAATACAGTATTGTAGCTGCGAGCATTACAGAACAAATAGGCTGTGGTAACAGGAAAGATACAGCGTGGCGAATGGAGATTTGGGTATGGCGGGAGACGTGCAGGGAAGAGTCCTCTGCAGTGGGGCAGGTCGCTGTGTCCTCGCTGGCGACCGAGCGAGGTGGTGCAGTGGTAACGCACTGGACTCGCATTCGGGAGGATGGTGGTTCAAATCCACCTCCGGCCATCCAGATTTATATTTTCCGTGATTTCCCTAAATCACTTCAGGCAAATGCTGGGATGGTTCCTTTCAAGGGTCACGGCTGATTTCCTACCCTATCCTTACCCAATACTCCGAGCGTTAGCTCCGTCTCTAATGACCAAGCTGTCGACGGGACGTTAAACACTAAGCTTCCTTCCTCCTCGGTGGCGGAGTGGTCAACGCGTCTGCCTAGTAAGCTCGAGATCCCGGGTTCGAATCCCGGCCAGGCACAAATTTTCATTCGCCGCAGTTTGGTATTCCATCTAAACCTAGTACAATGAAGCCATAATTGATCGCAAATTGCGATTTATTTCACGAAGTCAAAACAGTTGTGATGCAGTAGTTAACTAGTCAGGCGGCAGATTTCTATGAAGAGGGTATTCAAAAACTGGTACTACGTTATGACAAGTACCTCAATATTGACGGAAATTATGTGTAAATGTTTGTAAAGTCTATGGGACTTAACTACGGGGTTATCAGTCCCTAAACTTACAAACTACTTATGAACTACTTACGTACTAGGACGGCACAAATATCCATGCCCGAGGGGGGATTCGAACCCCCGACCGTAGTGGCCGTGCCGACCGTGACTGGAGCGCCTCAGTCACCTCGGCCACCGCGGCCGGCTGTGCCGTCCTTAGTCTTAGCTAGTTCATAAGTAGCTTAGGGACTGATGACCCCGTAGTTAAGTCCCATAAGGTCTACAAACATTTGAACATTTGAGCCGAGGGCTAGGAGAGTGTGAGGCAGGCGCGCGGGAGGTGGCCGTGAGCGGCGCTGGGCGGGCCAATTAGCGGGCGTGCAGGATTTATGCGGCCGCGTGGGCGGCGCGGGTGGCCGCCGGCTGGCCTGCGGCTCTGGCTGGTGACGTGGCGGCGCGGTGCCTGCGGACCTCACAAATCACCCGCCGCTCCGAGGCCGCCTCACAACTTGTTGCCGCGCCGCCGTCACCGCACATTGGCAATTTGCTCAGGTCGCCTCTCCCACAATAACTGCAGCCTCTTAAATAACGACGCGCCGATGCTTTTAAAAGGGGACGTCCACTTACACACGAAGCACGACACTGTGCTGTCGGTGAGTGTTTGAAGTATGCCCATCCTCGTGTACCTATTTAAAGAAGAAAATTATAGTAATAAAACTGTGGCTGTCAAAAATTTTAGTTTATACAGGGTTTTACAGTTGTGGGCTAGCTATTTCAGAAATACTTGTGCCGGGGCGGGAATTGCAACGCTGCTACAGTTCCTCGTGACGTCACAGGTCAGCTGGCTGCCTCGCCTGCACACACGTTCGGAGCAGCCTCAGCCGTGAGAAGCGCCGCATTCGACAACAGAAGGGGCGCCCCAGGAACAGGTGAGTGCTGCCCCAGGAGCAGGTGAGCGCTCCCTAGCTCGCGAGGGAGCACGCGAGCTGGAACAGCCTGCTTTAGCCAAAATATACAGGGGGTTACAAGAAGGTACGACCAAACTTTCAGGAAACATTCCTCAAACACAAAGAAAGAAAATATGTTATGTGGACATGTGTCCGGAAACGCTTAATTTCCATGTTAGATCTCATTTTATTACTTCTTTTCAACTCACATGAATCATGGAATGGAAACACACAGCAACAGAACGTACCAGCGTGACTTCACTTTGTTACAGGAAATGTTCAAAATGTCCTTCGTTAGCGAGGATACATGCAACCACCCTCCGTCGCATGGAATCTCTGATGCGCTGATGCTGCCCTGGAGAATGGCGTATTGTATCACAGCCGCCCACAATACGAGCACGAACAGTCTCTACATTTGGTACCGGGGTTGCGTAGACAAGAGCTTTCAAATGCCCCCATAAATGAAAGTTAAGAGGGTTGAGATCAGGAGAGCGTGGAGGCCATGGAATTGGTCCGCCTCTACCAATCCATCGGTCACCGATTCTGTTGTTGAGAAGCGTACGAACACGTCGACCGAAATGTGCAGGAGCTCCGTCGTGCATGAACCACACGTTGTGTCGTACTTGTAAAGGCCCATGTTCTAGCAGCACAGGAAGAGTATCCCGTATGAAATCATGATAACGTGCTCCAGTGAGCGTACGTGGAAGAACATGAGGCCCAATCTAGACATCACCAACAATTCCTGCCCACGCGTTCACAGAAAATCTGTGTTGATGACGTGATTGCACAATTGCGTGCGGATTCTCGTCAGCCCACACATGTTGATTGTGAAAATTTACAATTTGATCACGTTGGAATGCACGAATTATTTCAATTTACATTTAAAGAGAAATACTAAAATGAGCTTTCACATGGAAATTAAGCGTTTCCGGACACATGTCCACACACACACACACACACACACACACACACACATATATATATATATATATATATATATATATATATATATATATATATTTGTGAGGAATGTTTCCTGAAAGTTTTGCCGTACCTTTTCGTAACACCCTGTATATGAAAAACAGACGAGTGTGCAACAATTTTATTTCATTCAACTAGTTTCCGTCCTTCTTTTGTACCATGCCGGCCGCGGTGACCGAGGGGACTAAGGCGCTCCAGTCACGGTCTGCACGGCCACTACGGTCGGGGGTTCGACACCCCCTTCGGGCATGGATATTTGTGCCGTCCTAGTTCGTAAGTAGTTCATAAGTAGTTTGTAAGTTTAGGGACTGATGACCCCGTAGTTAAGTCCCATAGACTATACAAACATTTTTTGGACCATCTTCATGAATTATGTCTCCATTCATGTCGTGGAGCTGGCTGTGAGGCACTGGAAGGCTCCCAGTTACCTGCCAGCCCAGTTACATCAATCGAGTAAAAGTTCCTGAAGACGGTCCAAAAGAAGGGCCGAAACTAGTTGAATAAAATTGTTGCACTCAAGGAGTCCTGTTACCCCAAAAAGTGAAACAAAAATATTTCTACATCTACATAGATACTCTGCAAATCACATTTAAGTGCCTGGCAGAGGGTTCATTAACCACTTTCATAACTTTTCTCTACCGTTCCATTCTCTAACAGCGGGCGGGAAGAAAGAACACCTGAATCGTTCCGTTTTCGATCTGATTTCTCTTATTTTATTGGGATGGTCATGTCTCCCTAAGTAGGTGGGTGCTAGTAAAATATTTTCACATTCAGAAGTAAAAGTCGGTGATTGAAACTTCGCAAACAGACCACCCCGCAATGAATAACGTCTTTCTTTTAATGATTTCCACCCCAATTCGTGCAACATTTCCGCGACGCTTTCCCCACGGTAACGCGATAAAACAAAACGAGCTGCCCTTCTCTGAACCTTCTCAATATCTTCCGTCAGTCCCACCTGGTGAGGGTCCCACAAGGGTCAACAGCACTCCAAGAGAGGACGCACAAGTGTGATGTAGGCAGTCTCTTTGGTGGAGCTGGTGCATCTACGAAGCGTTCTGCCAATGAAACGTAATCTTTGGTTCGCCTTCCCCACAAGATTTTCTATGTGTTCTCTCCAGTCTAAGTTATTCGTAATTGTAACTCCTAGGTATTTGGTAGAATTTTATAATAATAAAATTGTGGCTGTCAAAAATTGTAGATTATATATTTAAAAAACAGTGGCTGTCAAAAATTGTAGTTTATATGTAACGACCAGTCTAGAGTGCAACAATTTTACTTTACTCAACTAGTTTCCGTCCCTCTTTTAGGCCATCTTTAGGAATTGTAACTCCATTGATGTCGTGGAGCTGGCAGGTAACTGGGAGCCTTCCAGTGCGTCACTGCCAGCTCCACGAAATCAGTCGAGTTACAATTCCTCAGGATGGTCCGAAAGAAGGGCCGAAACTAGTTGAATAAAATAAAATTGTTGCACTCTCGACTGTTTTTAGGATATATAAATTCAAATAAGAGTGTTGTTACCCCAAAAAGTGCAACAAAAATATTTCCGGAAATATGTGAAAAAATTGTAGTCTTTCTTATTGAAATTTTCTCGAGTGCAAATATTTCGAAAGAATACATTGTAACATAGGAAGCGTTTACGGAATGAAGAAGCTCATCGACATGTTAGAAATTTTTCAGGAGAAGAATTTAAACATTTAATTACCTGCACAACCCGTGTGTTACAAACTATCAATGTCCCTTTATGTAACATGTCTTAGAAATGCCATTATAAATAATTAGATACTTCTAACTTAAGAATAACACAAATAGTACTGATAACAATCAACGTTATTCAGACAAGTGCACAATTTTACGTTAACGAAAGCGTTCTTTGCATTCTCAATTCTTTCACCTGAACTTTCAATCAGAATACATTTATGAACTATTCCACAATCTTGTCCTACAAGAACCAGTCACTTGTGCGAAATGAGCCCGTTTTTTCTCTGGAAATGGCGATGGGCGTCTTCTTTCCCTGTATGGGATTTTTTTTTCTGCGCAAGGAACTCCTTTTCTCGTAATAACAATATTCCTTATTGAAGTATAGACAGCAACATGTGCTACAGAGATCAGCATTCTGGAAAAATTGTCGATGCGCCCGTCCTTTCCGTGTACCCTTTATTAGGCGTAGCCAGGATTTGGTTTCAGGCGTGGTTTTCAATGGATGGACATTGTAATAGCGTTTCCCCTTAACAGAACTGCAAACGCTCTAATACTGTATATGTTATATATCAGTCCGTAGTACTGTATACTAGAGTGTCGCCATGGTCTAGAAACAAAGTAAAGAAAACGCGCGTATTCTCGAAAATTGGAACAAGATATCTTAAAAACCAGCAGACAGTTGCCTTCTTTGTGCAATGCTTTTATTAATATTAATATTATTCCTAATTGGTATAGCTGGTTACCTTCACATGTCAGATCTGGTTATTCACACGCTTTTGCTTTGCAGCTACACGATACACACTTCTCACACGCAATACACTTTACCAGCTATGCCTATATGGAATAAATACCGCACCACAATGTATCCAATGATGTTAGACTACCAATTATTTGTCAGTCCCACCGTAATCAACTGTAATGTTAAAATTTGTCTTACCATCTTGTGATGATATGCTAGACATATCGAAACCGGTTATGGGAAAAGATTAATAAAAACACTGCGCAAAGAAGGCGGCCATTCTCAATATATTTTTCACATATGATTCTTAATAGAGCAATAGCATATCTTATTCCTTTTCCTCTTATAAATTCGAAATGTCCCCCGATCCACATGTCTAACATGTCACAAAGCCTTCTACTGAGCACTCTCGGCAACTTTAGCTGCGTGAGGAATTAGACTAGTAGTCTTATACGCTTCATATTTTTGGTACCGGTACTTCTTTACTTCTCAGTTAGAATCATTATTATTGTAAGAATGTCATATATATAACCAGGTGACGGGGCCCGTGGTGGATCCGGTGCCTCGTAGGCAACAGCAGAACTAAGTGATTGAATTGTTGCTAATCATCTTTCTAAAACACCCTAATGAACATGAGTCGTATTTTTTTCCCTGTTAAGCACGAATATACTACCTCACTGACTCATTGAGGCTAAGCGATCAATGTGTACTGGTAAACACGAGATCTGATCATATTCTACTAGTTGTTTTTTGTTAATCAGTATGTTTATTTCTCTTCACGGTAGAATAAAAACCACTGCAGCATGTAAATCAGATTCTTTAACATTTGTACTCATAAATCATGATTTCAGTGTACTTATCTGCTTTCGTTCTGATCTCCTTTGATGATCTCTATGTGTACAGCATGTTTTTAATTCAGAGCAGTCCATAATCATTTGTGGTTATTGGACAACTGTTTACAATGATACCGAAATTGGCATAAAAATGAATCAAGTGTGATTTAGGAATTTATATTTGAGTGCATTTGTATGAACCATATTAAGTTATGATCAATCAGTTTTGTGTAATTTATTTACTTTGACATTCATTATAGAATTAATTTTTGTTCAAACCACAATATACAAACTCAATATTTAATAGACTTGTTTGGCAGTATTCGTGAATTATATAGTCTGTACCATCAAATCTATTACACGAGGGGGTATTATAATAGCCCATGACCTCAACTGGTAATGAACTGTTCGATACCGTATTAAGAAGTGACCGATCAGCTATTTTTCAGTATCGTACATTATTACATTATAAAGTATAGAGGAATTCTAACCTTATCTTTTTTGTGAGCTGTCACAACTTTCACAGACACTATATTTCGTTCTAGAAAGTAGCTCAGAACATTGCTTACATAATGCAAAGGTTCTTTAAAGAATGATTCAATTACTAAAATACTTGTAAAATACGAAAGTAATCATGATTAATTATGATGTTACATACACTGTGTGATCTGAGCAGATTAATTGAAATTATCAAAACCTATTATTTCACTACGACACTAAGGTGGATGCATACTGATTTCATTATTGTATTGCAATATTTAACACGTAAGTTTATGTCGTTACACATTTATTAATATTAGCGGATGCACAAAATAAGTCAAATGTAACATTTTCACGAGTTGCCAATAGAGCATTTTCACACTCACATTTCACTTCACTGCTTTGAATGCCATAACATTTATTTGAAATATCACTGCTTATCTTATAATTTCATGATTTTATTTTGTAATTATATATGTTAGTTTAGTGAAAAATCAAAAGATGGTACACTAGTTTTTGACAAACTTATAAAAGAAATTTGCCCAACTGGCATATTCTCAGTTGCTGATGACGATGTTTTGGGGAGGACGTATTAGGCTGTGTTTAGTAAACAATCAAGTATATGTGACCAAAGCATAGATTTAACAGTTTTCTTTACTGAAGTGCTTTGCCAAAGATGGACCTCTTTGAGTATTGATATATTTGTGTTACGAAGTGAATAAAATTATACAGTGAAAATAGCTAACATTTTTGCTTGCATTTTTATTAGCAGTTTCTATAAAACCTGGAACACCTCATTTCAGCGAGAAAAGACATCTAGACATCGAGACCTCAAGAACTTCAATAATCAGTAGCATCGATTTCCTATCACAAGGTTTGCAAGTCGATTTTGAAGCCTCATTTTCTGCACTAAACTATTGTGACACTCACAGTATTACTGTTGCAACGAGTAGAGATGAGTTACATATGAATGTGGCATCTGTTCTTTCGGACATGTCAGAAAAAACAGACGTTACTTTAGATCCTGCAGTTATTATCTATTCTTATTCATGGAATGTATGACATTAACTGCGAATGGGTAAAGCTGAATGCATCCAGCCGGATCTCGAACCCGGGTCTCCAGCTTTCTAGGCAGTTGCGCTGACCTCTGCACCACTGGGGACACAGTGATCAGGACACCTGCAGGGAATTACTCAAGCACGCCTCCCATCCGATACATAATTTCAGCTTCACCTATTCGCAGTTATTCCGTGAATATGAATATATAATAACTGCTGGATCAAAAGTGACGTCTGTATTTTCAGTCGTGCCGATGACGGTCAATGATCCTACTTTCAGTGCGGATTCATTCCTAGGCCGTTAACCTTTCGGGAATAAGTTTGACGCGTGCGAATAATTCGCGCTCTCTCCTGGTTAGTCACATAAAGGTAAGGTAAAAAGGAGAAAAGTAAGATGCAAGTACATATGTCTAAAATATAATAAACTTTAGGTAACAAATATTATTCTCATTGTAGTTTATGTAATTAAATGGAGTATGATTAATTGTGAAACATATAAAAAAATCACATACTGATTTTATTCATGATTATTTTTTGAAAACTTTTTTACAAAACGTCTTTGAAAACAATGTTACTAGTAATAATGTGATCATCTATTATTTTTAGCTGCAGCACATACTTAAATATCACTGAATGAGCGAACTCGTGAAAAAGCAATTGATGAGGTGGTAAACCTTATCTTCTTATCATTTGGAAAGGCATGGTTGGATCAGAAAGTGTGAGATTAATGCGGGGTATTAACACAGTTTTATCGGAATCAGTGAATTTACTAGTGATGATGTACCACCACTAATCTTACACCAATTTTGTTGTTGTTGTTGGTATTTAAAGGGGACCAAACTACTGGGTCATCGGTCCCCTACACCAATTTTAAAAAGATAATGTAATAGCGCGTCCAATTTTAAATTAAAAACCATAGAAACTAAGGTCTATGTTCAACTCATTCATAAGGTTTCAATTGAGAGGTAACTTCAACCCTCTTTGTGTTGCACGTAATTGTGAGAAACAAATCAGGCTTTCCTAAGCGGGCAACAACGGTCAATCCGTCTTGGTAACTTTGAAGCGTATTGCGAGGGCTGTCAGTTCATGTTGACTAAAGAACAACAGCAATTTCCACAACTGCTCCTCTTTGTGTAGTATCAGTGTTAAGGAAGTCCGTAAGTCCTTTGTAACTATTATTTGTGTAATTTTCGTCGTTACATCGACGTATAGAACCGAAATGGTGTAATAAACTATGCTTGCATCAAAGAAGGTCTTTGGCTTCCATAAAGAAACTAAACAACTGCAACAGCTGTCGTTAATGTTAGTTACACAGATAAGTGTAAGCTTCTACTTTGCTTTCATAACGGCGGCGCTAACTAAGTTGGTACTCGGCGAGGTGACTGATGGGAGCAACCGCAAATATGTCCTATTTAATCGTACGCCGGATATCATATATATATATGATTTCTCATCGGTGTATATATATATATATATATATATATTGCGGGTACGCCATATCTCACGTATTAATTACCCAAAATTAATGATTGAGGTACCATTTTCAAGGTTTCGTTCTCCATGTGTACCTCAATCGTTAATTTTGGTTAATTAATACGGGAGATATGGCGTACCCACAAAAAAACACCGATGAGAAATAATGTATATGATAACTAAGAGTCTGAATTCTAGTGGGCAGAGGTTAAGTTGAGAATTTGTATCTGACGGGAGGCGTACTTGAGTAATTCCGTGCATGTGTAGTGACCGCTATGTCCTCAGTGCTGTAGAGGTCAACGCAACAGCCTAGAAAGCAGGGGACCCGGGTTTGAGTCCAGCTGTGTACACCTTTTCAGCTTTACCCATTCGCAGTTAATGTCATACATCCCGTGGATGTGAGTGCAGATGAATATCGGCTATAATTATGGAAATTAAGAAATTGGTGCTGTCTCAAGCAGCAGGTAACACAGACCAGACCTATACCGTTCATAGCTCGCTGCAGAGAGGAGTTTTCAGTTGTTAGCTATTGCGATAACTTCCGGACGTATACCATTTGAGTGAACTATCTCACACTCAACACCGTTACGACGTGTTCATCTCTCACGAGCGCCGGACGATACACTGGCAAGGTGCAGGTGTCCGCGTGAGAAGGTCGTTTCTGCGTCGGCCTGCGGTCTGTATGCGCGGACTCGCGGTTTGTGCCACACTCTTCAGCGGTGTAAGGCGGCCTGCGGTGAGCTGTCGGCACGCCGAGGTATCCAGACCGCGCTGTGTTGCTAAGAGATGTGGGTATGTCACAGAGAATCCCGGTCGTCAACTTGCTGTGAGCGAGTCGCTGAAGATCCTCTAAGCAGAAACAGGCGATACGCAGAATGTTACAACAATCTGCGCACTCACTGTATCTATTGTGCCGACGCAGTACATACCGCTATGACGGGATGTGTTTGACCACGTAACTGGAGGGAGAGTACAGCGTTTGAATTGCTCAACCCTGAGATGTTAAAATATCGTACTGAAATCTTCTAGGCCGCAAGTCACCTGATGGTGTGTGGTGGAGACGTATCCGTCTCGTTTTCCTGTTCCAATCGAATATGGTTCACGTGAGAAACGACAACTGGTCTTTTCTGAGAGATAAACGTACAGCGGCGTTGTAAGAACAATTTCAACTTACCTCAAAATCTTCCGGAAAATTATCAATTTTTGTTTTAAGCATTTACCAGACTTCTAAGTGTATACTTATCCTATTGATGAAAGATAGTTGTGCACGTTTTGCAAATATTTATGTTCATATTCACGGAATGTGAATGCCAATGGATAAAGTCTAAAAAGTGTACCCAGCCGGAATTTGAAACCTTGTCTCCGTCTCTCTAGGCAGTTTCGCTGACTACACCAATGGGGACACAGCGATCACCACACCTGCACGGAATTACTTAAGCACGCCTCCTGTCAGATACGAATTCTCAACTTTACCCTGCCCACTAGAACTCAAACTCGTAGTAATTGTAAATTGATTTCCTAAGACTAAGGACCTAGGAGTGCCTCTGCATTGAAGAAAGGATCATTGCCCGTTTTTGGCATACAACATTTATGTCATATTGTTATTCGATTTACTCTCCCGACTATACAAAAGTGCATTTAGTGGGGCTATTCGATAGTGGCTGAGGTTAATTCTTCTTTCTCTTCCCGCACATACAGGGTCGGATCTGGCGTGATAATAGTGACAAGGTGGCCGAATGCCCTTTCTGTCGCCACCCCATGCCCACCGGGAGGAAATGTGTACCCCAAATGTCTGTGTAAAGTGTTATATGTATGAAAGGGTAAAGCGTTACAAAATGTTTCAAATACTCAAATCTTTGTAATTCTTATGGGCCCAAACTACTTTTGGTCATAAGTCCCCGGAATTACAAACTGCCACGGCGAAGCGACCGAGCGCATTGAGGCGCTATGCTGCGATGGGCGAGGTCGTTTCCCGTTGGGGGGTTCGAATCGCTCCCCCCCCCCCTCTTCAGACATGGATGTTTGTGCTGTATTTAGTAAAAGGTAGTTCATAAGTAGTTTTTAAGTTTAGGGACTTCCCGCTGTTAAGTCCCATAAACTTTACGAACATTTGAACATTTTGAAGATGACCGAGGGGGGATTCCAACCCCCGACGCGGGAGGCCGCTCGATCTGTAACACGGCGCTCCAGACATCTCGGCTAATCCCGCGCGGCTACGAAGTGTTTGCGAATCGTGTAACTGAGACGGGACTTGGGAACCAGCTCGGTATTCACCCAGGGGGATGTGGAAAACCGCCTAAAAATCACATCCAGGCTGGCCAGCACCTCCGACCCCCTTCGTTAATCCTCGGGGCAGATTCGAATTGGGGCCGGTATGGCTCCTCATCTCGGTGAGCAGTGCGTTAGACCACACAGCTAACCGAGAGGATAGTGGGCTATTACGATAGGCGCAGACTCACAACTAAATTACATTGAGGGTTAGCTGAAAATATGCTAATTTCTATTTAATACTAATTACCTGTAATAATACAACAACAATTACAATAATATTTACAATAGATTTTTTTCCATAATGAAACACCCCAAATACCTAATTTTAAGGCTGCAATATGCAAGAAAGATTTACAAATCTTGAGAAAGTATATCTGGATATCCAATCGGGTTACCACATGCATAATTTTTGGGTAAAATATTACTGTTTCCTATAACTTTACATTTTTGGTTTAGTTACAAACTCGTATATGGCATTCCATGAGTTTCACTGGTTTCTAACAATGATATGGCCTCCTTTCATTTTATAGGTCCTCACCATAGGAAGAAAATTACCATAGTATTACAAAACAAAAGATCTATTGTAAATGTACTTCACCCCATATTCATTTTTCCATTACTATTCATAAAGCCCCGTTCTTAGTTATTCAAATAGCCCTAAAGTACACTTAAACGCTATTGCTCAATTATTGCCTAATGCACTAACACTCACAAGTCACCAGTGTGGCGTAGGGAGGACCCAGTATCTTGCCTCATTTTATAGGTTTCATTTCTTACAAACTGCAGGAAATCCATAACGATTACCATTCGAGTTTTACAAAACGTGCAATGCCCAGTTGTGAGCTACTTACCTTCTACACTTTAAATAAATCTAGCGTAAATATCTGTGTCAGAAAACGAAATATATGTGTTCACTGGATAGTCAAAACTTCCGATAACAAGAAACACATAGTGGCGTATCCACTTTGCTGTTGTTGACTATTTCATCTTTTAAAATTACCCATTCCTCTTCTACTGTTTTATTTCCCCCATTTCTGTCAATTGTTGTCTAAATCTTCCGCTGAAATTCTCAAGAACTTCAGGTTCCTTCAATTTATCCATCTCAGTATATTCCTACCTTTCTGCAGTTTCTTCATTTTCAATCTATATTTCATAACCAATAAGATATGGTCAGATTTATTACTTTGGCAGTAAAATACCATATGATAGTAGTAGTACAGAGGATATAAAACGCAGAATGACAATGTGATGAAAAGCCTTTTCGAAAATGAGAAATTTGCTAACATCGAAAATTAATTTAACTGTAAGGAGGTTTTTTCTTAAGACATTTGTGTGGAGTGTTGCCCTGTACGGAAGTGAAACTTGGACGGTAAACACAGCGCACAGGAAGAGGTTTGAGGCTTTTAAATGTGGTGCTACAGAAGAATGCTGAAGATTAGGTGGGTATATCGCGTAACTAATGAAGAGGTTCCGAACAGAAATGAGGATGATCTATTGAAAGATCGAAACAGGTCACCTTAGAAAATAAATTTTAAAATTTCTGCTATCTATACCGATCATACTCATCATAATTATTAGAGACTGTTTACGATTTTCAGCATTTAGTCTGGAATATAGTCCCCTTGATATATTTGCTCCATGATTCTATATTCATCGTTAATATTGATGCCTCATCTAATGTTAAGCCAGTTACTTCAAGGCCATACTTGATTGATCCAAGTAATTTATTGTTTGTATACCTCGACTCCTCTACTGTTGAATTGATGAATATCTTACGTAACTTTGCTTTTCCAGTTCACATAACATGACCCCACCAACTAAGCCTGTTCGCTGTAACTGCCTCATCCATGTTGTTGATTCCCAGTTTTTTCTTTCATTTCCTCATTATCAATACTCTGCTTTGTTCCCATCTGTTAGTGCCTGCAGTCATCCTTGCTACTTTCATATCTGTAACCTCAGCCTTATTAACATGGTGACATGTATCCACCTAGCTGATCGAAAGATAGAGCGGTGCACTGCTAATTTAGTATTGGTACTGAGCACTCACTCCATTAGCTCTTCTACACCTCGATTCCACTTCTTTCACTATTCATCATCCTATGAGAAATTCCATCCTGAGTACTTGAAACTGTCCACCTGTTCTTTTTTCCTTCTACTTGGCACTCTATCTGTTTCTTTCGTTTTGGAGATGCTGATCTTCATACCATAAATTTCTGATTTAGCTCTGTAATATTAGACTGCAACCTTTCAATCGAAAATGGCATCACTATACTGATTTTTATTCATAATGAAAGCAAAGTGACTGTTACTGCATACGTGGATAGTTGAAAACTGTAATTATCCACGAAGGAAAAGAAGACAGTCATGCCTATGTAAGTGCACGAACATATGAAGCGCGAAAACGATTGTTACTGCTGGTAAGTGTGTGTTACATTTTGTTGCAGTCGCAGGAATAAAATGCGAGAATATACGTCAGCAGCGCGCAGCGGGAATATTTGCGTCTCATACTTCATCCGGCGTTATTAGGAAATAAAAGGAGTTTTAGCCCGGGGGTGCGGCGGCGGCGGCGGCGAAGCTCTGCGGCCACGACTTATTAACCCTCTGCCGTAATGTTGTTTTATGTGGTTTCGGCTGCCTTCTAATTATCTTAGCGGAGCAAGAGGTAATTATAAAAGTAGCGGCAGGAATCGTCGTATTCATTCGGGGATGATTAGCAACTCCGAAAACGGTCGGCCAGGTAATGTTTTGTCGGAATATTACGTCTGGCCGATGCGCGTGTGGCCCGTAGCAGTAATTTCGTAGCGCAGTTTTTCCGCAAGAATTACGCATTAATTGTGATTCGTTATGTACGTGCCTGTATCCGAGTGCTTGACTTGGAGGAAGTTGGTACGTCGTTACTAGAATCAAGTAATACAGGTCCTTGTGACCATTACGTTCACTTGATCCGTTTTGTCAGACGCGAGTTACAGAGAAGTTCAGCGATTCCCAGTGGCAGAAGCTCCATCAGAAATGATCTGCATGGTGGTGGGATTTAATATTCCGAGAGCGCATATTCCTAGAAAAGTGAACCAATAATATTGCTTCCTTACAGTACATCTCGCGATTACACAATTATATAAATACCAACAACCGCTTTACCCCGAATCATTTCCAGATTTAACAGATAACGGTGGAATTGGGGCATTGAAGTTGATCACAAAATATCCTCTGCCTTCATCATAAAGATGTAAACACTAGTACGGAGCCAAATTTCCGACAGTACACAATGTATTCCTTTCAGCTACTGAAAATTCACTTTCACTTTAAATACTGGGTGTACATAAAGTCCGGGAACTCTTTCAATTATTTATTGCACACGAACCAAACATTGTACATAGCATATATTAGCTTTACAGGCTACTTTCCTGATGAAATGCTAAGTCACATTCACCGAATGTGAATAATCTTAGCGACCACAGTACCGATTTTGTGCCCAAGACATATGTTAGATACAGTTTTCTTCTGATGCTCGAAGAAACTCATACGGTTAATGTATTTGTAGCCACTTCTAGATCCCTAGGAAACTGTTACGAAAGATATTTACTGTCACAATGAATTAGGGCATTTATTTACTTTCTTTAATGACTACAGGTCCTATATAGATATTATCTGGTAAGCACCTGCTTCGAAATACCACAATTGTTTTGCCGAGCACCGCTTGGTCACGTAATACAGGGTGCACGTAAAGGCAGGGAATATTTTCAATTATTTATTGCACAAGAACCAAACATTGTACAGATATCATACATATTTCATTTTGAAGAGAAGCCCCGATTTTTTCTGTGTCTTGGATTTTGAAAATACAAGTGTGCTGCAGCGGTTCAACAGCTGTCTAGAACCGACAAGGAAGGCCACTTACTACTGGCACAACAAATTCGTTACGACGGGTTGCTACTGCTCGGCAAAGAGAAGCGGAAGTCCCAGGGTGAGTGAAGTGAATGATGTAGAGCACGTACGAGAGACAGTCATAACGAGTCCAAAGAAATCGGTGCGTCGTGCATCCCGTGAACTCGAAACGGCTTCAATGACAGTGTGAAAAGTCCTGCAACAGAAGCTGCTTGTGAAACCATTCAAATTGGATCTACTGCAGAAGGTCAATGACGACGACAAAGACAAGCGTTTTCAGTTTTCTTCGCGGTTGCAAAAAATGAATTAGGACGGGGGATGGCGTTGTTAATCGCTTAGTTTTAGCGACGAAGCCACTTTTCACATTAATGGGAAAGTCAATAGGCACGACTGTCGAAGATGGGGTGCAAAGCATCCAAACGAATGTACTGAATTTGAGTGTGATTGCCCAAAGGCAAATCTTTCTTGTGCCTTCTCACGTCGAAAACTGTACAGGCCATTCTTTTTCTACGAGAACACTGTCACTCGATAGTTCTACTTGAACATGTTCCAGCCTCTTGAGTTTGTTTCCCGGAACATGAAAGTGCCGAGAGTGTTGTCTGTTGACAGCGGCCGCTCCATGGCCAGTATAGTACTTAAACTCGCCATGTTTGCAAAAAGTTACCAAACTACGCTGTGGCGGTGTACACGAAAAAACGAAAACGTTTATGGGTTTCTCTTCAAATGACGCATGTAATAACCTGTGAAATCTAAAAATATATCTGTTGTTCAATTTGAAAGCAATAAAAGGACCTAAAGAAGATACTACAACTGTAGTGAAACATGATGGGCATACAAAAACAACAAACCAATGTTTTGCTCAAGGAAGATCCTTATACAAAAGCAACTAAATATTTATAAAGGAAACAAAGACCAAAACAAGGGCTTCAACATCGAGGTAATTAAATAAGCAAAGAATGACCTACATGTAAACTTCGATGCAAATCGTTAGAGTCTTTACCGAGATCCCCCACACACGCAAAAAAAAAAAAAAAAAAAAAAAAAAAAAAAAAAAAAAAAAAAAAAAAAAAAAAAAAAAAAAGGACCGCAGATTAAAGATACCTGATTAAAGGAAAAAAGAAATGGCATACACAAAAAATTTAAAACAGAAAATAATTCCTAACTTCATCAGGTCCCGTAATGATTAACAGGTTTTAAATTATATGCTTTTTCTGCGATTTTTGGCCCGAGGACGATTAAAAATCATTTTTGCCACCCGATGTGGTACACCTTGCCGCGGTGGATGTGCTTTCCACTTGTCGGCATCCACTTTCATTAGGCCGCTTGCAGCGGCATCTGTCGGTAAAGTTAGGAACAATTGCGTGTGTGTGCGTGTGTGTGTGTGTGTGGGTGGGTTCTGTTGCGTTTCCCCCTTTCCAATATGCTTCAGAGGGTACATAATGTTCTGGGATCTTTTAACATGTTCGTTTGTAAATGTTAACTTCTAGGATGACAAACTACTCAAACTATGTTGAAGTAAACTGAAGAGAACACACTTACTCATGCCCGAGGGAGGACTCGAATCTCCAATGCCGAGCTACCGCACACTCCGTAGCAAGGCACCTTAGACCGCTCGGCCACTCCAACGCTGTTATCTCCCCCCCCCCCCCCTTCCCCCGGAAAGGTATGAGAAACCGAATGACGTTTGGTTGAAAATATATCAACTCGAACGTTTTAAGTGCACCACACACGTCACAAACTTTACTTGTGTTGTAGAAAGTGTTTCTGCTGGAAGGACACTACAAGTAACTTTTTTTTTTTTAATTTACTTTTTTTATATTTATTGTTGAAATGCTGGGAACAGATGGTGAAATGAGTGTGTAAGAGACCTTACCTAGGTAGTGAGTCTCATAAGTGTACAGTGATACACTATCAGCGTAAGATAAAAACAGGTGAAGTGACGCATTAATGAAACAAGTGACTGGAAAGGTATTTGAGCCTCTGAGATGTGTCGTTGTCGTCATGTAGGCTTACTATTTTCCATGTTATATAGCGAATAAAACAATAGTCACCTACACATTCAGAGGTACTCAGTGAGGTTGATTACTGAGTAAACAAGTGTAATTTGGGGTGCAGTATCATTGGGACGAGTAAGAGCGCAAAGTATTTACTACAAGTTTAGGGTTGACAATATGAATCAGTATTTTATTCAGTTAGTTCACGGTATACTATACTGCAACAGCTAAGACTACTGCAGTTGTGTTAAGGTAATATGTGTAGAATTTAAGTGTACTTACTGATATATTCACAAACTAAATTTGTAATTTTGTATGTTGATTAGTTATTTTCAAGTTTCCCGTTACGTTTTACTGCCACACATACACTGAAGAGTAGGAGTAGCAACACCAAAAGACTTTTCACGAAGTCTCTCGTTTCTAGAATTTCACTGCGGATTGTCCAGCTGTGTATCATTACAACAGGCAACAAGAGGTGTAATTAATAATTTGTAAAATCATTCAGCGACTAGAATTTGTAACGCCGTGTTCATAACTGCCATTAACGTTGTGATAATTTGAAAAGTAAACATAATCCAAGCTACCTTTATACAAATTCCGCTGGAATCCAGTTTGTCGCTCTACTGTACATTTCTACAAATTAGCTGGCAAAATAAATACTAATTGAAGAGCCAGAGTAAGTGGTGTAGGCATGCGTATGTAAGCACACAAATATGTAAAAAGAGAACGGCGGTGCGGTCAACAAGGCCTATTTAAGGTAAAAGGTGTCTGGCGTAGGCGGCAGATAGGTTACTGTTGTAAAATGCAAGGTGATCTTTATTTAAGTGAGATCAGACGTGGTGCTATAGTCGCCGCACGAGAAATGTGACAGCACCGGCCGCGGTGGCCGAGGGGACTGAGGCGCGCCAGTCACGGTCTGCACGGCCACTACAGTTGGGGGTTCGAATCCCCCCCTCGGGCATGGATATTTGTGCCGTCCTTAGCGTTAGCTAGTTCATACGTAGTTTGTAAGTTAAGGGACTCATGACCCCGTAGTTAAGTCCCATAAGCTATATAAAACATTTGAACATTTTTGAAATGTGACAGCATCTCCGAGATAGTGATGACGTGGGGATGTTCCTGCCGTGGTGAAAAGGCCGATCGCACTGTTTTTATAGCCCGCGGTTCCTCCACCTCGGAGCAACCGTTGTTCAAATGTTTGTAAAGTTTATGGGACTTAACTGCGGGGTCACCAGTCCCTAAACTTACATACTACTTATGAACTAACTTAAACCACAGACAAATATATACAGATGGGAAACCTCCGTAAGGGCCCAGACCTACGCTCAGGGGTGCGGGACGAGGGGTTTTTAAGCAGTTCCGTAAGATGTCCCATGATGGCGCTGTGGTCAGAATCAGCTCTTTAAACTGGCCAGAGCAGGCGGCAGGTAGCAGCTCTGCCCACCATCACCTCCCCTCAAACGCCAGCCAGCTGCACACAGCCGTGGCCTCGTGGCAGGCGGCACGAGCTCTCCCCTCAGCCTCCCCTCCACGCTACCCTCTGACGTGCGAGAGGCACCCTAAGCCAGAGAACGGCCTGACACCTGCTACCATCTTACGGAAATACGAGGGGAGCGTAGGACAGTGGTTTAGGGAATGCTGCTTCTCTGTATATGTTACTCTCTGCTTATACTAAAGACGACACAAACATCCATGCCCAAGGGGGGTGGGGATTCGAACCCCCGACCGTAGCGGCCGTGCAACTGTAACTGGCGCGCCGACGACCGCTCGGCCACTGTGGATGGCGCAACCTCTGTGAATTTGCGGAAGCTCCGCTCGTCATTCACACATCACGTGGTTCAACCGTAGTGACCTTGAGCACCCTCTTCCCACCTGGCGGCCAGACATATGGCGCACCGATGCAGCCCCATAAGCCGTCGTGTAAGCAGCCGCTGGTATTTTGACGCCGCAACGGAAGAGTGGAGGGGCCGCCGTCACAGCCGCGCCTATAAACAGGTCTCACACTGCCTTTATCAGAAATGGCGCACTGCCAAACCGTCGCAATTCAAATGTTCAAATGTTTGTATAGTCTATGGGACTTAACTACGGGGTCATCAGTCCCTAAACTTACAAACTACTTATGAACGACTTACGAACTAGGACGGCACAAATATCCATGCCCGAGGGGGGATTCGAACCCCCGACCGTAGTGGCCGTGCAGACCGTGACTGACGCGCCTCAGTCCCCGCAGCCACCGCGGCCGGCCCGTCGCGATTCCTCCGCCGCGGAGCAACCGCGGGCTGTAAAAAGAAGCCTAAGGTGCCTTGCTGCGAAGCGCATCGTTGCTCCCCATCGGAGATTCGAGTCCTCCGTTGTGTATGGGTGTGTGTTGTTCTTAGGTTAGTTTAAGCAGGAACAGCCAAAGGAATGATAACTGCAGTAGTTAAATACCATAGATGTACAAACATTTGGATTTTGAATTTGAGCTGTACCCTTACGACCATTTTTACGAGTGAACTGTGAATATCGGGAATCTGTGACATCGCTGCGGCCGGTAAAAGATCCTGCAAGAACGGGACCAACGATGACTGGAGAGAGAAGCGTTCATCATGACAGAACTGCAATCCTTCCGCAAAGTGTTGCGGTTTTCAGTGCTGGGCTATCAACAAGTGTCAGCGTGCGAACCATTCAACGAATCGTCATCGTAATGGGCTTTCGGAGCTGAAGGCCCAATCGTGTACCCTTGCTGACTGCACGACACAAAACTTCACACCTGGCTTGTGCCTGTCAACACCGACATCGGACTGTGGATAACTGGAAACATGCTGCATAATCTGACTCATTTCCAATTTATCGAGCGGATGGACATATTCAGGTATGGAGAAAACTTCATGAATCCATGGACTCTGCATGACAGCAAAGGCTGTTGAAGATGGAGACGTGCACAGTTGGACTAATATGGGACCCCTGATACGTCTACCTGCGACTCCGTGCTCCTCCAGAAACTCTATACCTTTTCATCTGAAGCACACTCTACTGTGCTAATCGACTTCCAGTATGGCTTTTCTCTCTTCTGTGTTCGTCCCTACGTATGAGTGCTGAGTTGGGGTTGCGGCTAGAAATGATTCTAGATTATTTAAGAAATCATTCACGCAGGAGGACCATGCAAGCATCCATTCATTTGATTGTCGCACGAACTCTCAACTGGAGGATATAGCAACAAGCATAGCTGGTGTATAGAAGTAAATTGAAAGCAAATACGTCGGCATGTGCAGATTGGGTACCAATCCGAAGTGTACTCGGCGGTATTGCCCCCTTACTTAGCTTACATTTATCGCGAATCTTCGATCCACCGCAGAGTACCAACAGACTGGAAAAGGCACAGGTAACTGCCTTGTATAAGAAAGGCAATACAACTGACCCACGAAATTACGGACCTATCACTTTGCTATAGAATTCTAGAATATATTCTCAGCTCTAATACAGTAAATTTCCTTGAAACGGAAATGCTTCTGTCCATTCATCAGCACGGCTTTAGGAAGCATCGATCTCGAAATTCAGCTTGCCCTTTTCTCTCATGACGTCTTGCTTGTTAGGTATCGAGGGCAACAGGCAGACTGCATATTTCTCCATTTTAGAAAGTCGTTTGACAAGGTACCACACTACAGACTACAGTATGTAAATGTATGAGTGGCTGGAAGATAAGTAATAGTGCCCTGTACGTTGTCCTCGATGGCGAGTGCTATCAGAGGCTAGGGTATCGTCAAGAGTGCCCCAGGGAAGTGTGATAGGACCGATATTATTTTTTATCGAAATGATCTGACGGACAGAGTGAGTTACAATCTGCAGCTGTCTGCTAATGACGCTGTGGTGTACGAGAGGGTGTCGCCATTGAATGAATTTAGTAGGAGAATTTGGGAACTAGCACTAATTGTAGAAAAATGTAAGGTGATACAGATGAATAGGGAACAAATCCCGCCGCGCGGGAATAGCCGAGCAGTCTGGAGCGCCACGTTATGGAGCGCGCAGCCTCGCGCGTCGGAGATTAGAATCCTCCCTCGGGCCTGAATGTTTGTGTCGTCTTTAGTATAAGTTAGTTCGTAAGTAGTTTGTAAGTTTGGGGTCTGATGAGCACGCAGTTAACTCCCATTAGCTTTACAAACATTTGAACTTTTTTTTAAACAATATCCCATAATTTTCGAATACAGCGTTATAGGTGCTGCTTGACATAGTTGCATCAATGAAATGCCTAGGCGTAACGCTGCACAGCGAAATGAAATCGAGCATATAAGGACACTCGACGGAAGACAAATGGTCTACTTCGCTTTATTGGGAGAATTTCGGGAAGGTGTGATTCACCTGTAAAGGAGGCCGTTTTTATAACGCTTGTACAGATCCGTCTTGAGTACTGCTTAAGTCTTTGGGATTCCCCCAGGGCGGTTGAGGACATAGAGGCAGTTCAGAGGCGGGTGGCGAGGTTTGTAACTGGTAGATTCGATCAATGCGCGACTATTACTGTAATGCTTCGGGAACTCAAATGGGAGTCTCTGGGAGGGAGGTGACGTTCTTTTCGATAAGCACTGTTGAAAAAATTTAGAGGGCAGGAATTTGAGGCGGACTGCAGAACGATTATACTGCTGCCAACTTACATTTTGCGTAAAGACCACAAAGATTAGAGAGATCGGGGCAGATACGGGCCGCGGTGGAGTAGCCGAGCGGTCTAAAGCACCTCGCTGCGGAGCGCGCGGTTGCTCGCCGTGGAGGTTCGAGGCCTCTCTGGGGCATGGTGTGTGTGTGTGTTTGTCCTTAGGTTAGTTTACCTAGGTACAGCAATTGAACGGAATGGACAGTGTGCTGAAAGGTGCATATAAGATGAACATTAACAAGAGCAAAACTAGGGTAATGGAGTGCAGTGTAAGAAAATCAGGTGATGCTGAAGGAATTAGATTGGGAAACGAAGCAATAAAGGAGGTAGATGAGTTTTGTTACTTGGGCAGTAAAATAACAAATGATGGTCGCAGTACAGATGATATAAAATGCAGAATGGCAATGGGTAGAAAGGCGTTTTTGAAAAAGAGAAATTTGTTAACATCGAATATTGATTTAAGCCTAAGGAAGTCCTTTCTGAAGGCATTTGTATGGAGTGTTGCCATGTATGGGAGTGAAACATGGACGATAAGCAGTGTGGACAGAAAGAGGATAGAGGCTTTTGAAATGTGGTGCTACAGAAGAATGCTGAAGATTAGGTGGGTGGATCGCGTAACTAATGAGGAGGTACTGAACAGAATTGGAGAGAAAAGAAATTTCTGGCATACCTTGACTAAAAGAAGGGATAGATTGGTAGGACACATTCTTAGACATCAAGGAATTGTGAATTTAGCGTTGGAGGGAAGTGTGTGGGGTAAAAATCGTAGAGGGAGACCAAGAGACGCGTATAGTAAGCAGATTCAAGTGGATGTGGGTTGTCGTTCTTATGAGGAGATGAAAAGGCTTGCTCAGGATAGAATAGGGTGGAGAGCTGCATCAAACCAGTCTCTGGACTGAAGACCACAACAACAACATAAGTAGTTTGTAAGTACGGACTGATGGCCACGCAGTTTGGTCCGATAGACATTTGAACATTTGAACATTTGGCAGATACGGAGGCATATATGGGTGGGAGTGGAACAGTAAAGCAAGAAGTAGTAATTGTACTGAGTATCCTCTGCCACCCACTACGGTCGGGGGTTCGAATCCCCCCTCGGGCATGGATATTTCTGCCGTCCTAGTTCGTAAGTAGTTCATAAGTAGTTTGTAAGTTTAGGGACTGATGACCCCGTAGTTAAGTCCCATAGACTATACAAACATTTTTTTTTCCCTGCCACGCACCTTTGGGTGGATTGCGGAGTATGAACGCAGATGAAGATGCTGACTCCGAAACTTGGGTCAAAGACACTCTATCGATAGATTTGAGCCCAAGAAAATACACACAGCTTGTAAGCTATTAAATCGTTATAATCTAGCATTACCATTTCTTCACAGATATCAATTTTTGAATGCGGAGTGTACTAGAAAACTAAGAAAAACGCCTACAGGATAATACCAAAGCTTCACCGTCTGCTACTGGACCTTGGATATGATAGTCTCAGAAATAACAAGAAGAAGACAGATCTACTTTGTATTTTCTTCAATACTTTTCTTAATTACTTTACATAAGACAACACTCGCAGTGCAACTTGCAGTTGCAATGTGTTTGAAGAGATAATGCTGCAAAGGAAAAGTTTCTTTCTTTGAGTACAATTTAAAAGTGGCGAAATTAACTTTAACTTATTCTTGAAATTACTCATACATCGTATTAGCAACATAGTCTGATACTGACCAGTTCTTCCTTCTGGACGAAGAGACTTCTAAAGGTGTCACAGAGAAACCTTATTTTCAGATTCATCATTGAACATGTCATTTCCTTTGAGAAGGGAGAAAGGAAGGGACTTGCAGAGTGAATGTCACGATATTGTGATAAATGTGTACTTATTTATTTATATTTATGAAGTTTCGCAGTTCCTAATTGAGGAGCAATTCTATAGACATGGACTAAAGAGTAATGATAGATAAAGGGAAACGTACGACGACAGGCCTAAGCGTAAGAAAAAAGAAAGATGAATGTAACAGAGAACTTAGTCAATTATTTTAACTTTTCTAGAAATTCCTGACAGGATAGAAAGAGTGTGACTTTCTTAGCTAGTTTTGTAGTATGTAGATTCCGGCAGTTGCTTGTTTAACACGTTAAATATCACTCGAGGAAAGTCAAGTAACAGTGGTGAAAATAGTTGTGTGTTTACGATAATTGATTTGTGTGTTGTGAAGTGTTGTCATAACGAAAAACAGCAACTATTACTATAGTTAGATGTACTTATTACATACAGTTCCTGTCAGAAGGGGTCGCTGTTCAGCGAAATGTTGAGACAAAAACAAAAAAATGTTGTGTTATTACAGAGAAATTGTTGATTAATTTTGTATAGGTTTCTCTGATTAAGGTTCCCCATGTACCTGTCTGCAATAGTGTATTCTATTAGTTATTTCAAACCTTAGAGAATTATGCAAATTTCATTTGAACAACAGTTTACTATTAACATACCTAGCCATGTGGGAACAACATCGTTAGACAGACTAATCATGGAGCGCAATTGCCCTGTATTCAACTATAAGGAATGTAAATTCCTGTTCTGCAATTGAATACCGGGGAATTGTGCGCCATGATTATCAGACGATGTTGTTCCCACATGGCCAGGAATATTAATAATGAACTGTACTTCAAATGAAATGTGCATAATTATCTAATAGAATGTATAATTGCAGACAGCTACATGGGGAACTTTAGACAGAGAAAACTACACGATATTAATCAAAAATTTGTCTTTAATAAAACAAAATTGGAAAAAATCATTTTACAAGGTATTTTTTCTGTAACTTTCTCATTTCATTTCTGAATTTTGAATAAAGAATTAACAGTGGTTCAGCCCAGACTTGTTTATTTACTGTATGAAGGATGCAACATCCTAAGCACATGGAATGTGGATTTTTTGTAATTATTTTGTCAAACAAAGTCGTTATTTAAGTTTATTTTTGTAAAGTAATGGAGACTGAGAAATTCAATGTAACCGTTTTATCACAAAAAAAAGTACTTGACAATGCTACATAGTTTTGCCGAAACTAGTTTTACGCAATAAAGACAAACCATAAAAGGAAAATATCGACTGTGGCCAGTGAGTATAACGCTTATATGTCTCTACTTATATAGTTTCAAGTTTTCCCTCAACTAAAGAAGCTACTTCCTTCCACTCGTATCGCACGTATCACGAAGTCTTTCGTATCGCAGGCATAATCAGAATCTTACGTTCGTGTCGTATATACTTTTGGAAGTGGTAAAGGGTGCCAAAGGATGTTGTTGATCGAGAGGGACCCTCGGTGTATCTGCAATATAATATCTGAATCATCACCACTGCATCTTTTGAAATGACTCTTATGAAAATGCATGGAGTGATTCATGCGGCCTTGGAACTGTCGAAGAGCAAGGGTTAAGTGCGCAGAATGAAGACGACCCCGCTGAAATTCCGCAGTCGTACGAGAAAACCGACACGGCCACATCACTCTGTCCTCAAACAAGAGTGCAGACTACCAGCGTTCTTGAAGAAACAAAAATATACAGTGTTTTCTATTATCCAGAAGTTATTAGTTACTTTCAATACTCTTTTATACAATTTGTACAATTTCACGAGAACTAGTGAACCTGGAGGCTTCATTTGTCCTTAATTGAAGGCAAATGAGATTTTCTACAGCTTAAGCTTGCATTTTTCCCAGCAGAAGCAGTTGTGTCCATATTCAGTCCTTAAAAAGAGAAACAAATTAACATTTGGAAAAGAAGGTCAATATTTGAAGTGTCATATCACGGAAACTAATCGACATATGAAGTTGCGGTTTTACTTAATTTATTACATGTTAATTGTTCTTTGTAAATGGTATAACGACTAGTGCCAGAAAACGAACAGTTTTTGAGTTACAAGATAACATATAAAAAGTCTCAGTATTTCATACGTTTGCCCGAATTACTCTGGAAGCAAAGGTTTCCAGGACCAGCATACTTGTGTTCACACTACCGTAACTGGTCCTAAGAAAATATCATCACTTTTGCGATTTTAATGTCCAATTTGATCTGCCTACTCAGGCACTTGGCTTAGCAGTTCCCGAGTGCTTTGACGCCCACCTCCTTCTTGTATGAAATGACATGCTGAACAGCAATGTGTTGTCCTGCAGACTGTCTACTGTCAGTGGTAACTGTAAAGCTGCCACGACAGTAAGATGTTTCTGCCGAAGACCATGAAGGATATCGTTGATAGTTCGAAGTTTCAGCCAGTACTGACGGTGCATGGACGAATCATTATGCTTGAATATCAATGAAATATTCAGTCTCATATCTGATGGTTTAATACTGAGATTTGATAATAAGTCAAAACCAGAAATAATGTCATTTGTGTGATCTGAGGCTGAGATGTACGATGAAACAAATTCATCAGTGCGATTAATGGAGAGCAGCAAAATCAAATACCTCCTTCGATATATGGTATTTGCTACATTAACAATTATTTATCCTGTTTTCATTTGACGAAGTGTAGGACTTGAAAATTTTTTGAGCCTAAACAAAATGATTGTGAATTTTTCTATTTCTGGCGTAAGGGAGATCGGAGCACTGTGATAACAATAAGAAATAAAGCACCACTATTGACTTACCGCTTAGAATTGGAATTATCGTTGTAATACATTCAAATAATTGTTTACCAAATTTATAAAGTGAAAAATAATTATGTTAATAATAATTACGTTACTCACATATTTTTGGAAACATTTTTGTTTCTATATTATTGGGTAAACAGCACTCTATTTAAATTTGTAAATAAAGAACAGTCTAGAATGCATTAGTGCATTCTAGACTGTTCTTTATTTACAAAATTACGTTACTGTAGATTTTAAATAGGGATTGTTTAGTCTTAGCTGATCCTAGGAGTTGTAATGAAACAACATGGACCTATGAAAATTTGTATCAGGGCCAGGATTCGAACCCTAGGTACTGGACGGTTGTCTTAAGTCCCCGCGCCACATGGCCCAAAGACAGCAACAAATCTCCACTTTTTTACAGGTGGCGTTCAACCCTCTGTCCCGGCGCGCTGAGCCACGGCGCCCGGCCGAAAAAATGTGAGCCGGACCAAGAATCGAACCCGCATCTACCGCTTCCGGCCTGCAGTCGCCTTTCGTTTCGTTTGGGTTTCTCATCGTCGAGTTCTTGGCTGAGTTTTCTTTTATTATTATTGGAGAGAACGTTTTACCGTATCACTACACGCGCTGAGCCAGCGCGCCGGCTTTGTATTTTACACAGGATCGTTCCCATTAACGTTCACTGCTGGGGTGCTATTTCGGTATTGTAGGGGAGACCGGGTCACGTTAGCCATAGGGGCAGGAAGGCCCAGTCAAATTAGTTCATACAATAGACGCTAGATCGTCTTAGGAATCAATCAGAAAGTAGGTAGCACTGTCCCTCTTCTTATACAGGGCAAATATCGCAGGCGGTGAAGTTTTGGACAAGCTATAACCTTAATTGTTTTTGTGCGTGTTTCAGTAAAATTTTATTCGTCGGTTAATATGTGGTATACAACTTTTGCTTGCTTTAGGCGCAACGGGGTGAGTAGTAAAGAAAAGAATTCATTGTAAAGATGGGGATGGGGCAGGTTGGCCCAGAGAGGACGGGGCACGATGGCCAGCCGTGACAACCTGTCACGTCCAGTATGAGTTGTACTTCTAGAAACTCGATGAAAGGTTTGTTACTTTTAATGAAACAGCGTTTAGAATTATTCGAATTTATTAAATTATAACATAATTGTCGCAGCTAAACATATTTTGATACGTTTCAGAGGTCAAAAGATCGTCATGTTCACGAGATAAAAACCGTTGTTAAAACACCAACAAGTATATTTAATTTTAATCTTAAATTTTGATCTGAATAGTGAGAATCTCATTCATTTCCGTATTTTCAAAACATAAGTTACGGCGCTGGTTTAAACCTTTGTTTTATTTGTGGTAGCATAAAAATGATCCGAAATTATAAAAGAATAAAAGGGGAATAATTTCTGAAAATATGATGTTGAGTGCAGTTTAGAAGTAAAAGAAGAGGAAAGATCTGTGAGGACTGTTAGCAAAACTTTGTGATTCCAAGAAAATCTTACTGGAGGTACTGTGCTAGGTACAGGCAGGCCTCAGGAAACACAAACTGAATTTGAACTCATGGCACTGGAAAGAAATAATGAAGAAAAATTAAATCACAGGCTACAAAAGCCCTTTTTCAAAACGGAAATGCGAGCAATAATACAATGAAATTAACTAAATCAACTGCAGGAGGCATTTTAAAAAGAAAAAAGACAAGATTTGAAACAGTCAACTGGAGAACGAATTCAGTGCACAAATTGTAAGCGTTGGGATCATCAGAGTTGCGTGAAAAATGAAATCCGTGGACTATTTTATGAGTGTTTAAAACTGTACCGATCCCTTGGAGCTGAACATTGATTAGAATCGATTTTCTTGTATTAAGACTCATAATACGTTTAACCTGTCCTGTTCTCATAGTTCTCAATGTTAAGAATTTAACTCAATATTCAACTTGATGTAACGTACGTTTAAGTATATTTCTTGATAACTATTACTTTTATTTTGATTTCTTAGTTATACTCACCACAAGACTACATGGGTCAACGTGCCCCAGACCCGGAGCCATCTTACCCCGAGGTAGGGGCAGATTGGCCCACTTGATATAAGTCAAGTAATTAATTTTTTCTAATACTTTAAATTATATGCTAAAGCTTAACAAATGAGATCCAGATTCAGTAAAGACCTATCTACAATTTAACAATAATTTCATTAATTTCAATATGGCAAATAAATTGATATGAAGAAAAAATATGGCCAACATGCCCCGGTCTCCCCTAATTAAAACGTATTTATATAGGGAAACATGATGAATGATTCGAGTTTTTGTTGTGGAGTGAGACGTGCCCTAATACAACCCGTGCTGTCAGTGTATCTGTTCAGTGAATGTGGCTTAGTTGTATAGAGCCTGCCTACTAAGTAGTAAGTCCCGGGTTGGAAGCCCTGCCGTGGAATAATATTTAATTCGATACCTCTCCTTTATATTTATGTCTTTGATATATATCGAGATAAAAAGTGTCTCTAGGCACAGATTTTTTTTCTTATTTATTTTACATATACTTTACAGAAACTATTTGGTTCATTACATATAAAATTGAATATAAACAAACATTAGTCTTACGGCTCCTTGGCCACCACTAGGAGCGCTGCTGTCGTTGTACGTGTCAGTTAGTAACATCTCTGACGGCACCGAGTATCGCGACTATGTGTTAGACTGTGGTGCTGACACGCCCCCCTCCCCCATCTATGCATAACTAGTGACGGCGCCCCCAGACCAGACCGGTTGATAACTGTTACTTTTATTTTGGTTTCCTAGTTATGGTCACCACAGGACTACATGGGTCAACGTGCCCCAGACTCTGAGCCATCTTACCCCGAGGTATGGGCAGATTGGTCGACTTGACATAAGTCCAGTAATTAATATTTTCTAATACTTTAAATGATATGCTCAAGCTTAACAAATGAGATCCAGATTCAGTAAAGACCTATCTAAAATTTAACAATAATTTCATTAATTTCAATATAGCAAATAAATTGATATGAAGAAAAAAATATGGCCAACATGCACCGGTCTCCCCTAATTAATATAGGGAAACATGAGGAATGATTCGAGTTTTTGTTGTGGAGGGAGACGTGCCCTAAGACAACCCGTGCTGTCAGTGTATCTGTTAAGTGAATGTGGCTTAGTTGTATAGCGCCTGCAGTAAGCTGGTGGTATAATATTTAATTCAATACCTCTCCTTCATATTTGTTGTTGTTGTGGTCTTCAGTGAGGAGACTGATTTGATGCAGCTCTCCACAATACCCTATCCTGAGCCTCTTCATTTCCACATAAGAACGGCAACCTACATCTGTCTGAATCTGCTTACTGTATCCATCTCTTGGTATTCCCCTGCGTTTTCACCCCACACACTGAATTCACAATTCCTTGATGTCTAAGAATGTGCCCTACCAATCTATCCCTTCTTTTAGTCAAGGTATGCCAGAAATTTCTTTTCTGCCCAATTCTGTTCAGTACCTCCTCATTAGTTACGCGATCCACCCACCTAATCTTCAGCATTCTTCTGTAGCACCACATTTCAAAAGCCTCAATCCTCTTCCTGTCCGCACTGTTTATCGTCCATGTTTCACTCCCATACAAGGCAACACTCCATACAAATGCCTTCAGAAGTCTTTGATATATATATCGAGATAAAATGTGTCTCTAGACACTGATTTTTTGTTTGGTATTTATTTTACTAATACTTGAAACACAAAAATTACAGAAACTGTTAGGTTCATTACATATAAAAGTAAATATAAACAGAACATTACTCTTATGGTTCCTTGCCAACCACTATGAGCGCTGCTGTCGTTGTAACTGTCAGTTAGTAACATCTCTGACAGCACCGAGTATCGCGACTGTGTATGTTAGACTGTGCTGCTGACACGCCCCCCTCCCCCACCTATGCACCACCGGTGACGGCGCCCCCAGAGCAGACAGCGGCGCGCTCAGCTGATCGCCGGCCGTCAACCCCTGCCACGGCCCCGCCCCACCCCGCCCCGCCCCCGCCGCCCCTGCCGCGCCCTCGCACGGCGCATTCTCACGCACATTTCGCGCCGAGTGGAGCGGAAGAGGCGCCGATCGGTTCCGCCGCGCCGTCAATCGCCGCTTCCCTTTCCGGCCGCCGCCCCTCCCGCTCGCACTTTTTTTTTCCTTTCTCCCCCTTTTCCTCCCCACGCGCCGCCAGCAGCCACTCTCTCGTGTCAACATTTTTCCCCCCTTTTTTCCGGCCTCCCACCCCGCGCGCAGCAGAGATTCGGCAGGGCGCGCACGATTTGCCGCGGCGCGGGCGGCGCCGGCGGCGGCCGCTGGCGGGGGTAATGGCAGTTTTATTCGCGAATTTGCGGTCCGGCGCGGCGGGGTGGCGACCTGGGGAGGAGGGGGCGGGGCCGGCTGACCAGTGGTCACCGCCTCCCGGCGCGCGCGCGTGCGCCGCGGCGCCACGTGCGCGCCACGTGCCGGCCACGTGGCGGCGCCGCCTGCGCGCACGCCCGCCCGCCGCCGGGGGGAGGGGCGGCCGCTCTGCGCTGACAGGCGGAGCGCCGGGCACCTCCCATCACACGCCGCCGCCCCACACACGGCGGGACGACGCGACACACACGCTGCCGGCCGCGCACCACACCTGCGCACACTGGCACTTGCCGCGGGCTGCGTGACACGCGGGTCGCCGTGTTTCCGAACAGCAGGTGTAGCTCCGTACTATCAACGTGGCTGCTCAGAGTTGTGATACAAAATATTGTTATATCAACAGTCGTTGCGACACTCCAGTAGAGTCATCATAAAAAAAAAAAAAATAAAAAAAATGTAAACGAAGGCTTCCGCGTCCATTGTCATTGTATATAAAACTCTTCTGGGTGTTGGACCGCATCGTCAAAATGTCAAATACTTCACCGACGTTTCGGCCACTGTTGCAAGTGGCCATCTTCTGGGAGACTTCTGGAAGACTTTTATAAACAAAAACAAAAAATGTTCAATTGTTTGTTAAGCTTATGGGACTTAACTGCGGGGTCATCAGTTCCTAAACTTACAAACTACAAACTTACAAACAATGACGGCACAAATATCCATGCCCGAGGGGGGATTCGAGCCCCCGACTGTCGTGGCCGTGCAGATCGTGACTGGAGCGCCTCAATCCCCTCGGCCACCGCGGCCGGCTCCTCAGGCCAAATCAGTGACATTGACGTTCATTCTAGTTAAAGGGCAACCATTAACTTTCAGCCCGTACACCCCCTTATGGCACACAAATCGTATACTTGGTCTTTAAGTCCGCGGTGCCGTTTCTTTCAGTTTCTTTCGGCCTCTTTTGCATCTAATTGCCTTAAAATGCATGTAGTGCACCATTCGGTTTCCCCTTCCCCGGCATACACCCCCAATACTGTTCTCACAAACTTGATATGTAGGTTTTTCCAATTTTATAGACTGGCAGTTGATTGTGAAAGAAAAAGCACACAGCCGGCCGCGGTGGCCGAGGAGACAGGCGCTACAGTCACGGTCTGCACGGCCACTACGGTCGGGGGTTCGAATCCCCCCTCGGGCATGGATATTTGTGCCGTCCGTAGTATTAGGTAGTTCATAAGTAGTTTGTAAGTTTAGGGACTGATGACCCCGTAGTTAAAGTCCCATAATCTTAACAATCATTTGAACATTTTGAAAAACACACAACTTAAGGATAAGTGGGGTACATTGGACCGGTGAAAATAAAGACATTCGGTATACACATAGGCATTTCTTGACCGGGAGCGGAGAGTGCAATTCGTTAATTACAGCGGACAGATGCACAAGGAAGAAAAGACTTGCTTCGACTTCGTCTTTAACTCCCTTGATGCTACTGTGGAGGCAGAGTGCTGACACGCACTCAGAGAGAAGGGGACAGGAGAGAAGGGGTTCGCCACGGTCCAAAAGACCGGTGTACGGGCTAAAGGTTAATTCTAATTCCGATGAAATGTACGAGGGATGGAACTTCAATAGTGGCAACATTGCATATGTCTGGAAAAAGGTTTGTTTACTTTGTGGGGTTAACAGCACTGTCACTTAAACAGTCTAGAGTGCAATGAATTATTTACTTAGTCAACTAGTTTCGGGTCCTTATTTTGGACCATCTTCAAGACTGTAACTCCATCGATGTCGTGGAGGTGGGTAGGTGCTTCGCAGACTTGTAGAACGTCACTGCAGCTGGTAGGTGCTTCTGAGTCTTCTAGAGCGTCACTGCACCTGCCCAACTCCACGACATCAATGAAGTTACAGTCCTGAAGATGGTCCAAAATAAGGACCGAAACTAGCTGAATAAATAAAATAATTCATTGCACTCTAGAGCACGCATGGCTAACATTTCCGCCCCGCGGGCAGAGTTCACTGTAGTTCACCGCCTCGGACGCGACCGTGTGTGGCTGGTGTCTGCAACGGAGCGAGAGACCGCACAGCACTGTTCTGCGTTGGACTGTCCCACGGTCAAATGTTCAAATGTTTGTAGAGTCTATGGGACTTAACTTCGGGGTCATCAGTCCCTAACCTTACAAACTACTTATGAACTACTTACGAAATAGGACGGCACAAATATCCATGCCCGAGGGGGGATTCGAACCCCCGACCGTAGTGGTCGTGCAGACCGTGACTGAAGCGCCTCAGTCCCCTCGGCCACCGCGGCCGGCAAATGTCAAATTTTTCTAAATCTAGCGGACCAAACTGCGTGGTCATCAGTCCGTAGCTTACAATCTACTTAAACTAAGTTGAACTAACCTAAGGACAAACACAGACACTCATGCCCCAGGGAGGACTGGAACTTCCGACGGCGAGCAACCGCGCGGTCCGCAGCAAAGCGCCTTAGACCTCTCGGCTACTCCACCGCGGCACCAAATCAGTTAAGGGCACACACACATCAATAACCATTAATTGGAATTCCGTTGAAATATACGAGGGATGGAACTTCAATAGTGGAAACACTGCATATGTCTGGAAAAAAGTTTTGTTTCACTTTGTGCGGTTAACAGCACTCTTACTTAAATTTATGTATAATAAACGGTCTTGAGTGCAATGAATTATTTATTTAGTCAACTAGTTTTTGTCCTTATTTTGGACCATCTTCAGGACTGTAATTCCATTCTGAAGGAACTGAGATAGCAACAGCGGTATGTATAATAAAATATTTATTCTACCACAACCAGTTTCGGCATTCCACTATGCCATCTTCAGGTCCCTACATCGTAATATAATATCCAAAAGTAGGGACACTAAAACTGGATTCGTGGACTTCTGTCAGTGGGAAATAACTGAAGATGGCATAGTGGAATGCCAAAACTGGTTGTGCTAGAAGAAATATTTTATTATACATGCGGCTGTAGGTATCTCAGTTCCTTCAAACTCTTGACCAGCCACTGTCCCGTTTCCACCAATGATGGATTCAATAAGACTTAATGTAACTCCATTGGTGTCGTGGAGCTGGGCAGGTGCTTCTGAGTCTTCTAGAGCGCCACTGCACCTGTCCAGCTCCACGACTTCAATGGAGTTACAGTCCTGAAGATGGTTCAAAATAAGGACAGAAACTATTTTACTAAATAAGTAATTCATTGTACTCTAGACCAGGTATGGCCAACATTTCCGCCCCGCGAGCAGAGTTCACTGTAGTTAAATGTTTCAAATGTTTGTATACCTTATAGGACTTAACTACGTTGTCATCAGTCCCCAAACTTACAAACTACTTACAAACTAGCTAATACTAAGGACGGCACAAATATCCATGCCCGAGGGGGGATTCGAACCCCCGACAAGGGGGTAACAGGAACAAGGGAGTTGTATCAAGACTGAATGTGCCGCAGGTCGTACAGCACGACAGTGTCATCAAGGTCTTCAGAAAGCGTGCGGGGAATCGGCATTGCCGTACAGAACAATGACACGTTGGGTAAAAGCCTTCAACGAATGTCGGCAATCTGTGGCAGTCATGCATCAAAAAAATGTTCAAATGCTTGTATAGCTTATGGGACTTAACTGCGCGGTTATCAGTCCCTAAACTTACAATCTACTTATGAACTAGCTAATACTAATTACGGCACAAATATCCATGCCCGAGGGGGGGGGGGGATTCAAACGGCGTGTCGGACAGGTCGGCCTACCGTCTCTGAAGAAGTGCATGCTGTTGCCGCGTTACTGGACAGTGATCGACGTCAGACGAATCGTGAGCTCGCCCGCGAAGCGAAATTATCGTTACGGAGAGGCTTTCTTACGCCGTACCGTAACAGTGGATGAGACATGGGACCCATAGTATGACCCAAAACTGAATCGCCAGTATAAGGAACGGCGCCATTATGAGTCACCGGGTGTGATCCCCCCCCCCCCCCCCCCATCCTCTCCGATACACCAATGCTACGATGTACGCTACGCCCAACTTCTTGGAGTTCATTTTATACTTCTGCGCGAGCACTGGTAAGAAAGCCACAAGATGTTTACGAACTCGAGTGGCTTTTTTTATCATGCTTTTAATTAAAATTAGATCAGGATATTGATCCGTCGCTATGTGTGGAATTGAATCCAGAGGTAATGCACTGTTGCCAGGCACTGACTAATAGTCCCGTAATCTCTAAAATTTTACTCACGGTATGGATGATTTTTCACGTAAGTAACATATAGGCACGTCAAAGAAAAAATAAAATAAAATAAAATAAAATAAAATAAAGTAAAATAAATAAAAATGAAGCTGGCCACGGTGGCCGAGGGGACTGAGGCGCTTCAGTCACGGTCTGCACGGTCACTACGGTCGGGGGTTCGAATACCCCCTCGGGCATGGATATTTGTGTCGTCCTTAGTTGTAGCTAGTTTGTAAGTTTAGGGACTGATGACCCCGTAGTTAAGTCCCATAAGCTCTACAAACATTTGAACATTTTTTTTTAAAAATGAACAATAGATCCTACAAAACGAATAACCTGAGAAACACGTAAATTATGAATTATAGAACTTGCACATATAAAGCTTTCAATAAAGCATGAGTTAATAAATGAAAAAAAAATAAATAAATAAAATAAAATAAAAAATAAAAATAAAGGTCCGAATAACCCATTGATAAAATTCTTATTATTAAACCAAGCTGACGGCTTGTATTCTTCCCAGTTCACAGATAATGATTCTAAAATAACAACACCGTTCGTTCCAATCACAACTAACGTCCCGCGTACATCAGAATATCTTGATCACAGACTCTTATCGCAAAATGTATCAATAAGTCTGTACCTCAATATTACAAAAAACAGTCTTGATCGCAGAAATTAATAGTTTTAATTAACCGGTTTCGACCTGATGTAGGTCATCTTCCGAATTACAAGTAGTCCATGTGGCCAGTGCTGCACTCGGCACTGAACAGTTACCTACCTGCTGCAGAACAGCCCAGGACAGCCCAGCCCAGCCGAGTGCAGCACAGGCCACATGGGTTACTTGTAATTGCGAAGATGACCTACATCAGGTCGAAACCGGTTAATTGAAACTGTTAATTTCTGCGATCAAGACTGTTTTTTGTATATTGATCATACCATTAGATCGCTGTTTTCTCCTTTGACAATGTTGTCAAAATTAATAACCCTGTTCAAATGTTTGTACAGCTTATGGGTCTTAACTAAGGGGTCATCAGTCCCTAAACTTACAAACTACATATGAACTACTTACGAACTAGGACGGCACAAATATCCATGCCCGAGGGGGGATTCGAACCCCCGACCGTAGTGGCCGTGCAGACCGTGACTGGAGCGCCTCAGTCTCTTCGGCCACCGCGGCCGGCAATAAGTCTGTACCTGTCGATCTTGGACTAAGAGCTCGATATTATTTCCATCTCACCCGCAACTGCTCTAATAGGGCAAACAGTGGAAACATCCTAAAAATATCCGTAAATACGTTTTATGTGGCTAGACGGAATAAAATAATAGCTGATGTTTTCACTCCATGCTAGAAACCCCCTTTCTACCTTGCACCACTGATAGTTTTGTTATTCCTAGAACTAATAATTTTAAATTCCTGTTAAAAATCTACTTAATGGAATTAAATATAGCATTTTAACACCCGAAAATTAACAAGCGGTTATGCGGGAAAGTCTAAAGTGCCCATTATGGTGATTCTCGTGTACGACTGTGACGGTGTTATCCCAACGCCTTATGTTCCTCCACGGCAGACCGCCAATGCATAGCATTACTTTTAATTTTTGGAGCATCATCTGCGATTAGCGTTGCGAAATAAGCGGCAACACTATCTACGCAACCTATCATTTTCACGACACAGAGTGACAGCATACAGCGCAAGCAGTGGCTGCTCTGTTCGGTCGATGGGACTGGGAAGTACTGTACCATCCACTATATTCCCAGGACTTAAGTCCTTGTGACTTTTATTCGATTCCGAATATGAAGGAACCACTTTGTGGCATTCGCTTCAGAAGTGTGCCAGAGATTAGACAGGCTGTAGACCGCTCCATTCGCACCTTTAATATTACAGACTCTGCCTTCCACATCGCTGGCAATGGGATCTACACAACGCTGGTGACTGCTTTGAAAGACAGTAACAGGTGCAGAGATATATCGCTTTTGTATCGGTTGTGAATAAATTGTTGTCACTATTTACGTTCCATCCCTTGAATATGAGGATGGACATATTTGATTTGACCTGAAGGTGACACAGTCTTGGTGTCGAAAAAATTCTCGGCTGTTGGTATAAAAATGGTTTGCTCCGTGGGTTTACGTTTCACAGTCTTATTGACCAGCAGCTTATGGTCTCTCTGTCTCTCTCTCTCTCTCTCTCTCTCTTTTTTTTTTTTTTTTTTTTTTTTGGAAAAGACGATACGTTTCATTAGATTTCAATGTAATTAGTTTTTGCATCTGCGTCCGTACACTGAAGGTAACGTCAAGGTGTGTGGTGGAGGGTACTTTGTGTACCACATTCGCATCCTGAAAATTCAAAGCTTTCTAAAGCTATGAGAACAATTTGAAGCCGTCATCAATCATCAGACTAACAAGCTACTTAAATTATGCTAAGGACAACAAATACACTCAAGCCCGAGGGAAGACTCGAACCTTTGACGGGGAGCAGCCGCACACTCCGCAATAAGGCGCCTTAGAGCGCACGGCCATTCCTGCTCTGCTAGTTCATTTCTCCTTCAGTCGCATATGGTTCGCGGGGAAAAAAAAAGAGAGGGGGTGGGAGATCGCCGGTATGGCTCCGTGTTGGTTCTAATGTCTCCAATTTTATCCCTGCAGTATCTCCACGAGATGTTTAAATGTTTGCAAAACTAAGGGATCAAACTGCTGTCGTCTCGGTCCCTAGACCTACAAACTAAACTAAGGACAACGCACACAACCATGCAAGAGGGAGGACTCGAACCGCCGACGAGAGCGGGCGTGCAATTCATGACTGGGCGCCTAGGATCGCGCGGCCATTCCTATTTGCCTTTCGCGAGATATACTTAGGAGGAAGGAATATACTGACTGAATCCTCGAGAAACGTTTGCTCTCGAATCTTTGACAGGAGCTCGAACCGCGGTACAGAACCTCTCCGTTGGATTTTGTCTACGCGCTCTTTCAATCCTATCTGGTAGCGATCCCACAATGATCGAGAATAGTCAATGTGGGTCAAATGCTAATTACTTTGGCAAAACATGCTAATGTACATATGAACTTCCTGTCTTGTTTATCAAGGTGGTTGGAGGCGATGTACTATATCTTCCAGAAACGTGCGCTCTCGGCACTTTTGACAGAAGCCCACACCGCAATGCAAAAAAGCTCTCTTGCTGCCTCTGCCCCTGGAGTACGTCGATCGCCTCCGTGATGCCACACGATGCCATTTAATGGACCAATTCGTTGGTCACCCGATAAATTGGGCGGTTTTAGGCGCTATCGACCAACTTTCCTTGTTGGCCGGTTGGTTGTGCCTGACTACCCGATCTCCGATTCCCCCACCCGACAAAGTGCACAGTGCGTCGCGCTTCCCGACCAACTTCCATGCCTGAGGTCGTCTGCATAGCGAACACATGAAAACAAAAACAGTTCGACAAATAGACAAAATAAATAAATAAGTAAATAAATAAATAAATTGGCGCTGCGTGCTGTTGGTCGGAACGTGTGTAGGCTACTACCAATTGGTTGATACGTTGGACATATTGTTGGTCGCATGATAAATCGGAGCCTTTAATGAATCTGTCACGTAGCGTGCTGCATTCCTCTGGATTTTCTGGATCTCCTTTGTCGGCCGTGTCTGGTACGGGTCTTACGCTAAGCAACGGCACTGAAGTATTGATCGAACGAGTGTTTTGTAGCTGCTTTCTTTGCTGGCCGACTACACTTCTTAGTGAATATCAGTCAGACATTTGTTACATTCATGACTGAAGTTATGTTGTCGTTCCACTTCAGATCTCTCCGTATGCATTTTCGGAGATAATTTACGGAAGTAAATTCTTCCAGTGACTTTTCTGCAATCGCTAATACATCATGTCATTCGGGCTGCCTCTTTCTACGATTTCGCAATAACTTACATTTGCTTATACTGTCAGTTCTCTCTGCGCCAAGCATGGTTGTACTTCAGATCTGTCAGTATTTTGCTAAAATTTTCTTGCGTTTTGACAGACTTCAGAATCATCGTCGAAATGCTTCATAGAAATTTCGTTGTCTACTAGGTTATCTACAGATGTTGTGGAAAGTAAAGACTTACAACACACCCTTCGGATAGACCAGAAATTACTTCCACATCAGTAGACTTTTCGCCACTGATGCGTCTCGTTTCGGAACTCGGCAATTTCAAAGTAATTTTTATGCGTTACAATATATCGATGTTTGTTGAGATCGATTCTCAGTTTACTATGGGGCAGATTTTTCATGTGAACTTCTTTTCTTTCGGCCGTATACTCCATTGTAGTGAAATGGAACCGACATGGTGCTTCAGAATGGTATTAAAAATTTTTGGTCTGTAGTGAGGACTTACGAGGTAAAGATAGGGAACCAACTTCCAGTGTCCGTACAGCTTCATCTGCTGATCTGTATAGATAATTATGCCAACCGGAGTATTTCAACGATAAATCTTGAGTTAATTGGCAATGTCGAGGGAAAGGCGAACCAGATACTGCGTTTTAATGGCAGAACCCTTAAAACATGCAACATAACTACAAAAGAAACTGCATACACTACGCTTGTCCGTCCATTTTTGGAGTATTGTTGCCCAGTGTGGGATCTTTATTAGGTTGGTTTGACGGAGGACATCGAAAGAGTCCAATGAAGGGCAGCTAGTTTCGTATTGTCAATATACAGGGGAGACAGCATTACGGAAATGATACAGGATCTGGAATGGGAAATGTTCAAATGTTTGTATAGTCTATGGGGCTTAACTACGGGGTCATCAGTCCTTAAACTTACAAACTACTCATGAGCTACTTACGAACTAGGACGGCACACATATCCATGCCCGAGGGGGGATTCGAACCCCCGACCGTAGTGGCCGTGCAGACCGTGACTGGAGCACCTCAGTCCCCTCTGCCACCTCGACCGGCGTGGCGTTCAAGGACTTGCAGGGGTTGCTAGTAGGTGGCTGGCGGGAGGGGGAGCGGAAACCGAAGCGAGGTGAAAACTCCAAAGGATAGGACGCATCGTGGAACGGTAGGTATAAAGGATGCTGAAGGCGTTAATGTCCCATGTGCGGCCGGAAAGGAGCTTGAGAAAGTTTAGACAGAATAGTACGGAGAGTTTGGACGTCTTTTTTTTTTTTTTTTTTTTTTTTTTTTTTTTTTTTTTTTTTTTTTTTTTTTTTTTGTAGCTTTTGGGACTTAACTACGGGGTCATTAGTCCCTAAACTTACAAACTACTTATGAACTAACTAAGACTAAGGACGGCACAAATATCGATGCCCGAGGGGGGGATTCGAATCCCCGACCGTCGTGGCCATGCAGACCGTGACTGGAGCGCCTCAGTCCCCTCGGCCATCGCGGCCGGCTTTGGAGGTGACGTCTCAGGGTGCGTTCAAACGTGAGGCAAAGGCACTTGAGGGTGGAAGTCTGAGGGATGGGACGGTCATGGTGAAGTACAGGTCACAGTGTCCGTACAGCTTCATCTACTGATCTGTACAGATAATTATGCCAACCGGACTGTTTCAACGATAAATATTGAGTGAAATGGCAAATTCTAAGAAGGTGCACAAATTTTTATTTTCGATGGTGTATGTAAGGTGAAAGATTAGTTTGAATTCAAAGCTATACGGTATGCTATAGTCTCGTGTAGTGATAAAGAAACAGGACGACGTCTGAGACTGGCGCGCGTGGCTCGTTAGGGCTGGCGTGGTGCGGCCTCGTAGTCTAGCGCCGTGCGGTTCGCCGCGGACAGCTTTATGCGGCTCCGCGTGAGTCCCGCGGGCGGGCAACTTCTCTTCCAGTCGCGGCAGCGGCAGTCACATAATACATTGCTCCTCATAAAACATCAAAGTTTGTACAGCCCGCGGGCACCGCCTGCGTGCGCGCAACACACTGCACTCGTTCTCCCTGCGGATCGCGAGTAATGCCCAGTAAAGTCCGCCGAATATCTCAATACCGCACAGTGCCACGTGACGGCCGTCTCCGCTCGCCGGGCCGCATGCCTGCAGGATTTGACCGACAGTTGCGTCTCGCGAGCTCGTATAGTTCTCCTGGCCGATTGCTTCGTTCCGATGTTATGTGCGACTCGCCAGTATTACCTGTCTCAGTTCTTTAACAGATCTAATGAAGTTTCGAGTCGGGGAATCTTTCCGGCCCGACAGCACGACAGCATAATTCTGTAGCGTTTTATTTCGGATTGAAATACACCTGTTCTTCTTCCATCGTGTATTAACCGTCAAGACTGGAGTAAAAATTAGAACTTTATTGGATCTGATTACCTACCTCGGAGTAGAATATGAAGTCTTACAAAATCGTTCGACGGAGGCAACGAGTGACATGTTCGCCCCCTTTTACGAGAAACTTTTCCTTTATCGTGTACAGTGACACGTTTCTTTCGATAGGTATCGCAGTTTTATGTTATCTACAGCACTTCGTGAAAAAGAACGGTAATAGAAACGTATCACGTTGTTTTATCGGCAGCATTTACAGCAAAGGTAGAGGGTGAAGCTTGGTGCAGTGAAGTCCATTCCTCTGGAGTGTCACGCAGCGCGCCTCCAGACGTGTTGCCTCAGGAAAATGTCGGTTAGTCAGTAGCGGTGGCGGAAGCCATCCTTCATTTCAATGCTACGCTGGATAAAAACAAAGCGGGACTTCGAAAGGGCTAGCCCGCCACTTTCCAGCAGAGGTGATTTATAAAACACACCGACTTCTGCACTGGACGTCGCGGTTCTTACCATCGCATAAGCGCTTAAGAAGGACGAGGTGTACAGTAGATTAATATTTGTTCCATAGATCATAAATACGACATTTTGCAATGATGTGGAACGTGGCAGTTTCATAAATGGTGTCTTTACATGATAATACTTTGAGGATTTTTTAAATTTTTTTTGCAAAATTTTTATCTAAAAATTCATCTAAAGTGTAGAAGGAGTTGCCATTCAGAAATTCTGTTAATTTCGATTTCAATACTAGTTGTCTGCCTGTCAGATTTTTGATACTACTTGGTAAGAAGCGGAAGACGTTTGTTGCAGCATAATTCACCCCTTTCTGTGCCGTAGATTTAACCTTGAATAGTGACTATCACCCTTTCTCCTAGTGTTGTAACTATGCAGACTACTATTACTTTAGAACTGGGTCGGATTGTTAATAATAAATTTTATAAGTGAAGATCCCTACATCCTTAAATAAATGTCTGCTGGATGATCTTGGCTCCAGCAATTATTGTGATTTTTGTGCAATGAACACTTTTTTACTCAATGTTGAATTGTCACAGAATATGATCCCATATGAAAGTAGTGAATGAAAGTAGGTAAAATAGGCAAAGTTTACTGAGATGAATATCACCAAACTTTGCAATGACTCCGATAGCGTAAGTAGCTGAACTCAAACGTTTCAGCAGGTCTTCAAGTGTTTCTTCCAATTCCATTCCTAATCAATGCAAACAACTAAAATTTTTGAATATTCTACCTTCTGTAGATCTCTGTTCAAAGTCTATATTTTATTAATGGCGTCATACCGTATATTGCATGAAACTGTATATACTGGGAGACTCCATTTGTAGAGAATCACTTCATAACTTTCTGAAAGACATCATTTACAATTTCATCAGTTAATTCCTGTTTGTCAGGCGTGATAGCTATACCTGTATCGCCAACAGAAAAGAACTAGCTTGGCATTTTCGTGAATATAGAATGGCAAGTCATTAATACATATTAAGAGCAGGTGTGACTATCCTTTCGTCGTGTGACACATTCACAGTGGCTTTGGACAGAAACACCGAGCGAGATGGTGGTTTGATAAGACATTGAATTCGCATTCGGGACGATGGTGGTTCAAATTCACCCCCGGTCATGCAGATTTAGGTTTTCTGTGGTTTCCCTAAATCAATGCAGGAAAATGCTGGGATGGTTCCATTGAAAAAACACGGCAGATTTCCTTCCCCATCCTTATCCAAGGATCTCCGTCTCTGATGACCATGGTGTCGACGGGGCGTTAACCCCTAATCTTCCTTTCCTTTGTTCAGAATCGTGGTGAAGAAAATGTACACACACACACAATATTTCTACAATTCCGGAAATAAAAATAAGTACAAAATGTTCAAGTGTATGTAAACCAATTGAACCAAAGTGCTGTGGTCATCAGTCCCTACACTTATAAAGTACTTAAACTATGCCAAGGACAACAAACACACACCGATGACCGGGGGAAGACTTGAACCTCCAGCGGGAACGACCTTAGGCCACGTGGCCATTCCGTGCGTCTAAATTAGTACACCCTCTTACACTATTCCATTTCACTTATGAATTATTCATGAAATAGGCACATGAAGTCCACAAAATGATGGCATTTACAGATCAGTAGGTGAAGCGGTACTGTGGTACCAGTTTACGAGCGATGACAAAACATATCAGTATGTAGTGTTGCCTCCACGGTAGGCAATGTAAGCCCTCGGAGTGTCATCCGTTCCATCAGACAGCTGATGCATTATATCTCGACTGCCTGACCTGTACACGTACTTCTGCAAGAGCTGCGGGTTTACGAGTGACAAGTGATGCGTCCTATCATAGCCGACAGTGCTCAAGGCAAGATCGGATATCATGCTGCCCAGGAAAGTTGGTCAACCTCTTTCAGAGTATGTCGAGTTTCACTCTCAGATGTGGTGCGACCTTTATAATCTAGATCTACATAGATACTCTGCGCGTCACATTGAAATGCAAGGCAGAGAATTCAACGAACCACTTTTAAGGTAGTTCCATTCTCTAATAGCTCGCGAGAAAAAGGAACAACTAAATTTTGTTTCCGACCTGATTTCTCTAATTGTATTATGATGATCATGTATCCCCATGTACCGGTATGTATATGTTCGCATTCGGAAGAAGAAGTTGGCGAAAGAAACTTCGTAACTAGATCTCGCTGAAACGAATACGCACCCCCCCCCCCCCCCATTTTTTTCTACCCCAACTCGTGCGTCAATTTCTTGGTACTCTTTCCCCTGTATTGCGATAATACAAAACGAGCTGTCCTTCTCTGAAGTTTCTCTAATGTCTAAATCGTCCGCCAGTCCCACCTCCTGTGGATCTCACAATGCGATGTTCTGTCCAGTTTAAGTTTTTCGTAATTGTTATTCCTCGGTATTTGCTTGAATTGACCGCCTGGAGATTTGACTGAATTAACTGAAGTTTAACGGATTTGTTTAGTTATTCCTGTAGCTATCAAATGTAGATGGTATTTATTCTCTGTCGATCCTTTAGTATACCTTATGTCTTATGACGTGCATGGGCAAAGGTATGTAGCTCTCCCCTCCCCTCACCCCCTGTCTTTCCCCCCTCCACAACGTCTAATGAAAGGGAAAGTTATTATTTTGATGGTGATTTTCTTTTAAGAAAATAATAAAGTCGTATTTCATAAATATGTTGTTAGCAAGGTCGAATTTTACGGTTAACTAGCAATATTTCGCGGCGTTGCCCGGGTGTTATTCCATTCCTCTCTCCCCACTATCCATCACCTGCTGCCCCACTATCTAAACTTCTCAGCTTCTTATTCATGGACCTCTATACTTATGATGTCATACTTCAAACGCGTGTTGTACAAAAATGTAATTTTCCAGCTTCGGAGAATGGGATATTAAGAAACCTTCTCTCAAATATGTTGTACTAATTAATTGTGGCAGTTTTCATGTGTCATAAATCCTAGCTATACGTCGTACTGTGATATTCATTTAGTGGTATGTATGTACACGGTTTGTAACACTATCGCGAATTAAACACCACGTGTTGTTGACTTCGTTCATTTCGGTAGTGTTATGCGCCGCCAGTGCTGGGGTCTGATTTGAATCCTGACGAAGCACAGTATGCTGAGTACATTTCTGCGTAGACACGGTTACAAGGGAAGTAACTACGTTTTCTTTTATTGCGGTTTTAGATTTTTATTGTCTCATGTTTTAAGATTCTTGTACAGATTATCTGATGATGAGGGCTTGACCCTTGAAACACGTCGTATTTTAGTTTTTACACGATTTCTGTGGTTGAGCCTACTTGACAAAATAATGAACAGTGACAGGAATGCCACCAAGATGAATAATGATTTTCGAGCAGCCACAGGACCATGTTTCGACTCAAACCGTACGTAATGGGCTGCCTGACATGAGCTTCGCTCCTGACGTTCACCCGGAAGTCCAATTTTGACGCCTACACACCATGCAGAGTGTTACATATGAGCCCAACAGCATGCTTAATGGTCTTGTCAAACTTGGAATCTTGTTCAAGGACCAGACTGGCGTCGGCCTTCAACCCGACGATCGTCTTTGGAGGTAGCAAGGTCAACGTGAATGTTTTAGACAAATCGTCCAGCCAATGCAGAAAGGCGGTGTTTCCCTAAAATTTTGGGGTCGCTTTATGTTAACATCTCAAGATTAGAAAGGTCAACATGATCTCCAGACAGAACCGTATAGAGCATGCCTGGGATGCAGAGAAAAGAGCCATTCTTGCATGAAACGATCCCCAAGTAATCTGAGAGACCTACACAGAATCGCCATTGAGGAGTGGAAAATTCTGGACCAACAGTCCATTAATTATCGATTGGACGGTATGCCATGACGGATACAGGTATGTTTCAGAGCAGCAAGACATGTTACCGGTTATTAGGGATACTGGTATACGCTGTAGTCTGGAACACAAATTCAGCATGTCTAGGTCACTCTAGTACGTACAACGTCTCAATAACGGTTTTTATGGGTGATAAAAGGGAACGTAATGTTGTTTTTGTATGTCTCTGTAACTTTATTATGAAGAGCCATGAACTCGTAGAATCTTGACGATTCTCCATACCTGCAGATCTTGGCACCACCCAGTCTTGTGAAACGGACGCTCTGAATGGCGATATATGACAATGCGTTTGTCAACAGCCGAACATTCTGGAAAACGTCCCCATCACTCGAGCGTTTTTTCATATCATTTTTTCATTTTTTTCATATCATACTACTGGGCATAAACAGAAGGCAGCAAGAGAATATGAAGATAAGGGAATAATAACTCTTAATGTTTAAGCTGTGGCAAGAAGTGGATCTGCTTTTCATTTTATTTAACAATGGAAACCCCGATTAGAATGTCATTTATGGAGGATAGATAACAACTCAACGTAAAGAGGCTCGCTGATCTGCTGACAGACACGAAGAATACATTCATAAAATTCAAATTTTCGGCCATGTCCTTCATCAGAAAGAAAAACACAATAATTCACACTATCACTCACACAACTATGCAACCACCATACCCGGCCACTCCAGGGCCATAATCATCTTGAGTCTAGACTGCGACTGATGTGGGGAATTGAGGGGGAAGGATGCCGGGTAAGGTTCGGAATGGAAAATTTCGCGTTGTATGATGGACTGTAAAGGCTCTGGGAGGAGGAAATTTGAATTGCGGCAATGAATACAGTGAAAGGAAAGGCGGGGTGGGGGGAAGGAGAAAAGGAAGGTGTGAAGGAGTGTGGATATTTGAAATGATAAAAATAATAAGGAATAAATAAAAATAGGAAAAAATAGAAAATAAGTAAAAATAAGTAATTAATTAAGGGATATTTTAAGGGGCGACAGTTGCAAGGGAGACATGAATTTGAGAGATACAGGAGCATAGGTATGGACTAGTGAAGGTTGTGTGGGAAACGGAACACCACTTTAGGAGGGGTGGGAAGGATCTTGGATAGGATGTCCTCCATTTCAGGGCATGATTACAGATAATCAAAGCCCTGACAAAGGATGTGATTTTGTTGTTCCGTCGCCCACCTAATCTTCACAATATGCAAGTCCATCCAATCCCAACCCCTAACCATAGGGATCATTACCCATTGCCCAATCCAACACCCCCCCCCCACCCCTCAGAGCTTCCTATTTCAGTCCTTTCACACGCTTTTACTACTCCATCAGAGGTCGGGCCACCTGTGAAAGCAGCCATGTGATTTACCAACTCTGCTCTACAGTGTTTTCTATTGGTATGGCAACGAACCAGCTGTCCGTCAGGATGAATGACCACCGCCAAACTGTGGCAAAAAGCAAGATGGACCACCCTGTGGCACAGAGCACGCATCTGAACACAGCACTCAGGATTTCAACGGCTGCTTCACTACCCGAGCCATCTGGATCCTCCCCTCCACCACCAGCTCTTCTGAACTGCGCAATGGGAGTTGTCCCTTCAACATATTCTTTGATCCCGCAACCATCCTGGCCACAACATAGCTTCCCAGCCTTATATCCTATGCCTAACATCTCCCTCTCCCCACTTTTCTTCCCACTCATTATTCTGTATCTCGCAAATTCATATTTTCCTTGCAACTGTGTGTCGCCCCTTACAATATCTCCTAATTCATTACTTTTTATATTTTCTTGGTTTTCCTAGTTTTTCTATTTTTTCCCTCATTATTTTTATGATTTCAAATCCCCACACTCCTCTACACCTCGCTTTTATCCTTTCCCGCCCCTCCCCCTCACTGTATTGAGTGCCGCGTATCAGAGCCTCTCCCACCCTTACCTGGCATCCTTCCTGACCCTCTCCCAACCTCATTTTACAGTCTTGATGCCTGTGGCGCTGGTGTGGCCGGACATGGTGATTGTGTGTATATAGTTGTGTAAGTGATTTTGTGAAAATATGTGTTTCTTTTTCATTTAATTTAATTAGACGGCTGGAACTGTGTTCTTCCAATGGGGAGCTGGTAAAGGAAGTTTAACTTGGGTTTTTAAATTTCCAGGTGCATGCAAGGGAAATCGCTCATGTGTGTCACGCCTACTGCCAAAATTTACAGGAAGGAGCGAAGGATTAAAATGTTGTATCTGAAGAATGTTCTCGCTAAAACTAGGATAGGGATAAAGTCATCGAATGGAAGAAAAAATAAAAATTATATATCCTACAACAGATAAGCTTACATTTTATTAGTGGGACAGAGAAGAAAAAGAAAATAAATTACTTTAGCTGCATGGAGTATTGAAATCTATAGTGGACGGAAAGGTGCTTAATGCGATCGCCTTCCCAAAGCGGTATATCAGGGTCGAGTACGCTTTCTGTGCACCTTTTCTTTCGTCGCTTTTGAATTATTTCGAAAGACTTTTCAGGCAAACTCATTCTAACTTCCTCTCATTAAATGTATTAGTTTAGCGGCTGCCAACCACGAGTGTTGTCTATACTTTCGCACACGTTCGAAAGATGAGGATGAAATTTAGTTTTCAAAAATAAATTAGTGGAAACTAAAACAAGTTTCTCATTTTGTTGGTGTTGCCATTTGTTGCGTTTTTCTACGACAATGTATCCTTTCCAAGTCTGATCACCTCTGAAGAACTGCTAGAACCTACATCCATTTGTACCTGATTACAGCGTAACGCGTCGCTGTCCCTCTAGAAACGTTTTCCCCTACACTTCCATTACCAACTCGACGATTACATGTCTCAGAATGTGTCCTGGCTAACCTGCGAACAGCTGTCTGCTTCGATCATTTTTTTTAAAACTTAAATAGAGGAAATTCGAAAGATTTCTTGTAGTACACCATGAAGGACTGGAATGTCGCAGCAAAATCGATTTGTGGAATAACACGTTGTAAGGAGATAGCATGATTGAAAACACAGCCACAAATGGACGATGAAACCAGTATTGAGTGCTGCCACCATTGCAGCTAAACAGCTAAACTCCTCGCTAATAAATAAAAGAGGCTCTTAACGTATTGTTAAGTTAGATAAGTCCATGCTGCTTCCACATATTGACAAAGTTGATCTACTGTAGTAGTGAGCGGTGCACCCAGAGCCACTTGTTCCTTAATGATCGCCCACATGTTTCAGAGATCGAGAAGGCAGAAATGCAGAAGGCAGAAATGCAAACCTGTGGGCGACAAAGAAGAATTGAACCTCGTGACAGGTCATTATCATGTTGCAGTGGGGATTATGCTAATAGAGTATCGAAACCGGTAGCGAAATAAAAAAAATAAAAATCAATCCAAACTGATGGGTCTTGTTATATACAAAAATATAAAAATAGTTTCGAGTCATTCCTCAGATTTAGTGGAATCATGGCACGTTGGGTAGCCCATCAACACTGAACAAAGACGAAGCGTGAAAACAGATAATTTTTGAAACTGCGAAAAAGGAAAAAAAATCAACACTGACACTTGAAGTGCAATTTCGAGCTTTATTTTATTTGACACGAATCACTACAGTAGACGTATAAACATGCATATCATGATTAGAACATTTTTCTTAGGAACTCATCGTAGTAACTGAAACAGTTTGTAACATAAATAATTAGCAAATCTTCATGTTGCTATAAAACATTCATTTTCTTTCATTCATTTGATTACTAGCTGTAAACCCGACATTGCCAGGGTGTTTTTTTATCCTACACTCTCAATTCACATCCTCTCTCCCCCCCCCCCCCCCCCCCACCCACTCTCTCTGCATCCACCTCTTTCTCTCCCATCTTTCTGTTCGTTTCCACCTTTGCCTCTCTCGGCAAAGTTTTCTGCAAGGTACCCTCCGTCATGTACCATCCAACCATTTATGTTCCCAGTCATCTTCCTCATAGTTTAAAGGTCATGTGTGCAAAAATTCCGCGGTGGGGACTGAGGCGGAGGGGACTGAGGCGCTTCAGTCACGGTTTGCACGGCCACTACGGTCGGGGGTTCGAATCCCCCCTCGGGCATGGATATTTGTGACGTCCTTAGCTGTAGGTAGTTCATAAGTAGTTTGTAAGTTTAGGGACTGATGACCCCGTAGTTAAGTCCCATAGCCTATACAAACATTTGATTTTTTTATCTCCTGAACTATGTGTCGTGCCCTTTTGTTTTTGGGTCACAAACCTTCTTGGGCGTACGGTGGACAGTTCATCAAAGTTTCATTGCAATCGAATGAATGGTTTATGAACACATAGAGGACATACAGACAAACATTCATTTTATATAGCTAGATAAAAGCAATACTCAACTTTTATATTCTTGTGATGTTACAGTTCTGTTATGCTTCACTTCTACATCAGTCAATAGCAATACTCGGATTGTGCTAACGGAGACTGATGGCTCGCTGTAGACGGATCTCCTGGAACTGTATCGCCGCGGTGGAGTAGTCGAGCGGTCTAAGGCGCCTTGCTGCGGAGCGCACGGTTGCTCGCCGTCAGAGGTTCGAGTCCTTCCGGGGGCATGGGTGTGTGTGTGTGTGTGTGTGTGTGTGTGTGTGTGTGTGTGTTGTCCTTAGGTTAGTTTACCTTAGTTTAAGTAGTTTGTACGGACTGATGACCACACAGTTTGCTCCGATAGATTTACAAACATTTGGAACTGTATCGTATTGATTGCCCTACTCTCGCTTACTGACTGCATTGACTGTCTTGGCTGTGGTGCGCCGGCATATCTAGACGAGCCCTCTTCTCCCATTGGCCGGCGCGTAAAGGAAGGCAAAGAGGTAACGAGACAGCAGACGCCCTCGGCGGCCGAAGTACTGTGGGACGACTTACCGCCTCTTCTGGAAGTGGCGCGGCGACGTGTGTAGATCGCCGGCTTTGTGGCGAATAGTGACCCGACAACAGATAATGCTCTCCATGCTACGCTATCCTGCGCAGATCTTCATCCCTTTGAACCTACCACTATATTCGTCTCTCGGTCTCTCACTGTGATATCCCCTACATTCCCTGCAATGCTAAATCGACGTTTCCTATGTCTTAGAATGAGTTCTGCCAATCCAATCCATCGATTAGTCAAGCTATGCCAGAAAATTCATTTCTCCATCAAATCTGCTCAGTAGCTTCTCATTAGTTACAACATTTACCCATCCAGTCTTCAGAATTCTTTTGTAGCACCAAATTTAAAATATTCCCAAGACGTTTTGTCTGACCTTCTTAATGTCCGTGTTTCACTCCCGTAGAAGGCTGCAATTCAGGTAAATGACTTCAAAAAAGACTTCTTAACGATTTAACATTGGATGTCAGCAAATTTTTCTTGTTCAGAAACGTTTTTCTTCCCGTAGCTATTCTGCATCTTTTCTACTTTCTCCATCATAACCTTTTTGATTCCAAAGTAAAAAACCTCATCCAAAACTTTTATTGTCTTGTTACGTAATGCAATTCCTTCAACCGTACCATCAACACTTACATAACCTTTCTGCTAATCACTTTTAAGTGCATAGCAGAGGGTTCATCGCACCGCTTTTAAGATATATAACTACCGTTCCATTCTCTAATAGCGCTCCATGAAGAGGAGCACCTGAGTCTTCCCATTTACGGTGTGATTGCTGTTGTTATGTTATGATGATCATGTCTCTCTCTGTACGTGAGTGCTAACAAAATAAATTCGCATTCAGAGGAGAAATCTGGTGAAAGAAATTTCGCAATAAATCTTTTTGTTTGGTTTCAATCCCAACTCCTGCATCATTTCTGTAAGCTGCCCTTCTCTAAACTTTCTCCATATCATTTGTCAGCCCCACTTGGTGGGGATCCGACAATGGGCAGCAATATTCCATAACTGGACGCACAAATGCAGTGTAGGCAATATTTCTATTGTAATAACAGTCTTAATCGCAGAGGTGGAAATATTCAAACAGTTACCAACAAACGGTCACTGCAGGGTCCAGCAATGGCCACATGGAGTGTATATTTATTATTTCTGAAGATGACATTTATTCGGTTGAAACCGGTAAAATAAAACACTTTTACCTCTGCTATCAAGACTGTTATTACAACACAAAGATCTCCGATATTCTCCTGGAACAATGTTATTCAAATTAATGTAGTGTAGGCAGTTTCTTTAGTAGAGCTGTTGCACCTTCTAATTGTTGTGCCAATGAAACGTATTCTTCTCTTCGCCTTCCCTATAATACTTTCTATGTCTTCTTTACAATTATGGTTGTTCTTAGCCCTTTCAGTCCTGAATTATTTAAAAAATAGAATAACATATTATCTTGAACTCTTTCATGTCCGTAATACCCTATCTATTGTATATTTGAGCAAACCTAAAAATTTTCATGCTTTGTTAAAAAATAAATAAACCTAATAAATTGGACACTGAGTCTGGGAGGCAGTTAAAGATGTGTAATAAGGAGTCAACAGTTACATACGTCACTCCATATTTATTATGGAACCAATATCGCAAAGTGGAATTTATCCAAAAATCATAAATTCATACATGAAATAATTTCAGCGAATGTATCATGTCTGACGCACAACGCAACGTGTCCGCTATGTTCACTGTTTTTCATTGCAGCACGCCATCTCGTGATAGACGGCAGTAAGAAGCACGAAACTAAAAGCGACAGATGTCCAGTAAACAGGCTAATGAATTTCAAAGTAAAGTGCATCCGTGTAGTGTTCAAAAATTAATACGAAGTCGGCGTCCATTATAATGGACACCAGATCTGGGAGGGTTAGACCATATTCCAATCGTTTTGCTGTCGTTAATGTTCATATTCCACTTTCTTTTCAAGGCAGTGTCCATTCCGGTGATTTACTACTCCAGCTCCTTGTTGTTTCTGACAGAATTACAATGTCATCGTCAAGTTTTCGTGTCTTGTCCTGGAACTTCGATTCCTTCTCCATATTTCTCTCTCCCCATATTTTTTCTTCCTTCACAGTTTGCTCAGAGTACAATTTGAATAACATTCCCTTCCAAACCATTTAGTCTCTTTGATTACCATTGACTCTTATAACTTTTGCACAAGATGTATATAACTTTTCGTTGCCTATATTTTACATATGCAGTCTTCATCATTTGAAAGAGTGCACTTCTGTCGAATTTATGAAATGCTTTCTACTGCTGCTACTACTGATGATGATGGTGATTATATCGGTGTGTGTGTACTCATCAACTTCACTCTCATCGACAACACTTTGAGGAATAGCAAAGAGTAACTGCTTTACCCCTGGAAAGTCACAATAACGATTTGTGTAAAAGCAGAACGCCGGACGTCGAATACACGCCTGGGCGGACACGGCACGTCGGCAATTAGCCAACCGGTTAATGACACACCGGAAGCCCGTAAAAGTACAAAATTGATGAAACGGAGTCATTTGAAGGGAGGCAAAAACGGCAGCAAAGAAAAACACACAGTGGCGACCGGTGAGGCCCCCGAAGCGGACGCGTTTGAAAAGTTGATACGGCAAGTTTCGGTGCGCCGGCGCATCACACAGGGAATACGCAAGCACAGCCGACCCGGTTTTTCGAAAAAAAGATAAAAAAAAAGCAGACGACACTTACTCTGTCTCTCCGGAAGAACGAGGAGACACGCGCGGCGGGGCTGTAATTTGCGTGTCGACACACTGGGAGGGGATGGAGGGTACCTGCGACGTATTAACGCATTCGGCGGCTCGTGCATTATGCAGCCGGGGCACGCGCCCCCGCCGATATGTTTTGTGTCATTAGCGACGGCGCCACAAACACATTCTGTTTGTTCAGCCTAATTGAAACCCGCGCGCCACGCAGCTCCGCCACTCTAGGCCGAGATTCCTGCCTCTGCGGTGTGGCAATTCCCCCGTACCCGTAGCAGCTCTTACTGTTATTTTCTCCGCGCTGCCGTCGCTCGTGTACGGAAGTCTCTGGGGCGCTAATAATTCATCTGCAGGATGACAACTCCGTTTCCTGTCTACCACTTTTTTTCCCCTCCCGGGGTCAGGTGCTGTCGGAGCCTCGTTTGCGTCATCGAACTTCAATCACGAACTCTGTGCTACATGTTAACCGTTGTTTATTTCTGAGAGTCTTTCATTTGCGAGCGCGAATGAGAGTGGACGACGGTAGACTGTCTCGTGTACTGGGGACTAATATAGTACATGTCTCCGTGATAAATCAATAACAAGTTCGAAATATCGCTTCCGATGAATAACTACGGGGACTCGTTGCTCACCTACAGTGTCGCATGCCGCTGTCCAGATAATGAAAAGACACGAAAGTACTATTTTGTAGCATCTTTACATGCTGCCAGTGTTTGCAGAGGACTTGATGTTAGTGTAAACTGAGATTCCTAGTGATTGGAAAAACGCGCAGGTGACTTCCGTTTATAAGAAAGGAAAGAGAACCGCCCACACAATTACATGTCAATATCGTTGAAATTAGTTTCCTGTAGAATTTTGGAGCATATTCTCAGTTCGAATATAGTAAATTTCCTTCTTTCTATGAATCAGCACAGGTTTAGGAAACATCGTTCATGTGAAGATCAGCTTGCTCTTTTCTCACATGACATCTTGCGAGCCACGGATGAAGGGCAACAGGCGGATTGTGTTTTTCTCGACTTCAAAAAGGCGTTTGACGCGGTGCTACACAGTAGACTGCTAACGAAGATACGAGCTTATGGAATAGGTTCACAGATTTGTGACTGGCTGGAAGACTTCCTAAGTAATAGAACGCAGTACGTTGTTCTCGACGGCGAGTGTTCATCAGAGACGAGTGTATCGTCAGGCGTGCCCCAGGGGAGTGTGATAGGACCACTATTATTTTCTATCTACATAAATGATCTGATGGACACAGTAACTTGTAATTTGCGGCTGTTCGTTGATGATGCTGTGGTGTGTGGGAGGGTGTCGTCTTTAACTGGCTGTAATAGCATACAGGATAACTTAGACAAAATTTCTAGTTGGTGTGAAGAATGGCAGCTAGCTCTCAATGTAGAAAAATGTAAAGTGCTGCGCATGAGTAGGAAAAACACTCCCATAATATTCGACTACAGCATTAGTAGTGAACTTCTTGATGCTGTCGCGTCGTTCAAATACCTAGGCGTAACATTGCAGAGCGATATGAAATGGAACGAACATGTAAGGACAGTTGTGAGTAAGGCGGAAAGTCGACTTCGGTTTATTGGGAGAATTTTGGGAAGATGTACTTCATCTGTAAAGGAGACCGCGTATAAAACCCTTGTACGACCACATCTTGAGTATTGCTCAAGTGTTTGGGACCCGCAGCAGATAGGTTTAAAGGAAGACACAGAGGCGGTTCAGAGGCGAGCAGCTAGGTTTGTTAACGGTAGGTTCGACCAATGACGAGTGTCCCGGAAATGTTCCAGCAACTTAATTGGGGATCGCTGGAGGAAAGACGACGTTCTTTTCATGAATTACTGTTGAGGAAATTTAGAGGGCCGGAATTTGAGGCTGAGTGTAGTACGATCTTGCTGCCGCCTACTTATATTTCGCATAGTGATCACAAAGACAAGAGAAATTAGGGCTCGTACGGAGGCATATAGGCATTCTTTTTTTCCTCGTTGTATTTGGGAGTGGAATAAGAAAGGAAATGCCTAGTAGTGGTACAGAGTACCCCCCGCCACGCAGCTTACGGTGGATTGCGGAGTATGTATGTAGATGTACATAGCGTACAAGTTCAAGTGTGACTCACTTTTAACTTCGGAGATTGATTATTTCGTTTCAAATACAATAAATACAATGACTCCTATATCTTTATCTATTCCAATATCTTGTACACATTACGTATATGTATTCATCTTTATTGATTGTCACAACCTACACAACTAAATAGACAGTTTCCAGTTACAGTGCTACACAATGAATCAGCGACATATTGCTATTGCACTATCGAAAATAAAAATTAGTCCATGTAACCTGCTAGTTACCTCCAAAGACAGTTATACTATCAACGGAATAAGGATCCATGATAACACCCGGGGACTGACACTAATAGATATTTTCACCACAATATACATTACAATTCTTTTATTTGAGCAGTATGTAATACAAACTTTAAAAATGTCAAAATCACAGCAAAGAAGGACCAAGACCCTAAAATAATAATAACAATGAACACCAATTTTGCAAGTCGGGAACTGAACCCGCAATTTCAGGTTGGAGACCATAGAATGGCAATAATAATAAATATTTAAAATAACAGTCAACTCTGACTCTTTCTTGCTTAAAGTTCCAAGTGTTTAGGACTAATGTCGCCAAAAGGGATAATTTTTTGAAACATTAGAATTTGAGCTCGTTTTAATCAGTTGGCGATCATACAATAACAGCAAGAAAGCCACAGGTTTAAAATCCATTAAAATTCAAATTATAATAATTTTACAAAATCAGGACCTGAACCCGTAATTACATTTAATTTAAGGCTCGGGATGAGTGTAAAGTTAAGGGACTTAACTGCGGGGTCATCAGTCCCTAAACTTACAAACTACTTATGAACTACCTTACACTAAAGACGACAGAAACATCCATGCCCGAGGGAGGATTCGATCCCCCGACGGCGGACGGCCTCGCGCACTGCAACATGGCGCTCCAACACGCGCAACTAATCCGCCGCGGCGCTTGGGATGAAAGAATGACAATGACAATAAATACTTGAAGTAACAATCAACTCTTGAAACATCCTTATAGTTCCAGGTATTTACGACTAAGATCGCCAAAACGGGAATAATTTTCCTACAACAGAATTTGAACCCGTTTTAATAAGTTGGCGATTACATAATAATTCAAGAAAGATACAGGTTAAAAACCCCTTAAAATTCAAATTCCAATAACTTTACAAGGGCAAGACCTGAAATTGGTATCGACGCTGAGCACATCCTGAAATGGTTCACACACAACTAGGCCACCAGGGGAGCATCGTCACAGGAGACAAACCAATGAAGGGCCAAAAGAGAACCATCAGCCCTTCTCCTGGCTTCACATCAAAGAGGAGTCAGCACTAACAGTAATGGGCCAGCGTATCTATCACATCTTAAGTGTAATGACCACACCAATCAGAAGAAAATTTTTATTGTTATTATTATTATCATTATTTATAACAGGAAGACTGCAAGTTATAAAACGTCGCCGGCAGCAACAACGACGAGAGATAAGAAAGGCCAAACCCTAACCTCCGACTACGCCTGGGGGGGGGGGGGGGTGGCAACCAAGTCACAGAAGGGAAAAACGCCACTTAAATTCCGCTTGTTGTGTACAACGATGGCGATGATAAATTGTACTCATGCCAGAGACGGGAACACGGGGAAGCAGCCAACCGCTTACTAATTGATTTGATTTGACTTTTTCACGGAAGCCAAAAGAGTGTTGGTCCAACCCGCCACTGCCCGTACCGAAACTGAGTTTATTGTGCGGTATCGCTCACTGTATGTCTAGTAATTTGTACATTGAGCAAGCTATAAAGGAAAGCAAGGAGAAATTTGGAGAAGAAATTAAAGTTCAAGGTGAAGAATTAAAAACATTGCGTTTTGCCGACGACATAGTAATTACGTCAGATACAGCAAAGGACCTGGAAGAGCAATTGAACGGAATGGACAGCGTGCTGAAAGGTGCATATAAGATGAACATTAACAAGAGCAAAACTAGGGTAATGGAGTGCAGAGTAAGAAAATCAGGTGATGCTGGAGGAATTAGATTGGGAAACGAAGCAATAAAGGAGGTAGATGAGTTTTGTTACTTGGGCAGTAAAATAACAAATGATGGTCGTAGTACAGAGGACATAAAATGCAGAATGGCAATGGGTAGAAAAGCGTTTTTGAAAAAGAGAAATTTGTTAACATCGAATATTGATTTAAGCCTAAGGAAGTCCTTTCTGAAGGCATTTGTATGGAGTGTTGCCATGTATGGGAGTGAACATGGACGATAAACAGTGCGGACAAGAAGAGGATAGAGGCTTTTGAAATGTGGTGCTACAGAAGAATGCTGAAGATTAGGTGGGTGGATCGCGTAACTAATGAGGAGGTACTGAACAGAATTGGAGAGAAAAGAAATTTCTGGCATACCTTGACTAAAAGAAGGGATAGATTGGTAGGACACATTCTTAGACATCAAGGAATTGTGAATTTAGCATTAGAGGGAAGTGTGTGGGGTAAAAATCGCAGAGGAAGACCAAGAGATGGATACAGTAAGCAGATTCAGACAGATGTAGGTTGCCGTTCTTATGTGGAGATGAAGAGGCTTGCTCAGGATAGGGTATTGTGGAGAGCTGCATCAAACCAGTCTCCGGACTGAAGACCACAACAACAACATGTCTAGTAAAGCCAACCAATGCCCTTGAACAGTGCAAGGAGTCCCTTTACCAGTTCTTTATTAGACACAATTTCTTCGGGTCTGGTTGTCCCAAATGTTCTGTGCCTTTTACTCTCCAATGCAATGCATTCGAAGATTAGATGTGATGCAGTTTCATCACCGTCATCACAGATCCTACATTTAGGGTCCTCTTCTGTTATTCATATTGTATGTAGGTGTTTTTTGAAATTCCCATGGCCTGTCAGCAACCCATACATGAGTCTAATCTCTCTCCTGTTCAGACCCAGGATTGCAGAGCTTCTTTTAAAACATGGCTTTGGCATCATTATCTTGCCATGTTTTTGTTGATGGACTTTGGTCCAATATTCTACCGCTTACTAAACTCGGAGACTGGCCTCGACACCTGAGCGAAGAGTGTACCCTAAGCACCATACCCTCAGGATGGACGTCGACTGCTCTGGGCCCACACACACCGCCTCGTAGATCAGCACGGCACCCCGTGATCCTCGGGAGCGCGGAACTGCCGTGCCTTGCGCACGCGCCACCAGATATACTCGCCAGTAGCGGCAAGTAGCGCCAACCGTGAGACAAATGACAAACGAAAACTAGCCACACCATCGGCAATGTAGTCACGGATGGAAATGCTAGTGAGCAATGTCGAGGAGATCACTCTTCAAAACGAGCAGATAACACCATCCACGCAAGAGGGATGTAAACAGATATCGCCTTTGTAATCTTTACTTTCGTACAAAGTATTTGATTGATTTGGTTGTCTCAAATTAAAACAAACAAGCCGTTGAACGCGGTTTACGGATGACACAGTGTAATCACAAGAGACTGAATATCCAAGATAAATTTTCTGAAGAAGAGTGGAGGTGATTCGGGAAATTGACGCCTTGCGTGTCGAAACGATAGAGAAAAATAATTAAAATTATCCTGGAGCAGATTTCAACACCTATCTCGAGTTTCTGAGCAAGACAATGTCCGCTTTGACGCTTTGTTCCAAGAGTGCTGACATAATTTAAGTCAAATTACTGTGTGGTGATGATTTAAAGTGATAAAATAATTTACGTCGGCTCAAGAGATGTATTGTCGGAAATTTTACAGCGCTGTCATCACCATATATAGGCCTTCCATAATACTTCCCATGATGAGCCGTTAGTAGCATACCACATACAGCACGCGGGCTGATTTCTAATTTCCTTTCAACAGCTATACGTTAGAGATATATAAAAATTAGTTGAGTTTCAAATGTTTCAATTTGTACCGTATGTTAAGTATCTTATACATGAATGATGTATTGCTTTCAGGAAATGATGAGAATTACATAACGAATTTTAAAAAAAAAAAACTATTGGTGAAAATACTTTTTTCTATTTCTTGAGATAAATAGGAGATGGAAATAGACAATAAAACGCCCAAGAGAGAGAGAGCAATTTAAATCACTCAACAATCGCTGTATTTGATGGGATACCAGTCCTATTTTACTCAGAGTATGCGAAAGAACTCCTCATTCCTCTAGCAGCAGTGTACCGTGTATCTCTAGAGGAAAGAGGCGATCCTGATGATTTGAAAAAAAGCACATGTCATACTGCTTTTCATGAAAGGTCGTTAGACGCTCAGAAATGTACAGGCTTCCAAGTTGACACCGTGTTCTTCACTGTCGCGCAATTAACGAAATTATCAGACGGATTATTAGACTATCCTACGCAGGAGGATCTGAAGTGTATGGACGTCTGGTGCAGATAGTTGCAATTTATTCTCAATATACACAAATGTAACATCTGCAAATACGTAGGAGGTAAGATCGTTTATTACAGTGTATGGTTACACAGTTGCGGAACAATCACTAGAAGCAGTTACTACCATAAAACATGTGGCAGTATGCATGCGCAGTATTTTGACCTTTCTAGGACAAAAAAATTTATGGTACAATATTTATTTTTATTTCACTCTTATTTTTTCAATCGTAAGACAGATATCGTATTGCGATTTCTCGAAAGAATATCCAGGAAGTGTAGGCTATCAGTTTACAAAACACTCGTAATTTTGCTTGTCAGTGTGGGATCTGTACCCAGTATCAATGATAAAGGACTTGGGCAACATCGAGATACGTACAGCACGCTGTTTTACTGGTTTATTTCTAGAGCCTGAAAGCGTCACCATTGACCAACTATAGTATCAGACGCTACAAGGCAGGCGTTATAGCGATATGGGCTAATATCAAAGTTCCAAGAGCTCGAGTTGCAATAGACTGTTTTCGCTTACATCTATCTCGTACGGCAGTCGTTATTTTCCAGAAAACAGGGGAAAGCGACCCTGGGGCACAAAATACCAGCTGTCCTAATCCGTGAGCTGGCTTTTGGAGTTTAAATGGAGATGCAGATAAAACAGGTATTCTAGCAGTTCTGTTAGCAACTGTCTATAATTACAGAATACCTGAATTTGAAAGTGTCGCACCCTTGAATACGAGCAGACAATCATTTGAACTCGGTAGGAACCAAAGTGAATGAATATGAAAATCTGAGGAAAATGTCCGTCGCATGGTTAAGTGGGGTGGTATAATGAGGAGCAAAAATGTATTTTTATCTCCATGACAGATGAGTTTGTACCATTGAAACCTGGTCATCAGTCCGTAGGTTAAATTAATGTAAACTAACCTAAGGGCAACACACACACACACACCCATGCCCCAGGTAGGGCTCGAACCTCCGACGGCGAGCAACCGCGCGCTCCGCAGCGAGGCACCTTAGACGGCTCGGCTACTCCATCGCGGCTTTCCCGCCTCATCAGCTTCCAGTGTCATACATATTTCCCTGGTGGGCATGACTGTGGTTCTATGGAGAACTTGGTTCTTGAGGAAACGTTCTCGAAAATCACCTCGTCTTTAGTCCAGAAATGCAAGGTACGGAGAGAGAGGAGATCAAAGTTGGTATCCTTGACTTGTGGCATGTCTAGAATTAGCTTGGGTTTTGTCGTTAACACTCGCTTGGAAAAATTACTGCGACACGTGGTCGTAAGAGCCTCCCTGAACTTCTCATGAAATTGCAGTAGAACACCCTTATGACTGTTCGCCGATTAGGAGCAGAATACCCAGGAAGGACGAACACTGTGTTAGCTTGCTCTCTGGAGCGTCGGCAGCTGCTTATGGAAGGAAGGCTGCTATCTGAATGCCATACATCTATGCCAGTCTTCTTGCTGCGGCTGTTTAGTATTTGGTCTGTTAGGGGCGTCCATCGTTGTGCGTCTGTTTATAACAGTGTTGCAGAGGACGTTGGTATACGCGTCGGACATGGTGGTAGCCGCACAGCTTCTTGCAAATGGTGCGCATGGCGGCGCCTTCTAAATCTTGTTCCAGCAGTGCTGTGCTGTTCGGTATGGAGTCGATATGTCTAGACTGCACATTGACCTTCAGATTTTTTGGCGGTGGCGAATGCATATGTTTACCTCATTTACCTTTCTTCTTTTCCACAGAGTTTTAGTGATGTATCGTTCATCTTTGGTGAGTAGGCGATCAACATTATCTACAGAAAAGCCTCATGCAGCTTTTCGGTAATTTATGTATTGTGAAGTGACGGATCTTGGGTTGTGCCAGAAAGGACTTTCACATCAGAATACTTTTATCCATTGTGAATGACAAAAAAAAAAAAAAAAAAATAGGAATAAAACCAAAAGGTAGCGCGGCCATGTTCACAATGAAATAGTCAAAATTTGTTTTTTAATTCCGGTATTCTTGCCAATAAGCATGCAAGAGAGAAAAAAAATTAGAAAATCATTTTAATTGTACTTAAAGTTTATTTGAAGTCGCTAACTGCTTTAATTATGAAACTCTGTATGATTATAGATTAGGTAATCTGCGTTCCATGTTAAGCCAAAACCAGCCTTTAATGCACCTCGTTACTTATGGCGTCATAACTCCCGAACTGGTCGCTGTACAGCGGTATAATTTTGCAGTTGGATTCACTTCTGTACATGCAGATACACAGTATGTTAACAGTGGTATAATAACTGGCCTTACAACAGTCATATGTAACACATCTGTAATTATCGTGGAGAATTATTAACAAGGCACTTAAATATATTTATTTATCAGCATTATCAGTTTGTTTGTAATAATAGGTAGTTTCAGTTCCCAGGTTATATTCAAATTTATTCCTTGTTTTATCGTTTACACATTTTATATTCATTTATTACTGTTTAGTTTTTAAGTTGATAACTGTAATAACACAATGTCAAAGAAGTTTTATACTATGTATGTCGATCTAAGTGGAGACATTTGTCAACTATTCCCATACTGTATCTAAACATTGTAACCTATTTGACAAAGCAGTCAGTACTCTGAAGATGGCCTAATAAGCCGAAAACCGGTTAAGTAAACAAAAATAAACTTGTAGAACACACACAAAATTGTGTTTTTTAATTTATTTGATTATGTTCTACCAAGAAGCGACGGAAGAAGCAGCTGCTTAAGTTTGACAGCAAGAAGCGCTAGAATGTGATAATTTATAAACTTATCTCTTTTCAACATACTGCGGTAAGTATCAGTCAGAGAAAATTTAATGAAGGTTTGAAATTGTATGTCGAGTGTGTTGGAAGTCGGTAAATGATATTACTTTCAGTGAAGGACGAGAAAAACTGGAATATTTAAATGCCATCAGCTAAGGACAAACACACAGTTTATAGCTGTGATATTTTGGCGGGGGGGGGGGGGGGTTATGGATATCGTGGTAAGTATACCATAGGTTTTTACCCCTTAATGAGTATATTATTAAACAATTTTAAAATCTGATGTTAGGACAGTAATTACGCGAATTTTGGGAGTGATATTATACTTGCACATGTAGGACGCCACATAGTTCATCTGCAGTGTAAACTCTAGGACATCGGAAATTGGATTTTATATTGTAGGAATTGTCATTTTTGGTACTGTGTAACACTTCACTGCAACGGCTGAGAACGATTGGTGGAATACATGTGGCACGGGACATCGGCCGTTAATGAATTGTGCACGAGCGAGGGAGGAGAACAGCCCATCTGTGGTGTCGGAAGATGGCGCTGCCGTCCTGCGCACCTGCGCGCGTCTCAATTTCCGAGTCTGAGACACGCAGTAACTGCACCCGCAACCGCTCGTCGTGACGGAGCCTCTAATAGAGGGCGGAAAACCGCGTCGCTTTCTGGAAAGCGCGTTGCTGTGGTCTACCCGCAGTGTCACGCGACTGACAGTCTCTTCTTCCGGCTGCTGTGGCTCATGCAAAAAACTATTCAATAGCTGTTATAGAGGTACAGTTATGTGCAGAGAGCACCGCTTTCCAGTCATCGCTAGACATGTATATGCATTGCTGTACGCATGTACCTATACTTGGTGCCACTGATCATCTTCAGACTTGCACCTGCAAGGGAGATTATATGTTCGTTACAGACGCGCCCCCAGGTCCGCGGTTTATATTTTTTTAAGTGTTAGTAATTGTCCAAAATTGACCACGCTATAATTCCCCAACTACGGTCGGGGGTTCGAATCCCCCCTCGGGCATGGATATTTGTGCCGTCCTTAGTATATAAGGTAGTTCGTAAGTAGTTTGTAAGTTTAGGGACTGATGACCCCGTAGTTAAGTGCCATAAGCTTAACAAAAATTTCTCAACATAATTCCCCGACCCTCTCCGCAGTCAGTAATCTCTATACATAAAATGTTCTGTTGGTTTTTGTATAGCTGTTAATCTCCGAAAGTTCTTGAACGATCGCTTTGTAATTTTAACTCAACTTTGCATTGTACTACAAGAAGGTTTCTAGTTTCATATTTCTTGAATGTATTGCATAAAACCTACATGTAAATTACTTTTGCGATTTTTAGTATCAACTTTTGCTCATTATAAAATTTATATAAATTCATAAACGACACAATCTGAAAAATAATGTATATAAAATGCACATACACTAAATGCATGATAGTTGGAAGAGCCCTACACCCTAAAATCCAGAAATTAACTGTGGAGAATAACACCTACAAAAGAGTAAAGGATTTTAAATATCTTGGAAGCATAATTTCAGAAAATTCGTCGTCTGGATTGGAAATAAAGGCAAGAATTCAATCATGTAGTAGGTGTTTGCACTCAGTACACAACATGTTGACTTCCCGGAGCATATCACGAGCCTTCAAACTAAGGTTGTATAAAACATTAATTCTTCCTGTCATTCTATATGGGTGTCAATGGTGGAGCACTAGACAAAAGGAATTAAACAGGCTCGCAGTTTTCGAAAGGAGATACTTGAGGAAAATATTTGGACCGGTTAAAGACAACATAACAGGAGAATGGAGGAGAAGGCAAGCAATATACTGGTTGACACTTCTCGAAACGTTTGGTTTTGGAACTTTGACAGAAGCCCTTACCGCGATGCAGAGCGCCTCTCTCTCAGCGTTTGCCCTGTAGATTCCTATTCATGAAAAATGTTCAAATGTTTGTATAGTATATGGGACTTAACTACGGGGTCATCAGTCCCTAAACTTACAAACTACTTCTGAACTAACTAAGACTAAGGACGGCACAAATATTCATGCCAGAGGGGGGGATTCGAACCCCCGACCGTAGTGGCCGTGCAGACCGCGACTGGAGCGCCTCAGTCCCCTCGGCCACCGCGGCCGGCAGATCATGCAACCACGTCTGTCCGACGCGCGGTGCGTGTTCTGACAGTACGTTGACAGTACGGGACGAGAGCAATTCGAAGCGTGTCGTCACTACAGATACAAGGCTTCCTTCAGTGTCATCTTGCTGCTAAGGTGGGCAGTAACCTGTACTGAGATTCTGCAGTCAGCCAACACCACCTAGAAGACAAGGCATCACAACTGGCAGTGCCTACGTCACACCTAAAGGCCGCAGCCGCCAGCTCACTGACTTGCCGCTGGTGCACGCCCAGCGCCGCTAGCGACCTGCCAGTCAGATGGCCTTTAGGTGTGACGTAGGCACTGCCAGTTGTGAGGCCTTGTCTTCTAGGTGGTGTTGAGTCAGCACAGTGCGAGTCCTCTCCGATCGAACGTTCACCCGAGGTTGCGTATGGTGGGAAGTCCGCCTGTGCGCAGTTATCAGTGTAATTCCAGGTTTACGTTCTCGGTTAGCACTGACAGTTGTCATTGTTTTCAGGAGCAGGCGCTCGGTACAATGATTCGCAGTTATTGTGTCTCAGTTTCCCAAGTTAATGTTATCTGTTCCATTTCGTAATTCAGGCGATATTGGTGTTCGTGATCTATACTTGGCCGCGGTGGAGTAGCCGAGCGGTCTAAGACGCCTCGTTACGGAGCGCGCGGATGCTCGTCGTCGGAGGTTCGAGCCCTCCCTGGGACATGGGTATGTGTGTTGTCATTAGGTTAGTTTACCTTAGTTTAAGTAGTCTGTAAGCTACGGACTGATGACCACGCAGTTTGGTCCGATAGATTTACAAACATTTGAACATTTGAATCTATACTTGCTCCTGGGTCATATTGTTGCATTTATCCAGGACAGTCTGATGCGATTTACTGACGATAATTGGCTGCCTACTTAAAAAATAAATAAATAAAAATAAACATCAAAATGATTGAGTAATCATAATGATCATTTAGTTGCCAAATATCTGAGTGTTTTGTTTCAGATTCATTTTTCATTGGAAGATACAGGAAATGCTTTTAGGGTCTTACGTTTTATGTTTGTATTTAAAGCTGTGTTTTAGTCAGTTATCTGTATATGTGCGGACGCTTGTTGTTGAACTGGACGGCTCCTGCTGATACAAGGCAGTTGCGTCACAAGAAACGCTACTTGATAAGCGTGTTGGCTCAAGAAAAATGTTCAAATGTTTGTAAAGCTTATGGGACTTAACTACGGGGTCATCAGTCCCTAAACTTACAAACTACTTACGAACTAGGACGGCACAAATATCCATGCCCGAGGGGGGATTCGAACCCCCGACCGTAGTGGCCATGAAGATCGTGACTGAAGCGCCTCAGTCCCCTCGGCCACCGCGGCGGCGCGTGTTGGCTGGCCCATAGCAAGACGAGCGGGCAATGTTCATATTTAAATTTTTATACAGTTTGTTCTAAAGCTTGTGTTTATTTTACTCGAAGCGTTTAAGTTTTTGGATAGTGGTTTAAAACTTCATGTTACTTGCCTATCTTGGGTAAATAATTTTGGAGTGCTTTTCTACAAACTGGCTAACAGCCTGTTAAATACAAGGTATATGCATTCGTTATAGCCATACTTTGTTCTGGAACCTTGTTAATGATTGTGTTACTTAATTCTAGTATCTTTTTTTTTTCGTGTCTATTTAAAATTAATTTTGATGAAGGGGCATGTGTCAGTATCTTCAGAGAAACTGTTGTGAGTTTTGACCTGTGATAAAAACATTTCTTTGCCTTGGTAATAAATGTTGTTTAACGTAAGCTTAGAGAATGAATGATATTCAATTTCCTACCATCCGGTCCTTCCACGATTGTTTCCTGGTTACGTTAATATCAGCCTGCTGTAATTAAAGGTAACAGCTGCATTGATTTCTGATCAATCTCTCGGATACATCCCCGCTCCTGATGCTTCGTGCAGAACTCCGCTGGACATCTTCAGAGACGTTCCTGGAGGTGTTGTGTCGGCAAGATGCAGCACTGCTAGGAGTACCTCTGAAGATGTCAGGCGCAGCTCTCGACGAAACTACAGAACTACGGCCATGCAAACCGGAATATTATTAACAATTATGACATCCGGTTGTGATAGCCTTCATTGAATATTATGTTGTATTGTGCATCTGCCTTTACAATGAGGCAGTGGGTTTGAAAACCTATGTCTCTACTATAATGAATCTGGAGCCTGATCGTTCTGTATGGCAGACAAGGAGATCGTTAGTGATGTCTGGGATGTTGTGTTTGCTGTCGTAAAGGTGAGGTGGCACTTCAGGTTCGTTATGTACATTTACCCTAGAAGCTGACAAATGTTTATTGTTTCGTGTGTCAAATTTTATCTCTGTCTTTGTCAACGTAAAATTTGGGACACTCTGTACATGCGATCTTGGCACTAGTTGTGTAACGTATTCGAGCTGATAGCATCCACATGTTGGTTGTTATTATGAATACTCAAAAGCGAAAAAAAGAGGAGTACTGGCCCTTCACAAAACTAGCGACATATATCCATATTAATTTTTATATATAGCACGTATAGTAAAACACAGAAATTTATTGAGACTTATAAATTTTATTTTGCAACTATTTCTGCTCACGTCTCGGGGAGAAAAATTGCGTGTGAATTACAATCTGCGTAAGAAGGTAGCGGAAGTCGGCAATAAAGTAGACTCTGTTACGATTAAATGCTATCAAGAGGGCAGTGCCGCAACATTCTGCCACGTTGCTAGCGTTGTTTCTTCCGAATGAGCCATTAGTGTCGATGAGATTCTGTTTAAAGGATTTATCCTGCAAAAAGTCTGCTCTTCAAGCAGGTGTTTGCAAGAGACGAGTCTCCCATGTATTCCGCTTACATGCTCGTCCCTGATGTCGGCTAGAAATACGTTGAAAACATGATTACTCATTCAACACTACGGAATAAGAAGTAGAGTGAGGTACAGACTTTCTTCGAGTCAATACTTCTAGCTGATCGTTAAGGCTCATTAGAAGCCATGCATGCTGTCTTGTAGGTAGCAGTTCGCTGGAAATATTCGTGGAACAAAGGAGTTTCAGCCGCTTGCAGTTTTTATGTTTCAGTCAATTACGTGTACTTCCGCTTTACAAAAGACGTAAAACACTCTGCTTATTTTCCCATACCGCATACGCACACGCGATGGAGACAGTCGCTAGTGATTTCAGTCCGCCTACGTAGCCCTATTCAAAGTTTATATGTCGTATAAAAGTTTCTCGAAAGTGAGTAAATATTTTTGTGACGAAATGATAATAAACTATAATTAATGTCGCCATTACCTATAAATCAGCAAACACATAAAATAAACTAGACGAAACTTTCTGTTCCCTTGACTCAATAGGTAACATAAAGAAGGTGATTATCGGTGGGGTGGAAAATTAAATCCCCATTTACATTATTTACTTCTATTCCTCCTCAAAATAATATCTATAACAGTGGGAATACAGTCTACATATACTTTCATTCTATGCCTCGTTCTTGATTTTTCTGTTATATAAGCCTAGTAAGCAACTGCAATAATGAAAAATGAAATGACACGAAAGAAATTATTATGAAAACAGTCAAGAAATTTTAGGAATGAGAAATATACAAAGCTTCTAAATTGGGATTAACGGCTTGGAAAGACGATATTAGCAAGCAAATTAAATACAAAATAGAGGTTTCTTATTTTAAAAAATTCCATCGCCAATTAATATGTCATAGAAAAGACTAAAAAAAGCATTAGTACTAAAAGCATTAGGGACAACGTGTGATTGAAATAGATCATGATAACGATGGAAGAATACAAATTATGAAGCATTTCAATAAACAGGAGTACTGTAGTTTTCAAGAAAACATGATATCAAAAAATGGAATGATTAACATCATTTAAGAATCTGTGGACATTTAATGAAGAAAAACTGGAAATGATCGTCAATACCAGTGGCCGTGTACGTGTGATAACAATGGAAAAACTATAAATACTCGTAGATAACGCGTTTCCCTAGTCAGATAATGTAGAGTTGAAATGGGCAAGATTCAGAATTGCTATGGAACTAGACGGCGTAAATTAAAACATAACGTAAGGAAAGAAACACATAATGTAATAGCATTGCCTTGGTTGTATGGTTGCACATTTTGAGCTTAAATATCTGAACAATTAAGACGAATCGATTCATCCAAGTTAAAGTTGTTCCGCTATGTTGGACTATGAAAGAAATCGCAATTGATGTCATATATTCTGCAAATATTAAAGAATAACAACTGCAGGATCAGAAGTGACGTCTGTTCTTTCGCAGCAGACGCCACATGTATATATATAATATGCCGGTGACGGGCAATGATCCTATCGTTAGTGGGGAGGGGTGGGCAAGTTTGAAGCCCTTACTCTGATGGGAATTAGTTTCATAACTACGAGTTTGAGTACTGTGGGCAGGGCGAATCTGGGAATTTGTATCTGACGGGAGGCGTGATAAGGTAGTCCTTGCAGGTGCGGTGATCACTGTGTCACCAGTGGTGTAGGGGTCAGCGCAATTGCCTAGAAAGCAGGAGAACCGGGTTCGAATCCCGGCTGGGCACACATTTTCAGCTTTGCCCAATCGCAGTTGATGTCATATATTCTGCGAATATTAAAGAATAACAACTGCAGGATCAGAAGTGACGTCTGTTCTTTCGGAACAGACGCCACGTGTATATAAGAAAGAAATGTTGATATCGCACAAAAACTAAATGTTGAATCACATTATAAATGAAAAATACCGACCGAACTTTAAATACCATACCATATGCAAGTCTAATGATTGCTCGTCTAAAGATTCAGTAACTTAGAACCCATCCGGCAAGAAGAACGTTGGGTGTCTGTTAAAGAGATGGCGTGAACAATTTTGAGACGTAAAAGGTTCAAAAGGTCTAATCCTCGATCATGATGACAATGATAAGTGAATTATCTGCTGGAGAAGATTAGACAAAAATTTCTTCTATACTGATGTATTATATACAGTGTCTGAACAATAGCATGGAAACACCGCGAGAAACACCGCGACGGAAATACGGTGTAAACGGTTTTTGTTACTCCTTGGCATATTGGTTAGATTACATTAGATCAGTGCTGGTTGCATAGATCAATAATACATTTCGCAATGATATGGGACATGTCCGTTCAATAAAACGTATCTTTACATGATAAGGCTTGCATTCTGTTTTTTATTTATTATTTTATTAACCCTTAACTGCATGATTTTTTTTAATTTCAAAAGAAAAATTATTTTTGTGTTTTATAAGTTTTACAAACAAAGGAAAAAATAGTAAAAAAATTCCCATGTTGCTAGTTTTCCAAAAAAGTAAATATGCAACATGCAAAAACTTGTTATATAATTTTCAAAGTAGGATAGTATAAACAACTTTTTGTGCTTATTATGGTTCTTCATACCTGTCTTAATGGGTGTGATTTTTTTCCTCCTTCCAAAACTAACTCTTTACATGGAAAACAAAACGTCAAAATCTGCAGTATCTACAGTTTTCTCCAAACACAAGCAAAGATGTTAACAGAAGTTCACACTTCAGACAACCACGACGCGAAAAACACCACAGATACTTTCTACAAACTCTACTGCATCTGTTAAACAAGTTTTAGTTTACAAAATTCCCACTAGAGGCGGGTAAAACACTATTACAATCGATGTTGCAGATATGCAACACCATGCATTTAAGGGTTAATTTTTTTTATATTTCATTTCATTTATTACTTAAAATTACTAATTTATATCTAAAAATTCATCCACTGAATAGGAGGAGTTGCTATTCAAAAATTCTTTAACATCTTTTTAAATGGTAGTTGGCTATCTCAAAGACTTTTATTTGATGCTATTTCGCAGGTGACAAAGAGACTTTGTGTCAGCTTAATACACCCCTTTCTGTGCAGAGTTATAGATTTAACCTTGAATACCCAGTCGGAGTTTCAAGCCCTCCCTCTTGTATGTATGTATGTATGTATGTATGTGTGTGTGTGTGTGTGTGTTGTCGTTAGCATAAGTCTAGGAACTGATGACCACTGTAGTTTGGTCCCATAGCTTTCTTAATCTTGAATAGTGAAGATCAGTGTTAAAGTTTTGCACGTTGCCATTAATTTTGAATTGGGGTGGGTTATTTATACATGAATAAATAGATTGTGTGATTTCCAGTTCCTTAAATGTCTGCAGGATGACCTTCGGTGGACACCAACAGTTATTCGGATTACACAGTTTTGTGCCATGAATACTGTTTTACGCAGTGATGAATTACCCCAAAATATGATACCATACGAGGGAAGTGAATGAAAATAGGAATAGTACTTTAATTTACTGAGATTTCTATTACCAATATTTACAATAACCCCAATAGCACAAGTAGCTGAACTCAAACGTTTCAGGAGTTCATCAGTGTAATTCTTCCAATTCATTCTCTCATCAATGCACACACCTAATTGTAAGCATAGCAGGAGTATTGGCATGCTGTATCTCTCCTTTGGAAAATCTTTATCCGTTATATACACTCCACGGACTATGATCTTTGGCAACCCAAAAATACCAATCACACTGAGAGACGGCGCTTGGGCCACTATGATACTTACCATCAGATTTCAAGAACCCATCATAAGATTTATTTTTGCTCATATTAAA